>OY970823.1:74878478-76203478 GCA_963853835.1 Calendula officinalis | reverse complement strand
AGTGAGTAATATATAATGCATTTACGATTTCCCCTTACGGCATGTCTTAATTTTCACCAATACTATTTCGGGAAATGTCTTATAATTCTTATAAGCACCCAACGCAGGCCACGGGATTCGAACCCATGACCTTGCGCATAGAGGGTTAATGATTTTCCATCTCAACTACATGTGATTTTTGCTATTGTTTCCTTTTCAATGTATGTATTCACATCAAAATAAAATAGCTACTAAAATTTATGAGGTAAACGACCTCATTTCAAATAATCATTTTAATTATCTTTATTTTACAATATTTCATTTTCTATTTAATTATCTTTTACTACATATAATATTTATTTCAGACTTTGTCAATTTTGCAAGGAAATATCTTGATATCTCAGGAAATATATGTGTTTAGGAAAAAATTGACACCCCAAGGACTTGAACTTGCGACTTTCATGTTATTAGCAAGAAGCTCTAGGCACAAACTCGTATCATTTTGTTGACCGCCACCTACTACCACCCGCCACTAGAATCACTACCGAACACACCATCACTACTGCCACCATTTCGTACAATCATTATCGTTATCGTAAAATATAGTTACAGGGTACCCGCCGCCGCATTGTGCGGGTACCCTGCTAGTATATTTAGTAAATATTCACTTCATTAATTAAATGTTAATGATTTCTAAAAGACAACCTAGATTTTAATTTTGAGCTTAATTACTAATAACAACCCTTAGGACTGTCATTAAGAATTTTGAAAATAAAACTTTTAGTTGAATTAGTTACTTAACTAGTTGAATATTCCTAAAAATATGGAACAAATTTGACCAATAAAGATAAACATACTTAAAATAATTTGCAATTCAACTAATTATTCATTTTTAAAATAAATTATTCATTTTTAATTATAGCGACTGTCATTATCAAAATTTTAAATACAAATAAGTATAGCAATAAATTAATTGGCGGTGACTTCAACAAGATTTCATCCTCATACTATGAGTTGTATTTCTGTTGTTGCATGCATATAGTGTGTCAACTTATATAAAATAAATGACTTTATAGAAATTCTTGGCGTAAGGAACTTTCTATGTAGCGGAGAATCATGGGTTGTGACTTGGGAAGTTGGCGGTAATCGCTCACACACGCACTTTTATTATATACGTATACATATACATATATATGTATATATTCGAACCGATAAACAAATTCTTTTAATAGTATGAACAAAGTCGAAAATAAGGATCGATTTTATAAGATTTTAGGTCATTATTTTCTAGTTTTTAAGATTGTTGGTAATTTATTTAGTATTGTTATTTAATCGATACGTACTAATGTTATCTCTTGAATTAGAGGGTGGGTTATATACTTGTAATACTTATACTTGCTTCTAACGGTATTTAAAATGGTATACTTTATTCTATTCAAATTAAGTGACACATTATTGTTTTCATGTTTTTTAAGGCAAACGATTAAAATAAATTTTAGATTAGATTAAATTAAATTGAATTGAATAATTAGTGGAGATTCATCCCACAAATTTTGAATAAAGTGAGATTAATCGTGTTTAAAAGTAAAAATAAATAAGTGATTTTACTATATTAAAAGAAATAATAAATGTGTGTAAAATCACTAACTTTTACTAAATAAGGTAACATTTCAAAACGTATTACTTATTTTGAACCGAAGGAAATATAAAAGAGTAATAAAAAAATAATACGAAGTATTAAATATATTTACTTGACAAACCATCAACCTTAATATTCTTGTGTGAAACCTCCATTTAATGCCATCTCTTTCTTTGTATTAAACATCTCATCTTTTAGTAAACTTGGCACATTCACACAACTTGATCGGGTAATCCTTTTCCATACAAACAAGTAACCAAATACAGGTTTTAAACTCAAATATTTAATTAATTTTTAAATTATTTAATATTAGAGGAGAATATACACCTTTATGTGTTTCACTTTATTCTTTTAACTAGATTGCTTTTTGTACTCTTCTTCTACGAGGTTCATACATTAATTTATTAGGCTGGTGAGCCCTATCATAGTTTTTGTTATGACAGATGTCATTAAGCAGAAAGTTTAGAAGAAAATAATATTATCATTTTATTTAAAAAAAATCACAATCTAATTTATAAATAAAGTAAGTTATACATAACTGATCTACTAAAACCGAAATACCATAATTACAAAAAGAAGTTTTGTTAACCATGAAGAAAGCGAACCAACAAGAAATACTATAATTATTGAGTATGTCATGGTTTTCCTCATAATGCTCCATTTTTCATGGTGGCCACTGATCAATGATCAGAGGCAATAATGCACTACTTTAAATACTTTTCATATTTTAGATTATTGATTTTCCCCCCTTTTCAATAAGATACGAATGTCTAAAATAGTCGGCATCAATATTGCAAGATATTTACAATATTGATTTTAAGTTAACAAAAAGACTTAAAATTAGCATGTATGCTTGCTGATTACTCCTTGAGTCCTTGTACTTCCTACATGTCGAAATAAGTAATGTAATATTGGTTTTGCGAGTTTTAATATAAAAAATTATAATGAGTATTAAATAGATTAAATTTGATATTAGTATGGAAAAGTCTCACGCCTTTTGAATAAAGTGATTTTAATGGTGTTTATATGTAAAGATAAAAATATCATTTAATTATATTAAAATATATAGTTAGTAGGTGTGGTCCGCAACACATTATCAAATAAGATAAATTATAAAAATATATTACTTATTTAGAAACTGTCAAAAATATAAAATATATTACGGAGGAAGTAAGAAAATTAGTTCCAGAATAAAACCCCATGTTATGTTTTGATGAAATCATAGGCTTTGTAGATGGTCCATAGTTCAAATCCCATCACAAATTCTAACAATAAAGTCCAACTTAATGGAACTATAAGTTTGGGCTGAAAATTAAGCCCAACTACATTAGGCCTACAGCAAGATTACAATGACGATTTGAACTTTTCAATCTAGCCCGGACCACCAAAAGTGGTAAAGGTGAATATGGTTCAGATGCCTGATCGGCCGAAACTAATAATGAATTTTCAAAACTAAAAATCGAACCAATTACATGTTTTCGGTTTTGGATTGGTTTACGTTCAGTATTTTAAGCCCTAATGCTCACCCCTTTCCGAGGACCGAACGGACCGAAACTGAAAATTATGAAATTACAAGAACCGTACTGATTGCATGCTTTAGGTTTCGGTTCGATTCGGTTTCTGTTGGTCATGTTTGGTTCGGGTTTTTCAACCCTAATGCTCACCGGTTACAACTTACAATCTCTACCATTCCGTTATCACATTTGTTGGGATTGATATGTAAGCCTTATTTGAACATTAATTTTTGGTTAACCTGAATCTGGATGAAGTTTTCACTTAATGAAGAGACTTCTAGGCCGGAGTGATTTCAAAACTTCAAAAAAATATTTGAGAACCAAAATTTCAAATAGGAACACGTTTAAGTTCCATTAAAAATTTACATATACTTATACTACCTCCGTATTACATAATTAATACAATTTAAAACTTACATTATTTGATAATTTTTTTTTGGGTATTTCAAAAAAGTAATACACATTAAAACTTACATTATTTGGTAAAAGAATTGAGACACATCCATCAATGATTATCGACTATAATGTAGTGAAATTATCTTTTTATTCTTACATTTACTTTAAAACATCATTAATATCACTTTATTTTTTTTTTAAAAACCCATTATCCATTAATTAATCACTTTATTCTATCTTAATTTTCACTTTTATATTTTGCTTCAAAAACTATAAAACTTTGAATGTATCATTTATTGCGATATGAGTGTAGCACATATGATATAAAATTAATATGTTAATAAAGGCATTATAATATGGATTTATGGTAAATAGAAGAAAAATTATATTTAGTCCTATGTTCATACTTATAGTCATATTCTATTTGATATGATAACATGTGTAATCCACCAATTTCTCTTATAATATTATCTTTTGATTTCAACACATGTATTCATACAATAAGTAGAAATATGAATAAGAATAAATGATATGACTTAATATCATTACTCTAAATAGAATTAGTTATTTGTTGTGTATGACACGAGGTTTGATTAGAGGATATGCATTAGACTTATAATGTAAATGGATCATCCTTACATGTCATCACTTGTATCAAAGGATATGCTTCAGAATAATCTCCACATACCACTTAATCTTTAACAGTTCCTAGTCTACCAATGGATACTTAATATTATATATATTGAAAATGGCCAACTGAAAAAGAAAAAATCAGATAAATAACTTGAGTATTAGAGAGACCCTTTAAATTTAGCGAAGAAAATTTACGGGTATATTAATAACCATACTTCTTTATCAACCTTTCTGGATGTCTCAGCTTATATTCATTTTGTACGCGGTCTAAACGTTATTGTGACCGTTTTCGAATATTTTCATATCATTTGGTAAAAAAGAACCCAGGGAGTGATTGAATCGTAACTTCTAGAATGTTATTTAGGAGCTTATATGATTTAATAATGTACTCCTAATTCATTAATCAGGTAGGGCAATCACATACCTACGCCAGTACTTTACAATCATGATATACAACTAAAGTTAATTATTTTATATGAGTTTTTCTAACATGTGTCCCTAGGCACATGTTTAGGTGCAATAAATGATACTTCCTCCGTATCAAAATAAGTGACACACTTTCCATTTTGGAGTGTATCAAAATAAGTGACACACTTTGAAAACTTTCCTTATTTGGTAAAAATAGTGGGACCCATACCCACTAACTATCCACTTTAATAAAGTGAAATTACCCTTATACCCTTACTTTTACTTTTAAAACTCATTAATATCACTTTATTCAAGAAAAGTGGGACCCATTCTCCACTAATTATGTACTTTAATCTATTTTAACCTCTATTTTAATCTTTTACCTCAAAAAACGTGTAAGCCAATTTGTGTCACTTATTTTGATACGGAGGAAGTATAAATTTTCCTTTCAAACTAAGAAATACATTCAATACATGTCTTGAAAGTGTAACATATGAGCTTCATTAATGTTTTATAAGATTATATTAAGAATATTTGAGTCATTTATTGCACCTAAACATGTGCCTAGAGGCACATATTAGAAAAACTCATTTTATATATTCATTATAAAGTATAGTTTCAAAATTGAACTAAGTGCCCGCTTAATTTAATGGAATTGAATAATCACATTGCAAGCACTAAGTGAAAATGTTCCATAGACTAATCAATGATTGATTTGTTGAGATTAATTAAATGGTGGATAATATATTTTAGTTGCTAACCAAATGCCAATATTCCTTTTTCTCTATATAGAATACAAGGAAGACGGGAAGGAGATAACATAATTTAATAAACAATTAATATATTAATTTAGTTCTTTCAGGAAAAAAGTATATGCCATTAATAATGTTTATATTCCTCAAAAAGTATATGCCATTGACATGATACTCAACATCTTTAGAACCCCAAAAAGTTAGTTCGATTAAAAAGCACTATAAGTATTTGTGAGATTGACTATATAACTCGCAAATCTCTTAATTTAATTTAACTTTTATATATTGGGTATTATATTGATTTTCTTACTGATATATAGATCTTACATTTATCTCGTAAAGAAAACATTTTTTATGCAATTATATATAGTTAATTAAATATTTATATTCATTTAAAGAAAGAAAGTTGATTTATCGTGGTCCTCGTGGATGTAGTCTGATTGAATTTATCCATAACATGGACGTGTCCCACTTCGTTTATCCACTGATTCGCTGGACTGACAGATCGGATTCAATTCATTCCAAAAAATAATATAGAATATGTATTATGTTCAAATTGAAATAGAGGTAAAATATTTTATTTAGAGTAAATGGCATAAAATAGCAACATACTATTAGGTGATTTTTAATTCTAGCAATCAATTATTAAAATTTTCAAAAATAGCAACAAACTTTTAAAATTTTGCAATTTGGGAAACGTTTTACCCGGAATGGCCATAATCAGTATTTTATAGAAGAGGTAAGAAGGGCCGGGATGGAGGAACCGTTTAAGAATGATTGCTCAAATTAGTTTAGGCTTGATTGGAATAAAATTAAAAAAAAAATAGCATGCTACGTTACTAGAAAATACTGACAAGCGTCATTTTAGGTAAAATGTTTCTCAATTTGCAAAAATTTAAAAGTTTGTTGTTATTTTTGAAAATTTTGATACTTCATTGCTAGAATTAGGAATCACAAGAATTTATGCCCTTTTATTTATTATAAATCTATTTAAAAAGTTCTTTAGTGTGAGTAAAATAAGAAATGTCAACAAATATTTTGATAAAATATCAATATATTAATCAATTTTTGTTAAAATTATTCTTAAACAACATTTTCATAATTCTGCTTACTTTTTGTCCGTTGCCACCATTATTCGTAGTAGATCCAATTCTAGTTTGTTTTGACGCATTCCACTCCACAGGAAAATCAGTGAAAAAATGTCAATAAGGGGGTGGATATTTTTTTAAGGGTCCTACTATTTTGACAACCCTTTATTTTATTTGAACATACTAGGTCAAAATTTGATCTTGGAAATTGAACAACTCTTTTATAAAAGCTGTAAAAAAAAAAAAAACCTATAAGATTGATCTTCATAAGCACACGTTTCTCTCTCTTCCTTATCTTATTTTTAAAAGCAGGAAATCATAAGTATGAAACAAACATCTCTACTTCTTTCTTTTTTTATGCAAATCGTATAGCCATTTTTTGAAGATAAAGAAGAGATTAAAAGGAAAGATTAAATCTTAGAAAATCTAATCTCAATTTTGTTACAAACACTTGGTAATTATGTTGAGAAACAGAAAGAGGTGTGATAAAACAATCACTGATTACCAAACTTCATCTCTTTCATACCCAAATACACACAACCTGACCCCGATGAGTTTCCGTCGCTTAAGCTTTCGGTTCAGGTAGGGACGGTGACGGCGGCGGCGACAGATTTCTCCGAATCAACTTGCTGGCGGCGGTGGGATATGTTGGCGGTGGGAGGCGGTGTTATTTAAGGAGAAAGTCAAAGGAGGTTACTTTTTAATACAAGAAATAGATAAAAGAAATGGTAAATTTTTTTATTAGGGAAGTAATTAATGCTAATTAAGGATAATCATTACGAATATTAAATAGGTTGTCACAATAGTAGTCAAGGCTGTCATAATAGCCATTCCCTTTTTTAAAAAGGTTCATTCGGCGTTAGTACGCAGAAGGACTAAAAAGTACGAAAAATTTGCGATGCTGATTGGACTTCAACACTATATAATAAATATGCAATTTTAATCAAACCCAAAAATAAAATTTTTTGTATTACTCATAAATCCTATTAGTGAGAAAGTTTGCTAATTATCTTTGATTTCACAAATTCTAGAAACCCGACGTTCAAACTCCAACTAATCAATTAGTTTTCCTTTAAATTATAATTTTTTCTGAATTTAAGTATTCAAAATAGAGTTTTCAAGAAAAATAGACAATAGTGATGAGTGGACTTTATTACCGGTAAACCGGCAATATCCGGTGAAACATAAACCGTGAACTACTATATAAGCAGCTCATCCGCATGCAAAGTAGCAAACAGTTCAAACTTCCGCCGTCCGTACAACCACAACCATGCCGATCCGATCAATCGCTGTAGGCCGTCACGATGAGTTCTCTCACCCGGATACCCTCAAAGCCGGGTTAGCTGAGTTCATATCCACCCTGCTTTTCGTCTTCGCCGGTTCAGGTTCCGGCATGGCTTTCAGCAAGCTGACCAGTGACGGTGCCGCCACTCCGGCTGGCCTCTTGGCTGCTGCTATTGCACATGCTTTTGGACTGTTCGTGGCAGTTTCCATTGCTGCCAATATCTCCGGTGGACATGTCAACCCCGCCGTCACCTTCGGCGCCTTCGTTGGCGGCAACATCACTTTTATCCGTGGTGTTGTTTACGTCATCGCTCAGTTGCTTGGATCCACTGTCGCTTGCTTGCTACTCAAGTTCGTCACCAATGACATGGTAAAAAATATGTTTTCTATATAATTATTAAAACGTATATTTAAAAATATCAATTAATAAATATCCTTGAAATAACGAGATAAAAAAGAGGTGAGATTTATATCTTGAAAAAAATAAGTTTGGGGAGTGGCTACTGTCCGTTTAGATGTTATCGCATTATTCGAACAACTAACTTAATAACTCTATGTTAGAAAAATAAATATAATTAAATATTCTTGAAACTGAATGTCTTTTACTGACATATGTGTAAAAAATCGTTCTTTTTGTAGGCAGTAGGTGCATTTTCTTTGTCTGCTGGAGTTGGAGTATCAAACGCTTTGGTGTTCGAGATCATAATGACATTCGGGCTTGTTTACACTGTCTACGCAACCGCAGTTGACCCAAAGAAGGGTAGTTTGGGAACAATTGCTCCAATTGCAATTGGTTTCATTGTTGGAGCAAATATCTTGGCTGGTGGAGCATTCACCGGAGCATCCATGAACCCGGCTGTATCATTCGGACCTGCTTTGGTGAGCTGGACATGGGCCAACCACTGGGTCTACTGGGTTGGGCCTTTAGTTGGTGGTGGTCTTGCTGGACTTATTTATGAGTTCCTCTTTATCAACCAAACCCATGATCATTTGCCCACATCAGCCTAGAGTTCATGAAAAGAATTCTCACAAAATTTTAATTATTTTTCCGTAAGAAAAGAAAGGATCTTTGTTTGGTGCATTTCTTTCGTGTGTGGTCGATCTCTTGACGGATTGTGATTTGTCGATATTGGATTGTGAATTCTTCATGTCGTCTAATGTATCGTAAAATTTGTGGTTTCTATTGAGTTTTTGTTTCTTTTATTTACTTATTGGATGATTTTTTTCAAAGTAAATGAATGAAAGATTGTTTGAAAAATATAATTATGCGTGTTGACTTTGAGACTTCTTGGCTTTTTGATTTATAGCTAGTTGTAGGGATGTTCCTAGGCATGAGCGACAAGATGGCCGTTTAGGTAACAAAATTTAGGGGTTCATTTTCAAAAAAACCAGCTCATATTATATGTGTAAACTCATTTGAATAAAGGTAAGTCCAATGTAATATTGAAAATAAGCGGACTACAAAGTCTAATTCGGACATTTAACTTGGGGATTGGGGCGGCTCGTTTAATTTGGCGCAAATTTTTTTAATTATTTCGGAAAAAAATTATTTCAGGGGACTCATTTTTAAGATTTTACCCAGGGCCCAAAAATTGGTTGGATCTAGCTAGTTGATTTAGTAATAATCTCCAATGGATTCGATCAATTTAACATTTACTAGATAGCCAGAATATTGTTCGGAAACAATCACGATAATGACTATGTCACACATATCACAAGTAAAAAATATTATGGGTAAGTAAACAAACATAAGCCTCAACACAATGATCGTGATGTAGTTTTTATTACATGTATAGTACTGTAGTAACATCTTTTGTATTTCAAGTTCGCGACTTCATTTTGTGTCCACTATGGACCAACCAGTTGGATGTCTCTTCGATGGTCTCGTTGCAACGGTCTTGCATTTTTTGCCGCATGCTGCAATTTATTCATCACGAACATTTTTTTTAATTACATAACAGATAAAAAAATATATGTTATAGTAGTACTAAACTTATCTGAACGGTATAAGGTATTGGAATGTGTTCTTTGTTGCCTTGTGGTCATGGGTTCGAGTCCGCAATTGATAATATGATGTAGATTTATGAATAGTTTAAAAAAAGTTTATATATACATCACCATGTACATCATCAATTGTATCAAATTATATTATTCAATATACAAATATTTCAACCTTTATATGGTATTAGAGCTTCTTCACTCCCACGAGTAATTGATCCCTAAAACACCTTCCACCATGTCTTCCAATCAGATCACTGCCTCAACACATCTCACAACCAAACTTACTACCACCAATTCCCCAGTATGGAGAAAACATGTCGAGTCCACACTCATCAGGCTCGAACTTGAAGATTTCATCAGCGGATCTGCTCCTCCCAAACAGATTGATGACAAAGATGGCAAGAAATCGAACCCCCGATATCTTCCATGGTATCGCAAAGATCAGATGGTTCTGTCCGCTATTCTTGGAAGCTGCTCAAATCATATCTAGCCTCTAATATCATCTGCTATCACTGCTCGAGAAGCATGGGAACGCCTCAATGCAAGTTTTGCATCGTCTTCTCGTTCGCGAATCATCTCTCTCAAATCTAAATTAGTCAAGAACCCTAAAGGAACCCATAATTTCTTCAGGACATGAGATCTATTGCTGATGATCTCGCCCTCGCTCAAAGTCCGGTCACTGAAGAAGATTTGATGGTTCATATTCTTTCAAAGTCCGACATTCTGAAGAAGATATCGGGGGTTCGATTGCTCTCTCAAAACGTTGGCCTCTTCGGCAATTGGATGTCAACAATGCCTTTCTTCATGGCACCCTTCATGAAGAGGTGTACATGACTCAACCACCGGGCTTTGTTCACCCTCAGTTTCCCTCACACATCTGTAAACTCAAGAAATCCCTCTATGGTCTGAAACAGGCACCACGAATGTGGTACATTGAACTCACCGCCTTCCTTTTATCCAATCTCGTTCTGATCCATCTCGTTTCATCTACAATCAACGTGGTATCCTTGCCTACCTTATTGTCTATGTATATGATCTGGTTCTTACGGGTAACGACACTTCATTTCTTGATCACTTTGTTCTTACTCTTGCAAACCGTTTCTCCATTAAAGACCTTGGCCCACTTCATCACTTTCTTGGAACCGAAGTCATGTCCACTCCCACAGGTTTATTTCTCTCTCAACATCACCACATCAAAGATCTATTAACTACCTTTCACATGGATGGAGCAAAAGAAGTAGCTACGCCACTAAACTCCTCAGTGACTCTCACCGCTTTAGACGGGACCACAAACGTTGATCCTACACCGTACCGGAATTCGAAGTTAGTGGGAGGCCTGCAATACTTGGCGTTTACACGCCCAGATATCTCATTTGCTGTGAATAAACTTTCACAATTCATGCACTCTCCCATTGAGACTCACTGGCAAGCATTGAAACGAGTTCTCCGGTACTTGAAAGGAACAATTTATCATGGTCTTTTCTTAACCAGAGGATCTTCCATGGACCTTAAAGCATTCTCTGATTCAGATTGGGGTGGAATTGAGTGTGGCGGTCGCTCCACTACTGCATATGTGCTCTATCTTGGTTCCAATTGTTGGAATTAAATATCATTAGTCATTTGTTAAATATAGGTATATGCATTAATAATACTTATTAAACAAGAAAAAAGGTAAAACAGAGGCAACCACCATCGGTCTACAACTGCCGCCAACTGCCGCCGACTGCCGCCAAGTCGCCAACTGCCGCCACCCCCTCAACTTCCGGCACCGCCATAACTGCCACCGTAACCGCCCGTAACCACCACAACCAACGGTTGTGACTGTTGAATCGCACCTATTCGTTTAGTATAAATAGGCATAGATTCAATATTTGTAATTCATTCCGAATGTGAGATTCGAGAATCAAAATAGAAGTGTAGATGATGAATCAAAATGTATAAAATCTTATAAATCAATGAAATTTATGCTTTGGTTAAACGTTTGTTAAATTCATGTTTAATCGATCCTATCAATTGGTATGATAGCTTTGGTGATTAATCAAAGCATGGTTCGTCATCTACTGAAATCAGAGAGCTTCCGGCCGCCGATTTGCAACCGTCATCAACCACCGCAAACAAGAGCGGAGGGTTCAGATTGCAATCAATAAAAGGGACTCCCAGGGTGGCTAATCAACAAGGATCTACCACCAAACTGGAACCGCCGATTAAGGGTAAACATACCTGATCGGAGAAGACGACCGGAGCACTCACCGAACCGCAGCGGACAGAGCCGCGAGTTCGAAATTAGGGCACAATCGATGCCCTAAAGCGACATTCAAGGAGATCCATAGGGATCCGCCACCGTCGCAAACACAGCCGCAACAAACCATCGCCGGAAAAGAGATCCGACGATGAACGGCAAAGAAGACGAACCGTGAAAGTTCGAAATTAGGGCACAACAATAGTTGCCCAACATCAGAAACCGTAGATTCATCAATAATCAACGGTTAAATAGCAACGATCGGAACAAACCGGCAAAATTATCGCCGCCGATCAGAGAAGAAGAAGACGGACCAGAGAGAAAAGGAGAAACCAAAAACCACACACTTAAGAGGGTCCGGTATGGTGGCGAAGGGTGGTGGGCGCCGGACGCCACGTCGGCTCGCCGGACGCGCCACCATACCGCTCGTTACGTGAGCGGTGTGTTTCGTGGGATGTTCGACGGATGCAGCGGGCGAATGGGATTGCGACACGTGGACTAGCCGTTGGCAACGGCTAGTTTCCAAAATTTTTATTTTTTTTTATTTTTTAAATAAAACCTATTATAAATAACCCATTTAACCATTACATTTTTTCACACCATCTCTTACACTTTCACTCTCTAAAACTCTCTACAATTTCTTACCCTTTCACTCTCAAAAA
Source organism: Calendula officinalis (assembly GCA_963853835.1). Classification (NCBI taxonomy): domain Eukaryota; kingdom Viridiplantae; phylum Streptophyta; class Magnoliopsida; order Asterales; family Asteraceae; genus Calendula; species Calendula officinalis. The sequence continues at coordinate 76,190,883 of OY970823.1, read as the reverse complement.
ATCTCCAAAATGTCTCAACCACCACACCCTGATTGGATGAACGGTATTCTCGGATGGGGAGGTTCCGGCTCATCGCCGTCCAATCCATCAACACCTTCGTCCCAACAATCGGTATCGTCCACCCAAAACACCGTGATGCCGCCATTTTCCCAAGACCAATACAACCACTATATCCTTCAACAACAATTTCAAAACCTTCAACAACACCAACCCCCTCCTCAAATGTGGTCACAACACCAATGGTCACAACCACAATCTTCACAACCACAACAATTTCAACAACACCAACCCCTCAAGACACTGACGCCGTTGAAAAGGCGAGAAGAAAGGGGAAAAAAGTTACAGTCAACTTAAGTCGGAAGATCATGCGTTGGGACGCCGCCGAAGAAGTTTTATTGGCGGAGTGTTGGGTTACCGTTTCCGAAGACTGCGAAAAGGGCGCCGACCAATCCGATGAATGTTTTTGGAACAAAATCCTTGTTGAGTTCAACAAGGATGTTGGTACGCCGCGTACCAAAGACATGTTGACGGGGAAGTGGTCGACCTTAAATGGTAATTGTCAAAAATTCAACGGTATCTACAAACGTCTACAACGTACAAGCCGAAGCGGTGAAAATGAGGTCGACTTTATGGCCCGTGTCCGACAAGCGTACCGTGATGAGTCGTCTTCAAAAAAACAATTTAACAATGAAGGTGCGTGGGAAGTTTTGCGTCATTACCCGAAATGGGACGCCCCCGCACCCATTTCGCTCTCCGATAACGAAGAACTTTTCGGGGAAGATACGAGACCACGTCCGGCGGGAAAGTCTCGTAAGGCAAAGAAAAGTAGGTCGGCAAGTTCATCCGGCGCTAACACCGCCGGAAGTGTCGCACCGCCGGACCTTGGCGAGGCTATGATGGCCGAGTTTAGGCGGAAAAGTGAAGCCGCTCAATCGGCTTACGAAAGGTCAAAGGCGCGGGATGATGTTTTCGTGCGTTTGGAGGAATTGCGATTCCTAAGCACTAACACCCAAGGTTTGGGGCGCGAAGATAAGGCGAGAATCGTCAAAGAAAAAAAGGCGATCCGCCAAAAATACCCCGTCAACGAAGATGAACTTGACGTGGACGATGAGTAGTTTTGTTTTTTTTTTTTGTTTTTTTTCGGTATTTTTTTCCTAATTTTCGGTATTTTTTTTATTTTTTCGGTAATTTTTTTTATTTTTTAGGTATTTTTATTTTGTATTGTGTAATATTTATTTTAATGAAGTATTGTATTTTTAAAAAAAAGAAAAAAGAAAAAAATGGTGGTGGGGCCCAAATAGCTTAAGTGATGGTAGAGGGTGTATTTGGGGGTTTTAAATGTGAAATGTGAAATGGTGTTGTGGCGCATAGGTGGCGCAGAGGTGGCGAAGTGGCTTAAGCCCCCACACCTAATGCTCTAAGTGTGTAAATTGAAAAGCAGTAAATGTTTTACACACGCGTTTTTTGAAAAAGGAAACAATAAATTTGTATTAAAGACAAACAAATACTTCGCTTTTCCCAAATTAATTCAAACGGATAGTGTTTGTTAAGTATTATAATTTGGAAGGAATCCTTTTAAATGTTTTATTAATATAATAGTGTTTCAAAAAATTTAATAAGAAATAAAATTATTTTTATTTACTGATTTTACAAAAAAAAATTTGAAAATGAATTAATAATGTTTTAAAATAAAATAGGAGAATACTTTGATCGTGTGATATGATTAAAGCATATAAACTCAGACAACATGTGAAATGTACAAATGGTTCATGTGATATGACAAGAACTTGTGATAAGTATTATACGAAAAAACTTGGGATAAGTTTGTAATAATTCTGTGATTGGATTATAAATGAAGAATTGGTGTGTGATGCAACTACAACAACATGTTAGGAAATCTAAGTGATTTAGATTATCCATAAATCTATGTGAGATAGATTTAAGGCATGTGATATGATGAAAATAAATGATTGTGTGACTCAGTCAAAATTAAAGGAGTACAAGTTCAGTAGGAGATACTAGAGCCAGAGAACAAGACGACCTCAACATCAAAGGAGGTCGTAAGAAAGGCATACAGATGGAGTAAAATGCCTAACAAGATAGGTGGAGTGAACCAACACCACAAAAGCATACAGATGGAGTAAAATGCCTAACAAGACATGTGGAGTGAACCAACATAAAGCTCAAATCAAAGACGCGAACAAATGACTTGATATTTAAGGGGGAGTGTTGGAATTAAATATCATTAGTCATTTGTTAAATATAAGTATATGCATTAATAATACTTATAAACAAGAAAAAAGGTAAAACAGAGGCAACCGCCATCGGTCTACAACTGCCGCCAACTGCCGCCAACCCCTCAACTTCCGGCACCGCCATAACTGCCACCGTAACCGCCCGTAACCACAACCAACGGTTGTGACTGTTGAATCGCACCTATTCGTTTAGTATAAATAGGCATAGATTTAATATTTGTAATTCATTCCGAATGTGAGATTCGAGAATCAAAATAGAAGTGTAGATGATGAATCAAAATGTATAAAATCTTATAGATCAATGAAATTTATGCTTTGGTTAAATGTTTGTTAAATTCATGTTTAATCGATCCTATCACCAATGTTATCTCATGGAGGCCCGCTCGTCAAAAATCTGTCTCCCGGTCCTCCACTGAGGCCGAATACAAAGCATTAGCAAATGCCGCTTCTGAAGTTTCATGGGTTCAGAACTTACTACACGACTTGGGTGTCACCACCAAATTTCCACCTACCTTATATTGTGACAACACCGGAGCCACCTATCTTTGTGCTAACCCGGTTTATCATTCGCGAATGAAGCATGTTGCCTTGGATTATCATTTTATTCGAGAAAAGGTGACTAATGGTTCCTTACGGGCCTGCCACATCAACTCCTACGATCAGCAGGCTGATGCACTGACCAAGCCACTGAGTCCTGAGTCGTGCTCCGTTTCTTCGTCTTCGATCCAAGATTGGAGTTTCCGATGGATCCTCCATCTTGCGGGGGCGTATCAAGGATAGCATCAAATATTATCTAAACCACACATATTCAAATACACCTATTTTATCTCATGTATATCACGTATTCAGTTGTAATATAGGCTATATATACATCACCATGTACAGCATCAATTGTATCAAATTATATTATTCAGTATACAAATATTTCAACCTTTATAAAGTTATGTTTGCTATTAAAAAAACTAATATCACATTATACTTTAAATTCAAATAAATGTGGTCATACATGCCAAAACTACCTCAACGCATATCAATTCAAGGAAGAATTTACAACATCTTAAACTGGTTTACTTAAAAAATACTTAGATAATTTTTTTAATAGTGATGTAGGCCCAGTGATAGAGGAACGGACCCTTAATTTATGATTTTTGTGTTTTTTCTTTAAATTCCCGAACTTTGTTTAGGCCTAGTTTTGGCCCGTTTGTCATTTTAGGCCCATTCAAAATTTTGGGCCATACTTAAGGTGTATTTTGTCCAATGGAATGATCAGTTTGATGTTATGAAAAATTGAGTTTTTTCTCTACCAAAATTGTTCTTCGTGTTTGGACAAGATTTTAAGGCCGATCCACGTAAATATTTGAATCAACATGGTTTTAGTTAGATTAAATCGGTATTCTTTGAATAACGGATTATAATCTATATTATCGTTTCTGGTCTACATCAAATAGCGTAAAAGTTACTATTTTGTACTTACATCATGAACAGCATCTCTTAGCAATTTAACTTGATCAAGCGACACGGTCCTCACCTGCATCACATTCGTTAATATCAACAAAATCTAATAGTCGCCATCGCGAAATGAATGCAACATTTTAGTTAGATTTATAGTTACTTATTAATTATAATAAATAAAAGAAATACAGAATCATAACTACCTACCTTTTTGCTGATGGTCCAAATGACCCCCTCGGTACATGGAGGCACAGTGAGTGAGCCAATATAGTTATAGTACCTTCTGCAACTCATTCGGATTTCTCGAGGATCGATTACCCCCGGGTGCCTGTGCCCGTTTACTTGTTTCACCAATGATGTTATGTTTCCAACCAACTGAAATTTTATGGTTACGCAGTGCAATATATATGTTTTTCCTAAACTATGTGTTTTCGTCCGGTTAATAATAATTTTGTGTTATGCCAATTTTAACCTTACCGTAATTGAAAATGAATGTTTTTGATGAATTAAATGCAAGGCATAAAAAACATTTAAGATTAATACGGGTACTGATACTTAAAAAAACGTTTAATTAGGATATTACCTTGGAGAGAAAATGGTTAGGTTTTCCAATCTTGTAGAGGACACCAATGACTGCAATTTGGTGTTTGGAGATTGGATCTGTGCTCTTGTGAACCATATGTAGTTCCAAAGAATACCTGCAAACGGTCAACGATTTTTAAAGTCAACGAAAATAATTTAGATACAGAGGAAGAGTTCTCTTTTATTTAATAAAAATATTTTAAATTTTACTTTATTATCCGAAAGTTAAACATATAATAAGAAAGACTTTCACCTTCTACTGTTGATCGTGTGCTCGGAAGGTGAGTGCCAATGGGCTTGCTTCAATTTGTATACTGTTCCGTTTATTTCTATTGAACCTGCGTCTCCCTCCCAATGAATCTGCATTCCGTAATTAAATCGAGTGATCGAACTTGAATAAAAAATATATACCAAAAGTAGTTTTTTTTTGCATTATGTAATTATAATTCTATCAATTGTTATTATACGAGAAACATGTGTCCGCGCTTCGCGTCATTTAATAAAGATACACATCATATTTATAAATTAACATATTTACAACAATGCATAAAATATTATATTATAAAAATACTGTTTTATAAAAAATAACATAAATATTAATGTATGTCTAAAATATATAAAAAAACACCATTTTTATCTATCAACCGCAGATGATATTATTTAGGTAATTAATGTCAATTCTTTTAAGTCACAACCAGGTTAATATGGTTTATTTAATAAATCTTGAACATATATATTTCCTAAGAGCCCTCGTATGGGCCTATAGCCTCCACCAAAGCCTTATAGTACTGCCATAGGCCCATATGACACCATCCCATCACTATATATGAACGTTATACAGAGGGGAGTATTTTTTTTTTTTTTTGTGAGACGTATCAGTAACATTATTATAAGAGGGATGGTGAATTTAGGAGTTGTATTATAAATATGTTATATGGCTAAAAAATAATAATCCTATAACGATTATGTGAGAAATGTAATTTTTAACAAAATAAATACCGCAAATGGTATTAAGTATTGAATATGTGTACGTTTATGAGTGTATAGTATGTGTGTATCACATTATAGATGTCTCACCGATATATCATGACCACGGTTAATTATCGTGGCGGTGCATGGTTTGTAGTTCCTTGACAACTTCTTTGATTTACGAATGATTTCAACTCGACTATTTGATAAGTCAATCGGAGATTGCATCTTACCGTTGTTACAAGCATTCCATTCTTTGTGCAGCTTTCCCCAATGTGCGGGCCCTTTTTCGCCCCCCTTTGCATAGTCAAACTCCCTCTCATTTTCTGTATATATAAATTTACTAGGTTATAACCTGTGAAATCTCATGTATAGTAGGTATTTCTGTTGAATTATACTATTAACTATAGATCGACCATAATGTAGTGTTGAATTATACTATTAATTATAGATCGACCATAATGTGGTGATCATACTTTAATTTGCGAAATAAAACTAAAATAAATCATGGAAAAAAAAACTAAAAGCGTATAATTTATTTCCTAACATAGATATTAAATGGAGAAGGCATGAACGTCTTACCTACTTCTTGAGCATAGATTGATATAGGAAACAAAATTATAAGTAAAAATAGTAGAGAACCGATTGTGGAACCAATGTGCATTCTGTGGCGGCGGCGGTGGTTGTGATGGAGGAAGGAGAGATGGTGATAGTAGTAGGTAACGGTGATTTACTCAAGAAGATATAGTTGTGTAGTGTATATATATTTATAAAGATTAAAAAGGTAAGGTTGGCAGTAGACAAGTAATTTAATTAGTTGTTGATACAAGTAAGGAAAGAATCATAAGTACCGTTTCTTTTTCCTACTGAAGTCAGAGTATTAGTGATTGGTACAAATTTTTTTATAAACTCATAGAATACCGTATGTTATAATAATTTATATAGTTATAGTTATAAGAAAAATATCATTTAGTTAACCTTACGATCCCCTTTGTAATATAGGTGCAATATATATGCCAATAGACCTTGACGTAGCTTCATGTATACCAAAGAAGGCTGTGCCCAAATTTTTTTGATTAATTTGGATATATGTATAATACAATATATGTATAAATCCCCGGGTCCAGACGGGTTCACATTCGCGTTTATTAAAAAAATTTGGGAGCTAATAAAATCTGACATTTTTAATTTTGTTGCTGAGTTTTTTGATACAGGTTTTATTCCGACCGGGTGTAACGCTTCTTTTGTTACGTTGATTCCAAAAGTAATAAACCCGATGGTTGTGAGCGATTATAGGCCGATTAGTTTGATTGGAGTTCAATACAAAATAATTGCTAAAGTTCTGGCGTTACGGCTTGCGGTGGTAGTGGACTCGGTGGTGAGCGGTGAGCAATCGGCTTTTATTCAGGGCCGCCAAATTCTTGACGGCCCAATGATGGTTAACGAGCTTGTTTCGTGGTATAAGAAGAAAAAGAAAAGTGCTATGGTTCTTAAAATCGATTTTGAAAAAGCTTATGATTCTATAAGCTGAGAGTTTCTAGACCGGATGATGGAATTTATGTATTTTCCGGAAAAATGGCGAAAATGGATCGGTGCTATTTTAAAATCGTCAAAGGCTTCAGTTATCCTCAATGGTAATGCATCAAAAGAATTTAAGCTTGAAAGAGGCCTTCGCCAAGGTGATCCGTTATCACCTTTTTTATTTATTATTGCAATGGAAGGGCTTCATGTGATGATGGAAGAGGCAACATCGAGGAATATTTTTAAAGGCGTGGAGGTAATTGAGAATTCTTTTTCTATTTCCCACTTATTGTATGCGGATGATGTGATTTTTATGGGTGAATGGTCATTGAACAACTTGCAAAAGTTGCTCATTATCTTGCATTGTTTTCATATGTCTTCGGGTTTGAAATTGAATTTTCATAAGTCAAATTTATATGGTATTGGAGTGGCCGATGGGGAAGTGCAAACGATGGCGAATTCAGTAGGTGTTTGTCATGGAAAATTTCCATTTATTTATTTTGGTCTCCCGGTGGGGGAGTGTATGTCTAGAATGAAGAATTGGGACCCGTTGGTGGAGAAATTTAAAAGCAAATTATCGGGTTGGAAAGTTAATACTCTTTCGGTTGGAGGAAGGTCGTTGCTTTTAAAATCAGTTCTAGGAGGTATGGGTATTTATTATATGTCTTTGTTTGTGATGCCAAAAAATGTAGTAAATACTTTAGAAAAGTTGCGAGCGGGGTTTTTTTTGGGGTGGAACCGAGGGGTAGAGAAAAATACATTGGGTTAAGTGGGATGTGGTGTTATCGTCTTTTGAAAACGGTGGGCTTGATATTGGTAGTCTTTATGCTTTTAATATTGCGCTTGTGTTTAAATGGGTTTGGCGTTTTGTGACAAATGAATCGAGTTTGTCGTCTAAAGTTATTAGATCAATTTATGGTGGTCAAGGAGGGTTGGATTTCGTAGACTATAACCGGTTGGGTTCGACTCCTTGGGCGCAAATTCTCAAGATGGTGTGTCGTTTAAAGAATTCCGGTATTGATTTGTTATCGCACTTGAAATTAAAGTTGGGTGACAGGATGCGGTTTCACTTTTGGAGAGACCCGTGGCTCGGGTCAACTCCGTTAATGGTGTTGTATCCGAGAATTAGTTTATTGGATTCGGATATCAACTGCTTGGTACATGCTCGGTTTGTTAATAACTCGATTATGTGGCAATGGTTACGAGACATTCGCGGGGGTAGAGAAGAAAATCAGGTGGCAGAGTTAAACCGGTTAGTAGAAAATGTGAATTTGTCAAATAATAGTGACTCGTGGGCGTGGGGTATTGGGAATGAAGGTGTTTTTGAAGTGAAAAGTACTAGAAGATGGATTGATAATTTATTTCTCCCTTCTTCGATCGAGCAAACTCGGTGGAATAGTTTAGTACCCCGCAAGGTGAACATTCATTTTTGGAAGATGAGTTTAAATCGACTTCCTTCAAAAGTCAATTTAATGATGAGAGGTATTATGTTTGAAGATTTGAAGTGTGTTATGTGCGGGGATGGTATTGAGACTATGGATCACATTTTCTGGAATTGTGAAGTTGCTAAGGGTGTTTGGCGGGCTATTGGTCGATGGCTTCAAGTGGTTGATGTTACTGTTGATTTGCTTGATGATTTTTTTATCAATCTGGATTTTAGCACAATCTCGACAAAAGGAAAAAAAAAAATGTGGAGGCGGTGACGTTCACGGTGATTTGGATTCTTTGGCGGTACAGGAATGCAATTACGTTTGAGTCGGGTGATGTTAGACGAAATTTGCTCGTGGAGTCTATAAAGGAAATGTCTTTTTTGTGGGTTTGTAATCGTAGGCATAAATATAGAGTTAGTTGGACGGAATGATTAGTTTTACCTTGTAATGTGTAACTTTTTGTTTGTGGCTAGTCTTTTCTAGTCGTTTTTTCTTTTTTAATGAAAGCCGTTTCCAAAAAAAAATATAGTGTAAAAAACTATAAGTAGATCCCTCTGATTAAAAATCTACATTTTAGTCGCACAATTATAATGTACATGTTCACCCTATATATAGAGGAACATTACAAAAATCTAAATAATGATGAAAATTTTCTAAAAACATATTAGTTAGGTGTAAAGTGTCAAAACTGAACTGAAAACTAAAGAAAAAACTTACACAAAATGACCCATAAATCCGCACCAAATTTAAAAATAGACTTTGTGGATTTCCTTATTTGGGAAAAACAGAAAAATGTAATTTGACTTTCGGGTGCCTATAAACCAGAAATACCAAACCGTCCTTTTAATATTTTACCAAGGAGATGTCTGTGGTTGTTTATTGAAAACACGCATTTTGAAAATAAATTATTAGATGATCATTGATTATAAAATGTCATTATTAAAAATAGTATTTTGATCTAATTATGATGTATATGTCTAAATCACGACAATTAGATAATTAGTTTGTATTTTGATCTAATTATGATGTATATGTCTAAATCACGACAATTAGATAATTAGTTTTCTTTTTATTGTTTGACAATTATGATTATATTTTAGTTAATAAGTAAAACATAAATAATTAATTTTCAAAATACAATAAACACCTCACCGTATATTTTTCTAGAACTCCGATTTCGATGCCCAAAAAGCAAATTTTTATTTCCTCATACTTTTTATCATAAACTAATTTTAAATTATTTGTTTTTTGAAAACGCGATAAATAGATTTTCTGCTCTAAATCGCAGTCCCAAAAGCTCAATAATTTTGATTGTTTTTATATTATGGGTTTTTCTAACATGTGTCCCCAAGTCACATGTTAGGTTTTACATACTCCCGACGTCGGTTTTACATACGAGATGGAATTCTTTAGTGCCTTGGAAAGTTAACATTATTTTTTGGAAAATTAATTTAAATCGGTTTCCGTCTAAAGTTAATTTGTCCATGAAAGGAATTCATTTCGATGATCTAAATTGTGTCATGTGCGGGGATGGTGGTGAAGATACGGATCATTTATTTTGGTCTTGTCAAGTCGCTCGAGAGGTATGGCGGGCAATTGGAAATTGGTTACAAGTCATTGATACGAATGTGGAAGACTTGGACGTTTTTTTACTTAATTTGGAATCTAGTTCTTTGAGTTCGAGAAGCAAGTTAATTATTGAGGCGGTGGTTCTTACGGTTTTGTGGATTCTTTGGCGACATAGAAACGCGATAACGTTCAACAATGGTGATGCAAGGAGAAGTTTACTTCTTGATTCGATCAAAGAAGTTTCCTTTCTTTGGATTTGTAATCGTCGGCCGAAATTTAGAGTTAGTTGGACCGAATGACTCATTTTACCTTGTAATTCTTAATTTCCTTTGTTTCTCTTGTGTACGTTTGGTTCTAGCTTTTTACTAGTTTGTTAATATTAATTGATAGCTGTTTCAAAAAAAAAAAAAAAAAGTCACATGTTAGGTGTATTAATTGATTGAAAAGTTTCCTAATAATGTGTAATTAAACATTAATGAAGTGCATAAGTTATATTTTAAAGGGATATATTAAATGCATTTTGAAGTTATAATGGAAAAATGATGTTATTTAATGCACTCTAACATGTGCCTTGGGGGCACATGTTAGAAAAACCCTTATATTATATATGTGATATTCTATTTTAACTTTTGATTTACAAATCATCGCATCTCGTATTTAACGTTCATTTAATTAACATATATTTATGAAAACTAGGGTGATTCGTCCGCGCTTCGCTGCAGAAATATACAACTAACATTTGGTAGCATTACTTTGTATAATTTACAGTAATAACAGTTAAGTTTGCGGGAATATTCATCCGCGCCTTATAGCAATTTGCAAATCTAAAAAATAATATACGTTGCAACAAACATTCCGTCCATTTCCTTCGGTGTCTATAAATAAGACTTGCAACATCTTAGTAGACCCAATATTAAAAATAGTTGAGAAAAATACGTATAAATGAATGTATTAAACAAGGATTTTAATCTCCCGCGCGTTGCGGCGGGGTTATCTTCTAATAAATAATTTACACACTGAAACTAATATAAACTTTAAAATTTTCAATAAAAACATGAAATTTTAATTAAAAAAATGTTTCATATGTAGTTAGAACACTTATTATGAACTCTTATTTTTCATTTGTTTAGTTTTGAACACCACAAACATAGAAAAGCTAATGTTATTTCCTCTAGTTACCAAAAATGAAAAAGATAAATTAATAGGGTTAATACTATTAAATTATAGAATATCAAGAGTTAAAATTATGAATGTTGGAAAAATAAATTCAAGTTTTCTAAAAATTAAATGATTGTTTCGTCACTTTATAAAGTTTAGGGTTTATATAGTAAATTTGAAAACTTCAATAAAACAATTGAACAATGACTTGAGTCTGGCAAATTTCAAGAAAGGAGCACTAATTTATTTGGTATCTTAGTTTATTATAGTCCGCTCTAAAACGGAACGGAGATTTTGAAACTGTGTTTTTAAGTTATAATGAATAGTATCCACTTGAATGAGTAATGTATATTATGATAATAATCACAGCAAACAATAATAAAATGGTAAAAAGAAATTTTTTGAAAACTAATTTGTCTTCAGCTTTCAAGCACTTGGTCTTACCATTGTGACAGAAACACTTTTAGTTTTTACTTTCTCTATCATATATATATATATAACTAACACAGCAAAAATAATAAAAAATATATGTGTGAATAGTAACTTGGTATCACTAATGTATTATAAACGAGTATAATATGGGCTCGCGCTATGCTGCGAGATTTTTAATTAGGATTTTTGTTATGTTTGAAAGTGTTTCAACCATCCATGCCAAAGCTCTTAAATTTATAATTCTTGATATAATTTTTATCCGGAACAATGTGTTGGTTTGTGTGAACAAAAGGGGATGTAATTACATATTAACTTATACTTCGTATATGTTTATCTATGTTTATAAAGCTTTTTATTGTGTTTGAAAGAGTTATATGGTAGTTTCGTTATTTGTTAAAATCCTGAGACTTTATTTTAGAACTTTGGAAAGGTTAGTATATTTATTTTATAACTTGGAAACTTCAATATGAGTCTAGTAAGATGAATTTATGGTGTCATGCAAAATCTAGATGGAGGCATGGAGCATATACTTGTTATGGTGGCCCACTCCATCTACATTCTTTTACAACGAAAGTGTAATTATCAAAACCTTGGGGGAAATATTGTAAATATCTTATGAACAATGTATTTGAACGACTAATGTATTATAAGATAATTTATAAGGGTAATTAGCTTGTTATTTTGTACATAAACAAGTCTGCCCATTTAGAACCGTAAACTAAATATAAACCGAATATCATTCTAGTGCAACGGCTCCTGGTGCAACAGCAAGCACCAGTTTAACTTGGGGGGCGGTGATTTAGATCCCATAAACTGCCTAAGACCAAACTCTAACACTGTGTTCCAGAGTGTTAATTTGGAGATAAAAGAAGAGAAAATAAAAGAAATACAAATTTTGTTGTGTTCTAGAGATTTTTTTATAAAAGAAAGGAAAAGAAAGAGAAAGAAATTATGTTATTTTTTCTCTCCTAATCTACCTCCCAAAAGTTGGAAGATATGAAGAAAAGGGAAATTTTCATTAATTGCAATGACCAAACTAACATTGTCATTACCTAATTTAAAGACAAAATTGTAAATATGTTAACTTTCTTCCTTTCTCTCCAATTCAAGAACACAAAAAAGATGATTTTCTTTTCTTTTCTATCAAATTCGGAAACACAAAAAAGGAAAGATATTTTCATATTATATCTGTTCTTTTCTCTTTACATCTCTTTTTTTTCCATCTAAATAGTGTCAGTTAATGGTTAGACATATTAAAAGATCGAAATATTGATTTCGGTTTTAGGAAAAAATCGTCTTTAACAACGCTATGCACACCCCTAAAATAACATCATCCTTTGTTATTTTATATACTTTTGAAATTGAGAAATAGAAAAATCAACGATGAGCTTTATAAATCTATGAATTTTTTATTGTTTTATACAAAATATCTATCTCGATTATATCTTAAAGCAAGTCTAAAAGAAAGAAAAAAAGAACAATTTGCATGTGATGCCTCACTTTTAGGATTTGAATCTTTGATACCTTATTTCTGATCCAATTAACGAACTTAAAATATTACGAAGTACTGCCTCTGTCCCTTAATAAAGTTTTCATTTCTATCAAAATATTTGTCTCAAAATAAAGTTCCCATTTCTCAAGTTAGAGGGACCCACTCAATAAAATAATATTATTACCATGTACTTCACCACTAACTATCTTTAAAAAACACATTCTCTCTCCAAAATAACCTTATATTTTAATCAAATTTATTATCAAGACTCCACCACTAACTAACTCCTAAAAACTTGTGCCCAATTGAAATGAAAACTTTATTAAGGGATGGAGGGAGTATAATTTAGGTAGATGTCGATGTGTATCTGCAAGCTGCAGATTAAAACAAAACCTGAAAAGGCCCAATCAACATAACACGAACAAGCAAAGCCCGGAAACAAAAGCCCAGCTAGACCTAGTTAAATCTTTTTTTACCCTATCTTCTAAAATCTCAATCGAGTAATGGTATGTAATCTTACCATTTTGTGCTATTTAAAATTTTACTCATTAGATAGCAATATATATGTCAAACTAAAGGGGATAATATTAAGAGAGAAAATTAGTTAATTATAAATGTTATCATATCAAGCAGGTATGACTAAATATCATTTCTCATCTCAATCATAACTTCTCGTTTTGATGATATTCCACAATGTTTTAAAAACTAGTTTTTGCACAGAGCCGTCAAATGCTTTAAATAGGATCAAACCAGATGATAATATCGTTGAGTATTTTATGCATGTAGTGATTATGTAAATGATATACAAAAGTTAAAAAAAAAAGAAAAAAAAAATTCCATAAAGAATTTTTTTTCTTTCAGATCTTGTTTTTCAAGTAAATTTAATACTAAGTCACAAAACCCATATAAAAACCAATAAGGTTATTTTATTTATTTTTCTAATTCGACTGAGTTTTTATGTCTAACTACTCAGTCTCGACCAAGTTATAACTTATAAGCACTTATCTAACCAATGGACAAACAATTAATTTTTGCACATAAGACAACTGAAATTACCAATCTTCCACCATTTGAATACAAAATCCCAATCCTTTTAGCAAATTCACAATGCACCAAATTGTGGTTTAAATAGTTAACAAGAATATAGAGTCGATATCAATACCTTTTTTGCCAATAAGTTCATTAATTAACCGGGATCCGATCGTTCATCACCCTCCACCTGAATATTTTAGCCTTTTCGAGCACAAGATTATTCCATAAAGTGGTTGAAGTATCTTGACAGAAAAAGTAGAACATCTAAAAGACATAAATTTCGATCTATTCCTTTGTTCATTTTTAATATATATATCAATGATCCGACATCATTCATTTTCTTTTTTGTGAGCCGATTAATCAAGCGCATCTAAATATCGGTGGCCACTAGAAAATATAAACTTGGAACCTTATGAGAATTCACGTTTTTTGGAAATCAAGTTTTGGTTAAATTACTTTTAACTTGTAAGAAGGTGAAATAATCATTTTTATAAAAATATGAATAGAGTACCTATATAAAACAAAAGTAAAACACATTTTACATAAAACTATATACGAAGTATAATAAATTACTCATCTATGTATTACATGATGTTCTTATATATTACTATCTCGAGGTTGGACCATGTAAACGAACGTCTCGTTGATTTTTTGGTTGCACTGGTCTGGCATTATTTTCAGCGTACTGCAACAAAAACATCGATTATCATTTAATAATTATTTTCGCCTCATCTAAAAGAAAACAAAAGAATTCATATATAATTGCTTTATATTTATACTTACATCGTGTACAGCCTCCCGAAGTAATTTTACTTGATCTTTTGAAACCGTTCTTATCTATATAAACAAAAATACAACATAATCTTTAGACAATATAAAAAAACTAAAAGAAAAACCCAACTTAGAATACTAACAACCATCTATTACTTATAAATACATTTACCATACAACAGTCTACTGTTCATTAGAGGGGTAACGGAACAAAGTAAAACAAACGGGGTTTAATCGATTTTTCAAAATATTCCTAAAAATTAATAGTCTGATACAGGTGGCATATAATTGGATTTTGCCTTGGTGGTTGTGCTCATCCCTTTGAAAGTCAAGTTTGACAGCCCAACCAAGGCTCCATTCCTTTTGTAAGCATTTTTTTTTTGCCTATAAAGGCTCCCATGCGGCCATGCCTGTCTTTATTTTTTATATTATTACTTTTTTCACCGTCAAAAAATGGGATTTTTTTTTTCCATTTAGGTTTTTGATTGGTGACTAATTGATCTAGATCAATTGGTTTACATGTCACATTGTATATTTCTTAATAAATTATTTAATACATATTACAAACTTATTATCCACAAGAGAAAAACTGAAGGATATCATCAGTTGTATATTTTTCTTAGGTGTAACAAGTACGGACCCCATACACTATACTAGATTCTCTTATGTTTTCCATACTTGGTTTATATTACTTTTTGATACATTAATCTATGCAAATTATAGGGAATATTGTCTTCATAGATAATACTTGGTTTATTTTACCTTACCCAAACTTAAACCGAATTTTAATCTCGAATAAAGATATATGTATTTTAAAATCCGCAACAACGTGCGGCACCACAATGCTCGTTGATAACATAATGCATGTAGGAGTTTCTGAATAACTTTATATACGTCACGAGTTCGATTTCCCACTATGTGAACATTTATCAGATGTCCATGGAAATGTTCAAAAACGGTTATGTCAAGGATTAGGTCGCGAATATTATGAGGAACATTCGGCCACCTCGAGGGAGCCAATTATAACGAGAATATCCTTTAGTAATAATAAAAAAACAAACTTAGTGATATTTACCTTTTTGCTAATGGTCCAAACGACTTTTTCGGTGCAGGGAGGGACAGTGAGTGAACCCATGTATCGATAATATCTCCTGCTACTCATTCGAATCTCTCTAGGATCGATTATCCCACTGTGTCCATGCTCACCCTTCTCATCTATCTTAGACGTTATGTTTACTGCTAACTACAAATAGTTAAGTAAAACCGTAAGAAAAACGAGTTTAGCATGTTAAAGAAAATGAAATAGGGGCGAAACTATGAAGATGAAAACTTGATGGGGGCAAATAAGTTACCTTGGAAAGAAAAGGGTCAGGTTTTCCAACATTGTAAAGAACAGCAATGACAGCTATTTGGTTGTCGATGCTGAGGTGGACCATATGTAGTTCCATGTCATACCTGTTCATATATTCATGATTGTGGTTGTGAGATTGGAAATTTGTTCAACAACTTAAACTACTTATTTCGGCTAATATCTAACCAAAAATAGATAAAAATGGCAATTATTTTATTATATATTAATAATACAAAGATAAAATAACTAATTAATTGTTCCAAAATGAAAGTAAGTTAATATAATTTAAGATTGAAAAGTGTTAATTAAATCAGAATTTTCGCGTTTAAGATTTAAAGTGACACATTAAAGAATATAAATACAAAGCCAAATAATTAAGCATTTCTTTTATATTTCAAAAATCAATAGTTTAACTAATTGTTCGAATAAATTTTCTGCATGGGTTTATATGGGTTCAGTTTTCTTTAAACCATATTAGAAGATTTAAAATAAGTGTTTGTAAAACTGCGAATACAAGCATATTACTTGTTTATTGCATTTAAAAACATAAATTTATAATAATATTTTGGCAAAAATATTGAGAAAAATCAATTTATTTGCGTTTTGAAAAACCATGTGGAGAGTACATTTTGAAAATTAATTATTTCCAGTTTACCTACTAACTAAACCAGTTTGCCAAAAGTTTGCAAAAGTTGATTATCTGATTATTGTGATTTTCAGAAAAACATAATTAGATCTGAACACCATTTTTTTCATAATAATGTTTTGTAACCGTTGATTATGTGATGTAATTTTTAAAATACTGGAAGTGAAATGACCTTCTGCCATTGATGGTATGTTCTGAAGGCGAGTGCCAATGTGCTTGTTTTAAAGCGTACTCGGTGTCATTGATGCGAATTAATCCTGCATCTCCTTCCCATTTAAGCTGCAACATTAAATTTTCATTATTATTATAGATACAACATTAAATTTGAATTATTGTTATTATATACATAATTGGAACACGTAATTAAAAAATAATAAAAAAAAATGTAGTCATACCATAATGTCATGGCCTCTGTTATTAACAGTAGAATTACAAGGCTTATAGTTTCTGTATAGCTTCTTAGCGTTGACCACCATCTCCACCCTTTGACTCGACATATCGATGGGAGATTGCATCGTCCCGTTGCTACACAACGACCATTCTTCCTTTATCTCCCCCCATTTCTCTGGTCCCATTTCGCTACCTCTCGCGTAGTCAAATTCTTTCTCATTCTCTACATTTCAACATATGTATATACTTTATATATACACAATTTCATTTATGTATAACAAAATGAGTAAAAATCATGTTCGCGAGTTTTTTTTTAATCGATATCATTATATTGCCTGAGTGCATGTTTATCGTTATAAAATAAGTTATTATAAGAACTATTATATAAAGTAAAGTTAAGGGCATTACCAACTTCTTGAGCTTGGGTTGATGATGGATGTGAGAAAAGAAGCATAAGCCATAGAAACCCAAGTGCCAAAAAGTTTAATTGCAATTTTTTCATGATTTGAGTGTGTTTGTGTGAGAGAGAGAGAGAGATGATATGTGGTGTTTGAGAAAGAGGGATGAATATGTGGTTTCTCTTATGGGTGTATATATAAGGAATATACGTGCATAGGCATATATATGTTACACGTACGAGCTAGGAACGTCAATTTCCATCTGATATAATTATTTATCCAATGTAGGGATTGAATTCGTGACATTTAAAAAATATTTGCAAGTGTTATTACCATTAAACCATCCGACTGGGCGTAAGGGAGGGGGTCGCTACCCTCCGTCCTCATTTGGTCGTTCCTTCCTCCCCTTACGCCTCTAGCCCCTGGATGCGTCGCAAAAGTTTGTTTGGTCATCTAGGCAGGGGCGGACCTCTTTGGTGCTCGGAGGTGACCGTGCTACCCCTTAATTTTCGAGTAGAAGTGTAAATTTTTTCATTAAAAAATGAAATACATGTCGGTTCTACCCACAAAAAAGCGTTTGACTATCCTTCACTTATAATTTTAGCAAAATAGTAGTCCAAACTTGAAAGCCTCAAAATTGTTTAGATTATTAGGGAGCTCAAATGTCAATTTAATATAATAAATAAAGTTTACTTTCCACTTTATGACAATATCAACAAAAAATCAATACCATTTTTGTCTCTCAATTAGAATTATCAAAAATAAATGTCAAACAACAAAGTTCAATTGATTTATAGTGTAGAAACGGTACCATTTATATATGTCGGTTCTGGATGTATATGTAATGACTCGTTTTTTTTAAAAACGGGTCAATGAAGAAAACAACTTTAAATGTAATATCTAGTTTTTTTGTCAAGTTTGTCGTTTTGTAATGTTTGATGAACCCATATTTTTATAAATTTAATGTTATTATATATTGCGCGAAAAAAACTGTGCTGCCCCTAGATATTCGTTCTGGGTCCGCCACTGCATCCATGCGACCATTGCAGACGTCAAATTTCAAAGGGAAATGTGTTATTTTCAAAGGGAATGAGATTAGTTGCATGCTACGTGAGTTTAGTAGGAGATTTTTATATGTTTGATTGCAAGTGAAAAAACTAATATGTCGAGATAACCAAATGAACAATGATACCCTTTAAGTCAGTCTCAGTAGGTGGTTAACAGTATGTGTGTAATATGAAATGGAAGTTTCTTGAGTGGTTCTAGGGTTGGACAAAAAAGTAAAGGGTAATATACTTCAAGAATGTGAGAAGTATACTATAAGTGCTTATTCGTTTATGTGCTTATTGGTTTTTACGAAGAGAAAAACGTGTGGACGAATCTACCAATGTTTCACACTTTCACCAAAATCTTGATAGTCAAAGGAATTAAAACAAAAAACAAAAACAAAAATAGAAAACGTGTGTTTTTCCTTCCATTGTTGAAAGTTGAAAGACACATTACATGCAAGTGTACGTCGTGGTATGCTACGGAGTATATATATTCTGTTACCTTATATTTGAATCTAGAATTGTTATTAGATATAGATAAGATTATATTAACCATTTCGCCAATGTAATTATATAAGTGATGTCTAATGATACATAAGGCTATATATGGGTGTATGTGGTAACACATATTTTCCTCATATCGTGTACCGTACCAACTATATTTGGTACACTAATCTAGCTACTAGTATCGTACCAACTATATATACTTGGTACCAATTTGTTTGCCTACCAACAATCATGGTTGGTACGAATTGGTACTGGTATATACCAAGATCACAAACTTATTTGGAATTATTGCTAAAATCAAGATATTTTTCTATACTATTATATTTGGTAATGGTATACGTTAGATGTTATATAAACACTATCTATGATAAAGGATAAATTATGTAGTATTCTTGTCATAACACACTAGCATTAGGAATGGCAACGGGGCGGGTTCGGGGCGGGTTTTGGCATACCCGAACCCGAAATAAAAAACCGAACCCGACCCCGACCCGATACCCGACGGGTTTTTTTCGGGTTTTCCCCATCGGGGATTTTACAAACCCCGAACCCGACCCGTCCCCGAAATATGCCCCGAAACTCGAACAAAGCCCAAGAAAATCCCCGATAACACTTATATATTATATATTTAATATATAAAATAATTAAAAATGTTAATAATTTATATATATCGGGGCGGGTCGGGCCGGGGATACCTTTACCCGAACCCGTACCCGAACCCGAGAAAATCCCCGGAAAAAACCCTGAACCCGTAACCGAACCCGAAAAGTTCACACCCGACCCGACCCGAAAATAATCGGTTTCGGGTTTCCCCGTCGGGTTCGGATTTTTTGCCATCCCTAACTAGCATGTAGCATTCTCGTCTGCTTCATACGCTTAATTATCAACATTATAAACAAACACAATAACAAAAATGTAACATATTGATATTTTAGGCTAAGAAGTTATAACTTAAATGTCTTCATGTTATGATAACTTAACCTTTTATTAAAAAAATAATACATACTTAATTTACCTTTCTCAAATTCTTCTAAATAATTATATGTATATATATACTTCCTCCGTATCAAAATAAGTGACACAAATTGGCTTACACGTTTTTTGAGGTAAAAGATTAAAGTAGAGGTTAAAATAGATTAAAGTACATAGTTAGTGGAGAATGGGTCCCACTTTTCTTGAATAAGGTGATATTAATGAGTTTTAAAAGTAAAAGTAATGGTATAAGGGTAATTTCACTTTCTTAAAGTGGATAGTTAGTGGGTATGGGTCCCACTATTTTTACCAAAAAAGGAAAGTTTTCAAAGTGTGTCACTTATTTTGATACACCCCAAAAAGGAAAGTGTGTCACTTATTTTGATACGGAGGAAGTATATAATTGGTTGGTACAGTACTACTATGGTATTTAAATTTTTATACCATTACCGTACCATGATTACTTGATTGGTATGGTATTACCAATCAAACATGTTGGCTACCAACATATTGACTACCATCTATACTTGGTATGGTTGGTAGCATGTTGGTTGGTTTTATTCGGTACAAATTTACTTTTGTACGGTTTTATTTTATATTCCCCTCGTTTAATTTGTAGCATTTGTTCGTTGGTGATTTGGTTTTTAGTCTTTGACCGCTTCTCCTTGAGTCAACCTCGACCTGTGTTTTGAATCGAACCGGGCAATGCTTAAGAAATGGTCAAACCGATCGGACCGGTTCAACCGTCGGGTTCAACCGGATTACAATGCTATTGAATATTTTTGTTAAATTAGTTATGTAAAAAAAGTATATAAATGCAAAAAATCCTACAAAAATACAAAGCAAATATTAAAAAATCCAAAAGGTTATAAAAGCTATTTATCCAACAAAATTCAACATTTTGAGTTCGTAATCCATAAAAGAAAAAAAAGACATAACACTTAATATTCAACTAGAAACATAGCATTTTAAACTTCAAAACATATAAGATTCAAAGGTATAAAAGATAATACAAAATATTCACTTTAATTTTTTTTAAATGAGATTAAAATATAAAAAAATACGGTTCAAATCCGGTCAAATCATCTCGGTCGGACCGGGGTTCACTAGTTGATCCGGGGCTTCGAAGCGGTTCAAAAACGGACATTAAACCGGTCGAGTCGGCCCGACATATTTTCATTTCCCGGTCGGTCCGGACGGTTGAACCCGGGTTTTAAAACATTGTTGGAAACATGTTAAACTTTTTTTACCAACGATCTTTCTCCTTCTTTGGTGCCTCAATTCCCGTTCCAAACCTCCATTAATAAGATTAGAAGATTGTTGAATTATCTTATAATACAATTAGCATTGAACATTTACTGTTCATAAAAAGTTGCAAAAAACCCCCTAAAATAAGGGTGGATTTTATAAATACAATAAACTTTTATGCTAGAAATTGTAATATAGGTATGTTGTTTTGCACGTATAGTTTGCTTTAGAGTGGAAAGCCAAATGTCAAATATTCTAAGGGTTGTATAGAACTGGAACATTTCTCAATTTTTCTACAAATCGCTTTTTTGCATTTATTCATGACCAAATTAGGATATTAATGTAATTTAACATTTAGTACATTCTCACCTAATATATTAATTCTTAAAGGAACTCATTCCTGAAATCATTTTCATATTTGTAAAAAGAAAGAGTAGACCAAAAAAATCCGGTTGAGTAATTCATAAGAATTTTTAATAATGGATATGAGTATAAATTAAAGTATTTTACAACTAATATATTGATATTATTTGAGATTAGTAAACAAATATGCTAACGCTGAAAAATTGTTTACTTTATGACCTCTACGACAGTATTAGAAAAAATATTTGATATATAATCCCGCGGCGAAGCGCGGGTATTTTATACCTTGTTCTTCACATTCGTCATTATGAGGAAATTAATTTTATAGGTCAACTAGTTGACGTTAATGCCTACTCTGGCATCAAAAATATATTAAAACTAACAAAGTCAAACAAGTACAACTGTCACAAAATGAAATATTTACACCACACTTTATAATTTATACAGTACACTACAAGTCTACAATAATTGTATATATGTATTATGTATTTGTACAATTTATAATGATACTTATACTGTGTGATGTATACATCAAAATGCATCCAAATATATGGTAGACAGATTAATTCCCCAAATTAAATGGCAAGTACAACTAGCCAAACCAACACCAAATTAGAAGAGGAAATAACCAAAAAAATTAATGGTAATTGTTATTATTTGTTAATTAATCAATACTTAGTATATGATATGTTGGTGTTAATTCTTCGTCGCCATCAATAAACAGAAACTTCATTTTGAATCTAAATTTAGTAAGCTGATCTTAAAAGTGTGTATGATATGCACAACAATGATATAGTTTATTATAAATAATATTACATTTACAGCAAATTCGTTGCGACTAAAAAATTATACAATGTACGTATCAGGTTATACTCATTTATATAACTCCTCCTTATAAAAGGATACTTATTATTGAGAACAAGAGTTAGACATATACACTAAACATATTATTTAGTATCATTACTCAAATGTTAGTAGAATATAGCCCTTCATTTTTCAACTCTTCCATATATTCTTTAAAATTGACGCTACAATTAATTCATAAAGTAGACGTAGTTAAAGCGTAACTAAACTCTAATTAATATGCCATCAATCGTCATCAAATTATTTTATCGCTGTTTTTGTATATATATTTTTTATGGAGATTAGTACTGGGTATATATTTTATGTATAAATTATTACGAGTAAACGAATGTGTATAGTTAGTATAAGTATGTCAGTTAATTGAAGTGCTAAATATGTTCATGGTTGTGAGTGGTCTTATAATTTCCGAACCCGAACACGATATGACACGACATGAACATGAATTCAAATTTCGAAATCGTCCCAGTTTTATATTGTTTCGTGTATTTTTGTCGCGTTATGTCAAATTTTGACGGACCTATATATGCTTTGGAAATTGGAATAGAGAAATATGTATTTGACATTTTGTGGTAAATTAACTAATAAGATACTAATGTATATTTAATTAAGATTCGACCTTTTTCTTATGTAAAAGGCTGAAAGCTCATTAGATTTATGATTTTGCACTCAACGTTGAATTAGTTTCTTAAAAAGGTGACTTTTTGGTTGCCACATTTTAAAAAGTCTGGCTTTATAAGTTAACTTTTATTTAATATGCTAAAATATTATAACAAAATTTAAGATATGATCAATATGATTATAAAAGCTACTATTTGATAACCTGAATTCTCAATAGACATTCATTTTCTAAGAATATATTATCTGTTAATCAGTTCAACCCGTCAAATACAACCAACATATAAATGTATTCTGCATTAAAAAGTCAAATCGTCAATAATAATGCTATAAAGAAAAGTTGACTAAAACATACATCAATTAAGTTTGGGTTGAAAAACAACTACTTTACATAAATTGATAGACCTACATTGATAAAATTAGACTTTTTTTACAGTAATAAAAAGTCAAGCCAAAGACAAAATGGTTATTATTGTTTTGACTTTTGGTAAACTTTTTAAGTTTTTATATGAATTGACTTTTACCGACGATGGCTTTTTGTCCTTCTCATTTTAGTAAGCTTAGTTCTAGAAACATGAGCGATATTTACTTATTGGGCTCATTCGGGAGGAAAAACGGGCCGAATGGGTCAGCTTAGAAAAATCTCTCTAAAATACGGTCCGAATAGCTGGTCAACTAGTCAACCATGACGTACCACAAAATGCTGTTTTTAGGTAAGCAAATACAAACGACGTAAAAACTACACACTTTCCTTATTCTGTCTTACAAAAAAAAGTATATATTAAAATATGCTGTCTAGAATTATATAAATTGTACCCCCCTAATAATCTTTAACCACATTAATTCAACAAAAAAAAAAAAAGAAACCCAACACATTGGAGTTAAAAAAAAAATATCCGATTTTATTTGGTGGGCCTAGCAGCAGCAGCAGCATCCGTTAATTTTTGCCACGTGACTTCACGTTTCACTTGAGTCTCTTTGGCACGTGCTTGCTTCTCTGCAAATTGTTTCTGGCATTCTTGGTATAATTTGGCATCCATTTCTTGAAACATTTTACGAACATTAACTGTCAAACCGTGCACTGCTTGATTCCAGTGAGATTTAATGTTGGTTTCTAATGCTTCAAAAACTATTGGTAACACCACGTTTCGGTTTTGTGCAATTAAACTAACAATGTGCTCGTTGTTCCATAGAAAAAGAGCCCGTTCTGCTGTCTAAAAATAGAAACTTTATCATAAATACGTATACAGATGTATATACGTACACACATATATATCAATATAGATACAAATAGTGTAAGCATTAAATTCGAGTCACTTAAGTAGACAAATTCACAGAATTGAGTCATTGACATTTCTATATCTCAAAATACACATATAGGAATTCATATAGAATGTTATTAGGTACTTATATAGGAATATAAAAGTGTAAACTAAGCCAAATGTGTGGATTTATATGATTTTAATTTAGATTTTGTAACCTATTTTTAAAAGTTTATTTTTTTATCCTTCTTTTGAGCATACTAGTAGGGTACCCATGCAATGCGGCGGCGGGTATCCTATGACTATATTTGGCTGCGATGCGACCAAGAGACCGTGGCTGGTGGTGGTAATTTAAACTTTTTAAGGTTTAAAAGATTAATAAAATATATTTTTTGTCAAATAAGGAACATATGGTCTAGTAGCTCAATTGGTTAGGGCACTATTTTAATAAAACAGAGGTCGCAAGTTCAAGTCCGACATGATGCATATTTTTTATAAACACAAATATGCCCCAAAACAGCTAGTATGTTGGCTGAAAATTAAGTTTTGCTAATTTGAGAATGTCCCAAATACATTATATACAATAAATATATATACATATAGAGAGAAATTTGATAATGAAATTGTCAAACCTGAAAATGAGGGCTATTAAGACACCGAGAAATTTGTCGAAAAAGAGGAACCATACATCGTTGAAATTCAGCAGCTTGTGTTGCCTCCAAAACTTCTTCAATTTCCGCAAGAAAAAGCGTCTCTTTTTGACAGTTAGTAATCGGCCAATATTTCAACAAACCCCTAATAACCGAATCAGCTAACTTATTATCTTTTTCAACAAATTGTGTAATACAATAAGAAAGCTGTTGATGATACGAAGCAATTGATTTCGGTTTATGAAGCGGTATAAGTGCCCTAATTAGAAACAATTTGTGTTCTTCTTTCATTGGTAATGCAAACCCGTTAATTATACTCCCGAGTATTTCCAATAACTCACCAATACCGTTATGCCTTTGTGTTTCGTATATAAATCGGTAAAATATGTTATTAATTGCTTTCCTAATAAACGGGCGATGAACCATGAATTTACCGTATATACGATGTAGGATTGTTTTTAGGTAGTCACGTTCCCGAGGGTCCTCTGTGTCAAACATATCTAGTAATTTTAGAACGAATGAGTGATTTATGTAACGCTTTGCAATTTTTGCATCTGTATCTGATGACATCACGTACCGTAGAAGAAGCTCGTACACGAGCTGTAAATGTGTCCATGAGGGCTCGAGATACGGTTCGTCTTCTTCAGTTTCGATGTTTTCTGAACCCGTGTGTTCGTGTGAGCTTGGTGGTAAGCATCTGAAAATGTTTGTTGAAATCATTCGGATCATTTCTTCTTGATTGCTTTCGGTTGTTTTACCGGATCCTGATTGGATGTAATCCACAAGGTCCACTAGATTTAGCCTTTTGATCTCTTTTTCCTTTACTGTTTTCAATGTATCAGTGAAATCGAACTGAAAACAGCAAATTTGGCACTTTCTGAGGAACAGATGTTGTCTTTCTGATACCGGAACGTCTCTAAACATAGGCAGTGTTTCAACAGCTGCCGGAGCTCCGGCGGAAACAGGTTGGTGCTGCGGTGCCGGAGCACTGGCACCGGCATGGTTTACAGCGACATTCGAAGTTGAGACAGATTCAGAATTCCGGCTTGCCGGAGGTGTATATCCGTAAACATCAGTATCGGATTTCGAGGATTTCTTTTGCCCCCGTTTCATGAATTTGTTCAACATATTTCAATCGTATAATTCACGTAATCAATTCGGTATAATCAGCCTAACCCTAAGGATAACCCTAAATTCGTCGATAATTGACGAAAATTTATTAATCGATTAGAACATTGGGCGCAATATAAAACCCTAAATCAGTCGTTTAGTAAATTAATATAAACGAAAATTTACCAATAGGAACGCTTTTAAACATAGAGATGGATCATGGTTGTCGGAAATGAATGCATCCGGTGGCCGGCGGTGGTGAGATTGCGGCGATCCGGTGACCGGCGGAGATGATTGGTGGCGATCAATAGATGGAGAGAGAAAGATAGAGTGAGTGTGTGTGATTTGAAATGGGGGGCGATTGAAACATGAAAGTGACAAGTAGATTTTACAAAATATATTTTAATAAAATAAATAAACAAAGTTAATTACTTTAATCAATTAATCATTTCATAACCCTTTCACTAATTGTCAACTTTCACAAATCAATTAGTATTTTAAACACTTCAGTTAACATCTATGTAATTATTATTTTAGGGACATACAAGTAAGAGCATCCTCAATGGTTAACCTCACAATGACTTATTATATTATTTTTGCCACATCAACTTTCAAATAACCAAAAACCTATAGATAAAAAGTATCTCCAATGGTTAACTTTTCAAAAAGCTTTTTCTTATTAATATTACTAGTTTACCTTTATATCTCAAATGTTTCATAAATGCCCCTCATATATAATTTGACAATTTTTATACAATTTTATAAAATTTAACATACCACAAAAAAAAACAAAACTAATTATCATGCTTGTTCTTTATAAACAATATTGAAATATGACAAAGTTATCATTTATAGTTATAAAAATAATAAAGTATTTACATATAAATTTATGTTGGGTTTAAAATGTAAAATTAATAAATATAGGGACCAAATATATCAAACATTGAAAGTTAGTTAAAAGGTTATGGAAGAATAAGTCGTTGGAATAAGCTTTCAAAAAAGCTATTCACTCCAATAACAAAAAGTCATCAAAAAGCTTATTCAAATAGTAATAAACTTTACAAAAAACCTTCCATTGGAGATGCTCTAATACCGAAACAAACCTTTGTAAAAAATATAATTTAAAATAGTTGAATTTTATTCTATAAAGAAATTAAAGAAATAGTAATATTTAAGAGATTATAATAAGAAAAGGTAATTACTTCAATTCTTCAAATAAAAAACTGATCATTTTCTATAGGAAGCCAAGTTGACCTAGCTATTGGCACATCTCTTATTGTCTAGTCTAATGCGGAACACCATACCCCAAATATAGTAATATTAATTTGATACTATACTTTTAATTTATTTTATATACTCCCATATTAGACACCCAACTTGTTAAATAATAGTAACGTAAGAAAAAGCACCCTCACTAAACTAAAGACTACTATTAAATTATTATAGTATTCACTTCATGGTATCGTAGAATTTATTTTATGTATGTGAATCAAGTTCTTTCGCGTAAAATCAATCACCTCTCAAGTCTCAATACTTCATAGATAACTTAATTGGTGATCAATTCTTAACATATAGTTTTAAAATTATATTAACCCGAAAAATTATATGCAAGAAATTATTGTATAAACAAACGCACGAGTATGGGGTCAAATGTCGACATTGGATCTTGGATAAAAGTGGGTCTTGCATTAACATTGCTATTTCCTATTGGTGGTATACTATGAATATTAACTCATATGCCTCAAAATTGACTAATTGACTCACATTCTCCAAATTCTAACATTTTATAGAAAAATTGTATTATTTTATACTAAATATTTCTATTTCATCCTCTGTGAAATGTTCAAGATAGTTCATTAATTTTATCTAGTCCCAAGGGACATTTATTAGCCCTTGGATCAAGAAAAATCAATAGTCAAAATCAAGATTTAAAACCACCACCACCACTAGAAGCACATGTGCTTTTCCGGCGGCCAGAGACGGCGGCCGGCGGCGGCGGACGGCGGCGATGGTCGGCGGCGGCGGCCGGAGGTGGCCGCCGACGGTGGTGACCGGTGGTGGTGGTCGTGACTGGAAGCACATGTGTTTTGAAAATAAAGGAGTGTATATGTACAGCCAAGCACATGTGTTTCAAGTAATGAACCACATGTGCTTCATAACGTCAAGCACATGTGCTTTGTGATTCATACACAAATAAAGGAGGTGGTCGCCGACGGTGGTGACCGGTGGTGGTGGTCGTGACTAGAAGCACATGTGCTTGAAACACATGTGTTTTGAAAATAAAGGAGTGTATATGTACAACCAAGCATATGTGTTTCAAGTAATGAAGCACACGTGCTTCATAACGTCAAGCACATGTGTTTCGTGATTCATACACAAATGACTTGCTTGTAAGTTAAATGTGTTCAGGAACAAAAACACACGTGCTTGGCTTTATGAAGCACATGTGCTTCATAATGATATGTTCGTCACATGTTTTGATTATTTTTCTTGTTAGTGAAGCACATGTGCTTCATAACGTCAAACACATGTGCTTCGTGATTCAAACACAAATGACTTGTTTGTAAGTTTAGGAACAAAAACACATGTGTTTGGCTTTTATGAAGCACATGTGCTTCATAATGATATGTTCGTCACTTGTTTTGATTTTTTTTCTTGTGTAGTGAAGCACATGTGTTTCATAACGTCAAGAACATGTGCTTCGTGATTCAAACACAAATGACTTCCTTCTAAGTTACATGTGTTCAGGAACAAAAACACATGTGCTTGGCTCTATTAAACACATGTGCTTCATAATGATATGTTCGTCAGTTGTTTTGATTTTTTTTTCTTGTGTAGTGAAGCACATGTGTTTCGTTACCTGAAGCACATGTGCTTCGTGATTCAAACACAAATGACTTGCTTGTAAGTTACACATGTTCAGGAACAAAAACACATGTGCTTCATAATGATATGTTCGTCAATTGTTTTGATTTTTTTTCTGTGTAGTGAAGCACATGTGTTTCGTGATCTGAAGCACATGTGCTTCGAAGTAATATGTTGTGTTTTAGTGAAGCACATGTGCTTCGATACACAATACCACCACCAGCCCCATTACCACCAGCACCTTCACTGTCAGCCATCACCACCACCGTCGGCCGCTGCCGCCGGCCACCGGCGGCGGTCGGCGGCGGTCGCGAACGGCGGGCGGAGGTGGCCGGAGGCGGCTGCCGGCGGTGGATGTAGGTGGGGGGATTTGATCTTGACCATCTTGATCCGATGGCTAAGATTTATCCCTTAGGACTAGACAAATCCTTTGGACTTCCTAGAATACAACTCTCCATCCTCTACCTATAAAATAATTAGTATTTTGTGTTTAATTTTTATAATATATGGACCTAAAAGCACGAAATAAAAGTGCGTTTTTGTTAATTATGTCAATTTTTCAGTTAGGACCGAGTGTTTTAAGATGATTTATGTTATACTCCGTATTTTTAATAAAAGTTAGCTGGTACAAAGTAATTTATGATACTTTTTGGTTCTTATTAATTACAACTGTTTTAGGAATTGGTAAAGTTATCATCCGCCATAGCCTTACGATACACACATATGAACATGGAGAATACAGAAACCATGAAAGCAACAAAAACACAAAAGCAAGTTAATCGCCATGATACCCTTAAAACTGCATCAAGCGATGAAAATTTAAGAGACATCTTTCATCAAATCAGAACTTCAAAATCCCCTGTACGAATCTTCACTACTACTTTCTTAATCAGTTTTGATTCATCAAATCCACTAATTTCCCCTTTTTGTCTTCAATTAATCGATTGCAGGCTGTCATCAACTTCGGTGCATCTTGGTACGTCAACTGCTAACTCTTTAAATATACGTTTTCCTACGAATTTATGCATTCGAATAATGTGATTATGCGACCAAATTTGAACACACGCAAGGTGTTCGATTAAATGCCTAAATGAAAATTAGACCATAATTCATTAATTTGTTATGCTAAACATGTTTTTAGTGCTTTATAAATGTGTTTTGTTGTTTACAGGTGTCGTGTTTGTGCTGAAATCCTACCTACATTTAACGAGTTAAGCAACAAGTTTCCAAAACTTTCTTTTGTGTATGCAGATATCGATGAATGCCCAGAAACAACCCAACATATTCAATACACACCAACTTTTCACTTCTATAGAGATGGTGAACGAGTCGACTCGATGTTTGGTGCTGGTGAAGAAAGGTTACACGATCGTTTGTGGTTACATTCCTAGAAAAAACTTTGTTAGTTCATCGTACAAGTTTGTGTTCCCATTATTTATAAATAATGGTGACAAATGATATGTTATTTTTGTCCCGTGTGGTACATTTTGGTATTATCACATTGTTTATCAAGTCATCGTATGACTGACGTATAATCATCTATAATAACTAAGTTAGACAAAAAAATTATTAGGTAACAAGTACAATTATAAAATTAGGTTGTTAATTTTAGAAAATGGAAAAAACGTTAGGTACATTTATATATCACAAACACGCAAGTAAAACCAACTGGTAATGATATCAAGAACTACTGGAGCATGAAGCTTTATCAATATCCATCCACATGAATCATAATGAGATGATTAGATGTACACTTGAATGTTAATGATATAATACAACATAAGTTTTACAATTTATACAACAATTTATGTATGTACACATATATACATAATAAGATGATAATAAGTTAATTACAGTTGATTAATTTACCAAAAGTTCCATTGCCAGAAAACCTTATCCACAATTCCTCCGCCACTTCGAACAGCAATCTGAAGTGATTCAGATGCAGGTGGGACTCCCCAAAGTAAGGGGACAGCAACTGTCATTGTTAATTTTTCATTTAAACCCCCTTTGCTTTTCTTTTCTGCTACAACCACCTGAAATTGATAAAATATAACTCAATTTCCAGGTGGCAGTTATCACCCGTTTACTTTTGAACCGGTCGCGTTGGGTCATTAGGTTACCGCCATGTCATCGCTATATCGGGTCATTAAATGACTCCAACGAGACACAAAACATCTTTAAATAACCTAATTAGCTTGAAGTTTATACTGATAAGTGAATAACTTAAAAGTACATAATTATTTTTTGAGAGAAAGAAAACCTAAAATTGTTTAAATTTTTGCCAAATTACATACCTCTCCACCATGCTCCAAAACAGTGTCTTCTACTACATCATTTAACATCTCAATTGAGCGGCAAAACCCGATGATGCAAAGTCTTCGACCCATATCCAGTCCCTACAAAAAAACACATTTCAAATTCATAAATAATTTATAAATTAAACAATTGTTTTCACAAATTAAAGGCGCTGATTTACATTAGTAGCTGCAATATCAAAGAGTGCACCCAAACATAAGCCTTGAGCTGGATCCATGTAATTACTCTCCTTAAATTGTTGTAATCTTGGAGAACTATTCACTTTTGCTTGCTTATTCTGAACCACAATATTTTTCATATTAGTCCCAAAAATGGCATTTTATAACAACTTATGACATCATAATGTTCGATTTTGATGTATTATTTTTAGGAAAATGTTATAAAATAGTAATATAGGTTTTTAAAGGACAGTTATGGTAATTACAAATTTTAAGCAGGGCTACATTGCAAAAACAGCATAATGGTATCAAAGATTAATCTTGAACATACATGTGTTGAAGAAACACGCTTAGGAACCATTAATCCTCCAATTTGAACAAGGCCATCAGCAGTAAACAATGTAATTGTTTCCTGTTGTTCCCATTCAATACCTGTAAATTTGTTACAGAAAGTTAGGCAAATTTAAAATACTAGTGTACTAGTGGAAGATTTCCTTTGTTGCTAATGTTAATCGGATCATCTAATTAATAAACAGAAATCATTTAGTTAGGTACTGAAGTTAATCAGATCGTCTACTAAAAGTTAAAAATCATGAAAGTTTCTCAAGTTTTAATAATCAAACAGTAAAATCATACATATAGATCGTAAAAAGGATAATAGTAACATGATCAGTTACGATATCGACATTTTCAGCTCATATAGTTGAAGTTAATCTACAGCAAAAAAAAAAAAAAAAAAAGGAATGAAAAATTGCAAATTAGTTAAATTTGGCGTGCATACGATTACCTCCACCAGATGACTCCCAAGGATAGAACCCAAAAGGATCATCGCCGGAGAAATTTCCAAAAGAATTTGAGGATTTGGCGGTGAATGAAACAGAACGGTGCGGTCGGTGGCGATTGGAAGAAAATCTATGAACAATTGTAGATGGAGATGAAGATGATGGAACGATGTCGTTTAAGGGAGAAGTGGAAGGGAATGTGGAGAATGATACAGCAGACGAGGATGCCATTTTTAGGGTTAGATCGAAGGAATATTTGATGGTGGGAATTGGGGGTGAATGAAGAAAACAAAAGAAAAGAAGAATCAAGTTCGTCGTGTACCACACAATGGCTGACACGTGGAGTAGTTGGCATCTCTTTGACGAAAATCACCACTGTGACAAAATGGATCATGGCATGGTTGAAGTTACAATAACTAATTAATTAAGCTAAAGTTACAATAACTAATTAATTAAGCTAAAGTTACAATAACTAACTAAGCTAAAGATAAAGTTACAATAACTAATTAAGGAATCAATTAATTTAGATCAATTGATTATCAAAATAGTCTTGGGTTTTCTTTCAAGACTTGTTGGAGGTAAAATTTAGAGAGAAAAAAAAGGTGATGGAGTTTATTCATCACAAAAAGGATGTGAGTTCGAGAAAAACATATTGTCCGCTTGGATGTCACTGCTTACTCAAACTACTAACTAACTTACCGTTTAAAAAAACAATAACTAATTAAGGTAAAGAAAAGATAAAGTTACAATAACTAGATATTAAGTTAAAGATTTAGACGGCTCTCAACCGAAACAGGAAATGACACTCGTATGTCAACAAAACTTATTCATATAATATTTTCGGGTCACACACATTATAAAATATACATACACAAAATACCTTTTTTTTTTATTTCCCAACCTTACTCATCGTTTATTGGTTCCCCAAATCGAAAAAACCAACTGATCCCCTACCGAATGAACCATATCAATGGTGTGTTACCGTGGAGAAAGGCGTCCGTTGCTAACCAAATACTTCATCCGTATCAAAATAAGTGAATCACTTTCTATTTCGGGGTGTATCAAAATAAGTGAATCACTTTCCTTATTTGATAATGTTTTATATTTAAAATTACTCATTTACCCTTACTTTTCCCTCTTTAAACATCATTAAAGGTGTGTGGGCCAATCCATTTTTAACATCTTCCTATATTTGGGGCCCGTCCATTCTAATTACTCAATTTAATTTCACTAATCTGTTATTACCTTATTTTGCCTTGAAAAATGTAAACCTTAAAGTTATTCACTTATTTTGATACGAAGGAAGTATAATCTCAAACAGCCTAAATTAACTCACTTAAAGTTTGCCGTATGCTATAATTATTTACTCACTTAAAGTTTGACATATGCTATAATTATTTTTTTAACATCTCATTCTAAATATCTAGTTAGATTGTTTTTTAAGATATGAAATAGATCTTTCATAATTAACCGAATATAATATTTTATATTTAATGAAAGAAATGTAAATAGTTCATAGCTATTAAAGGTAGCTGTTAAATTTTTTTATGCATGTTTGAAAATAAAATTTATACTACTATTTTTTTTGCTTATATTCTCAATCTTATACGGAATTGTTTCAAATTTATAAATTATTTTTGTGAAGTTATAGACATGTTTAACAAAAAAAAATTACAAAAATATTAAAATTGAAATATAAATTTAAATTTAAATGTTAAAATCATGCAATCAAGAATCTACTCTACAACGTATATATCATAAGTCATTATAAAATCGCACATACTTCCACGACCAACCATTTGGTATTAAAAAAAAAGAAAACCTTGTCAAAAGTCATTAAAAAAAACCGTACCTCCTTCCCTTCGTTACTAAATTTTTGGTTCATAATTACGGTTATGTAAGTTCCGGAATCATATTAGAATTAAAAAGTTTGAAAATCGAATAAAAATAAGATCAGAAATCAGACTGAAATATGTTCAGGTTTAGTTCCGGTTATTTCGAATTTCAAAACGAGTTATAGCTGAAAATTATAAAAAACAACACCTCCCACGACCAACCATGGTTTTGAGAAAATATGTTACACTATATATTGTCAAATTTTGGTTTTATAACCGAGAAACTGAAGAAAAATTATATATTGAAAAGACAAAAGAAAAAAAAAAAAGAGAGCCAAAAACCAGCCCGAAAAACCGAAAAACGTAAAACAAATATAACTGCTTCTGGTTTTCTGTTCAGTTTTTCGATCAACAAACTCTGTCCCTTCGTAATTATGCAATTAAAGAAAGAAAACTTATCAATATTAAGTGATTAAAATAACCGAACCTTCTACCACGACCAACCTTTTGGTTGACAATTAGGCAATTATAGAAAGAAAATCATGTCCTAATGACAGGCTAATACTAGTATAGTAGTATTAGTTAATTTCTGTTAATCACTTTGGCTACTTCTATAAAACCATAATTAAAGCTAAGCAGCTTGTACAGTCGTTCTTTCTCACCTCAACAATGGCGGAACCTCAAAAACATTTCAGTTTCTACAACCCGATCACCGGAATCTACACCTCCCCACGGCTACCGGTTTGCCTTCCACTATCTCCGGCCACTTCCATCGTCGATTTCCTCTTCTCCATACTCACTCCGATTCTCCCGCCTTAATCGACCCTTACTCCCACGAAATCATCACTTTCGCTCAACTCAAACAAAAAACCTCCGATTTCGCACAGGCACTACAAAGTGTCTATAGCATCTCCAAAAACGACGTAGTTCTCATATTCTCACCTAACTCCACCATCTTCTTTGTAGCATTTCTCGCCGTTACTTCCATCGGAGCAATCGCCACCACTGCCAATCCGTTATACACTGTCAACGAACTCTCACACCAAATCAACGATTCGAAACCTAAATTAATCATAACCGTTGACCAATTGCGTTCAAAAGTCAACGGATTCAATCTGCCTGTAATCGATTTAAACAATTATTCAGACCTAATCGAGAAATCAGTTACATTACGTAACGACGCCGTACGGTTTCCATCCGTTTCTCAAAACGACGTCGCGGCGATCCTTTATTCGTCCGGTACCACCGGATTAAGCAAAGGAGTGGTGTTGACTCACCGGAGTATAATCGCGACGGCGTTAATGGTGACGTCAGATCAGGAAACTTACGGTGAAGGAAGGAGGGTGTTTTTATGTGTGGTGCCGTTGTTTCATATAATGGGACTGGTGTCATTCACGTACTCACAGTTGCAGAGAGGGAATGCGATGGTGAGATTTGAGCTTGAGAAAGCGTTGGAGGCAATGGAGAGGTATAAGGTTACACATCTGTACACTGCTCCGCCGGTGGTGGTGGCGATGGTGAAACACCCGGAGGTTCTTAGGAGGTATGATACGTCGTCGTTGACGGAGATTGCATCTGGTGCAGCACCGCTAGGGAAGGATGTTATGGATGAATTTTCTAAAGCTTTCCCGAAAACCTAGATTTTACAGGTTAGTTTCAAGCTCATAGATCAAATGATTTTAGCATAAATAAACTGGGGCCTTGATTTAGTTTTTGGGTTTAATTGGTTTTTGTATTTTGGGCTGGGCCCAACAAATAACAGAATTCATGATTCAATGTGCATACTTAAAATAAAATCTAAATTATACTTGTAGGGATATGGGATGACAGAAACAGGTGGAATTATATCAATCGAAAATACACGAGTAGGATCTCGGGGTCATCGGGAAATCTTTGTCCTGGAATGGAATCACAAATTATACATATAGAAACATCAAAATATCTTCCCCCAAATCAGTTGGGTGAAATTTGGGTTCGTGGCCCGAATTTAATGACCGGTACATTTATTTATTTTAATAAAATATAAATCTTGACGATTGAGAACTTATCGATGCATGTTATATAATTATCATGCAGAATATTTTCATAATAAAAAAGCTACAGAAGAGACGTTAGACAAAAACGGTTGGTTACATACCGGTGATCTTGGTTATTTTGATGAACAAGGAAGGATATATGTTGTTGATCGGTTGAAAGAGCTTATTAAGTATAAAGGGTATCAGGTAATTTCATTATATTTTTAGTTACAAGTGGCAAGAAAACGGGTCGGGTTGAAACGGGTCACTTTTTGTACAGGTCAAATTAACGTGTTAATTATGATTAGGAATTAACAGTATTGTTGCACAAATAATCTAAATCTTGGAATATAATCAATTTGGAGATAGTCATGCCTGTTCGACCCGTTTTAGACGAAACACAACCCGACTTGACCCGTTCATAAGTAAATGGGTCGAAACTAAAATTGAACATTTTTTTTTCTATTTCAACCTCGTGTCCAGGTGGCACCTGCAGAACTCGAAGGATTGTTGGTTTCTCACCCTGAAATCATAGATGCTGCAGTCATCCCGTAAGTAATTTATTGTATTTTTTGCTAAAATTATAAAAACCCAAAACAAAAATAAATAAATAAATATTTTTTTTTCTAGCTATGCTGATAAGGAAGCAGGTGAAATCCCAATGGCATATGTTGTACGTAAACTTGGGAGCTCACTTACGGGTGAAGAGATTCAAGATTTTATTGCAAAACAGGTTCAATAAGTCGAAAACTAAAAAATTAAAAAATATATATTTTTTAATTTCTTAATGTGTGATTTATTTTTATTTTTTCATTTTAACAGGTTGCGCCATTTAAAAAAATACGAAAGGTAGCATTTATCGACATTATTCCAAGATCACCTGCAGGAAAGATTTTGAGGAGAGAACTTAAGGACAAAATTCAATCTAAACTGTGAATATGATAAGGTCATATACATACCATATTACTCCGTATATGCTTATTGTATTACACATGTTTTATTTTACATTATATTTTCATTTAAACACATGTAACAATAATAAATCATTCGGAATTTTGTGGATTCGGATCTTTTTTTCATGTTCATTCGTCTCGTGTTGGTCATGTTGTATACAAGAACCGTGCTTGATTTGATACAGATTCTTATAGGCTTGTGCACGATCCAATAACCGAATTGCTCAGAACCAAACTGAGAGCCGAGATAATGTTTTCCGCCGGACCGAGCAGCTAACCGGTGACGTCTTGGACCGGACTGAGAATCACAGTTTTTTTTATTTTTCCCCCGACTTTTTTGGGGTTTTTTCGGTTTTGGACTAGACTAAAGCAGAACTAAACCGATTTTTCTTCATGCTGTTTGAAATAAAAAAAATCAAAATTTTTTTTAAGATTAGCAAACTAGATTATTGTTTAGTTAATCAAACCTAAAAAGAAGTAAGAGAACAAAAGATGTGACAACCCATATGCAAGTGTTCATGATTAGACTAGAAGTTCAAAATGGTGTAAATTGACACACACCAACATCAAAATCAAACTTCATTAATGATTTAATTTGAGACCGTCATTTTTATCTGTTTTAGATATACAATTCTATCCACAAAACACGTAATTTATATGATCAAAATTAACACACATCAAATATATAATCTACTATAATATGTGTAACACCACACGCCAAATTAGTGATGTAGACCGGTTTTTAGAATTACATGATTTTATGTTTGTATTTGATCCTTTTAGTTGATACATTTTATTTGCATATTTACATAATTTTCTCACGCACACGCCACATGCACATGCACATATACATATATTTACATGTTTCTTGCATACTTACTAGTCACCACACTCTCGCTCGCACACACAAGCCTCATGCATGCGTTTTCATACAAATATTCATACTCGCATGTATTTTAGTTGTGTATGTTTTATCAGCATCCACACACATCTCGTGTAAACTCATATACTCCCACTCACATTTTTGCCGGAGGTATTTCTGGAAGCAGTCTATCTACCTTTGGGTAGAGATATGACTATATTTTACTTCCAACATATCTATTATTTGAAGAAATTAAGTATCATTGTTATTTATTACTCCGTAAAACATTATTTAATTTAAGTTGATCAAACTTTTTTGCCACTTAATAGTTAAAAGTGGTCAATAATTGGTCAATAATCTTAAGACGTATGTATTAGTACTATAGAGAGCTATGGAAAAATTAAAACCAAAACAATATGTAACTTGTGTGGGAAATATTCCGTGTTACACATCCTTTTCGATGATCAACTGATATTTTGACTAATCACGTTTGATTTAACATATAAAATCATCAATATAGCTGTTAAAGCCATAAAAGCACAATATTAGTCAAATTAATGTACCTTTTTTTAATGGCAGCAAAAATTGACTGAAAACAAAACAATATTTGGATTCTTTTAAGAATAACTGAAAACAAAACAACATCGTTTTAGATATCTTTTATTAGATTGTAGTCAGATTAGTTAAAACTTATATCACACACCATATAACACTCACTTTTTCAAGCAAGATAATTTGGAAAAGTAATAATATGAAGGCTTAGAAAAGTAATAGTATGCCTAATCACTTCATAGTGTGACATGTATTTTTGCATTTCTTTTCTCTCGTAATCTCGTCCGATTTGTTATGTGTCATAATCTTATATTCATATTGTTAAACATAATATTAGGTTGATACTTTATGTTTCTTATTATCTTTCAATTTAAAAAGCAAAATATATTCTAAAATTTTAAGAAATGGAGGGAGAGAGAGATGACAAGTAACTGATCTACTAGAAATGTGGACAATGACACAGTGTTGAGTTTCTATCAATGTTTCCTGCAATACTTCATTATCACTTTCTCATGATGTGCCCCTCACCTATTTTTATTGTAATAATTTGTGTCCAATTATTTAATATTTGAATATTGTATTACTTTATATTAGAACTTCATACTTTACTGTTATGCTACTTTTTAAAAGAAAATATTACTATTCATCAATTATTCAAGAATAATATTTATTTCTAATAAAATGTAGCGATAAGAATATATTAATTATAAATATAATGTGTATCATTACAAAATTGTCGTGGCATGTGGATAAATGCTACTCGTGATACCAATAATCTGCAACTTACGTCTACAATAAATTTAGCAGAAATACAAATTATAAGAAACCATTCTTGTGATTAGTTACACAATTGGGTTTTATATTAAAAATTAAAGTACAAGAGGATATATATAAATATGTTTGGAAAGAAAAAAAAACATGCATGCGTCTTTTTTTGTTTCAAAACTTATTTATTCTATCAAACTCTATTTAGAGAAATATTGTAAAAACAATTTTGAGTGTATAACCACAAATGTTTAGGTAACATTGATAATGAGAAACGTTTCACTTCTTTATTGCATCAAAGACTTGTACAATTTGCTTATTTCAGTGTACATTTTCTTTGAAAAATTAAATGCTTTCGCCAATTATAATTTTTTTCTTCTTGAGAGGATAAACATAAAATTTCTTGAACTCCTAAATTTGAAGTTGTCCTTTTGGAAAGTTTTAATTTCAACATATAAAATCTTTTACATAGGAGAACATGTCTTGGCACATGAAAATGGGCCCAAACGTAGCTTCTATAGTGAAAGTTTAGGTTGACTTTGTGGCATCTTCCAAACTTCCAATAACGGGGCCCATACCAGTTTTACAAAAATTGCTTTTATATTTTCTATTGTATTATTGTGACATTTCATATTTTTTATCTTTTCCATAAAAAAAAGCTATATTGAGAATTAACTAGACTAAATAGTAAACAAAGAAATAATAAAAAATTAACTTAATTGTTTAAGCATAATAATTAACTTTAGCTTTAATCCTAAGTAATTTTGCTATTGTAGCTTATTTTTTCCTCTTATTTATCCCTCTATTTTTACCTTAAGTTTCACTCATTTTATTAAAATCGTTGCAATTATTGATCACGCAACTTTAATTCTTCTTCATGTATCCCTTTTTTGTTTGATACTAACATTACAAATTACAAGACATGCATGCCGTCAATCACTATTTAAAAAATTAGCATGGGTGGCCAGCGGTGTTCCCCGTGACTTTCTTATAAGCGGCCATTTAGGCGTTAGTCGGTCAAACAGTGGCAAGAATTGGAGTTAGGCAGCTTAACAATGTTTAATATCGGAGTTGCATGCTAAAAATCATTCAAACTCGGTTAAATCCAGTCAACAACAAGACCTTATCAGAGAAAACTGCTGATATTTAGGCATTTAGGTATCTAAGGGTCTCTTTACATATTGGTTAACTAGTTTCAATACTATATTGACAATGTGATATATTTGCACACCCGTGGACTTTTGACATATGATTTTTTAAATACATTTCAAGAATTTTAAATATGATTATGACCTTTGACATACAATAATATCAAAATATATAATATTTCTAATAGAAAAATTCTATACGTGTAGTCCCCGCTAAATCTCCACCTATGTCCTATCGACTTTCAAAACCTTGATGTAAATAACAAAAAACCAAAATAGGATGTTTTTATGGATACACAATTATTTTAAAGTTATTGTTTAATATATAATTAGAAAACAAGTAATAAAATACTAACAAGTAGATGATTAAATATAAAAACTAGTTTAATGAGATGTTATTCATTTGTTATGTCAAAATTCTATCAAGTTTAATCCTTTTAAATATTATACATGCATGAAACTCTTCAAAGACAAATACATCCGGCTTTTTTCGAGCTTCTAAAATCATGAATTATTGTATATCCGTTCAGATTTGAGTGAGGAAAGGAGTATAATAAGAGTTACGAATTGTTATATTAATAATTTAGTATAATATTTCAAAAATAAAATAACATATAAGAGTTGTTAGAAGTGTTAAAAAAAAATAGCTTCGTACATTTTAATTTGATCGCTTGAAAACAAAAACGGGTTTATCAAACCATTTTTATAATGAAAAAAAACTTCGAAAATAATGTGTTCTCATGTGTGTAAAGCATCAAAGAAGCATGGCATGCATGCATTCAAATATTTATTTAAGTGTGTGTGTGTAAGTGCGTGGGTGTATTGTGTGCTGGCTTCACATATAAGCAACTAATGTGAGTTTAAAAACAATAAAATAATAGCTATAACATGCTTAACATTAAGAAAAGTGATTAAAAAAAGTTGTTTGGAACAAATTATTGTACCATTACATAAACCATATCACTATTAGTAATGGACCATAACCAAATCAGCATCATTTAAAAAAAAATTCTTCATAT
The DNA here is from genome assembly GCA_963853835.1 of Calendula officinalis. Taxonomy (NCBI): domain Eukaryota; kingdom Viridiplantae; phylum Streptophyta; class Magnoliopsida; order Asterales; family Asteraceae; genus Calendula; species Calendula officinalis. The sequence continues at coordinate 76,149,522 of OY970823.1, read as the reverse complement.
ACCACCCTAGTAATGATGATCAAATCCATCACCAAACAATTAATTAAACCATTTTTATAAGATGATTTTATAACGGGCACATTATTTATTCTCTTTACGAATCACTTCATTTTCAAAAACCATTTTTTCTTACACTTTCAGTAAAGTTACTTAGGATTTGATTTCTTTAAGGATGTCCTAAAGAAACTTATTAATAATCCTCAAATATTTAAAAATAAATACTATGGGAAGCCATTTGGTTGATTCTTGACAAAGGGATTCCAACAAGCCCATGGCTTCTTTTTCTTCAAATAATTCACACTTTAAATCAACCACCATATGGAATTTTGTCATTCACACGTGCATACACACATACACACATATATATCTACAAATATATATGTTTGCCAGGTTTGCAATGCCAACTAAAGGGCTTCAAAATTTTAGAATTTTGCTTTTATTGCTTCAATAATTTGATGCAAATCTTATAAATGAGTTGGTAATGATACAGAGCCAGATTTCCGTACATCTTCCCTTTGTATTATCATGGGGATTATATTATTTTAATGAAAGTGGAATAAATACGTACTTAATTCAATCAAGTTTAAAAGGGGTCACTACTCACTACGGTACTAATTTAATTTGTTAAGTTTCATCCATAGAAATGAATGTTGGGTTCGTTGTTACGTTTCACAAAACAATTAAACACAGCTTAGGAGTTTAAGTTACAGATTAAACTAACAATTGAAGCCCAACAATTATGCTTCTAAATTTAAGAAGGTTCCGGTCATCAAAGGTGCAACTCTTCCTTTATTACTTTGATCCCCAAAGTGATAAATCCGCTAGCGGTGAACGATTACAGGCCGATTAGCTTGATTGGCGTGCAATACAAAATTATCGCTAAATTATTGGCCCTTCGCCTTGCTGCGGTGGTGGATTCGGTGGTTAGTCTTGAGCAATCGGCGTTTATTCAGGGACGTCAAATTTTGGATGGCCCGATGATGGTTAATGAGTTAATTACGTGGTATAAAAAGAAAAAGAAAAGTGCTATGGTGCTTAAAATTGATTTTGAAAAGGCTTATGATTCTACAAGTTGAGAGTTCTTAGACCGGATGTTGGAATTTATGAATTTCCCGGTACGGTGACGGAAATGGATTAGTGCAACTTTGCACTCCTCTAAGGCGTCGGTGATCCTTAATGGCAACGCTTCTAAAGAGTTTAAGCTCGAAAGAGGTCTTCGTCAAGGCGATCCACTTTCGCCTTTTCTTTTTATTATCGCGATGGAAGGTCTACATGTAGTTATGGAAGAGGCGACTTCTCAACAGTTATTCAAAGGGGTGCAGGTAAATGATGATTCTTTTTCTTTCTCGCATTTATTTTATGCGGACGATGCGATTTTTATGGGTGAATGGTCGCTAAATAATATGCAAAAGTTACTTATTATTTTGCATTATTTCCACATGGCCTCGGGTTTGAAACTTAAATTTGCATAAATCAAGATTATACGGTATTGGTATGCCGCAGGGGGAGGCGAGAAATATGGCGGGTATTCTTGGTGTGTGTTACGGAAAATTACCGTTTATGTATTTACGTCTCCCGGTGGGTGCATGTATGTCGAGAAAGAAGTTGTGGGATCCTTTAATTGATAAATTTAAAAATAAGTTGTTGGGGTGGAAGGCAAATACTTTGTTGGTGGGGAAGTAGGTCTATGCTCTTAAAAACGGTGTTGGGTGGTATGGGGATATATTATATGTCGCTTTTTGTGATGCCCAAAAGTGTTGCTAATTGTTTAGAGAAGTTGAGAGCTTCTTTCTTTTGGGGTGGTTCCGAGGTAAAACGTAAAATTCATTGGGTGAATTGGGACATGGTGTTGGCTTCTAAACAAAACGGGGGTCTAGATATTGGGAGTTTATATTCCTTTAATATTGCGCTAGTATTAAAGTGGATATGGAGGTTTGTGACAGTTGAAAACAGTTTGTGGGTGAAAGTTATAAAACGGATTTATGGCGCGCAGAGAGCGTTGGACTTCTTGAATCTATCTCGGTTAGGTTCGACCCCGTGGGCTCATATTTTAAAAATGGTGAACAGATTTAAAGATAATGGTATTAATCTGTTATCGCATTTGAAGAAAAAGGTGGGTGATGGCCGGAATACTCGATTCTGGAAGGATCCCTGGCTCGGCCCGAATTCACTGGCCTCGATATACCTGAGATTGTGTCTGATTGACTTCGATAGAGACTGTGTGGTTAGCGAGCGGTTCCAAAATAACTCCGCTAGGTGGGTTTGGGTTCGAGATTTGCGTGGCGCAAGAGAAGAAGAAGAACGCCTCGCGGAGCTCAATCGTTTATTGGAAGGTTTCACGTTGTCGAACGATCCGGACAGATGGACGTGGGACATCAGGAATGAAGGGGTGTATGAAGCTAAGAGTACGAGGCGGTGACTTGATTCTCTAATACTTCCATCTTCCGTAGTGCATACTAGGTGGAGTTCGTTAGTGCCACGCAAAGTGAACATCCTCTTTTGGAAAGTTAACTTAAACCGGGTTCCGTCTAAAGTTAATTTTTGCTTCTTGATGTTTTGTTCATCTAGCTAATTGCTAGTTTTTTTTTTTTTTTTTTTTTTTTTTTTTTTTATAATAAAAACCGTTTCAAAAAAAAAAACAATTGAAGCCCAAACCTAGATCTAATAACAACGAACCCAAAAAAAAAGTTATGAGATATAAACATTTCATTTTTTATCTTATATTCGTACTTTTTTTTTATCCTCCTAGTTATCATATTTGCAATGAACAAGCGTATCTAGCGGTAAGAACATCCAAATCATGATTTCTTAGAGGTTATGAGTTCATCTCTTCCTTAATTAAACAATTATCAAATGATCAATAAGTCAGAATAGATTCAGAAACGATCACGATTAGATTATATATATCACGAGCAATGATAAGTCACTTGAGAAAACCTACCAATAAATATACGTACCTGCTCCAGCTTGTTATTGAATAAAAGTTGGGAACAAAATGTAGTGGAAAATTGATGAGAAATGACATAATAATTAAAGGGTTTAACTTTGTCGTAATATATTTTACCTAACACTATCTTCTCTTTTACTCATGTTGGATGTATGGGGGAAAACTGGAATGATTAATTTTGATTTAATTATTAAATAACTGTATTAAGTTTGCCTAATAGTGTTACCATTGCAAGGTGCGTGTTGTTTATTTAGAGATACTTTTAATGTATGATTATTAATTTTCTCTAAATATATCTTGCTTTCTAAATTATTAACTTAACATTTTATCACTGAGGTCATAAATTATAGATGGTTATATAATAGGTAGTATAATTTATTGAATAATTATCAAAGTTGGATATTGTTTATAGCCCTTAAGCTACAATTAAAGGTGATTTTTTTTTTCTTTCGTCAAAGGTGTATGTTATTTTATAGTTTGATTAATTTGGAATAGAGTAAATTACACGAATTGTTCTTTAAGTTTATAACAAATTTCACCAATAATCCTTTAGTTTTTTAAAAATTACACTGATGGTTCTTAATTCTAAAAGGTTTTTCACCGATGATTCTTTACACCTACCGACGTTAATTTTTTCTGTTAACTTACCCCATGTGCAATGCACATGAGGGTAAAAAGGTCATTTTTCATTTCTTTTCTTTTTATTCTAAAACTAAAAACATTTAAGATAAAAAAAATTAATTTAAGAATGAAAAGAAATTAAAATGACTTTTTTACCCTCGCGTGCATTGCACATGGGATGAGTTAACAGAATAAATTTACGTCAGTTAGTATAAAGGACCATCGGTGAAAAGCCTTTCAGAATTAAGGATCATCAGTATAATTTTTGAAACAAAGGACTATTGGTGAAATTTACTATAAACTTAAAGGACCTGTGTAATTTACTCTTTAGAATATTTTAAACCAAAATATTTTTTTCAACGTCTTTCCCTTCAATAGGTCTAATTGGGCTAATTAGATCTGTTCTCCTTGAGCAGTCTCAATTCATTGATTCGTTTTGAATTTTTTTTGGTTTCATTGTGTTTTTGGTTTACATTTATTTTGGATACAAAAGGATACGAAAGAAATAGCTCAAAGTAGTTGTTTTCGTAGAATTTAAAGTTTAAGTTTTTGATATTATTGTAAATTTATTTTCTTGAAGATAATGTCATTTTACACTTACAATTTATTTTTCAGAGTACAATAATATATATTATATCATGATTAAAAAAACAAAAACAAAAGACAAAATCCTCTATCATTATAGGTCACTTTCGCTGGTTTCGTCCACTGTGTGTCTTGGAAGAAGCACCTTAAACCGTTGCAGTTAAAAGTAAAACAAATTAAACAACAAAAACACTTGTTTCAAAAAACACAACTCATTTTCGCATTTAATTCAATAAAGATCTGACACATCCATATACTGTAGCACTTATAAAAACTTGACCAAACAGATACGAGTTTCTACAAGAAAAGTCTCCCATGCTCGAATTTCAACATCACAATATTATTTTATTTTCACTTTATTTTACAAAACGTACGCTATAAGTGTCTTCCATGCTCATATTAATTTCTTAATTTAAGACATACACTTTTATTTGTTTATAACAAGAAACCTAACTACCTAAGAACTGTGATTAATAGGAAATCAATTGCATAAACGTTCTATAAGTGGTTAGAATAAATTAAATGAAAACAACTATCCGCAACTTTGTGCAGATACAATACTAGTTAATAAAAATGAATACATAATTTGATAACTTTTAAGGTTGTTTTAATAGTTGTGTTTATCTCTTGTTATTTCAGCATTTTAGTATACCTTTTTATCAGGGTGCGGGGCTAAATATAAAATAGGACTCCTAACATGCTCCGAACCATAATACATAAAAATAACAACTAAATAAATATCTAAATAAACTTGCATTTTCGGCCTTTTGGGCTAAGTTTGGGCCTTTTCTAGTAATATATGATTTTTTGGGCTAAATATATAGAGAATTACTAAAATAGGAGGTCCATTGGCGTTTGGGGCCCGGGGCGGTCACCCAGCTTGCCCAACCCATTGAGCCGGCCCTGCTTTTTATAAAAGATACTTATATTTGTATAAAAAACAATGAAAACTTACATATGGAAATAAATTTATTAAGAAAATGTTAACCATGCCTTCTCCATGTTTATATACACATACTTAGATTGCTGCCAGTGGTACCCGCCGGTTGAGGAGATGGAGAAACCGGCGGCGTCCCACCATTGGCACGGGCCATCAGTTAGGAACCACCGAAGACGGAGAGAGGGGATGGGTTGTGAGATAATAGGGCCAATTGAATAAAATAATAATTTTCAAATTTTTTTTTCAAACGGTTGTATTAATGTTACCTTTTATTTTTATTTTTTTAAAACCTTTTAAACTCATATAAATACCAACTTCCATTCTATATTTTTCACAACAAAAATTATCTCTTCTTCCATCCTACATACAATACTTATAAAATGGATAATGACTATGGTTCCTCTTCAGATTGCGATTCCGATTTGGAAGCTATGCACTAGTGGACCACATTTAACAACTCCCGCCAAATTTCTGCCAACGTTAATTATTGTTTTTTAATTATTGTTGTATTTTTATTTAATTATTGTAATATTTTTAAATTAAAGTATTATGTTTTTTATTTATAGTAATGTTTAATTAAAAATAAAGTAAAAAAAGATGGTGAGACCCAAATTTGATGAAGAGAAGGGGGTGTTGTCATGAGTACGTCAGTTTAGTGTCAATTAGTGTGTCTGCTAATCTGACGCAGATGTGGCATAAATTGACAGTTTTTGTCACTGTTGGACCGGTCTTAGAGCATCTCCAATGAGAGCTTTTTTAGAAGCTTATTACTATTGTAATAAGTCTTTGAAAGACTTTTTACCATTGAAATAGTTAACTTTTTTAAAAGCTTATTAATGACTTTTTTCTACTAACCTCTTAATCAACTTTTCATGTTTGTCTTTTTTAATCCCCTATATTTAATATCTTTTCATTTTAAACCTTAAATATACTATTATATATAAATTCCTTGCTTTTTGTATTTTGTTACTTTTTGAGAAATACCAATTAATTACTTTTTAATTCGTTAAAATATTGTAACACTTTCATCTTGGTCATTTCTTTACTTTTTATGTATAGGGATATTTATGAAACATTTGAGATAGATAAAGGTAAACTAGAAATATTATAAAAGAAAATGTTTTTAAAAAGATTAACCATTGAAGATGTTATTTAGTAATAGTTTTTTAGTTAGTGAATTGTTTATATGACAAAAGTAATAAGCTTTTATGAGGTTAACCGTTAGGATTAGGGGTGTGCGTTTGGACGGTTTGGTTTTATCCGAACCAAATAGATGAAACCAAATAAAATCCGGTTTTCAAAAGTTCAAACCGAACCGCCCAAACTAATTCGAAAACCAAACCGATCCGAACCAAATAACAATTTGGTGTTTGGTTTTATCCGTTTGGTTTTTCCATAAAATTTTCAAAATATTCCAAAAGTATATAACATAAATAATAGTAAGTTTATATGTAAAGTTTCAAAATGATAAACTACTTTGTACATAAAAACAAGTCTAATTCATATCTTTTTACATTTATAATCATATATGCAAAAAATTTGACATCAACTTTATCAAAAACTTCAAAAATATTGGTATATCACCAACTGATACAATATAAAATGGAACAAGTGTTAGTATATAAATCAATTTACTATAAGAAATGTAAAGAAAAAGGAAACCATAATTGCTTTCAATGGAAACCAACAAGTGTTAGTATATAAATCAATTTACTATATATTATTATTCGATTTTTTTGGACAATCTGGTTTTCACAACGAAAACCAAATCTAATCCAAAATCCAAACTATTAATTTGGTTCAAGTCCAAAGAGATCAAAAATACCAAATAACCAATCCAAATAATCCGATCCAAAATGTCCAATTGAACAATCCGGTTATATCCGAATAGTGAACACCCCTGGTTAGGATGCTCTTAATACTTCTTGTTGCATCACCTGCATGTAAAGTGTGAACAAAGAATCTTTGTTTCTAAAGTACTTTGACTAATGTTTCTTTTTTCATTTTGTTATTTACCATACTTTAATATAAAGAAAACAAAAAAGAATATTAATCAGAGATCCAAGCTCTTTATAAAAAGAAAAAGATAAACAGACAAAAAATATAAAATAAAAAATGCAATCAGAAGACACTCAGCTGAAGATAAAAAGAGGCAGAGAGCAATGGAAATGCTCTGAAATGCAAAATCTTGAAATTGTCTCTGAAAACCCAAATTCACCCTTCACTGAACAAGATAAAGAAACTGAATCCAATATGGAAATTGAAGGAGAAAATAGTAAAAAAACAGAGGAATTATCAGTTGGGTTTGGGGAATTGTTTAGATTTGCTGATAAATTAGATTATGTGTTAATGGGAATTGGTTCAATTGGTGCCTTTGTTCATGGCTGTTCTTTACCAATTTTTCTCAGATTCTTTGCTGATCTTGTAAATTCATTTGGCTCAAATGCAAACAACATTGATAAAATGAGCCAACAAGTGTTAAAGGTAATAATATAATCTTTTTCTCTAAATTCGTCTTCTATTTTGAAATAAAAATTTAATCTTTTTAATATAAATTCATGTTTTGTTTTTTATAAATTCAACTTCTTTTGCTGTAAAATTTCATCTTTATTTCAAAATTTTGTTTTTTCTTGCTGGGTTTCGCAGTATCCATTAACGGTAACTTTCTTTTTATCCAAATCCAACTACTTGTTTACATAAAAATCTGATCTTTATTCTTAAAAGAGTTTGTTTTTTCTTGCTGGGTTTTACTGTATGTATTTAGGGTAACTTTCTGTTTTTCCAAATCCAGCTTAAAATTAGATATTTTTTCATTTTTCTCCTCAAATTATTTTGTAACAAAAATTCAATCTTTATTTTCTTTTCGAAATTCTTAATTTTTCTTATTTGGTTCTGCAGTATGCATTTTACTTTCTTGTAGTTGGAGCTGCAATATGGGCATCTTCATGGGCAGGTATATAATTCTTATGCTAACTTTTCACCTTTTTTTTAATTTTATAAAATATTCTTGAAAAAGATAAAAAATTTAACATGGTTATTTTTCTTATTTTGCAGAAATATCATGTTGGATGTGGACAGGAGAGAGACAATCAACAAAAATGAGGATTAAATACTTAGAAGCAGCATTAAATCAAGATATTAAATTTTTTGATACTGAAATTAGAACTTCAGATGTTGTATTTGCAATCAATACTGATGCTGTTATGGTTCAAGATGCAATTAGTGAAAAGGTAAACAAGAATCAATTTTTTTTTGGTTAAATTATGAAAATACACATAAATAATTGTCTAACTATATGTTTCTCTGTGTGTGTTTGTGTGACAGTTAGGGAACTTTATACACTATATAGCAACATTTGTATCTGGCTTTGTGGTGGGATTTACAGCAGTTTGGCAATTAGCATTAGTGACACTTGCTGTTGTGCCACTAATTGCTATAATTGGAGCTATTCATATGACAACATTAGCCAAATTGTCTTCTAAAAGTCAAGAAGCTCTTTCAGAAGCAGGAAATATTGCTGAACAGGTAAATTGTAAAAATCAATTCGAGAAATCATCAAATTTCCCCTGTTCTTCCATAAAAAATTCAATCTTTTCGCTGATTTTCTATCTGGGTATTGCTCAATTCTATCTGGGTTTCTATGAATTTGAGCTAATTTAAAGAAAAATCCAATTATTCTCTCTTTCTTCACGTGTCAAGAAAAAAAAAAGAACAAAATTTTAATATTCTCAATCTGGGTATCTATAAAATTGATCTAAACTTAATAAAAAAATATTATTTTTAATATTTATTTTCTTGATCCTTGAAAAAACAGACAATCGTACAAATTCGAACCGTTTTAGCGTACGTTGGTGAATCTCGAGCATTACAAGCCTACTCTTCAGCACTAAAAATCTCCCAAAAACTTGGATACAAAAGTGGATTTGCAAAAGGATTAGGATTAGGAGCAACTTATTTCACAGTCTTTTGTTGTTATGCACTTCTTTTATGGTATGGCGGTTATCTTGTTAGACACCATTACACCAATGGTGGACTTGCAATTTCAACAATGTTCTCTGTCATGATTGGTGGACTGTAAGCACTCTCTCTCTCAAAATTTAGGACAAATTAAATTGGAATATATCAAACTATAAACGTTTTATTTCTGTACTAGTGGGTATCCGCGCAATGCGGCGGCCGGTACCCAGAAACCATATTTTGTGGCGAGCAAGTGTTGTTCGTTTACACGGTAATAATTGTTGCTATAAATAAATAATTAAACGGAAATGTGGATTTTGGTAAGAGTTGATGATTTACAGCGTCGTATATTTAATGTTATTGGGTAAAATGGTTTTCGAGTAACGGACTTTTGTTATTAAGTGTGGGTGGTGTTACCAAAGTGTAATGTATAGCAAGTGGTTAACACATAGTGATAAGTTAGGAGAGGTCTTGGGTTCAAATCTTATTAGCCGCAATTTATTTATTTTAAGATAGAGAACTAACTAACAAAAGTGGAAAGGTCCTTAAAATCAAGTTTAAGGAGCTCCTTAAACTTGCCTAATGGGGTAGACCTAAATGCTTTATATAGTAGTAAGATTTATCGTACTTTAAACCTTACTTTTTTATGTATCGGACTATCGGTTAATCTGAAACCATTATCTTGCTTAGGTGGCACTGGTTATTGCCACGTGGATCTAAAAATATGATTCTTTTTTACCTTTTGATGTACTAAACTTTCAAAGTTATCGGTTAATCTGAAATCAGTATCCTGGTTAGATGGCACTCGTTTTTGCCACGTGGTTTTTAAAAGTATAGTTTTTTTTACATTTTGATGTACTAAACATTCTAAAACTACTATTGTATAAACTGTTACATACTAGGTTTTAGAAGTTTAGTATATCAAAATGTAAGTTTTAAAGTTCGATACATATAATAAATAAAGTGTGCGTAGTCTGACTAAAATTAAAATATTTTTTTGTAACTTTCTAATATAAAAAAAATATATTTGATAGTGCTTTAGGCCAATCTGCCCCAAGTATGGCTGCATTTACGAAAGCACGAGTAGCCGCAGCTCAAATCTACAAGATAATCGATCACAAACCAACCGTTGATAGAAACCGTGAATCGGGTTTGGAGTTGACTTCTGTTTCGGGTCAACTAGAGTTGAAAAACGTTGACTTTTCATACCCTTCAAGACCAGATGTTAAAATACTCAACAATTTCACTTTAAATGTTCCTGCTGGAAAAACCATTGCTTTGGTTGGAAGTAGTGGCTCTGGGAAATCAACTGTTGTTTCACTCATTGAAAGGTTTTATGATCCTACATCAGGTAATTAGAATGTACAACTATACATGCACACGGTACAACACATCAATTTTGTACACAAAAACCGCGATAATTAATTTTATTTTATTTTTTAATTTTTGCAGGACAAGTAATGCTTGATGGGAATGATATTAAAGGACTAAATTTGAAATGGTTAAGACAACAAATTGGGTTGGTTAGTCAAGAACCCGCCCTCTTTGCAACCACCATTAAAGAAAACATACTTTTGGGCCGGCCCGATGCATCAATGGTGGAGATCGAAGAAGCTGCCCGTGTGTCAAATGCTCATTCGTTCATTATCAAATTACCCGATGCTTATGATACTCAGGTTAGTCAACTAGTCAAATACTACACCATACCAAAATTTGGGCCTTTTAGTGTTAGAACGTAAAGGGCATTTCCGTCATTTTAATCTTTAAACCTGACCCGAGTCACTCGTAATGTTGGCCATGTTAGGTAACTTTCAAGTTTTAACCTTGGTGGTTCTTGATCTTGATTCTTGTATGATTAGTCAATTAATCAAATACTATACCATAAATAGATACTGTCCCACATAAGGGCATTTTGGTCATTTTAATCTTTTTCCCCAACCCGTATTGGTCCATTGGTTAGCTATCAAGTTTTTCCCCAACCCGTATGGATCTTGATTAGTGACTGAAGTTAGAGAGTATGGTAGGGGTTTTTCTAGTTACAGTTCATTGCTTTTTGATGTTGCTTGATTCTTAATTTCAAATGATTTTAAAAAATGAAAAATTTAGTAAAAGATAACATAACCTAACATTTGCTTGTAAAAGTCAAATGTATAAAAGTCAAATGTGGCATGCTGAGAAAAAGCATGGTCTTCGCATGTGTGAACCATTTGCATGTGCAGATTTATGCAAAAAACAAGAACTTAACTGCAACATCACTGGATGGGAAGTACAAGTGTGTATATATATCTATATTTATATTTATAATCCCAACATGACTGACAAATTCAGATTTTGTTTGACTGGAAGCATGTTCAAAAACCCTTTGATTTTTAGGTTTCAAACTTGGTACTATCAATCCAAAATTTAATGTTTGGTTATCCTAACGGAAAAAAGCTGAATAGTTTGTTGGTTAGTTATGCAACGGCTGATAGCCTAGTAATATAACATGTTTGAGTTTTGCTAAAATTATAAGTTTAAGAGTAGTTTGAAAAAAAAAAGTTGACACTCCTATGTATACAAATATTATTAATTTTGGTAAATAAAAATATTTACAGGTTGGGGAGAGAGGATTACAATTATCGGGTGGACAAAAACAACGAATAGCAATAGCAAGAGCAATGCTAAAGAACCCCGCGATCTTACTTCTAGATGAAGCAACAAGTGCATTAGATTCAGAATCAGAAAAATTAGTACAAGAAGCATTAGACCGGTTCATGATTGGAAGAACAACTCTTGTGATCGCCCACCGTTTGTCCACCATACGTAAGGCGGATCTTGTGGCGGTTTTACAACAAGGCGGTGTTTTGGAAATTGGTACTCATGATGATCTCATTTCTAAAGGCGAAAACGGGGTTTATGCTAAACTTATTAAAATGCAAGAAGTTGCTCATGAAACGGCTATGAATAATGCGAGGAAAAGTAGCGCGAGGTAGTTACTAAACTTGAGTTGAATTTCAAAATCTAGGCATGTGTACAGTTCAAGAACCGAACTGAACCGCTCGGAATTGAACCAAATTGAGAACCGAAAAAAACGATTTCGGCTGGATCGAACGATGATGTTCGGAACCGAACCGGATTTATAACCGAAGAAATTTCTTCGACTTATTCCGTTTTTTTCTCGGTTTTGGACTGAACCGGACCGACAACCAATTTTTCATAATAATTAGAATCGATAACCAAACCGATATAGCACGGTTCAGTCCGATTTTTTCCGGTCCGGTTCAATTCTACGATTATCGGTTCAGTTTGCACCAGCCTAGTCTAATTTATTTTTTTTATTATTTATTAGTTATTACTGAATTTATTTTATTTTACTCTTTTAGGCCATCAAGTGCAAGAAACTCAGTGAGTTCACCAATAATCACTCGTAACTCATCTTACGGCCGATCACCTTACTCCCGACGGTTATCCGATTTCTCAACATCAGACTTTAATCTATCAGTTGACGGATACCGGGTCGAAAAGCTCCCATTTAAAGAACAAGCAAATTCCTTTTGGCGGCTAGCCAAAATGAACTCACCCGAATGGACCTACGCATTAATCGGGTCAGTTGGTTCCGTAATTTGTGGGTCCCTAAGTGCATTCTTTGCTTACGTCCTCAGCGCGGTTCTAAGTGTGTATTATAATCAAGATCATGAATACATGATTAAAGAAATCGGGAAATATTGTTATTTATTAATTGGGGTTTCTTCAGCTGCTTTAATATTTAATACTTTGCAACATTTTTTCTGGGATGTTGTTGGTGAAAATTTGACGAAAAGGGTTCGCGAGAAAATGTTGGGTGCGGTTTTGAAGAATGAAATGGGGTGGTTTGATGAAGAGGAGAATGAAAGCTCACGTGTGGCGGCGAGGTTGTCGGTTGACGCGAATAATGTTCGGTCGGCGATTGGTGACCGGATTTCGGTGATTATGCAGAATTCGGCGTTGATGTTGGTGGCGTGTACGGCTGGGTTTGTGCTTCAGTGGCGGCTTGCACTTGTTCTTGTGGCGGTTTTCCCCCTTGTGGTGGCGGCAACTGTTTTGCAGGTTTGTTTCATTCGTTAATTACTCTAATTTTACTATGCCTTCCTCAATTTTAATTTAGATTTAAAAAAAAAATAGATTTAGAAAGAGATTTTTTTTTAAGAGAATCTTTACTATAATAATGAAAAAGTAATGAACTTTTTTTCCTCCTAACAATAGAAAGATTTTAAGAGAATAAAAGTTACACATAATGTAAAATTTTACATATACTAAATTACCAGTTTTTTAAAGTTTATTTTCTCACCAACTCGAAAGTATAAAAGAAGTTATTTTCCTTTTTTTCTGTTTTATTCGGTAACACAAAAAGAAAACTATTTTTTTTTAGATTTTGATAATAACAACTTTAACTAAATAAGAGTATTGGAATTTGTACATTAATCAAAAAACCACTCTCTGCATTTTAGATATTCTTTATCCATTAATGAGAATACAAGTTTCTAATTTATATTATAATATCTTTTTTTTAATATTTATTTTTAAATTACTTTTATTCAACTAAACGCCTTCTTAATTTTCTGAAGATAAAAAAGTTGAGTTTTCTTGTTTCTTGAACAGAAAATGTTTATGCAAGGATTTTCCGGCGACTTAGAAGGTGCACATGCGAAAGCCACACAGCTCGCCGGAGAAGCGGTCGCAAATATGAGAACGGTGGCTGCATTCAATTCGGAGTCGAAAATCGTTAACCTTTTTACAACAAGTCTTGATAAGCCTCTTAGAAGATGCTTTTGGAAAGGACAAATAGCGGGAATTGGGTTCGGGCTGGCCCAGTTTTTGCTCTATTGTTCATACGCACTCGGTCTTTGGTACGCATCATGGCTCGTAAAACACGGGATCTCAGATTTCTCTAAAACGATCCGTGTGTTCATGGTTCTCATGGTTTCGGCCAACGGTGCAGCCGAAACCCTAACCCTAGCTCCCGATTTCATCAAGGGTGGTCGAGCCATGCGGTCCGTGTTCGACCTTTTAGATAGGAAAACCGAGATTGAACCGGATGAACCCGACTCAACACCCGTACCTGACCGTCTAAGAGGCGAAGTAGAACTCAAACATGTTGATTTCGCTTACCCGTCTCGGCCCGATATCTTAGTTTTCCGCGATCTTTGTTTACGGGCCCGACCCGGGAAGACTCTAGCACTAGTGGGCCCGAGTGGGTGCGGGAAAAGCTCGGTTATTTCACTCATACAAAGATTCTACGAACCGTCATCGGGTCGTGTAACAATAGACGGAAAAGACATCCGGAAATATAACCTAAAGTCGTTACGCCGCCACATCAGCACGGTCCCACAAGAACCGTGTCTTTTCGCAACCACGATTTTTGAAAACATAGCATACGGGCATGAATCCGCAACCGAAACCGAGGTCATCGAAGCCGCTACACTCGCTAACGCGCACAAATTCATTTCATCGTTACCCGACGGCTACAAAACATTTGTGGGCGAACGTGGGGTCCAGCTTTCGGGCGGGCAAAAACAACGTGTGGCAATTGCACGTGCGTTCTTAAGGAAAGCTGAAATCATGCTACTAGATGAAGCCACAAGCGCACTCGATGCAGAGTCTGAAAAATGCATCCAAGAAGGACTAGAACGTGTTTGTTCGGGAAAAACGACAATTGTTGTAGCGCATCGGTTATCAACGATACGTAATGCTCATAGTATTGCGGTTATCGATGATGGTAAAGTTGTCGAACAAGGGTCCCACTCGCATTTATTGAAAAATTATGTTGACGGTTCTTATGCGAAGATGATTCAGTTACAAAGGTTCTCAAACGCGAATGAAGCTCTAAATATGGGTTCGGTTGGCTCGAGTTCGTCGGCAATGTGATGAATTTTGAATGTTTTGTGTTTTATTTTTGCATTTTTGGATGTAAGTTTTATATGTGTTGGTAAGTTTTAGTTGTATAGTTTCTATTGTAATTTATCAAAATTTAAACAAAAAATGAGGATACTCTATGATTTATCTAGAAATTTTGCAAGTAAAAAATCTCATTTCAGTACAAGAAATACCTTGATTTGACTCCATTTATTGTTCATTTTCAAGCTCAAGCTTGATGAACTAATCAATAATTATAGATTTTGGCTTAACTCGACTCTAATTATGTAAACACTAACACACACGAAGGACAACAATATGGTAGGTAATGGTCTAGCTTCAAGGCATCTGAATTATCTCCAAGAGATCATAGGTTTAATCACTTCCTTGTATAAATATTTATCAAATGTTCATGGAAGGTTTGGAAGTGATTATGGAAAAAGTTATGTCGTCTATATGACGCATAAAAGTTTGGCTATTCGGCCACGGTAAAGTCTGTCATAAACAAAAATAATTTTTTTAAGGAGGGAATCAATAATGTTTGTTGCGATGGAGCCCATATGTTCCAATTATGCATAGTTTCGTGACAAAAGTTCAAAACAAGGCGTGTAAGTTTCCAAGCATGTTTTTCACCCACTTACACTACACTTTCCATCACATGTTTGATTTTCAACGACAACATTATTCCACCGCTAATCATGTAAACCCAATAATATTAATCAAAACACTATCTAAAATAGGGTAAAATATATACTTTTCTATTGTAACAAACACACAATTTTACAAAAAAAATGTTGAATATTATAATTAATTAACGTATATTAAATGACAATGAACCCCATTGTGTTTAAGGCTAAATCTGAACAGATTTGTGCACATGTGAAGTATAGACACTCGTTATCACTAAACCGAACTTTCTCAAGTAAAAACCAACACATCTCGATATAACTCTTGGGCCATGAAGATCATATCATATGAAAACACAACATGCATTTATAAGCACGAACTTAAAGGACTGAAAAAGAAAGATATGGAGTCCACAAACGAAAATATGGCAAGAGTTATTGCAAATCGTTTGGGGTTCACATGGTGGTAGTAAATATTGATAGGACCAACCACGGTTTGGGTAAGCCGATAAGGCTATTTAGGCTAGGTCCACAAAGATAAATAACCATGTATGTGGAGACCGGTTAGGACCCATTAATTGTTGGGTCTAGTGGTCCATAACCAAAACCAGTATTAGGGCATGTTTGAGAAAGCTTATTAACAGGGCTTATGAGCTTATTAGCTTATTAAGCTCCAAATAAGCTTGAATTTGGAGCTTAATAAGCTTATGAGTCCCGCTAATAAGCTTTCTCAAACATGCCCTTAAACCACAAGATTGACATGGGTTTTATACATTCGATTAGGTTTTTATGAAACTTCATTTTCTATAGGTGAATTAAAGCATCGAGTGGTAAACATGGTACTAGTACTTTCGATATGATTGTAAATGAGGCGATTTCTTATCGGGTTTGAGAATAATGACATGCTCCAAAAATACTTTCAAACAAGCTAAAACTTACAATGGCTGAACTCGAGCTCTTATCAAGCAATATATAATTACTATGTATTATATTTTGAAAAACCTAATTTATACTAACGGCTTAAATTTGATAAGAATAAGCTTGGATCTTAGTTTTGTCATACTACATTAAAAAAAAATGATTCTTCTTACATTGCATACTGAATTTGAGAAACATTAAAAGTATAGATAGACACAAAAGTTGGGATCACATCGACATTAGCTTTGGTCCATTATCAGGCAAGCCCATTCCAGCTGCCACGTCAGCATCGATCTGTGTATGTGGTGCAGGGCCTGCCATTATCTTCAAACTGCAAACAGCAATAAAAGTTTTTAGAAAAAATGAAAAAAACCAAGCCCTGAAAAGCCCGATTCTTGGCACAGTAAGGCCTGGGAGTCCACCATCAAACTAAAAGCTGGATTTCAGACCCAAAAAGACCATTGAAAACTTGAACTAAAACCACTCTCTTAATTTGACATATTTGCCCCTCTCAACTAGGCATGTGCAAATTGGACCAAGAACCGACTGGAACCGGCAAATAGGACCGAACGAAGCTATACCGGCCTGGCCCTCGGTTTGAATTTTCATGCAAAACTAGGTGTGAGCATTTGGGCTAAAAAAACCAAACTAAAACCAAAAACATGTAATCGATTCGGTTTCAGTTTCGAAAATTCATCATTTTTTGTTTCAGTTCTATTGACTCGGTTCTGTTAACAGATAAGGATGAGCATTCAGGCTAAAAAACCGAACTGAAACCGAACCTAGTAACCATGTAATTGGTTCGGTTTCGGTTTTGAAAAATCATCATATATGGTTTCGGTTCGGTTTCTGGAACATGCTCACCCCTATGCAAAACTGGTTCTCGGTCCCGTCCAAAACCTAAAAAGGTCAAAATTCTAGGTCCGGTCCAAGACATCATCGGTTCGGTTTGGGTTCCAACCAGTCCAGTCCGGTTTTTGCACCATGCCTAGGCCTACTCTCAGCTACTTTTTAACAGGACACTAATACAAAGTAATACTGTACCTCTAGTATCAATATTCAAAACTCAAATCATTAAACTGGACTACAAGCATATTAAATTTATAATTCAATAGGTTCTAAATATGCAAAAGATAAGTATAAGTAAATTTCTGGAGCAAAACAAGTAATTCGATAAGAACACATACCGTTTCTTATGTCGTTTTGTCTTAAAATGATCATCTCTCACTGTCACATTCGCAAAATACCGACTGAAATAGAGATAAATCTCGAGTTCAATCCAGAACTAATAAAACCTAATCACACGATAGTAATATAAAAAAAATTGAATTCAATTACTTAC
Organism: Calendula officinalis; assembly: GCA_963853835.1. Lineage (NCBI taxonomy): Eukaryota > Viridiplantae > Streptophyta > Magnoliopsida > Asterales > Asteraceae > Calendula > Calendula officinalis. The sequence continues at coordinate 76,131,715 of OY970823.1, read as the reverse complement.
TCGCAGTGTAAACAATAGTATTGGCCCATTCCTGGAAGATCTTCATCTAACGGCAACGCTAATTTCTCCTCCTCTGGTTTCTTCAGCTCATCATAAACAGCATCATCACGTGAGAAACTAAAGTTAAGGAAAAAACCAAAAAGAATCGAAATTTTGCAGTTAAATTGAATTTATCGCGACGTAAAAAGGATATCTTTAACGAGGAATTTATCGCGACGAAAGGTTTTGTGTGAGTATCGTCTCTTCTTTACCCTTCTGTGTGGACATTTTCCTCCCATTTTACCTTCTGCAGCTGCAATTTGGGAAATCCTTCGAGCAAATGTTGCGGAAAACCCTAAACCTAGGGTTTCGACGTGAAGAGGAAGAACCGGCTGGGGTTTTTAGGGATATTTTATTTACCATCGAACCGGGTCGAGTCGGGGCACGGCTGGATAATTTTGAAGCCCAATCTAGCCCAATTGTTTTTCTTCATTTTTAACTTTTTTTTGTTAAGAATTTAAGGTTTGTTTGGAAAACCAATAACGCATATATCTACTACATATAATTTTTATAAGGGTATCACTACTGTATATAACAAAACGTTATGGATTTTTAGTCGCGACCTAACTATTGTTGTGATGGTTTCGAACCTGCTTCTCGTCATTCGATAATGTTTACATAGAGAAAAGATCGAACCCGTAACATCTAAAAGATCATTTCAATCACCTTACACCTCGGTCATTACTAGATAGTTCTATAACATATAATGTATTTATAATAGGGGTGAGTATGAGGAGGTTTATGGTCGTTTTAAACTAAAATCAAACTCCCAACCAAAAAACTTCGGTTTTAAGAATTGCAAATTTCGGTTTCGGTTTTTTCCACTTTCAACTTTTCGGTTATCTTAATCAATTGGTTTTGGTATCGGTTTTTTTATTAATTTACTTAATATTTTACCAATTTGTTAACTTAAAAGTTATGATTCAAACTTACAAAGTTTAAACTTTTTTCGTTTATAATTAAAACAAAGTACTAGTAAATTTACATATAATTATAAAATATATGAGTAAGCCGTATGAAAAAATCCAAATGATGTACTAAAGAAAATTAAGCATCAAAACTTTTATATAAGAAAAACAATTTACAAAATTTGAAAGATATATAATGGCGGGGCGGCCGGGCAGGGCGATTTCTTCGGTCCGGTTTTTCTTATGCACCAACCACCGCCTCAAACATTACGTTTTTTCCAAAAAAAACAAAACCGTTTACATTAGTTTTTCAAATGACAAAATTTTCAGTATCGATCCGGTTTTTATGCTTACTCTCAGTATTTAAGTTAACATTTTACCTTCCACAATTAAAATTACTTCAAAAAGGCAAGTCTCACCAAATTAAAATTTTACTTATAAACTATAAAAAATAATACAAAATCAAAATTAAATGAAATTAAATACAAATAAACTGGAAAATGATGCCCGAAAACCATGTAACTTGAACCTACAAACACGAACTCGAACATAAATTATTGCATTTCGTAAATAATCCAAAGCTAAAATTATGATTTTCATATGGCACAAAATAAGTAACTTTCGCATATTTATGCAGGAAAAGGCTATAAATCTAAAGAAATGACCACCTATAATCAGCTAGACCAACATGGTTAACTCCAAAAAGTCAACAAAAACCTAACGTTCATGTTTGACCCGACCCTTGAGTATACCAGGAACCGATGGCCCACCAGATTTCATGGTGGGCCTTAAAGAAGATACACTATTTGCCATGTCATCATGTTTTGATTGGTCAGAAACGTTCTTTGCCATGTCATCACGTTTTGATTCGCCAGAAAGCTTCATTGCCTTGAGAACATAGTTGTCATCGTGTAGCTCAAATGGCGTACTGCAAAATACAGTTAACGTGAAGTTAGAAAAAAAAGTCAAAATAAAAAAGTCAAAGGTGGAAAACGTGTGGTCAACCTGTTGAAGTCTAAATGAACAAGTTGCATATCTTCTGAAATTTCAATTTCAACAGTAGCGTGTGGTTTAGTCTACAAACGGAAACGATAATATAAGACCATTATTTTTGTATTTAATAATGTATTATGAAATATAATAATAGTAATACGTATGTGACAAAAACATTATATATAAAAAAAAAAAAAACGTACTTGCACGAGTATAAAAGGCAAAGCTACTCCACCATTTACAGCATTTCCGGAGCTGTGTAATTTTTCATTCCGTTTTATGAGATTCTGAAGGCCTACATACTATACACAGAAAATTTAAAATAAATAATTATTAATTATTAATAATAATAATTAAATGATCAATTAGTGAATAAACAGTTTCAGATTTAGAAAATATTATTTAAATAATCATAAATTATAATTCTCACTTGATCTTGTAGTTCTTTCAAATAAGCAGCTTTCTTCTCGATTCTACCCGTTATAGCAAGACGTTCCCTCTGTTATATTAACAACAAACTAATTATAAACAATGCATTAATAAAAAACATTTCGCTAAAGTTCATGATTAATTATTAATTATAATAAATTTAAATATTGGAACCTTTATTTCATCGATATCATTCAAGGTAGTTCTTGGAAGACCTTTCCATTGTATTTCCTTCTTATCTTTAGATATAATATCCATAGCCATTATAACATTTAATGCATCGTATACCCTTCGACGAATATTCTTTTCATCATATTGTTGCTGTTATAAAAATTCAAAAATTCAAAAAAAAAAAGGAATTCTTAAAATGTGTGTATTTATCGTTGTTAATTGTAAATAAATTGATGAATTTGAAATAATCAAAGACTTTTGTTGACTATGAATTTACCTGATCAGGAGTTTGACTACCATCACCACGATCTGCAAATTCGGCTACAAGTTCATCTGCAACCTAAAATTAAATTTTGGTTATTAGATTAATTATTAAAATTGTAGCTTTATTTAAAGTAAGTAAATAAAAAGTATCATGTCTAAACTATGTTTTATTTACGAATCGTAGATTCTTAATTAATCCAACCGTAAAATGTGTTATTGTATTAAACTTCCAAAACTCACAGTTTAATGTATTAGTTTACCTGAAACCGGTATTGCGCTTAGGTGGCACCGGTTTTTGCCACGTGGATTTAAAAAAAATACAGAATAAACATAAGATGTATTTAAGAAAATAAAAGATCAAATAAGTGAATTCACTAACCTCATTATAAGTAGTTCTTCCTTTGCTTTCGACTTTCTCGCACACTATAAAAATCAAAATAATCATTAATTGACACAATTAACACCATAAAAATGTTAAAAATCTATGTCTAGTAGTGTTATTATTTCCTATAACGAAATTGTAATTTATATAGTCAACAAAAATGGTAAAAAAGGTCAAACCTTTCATGCTAAATTGGCGTAATCCTCGACTGCCTTTCTCTCCTCCAGTTCCACGTTGTCCTAGTTTCTTCTTTTTATTACTGTTTAATTTCGAGTTATTCGTTAGTTAACTACTAAATTAGCAAATAATATCATTATATTTTACTGAATTAATGAAAAATTATATTATATACTCTAATTATCTATCTGGTTAATGAACAATATTCTGTACTATAATTGATAATTAATGAACAATATTCTGCATTTTAATTATCTAAAATCCACCAAAATTTAAGCAAATAAAAATAAAAATTCAAGACTGAGATTCACAATATATTTTAAATAGAATTATGTCATTCATCCCCCAAAAAGCTAATACTTTGACTTTTGGCGTTTCAAAATTATGAAGTTTTCTGCAAATTAAACACTTAGCAATTGTTTATAACTTCTTCTTTGATAGTGTATAAGTATAGTCTGTTGAGTATTTCTGTTAAGACTGTTAAAGTTGTTGTAGTCTGTTGACTTTACTTTTGACTTTATCATTACATCTATAAATAGATGTATTGTCTTTGTATTGATTTTTAACTCAATATATGAAAGAAATACTTTTCTCTCTCTAAGTCTCAAGCATATCATGGTATCAGAGCTTAGATCCAAAAGTTCATAATTTTTTTTTTCTTCTATCGACTGATTCATTCTTGTTCTTGAATCATGTCTACATCTGCTGCTCCAGATGTGAATAATCAAAATTCTTCTTCTCTTCCTATCACAAACATATCGAATTTTGTCTCCGATCAATTGAAAGAAGACAATTACCTAACCTGGAAACATCAATTATCTTCGGTTCTTGAATCCTTAGATCTACTCAAATTTGTTGATGGATCTAGCTTACCGCCTATTGAAACCAGTCCTGATTATGCGAATTGGAAGAAACTTAATAAATATGTTGAGATCTGTATCAATGCAACACTCAGTTCCTCTGTTGCACATCTTGCGATTGGAACTCGTACTGCATATGAACTCTGGCAGAAACTTGAAACACTCTTTCTACAACAAATTCTGGCTAAGAAAATTCAGTTACAAACTCGTCTTCATCAAATCAGGCAAGGTACTACTGGTATTGATGCGTATTGTACAGAGATTGACTCAATTGCACAATCCTTATGTTCGATTGGTGTTAAAATTGATGATTCTGACCTAGTTATTCATACGTTAGCTGGATTAAATCAGGATTATAGAGTTCTTGCAATTAGTATTGAGAACTCTTCTCATCTGCCTTCGTTTATGGAGTTGCGTTCAAAATTGCTTGTTCATGAACAACGCTTGTCTAGAGAATCTCATATTTCTGTTAATGATGTCTCGGCTATGGCTGCAACTTCATCTATGCCTCCACATCAGGTCAATTCTCATTCTACAACTACTGGTATTAATCACAATAGTCTAAATTTGGGCAGTAGTTGTCAAATATGTCATAAGGATGGACATTTAGCCTCTAAGTGTTTCTGGAGGTTTGATTCGAATGGACCTAATTCAGGCAGAGGACGTTCACATGGAAATTATAGAGGTTCATCCTCACAGTATCGTGGTCGTAATTCTGGAAACAGGAGTTTTAGAGGAGGAAACAATCGAGGTGGTCGGTCTTTTGGTGGATCTTTCAATGGAGGTTATGGTAACAACGGAAATTCATCATATGGCACTCCTGGAAATTATGGCTATGCTGCCTGGCAAACAGATAGTCATGAGCCACAACAATTTTCTTCTTCGTCCTTTCATGGACCTGTTGCAAACTCAAATTATAACAATGCTAATTTTCCTGGTGCTGAAAATTATTTTGGGCCAAATCACTTTGCAAATTGGGCCTCGGTTATGAATAACAACCAAAACAATCATTCTTATAATCAAATATTAACAAACTAATAATTAAAATCTAAATCAAATTCAAAAGTTCTTACCTATCAGTCTCTAGACCAGCATTGTCAATGTGATTTAATTTCAAATTTTTGATCTCACTAACGGGTGTTACCGCTTCACTCCGGATCAAAGGAGACCCGACACTGCCACTTGTCGAAACGGACTGACCCGAACCGGTTGTGCCCCATGACCGGGTCGCCCCGCCTCCTCCTTTCGGGACAACTGATGGTGGGTTTTTGTCCCCGATAACATGTTTTTGATTATTCGAACCTAAGATTACCATCGATACCCACCAAAATTCATCAACAATTTCCTAATTTGATGGATACCCAAGTGAAATTTCGGTAAACTGAACCTGGGATTTGACGGGATTTTTAGGGATTTGATGATGCAGAAAATTGATTTTAGAACATCGGTGAAGACGGTAGGTAACTAGGGGGGAAACAACAAATGGTTTCAGGTTTGCAAATATCATTAAGTATTAATGAGGTTTTTATAGTATCTAATTAAATTAGTTTAGTGTTATTAAAATGCAATAAATTTATCGGTATTAGTACATAATATTTATGTCTACTAAGAGTATCTCCAATAAAAGATTTTGATAAAACTTTTTACTTATAAAGGTCATTTAAAAGTTTAGTAATCATGTGTTCAGGTTCAATACACGTCTAGCCCTACTTAAGATACATTTGTAGTTGTCTTAAGTTTATCCTTCTAATTTAAATGAAAAAGATATTTAAAAGAAGAGTTTTGATAATGACAGTCCTTAGGGCTGTCTCTAATCGCATAAAAGTCGTACATTAATTCATGAAAGGAAGTGGTTCCTAAAATACAGGGGTAGCTATAGATTGATGTACAAATTTTTTATGTATGTCTATTAACGGCCCTTAGAACTGTCATTATCAAAACTCTTACAAGAAAATATATTTTTTGTGTTTTTGAGTAGGACGATACAAACAAGAAGAAACAATATTTTTTTTTTGTGTTATCAAATTGGAGAGAAATAATTTTTTTTAACAAATTTACAATTTACTTTTAAAATGTAAATTAACTAGAGGTTACGTATCCCGCGCGTTGCAACGGGACTTTAAAATATATACTTAGGTCACTGATAATTGTTTGATTTATTTTTATCTAGGAAAAAAGCTTTTGTATTAACTACTTTAATAAATGTTAATATGTTATGTGTGAAATTATCTGATTCGCATGCCACCACATCTAACTGAACTAATTTCAAATAAATTTAATAAAAAAATGATAGTTACAAAATAATAAAAACCAAATCGAAAATAAATGTTAATAGTTGATACATTGAAAGCTTTAGTGTAAGAAATATTTTTTGAGATTTATAATTAGTACATATAAAATATACATAGAATTATTTGACACATATAAAATATACATAGAATTATTTGACACCACCAAAAAAAACCAAGTAAAAAAGAAACCAAGATTAAAAAAATGACTAACACGATAGATGGAAGTTTCGATCACTGGTAAGCTGTGAATTACGTGCCTTCCTTACCCAGCTTGGATAAGCTAAAGTTTCGTGTACGAATTTTATATATTGTCATAAAGAATAAGTTCAATATATATCCCTTGAGTCAACAAAGGTGGCCTAATAAAAAAAGATATATCGAACCACCCTGCTTGCAAACACCACGGAGTAAAACGAAAAGAAGAAAAAAACACCTGCTTGCCAGCCACTATTCATCCTTTTGCAAATTGTATATAACTATATATACTAATAATTAGGAAATACAAAGATAATTTGGTAGTCGAATTTCTTTCATTGATTCTAATTTATAATGTCTTAAAATCTTCCTACTTTTTGGAGAAAAATTACAAAAATGAATAATGGTCATTTTATTTCTATTACTTTTTTAAAAATTGTCGAACATGATAAAAAAATAAAAAAAAAATTCAAGATCTTTTCTTTTTTTCTCTAAATTAAAATTTGTTTATTTTTTTTTTAAACTAAAATTCAGGAACACGATATTAGCCCACCAACCACATTAAACACATGTACTACAGTACAAGGATTGTATCTTACCAGTTATGAAAGCATAAACAAATTTAATTATCTAAATTACAAAGACCTAAAAACCCAAAATAATGAATTTGTTGCTATATATAAAACTTAGGATACCACATGAGTTGCTCTAAAATCAAATCAAATTGGTTTCCCATTATTTTATAGTAACAAGGACTGTTCTTGTCCGCGCGTTGCAGCGGATCTTTAGATCATACTTGTTTAATTAAATTTTATTTATTTTCAAAAGTTTCTCTAATAATTAACAACTCTTAGATTGTCCTTAGAAGTAATCGATAAAACAACAAATAATTGTAATTGGTTCATTTATATTAAATAACATAAACTTATTTTTATTAATAATGAATCAAATCTAATAAATAAATGAATAAAAAGATGTTTAAAGTTATTATTCTACCATCCGGTACTTACATGTTTTTAACTTAACTACATAAAACGGACTCCAACTTCAGCATTTTAGTATATCAATATTAGTTTAATTTTCAGTATGCATCGATCTAACAAAATGAACCACCTTTTAATAAATAATTTTTTATGTTGCTAGATTTTTGCAAATATTTTACTTCTAATAAATAATTTATTATGTTGCTAATTTTTTTGCAAATATTTTATAGAATAGATATATACAAAAAGAATATGTGCGTAGGATCAAGTACATGGCTCTCAAGAACGCTAGCCACTAAGGCAGTGATCAAATATTTTTAACTTCATTAAATGCAAAACGGAACGGAGACCTTCTCTTCAAACGGTGTTTACAATCCTAATGAACAGTTATTCCCTACCATGAATGTATTATAGATGAATTACATAATCATAATAGTAGACTAATTATTATAGGGTGTTGTTTTTAACTTACTAAAAACAATTTATATTTCCACAAAAGTTCATTTAATAAAAAATATTAACCATCTTAGAACACAATACACAGCCTCTAACAAATATTTATAAGAAATGATGTTAATTGTGACTATTGTAGGATTGAGCATTTGAGCCGGAAAAAAAGCCAAATTGCAAACCGATTGAAACCGAACTGAACCCAATGGGGGCCCACTATGCCAAAAGCGAGAGAAACCCCGCGTCTTTTTTTGGGGGGTCTACAGCCATTATGTGGCATAGGGGTTACATCCCGTACGAAAGTTCGGTTCGGTTTTGAAAATTCATTGTTTTCGATTTCGGTTCTATGTTTCGGTTCGCTCTTCGGATATGGGTGAGCATTTGTCCTAGAAAAACCAAACCAAACAAAAACCAAAAACATGTAATCGGTTCGGTTTCAGTTTTGAAATTCATCGTTTTCGGTTCCGATTCTTTCAATTTCGGTTCGGTACAGTTTTTGGACCACGCTCACCCCTAGACTACCGTGTTTTTTTTTTGAACAACAAAAAAGGATACCAAACGGGAGCTTCAGCATTGCCATCACCCCCGCAAAGAAACCCACGACATTAGACATATATTAACCGGCTAGCAAGAAACTAGCAAAAGATTACAAACGTTCACAATAATGAAACTACAAACCCCCACAACATTACAGTTTAATAACAAAACAAAAACCGGGACACCACAAAATGACCTGAACATTTCACACGGAACACGGGTCCGAACACCACAGCCCCAATTGTACTTCGACCTATTTTTGATACAATAAAAAGCTTGGACTTGGGCTTCTCCGATAAGTGTTTGAAAGCATCCAACTTTTTTGTTGAAGATGATATCATTTCAGGATCTCCAAACACACCATAGGACGAATCGAAGGCAGCCACAAAATGTTCTTTTTTTGCTTTTGGCAAATCAGCTCGGTCCTTCCACTCGAATAATTGGTTCAGGCTCGAAAAATTACTGATGTCTATGTGCCACCATCTACAAAACGCGACCCATATTTCCCGGACCTTGCAACACGACCAAAATAAATGCCCCGAATGTTCGTTGGACTACCTACTAATAGAAGATTGAGTTTATGATATCATGTTTTGCTTTATTAACCAATCACAACTAACCTTAGATTTTATCCAACTTTATTTTCAATTTTAATTCATGATATCATATTTTGCAAAAATACCTTATAATCGACATTCATCATTTTGCATCAATTTCAGACCACCGTTTGAGAAACTTAAAAGAAATATTCACACTTGAAGTTCATGTACACAGTACGAGAAAAGACAATTCTAAAATATGGGATTTCAATAAACTTTTTTAGATTCTATTATTTAATATAGCATCAACAAATCGATACGTTATTTATTGCATATACTCAAAATTTTAAATTTTAAATTTATTTGAGAACGTTTTCACATTTCAAATCCATTTATATTCTGTTTTTCTTACTGAAAGATCATGAAAGTTTAATATTCTCCACTTTAAATAAATTGATATAATCGAGGACAAATATTTACTCTTACAAAAAAATATTATTAGTTTAATTCTGCATAACGTAATATTTTAGTTTATAAAATAAAAAAACAGAATGAAAACAAAAAAGTTATTAAAAACTCTTTGTGTCTCATACGGGTTTGAAACTAATATAGTAGTATAAAAATTATAAGTATATGGTTTGTAGTTGTGTTGCTCTTGCTAATTGTAGCTTATTATAATTTTGTTTATGATTTCTAAATAGCATGGCCGCCCCAATGCCCCATGCAACAAACGTAAGATAGCAAAACAAACCATACGATACGAGTCTTTCGAATATACAATTAATTCCTAAAAAATGAAGTAAAGTAATAAAACTAGCCGAACAAAACTTAATACAATTGATTTTGTTAATTTGAACAACTCATCTCTTAATTATCACATGATTGAACAAGAAGCATTGGGGTTCTCGTCGCTAAACATCCCGACATCAGGCACACGAGAGTCATGAAGGTACATTGGAGGAGGTGGTGGAGGTCCGTTCGAGTATTGTCTGCCATAACCATGGTTAATGTAACCCTCGTTTACATAACCGTGGTTAGAAGTTGAAACCCTAAAATCTTGATTATTATAATTTTGATCATAAGTTGGTGTTGTAAACCTGAATGGATTTTGTCCATAGTATTCAAACTTGTTGAAAACCTCGATACTTCTACTTCCATCTTTGCCACCACCACCATCACCGCCAACCATCTTCCCTTCGTCTTTCTTCTTGCTGTCATCACCGCCACCTGTTTCCTTCTTGTCGTCTTTTTTCTCGTCTTTCTTCTCATCTTTTGTAGGAAGAACGACTCCGACATCTCTTTTTAATTTTTCTTTTAAATATGGAGCAAGTTCAATCACATTCATTGTCCCTTTCACCATAACCAAATCCTTGCTAGCATCCGGTATTACCGACTCCACACCTATTTACAAGCAACCAAAAACCAACATTTACAAAAAAATTCAAACAATCTATTTCACATATCCCATCTTTAGAAACAACATTAAATACAAATAAATAAATAATAAATATATTCCCTTTTACTCACGACAAATATATACATGAAATTAGGGTTGTTGAAAATAATTGAAACCCGTTCTATTCGCCCGACCCATTTTATATTCGGGTAGAACGGGTCGGGTAATTTAGGTAACACAAGAAATATTTGGGTATCGGGTAACCCGAAATTAAAGCGGGTCGGGTATAAGGTAATATTTTAAGTCGGCAGGTATACCCGAATAACCGATGTTTTTTAAAGGCTTTATTTAAAGGTAATATTTTATGGTTATATCAGTAAAATATGATCATTATATTTGTAATCCATGAATTTTATCAAAAAGTCAATGATAGATATCAATGTTGGTTGGAAATAATAATGGTCTTTATTTTCATACCAAAAAACAGTTTTCTTTATTTTATCAGAATTAACAATGTGGTATAAATTCCATCTAAATGTTCAATTAACAATAACCCACCTTTAATCTTTGAAACCGTTCGTTTAATTTTATGTACACACCCATCACAGTGTAGCGGAATCTTCAACACCACCATGCTCGATTGAACCTATTGTCACCATAAAATATGAATAAATTATTAAAAATGTTACGAATATACAAAGGGTTTATAACTCAATGATATATGGTGTTTAGGTGTCTAACAATATTATGAGTTTGAAATTGTGAGTTGAAATCCTATTGTTGATAAAATGATGTAGAATTAAGTGCGTATTTTTTTAACGGCAAGTTAGTGGTTCGAGCCTAGACAGTGACATCCATAAGGGTAGTATATCTTCCCTCGAACCCTCCACATATAGGTAATAAACCGCGCCACATTTTAATTTCCAAGTTGTACCTCCAACAAGTCTTGAACCCAAGACCTCTTGAAGAAAAACCTCAAGGTTACCCTTGGTGGCCAATTAGTCTAGACCAATTGGTTAATTAAGGGCGTATTAACCATTTCAAAAAATTACGACTACACCTTCATTCTTATACTTCTCCGTTTCAAAATAAGTGATACAAATTAGAGTTCACGGTTTTTGAGGCAAAATATGGTAATGAAGGTTAATTAGATTAAATTTGATAGTTACTGAATAATGGGTCCCACATATATTGATTAAAGTGAATTTAATGATGTTTAAAAGTAAAAATAAGGGTAAATGTGTCTTTTCACTTTATTAAATGTGATAGTTTTTGAAACGGTAGAAGTATGATATTTAGGTAATAGGTTGTTGTTTTAGCAACAAAAAATTATCAATGAAACTCTTTAAAGTTTAAAGCACCATTGAATAACTAATTAATCACTCAATTTGCAAGAGTGCAATACCTCCTTGGGCTTTTTAGCATCTGCCTTTTTGTCATCGGTTTTTTTCTCTGGCGGCTTATCATCGGCCTTTTTATCACCATCGCGGTCCTTATTCGGCTGAGGAGAGATAATCTCCACTTTCTTTTTCGTCTTATGTTCCACTAGTTCCTTGACCTTAACGGGGTCCACCTTCCCCGTTACCGTTAGTTTGTTGCCCGCAATATCAGCTTTCACAGTGTCCACACCTACACTTACACCGTCAAAAATCACACCATCAGTAATAATCACACAAAAATATAAATATAAAAATATATATAAAAAAACGATTGCTTGGCTTTACAGCTGAATTGTTGAAAAAAATTGTTTAATTTTAGTTAATACTCCCTCCGTCCCATAAAAAAGTACTCATTTCTCCCTAAATTTTTGTCCCACAAAAAAGTTCTCATTTCTTAAATTGATGGGGGTCCACTCAATAAAATACTACTCCCTCCGTCCCACAAAAAACTTCCCATTTGACCTTAATTTTTTGTCCCACAAAAAACTTCCCATTTCATTCAATTGATGGGCTCCACATAATAAAATACTATTATTACTAAGGACTCCACCACTAACTATCCACTAACCATCTTTCTCTCTCTAAACCAATCTTATATTTTAATCAAAATTATTACCAATGACCCCACCACTAACTATCCCCTTAAAACTTGTGCCCATATCAAATGGGAAGTTTTTTGTGGGACGGAGGGAGTATAATTTTCAAAGACCCCACCACTAACTATCCAATAACTATCTTTCTCTCTACAATCAAACTTTATATTTTAATCAAAAGTAATCAATTACCCCACCACTAACTATTTTCTTAAGACTTGTGCCCATGAAAAATGAGTACTTTTTTGTGGGACGGAGGGAGTATGTTTTAACGTGTGTACCTTGGAAGTGACGTATGGAATTTTTGACTTTTTTAGCGCAGCCTTCACAATGCAAATCTAGTTTTAGCACGATGGCGGGGCCACCGTCGGCCTTCTTTGCGCCGCCACCGTCGGAAGCCTTCTTCTCCCCTGAATCCTTCTTTTTATCATCTTTCTGCAACAAATTTCAAATTATTATGAGTTTAATTATGAAATGAAATAGAGTAAATAAATTGAAGCTATGGAAATCTAAAAAACTGAAAACTAACCGCGCCCATTTGAATCGAATTCGAAGGTTAATTTTTATGGTGATTTTTGTAATTTTGTTAAATCGAATTGAAGAAATGGAGGTTATGTTGGGAATTTATTGGAGGTTTGGTTGTTGAATCATGAATATGTATGTGTATGTGGTATGATGATGGTATGTATGATTGTGGATGGGAAGATACACTTGAAACAAGATATTTGACCTGAAATTTTTAACCAATTGAATTTGCGCCGCCGGCTTTAACTGTGTGTTTGGATTGGTCAAACTTTGGACCATTAGAGCATCCCAATGGTTAACCTCACAAAGAGTTATTACTTTTACCACATTAATTATCTACTAACAAAAAACCTATTTAAAAAAAGCATCTCCAATGGTTAACCTTTCAAAAAGCTTTTTCTTATTAATCTTTACTATCTATAATGTATTTAGGACTTTCCCTAAATAGAAGCTGAAAAATTCAGCCAAATTATTTCTATTTTCGGAATTTGCTACTATCTCTAAAAAAAGATGCCTCAACATGGTTTCGAAGCGGAGACCTGCGTGTTAAATACCAAACGCTCAAGCCAACTCAGCTAGCCTCTGGTTGTGTTAACAACTCTAAACACAAGCCAATTAAACTGATCAGAAACGCCTATAAACAATACAGTAGGTTTCGGGTCACCAAAACAACTCAATCTCTTATCCAGCAGGAACCGCCCAAGCCTTCACCCAGCTGTTGGAATCCCCTCCTCGAAGCCACCAGCGCACAACGAGAGAACCTAGGAGCCTCATCGATTCAAGTTAGCCACTCACCTTCAAAGTTCATCGATTCTGCAACCAACCTCTTTAATTGCTTCATCGATTATGTAGCCAGCCTCTTTGTTTGCTTCAAGGATGAGTATCCTTCTTCACCTCATAAATACACCAAATCGATTTGTTGTACCTTCCAGTTTCATACGACCATTAATTATTTTTCAGGTAATCTTCTTCGACCAGTGTTTAATTTTCTTAATACTTAACATTTTGGTCCAGAAATTCATTTCGTTTTATTTTCTTTTGAGCAACGTGTAGTCTTTTGGTTCAGTGATTCATACGAGCAAAATGTTTATTTTCGTCTGAACAGTGTTTAAGTTCCTTAAGAGCAGTTGGTAAATTTAAAAAGTTAATATCTTTTTCATGATTGATAGTTTTTGCTTCGAGCTATTAAATTTTATTAATTTTCCTGACTATGGTGGTTGTGATCTCTGGAGGATTGTTTCAGATCAGGAATCAGACTATTGACGCTTTTGGAAATAGGATATATATCCACTTTTTGCTGAGCTTAATTTCTCAAAACCCCCGTCGTTTCACTTCCCCTGAACCCTAACCTCGATCCTCTCGGTTCCTTCAACCTTTTACGTTATCCCAAACGCCTCCTCGATTCCTTCCAAGCATGCGTTTGCAATTCGGCTCCTCGATTCCATGTCCGCCCCCTTCAAATGTCGTCTCTTTCATTTCACTCTCTGGAAATTTATAGCGATTTCACGGTGTATTAGATTTCATATTGATATCATAACTGGGGAAATTATTTCTTTCAGTTCCATCTTCAGAGTATTATAGAAGTCGTTAAAACCATAACCGAAGGCTCATTCATTCGCTCATTTCATCTCAGATTTCTCTCCCTCAAGCAATTTTAAAATCACCCAACCCTAACGCTCGGTCTCTATCACACCCATAAAGGCGATATTCTGCATAAACTCACGCAACCCGCCGGGCACCCCCTCGGTCGCCTCCTCCGCCGACGCCCCCTCCGCCACCACGCTATTTGCTTGATTTGATACGCAATTTCTAGATTTCATTACCCCATATATTCTATTTATGATTTGTAGGTGTATGTTGTTTGTGTGACTACATTGATTTGATTCAATCAGACATCCTTCCGCGTATGCATTACTACAAAGGTTCGATTTTTGATTTTATTTTTGTATCTATTTTCGATTTTGTTGCTGTTTCAGATGAGGGATGGAAGAAATTATATTATCTTGCAAATGGAAACGGGTCATAATTTATGTTATATGTATACGGGATTGGTAGAAAATCATACATTAAATGGAGTTAATGCATTTTAGATAGTAAAGATAAAGGTAAAATCAGATTTAACTCATAGCTGTAATGGTTACGATTTGTTTTCAATTTTTCAATTTTTTTTTTGTTTTTTATTTAGTATTAACTAAAAAGTTGTGCAACCCCTCAAACTTTTTTCTGGGTCCGCCACTGCCCTTTCATTTTTATTATATTTTTGTGCTTAAATTATAAAGTAATTAATGTTGTATTTTACAGCTTTACAAGACTCCAGAAGACAGCTGAAGGATCATCACGTACTACTTTTCCAGGATGTCAAATTCCACATTATGCCGGTTTCACCAAGTTTCATTCCTGGCATAAACGTGTCGCCGGGATAATCGAAGCTTTGCCAAACTAAGCGTTCTAAAGTGCCGTTGTTTGATAGTGTCATTCTTGAAACTGAAGTATTTACTAGGTGGTACATGAAGTAAATCTCTACTTCATTCCAAACAAACTCGAACGTTGAAACCGAGCACCCCTGTAAACCCCCTGCCATTCCAAAACCCAAGCCTTTGTTGGAGATCTGATTCAAATTTCTTATTATACAACTGTGGGTATCCATTTGTGTCCACAAAAACTGTATATGAACCTGCTGAAGGATCATCACTAGTCTTCCAGGATGTCAAATTCCACATTATGCCTGTTTCAAGGCCGACACCAAGTTTCATTATTGGCATAAATGTGTCTCCGGGATAATCGAAGCTTTGCCAAACGAGGTCCCCGCTGATGTCATCTCTGACAACAAAATTTCAAGAATCCAGAAGCTGTGCCACCAGATTTGTAACCGTTTGAAGGACCGAGATGACGACCAATTAATCTAATTTAACCATCATTATAATCTTTTGCCTCAAAAACCGTGAAACCCAAAGTGTATTACTTATTTTGAATCGGAGGAAGTATTTAAATTTGGTTTGAAAATCCTTCAGAATATGTTGTGTTTATTAGAGCGAAAAGAATATTCTGTTATATTGATTAAACTGAAAATGTACATAGAGAGTCTCTATTTATAGATGGACTAACACTAGAGCTGTATTTGATTAACATACTCAACTAACTCTGTTACACATATACATACATATACATTATTAGATTTTATTATTCAATCAATTTGTACTTGTAGCTTATACATATTCTGTTTTTACTTTTTAGTATAATGGAAGTGGTTCATGGGACTCGTTAAGCCTCCAAATGTGCATCAGAAGATGTTATTAGCAGCATGCCAGATAATGTGATAACTAATATTTTGGATCGTTTGCCGTTACAAGATGCGGAGTATCTTGTCAATAAATTGGAAGTTTAAGTGGAATTTGCTTACCCAACTTGTGTCTGATGATTCTGTATTTAGATGAAAAAGAATACTTTGGGAAACATCTTAAACATCACAAAATAAAAAGATATTGCTTAGGGGATTCGAACCCAAAGCCTTTTGCGAGTAGGGATTGTTTGTTACTTGATACTTTGCTTTATCCCAAAAAAAAATCCAACATAACGCATAAACTTAAAACGCTTAGTCAACCAGCAACCACTACCAACAGTCACTATACGCACGACCACAACCATCGGCCACTATCACTACCGTTGTAACACACAAATTTTTCAAAATAATTTAAACTTTTTAAATAAACAAGTTTAATACTAAAATTCCATAATATCCAAAACATAGTTTAAGTAAAACATCTGGGATAATTAAGGAGTACCAAAAACCGGTGTTACAAATATGTATCAAAACTAGTCTAGGAATTAAATAAGTACACCGAGCTTAATCGTCCAATGCTATCACTACGGGCCGCCTAATCCTTAGCTCCCGAACATGAGTACATAGTCAAAAATAAACGTAGTACGTGAGACAAGATTGTCTCGTGAGAAACATGGGTTTTAGACCCGGTTAGAAAATATTTGCAAAATAAAATAATAATTAAATAATTATCAAATTCCACATAGTCAATCATGCTCTAAGGCTTGCCATAAGCCAAACACATACGTAACGAGCCTCCCCGAAATAACTCCCCCGATATGGGTTAACTAGGTAAACTCCCTCCGTTTCCGGGTTATCTATTTGCTCCCCCCGATTTCCGGGTTATCTCAAACTCCCCCGCTTTCTGGGTTATCTATTTCTCGATACACTACCCTTGCGCAGGGTGGTACCGCCCCAAGTAGGTGTCACTAACTCCCCCAACTTGTGTGGGTTATCTAGGATCCAATTATTTAGCTACCACATAACAATTCAACAACTTGAGCCAATGCTCCAAATCATAATATTCAACATACTAGTGGTAACCAAGCAAGTCCATAACAATTCATGTCATCTACTAACTAATCAATCTTTATTTCTTTATTAAAACATTTATTCAATAAAGACTACTAAAAACTTGTTTAATCATTTAAACTATGAAAACTATTTTACTATGTACTCAGAAAAGATCACATGTACTCACCTTAGCAATGCTATTCAACACTTGTGTTCAACAACACAAATCCTTACTTCCCAATCAAGGAAGTACTTCAAATCTCAAGGTCTTCTTGACCTAATACCATCATCAACACAATAACTAGTTATTATCATAGCTAATCACTAATCTATCAAATTTAACATTCCCAACCACCAAGTTCATACCACTTGGTGGAAATCTCAAACCCTAGTTCAAGATTCCTATCCATAAACCCAAATCTAGCTTGTACACATTGATTACAAGCTTACCATGAGTGTTTTACACCTAAGTTTGGTCATCTTTCCCAAAGATGACATGGTGGGTTGCCCAAACCACCATTGATACCCAAATGGAGCTCAAAATACCAAAGAGATGCATAAACTAACAAGGATTCTTACCTTAGATCAATAATCTCCAAGGAATATGAAGATTTGAGCTCAAGAACACCAACAATCGTGCACTTCTTCCAAAATAACGGCTGGTAGGGTTTTAGGGGTGTAGGTGTCTAAACCCTAGCCTCAAACCCGTTTTAATACAGAGTCAAGCAGTTCACGATCGCGAACTTGAGTTTGCGCCGTGAACTCTGCGTGTCGTGAACACTTCACGATCGGGAGCAGGTCGTGAACACCGATCGTCAAAAACCCAAAATCTCTGTTTGATGTTCACGATCGCGAACCATAGTTCGCGCCGTGAACTCCTTCAGGCAGCAGGGCTGCAACTTTTTGTTGACCGGTTCAGCCCGGTTTCGACCTTAACCATATCAAACGGTGTCCAAATGACACGAGACCAATTCATACGGTTCAGAAATGAATTATCCATAATTATCATATTTTTGTACAATTTATTTATTTACAAAATTTCGGTCGTTACAACCGTCGTCATCACCCACTACTTGATCGCCGTCAAATTTAGTCACAGGGTACCCGTCGCTGCATTGCACGGGTAACCTGCTAATAATGTATAACGCTATTAAAAGTATAAACACGTACCTTATTACCCACAAAAATTGCTATGACACAAGGAAATAAATTGCAACATATATAACACTGACTTTATGTCATGGTTGCTATAAAAACTAGTAGATGTGTACACAAGCTAACTTATACAAGCTTTAAAAAAAAGTAACAATGCGAGTTGAAACATGTGTCGTTTGGTAAATATCGCTTCCTGACGGATTTCCTCTCCATTAGGGTAGTAATTCTAATGTTCGAATATTCAAAATTCACAGTATTAATGAAAAGTCATTCTTTTAATTAATTTTAGAGAGCTGATTTGCACACTTTAGGAATTTTTATCTACACTAAAATTGAATGTTAATAGGTTATTCTAACCTCACCAAACTTTTCCTCTTTTTTTTTCTTTTTTTTTTTTCTTTTTTCTTTTCGCCTTTGACCCTTAAAAAAACACAGCTGGTACCCAAAACCTCTCTCGTCTCTCACTCTCGTTGTCATCTTCTGGTGCTAGCGTTAATTAACTCTATCAGGAGCCCTTCCACTGCGGCCATTTATGTCATTTCGCCTATAATTTTTTTTTGGGACAGCAAAAAGAAGGCAACGGGTTGAGCTTCGGCATTGCTATCACCCCCCCCCCCCCCCCCGAGGACCTCCAAACTAAAATAAATAACTTGAGTCTAGCAAAAAACTAGACTAAAAGGAACAATTACAAAGGGTTTAATAACCAGTCCACCCAAGGAATCTTACATTTTTTATTCCGGTGGGTAAGCCAAGAAAAAGAAAATAACTTTATGCTATCAACTAAACTCGATTTAAGCATCCTACCATTATCAAACAATAAAGAGTTTCTATATTTCCAAAGGACCCAACACGTGGTGAAACCAATCACTTTGTACTTAATACGCCGGAAGGATCTATTAGGCAATGATTCAGCAAAATCCCACCATTCAGAGAAGGACCGAGCTTGAGAAAGATCTGATTGACACCATCTGTTGATGCTTGCCCAAACATCGATTGCTAAGGAACAAGTGAAGCACGAATGAGAAATAGAAGTCGAGGCCTTTTTTTGAAAGATTTAGCCTTGTAGGGAGCCTGTCCAAATTAAGCCTCCAAATGAAAATGTTAATCTTTATAGGAATTGAAGTGCACCATTTCGTGTATAATTTATAAATGTATAAATCATTTTATTAAGATGAGACACATGAAACCTTTTATGTTTTCATATTAAAAAGAGCATGTATTATAAACAAAGGTATGGATCAATAGAAAAGGGTCCTTATTTGAAGAAGTTGAAGAAGCAATGCATTTTCGTAAAATACACATATATGTATACATATATATACACATACATTTTACGTAACTTGCATTTTCAGTCGTAACTTGCATTTTCAATCGGAACTTGCATTTTCATTTACGAAAATGCATATGCATACCGTATATATGTATGTATATATATACATATATACGGTATAAATATGAACGTATGTATATCTATGGTATGAATATATATGTATATATACGTATATGTATGTATGTATATGTATACATACATATATATTTTATGAAAATGCATTGCTTCTTCAACTTATTCAAATAAAGATGCTTCTTTCTTGATCCTTATTCTATAAACAAAGTCCTCTCTAGTGTTTAGTTTAAAAGGAGCAAAGTTTATATTTTTTTATCTATTTGGCTTTGAAATTTATTCACATGGTTTATTTTTATTATGTATTAATTATTTGCATAGAAAGAAATTAAATTCGATATATGTATGGGACCTGCATGACTTTAAAGGACATGTGGATCAGCTTCACAACAATTTTGATTTGATCTCCCAATTCGGTGATATTGAAAAATCGCAAATCATGCACAAGTAGATAATTTGAATTATAGAATTGGGAGTTTAATAAATCTTATTTAATGCTTGATTTAGACCTCCAAATAACAAAAAATCGACTTAAGAAGTTTGAATTTTTTTTTCCAAACTGGTCTACGGTTTTATGAGGGAACTCGGCCAATCGACCATATCATTCTGGTTTAGCCAGTTTCAGTCGAACCACACATATCCCTTACCCTAACCCATGCTATCAAACATGTGAGGTTTGGGCCTTGGGGTGAATTTAATAATTTTGTTATGCTTTGCGGGCTAGTTGGGTCATGCCTAAATTTGATAGTATGTCAAGTGGACCAAATAAAAAATTCATGTTAACGGGTCTAAATGGTTCTAATGGGCTGAAGACTACTTTATTAAACATCAACACCACCACATGCCCACAATTATAATTAAGTTTGGATTGAGCTTAAATGAATTCATGTAATTTATAATTAAGTTTGGATTGAGCTTAAATGAATTCATGTAAAAAACAAATATTTCTACCCATCAAACTCATTTGTAAATTGGGTTGGGTTCGAGTTCACTTATATATAAACAGGTCAACATACAAACTCGTTTTGTTTTATAAAAAAAATGCAAATACTATAAAATATCTAAAACACCGCGTACAACTTCTTTGACTGTCGGTTTGACTATTCAGTTTATCAAGATTATCATTGTATTTGAGTTCATTTTTATTTTTGACCCGCTAACCAATTTGACCCACCAAGCTGTTGAGTTATATGGATCAAATAGATCGGGTCTGAGTTACCCTAATTTAAATATGTTCTTGGTTAGTGTAGATTTTTTTGACATGAAATTCTAAAAAGATCAGGTTTAAATTGACTGATTCCAATCCGTCAACTTGTCAACCCGAACCTTCTAACCCAAACCACATAATTACCACCCATCTGCAACCATCACCAAAAATTGACTATTTATACAGTACTCCACAACGTGGGGTGGTTGGTTGAATAACTTTGGTTCTTGGTTACAAAACGGATGTAAAAACGTACTATTAGTTGAATAAACTTTTCTGATTTTTTCACCTCGTTATTCTAGAAAGTGGGGGGTGTTTTTTTAATCTCTATAAAACTAATGAAAATTACTAAATCCTTTCAAATATTTTAATTCTCCCATTTAGCTTTCACTGAGTTTATACTTTTTAGTTAAAAAAACAAATAGATTTAGTAACTAAAAACGCAAATTGCAACAGAATTGCATAATTCATAATAATAACCATCAATAGAGCGCATCCAAGATGCTAATTATCCATTATTAAAGTACTTAAGACAATTACACAATTAATTATGCTACTAATAACAAAATAAACTATATTACTATGCATCAAAGTTCTTGCCTTTAAACTTTTGTCGAGGTGTTACATCAAACATGCTGTACAAGAAACTTTATGAATCAGATCGTGGTTGATGAAGGTAAAGAAATGATCATGAAATGCGGGCGAGATTTAAGCAGAGAAGATAAAAGAGAATGATGGCGAACATGATGAGTGGAATTCTGGAAATAACGAGGATAAAGATGACGATTATGAGGTGAAAGAAAAATGGGAAACTATATGAATCGTCTTGATCTTGCGCATGGTAAGTGTATGCCATTCTTGATGAATCCATTATGTGTGCACATTGGGTTCACAAGAATCCTGTATTTATAATGTGTCAAATGTCCTCCATGTGATTTACTTTTGGTTTGAAAACGGTTAAAATAACGGTAAGTCACTGAGGTTACATCACAAGTAAAATTTGGCCATTACAAGGGAACCCATTATAACCGGAAGAGCGGTTTCCAAAAATAGACATAGTAAAATCCAAAATTATCAAAAAAGTTCACTTTCCAAACTTTACAAAGTAGATTGTGTACGACTTATACAAAATTTGACAAGTCTCATCTGGTTGCACAAAAACAATATGGGCCGCATAGCACAAATCCAGAGTTGTCCAAGTCACATAAAAAACATAATGTAGCACAATATATTTTGAAAAAATTGGGTTGGTAAGTTATCTTGTGCGGTTAATTTCTATTTTGGAATCTAGCAAAATAGGTATCATTGCTTTCATCATTTCACGATTCTTCCATTCCATTTGCTATCTACTATTCCTCTTACAAAACTTACAGAATCGAACATACATGTTCAAGCTTGTAATCCCATTTTTAACGAATCTTAGATTGATGCCATATGGCGATTATATGGTACCATCATAGATTGACCGTATTAATTTTTGTGGCTCGTTACGACAAGTTGCTATCAAGATTGAGGTAGGGGGCGAAACAAGATGATAATGATAGGTAGTTATTTTGATGGTAAAGTATCGCTATTCATAGCACCTAAAGTGTCTAAATAATGAGTAACTCCAAACTCACTTTTGAGCACATGTACCTAACATCGTCTTACCGTATTCTCATGTATTTGATCTATAAATTAGTATTTTGAAATTACCGTACATTACTATATAATATGTTTCACGAATACTTTAATTTTTCTTATTACCTTAATGTAAAAAAAAACTACATATTCGGTTTTTATTTTATCAACTAATATAAATGGTGCCCGCATATAGGCGAGTCAATAATCTAGTAAATTACTATAATCATAATATTAATTATGCTCTCAAATACTAAAGAAGGAAGTTGATAACCGAAAGAAGTCAGTTAACCAAGGAGAAATAAATACTTAAGCTCAAACTATGATATATATATATATATATATATATATATATCGTAATTGGCCTTCCTTCTTTGTATTTTAGGTTTGACAATGTAGGAACCTGGAGTACGGCATCTAATATCATGAGTTATCCTTGTCATAAACAAGTTTAAGCAAGTGGAACAAATCCAATTAAGTGAAAAGTCATGTTGTTAAGGAATGTTACTGATAAGCAGTGTTTTAAAAATCCAGTTGAATCGGTTGGTCGAACATGTTAAACTAAGAATGAGAGTGTAATCTGTTGGGATGAGCTGATTAAAATAAGCAAATGAATACGCAACATGATTATTTAACACTTGTCAAAACTTACACTTGACAACTAATTATAGGGTAGTTTTAAATTAAAAAATAACTTAATTCTACAAATTGTAAAGAAAAAAGAAAAGAAATAAACAAGTTGAGAAATGAGGAATACCTACTTTGACTTTCTCCATATCCTATTGAGTCAAATATTAACAAATCCTTTTAATGCATGGATCCTACATTTGAACACTTCATCGAAGCCATTATTGGCACAATGAAACTTCCCCTTCATTTCCCAACAATCAAATAAACACTTTAAATACATAAACACTAATTCTTAACATTTCATCATTGTTTTAACATCAGTTTGATCAAAGCTTATCATCGCATCGTTAACATTGAGTTTAAAGGAATCAAAATGAAGAACTTGATCTACAACGGAAAGAATTGCGGGAAAACGGCCGGTTTTAAACATATAGTTGTTATCAAGATTCTTATCAAAACAATGCAACATTGCATGTTAAACCGATGGCGATACATTAAAGTAGTGGTGCCTCGTGATGTAGAGGAGGGACATTTTGCTGTTGTGGCGGTTAAGTGTGAGAAACCGAAACGGTTTGTGGTTGAGTTAAGATGCTTAACTAACCCTGGTTTCGTGCGGTTGTTAAAGAAAGCAGGTGAAGAATACGGGTTTAAACATGATGGCGCTATCACAATTCCTTGCGAACCTCACGAATTGCAGTTGATTTTACAAGAAATGAAAAACAAGTAGCTTGTTAAGTTGGAGATGCTATAGTGCAATTTTATTTTGAAATTGAATCCCCGAATTAAATTGGGGGTTTTAGGGGATGCTATAGTGCAATTTGAATCCTTAATTAGATAAGTAGTTGAGGATATGATATTGATCAATTTTGTTTACATGATATCGCTGTTTGGGGTTTCTAAATTCCAATTGATGATTATTATTTAATTATATTTTAGAGTTAGCTTACATCTACACAATTTAAGTTAATTTATGTGACTTCCATCCAAGTATATGCAATAATTTCAAAATTTTGATATGCGTACAAATATTAGTTTCTAGACTGATATATTTATATATGCCTTTATACTTTAGGGATATGTTTTATTGATTACTAGTAACAAGAATATGATATATATGCCTTTACACGTGATGTCACTTGACATAAATAGCAAATAGCTGTTTTCATAAAAGACTATTACTGAATTTTTTTCCAGAAATAAGTACCATCAGTGTAATCTTCAAAACTAAATGACCATTGATGAAATTTGCTATAAACCTAAAGGATCATCCGTGTAATTTACTCTGAAGTAATTGAGAAGGGAAAGACGAAGTGACCAAAGTACCCCACGTGCATCGCACGTGATGTCACTTAATGTGAAAAATAAATGGTCGTTTTTATAAAAGATCGTTAATGAAAAACCTTTCAAAGTTAAAGACCATTAATAAAATTTGCTATAAACATAAACGTCCATTTGTGTAATTTACTCTTATTATCGTCTTGTAAGACGTATGAACAAATTGTTGGGCCCTGAACTTTCTCTTGATGCCAAAATTCTAGAGATACAAATGCTAATACGAACGAATTGTTGGGCCCTGAACTTTCTGTTAGGCCAGCCCTGCTATTCCTGTCATTTGCAAACGATATATAAATTGACATCTACTCTGCTATTGTAATAAAACAAACCCTTATGTACACATGTCATTAAACAAACCCCTTTGGTACACGTGTCATTGTATCAGCCTTTCTCTAATTCTTTTTTCCCGCTCAACTAATGAGCCCTAATTCCTTTACGTCGTGCTCAACAATAAACCCAATTTTAGAGGTGCTCATCGCCGTTTTGCTAACTTTCATCAGATTTCTTCTCCAATCAGTGTAATTACCACAACAGAAACACATACTTTTTTAATTTTGTTCAGTATTTTAATCACAACAGTTACATCGTTACGAAATTCTAATCATCAAAATCAAAGAAAAAGTTGAATCAGGTATTTTACATCGTTACTTGGTTTGATCGATTTTATGTTGCGTGATTTAAATTAGGCTTTTTTTTATGTGCGACCCCTGCTGGTTCGATTTCGTTGTAGAGATCGGTGATATATGTGGATTTTAGGGCTTTATATTGTTTGTTTAACGGTAGATGTATTTGTTTATTGTAGAATTTTGGCTGCTACTTCTGCTATTAAACCTCGAGCACAGATGCAATATTGTTTGCATGCCCTAGCAAGGTGATTAGCCAAAACTCGCAACTGGAGGGTATGCATTGTTAACTGTGGTGCCATTAACTTTGAATTTCGGTTTTGTTTAGAGCCTCTTACAAACTTATTTCTTCTTCTGTATTTGAGGTTTTTAAATGATTGTCCAAAATACCTGAAAATGTCCTTCTAGACATCTTTCTTTGTATGTGCAGGGTTATAGTAGAACTCTGGATTTGGAAAGTGAACAACTATTGGAGCAATGACCATCTTTACGCAGCACGTTTATTATCCTGGTGAGATTTAGATCCACTTGATAATTGGTTTCTTTTTCAGTCGAATCTATTATACCATTAACATCTGATTATTATATCAAGATTTGCTTAATTAACAGGGTGAACTGTACGATTTTATTCAGGAAGTCTGAAACTGTGATTTTATTTTGTGCATTACTTTTTTTTTTGGATTTATATGTTTCAGGTTTAGCTTTGCATCTCATAGTTTTTAGTTTTGATTTAATTTATAAAAGTTTTAGATTTATATTTATTTGAACTTTTCGTAATTTAGATAACGGGTCTTATTGTTTTGAGTAAATTTCAAGTCTTAGGTACTTGCATTTTAATTAAGGGATGTATACAGGTTCAAGGGACAAAGGAATAATGGACTTGAGTTGTCATGAAAGATGCTTTTGAAATTTACTGCAAATATGTATAATTATTATTTAAGAATATTTCAACCAGCCTGTTCAATTTTGAATAATCGAGGACCAAAAATACTATATGCAGGCTACTTCTTCTATTACAGTGCCTAAACATTGAAAGTAATTCATCCATGTTATTCTTCTTTCTTTATATATATTTCTTGAATTAAATTTTGTTGGTGTTCTTTCTCATCTTATTAAGTACTTAAAATACTTAGCTTTTTCAATTAGCATAAAAGATGTAGTCTTGGTTTCAGATAGTTAGATTTATCAATATTTGGGTTTAAATACAGAAATACTTACGCTTTTTATATTTTAGTGACCGGTTAGAGACTTTGAACTTAATGGAATGAATCTCACATTAATAAAATAAGAAGAATTAAAGTGACTGGGGGTCAAACTGGAAATAGGTCAAGTTTTTAGTTACGGGCTGGGTTGATTCGGGTTATGTTATACCTAATTGGTGAAATAAGATAATTTAGATAAAAAGAAACGGGTCAGGTTTTTTTCGCTTTGAACCATATAACATTATGGTTTTTTTTAATTCACGAAACCCGAAATGGGTCATTTGGAAAACCAATTATACATTTATAATACACATAACCTTGAAGTATTCTTTCACTTTATTCTTTGGGTGGTCATGTATTCTTTCAGATTATTATTTTAATTATTTAAATTTGTTTTAATTAGGCCATAACCTTGAAGTAACATTCTTTGGAAAGCTACTTTATGATCAATGATTCTATAAACCGGTTATAAATTTGCTTCACCATTCCACTTTTTATTGATGATGTTAGAGATGAAGAAGAGAAAACTGTGAATGCTTTTTGTCAAATATTAATTGAAAAGGACTTACTTTCTCATAGCTAAACATTTCAATCACCATTCCACTTTTTATGTGCATTATTTGTCTCGATTAAAATGAAAAGTTCAACAGTTTTCTTGCTAATTTCAAGCAAATAGTTTATAATTAACTTGATTTTGCAAAAAAATGATACTTACATTTTGAAGGTTAATTTTACATTACAATCAAATGAATTTGCTTTTCCTAGTTAAACTGTGACTTCATTGTCGAGAAATCATCGAGAAACCATGATTTAATTTCTGTACTTAGTAGAAGATGTAGATGGTTGTGTAACAAATAAAACATAAAATATTGTTTTAAAGAAGTGGTTAGAAATTTATCTTATATTTTATTATTTTGTTAAAGAAATTATTTCGTGTTTTAATGGTTAACATTTAGTTACTAATATCTTAATTTATTTAAAGTGTTTTATTTGTTATTGTATGTTTATCATTTTATTATTACATCATCTTAATATTTCTAATGTGTATATAATTTGTTAGCCCCTGTTTTATATTTTGTGTTTTATTAGTGTTATATATTTTCTTATCGTTGATGTAATAATCATGCAATTAACGATAATTATTTGTTTTTAATACAAATTACATTCAACATAATTATTGGTAACCCGTGATTTTTCACGGGTCATAACCTAGTGTTATAATATATTTTGATAGTCAAAACTCAATAAACGGAACGTTCTAGAATTATACACATTCTGGAAATTCTTATATTTGTATTTTACACCTTGCAAATTGCCACTATCTTCAATCTATGGAACATTCCAGATTCTTCTAATATACATTTATGATTCAAAATGCCGTTAATTTACTGTTCATAAAGTGGATGGAAAATTTTGACGGAGTTAAAGAATTATTTGCTAAATAGGCGAAATATATGTGCTGGTTTTAGTGAAGGCAGTCTCATAAACCAATGAGACATTGGCACACACTATATACGTGTCCTTCAACCACAATATATTACTAAATTAATTAGTTTTTAAATTTATAAACATATTTCTAATATGAGGTGTATGAACTTTTAGAATGGTAATGAAAAGCAAAAGAGGTTAACATATAGTTACAGCTAAAATATTATTATATAAAATAATTGTGATTCAGTAATCTGTTAATTTATTGTTCACAGCTATCACGGAAAATATTGATGGTATTAATCATTTTTTACTAAATAATAAATTAAACAGCAGGCATTTCAAATTTTAGGTATTGAAACAATAAAATTTTAATTATCTACGAAGACTATTGAACTAATACATAATTTATAATGTTATATAGATCACTAAAATTTTAGTTTTTTTATAATTACAATTATTTTGTAATGTTATATAAACATATATATGTAATTTACTTCATTTTTTTTATATTGATGATTATACGATATTAAGAGATATATATTTCTTATTATATTTTTGTAACTTCTACGCTTCATAGACCCGCAGCGAAGCGCGGCAACACATTGCTCGTTTATAAACAATTTTGATACATTATCATAATAATTGTATTTCGTTTTCCAAAATAAGTACTAAGTCATAAATAATAATAAAAAACAATTTAATTTTTAATAAAAAATAAAATAGTAAGGAAATTTATCGTATTATCCATTTATTTTGCAATTATAAATTACAAATATAAATATCCATTTATTTTGCAATTATAAATTACAAATCCGTTCAAGATATTAAAATTACAAATATAAAATAAAAATAAAAATAAAAATATTAAATAGACGGAAAAAAGGTTATCTTTGATAACAAGAAAGGATTCCTGTGCATTCACTATTTATGCACACAATACACCAACCGATCCCTCACACATCGCAAAAATTCTCAATTTCTTCGATCAAAACCTAACAAACAAACGATCTTCTTCGAACAATTATGAGTAATCAACCTGAATCTTCAGACCCGTAAGTCATTCTTTTCTCTGGATCTCAGTATTGTGTATTCGATTTTATACTCTATATATGTTGATTTTGATCTCAATCTCATCTTCAATTTGTTGTTTTGTGCAGCAAGGGTCCTAAGCGCGATTTCAGTACGGCGATTTTGGAGCGAAAAAAGGCCGCGAACAGACTCGTTGTCGATGAAGCGATCAACGATGATAACTCTGTGGTTGCCCTACACCCTGAAACTATGGAAAAGCTTCAGCTTTTCAGAGGCGATACGATTTTGATTAAGGTAGTTCCTAGTGTGCTATGCTACGTTGATCCGAGTTTTGTTGCGCTTATATCTTTAATTTGGTTTATGTGGATTAGTTTCTCAATTTAGGGTTTTGGTCTGGGAACTTGTTTCGTATAACTTGCATGAATCATGATCTAGTCATATTGTCATCATTATAATGTGAGAATTTGTATCTACAGGGAAAGAAACGAAAAGACACAATCTGTATTGCTCTTGCTGATGACACTTGTGATGAGCCCAAAATTAGGATGAACAAAGTGGTCAGGTCTAACCTCAGGGTCAGGCTTGGCGATGTGGTCTCTGTTCATCAATGTCCCGATGTTAAATACGGGAAACGTGTTCACATTCTTCCTGTTGATGACACAATCGAAGGCGTTACTGGAAATCTCTTCGATGCTTACCTAAAACGTAAGTTTTTTTTTTTTTGTAAATTTTCTTAAGTTTCTTGATCATGGCCCGTGTGTTTCTAAGTTTAAATGTTCGCAGCTTACTTTTTGGAAGCATATCGGCCCGTGAGAAAAGGCGATTTCTTTCTTGTAAGGGGAGGAATGAGAAGTGTTGAGTTTAAAGTTATAGAAACCGACCCGTCTGAATACTGTGTAGTTGCACCCGATACTGAAATCTTCTGTGAAGGTGAGCCCATTAAGAGGGAAGATGAGGACCGTTTGGATGAAATCGGTTATGATGATGTTGGTGGGGTCCGCAAACAAATGGCCCAAATCCGTGAGTTAGTTGAGCTCCCATTAAGGCACCCGCAGCTCTTCAAGTCAATTGGGGTCAAACCACCAAAGGGAATCCTTCTTTACGGGCCGCCCGGGTCGGGTAAGACTCTGATAGCTCGGGCTGTTGCTAACGAAACGGGCGCCTTCTTTTTCTGCATAAACGGGCCCGAAATCATGTCAAAATTGGCTGGTGAGAGCGAGAGTAATTTGAGGAAAGCGTTTGAAGAAGCTGAAAAAAACGCGCCTTCGATTATTTTCATCGATGAAATCGATTCGATCGCACCGAAACGTGAGAAAACAAACGGTGAGGTTGAAAGAAGGATTGTTTCACAGCTTTTGACTTTAATGGACGGGTTGAAATCACGGGCCCATGTTATTGTAATGGGCGCCACCAACCGACCCAACAGCATTGACCCGGCCCTGAGGAGGTTCGGGAGGTTTGACCGAGAAATTGACATTGGTGTGCCTGATGAAATCGGACGGCTCGAGGTTCTTCGTATTCACACCAAGAACATGAAGCTGTCTGATGACGTGGATTTGGAGAAGATTTCAAAGGAGACACATGGGTATGTTGGTGCTGACCTGGCGGCTTTGTGTACTGAGTCAGCATTGCAATGTATCAGAGAGAAAATGGATGTGATTGATCTGGAAGATGAGGAAATTGATGCTGAAATTCTGAACTCGATGGCGGTCACAAATGAACATTTTCAAACTGCTCTTGGTACAAGTAATCCTTCTGCTCTTCGTGAGACGGTTGTTGAAGTTCCTAATGTTAGTTGGGAAGATATTGGCGGGCTCGAGAATGTTAAAAGAGAGCTCCAAGAGGTATAATATTTTACGGGTCGGGAAACGGGTCAAAATTCCCACTTCTGATGTAATAATAATAATAATATTTAATTTAATGATTATTTTTGTATGCAGACTGTTCAATACCCGGTGGAACACCCTGAGAAATTTGAGAAATTTGGTATGTCACCATCGAAAGGTGTTCTGTTTTACGGGCCACCCGGGTGTGGAAAAACACTTCTTGCAAAAGCAATTGCAAATGAATGTCAGGCCAATTTCATCAGCATAAAAGGGCCCGAATTGCTCACAATGTGGTTTGGTGAGAGTGAAGCTAATGTTCGTGAGATTTTTGATAAGGCCCGCGGGTCAGCCCCTTGTGTCCTGTTCTTTGATGAACTCGACTCCATTGCTACACAGGTCAGTTTTCCTCCTTTTTGACATTTTTTGATTTTTTATTTTTCGGTAAATCTTAACCATTGATCAAAAGATTCAAAACAATTACTGGTCTTAATAAATCACTTACTTTATACATGGAGGGGTACTTTGGTCATTTGACACTCACATGAATTTTAACCCTTTTTTTAATTATTTAATTATTATTTTTTTCGTTAAAAAACCTTATTTGATAATCACATTGTGATTATATACTTATAACATGTGATTTTTTGTAACATCACATGTGATTTTTTGTAACATGACATGTGATTTTTTGTAACATCACATGTGATCAATTATACAATACATGATGTTTTTTATAAACCAAAAAAAAAAATTAAAAAAAAAAATTAATAATTTTTTTTATGGTGAGTGTTGATAAATACCGAAACAAAATTAACCACTAACAATCAAATCAATGGAAACCAAGTGCATAAACTGATAATCCCGGAATTAGGAGAACCGGGTTTCTCCCAAGTAGCCGTCACAAACAAAATACTGAAATCAAGAATGCAAAACCCTAGGAGATTCGGTCCCTATATAAACCGATCCCATACAAAACATAAAAAGGAAATAATACACTTGGCTTTAATAAAATCAAATAGTGACACTTAGCCACCTCGAACTTGTTTCTTTCGCTGATAGACCACACCCCATTGTTTCGGGTTCACATCATCACCCGCGCCTTTAAAACTCACCTTGTCCTCAAGGTGGAAATCAGGAAATTGTTGCATAATACGATCAGTCCTTTCCCACGTCGCTTCCGATACTGGGAGATCCTTCCAAGCAATGAGGACTTCGTGCTGATCCCCATTCAAACGCATGCCACGCACAACCTCTGGCCGTAGCAACGGCCCGGAATCCATAACCTCCGGTAACTCCGAAACACTCTGTGGTGCGCCTGTAACCCGCTTCAGTTGTGACACATGAAAAACAGGGTGAACTTTAGAAGTTGGTGGCAGTTGCAAACGGTACGCCACTGTTCCGATGCGCTCAAGTATCTCATACGGGCCATAAAAACGTGGAGAAAGTTTGTAATTCAGCCGGCGATTCACCGTAGACTGTCGATAGGGCCGTAATTTCAAGTACACCGACTCCCCTACCGTGAATTCCACGTCCCGACGTTTAGCATCGGCTTGAGTTTTCATCATCTGTTGTGCCCGGGAGTAATGGACCCGTAAGTCTTGGAGTACACGATCCCGTTCCTGCAAAAACAAATCGACATCCGCTGTGACCGCGGTTCCTTTATCATATCCGATCAAACGCGGAGGGTCTCGACCATACAGGATCTTAAAGGGAGTGGTCCCAATCCCGGAGTGGAACGACGTATTGTACCAATATTCTGCCCACGGCAGCCATTTAAGCCACTCTTTTGGTTTTTCTGACACGAAACAACGAAGATAAGTTTCCAAGCTTCTATTCACTACTTCTGTTTGACCATCAGTCTGAGGGTGGTATGCTGTGCTTCTTTTGAGTACCGTACCCTGACCTTTAAAGAGTTCACGCCAAAAGTGACTTACAAAAACTTTATCGCGATCCGAAATAATCGAGCCTGGAATACCGTGTAATCGCACGATCTCGCGTATGAACTGATTGGCTACAATTGCGGCTGTAAAAGGATGTTTCAAGGGTACAAAATGAGCAGACTTACTTAGCCGATCTACCACCACCATAATCACGCTAAATCCCTCCGACTTGGGCAGCCCTTCCACGAAATCCATGGTCAAATCCTCCCAAACTCGAAAAGGTAATTCGAGAGGTTGCAACAATCCGGCCGGTGATAGTGTGGAATGCTTATTTTTCTGGCATACTTCGCATTCCGATACTAGCTTGGCCACATCTCGTCTCATGCCGGGCCAAAACAGTTCACGCGACATGCGTTGGTAGGTTTTTTGGGTACCTTCGTGGCCGCCCATCCGCCCACCGTGAAATTCACTGAATAACTGCCCGACCCACTGCGAGGTGCGCGGTAAAACCAACCGACCGCTGTACCGCAAATTCCCGTCCACCACACTGTATCGTTCCATCCCGGTTTCCTGATTACCCAACCGATCGCGTAACTGGGTTAACTCGGGGTGCGTCGCGAGGTCGGTTATCAATTGTTCAGGTAGGTCATATGTGGTCAATGACATAGCCCGAACTTCAACCATGGCCCCGCGGCGAGATAAGGCATCCGCAGCTCCGTTCTCCTTGCCCGGTCGGTATTGAATGTCGAACTCATAACCCGCTAGCTTGGAAAACCACCGCTGATTTTCCCCGGCTACTGTTCGTTGTTCTAACAAATATTTTAAACTCTTTTGATCAGTTAGCACCGTGAAGACGCGACCCAGTAAGTATGGTCGCCACTTTTGAACTGCCAAAACGATAGCCATGAGCTCCCGCTCGTACACCGATTTCATCTGAGCGCGCGGCCCAAGGACTTGGCTAAAATAGGCCACCGGTCGGCCCTCTTGCATCAGAACCGCCCCCACTCCATGACCGGAGGCGTCAGTTTCCACGGTGAATTTTTTTGAGAAGTCCGGTAAGGCGAGTACTGGGACTTGTGTCATCACTTGTTGTAATTGTCGGAATGCCCTGGTTGCTTCGTCATTCCACTTGAAATTGTCTTTTTTCAGCAAATCAGTTAGGGCCCGAGCTATTTTTCCGTACCCTTGAACAAACTTTCGGTAATACCCGGTCAATCCGAGAAACCCCCGAAGCTCGCGGATGTTACGGGGAAGAGGCCACTCCGTCATGGCGGTAATCTTGGTTGGATCTGCTTGTACCCCTTCCGCGGTCACAACGTGCCCCAAATATTCTACTCGTTGTTGACCAAACACACATTTTTTTCGGTTACAATAAAGTTTCTCTGCCCGTAAACAATCAAAAACCCGGGTTAAATGGTCTCTGTGCTCTTCCACCGTTCGACTATAAACCAAAATATCATCAAAAAATACCAATACGAATTTGCGTAAAAAGGCTCGGAACACGCGGTTCATTAACGACTGAAACGTGGACGGGGCGTTGGTTAACCCGAACGGCATCACAAGAAATTCGTAGTGACCTTCGTGCGTCCGGAAGGCCGTCTTGGGAATATCGGGTTCGTGCATGCGGATCTGATGATAACCGGACTTAAGATCCAGTTTGCTAAAGATGGTCGCCCCGTGTAATTCGTCTAGTAGCTCATCGATGACCGGTATCGGGAATTTATCAAGCACTGTTGACTTGTTCAATGCACGATAGTCCACACAAAATCTCCAGCTACCGTCTTTTTTCTTAACTAGCAGTACGGGGCTTGAAAACGGACTAGTACTCGGTCGAATTATACCTGCCTCAATCATCTCTTCGACCAGCTTCTCGATCTCATCTTTTTGTAATTGTGGATATCGATATGGTCGCACATTAACTGGTTCCGTACCACTTTTCATGGTGATGCGATGTTCATGGTCTCGCGACGGCGGTAAACCTGTAGGCATCAAAAACACATCTGAAAAAGTGGTTAGTATATCGTCTAATACCGGATTTACTTGTGACTCGGGAGGGGTGTAATCATTTAGGCTTGCGAGTGCCACAAAATACCCCTGCTCCACTTCGGTAAAGTTTCTCGATAATGCGCGTAGGGATGTTTCACCCCGGTGTAGAGCCGGATCACCGTGTATGGTAACCCGCCCCGATCCGTGCTGAAACTTCATCCATTTCTCCTTCCAATCCACCTCAGTCACCCCCAATTGTTCTAGCCACTTCATGCCCAATATCACATCCGTGCTTCCCATACCGAGCGGGTAAAAATCCTCCGTAACAAGTATACCTTGTAGTTGGAGTTCCACCTTCTTACAAATCCCGTAGCTTTTATCCGTTTGACCATTCCCCAAAATAATACCTCGGCCCCGCTTGCCTGTAACCGCAAGCTGTAACGGTTCAACCAACCGTACGGATATGAAGTTGTGGGTGGCGCCACAATCGAGTAAAATGATTACCTCTGTTCCTGCTATTGAGCCTCTTACCTTCATAGTACGCGGACCGTCAATTCCCGCCACTGATTGTGCGGATACCTCCATCATATCGAGATGCATGTGTTCTTCGGGATCATCCTCATCTTCCTCGTCGCCTTCTGGCATGATCATAACACGCAAAGATTTCTCCGGGCATTTGTGACCGGGCGCAAACTTTCCATCGCACCTAAAACATAAACCCTTTGCACGTTTATCGGCGTACTCGGCATCCGTCATGCGTTTGAACGGCTGTTTGGTCACACCGGTAGTCGCCAGTGGGGTGCCTGTGGTCGCGCCGACTACTGTTTTTGGGGCTGCCATGATAGTTCCGGCTTTTCCCAATGGAATCTTGGGTGTACTTTTAGTACTCTCTGTAACATTACCCCCTCGGTTTTCCTCGACCATAATAGCTAACTTAATGGCCTGATTCAACCCGCGCGGTTGTGATAAGCGCACTGCCTTACGGACCTCGATCTTCAAACCCTTAATAAACGTTCCCATCATGACCTGTTCCGGGATGCCTTCCAATTGAGCTGCTAATGACTCAAACACCCCCACGTATTCACGAGCCGTTCCGTCTTGATTAATTGACAAAAATTGCTCGTATAAATCCCCTTCTTGTGATGCTTGAAACCGGTCGAGCATTCTATCTTTCAACATCTCCCAATGGCGGAATGGATCTCGACGATCGCTCCAACGAAACCATGCTAACGCCTGCCCTTCCATACATAACACCGCAGCCTTCAACTTTTCTCCGGTTGTTATCATTCCTTGTACATCAAAGAAGCGCTCCATCTTATACACCCATCCATATACATCTTCCCCATCAAAGATGGGCATTTTTAGTTTTCGTAATCGGTGGTCGGAACCCGGAACCCATGTGCGTTCCCCCGACGAACCGTAACTGTTGCCTGTTCCTTGCCTCGAGTAACCATGCGGGAAAGGAATACGGTTCTGCTGCAGGTTGTCATATCCGTCATGATTACGAAATCGCCCGTATCCATTGCTGTTTTCTCCTTCGGACATGCCCATTGGAAACCCATCTTCATCAAACTGTAGTGAAGACGTCATGATCGGAATTCGGGTAGTAGTGACCCGAGGTGGAGCAGTGGTCATCACCGTCGACACCGGTTGAGTCAACGGTAGGACCTGTGTGGTTGGAGGCGATTGCGGTGGTGGTGTTGCCTGTTTTGCGAACATGGCGAGTAGTTCAGCATGCTTTCGGTCGGATTCTTCCCGGAACGCCTCTAGTGATTTTTCCACCGAAACCACAGATTGTTCCAATCGTTCCATACGTGCGCCAGATTCTGCCCGGTAGGCGGTCAAATCTTCGTCAACTTCAACAATCTTCCTTGTCATCGTCACAGGTTGCAGGAGCGAGTGCTCTGATACCAATTTGATAAATACCGAAACAAAATTAACCACTAACAATCAAATCAATGGAAACCAAGTGCATAAACTGATAATCCCGGAATTAGGAGAACCGGGTTTCTCCCAAGTAGCCGTCACAAACAAAATACTGAAATCAAGAATGCAAAACCCTAGGAGATTCGGTCCCTATATAAACCGATCCCATACAAAACATAAAAAGGAAATAATACACTTGGCTTTAATAAAATCAAATAGTGACACTTAGCCACCTCGAACTTGTTTCTTTCGCTGATAGACCACACCCCATTGTTTCGGGTTCACATCAAGTGTCAAGTGACCAAAATACCCCTCCATGTATTTGGCAAATTGACCCTTCACCTTTTTATAAAAAAAAATAATTTAAATATATTTATACAGAGAGGGAGTAGCTCAGGAGATGCTGGTGGTGCAGCAGACAGAGTTCTAAACCAACTTTTAACCGAAATGGATGGAATGTCTGCAAAAAAGACGGTTTTCATAATCGGGGCAACAAACCGGCCCGATATAATTGACCCGGCCCTTTTGAGGCCTGGTCGTCTTGACCAGCTGATTTACATCCCGCTGCCCGATGAGGAATCCCGTTATAACATCTTCAAATCGGCTTTGAGGAAATCACCAGTTGCAAAAGATGTTGATCTTCATGCTCTTGCTAAGTACACTCAAGGCTTTAGTGGTGCTGATATTACTGAAATCTGTCAACGCGCCTGCAAATATGCTATCCGTGAAAACATCGAGAAAGTAAGTCAAATTATAAAAACACTTTATAGTATCCTTCAACTTGGCTAACTAGTTCTTTTACTACCCTGAACTATTAAAGTTGCAAAAATGGTCAATTTAATATCATGACTTGTGAATTTTGTCTTGAATAATCACGTGATTTACATTCGTTATAACTTTGATGGACTAACAAATATAAGTTCATCTCAACATATTGAAATTAGAAGCTATGGTGAACTCGGTCCAAAAATTGAACCGAACTGAAACCAATACAACTAAAACCGAAAGTGATGAATTTTCTAAACTGAAAACATCGAGAAAGTAAGTCAAATTATAAAAACACTTTATAGTATCCTTCAACTTGGCTAACTAGTTCTTTTACTACCCTGAACTATTAAAGTTGCAAAAATGGTCAATTTAATATCATGACTTGTGAATTTTGTCTTGAATTCTCACGTGATTTACATTCGTTATAACTTTGATGGACTAACAAATATAAGTTCATCTCAACATATTGAAATTAGAAGCTATGGTGAACTCGGTCCAAAAATTGAACCGAACTGAAACCAATACAACTAAAACCGAAAGTGATGAATTTTCTAAACTGAACCGATTACATGTTTTTGGTTTTGGTTTAGTTCGGTTTCGGTTCAGTTTTTTTCAGCCCAAATGCTCATCGCTAACCAAGTACCAAACCGAACGAAACCTATAGAATTGAAACCGAAAATGATGAGTTTTCTAAACCGAACCGATTACATGTTTTCGGGTTTGGTTTGGTTTGGTTCGGATTTGGTTCAGTTTTTTTAGCCCAAATGCTCATCCCTATCCGAGGACCAAACCGATCCGAAACCGATAGAACTGAAATTGAAAATGATGAATTTTTATAGCCGAAACCGAACCGATTACATGTTTTCGGTATGGTTTGTTTTTTTGGCCCAAATTTTCACCCCTATTAGAAGCAAATTATGTGAAAATTGAAGACCAAATTAGCGATTCAAGCAAATTATGTGAAAATTGAAGACCAAATTAGCGAGTCAGGGTACTAAATTGACTATTTTTTTTTCAAGTTTAGGGGTACCATGTTGCACCTTTAATAGTCCACGGTAGTAGAAGATCTAGTCAACCAAGTTTAGGGTGCTAAAATGCGTTTTAACCGATTATAAATAATGTTATATAATTTTGTTTGTAATTTTATAACCCGAATGAAACACGTTACAGGATATTGAAAGGGAAAAAAGGCGAAACGAGAACCCGGAAGCAATGGAGGAAGACATGGTGGACGATGTGCCCGAAATAAAAGCAGCCCATTTTGAAGAATCGATGAAATTTGCCCGCAGGAGTGTTAGTGATGCTGATATTCGCAAGTATCAAGCATTTGCTCAAACATTGCAGCAGTCTCGTGGTTTCGGGTCTGAGTTTAGGTTTGCTGAAACAACTGCTGCTACTTCCGGTGGGTCTGACCCGTTTGCTGCATCTGCGGGTGCTGCTGACGATGATGATCTTTATAACTAGGGTTTGTGGGAAGTTTGAACTATCTTTTTCTTTTTAAAAACTTGTGTAATATACTAGACATGATGGTACCTTTTGTTTTGCGAATTCATGTTTCTAAGACTAGTTTTGTTCCTCGCGTTGGATTTATGCAAAATCATCTCTTCTTTGAGTCTTTGAGTTTCAGTAAGGTTGACTTTGTAGTCGTTGACCATTTTGCCTGATTACTACTTTTAATCTCTACTATATTTCCCCGCGCGTTGCTGCAGGTTTTAAGACATACACTTTTTATATTACATTTTACATTTGGTTTATACAATTTATTATTTTATATTCATGAACATATATTGATGTTTTGTCATATCGATTATAACTGGCAGTTTCTAGAAAATTATAAAATTTAATGCGAAATATGTTAAAACACATATTATAAGGAATATATAGATTAGCATTTGGTAAAATTTGTTTGTACCAAATATTTAATGCCTAAAATTTATTTTATCATTAAAAAATTATCACTACAAATAAATAATAATTGTAATTTTTAAAATTGTTACAATATATATATACATATCAATATGTAAGATATACATAGTATATGAATAATAATCGTATAGAATTAAAAACAAAAGAACTGTTGGGCAACCACACATAGCATAGAGAGGATACATAAATGATATTAACCTATGTATGATAAACTCTAAAAACCCAAGATGAAAGTTGTCATATTATTTTCATGTATTTTAATTTCTTCAACAAAAAAAGAAGTTATAGTCATTAAATTGATTTAATTAGACCTGTTATCATTATATCACATTATTGCTATATATGTAAAATTTTAAACAAACTTATAAAAATGTTTACTTTTATCATAATGAAATTTAATCGAGATTGTAACACCGCAAAATTTAGGAAGCGTTTTTTTTTTTTTTTAAATGCCCGAAGGCGATTAGGTTATCCTCTAGGTTAGTTTAGCGGAAGCATAAAGTTAATAATAAGTTTAGGTTTAGGTTTACAAACCAAATGTCCCAAAATAAGCTTCAAAACATTAATTATTTAAACGGTGTCACTTAAACGACATGGCTCCTTTTTAAAACATATCAACTGAGCTTGGTCAATCATCCCGTCCAAAGCACCGATCACCTGAAAAGATTCAACGAGGGAGGGATTAGCACAAAGCTAAGTGAATGAATATAATCTACAATTTCTGTAAAGCCCAACAAGCTAGCATAGACATCCCTACGGTCTAAAGGCCACGTAACTACGAATCACCGTCCACTAAAACACGGAAGTTCTAGAACATCTCCGGTTGGGGACAACACTGTTTGTTCGAGAAGATCGGGGTCCTGCCGGAGCCTTAAACCATGGTCGGCCAAACCACGGTAACCGATAGCGTTTCGTGCCCAACACCCGGGCCACAACCTCCCTTAACCATGCAACAAATACAGGTAAGGTCGGATACCCTTTAGTCGACACCCGATGCCCAGCGCAGTGACTTCTCAAACCTCGGATTAACACACACCGAGCCTCGGCTAACCAACACACCGAGTTGTTGCTTGCAATCAAGCCAAGTCTCTTCACTTTGTGCACATAACCTATTTGGCTCAACTCTAGCAAATAGGTGCTAAACTAGCAAGCAAGATAAGCAAAACGACAAAACTGTCCAACCCAGACATCGCGTTGCTATCTAGAGGATAGCGACGCTATCTCCAACAAAATCGCGTCGCTATTTCCTGGACCTTCGCGATTTCGACTTTCTGTTTTTTAATAATGTCCCGTAACTACATAGATAGCGTCGCTATCTATAGATAGCGGCGCTATCTTCCCCAGACCTGCACAATTCCTGCA
This sequence comes from Calendula officinalis, assembly GCA_963853835.1. Lineage (NCBI taxonomy): Eukaryota > Viridiplantae > Streptophyta > Magnoliopsida > Asterales > Asteraceae > Calendula > Calendula officinalis. The sequence continues at coordinate 76,090,903 of OY970823.1, read as the reverse complement.
TTTTCACAAGTATGCAATATACCGAACCAATTGTAACCAAACACAAGTTGGAGGTTAAATCCACTCACCGAAACCTTCCACTTGTCGAACTCAGAGGTCTAATGTTTCTGAGTCACGATCCCGATTCCTGTACACCAAAGGAATACCGAATTAGTATATAATTCCACCAAATTATAAACAATGTTAAATATACATTTAACACTAACACTTGCACTAACTAAATAGCCAAACACTTAAACCATCATATGAACATGTCATGACCTTCTATACTTACACAACAAGTCAAATAATCCTTTTGCAAGTCTTACATTCAAACGGGTCAAACCGGGTTATTAAATAATAATACCTCCTACAATTGTAATCACATCATCAACTTACAATTCACCAAATGTTACCTATAACATTTCTAATCACACAAACCTAACAAAATACTTATACTTTCACAATCCAAGTTACTTTAAGTCATTTTTCCACTAAACGGCCCAAACGGGTCAAAACAACATTTTTTTTAACTTCAACACTTTCAAGCACAACTACAATTGCTATAATCATACCATTTAACAATTTAATAACTAACCAGTTATTTTAACAAAATCAAAACTCCATCCTAGATCATTATTAACCACCAATTTCACTAGTTCATGAAATCTCCCAATAACCATCCAAACACCACCCAAGCTCAATCATTTAGCACACATCCATCGCAACTAACAAGCCATAATCAATTAAACAATTCATCAAGTTCATGACAACCAAAAAGCCAAGAATTTTACTTCTAAATTTCCTAGTTCATCTTTTCACCCAATTGGCCAAACACTAGTTAGTTTACTTATCAAAATCCACCAATACTTGGTTTTAAACATACAAAACTTACCAAACATGTTTCCTTAACATAATGAACAATTCCAAGCATTCAAACCACAAGAAATCCAAGGTTTGTCAAAACCCACATAACCTACCTTTAACATAAACACTCTAACTTGTACATCTTGCTAAAATAGTTGTACCTCATGCTAAAATACTTGTACCCATACAACAAAACATGTCAAACCTTGTATAAACACTTAACATACCATTTAACACCATAAACACCAACAAAATCTCAAGAACACATAAACCCTAATTTATCAACTATCATGGAATCGAAAATAAACACATATAGGTTGAAGCTTACCTCAAGAGCTTTCCAAAAACGTGTTCGGATTAAAGATTGGCCAAGAAACGAGCTTGAGATCTCTCTTGGAAGCTCAAGAACACCATGAGGAAGATGATGGTTTAGAGAGAGAGAGAAGAGAGAGACGAACTAGAGAGAGAGTGAGATGGAGAAAATGAAAGGCAATGGGGCCTTTTCCCCCTCATTAGGCCGGTCAAGGGGTGGGGTGGGACCCACTTGACCTTTTTCAACTTTTAAACAAATACAATATAAAAGTCCCTTTCGTAGTCAATTTATTTAAAATACCAAACGGGCTCCAATTTTAAAAACGAAAGCATTTCTGGAGACGATATTAAAAGGAGAATCCAAAGATATAAAAATCACATTTTCATTTAAACATTTCAGAAAACAGATATTTTAATCCCTTGATTAAAATATCACAAAAGGACAAAATGTCAAACAATTCATTTAACACTTAATCAATTTATTCCACATATGGTCAAATAGATATTTTCAAATATCAAAATATATCTAAAACAACTAGGCCAGTTTTAGGATGTTACAGAGATATCCAATCAACATATAACTAAATGAAAATCAACATTAACTTAAAAATACATATATTTGAATATGTGTTTTTTGAAAAAATCAGAAGTATTGTAATATTAGAGTCCTTGTGATCGTATTTCAATAACCTTTTTAATAGTAAACTTTTAAAAGCAAATATCTCGTTTCGTTTATTGAAAAGTAAAAAATTTATTAATAGCTAAAACTATTTTATAATTAATAGAAATTATAGGGGTAAAAACTAAAAACTAAATTTATAATACTTCCTCCGATTCAAAATAAGTGATACACTTTCTTTTTTGGGGTGTATCAAAATAAGTGATATACTTTGAAAAATTACCTTATTTGGCCAAAAATAGTAGGACCCACACCCACTAACTATCTACTTTAACAAAGTGAAAAGACTCCTTTACCCTCACTTTTACTTTTAAACATCATTAACTCCACTTTATTCAAAAAGTGTGGGACTCATTTCTCACTAGCCATCTAATTAATCTAATTTAATCATCATTATAAACTTTTGCCTCAAAATCCGTGAAATCTAAAGTGTATCACTTATTTTGAATCGGAGGAAGTATATATTTATAAAATCACCCCTATTATAGGGGTATTTTTGAAAATTTTTAAGAAATTCCGTTTTTCTTCTTTAAAACTTCCGTGTTTTGCTTCCATGTTTTGCTACAAACATGCAGCTACTCCCACCGTCCACGTAGTGTATTCTAAATGCCGTAATTCTCTAAACGCCGTTTTGCCGATTGGACGATAATTGTATATATAGGAAATTTTTTGGGTATGTCTAAATACACTAGCAGTAAATATGTAATTATTAAGAATTTTATTATCCCAATGTTAATCATTATTATTTGATTATTTTTTTCCTTTACTTTTTCTTCTTTCAATCTTTTAATTGATGTAATTCCTTTTTTTAGTTTAACTATTTAAATGTATATTACTAATTATATATGAAATAATTTTGTTTTAATATAAATCTATACATTTATAAAGTATATAAATATTAATTAGACATTAAAACAACTGGAAAATTTACCACATCGTAATCAGTTATCATGTGCACATCATCTCAATCAATATGTTTTTTTTTTCATTTTACTTTTCTATATTTAATTCTTTACTTTCTAAACTTTTTTTCATTTTATCTAAAAATATAAAAAATAAATCAACCTCTATCATTTAACAACGAGATATTTGTTTCAAAATTATTATTTTTTAAATTTATTATGTTAAGGTTATTTTTGTTTTCATTTTCAGTTCACTATATATACTATATTAATAATTTGCCAATGGGTGCCGTCAATAAATAAACTTATTCAAATGCATAAGTTCTTGTAACACCTCAAATTTAATGCCAAATACTGGCCAAAATAAAACATTTTTATAAATAGAAGAACATCCCCAATTTAGATTTACAAAAACCTTGGTATGAAATCAGAGTATAAAAGTAGGTGTTACAAAATAGATCATCACCAAGCTAAGACTAAATCCAATCTAGTGTTCTTCTATTCTAGGTCCCGCATCTCTATCCATGCGTACCTAAGCCTTCGATCCCGAACCTGAGTACATAGCAAAACAAACAAGGAGTACGTGAGACAAAAACGTCTCGTGAGCTACATGGGTTTAGACCCCAAGGTTAATAATAATAACCGAATCACAATCAAACAAACAAACAAACTCATAGGCTATCATCCATCCATCTAGTCACCCTATTGTGACTATAATACCTTGCTTTCCTAGCAATCATACCTAGTTGTCGGGACATCCCCAACCAACTAGAACCACATTAACTTATTAACCGGGGATCCCCCGCATTAACAAGCTTCAAGGTAAAGGCAAGAGGGAATCGCCCAATCTACCAATACCTGCCTTACTCGCCGGACTACTTCCAGTTAGCAAGACTACTATCATGGAATGGGCCGATGGGGATCCGCCCAAATGCTCCCCATTCCATACCTCATGACCGGGGATCCCCCGAATCATCACATCATCTCACCATATCATAACTCGATGGTTATGTCAATCTAGCTCTCGGCTATCACGTCTATCATCAAACAAGTTAGTTCAATACTATCATCGGTATAACTAACTATCAACTACTAGTCTACACAATTAAGCAAATAGACCATAACACAAGCAATGAGAACATTTAAAAGGGCTACGTACTCGGTAAATTCCACACGTACTCACCTTAGCAATAAACGCTCCAACCGTGTTCTTGACACCCAATTTCTTGCTTCTCAATCCGATTAACTTTCCAAGACTTCACCAAAAGCCTAATACAATTATCACAATATGATCAACATCAATTACTACTACCAATGTGTTCATCTACCTCTAGATAACACCCATCAATCCATTTTCCCCAAATATGGTGATTACCAAACCCTAGGTTTAACCAACCCTTAATATTCTTACAAATCGAAATCATACACTTAGTTTACTTGTCATATACCATCTATTAAGTGTTACCAGACTTCGTGCCCCGCTCGCGCCGAGATCGCGTCGCGAAGTCAACGCGAAGTCAACGCGACCTTCTCGCGTTTCAGCTCTGGTCCCTCTGCTCAACCTCGCGTTTTGCTCGCGCCAGGCTCGCGCCGCGAGCCTGCCCTTGCAGCAGGGCTGCACTTTTCGGTCTAGGTTTCAACCCGGTTTCGCCCATAACTTTCTCATACGGACTCCAAACGACACGAAACCAATTCCTACGGTTTTAATATGATTCATCCGTAATTATCATATTTTTATTTATTTTATTTATTTACAAATTTCGGGTCGTTACAACTATCTACCCCTTAAGAAGATTCCGTCCTCGGAATCTCATCATAGTTCACGAAATCCGGGTACCTCTTCCGAATCTCGTCCTTGACTTCCCAAGTCAAATTCGGTCCAAGTGAATGCTTCCACTTGACCAAAACCAACTCGATCTCCTTATTCTGAAGCTTCTTTGTTTTCGTCTCTAATATAGCTTCGGGCTCTTCAATCAACCGATTCGGGCCGTCAACCCACAACTCTTGCAATGGAATAATATTCTCAACTTCCCCGATAAACTTCTTCAAATAACTTACGTGAAAGGTGTCATGCACACCTTGAAGCTCGGGTGGAAGTTCCAACTTAAAAGCTTGAAGCCCGACCCGTTTCAATATTTTAAACGGTCCAACATACCTTGGACTTAACTTTCCCTTTTTACCAAATCGCATCACACCTTCCAAGGTGACACTTTCAACATGACCATATCACCGACATCCAAGTCGTATGGCCTTTTCTTCAAACCCGAATAACTTCGTTGCCTATCTTGGGCGACTTTCATGTTGGTTTGAATAATACCGATCTTTTCATTTGTCACTCTCACGATCTCGGGACCCGTGAGTTTCGTCTCTCCCGCTTCCAACCAACAAGATGGAGTTCTACATTTTCTACCATACAACGCCTCATAAGGCGGCATCTTGATAGTCGAGTGATAACTATTATTATACGAGAACTCGACTAACGGTAAATGTTCATCCCATTTTCCACCGAAATCTAACACACACGATCTCAACATATCTTCAACCGTTTGTATCGTTCTTTCACTTTGACCGTCGGTTTGCGGGTGATAAGCCGTGCTCAACCGCAACTTTGTACCCAATTCTTCTTGTAGAGATCGCCAAAATCTCGAGGTAAACCTCGCGTCTCTATCGGACACAATCGATAACGGAACCCCGTGGAGTCGAACCACTTCATCAACATACAACTTAGCCAACTTCTCAAGTGGCAATGTTTCCCGAATTGCTAAAAATAATGCACTCTTGGTCAACCGGTCAACTATGACCCAAATGGCATCGTGACCTCTACTCGTCTTCGGTAACCCTACTATGAAATCCATAGTTATATCTTCCCACTTCCCGGCCGGTACAACTAATGACTGAGCTACCTCATACGGTACTTGATGCTCGGCTTTCACTTGTGCACACGTGACACACTTAGAAATGTACTTGGCCACTCTCGTTTTCATTCCGGGCCACCAATAAACCCGTTTCATATCTTGGTACGTCTTTGTACTTCCCGGGTGAATTGAATACTTTGACTTGTGCACATCATACAACAGTTCTTTTCGGATACCCCCGAACTTAGGAACCCAAATACGACCGCCTACGGTCTTCAATCCTTGTGCATTTTCAAGAAAATGTTGGTTCTTACCTAACCGTTCTTGTCTTAACTCGTCTTTTCCCATAACCTCTCGTTGGGCATTCTTGATCCTTTCGATAATGCTCGAGACGACTTCTATACGTGTTAAAATTCCTCGGTTCGGGTTTTCATATACCTTTCGGCTCAAGGCATCGGCCACTACATTCGCCTTACCCGCGTGATACACAATTTCACAATCATAATCGGCAATCAACTCGATCCACCTTCTTTGTCGCATATTAAGATCCTTTTGAGTAAACACATATTGTAAACTTTTATGATCCGTGTACAACGTACACCGAGTACCATACAAATAATGCCTCCACAATTTCAAGGCAAAAATAATCGCCGCCAATTCCAAGTCGTGTGTCGTGTACCTTAATTCCGCATTCTTCAATTGTCGCGAAGCATACGCGATCACTTTACCTCTTTGCATCAACACACAACCGAGCCCTTGATTCGACGCATCACTATAAACCAAAAAATCCTCCATACCATCCGGTAACGTAAGGATCGGTGCGTTACATAACTTTTCTTTTAACAACTTAAATGCCTCTTCCTGCTTCTTCTCCCACACAAACTTCTCACTTTTTCTCGTTAACTTTGTGAGTGGAATCGCGATTCTCGAGAAGTCTTGTATAAACCTTCGGTAGTAACCGGCTAATCCAAGAAAACTTCTAACCTCGGTAGGAGTCCTCGGAGGCTCCCAATTTGACACCGCTTCAATCTTGGACGGATCAACCTTAATACCATCACACGTCACCACGTGACCTAAGAATTGTACTTCCCGCAACCAAAATTCACACTTTGAAAATTTTGCATACAACTTCTCCCGTTTCAACACGTCTAGAACGAGCCTCAAATGACCTTCGTGTTCTTCTTCGGTTTTTGAATAAATCAAAATGTCGTCAATAAACACGATCAAAAACTTATCAAGGAACGGTTTACAAACCCGATTCATCAAATCCATAAAAATAGCCGGTGCGTTGGTAAGACCAAACGGCAACACTAGAAATTCATAATGACCATAACGTGTACGAAAAGCCGTCTTCTCGGTGTCGCCTTCTTTCACCCGAACTTGGTGATAACCCGACCTCAAATCGATCTTCGAGAAATAACTAGCACCTTGCAATTGATCGAATAAGTCGTCAATTCTCGGCAACGGGTAACGGTTCTTAATAGTTACCTTATTCAACTCTTGGTAGTCGATACACATTCTCATCGAACCGTCTTTCTTTTTGACAAATAACACCGGTGCGCCCCACGGTGACGAACTCGGACGAATAAAACCCTTATCTAACAAATCTTGCAATTGAGTCATCAATTCCCGCATCTCGGTGGGAGCTAAACGATATGGAGCACGAGCAATCGGCGTCGCTCCCGGCACTAAATCAATCTTAAATTCGACTTGTCTCTCCGGTGGCAAACCGGGCAAGTCATCGGGAAATACCTCGGGAAAATCCCGAATAATTTTGACATCATCCATTGACTTCTTTTCTTTTCGGCCATCTAATACATATGCAATAAACGATGCACAACCTTTCGATATACTTTTCCTCGCCTTGATGGCGGAAATCACATTAGGCATGTGATGTCGTTTCTCCCCATACACATACACTTTCTCATTCTCGGGTGTCCTAATCGACACTATTTTCTTTCCACACAAAATCTTGGCTTGGTGCATACCCAACCAATCCATACCGATAACCACATCAAACGCCCTAATTCCCATGGGCAACAAATCCACCTTAAACTTTCTACCGTCTATTTCTATTTCACAATTTCTATAAATACATTCAACCATAGACGTTTTCCCATCGGCTACTTCTATCTCATAAACCTCATCTAACATTTCGGACGGCACATTCAATTTACAACCGAACTCATAGGACACAAACGAATAATTAGAACCCGAATCAAATAAAATATGAGTTGGCAAGGAGTTAATGAATAGAATACCTGACACCACATCGTGTGCCTCCTTCGCCTCCTCCCGAGTGAGTTGGAAGGATCGCCCCTTCACTTTTGCCGGCTCCACTTTCTTTTGAGCCGTGGACACCATCGACTCGATTCCCTTCTTTGGGCACACATTGCTATAGTGCCCCTTCTCGTGGCACGAGAAACACTCGATCTCGGCCAAAGATTTAGACTTGCATTCTAGGGCCATATGCCCCGGCTTCCCACAATTGTAACAATTCTTCGACTCCCCTCGGCACACGCCGGCATGAGTCTTCCCGCACTTCTTACACGTACCAACACTACCTTGCTTAGAGAAGCTCGAAGTGAACTTCCCCTTCTTATAATTACCCGAGCCACTCTCGGCTTTTCTCTTCTCGCCCACATGGGCCCTTTCGGCAACACGGGCCTCATTTACCTCCTCAACACTCCGGGCGGCACTAATAGCTTCATCAAGTGAAACCGCCCTCTTCACTTCCAATTGGTAGTCCCACGGTAACCCACTAGCATACCTGACCACCCTCAACCTCTCATCCGAGTAGGTTCTAGCAACAAACGGGAGTAATCCCGTGAACTCCCTAGAGTATTCTTCGATTGACATATCACCCTTTTTGAGGGTCACGAACTTCTCGTGCATTTTCTCCAAATCCCTTTCGGGATAAAATTTCTTTTTCAATCTCGTGGTGAACTCATCCCACGACATCCTTTCAACCACCTCCTTCCCTAGGGTCTCATACACGATGTCCCACCAAACCATCGCATCCTCTTTTAACAATTGTGACGCATACGTCACCATATCGGCATCCTTACATTTACTACTACCGATCACTCTCTCGGTTTCCCGAATCCACCTCATCGTTACTTTCGGGTCCGAACTACCCGTATACACATTTGGCTTACAAGCCATGAAGGATTTAAACGAACAACCTTCTTTCACAACGGGCCTAGCCCTAGCATCACTTTGGCCACCCGTGGAGGACTTTCCCTCCTCGGTGCCACTACCCCCGGTTCTCTCTTCCGATTCACGGTCTCCACCCGACCTTTCACGGTCTCCAATGATTCGGTGCACTTCCTCGGCCACCGTTCCCTTGATTTGGTCGATAATAGTTTGGAGATCCGCCATTGTCACCGGAGTTCTATTAGCTCTGACCTCCGATTCATCAACTCGATGCATCGACGGTTGACTTTCTTGCTCAACCACCCTCTCAACAGGAGGTACTTCCTCCTCCCGGTTCTCCGGGGCTTTCCCACTTCTACGAGTGTTCACCATTTCTTTCGATCAAGACTATACGAAAGACATTAAACATTTAGTACCTCGTGTACAACCCGTTAGTCTCATAAGACTCAATATCCATAATCATAACAAATTTCATCGGTCCCCTAGGTTCAACCCTAAACTTATCATAAAGTCTCAAGGTCAACCTATGATCTTAAGGAATCTTACATTCCTAATGCTACAGTCTAAGACTAGGATGGTCATCCAACCTAATTCACTTAAACTATAGCTCTGATACCAAATTGTAACACCTCAAATTTAATGCCAAATACTGGCCAAAATAAAACATTTTTATAAATAGAAGAACATCCCCAATTTAGATTTACAAAAACCTTGGTATGAAATCAGAGTATAAAAGTAGGTGTTACAAAATAGATCATCACCAAGCTAAGACTAAATCCAATCTAGTGTTCTTCTATTCTAGGTCCCGCATCTCTATCCATGCGTACCTAAGCCTTCGATCCCGAACCTGAGTACATAGCAAAACAAACAAGGAGTACGTGAGACAAAAACGTCTCGTGAGCTACATGGGTTTAGACCCCAAGGTTAATAATAATAACCGAATCACAATCAAACAAACAAACAAACTCATAGGCTATCATCCATCCATCTAGTCACCCTATTGTGACTATAATACCTTGCTTTCCTAGCAATCATACCTAGTTGTCGGGACATCCCCAACCAACTAGAACCACATTAACTTATTAACCGGGGATCCCCCGCATTAACAAGCTTCAAGGTAAAGGCAAGAGGGAATCGCCCAATCTACCAATACCTGCCTTACTCGCCGGACTACTTCCAGTTAGCAAGACTACTATCATGGAATGGGCCGATGGGGATCCGCCCAAATGCTCCCCATTCCATACCTCATGACCGGGGATCCCCCGAATCATCACATCATCTCACCATATCATAACTCGATGGTTATGTCAATCTAGCTCTCGGCTATCACGTCTATCATCAAACAAGTTAGTTCAATACTATCATCGGTATAACTAACTATCAACTACTAGTCTACACAATTAAGCAAATAGATCATAACACAAGCAATGAGAACATTTAAAAGGGCTATGTACTCGGTAAATTCCACACGTACTCACCTTAGCAATAAACGCTCCAACCGTGTTCTTGACACCCAATTTCTTGCTTCTCAATCCGATCAACTTTCCAAGACTTCACCAAAAGCCTAATACAATTATCACAATATGATCAACATCAATTACTACTACTAATGTGTTCATCTACCTCTAGATAACACCCATCAATCCATTTTCCCCAAATATGGTGATTACCAAACCCTAGGTTTAACCAACCCTTAATATTCTTACAAATCGAAATCATACACTTAGTTTACTTGTTAATATACCATCTATTAAGTGTATACATCATTTATTTCACCATAGATCACCAACCCAAGAACTAGGGTTTCAACCCCAAGCTTCTAAATCCATAGATCTAAAGCTACAACTACAAAGGATTGAAGATATACCTTTAATCTTCACTTAGGAGTGAAATCTATCAAGCTTTGATGGAGAAATCGACCCAAATCAGCTCTTGCACTTGAAAATCGCCAATGGAAGGAACTAGGGTTTTGGAAATGCATTTATGGCTAAAAAAAACCCAATTTAATGCACTGGTCGGAAGGGCTCGCGCCCCGCTCGCGCCGAGCTCGCGCCGCGAAAGGACGCGGGTCTGCCCGCTAGTCGCCGCTGTTTACCAGACTTCGCGCCCCGCTCGCGCCGAGATCGCGTCGCGAAGTCAACGCGAAGTCAACGCGACCTTCTCGCGTTTCAGCTCTGGTCCCTCTGCTCAACCTCGCGTTTTGCTCGCGTCAGGCTCGCGCCGCGAGCCTGCCCTTGCAGCAGGGCTGCACTTTTCGGTCTAGGTTTCAACCCGGTTTCGCCCATAACTTTCTCATACGGACTCCAAACGACACGAAACCAATTCCTACGGTTTTAATATGATTTATCCGTAATTATCATATTTTTATTTATTTTATTTATTTACAAATTTCGGGTCGTTACAGTTCTCACGAGATATTTTAGCATATATTAAAGTACCAATAAATAAACTTATTCAAATAAATAAATAAAACAGAAATATAAATGAACATGGTATTTGGAAAAAAATTTGCATATCTATATGCATTTAGTATTTAAAGAAATTTATTTAATTTATATGATTTATAAAAATAATATATCTAATAAAATGTTAGCATTAAAATTAAAGGGATCTTCATGAATATGAGATAGAAATAATCTGAAATTTGGATTCCCCATGAGTTATCCACCTCTTTCATTCTTAAATTCTACATTTCAAGTATTTCAATATCATTATTAATTTAGTAGGCCCCAATTTTTTTTGTGAACTCGGTATACCTATACAAAATTGTCGTTAAACATTGTTTGAGGCTTGTTGCTGTGATGCAACACCTTACATTTTTTTAGGACCTTTTTTTTCTCTTTAAAAAAAATGTCAGATCTTTACTCTAACCTTTTCAAATTAGGAAAATATTTGCATTTAGAAAAAAGTGATACCCTAACATGCAATCTTTTTATTCTTAGCAGAGCATTCTAATTAACTGAGTTTATTAGGGCATATATTGCTTTATTTTATTGCAATTATTTACTTATCATATTTGTAAGTTTGTGGGGTTCCATCTTAAAACCAATTGGTTGTAAGAGGAGTAACAAATGTGGGACATCTTAACACGGCCCCTCACGTGTGGCGTCATTTTTTTGTCGCGCCTAACACGTGGATATTTTGATAATTGGTTGTAAGAGGAGTAGCTCAGGGCCCTTATAAGTACATTACTGATTCATCTCTTATCTAATGTGAGACATCTCAACAATATTATCTTTATTAAAACCATAAACCTATATCATTCTTTTGACCACCGGTTACCACAACTATCATTATTCACCAGGGCCATATAACACCACAGTCACTACCGCTGCTACTCACCGTTACTACGCACCACCATCGCAAAATACAGCATAATCTGAATCGAAAAGCAAGTAACTAGAATTGATAAATATTTATGTTCAAATTTAAGATGCTTATATTATAAATATATAAAGTATGATAATGTACGCTAATAATGCTTGGGTTCTTGCACCAATATACATTGATACAATATGAAGAGGACGTGATAGCTAAAACATAAGTAAGCTTTATTGATGATTAAATCTGAATAAAAGGTCCGTACAACAACTATTAGAAAACATGATTTGAATCACCTTTTAAAGAAGAAAGAAACGAGGCTATACACAATGATAACTTATTTGCTTTAAAATTGTAAGAATTTAAAAATCATAGATTTCAATCAAGGTAAGCTTGATGCCTATGTTTAAAATTCCACCAACGTTTCTTCTTCCTGTATTCCGGTGGTGGTAATTCTGTTAAGAAAAAAAAAACATATTAATTCGTCTCGTAAATTTAAAATAATTTTTTAAATATAATATTTTTATGAAATTTGTGAGCAAATTGTATCAAAATACCTCCTTCGGGATAGATCGAGTTATAATGCACCTCAGCCCAAAAGCTCAAGAAAATAACTGCAAAACATGCAAAACTATTACCATATACTTATTAGAAAAAACAACTGATTCTGTTACAACAATAACTGAAACTGAACATTACCCCGTTTTGACTTTTGGACTTTTGGAAGAATCTCAATCGAACAAGTATCTTTGAACGATGTCAGAACGAAAATTTTAACCCCATACTGCATCAAACCATAACAAAAAATATATGAGAATATTTATTAAAATAAAAACACAAAAATAATCAAATACCGAATCTGCAGCTGCCTGTAATGTAACATGATCTCCCCATTCTCCACTCCTATAATTTAATATAAAATCACAAAAATAATAAAAAAAATGTAAAAATAAATAAATAAAGATAATGAATTAATGACATACTTGGAAATCCTTTTTAGGTAATCGTTATATGCCATGGGAACGTATCCTTCGTACATCTCTGGATGTGATTTAAGCTGATATATCACAATAATGCAAAATTAATAAATAAATATATAAATATAAAAATAAAAGCTAATAAGAATAATCTAACCTGATTAACCACTTGTCGTCTCACAAATTTATGATGTTCTGGTGAACGGTAGAATTGATCTGATAGAGCACGAAACTGAAAAAAGAAAATAGAACATATATAAAAATAAGTTTACAAAAATTATAACTATTTTTTTTTCTTCATTTTTATAACTAACAATACTGACCTGACAGTTACCATCTCCTTGAACTTTAGATTCAATCAAATTATACAACTGCAACCTAAATATAAACAGGTTCAAAATAAAATATACACATAATGAAAGTAAATTTATCAACTTTATAACAAAAAAATTAAGAAAAATAAATGTGAAACCTGTCTAACAGCCTCTGATGATCAGAAGTAGCTTCATCAACCGAAGGTATGTCTCCATTAACTTTGGGAATATGCTGCATTAAATGGTAATAAATTAAAAAAGAAAATGCAAAAATATTCAATACATAAAGTAACATTTTAATTCGATAAGTTCCGTAAATATATTTTTTGCACTTACAGGAACAGGAATAATTTCATTTAATCTCTTTTCAACTTCACCATCAAGCTCAGATTCATCTGTTATTTCTAAATTATACGAATAATCATCACCATCATAAGATCGATTTTCAGGACTCGAACATGAACTCGATGGTCCCATTTCTTCTGTTTCTTGTAATCTTGAATCATCACCTGCAAATCACAAAATGATTCTTACCAACAAATACCTTTTAATAATATAGTTAATTAATTATACATTAAGAAAAATAAGCTTACTTACCATAATAATAATTATCTGATGACGGACCACCATACCAATCTTGCGTATCGTTTGTTGTTTGAATATGGTCCGTTGGATCGGTTACGTTTGATAATTCATTTTCATCTTCAATTGAAAGATCCAACAGTTCTTGTTGAAGAGAGTGAGCCAACATTTCATCATTTTCAACATTGTTGAATTCATTTTCTTGATAATTACTTCCATTATTATATTGTTCATGACATATGCTTACATCATGTCGGTTACTATCACCATAATAAGTTGAACTAAAAATCTGGTCAACATCGAGAATATCTAGACCCCATTTTACAACATCCGAATCTGGTTCACACATATTTTATATCTTCTTTACTAGAACAAACAGCTACCAAAACCCTAAAAGTCAACTTCACTGATCTTGTTCAACACTTTATAAACTGCAATCCATGAAATTGAAAACTGGTTACAGAATCAATAGCAAATATTTGTGCACGAAAAAAACGATATAAAAAGAAGTGAGAAAAACATACACATATTCATTTTTTATACAATGGTAAAACACCTTATATGCTATTAAAATATTTTGCAGATTGCATGAATAAATTCTCTCAACAGTCAACTGAATCAACCATAAATGTTATATTCAAGTCGTGATTTGACATAATTTCCCCCCTGTTTCTGCAGTACTGTAATCAGGTACCAATTAGGCAAAAACCATGAATTTTATACAGAGGGCACAACCACCAATTAAAATTAATTAGGTTAAACATTTTTATATATCATACAAAAAAATCACAAATTTTGCCATCAATTTATCACACACACATCTTCAATCAAATTCAGGAATCGCAAAAATACAAACAAGCATCAATCAGTTAAATTAAATTAAATGCATACACCTAATCGAGAATTTGAGAGATAGAACTAAAAGCTATTCAAAACTTAAGCTTTAAGCAATCTCCAAACAGCAAAAACAAAAAAAATCGATGATCCTAAATTTAATTTCAGCAGCAAATAGGTTACGGAAATGTAAATGATTTGAAATAATTTACGGAATGACATCAGGACGATCATTTAATTGAGTTCAAATTAAAAAAAGAAAATAATACGTACAACTTTAATTACCATGTCTGTCAGATAATCAATCACCTTCATTTCTGATTGAACTTCAGAAGTTGAATCTAAATGCAATTCACCAACCAAATAGTAAAAATTGGAAATAATTTATATAAATATAAGTGTGTGTATATATGTATGTATAGGTGTATACGTAGAGAGAGGGAGAGAAATGGGATGACAATGGAGGAGATAACGATGAAAGAAGGAATTCAAGAAGAAGAAAAAGCGAAGGGGGGAGAATGTTAGTGGTATATATACATACACTTTCACTACACGCCGTTAACACGTTTGGCTGACGCCGTCTATTTTGGTATTTTCTCTTTTTTTTTTCAATTTTTTTTTGTAAATTTCAACATTTAATTGCTAAAGTCAAAATTCTCACCAAGTCGATAGAAGATATTTGCATGTACTCATACACAATATACGTAATTTTGTTAACATGTACGCCAAAAAATATGTATAAACTATAAAGTAATACTTTTATCTTAAGATTAAAAAACACTGTTTTCACAAAAACTTTTGTTAAAACTAATAATTTATCACTTGATTTAAATTAGATAAAAGTATATTTAATACATAAACCTACTAAAATTTATTATCTGGTTTGGTCATTGTACCTTAGGTGTACTTTTTTTTGTCACCCTTCAACAATATACCGCTCGTGATTTCCGCGTGGTGAGGCGATTTATTTGACTCTGAAATACTCCCTCCGTCCCTAAATAAAGTTCCCATTTGTATTGAGCACAACATTTTAGGAGATAGTTAGTGGTGGGGTATTTGGTATTACTTTTGAATAAAATATAAGGTTTGATTGGAGAGAGAAAGTGTTTTAAGAGATAGTTAGTGGTGAAAGTATTGGTAATAATATTATTATATTAAGTAGGTCCCTTAAGTTTGAGAAATGGGAACTTTATTTAGGGACAAAACTTGAAGGTGAAATGGGAACTTTATTTAGGGACGGAGGGAGTATCAACTACTGCTATTTAATTCTTAATAATACATTTAATAATACATGTACACTTTTTATTTATGGAAAATACAAATCCAATATTATACGGAGTACATAGCAATTTTAATTTGATCCTTAATATCAATGTACAACTAAGCATTGCACCCCAATATATCAATGTACAACTACAAAATACTACATACATAGACACATTTAACTTCCTGTATATACACACAAGCTAAACTTTTACCAAAATACCCCTCCACCGCACCCCCCCTATTCTTGACTCAAATCACACCTTGTATACATTACCCGATAGGGACAATAACGTCATTTGCTACCCATAAACTGCAAAAACTCGTCAACAAATAGGACGCCAAACTCGAGAAACACAACCGGATTCTTGATCTTCAGGAATCTTTTTACCCGGTGCGGGCCCCACAAAAACATTCTATGGTTCGATATGGAGCACCGGTTGGACCCGGTCCATGACCCGTGGGGCGGGGCTCATTGCTTGTGATGGCCCGCCGATTAGTTGGTTAACCATTTCTAAAACCTCACTCATTTTGGGTCTTGACTTAGGGTTTCTAGATAAACATCTATTGGCTATGATTGACAAATTTTGTGCGGATTTTAACGAGTATTTACCTTCGAGTTTTGAGTCGATGATTAGGCGGAATTTTTTGGAGTCTAGGTAGGGTTTTACCCAATCTAGAAGCTTTTCTTCGTCTTTCGGGCGGTTTTTATCCAACGGGCTCCTGCCCGTGATAAGCTCGTATAGGAATACCCCGTAACCCCACACGTCACTTTTGGATGTTAGATGACCCGTTTGAACGTATTCTGGAGCTGCGTATCCCATAGTTCCTACAACCTAATAAATATGAAATCACGAATTTACTAACATAATTGTTTGTAAATTCTAAAAAGCCCGTTTTCGTGGCCCGTTTGCAACTTCTATTAAATTTATATATAATATAAAATACCGCAGTAGACACATGTGTGAGGCCTTCTTGAGGACCTAAATGGGCCATTCCAAAATCCGAAAGCTTAGCATTCCATCGCTCGTCCAAAAGAATATTGGAAGATTTAAAATCCCTAAAAATAATCTACAAAGAAAAAAGAAATTAATAATCTGATAAACATCCCAATTTACAAAGCTATTTTCATAAGTATATTAAATAACTAGAGTAAATGACAGAAATTGTCCCTGTTGTCTTTCGAATTCTACGATTTTATCCCTAAACTTTTTTTCCGTGAATTTTGTCCCTATGTTCTTCGAATTTCATGTTTTCGTCCATTTTAACCTAAAATGACTAAAATACCCTTACACATATTTTTATGTAAAATACCTGAAAATCCATTTCTTCATGTAAATAAGTCAACCCGCGGGCAGCATCTTGGGCCACTTTTAATCTCATGGCCCACGAAAGAGTTTGACCCGATCTTGAAGATAAATGATCTTCAACACTTGTATTTGGCATATATTCATACACTAAAAGACGTTGTATTCCTCTTTCGTCATCTTCTGCACAATAACCGATTAATTTAACAAGATTTGGGTGTTCAACCACTCCAAGAACGTTTACTTCCGTTACCCATTCTTTGTGTCCCTATTCAAACATAATCAAGAAAATTTAGAGAGAGTTAGGCCAAGGGTATTTTAGGTATATGACAAAGTTTTGGCTATATACTTTAGTGTGGTGGTGGTCTGTTTTAGTAATTATAGATTTTTTAGAAGGTCTACTTTGGTAATGAAAGTTTTTTTTTTCGTCCCTACGTTAGTAATCAAATTCAACAATTAAAAGATCAAACGGTCAAAAGTCAAACATAAAGAATACAAAGCTTACTTGTAACCCTGTTCTTCCTAACTGTTTAACCGCCACTTCTAACCATTTACTAGGGTCTCTAGGGTTCTTGATCACACCCATGTAAACACACCCGAACCCACCTTCACCGATTTTAGCTGATCGGCTAAAATTTTTAGTAGCCGTTTTCAGCTCGGAAAATGTGAAAACTCTAAGAATACTTGATTTTTGTAAATAATTAGGAAAATGTGTGCTTGCAGATGATTCCATAGAAACATTTTGAGAATTTAATTCTGATTCCGACCGTTGGATATCACGATCTGTATATATAGAACTAGACGAATGAAAGGAAATTGATTTTGATGGTGTTTTGGGTATATTCCCCTCTTTTTTGGTGTTAGAGAACCCGAAACACTTCATTGCTTCTTAAATTGATCTTGAAAACTGTCGAAACTGGAATTAAAATTAAAAATAAAATCAAAATTAAAATCAGCATAATGCTCATATAAACCCTCCAATTAGAATTAATTTATGCAAATTCAAAATTCCCTAATAGATTTAATAAAAATTAGGGCTTTTTTTTTGTAATTTGTAACCAACTATCTTCAATTACTAACATTTTAACTTCTACAAAAGTGAATGATTGTGATTAAGACTGAAATTAGCATTAGCAACTTGGAATTTTGAAGAAAATTAGTACTCTCTTTGTTCGTAACCCTAGATTTTACTAAACCTGACATAATCAACAATTAAATTTGCAAGAAATTTTAAGAACCCAGATTAGATAATACACAATTGTAGCATACCCAAGTGAAAAAAAATCAAAACTTTGAACAAAAAACTCACCTTTATTAGCTCAAAATCAATCTTTTAGCAGAAGATCACGTGCCCACAACAAAAAGAAGCTAAATAATAAATCTTTATATTGATATGGTTTTAGAAAGTGGGAACAGAAAATGTGCGTAAAAAATATGGTGGTGAGTGAAGTCAGCAGTGGAGAAATAATGGGTAAGAAAACAAATAAAAAGAGTTATATACTTTGTAAAATTATAGATACTATTATTAATTTCAATGAAAATGAATGTGTGGGTTTCTCGGAAATTTTGGTGGGCATTCATACCGTTGTTCCTAGTGTCTTTCCTCTTAACGACTGCCGCCTGTGGTCCAGTGGGCTTTTTCATTTTCCTTTTCTTGAAAATATATTATAATTATTATTAATTAATCGTGTGCCGTAACACTAAAGACGCTTGATTTTTTAGTTACAGGTTTGACTTTTCTCTTATTATAACGCTTACTCACATGTTATGTTTTTTGTAATTATATGTGATTGCATATTTGATCATATAATGATGTTTTTATACAATCATATGAGATCATGTATATAATCACATGCGTCTTTTCATCTAAATATAATGTCACATTTTTTATGTCATAGTGAATTGATTATCAAAAATTAATTAAGTAATAACTAGAACAATATTAGTTAATAAATTTTATATTAATAATTACTAGAAATATCTAATTACAAATGTTATAATAATGAAAAAGGTAAGAAAGAAATATATACTCTGTAAATACGTCTAAATGTAAAAAAAAAAAAATAGAAATATAAATTATTAAATGAAAAACAAATGAGAGAGAAGTAGAGAGAAGAAAACTAAAAAAGAAATTAGAGAGACATAGAGAGAGAAGAACATAAAGAGAGGGTCTGATCTTGGAAATTGAAAAGAAATAAATAAATAAATAAATAAAGGTTTTTAAGACGTGTGCCAATAATAGGGCCACTTTAGAGCCACTTTGCCGCCACTTTGAAGACCCCATTGGCACCATCCCGCCACTTTGGAGACGGAGAAGGAGTATACCATGAGTTTGTAGGTGGGATCCAAACGGGTATTTTGTGTGTGTGTTTTGTAATGATGGGTCCCAAAAAATTTAAGGGAAGATGTATTGTTGGCATGTGTACGTCAGTTTAGGGTCAGCATGGGTCCCAAAAAATTTAAGGGAAGATGAGCTGACGTGACGCTGATTTGACAACAACTGACGCTATAAGTGTGTATTTAGTAGGACCCAATACTTTAACTTTTTTTCTTTAATTTGTAATTGTTGATATTATACTTTTTAACATCTACGTAAACTACTAAAAGTGAAAAGCTTCAATTAGTCCAATTTTTAGTTTTAAGCCTTCAATGATCGAGCTTCAACTGCTTTCATTTTATAATTTCAATTAGTCTATAATGAAGTTTGTTTATTGCTAAGGGTATTTTTTTATGCTGTTACATATAACGATCCACAAATCTCCAACAATCCAAAATCTTATAAGAATTGTACAAAAAATGAAGGCAAACATACAAAACCTAATGCAGAATGTTAGACTGGGCGTAACGCATGACCGTTCGCAGTTTGGTCACCCCTGCCACATCTGCGCCACATCAGCTTTCTCTCTCCTGATCAAACACACGACCAGACAGCGACTTATAGCCCGTAATGGGCGACCGAACCGGCGACCAAATTATTATTTTTTATTTTGCAGATTATTAATATATATATAATATATTATTAAATTATTAATTAATTAATATATATATATATTTATATATATATATATATATGTGTGTGTGTGCGTGTGTATAGAAAGAAAGAGGCAGGCAAGACGACCAAAACCATGAACGGTCGTGGAATCGACCGTTCGGCAAAATCGACGCGTCGCCGGAAACGGGTGTAAGGGGGAGGGACGCGTCGCCGGAGGTGAGGTGGCGGTCGTGACCGATCGATCGGTCGTGCGTTACGGGTAGTCTTAAAATTATAACTTGAAGCCAAATCTGGTAAAAGAGGATCACTATCTGCCATTACTCTAATAAGCTTTATAAATGAGAAATGATATTTAATCCTACCATTTAGTCCTACCATTTAGACCTACCCATAGGTCTACCCACTTGATATGATGACATGTGTATTCTACTAATTCTCTCTCCTAATATTATCCTTTGATTTTGACACGTGTCTTCATCTAATGAGTAGGCCTATGAGTAGGTCTAAATGGTAGGCCTAAATACCAAGACTCTTTATAAATTCTTGCTCATTTGAAACACCTCATTTGAAACACACAACGGGTAAACCACATGCACGAAAGTTTGGTACAATGTCAAAAATAAAATTGCAAACATATCAAAAAGATAAAAATAAAAACAATAATAAGAATAATTCTAGATGAAAGTAGGTAGTATTAGATGATGGTTTACTTCTGACCCATCTTTACTTTGCAACCTCCATTTTAGGAGACCAAGACCAGATTGACCAGCTGGAAATGGACGGTTAGGATCTTTCGATCCGAGAACGTTTTCGTTGGAGAATAATTCTTTGTTGATATTTGGATGTGTTTTAAATTTTATTTCTGGATTATCACTACTCTCGATCTGTTCATCAAAAAGCATTACAAAAACTTCAAAAGGCTAAAATTGGTATTTAACTATTTAAAAACTCGATAAAGGGAATATTACTAACCTGGACTTGAATATATCCATCATCTTGGGAAAGTACTTGTAAAGACAAGGTACTCTTATGAACATCAAAATTACTAAGACCACCATCTCTTTTTATTATGACATTTATTTTTTCTTCAATTGTTAAAGTAATTGGCAGGCCCACTGATCTGGTTGCATTAACTGGACTTGAATACATCCATAGGTGGGTACCCACTGGAACCGGAATCGGAACCGGCGGTTCTTGAAATACCGGAACCTGAAATACAAGTTCCTAAATTTTCGGAACCAGAATCGGAACCGCCGGTTTCACTTCCGATTACCCTGTCTCTAAAATCGTAAAAATTTAAAGTACTATTATTTATTATGTACCTAACAAAAAATGATATTAGAGTTAAACAAAAATCTATAATAAGTTTCGAACATACTTATGTCAAAAATCCTAAACTCTAAATGGCATTTATAAACTGAAATGGTGAAAGATTTCTTGTAGGCTATGTTTCAGTATTAATGGAGTATTGGATTATTGCTCTATTGGTTTGAGTATGAATGGTATGAACTATGAAGGTCCATTTAATTAAATGGGTGGTGTAAGGTTAAATCGGTAGTAAAGCCATTTTGTTGGAGCAAATCACAGATCAACTTAGTACTGATGCTGCAGTTGGTGATAATTATGTTTATTACTGATGGGGCAGAACATGTTACTACTGATGAAGTTGATACTGGTGTATACTATAACTAAAGTTACTACTGATCAATGCTTATTGAAGATACTACTGATCATTGTAGTTACTACTGACGATGTATCTGGACTTACTACTGATCACCAAGTTTACTACTGATCTTCATATTTACTACTGGTGATAAGTTTTACTACTGACAACGCATATTTGGAACAAATCAAGTCCGAGATCTTCGCAGAGATAGTTATAGAATATAAATCAATGTATATCGTTTATAATTAGATGTAAATCGTATCCTAGAATAACTAGGGTAAATAGTTTAGCTTCAAGGACTATTATATATAGTTCCTTACGAATTGTAAACGTACGTGTGTATTGTTAACTCGATAATATACATTGAAGCTTTTTGTGAAACTGTGTTCTTAATATTCTTACATATTGTTCTTACAGTTCATCGTTCGTAATACATTGATATAGTGTTGATCCGCTGCAACTTCTATCATCAATTAGATCTAAGGTGTTTATTAACTTGTCTATAGTTAATCGATCCTGACAAGTGGTATCAGAGCCCGATGATCTTAATTTGTATATCAGAGCTTATTGGTTCTAGATCTACTATTTGTTAAGAACAACAAAAAGTTTTAATCTTTAAAACACACACATTATTAATCATGACTGATAATAATGAAAGCACTCAGGCCAACAAAATTCCCATTCTCACTCCCAATAACTTCGGGATGTGGAAGAATCGTATTAAGCAATACATGCTTATTACAGATTATTCCATGTGGGAAGTAGTCTGTGAAGGAAACAAAACTGGTCAACTTCAAGCAAGCAGCTCTGCAACTGAGGCAGACAAACTTAAATGTGAGAAGGAGAAGAAAGATAAAGGCATCGAACTCAAAACTCTAAGCACTCTCTTACTGGCCATTCCTAATGATTATCAACATCTCTTTGTTGAATATGATGATGCAAAAATACTATGGGAAGCACTGGAGAAGAGATTCGTTGGGACAAAGAGCACCAAGAGGAATATGAAGTCTGTTCTCAAACAAGACTTTGAAAATTTCAAAGGAAAGCCCAATGAAACACTCACTCAAGTGTTTGACAGATTCAACAAACTAATTGGTGAACTCAACCAAGTTGGTGTAAAGATGGACCAAGAAGATGTCAACATGAAGTTCCTAAGGTCTCTTAGTGAAGAATGGGCCATGTACACAGTGGTGTATAGACAAAGAGATGCTTTAAAAGAAAAGGAGTTAGATGAACTCTATAATGATCTCAGAGTGTTTGAAACTGAGGTAAATCACAAAAACCCTTCTATTTCTTCTAACAATGCTGCTTTTGTGTCTAGTACAGGTCAAGGACAAGAAACCTCCACAGGAAAGACTGCAGATTCTGAGGATACTGCAAGAGAATCCTTCTTCACTAGTCATGTGCACACTGCATTGATTAGTGATGACTTGGAACAATTGAATCCAGATGATCTTGAGGAAATGTATCTTAAATGGCAGATGGCTATGCTGAGCCTAAGGACCAAAAGATTCTTAAAAAGAACTGGTAGGACAAGCCTAAATTTCAACAAAGGTGACAAAGCAGGATTTGACAAAACTAAAGTCAAGTGTTACAACTGTAACAACCTTGGTCACTTTGCAAAAGAATGTCCTCAACCAGACAAAAGATCAAAATCAACTGCTCTTGTGTCACAACAAGGACAAGGCTATGACTGGAGCTTCCAAGCAGAAGAGCATGCTCAAAATCAAGCTCTCATGGCCTTTACTGAAAACAAAACTGAGGTAAAATCTAAACCTTGTACTCCTGAATGTGCTAAAATTATTAAAAATCTAGAAAAAGAAAACAATAAATTAAATGAAGATTTAGCAAAAGCAATCAGAAGAAATCATGAGTTTGATGGTGTGATTGCTGACCAAGAACATCAAATAAAGGTGTACAAGATGATTGATCAACGGATCAAGGAAGAATTGCTTCAAGCTGTGGATGAGAAAGAGTTCTATGAAACAAAAAATAAAGAACTAACAAGTAAATTAGAAGAATGTCAGCTTGAAATTGAACAAAATAAATTAACAATTAAAAAGTTTGAAAGAAGCACTAAAATTCTTGATGAATTAACTAATAATCAAACTACAGAAAAAGTTGTTCATGGGGTGGGATATCATGCTGTACCACCTCCATATAAAATCATTCCACCTCTTAAAAACAGTTCAGAAAGAATCATTAATGAATTAAAAACTGAAAATCAAACTGAATCATCTAATGAAACATCTGAATCAAATAATTCTTCTGATAATGAGCAATCAATTGAATTTACTATATCTCAAAGTGAATCACCAAAATCAATTGATACAAGTTTTCACACAGTTCCAAGTCCAAATGAATCTCCCAAATATAATGCAGATAATGTACCAAAAATTTTAACAAGGGGGAATGAAAGAAACAAAAATCAACTCTTAGACCAAAGAATACCTGAAGGTGCTAAAAATAAGAAACTAAGATGTGTTATATGCAATAAAATGAACCATTTAGCAAAGGATTGTCACTTCAATCCAATAAACTGCAAAGAGTTAAAAGAATTTAAAGTTTTTAAAGAAAATGCTAAGACTCAAAAGTTAAAAGTTACTACTGGTCCTTCAGTAGTAAATAAAATTAAAAATCCAATTGTTGAAGATCCAAGATTTGGAAGAAGTAAACCAAGGTTTGTGCAAAACAGAAGAGTTGGAAGCCCAAAGAACAGCAATTACTTCAAGAATAATGGAAAATCCAATCAAAATAAACAATATTTTAAATTTTCCAACACCAGTAGAAACTCTAACAAATTTACTACTGGTGTTAACCCTAATTATAATGCTGTATGGTACCAATACAAGAATACTACTGGTACAAACCCTAATTTTAAGAATACTACTGCTCCCAAAATAAATTTCAAAAATACTACTGGTAGTAACTCTAAAAACACTACTGGTCATTCTAAACATGGTAAGTACCCAAATACTACTGGTCCATCAGTAGTAAAGTATTCAAAAGCTAAAAATCATGGGTATAAACCAAAGTCAGTAGGAAATTCTCACACCAGTAGTAACTACAAAAGGGCAGTAGTAAAACAAAACACCAGTACTAAACAAGTATGGGTACCAAAAGTGTTTAAAGTTAAATCTCCCAAAGCTTATTTCTCAAAGGATGAACCCAAGACATATAAAGCTTGGGTTCCCAAACTTAACTAATCCTTTACTCAATTGTGCAGAGCATTCAGATCCCAGAAGAAGGAAGAACATGGCATATTGATAGTGGATGCTCAAGGCACATGACTGGAAATCTGCAAATTCTTAAGGATTTCAAGTCATTTGATGGAGGATATGTGGCATTTGGTGAGAATCCCCAAGGAGGTAAGATTACAGGTAAAGGTACTGTTACTAATGGAAAAATTACCTTTGATGATGTATTTTATGTAGCTGAATTAAAATACAATCTTGTCAGTGTGTCTCAAGTTTGTGATAAAAAGAACAAGATTCTTTTCACAGACATTGAGTGCATCATTCTTTCTCCTGATTTTATTTTAGATGAAAAATATGTTGTTTTAAGAACTCCAAGGAGAAACAATGTGTATTGCCTAGATATAGGGGGAGAACTCATTTCTACAAATGAGGTCAACTGTTTTATATCCAAGGCAAACACCACTGAATCAGAACTATGGCATAGAAGGATGTGTCACACAAATTTTAAAAACATGAATAACTTAGTAAAGAGAAATCTGGTCATTGGACTACCTCAAAAACAATTCATGTGTGATCATCATTGTGTTGCATGCCTAAAAGGTAAACAACACAAGACTTCTCATAAGTCCAAAATTGTTAACTCTATTTCTGTTCCTTTACAGCTCTTACATATGGACCTTTTTGGACCAACAAATGTAATGAGTATTGGAAAGAAACAATATTGTCTTGTTATTACTGATGACTTTTCCAGATATACATGGGTTTTCTTTCTCAGGACAAAGGATGAAACAAGTGAACTCATCAAGAACTTAATTGTTAAACTGGAGAACTCATCTGATCAAAAAGTTAAAGCCATAAGATGTGACAATGGCACAGAATTTAAGAATACTAACTTAATTAACTTTTGTGATCTTAAAGGTATTGACAGGCAATACAGCTCACCCAGAACTCCACAACAAAATGGTGTAGCTGAAAGAAGAACTAGAACCATCATTGAAGCAGCAAGATCAATGCTTGCAGACTCAAAATTACCAATCACTTTTTGGGCAGAAGCTGTCAATACTGCTTGTTACGTTCAAAACAGAGTATTAATAGTGAAGCCACATTTTAAAACACCATATGAACTTTTTAATAAAAGAAAACCTTCTATAAATTCCTTAAAATCATTTGGTTGTCCTTGTACTATTTTGATTACAAGAGAACAAATTGGTAAGTTTGACTGCAAAGCTGATGATGGGATATTTGTGGGATACTCTACTCAAAGTAAATCATACAGAGTGTTCAACAAAAGATTAAGAATAATTGAAGAAAGCATTAATGTATCCTTTAATGAAAACATTGCTAATGAACAAGGAAATGGTCCAGATTGGCTATTCAACATAGACAATCTAACCAAATCCTTTAATTCTAATATGAATTTCAATACAGGTAATTCAAACTGTCACAATCAAAAGGAAGGAACATCATCAGTTAATACTGGTCAAGAAAAGATGAGATACATAATAGTTGATACTGCTCCCATAGTTAATACTGATGTCAGTAATAACTCAAATATTGAAAGCAGTAGTAACTCTGAGAATGAGGACAGTAGTAATTCAAATACTACTGGTACCAGTAATAGTACTCAAAATACTACTGGTCCCAATAATAACCTAGATTCTCAAGATACTACTGATACCAGTAACAACTTCAATACTACTGATCTCAATGAAGATGATAGCAGTAGTAACTCTGACCAAGATAATGATGAACCAAATACTAATGACAATGAAGGATCTCAAGAAGAACAACTACCTGAGGCAAATGAGTCCAACCTTGAAAATCAACTAGTGGTTGATAAAGCTACAACAACAAGGACTCAAAAGAACCATCCATTAGACCTTGTTCTAAGTGATGTTAACTCACCACTTCAAACAAGAAGCAAATTAAACAAAAGTTTAACTGCAAATATGTGTAATATAAGCTTAATTGCTAATGAATGTATGTATGAATGCTTTCTGTCTCAGGATGAACCAAAGAAGATTCAACAAGCAATGAAGGACTCAAACTGGATTGAGGCAATGCAAGAAGAGCTTCTTCAATTCAAGTTACAAGCTGTTTGGACACTTGTACCTCTACCAAAAGGAAAAAGAGCCATTGGAACCAGATGGATCTTTAGAAATAAGAAAGATGAAAGAGGCATAGTGATCAAGAACAAAGCCAGACTTGTAGCCCAAGGATACACTCAAGAAGAAGGTATAGACTATGATGAAGTATATGCTCCTGTTGCCAGAATTGAAGCTATAAGAATATTCCTAGCATATGCTTCATTCAAAAGGTTTAAAGTCTATCAAATGGATGTGAAGAGTGCTTTCCTGTATGGGAAGATTGAAGAAGAAGTTTATGTTTGCCAACCTCCAGGATTTGAAGATCCAAAACATGGTGATTATGTGTTCAAACTTGATAAAGCTCTTTATGGCCTACATCAGGCACCAAGAGCATGGTATGACACACTATCATCATACTTATTAAAGAACAATTTCAAAAGAGGAGCCATTGATAAAACTCTATTCACAAAGAAAGTTAAAGATGATATCCTACTGGTACAAATCTATGTAGATGATATCATCTTTGGCTCAACCAATGATTTACTATGCAAAGAATTTGAAGAACTGATGCAGATTAAATTCAAGATGAGCTCTATGGGTCCAATGAATTTCTTCCTTGGACTCCAGGTTAGTCAAAGAACAGATGGTATTTTGATTAATCAATCAAAATATGTGAAAGACATCTTGGAAAAGTTTGATATGAAAGACTGTAAGAGTGCAAGTACTCCAATGGAAACACACAAACACCTACATCCTGATATTGAGGGGGAGGATGTAGATGAACACTTATATAGATCAATGATAGGTTCGTTGATGTACTTAACTGCATCAAGACCTGATATTATGTATAGTGTTTGTGTGTGTGCAAGGTATCAAGCAAGACCTAAAGAACTACACTTGCAAGCTGTCAAAAGAATATTCAGATACTTGAAAGGCAAACCATCACTTGGTCTATGGTATCCACATGATTCACCCTTTGAACTCATAGCCTACACAGAGAGTGACTATGGAGGTGAATGTCAAGACAGAAAATCCACTACTGGTGGATGTCAATTCTTTGGATCAAGACTGGTGTCATGGCAATGTAAGAAACAAACAAATGTATCAACATCAACTGCTGAAGCAGAATATGTAGCTGCATCTGCTTGTTGTGCTCAAGTACTATGGATTCAAAACCAGCTCCTAGACTTTGGTATCTCTATCCTTAAAACTCCTATTTTTATTGACAATCAAAGTGCTATTAGTATTGTGAACAATCCAGTAAAACACTCAAAAACCAAACACATTGAAATAAGATTTCATTTTATAAGAGATTGCAATGAAAAGAAATTAATCAAAGTAGTTAAAATTCATACTGATGATCAATTAGCAGATCTTTTTACAAAAGCATTTGATGTATGAAGATTTAACTTTTTGGTTAGCAGTATTGGAATGATTTTAATAAACTAAGTCTCTCAAAATCATGTGTAAAGTTTTTGTTGTAAATTATTATTTATTCACTTAAGTGTTTTACTACTGGTATTTCTGTACTACTGGTGTGTAGGTATGTGCACAAAATACTACTGGTAGCTTATTACTACTGATGTGTATTAGGTTTACATAAATACTACTGGTATGTCAGTACTACTGGTGTTCACATATACTACTGGTCTTGTGTGTTAGTAATTACTACTGATGTCCTTAGTTACTACTGGTGTCAAAACCATGAGTTACTACTGATGTTTGTGGTTACTACTGACGTTTCTTACTGGCATATCATTTACTACTGGTCCTTCAAAATCAAAATTACCATACTAACCCCCATGAAAATAACCGTTATGTTATGATTCGAAGGGCAATTTAGTCTTTTTGTAGGTGAAATCAAAAGATATAAAAGGCGGAAATCGTTTAGTTTATCATTATCTTCACCTCGATCTGTCAAAACCTCTCAATAAACCCTAGTTTACGATCAAAAACCCATAGTCAGTAACAAAATTCCTGCAAAAAAATTCAAAACGATGGCAACTCTACAATCTCTTGATGTGCAAACCGATCTGAAATATTCAGAATTTCACAATATGGTTGCCTTTTTAAAGAATCCCGACGGAACAAAAGATTTCCGTCCAATCGTCAAATTCTTGAGAAATTCTTACATACAGTTCGCTCTAACTGTAAAACCAAAATCATATCAAAAGCACTTGATTGATTTTTGGACAAATGCTGAACGAGTTGAAGGGTCAACAATGCCCATGATCAAATCAACTGTCGATGGAAAGACTATCACCATCACAGAAGAATCCATCAGAAATCACCTTCAACTACATGATGATACAGGTATGACCACTCTTCCTAAAGAAACTATTATTTCAAACTTACAAAGAATGGGTTATGAAGGAAGACTAGACATAGTCACATTTCAAAAAGGTCTTCTTTCAACCCAGTGGAAATACCTTGTTCACACTATTCAACACTGTATTTCTCCAAAAAGAAGTACTTGGAATGAGTTCAATAAATCAATAGCATCTGCTGTTGTTTGTTTGTGCACAGATCAAGTCTTCAATTTCTCAAAAATGATTTTTGAAGGAATGCTTGGAAACCTATCCTCATCAAAATTTTTAATGTATCCAAGATTCCTATCTCATATTTTCAACTGTGAAATTCAGGTTCTATCTGAACATAAAAATCTTTTTCTCTTTCCTGAATTAAACAAAAAGGTGTATGCTAATATGAGAAAACAATTTAAGTTTTCGGGCAAGGAAACCCCTCTGTTTCCTAACATGATCCAAGATCACACACAAACTGGAGAGGGTTCAATCATTGTTACAACCCAAATTGAACCTCAACCCACTCCATCACCCCCAAATACAGCCCAAACACCACCCCAAACAGCCACTCAATCACCCAACTTAGAAGTCCTGAATGTGTCCCAGGAACTTGATATAACTCTGCAGAGTGCTACTCTTCACTCTGTGGAAGACCTACCAGACAAAACCAAAAACATTTTCTCAATTTATAAAAGAAAGAAACTTTCTTCAAAGGACACCAGGGGACAAATAGAGTCACACCCCAGGCTCAAAGAGTTGTCCTCCAAGGAGGAGAGAGGACATGAGGGGAGGGCTTTCACTACTGATGCCCCAAAGGTGGGTGCACAGGATAGTGAAAACATCTTTAGGACCCAAACCTCGGCAACTTTGAGTGATGACTCTTTTGAGGAATTACTCAAAGGACCCCGGTGCCAAGAAACCACAAGGGGGGGCATCTCTGCTTCTTCTAGGAAGAAGAGGATGTCTAAAAGACCCAATGAATCACCAAGAAGTGATGAGGGCAGAAGTATTGATTTGACGGATAGGATGGAAAACCTTCAAACCAAAGTACCAGTTAGTGAGCCCGATGATCTTACTAGATGGAGTGAGGGCAGTATTAAAATCCAACAATTGACGGCTAAAGTGGATTCCTTGGAATCCACTGTACAAGATTGTCTTTATTATCAAACAAATCAAGGAAAAACTATGGCTGCTATGAAAAGAAATGTCAATATCATCAACAAAAGAATGAGACAATATGAACTTAGGCTTCATCAACAATCAAAGCTTATCAGGAACTTGAAAAAGAGGATTGATGATAGTGAGGCTCCTCCAGTTGAGCTCAATAAGGGGGAGAAGGATAACATACAGACAATGATTGATGAATCCATTGCAGCAGCAGCTTCCTCCCTCTTGAATTTAAAAGAAACAGAAGTTGATGAAGGCCCAGAGATGATGATTACAGAAGATGAGCCCATTACTACTGCTACAATGGAAGAACAAGTTGAAACAGAGATACCAGTAGTAACTCCTACTACTGATGATATAGCAGTAGTAAGTCAAGAAGAGGAATTAACTGCACTAAACACTACTGATGCCCTATCAGTAGTAACTCATAAAGTAACTCCAGTAATAACCACCTTGGTTACTACTGAAGAAGAAATTCCTGAATTTCCTGAACTCATTGATGCTAGAAGACATGTCATCATTACCAAACCACCAACTCCTACTCAACCACTTATCATACCTGACATTGATGATAATGTGAATTGGTTTGAGGTAGATGAATGTACCCTTCCTCCTCACCCAAAAATATTACCAGAAGAAGATCTAAAATTGTTTTATCCAAAGTTACTAATGACTGGTATTCCTGACATGAAAT
This sequence comes from Calendula officinalis, assembly GCA_963853835.1. NCBI lineage: Eukaryota > Viridiplantae > Streptophyta > Magnoliopsida > Asterales > Asteraceae > Calendula > Calendula officinalis. The sequence goes on along the minus strand of OY970823.1, from coordinate 76,059,449 downwards.
ACACTCCACCTCCATCAATTTTGCCTGCTTGTGTTGGAAAGGGAAAAGAAATATATGATGATGATTATCCAAACAGGGCATTAGGGCATCACATGGTCAACAAAATCAACCATGTTAGAAAAGAGAAACAATCAAGATGGAGGATAAAACATAGAAGATTTCTGGAGAATGTAGCTATGTATCAAGCTATTGAGGAAAAGAAAAAGAAAAAGAAAACTGAAAAACCTCAAAAGACTGAAATACCTGAGTTAATGAAAGATGGTCAGATTGAAGCTCAATTGGCAGAATTTCGAAGATACAGAAAAGTAGAAGAGGAACATCTTGATTTGCTTGAAGAGCTAGTAGCTGAAAGCAAAAGAACTAAAAGTCCCTTAACAGATGATGTGTTTGAACAAAAAGCACTTATGATTGACTTTCTGAAGTCAAAAGGGCACAGTGCAAAATCTTTTGGCAGAATGAAGATGGTTACTATTATAGACAAATACTGTACTGCCAAGAAGAAAGATTTAATTGAACAAGAGGCTGAAGAAGAAAAGAAATTGAAAGCAGCAAAAACCTTAATCCCAATAAGTCCAAATTTAATTAAAGATAATAGTGTGTCTACTATTGGTGAATCCTCATCTCCCCAGACAAAGAAAAGAAAGAATGAAGCTCAAGAACAGAGTTTTCAAAAGAAAGCAAAACAAGAAAAAATTATACCTGTTCTTGAAGTACCTGTTGCTCCACTTCAAAATAACTCAATACTAAACTGGAAAGTCTTGCCCAATAATGCTCTATTAGTTGTAAGGGAAGACAAAATCATTCAAAAGTTTACTGGATGGCTACCTTTGATCAGATCCTGTACAAGAAGTGATGTGATTAAACTTCTGATCATTGGAAAACCAAGAATGTCAAAGAAATCTTGGAGAGAATCTGGAGCTGGATACTTAACAAGAATGATTGATGCAGCTTTTTATCCAGATAACTATCCAGAGTTATTTACAAATCCAGAAAATGTGTATGCATGGAATGTTCTCCCAACTTGCAATATGCATTTCTTTGAAAGATCAAGTAAAAATTGTGAGTTGTACTTATATGAAAGAGAATATCCTCACTCAGAAAAGGAAATGTATCAGATATTCATCAACACTCTAATGAAGCCCTTTGATGCTGTTATGTTCCAGAATAAATTGAATTATTTTATCAAGAAGAACAGCAAATACATAATTGAACAAAGACTTCAACAAAATCAAAGAACATTAGAAAGAAGAAAGAAAGAAGAAGAAGAACAGAAGAAACTTGATTGATTAAAACATAATCAATAAGTTTAGGGGGAGATTGTTGGAGCAAATCACAGATCAACTTAGTACTGATGCTGCAGTTGGTGATAATTATGTTTATTACTGATGGGGCAGAACATGTTACTACTGATGAAGTTGATACTGGTGTATACTATAACTAAAGTTACTACTGATCAATGCTTATTGAAGATACTACTGATCATTGTAGTTACTACTGACGATGTATCTGGACTTACTACTGATCACCAAGTTTACTACTGATCTTCATATTTACTACTGGTGATAAGTTTTACTACTGACAACGCATATTTGGAACAAATCAAGTCCGAGATCTTCGCAGAGATAGTTATAGAATATAAATCAATGTATATCGTTTATAATTAGATGTAAATCGTATCCTAGAATAACTAGGGTAAATAGTTTAGCTTCAAGGACTATTATATATAGTTCCTTACGAATTGTAAACGTACGTGTGTATTGTTAACTCGATAATATACATTGAAGCTTTTTGTGAAACTGTGTTCTTAATATTCTTACATATTGTTCTTACAGTTCATCGTTCGTAATACATTGATATAGTGTTGATCCGCTGCAACTTCTATCATCAATTAGATCTAAGGTGTTTATTAACTTGTCTATAGTTAATCGATCCTGACACATTTAATATAATTAAGTATATTTCATGTATAATATATTATATATATTTATTTTTTTAATAAAAATATACCGTGTGATCGCCGGTTCCGGTTACCTGCTGGTTCCCGGTTCCTTAAATTTGAGATCCGGAACCGAAACCTCTTAGGACGGTTCCATGATTTTAGGAACCGGAACCTCCTAACAGTTTCCTAGCACGGAACCTCCGGTTTCCAGACGGTTCTGGTTCCAATTCCGGTTACCCTGTTTTTTTGCTCACCCCTACTAACAATGTGGTTTTTGGTAGACTTAGACACAAAATAAGTATTTTATTAATGATATGAAAATTGTTTAATAATTTAGGTTTAAATAAGTGTCAGGTCAAATACCCACTTTCTAAGGGTTGAGGTCAAACAAAAACATACGTTAAAAAATAATTTTTAATTTTATTTTGATGCTTGAAAATGACATATATGTCCTCAGGTGCATGAAGTTTTGAAGTTATTAATTCAGTTTCTTCCCGTTGTAGCAAGAAATCATGACGTTAGGTTAGCAGATGAAAAATAAGCTTTTTTGGTGAATTTAAATGGTTGAAGTTAAAATCGAGGTGATCGTCATGAGAAAACAAGTTTAAAAGACTCATATGATTCCCATTTGAATAGAAGAATGTTTAGTTTTACATTGAAGAGTTCACCGGGAGTAACATCAATTAAATTTTTGTTTAATTTATAAAATAAAAAAACCATCTTGTAAACACATTGATGTCCATCGTGGCTAGGGGTGAGCAGAAAAAGTGGGTAACCGGAATTGGAACCGGAACCGCTTTGGAACCGGCGGTTCCGGTTCCTAAAATTTTGGAACCGCCCTAAGAGGTTCCGGTTCCGGTTCTCAAAATTTAGGAACCGGTAACCGGTGGATAACCGGAACCGGCGATTATTCGGTCTATATTTGTTAAAATATTATATATATGAGAAATTAAATGTCCAAATTTAACAATATGAGAAATTTTGTATAATTTTGAATAAGTTTAGTCTTTAATTAGTCTAAATATAGTTTTTTAACAACATAATAATTAGACAATCATATGTTTAAGTGTTTGAAATCTATAATTATTCAAAGATTAGTAGATAAATGATAAAAAATGATTAATATTTAAGCTTTGCATCTTATTTTGATTTTACGATTTTAGAGACAGGGTAACCGGAACCGGCACCGGAACCGGCACCGGTTCCGGTTCCGGAAATTGAGGAACCGGTACAAGAGGTTCCGGTTCCGGTTCCGGTCGGAACCGGCGGGTACCCTGCTACGCTCACCCCTAATCGTGGCATAAAAAAAATCTAAAACTAAAGAAGCACTAACAAACAACAAAGTCAAACACATGAACATGGGTGCAAAAGGTGTGTTAGGTTTATTAAGACCAATTTGGGTCAATCCACACATGAGGTTTGAGATGATATTTAGTTCCCAAGAAATCCTCGGAAATTTCTTCGACAACTCTTCCATTATGTATGTGATACTTGCTTGTTTCGAGAGAATAGAACACGATCTTGTCGGTCTGAGAATGTAATCGCGGGAAGTAGATCTTGTTCTCCATTCCCGGCGTTTTGGCTTCCATGCAAAGACACGTTGCGCCACTAATATAAATCATCCGACTTCCTAAATTGTCTATTTTCTCCCATTCTCTTTTAGAAGCATTCCTCTTGAATACCTTAATGGATTCTCCAAGCTTTCCCATGACGATTAGTATCAGATCTTGATGTCGATCACAGTTGGTTAATAAATATTGGGTCGAAGATCCATAACAATCTCTCGGGTCTAATTTGGGGGAAAACCGCACCCAAGAGCGATCATCTTTTTCTACTTTTTGTATAACTTCAATTTCTCCTCCATTTCGCAAGGCATAAAGATCTCGGCCATTAAATGTTGGATAAAAATAAGATGGATCAGCACCACTACCAAATCCGGTAGTCCTATATCTACGCCAAAATGAATCCCGAGCTACAAAGTGGGTGCAAACCTGCCATTCCCGTGTTGAACTGAATCCAACAACCATACAATCAGGAGAAGTAGGTGGTGCTGAGAAACACAAGGTGTCTAAAAAAGGCACCAATGGCAATGGTAGCTCGCGAATATCATTTGTGAAGGGGTTAAAGAACATCAGGGGTCCCCCAGGTTTATGCAAAAGCAACCAACCGTACCCCGAACAATGTATTTTCAAATCATCAATTACTAATTCTTTTGGTGTTTTTACAAAATACTTGTCACCAAACAACGGATCTGTAAAAGTGATGATGCATCTATGTTTGTCAAACACCATTAGCCACGGTGAAACTAACGAATACGTCTTCAATCTCGTTGATGCTGTTTTGCTGCTCCATTTAATCACGGGTGCTGCTAATTGACAACGTTTGCTTGTAGCGCGAAAGTTGAGGTATTCAACACCAACACAAAACTTCATAATCATCTCTAACGTGTGAAACGGAATATTGAAGAGGTGCGACGACTCTTCGTGCCGCGGGTCAGGATTTATATTCTTCGTGCTGCTTATCATGATCTTATCTTCCTCCTCGTCCTTTTCTTGTTTAGAATTCATTTCTCCATCATCATCTTGTAACCTACACATAAGAATGAATTTTCTCTATAGCTCGAACATGTACTATCCATTAGGGCTGGCAAAACCCAACCCTTATGGAACCCAAAATTAGCAGGTTGGGTTGTAACTTTCAACATGAGGGTCGTAAACGGGTCAATTCATTTATAAATTATGATATTTAAATTGGTCAACTTATTTGCAACCAAACCTGTTTAATGAATTGGTTGGGTTTTTAAATCTCATCATGTGTAGCTAAACAGTTTGGGTTGGGATTTTCAACCAGTTTATGACCCAACCCGACTTATTGCCAGCCGTACTATCAATTAAGCAAACGCGCAATATATACCTGCATTCCCACAAGGATACATGGGTTGTTGGTAACACTGGATAAGGCATCGAAGATATGGAGATGGTTTTATCTTTGACATGGTACGAGTATAATACTTTTCCGTCTTCGCCAAGATAGTGTATATAACCCCCCATATGTGAAGAAGGGATGTAATGTTGAGAAAAACCATTTATGAAAAGTATAGCGTCTTTGAGTTCTTCCATTTCCTTGAACATCATACTAGCCGTGTCGAGTTTGTAAAAATACACGGCAATTGGTGCTTTATTAGTTTTGTGTGGATAACGGATTGCAACGTAGAATAGTTGTCCATTACATTCTTTTAGAAAAGAAGTCATGTGGGTAGTAAAATAGAATGCTACTGAAGGGAGTCTCACAAATGGCGATAAATTTACCATTACCGCAACTTGTTCCTTAAACACAAGGTCGATTTGTATGACAAAATCAATTCCCAAGTTGCATAACGTGTATATTTTACCGTTGTGACAAGCGAGGCCGTGTAAAAAACCCTCACCGCCTGCTATGCTCTTCAGTTGTTCCTTATACGACTTTGTCTTCCATTTTGACCTCTTGTCTAGCCCACACACAAACATAGTTGGTTTTTCATCTGTTAAGAGGATCAGAACTGAGCTTGGATCATCGGGAGGCAACGACAAAAAACATATTTTAATAGATTCAGGATCTAAAATTTCATCTTTCAAAATCAAAAGGGGGAGACTTATGATCTTAGACGCCACTGGATTCCAAAGAGACCACTTGTCATTTTGCGGATGGTTGGAGAGAATTACCCAACCATGGAAATACGCTTGGATACGATTCTTAATCAGCTCGGGGATCCGGCAGTGATATTGAGACGATATGTCGTGTTTCGGGCAGAAAAACTGGTCGCCCGTTTCTAGGTTTTGAGCAACCACCCATGGATATTTTGCACATAATGGAGGCAATCGATCAAATACCGAACCAGACGAACTCTTTGTGTTTCCCATCTAAGATGTTTATAACAATAATTCAATATATCAGCATTAAAAAAAAAAGCAAAAACAAAAAAAAACAGCTTCTGGCTTCATCTAAATATTATCAAAATTTTAATTAAAGAAACAATCAAACCACATCTACATGGAATATGTACAAGATCAATTAATTTAAGCGTAATAGAAGATTTAAATATACCTCAAACGTATTGGCAGAAACTATCAAACCTGGACCGAATTATGAACTTCGACTTATCGGAATTAAACGAGCAGATAAGACATGAAGTGGAAGCCCTATTCTTATGCAAAGTCCACCCCATTTTCTAGTCAAGCATATCATTGGGAGAAAATCAAGCAACAAATATATAATTTATTATTCCAGCTTTTCTTATTTGCTTTTCTTTATTTTAGTTCAAATATTATTCCTTAAGTTTGGCTACGATATTCACTATAAATACAATTTCCATCCAGAGGCATCCTTAGAAACGAGGTATACAAAAACATGCGCGTGCATGTGGGGACTGTGTTTTGCACTCATCCTACTTAACTTAAATACATTTATATTAATATTATTATAATACATTTTTATAATTATATAAAGTAACTTTGATATTATAATTCCATTTAGAAACTCATTTTTTATTCACTATAATTTTTATTTTATTTTAGGGGAATGTTAATAAGCTCCCTTAATGGAATGGTTAAAAAAATTTCAATACTTCAAAATTGTGTACAATTAATTACATAAAAAATCACCCCCTAAATTTCACTAACCACCTAGTAGTGGGTATGCATAAATACATGTACATTAACTACTTTAATTGCTCTTAGGCCATATGGTATGGGCATAAATTAGCCGTGGTGTGGTGATGACTAGGCAAGCTTAACCGAGTGGTGAAGAGGGGAACACCACCCTCCACCACTAGTGGTGATGAAAATGTGGTTTGGTGTGGCCATGCACACGGATCTTAACGGGAGGGGAGGAAGATAGCTAGCTTGTGATTGGATGACATGTTCACTTTTTCTTTTTTTCTTTTTGTGTATTTAAAATTAAATGATGTGGTGTGGTGGGTATTTCCTGAATAAAGTTGTGTTGTGCGGTGTGATGTGGTTGCTGAGGTGACAGATGATGTGGCAGAATTTTTCAGGTTATGGTGAGGCCCATACCTAATAGCCTTAACCATTATCCTAAGGGCACTAGTTAGCAAAACCCTTTATTTTAAAGTCACAACCATTTTGTAATGTTGTAAAGTATACGTCATACACTTAAATATATTTGGGTTTTGTTAATGACAGCCCTTAGGGCTGTCATTAAGAGGTGGTTACGTGCATAAATCGTTTGTACTTTCAGTGGTGGGGGTTGATTCCTAAAATGCAGGGGGCGGTTATTGATTATTGTACAAATTTTTTTTTTTGCGTGTCTTGATTTCTTAGTGACAGCCCTTAGGGCTGTCATTATCATTTTCCAATATATTTATGTATTGAACTTCATTTTTATACCTATTATTAATATGAGTTTTGATAATGAAAGTTCTTAGGGCTGTCTTTAAGTGTATGAAAGTTGTACATTAAATCATGGGAGGAGGTGGTTTCTAAAATTCAATGGGTAGTTATAGATAGATGTACAAGCTTCTGATGCGTGTCTATTGACAGCCCTTAAGACTGTCATTAACAAAACCCATATACCCTACTAATATTGATAAACTAAAAATATCGATATTTATTTGGTATAATAAATATAAATAATTTTATTGTCTTTTTTTAAACTTTTATATTTTATAGACTTATAATAAAGAGCTACACTCAATACAAAATAAATTAAACTTACCAAAATTTACTAAAGGTCTGTAAAAGTTCACACCCTTTGTTGCCTGTGGGAGAGTATATGTATGAAATCATAACAAACAATTCAGTTATTTAAGAATTTAATAACAATTTAAACAAATAAAATAACTGAATCTAAATATTTATTATGTTTTGTTATATTCAAATAATAAGTAGTAAGAAAGTAAAATCAAAACATCCTTTAATCTTATATTTTTAAATATTAATTATGTAATAAACTTATAAGATCAAGTATCTTGAATTCGTGGTGTTAGAAACTATTTGAATAATAATCGGCAACGAAATGTTACTCCAGAATTAAAAAATCATAAATATATAATAATGTTCCTACAATTAAATTAACTAATTATAAAACCCGCAGTGGAACGCGGTAACCATTTTACTCGTTACTATTTAAATTACGTTCCACTTGAGAAAACTATAATAATCATAATAAAATAATTTATAAAATCATAAGAGTAGAAAATTTGATTTTTAATAAACATAAAAAATAGTAAAATTTTGAGGAAAAAAGTTTAGATTTAAGGTTGTTGTATACATATAAAGGTAGTCTTTATATATATATTTTTTATAGTATTAAGACACACATCTCAAGTTAATAAAAAAATTAATTACATATTTTATATTTTCTCTGATTCAAAATAAGTGACACATTTTTTTTTTGGTGATTCAAAATAAGTAACACACTTTATAAATAATAGAAGTAGTAGGATCAACACCCACAAACTATCTACTTTAACAAAGTGAAATGACTCATTTATCCTTATTTTTTACTTTTAAATATCATTAATCCCACTTTATTTCAAAGGTGTGGGACCTATTAGTCATCCAATTAATCTAATTAAATCATCATTATAATTTTTTGCCTCAAAAACCATGAAACTCAAAGTGTGTTACTTATTTTGAATCGGAGGAAATACATGAAATAATATTTTGGTCATTTTTTACAAAAAAAATAAATATTTTTTTTATTTATTATAAATTCTTTTCGATTATTATTATTTTTTATTTTTATTTATTTAAATTTTAAATTTTTTCGTTCAAAACACATAATATGATAATCATATATATTCTACTAAAACATCACATGTAATCAAATATACAATCACATTTGATTGTACAATAATATCACATGTGATTAATTATATATTCACATTTGATTATCACACGTGATTATAAATAATATTATTTTTTAATAAAAAAATAAATAATAAAAAATAAATAAAATTAAAAAAAAAAGAATTAATTTTTTTTGTAAGTGCCAAATAACCAAAATACATTTCATGTACAAAATATATGATTAATCGTGACTATTAGATCTTATTGATCAATGTTGAAGATTTATCTCTTAGAACTACACAAAAATTAAGGACTATCTTGAACATTTATTTATATATTATCTCTGTATCTAGGGGTGTTCGTTTGGTTGGATTGGATATATCCGAACCAAATAGGTGCAACCAAATAAAGTTCGTTTTTTAAAAATATGAAACCAAACGGTCCAAATTATTTGAAAAACCAAACCGATCTGAACCAAATTACAATCCGGTTATCCAGTTTTCACAATTTGGTTTTCGTTAATATATTTTTATATTGAAGATGAGTACAAGAGATCCAAATTACATAACAGTACTAATACTAAGTTGAGACAGTTTATGTAAATGTATAAAATGTCGAACAACTTTGAAAGAAAATAATTAAGTTTGTTGTATTTGTACTTACGAGATATTGGAAAGTTATAAAAATCATATACATGAATTGAATAGTCGTAATATTATTAAAAAAATCATGTATATATTACTATTCGGTTTGTTTGGACAATCCGGTTTTTACGATGGAAACGGATACCAATCCAAAAACCAATATTTATTTGGTTCAATCCAAACCAATCCAAATATTGAACACTCTTATATGTATCCAGATAAAGTAATACATTTGAAGAATCACAATTTTTTTAGGGAAAAGGATTTAAATGTGGTTTAAGATTGAATAAAGTGGATACTTAGAGTGCTAGGTGACGAGTGTCCATGTCTCTAGTTATGAGATATCTTGAAGCGAAGGGCATATGATGACTTATCTTAGGAGTTGTCTTCTAATGAGATTCAGAGTTCAGCAGTTGCACTGGATTGCACACATTAAAAGTATGTTTGACAAACGTTTATAGTTGATGAGACGTCCAAGTGGGAGACTTTTGGAATTAGTGTCCGACGTCATCAAATAAACCCATTGACTGGTCAACGTAAATTAAATTCCTATCGGGGTTGCTCTTGAGGCGCAACCGAACATGAGAAGAAATGAACCGGACTTTAATTAAAAGTATAATTAAAGTGTAACGGGCTATAATAAGTTAATGGGTATTAACTAGTTATTCTAAGTGGGCTAATTAGTTAACGGCTTTAATTAATTGGAAACGGGCTTGGGCTCATTTGAGTTAGACTCAAATAGGGATTAGTCTATAGTGCATGGGGTATACACTTAACCACAAACCCTATACCCTAGTTTGGCCGCCCATTGCTCCGCCCGACTGCCACCGCCGGGCCACCATCTGCCGTTGCAGAAATAGTTTTCGGTTGGGTTTTCTCACTGGTACTTTACACTACCTTCTGGTGTATTGTCTTGTTCGTTTCCAAACTCAAGTGTGATCAAGTAGAGTGGTTCTAGCTTGAATAATAGTTTGTTCACGCGTTCTGGCTCGTACTAGATCTCAAGGATTCTCACCACCGAGCACCGCTAACGTAAGTTTTCGAATCTGATTTCAATTATTATTATCTAGTTACATTAGACTCGTAGATCTAATCGTTCCTAATGAGTTATTGTTGAATATTTTATATCCTGTAACAATGTTAGTAATTATCAAATAAAGAAAATGAACATGCAAACCTGAAAATTGCCGTGAATCAAACTGCATGGAATGTAAGTTCCTGTCCTTTAAGGTTTATACGTGTTGTATGTTGTTAGCGCTTCAACGTATCACCCCAAGATTTGATGCACTATAACAGTGGGTTCCGACAGCAAAAGAACCACTGTGTAACACAAAGTGATGAAGCATAAACAAGGAAGAACAATAGCACTTTTCAGATAGAGGGAGTTTGTTTTTCTTGTGTTCTCTAACACTGAAATGAGCTTTCTTATATAGGCCAATACTGAGAACGTACACCATCATTGCAGTCTTTAAAACTGTATCAATACAGTCTTGTAACGGATTTTTGACAGTAAAAAACATACAAGGTATTAACACCTCATCTTAATGCCCGAACATTATGTTGACTGTTTGAATATCTTCACGGTGCTGGCAAAAAAAAAACTCCTCAGCTCCCGATGCGTCGTGCGAAGTGCAAAGTGCGCCTAAATCGCGCCATCGGTCTCGGCTCGTCGAGCGTGTGGGTCTAGCCTTTAATCCTCCACTAAAGCCTTTGAAAGCTTAAGGAATCAAATGCCTTATAAACCCACTAAATGTTCTTCCTCTCACAAATGTGGGAAACTTGCCAACTTGCAAATATTTAATTAATATAAAGAATTTAATAGTATTTCCAACAATCCCCCACCAAGTTGGAAAGTTTCCTTTTATTCAGACAGATGCTGTCACCTGGGTGTCACGAAGATTAAACCCAAGAGCAAACAAGAAGATACGGATTCAATGGTATCCTAATAGGTTTAAACCAAGAACCTTAATAACCTCCCCGGTTTACCCCCACACAATATATGCCGTCTTTGTGTTCTCCCTGAGCACTAATATGGCCATGTGCTAAAATCCTTTTCATGACCCTTTAGAAGACAAACCAACAGTCTTCATTTGAGGCGGCACCACCTCTAGATCATATAGGCAAAATTTTACAACATCTTCGTTGCTTAGATGTCTCTAAAATTTTGTTAAGCGTATTAACTCACCTTCGTTCTCGGCAATGACGTACTATCCTACCTCACATGGATCTATCTCGATTGATAGTACCTTCTATCGTTAGTAATTTCGTTGTTACCCATTAAACTTGAAAAATAGGAGCACTAAGTTCAAGTTGGGTTTCCATTACTAACGATTCTAGTTTGGTTTTAGACCTATGACTCTCGCGGTATATGTTACCAAATCTTTCGTCAGAGGTTTGGTAAACGGATCTGCCAAGTTCTTCGATGACTTGACATAAACAACTTTGATGGTACCGCTTTCAATTAGTTGTCTCACAGAATGATGACGAATACCTACGTGTCTCGTCTTCCCATTAAAGTTGTAATAGATGCTAGAATTATAATAAAAAGGTGTCAAATTTAGAGCAGAATCTTGATCAAATTTGTTTTTGCAAAGGTAATGGTTTGACCTTAAAAGTCAACGTAAAGTTACCGAAAACAGCGTATTATCAGTATATAATTTGATTAAAATTAACTAACTAAACATAAAATCAACACAGATGTCACCAAATTAAGCACAAATTACATGAATTCTCACTATAAGTACCGATGAATTTCTCATTGAAACACGGATAACCCTACATTTTTTTTTGAAATTCATACAAAAATTATTAAATTGGATAAATCTGAAGTGAAATTACCAATAGTAGGTGCGAGATCCTCAACGGAATCGGAGATAAAACTGACGAGAAGACTACTTTTGCCGACACCTGAATCTCCGATCAGTAAGATCTTAAATGAGAGATCGTACTGACCTGACGATGTCCCCATTTTCTATGATTTCAGAACGATTTATGTTTTTGAATTGAACAAGAAGCAATTAACAACAGATGATGTTGATGAAAGTGTGTGAGATTTAAGATTAGTATTGAATTAATATGAAAACGTAAAACGGAGAAGTGGTTATGGCATCTAATTCTTTTACTTTACTTGAAGAAACAAGAAACTGTTTTTTGATTAATTAAAAACTTGAAAGAATGTTGTGTGTCTAAATGTTATGCTATGCGTTTGTAACTTAAAGTTGTTTTATTTGTTGGAAAATAACTTTTAGAATTTTTTTTTTTGGATTTATTATAATGATTACTTTGTATGTTTTTAGGTTTTCCTTTTAATCCAGTTCAACTTGTCCAAGTGTTTTTTTGGCACGGTTCAAAATTAGGATTTTAAAACATTGGGTGGCCGTTGCAAGTATGTGTTAATGGGATGACATTACGGAAGCACGAGCTTGTGCACCGACCGGAGCTTGTGTTTGTCGGCCAAAAGTAACCAGCTATCACCGGTTAACATGACTATTATTGGTTGAGTAACTCTATCAAGCAATGTTTTAAAAGTGTTGGCCCGGCCGGTTCAACCCGATTAACCCGGGACCCGGGGAAGACACCGGTTCAATAGTGACCAGGTAATTAGAGAGTAACGGCCCATTAAGACCCGGACGATTTTGACCAAACCCGTTGACCCGGCGACCGTTGACCCGGAAATAACCCGGCGCTTTGTAGATAGAAACTTTCTGACTTTTGGCCTTGGGCTTTTGGACTTAGTTATTCCCATGTTTTACAATTTCACGTAAATATATATCGAATTAAAAATATGATATTCACAATTTCACTTTTCAAACGGCCAACTCTAAATTCAAGTTTTATCTTTTACCGTCAACTACCGTCATTGCCAAGGTTTTTCTTTGTGAATTATAACTTTGATTGTGTATATATGTTACTTTAATGTTTAACGTGTTTGGTTTACACCTTTTTTATATAATATATTTTTATATGTTCGTAATTGACCTGGGTTGACCTTCCGGTTGAACCGGTTGACCCGTAACCCGGCCATCGTACCGGTCCGAGCAATAACCCGGGTTTTAAAACATTGCTATCAAGTGAACAAATTGAGACACATCAAATTCTTTCCTGGCATCAGCTTCAACACTTGGCTCTTCGGCTTGGCTCGGCTCTTTGATTAAAATACTAAAATTTTCATTTAACTCACACGAAAGATTAATGTGTATGTAAACTAGCAGTATTAATGATACTAAGAATATTTTTATTGATATTAACATTCTATTTGTTTGTTATAGCAATTTGTTTACATTTACGTGATTGACCTACTGTTTGTATGTGCTGGTCATAGTAAAAATGTGAAAATCCAACATCTTTTTACTTTTGGGGTCTGTCATGGTTTAACATAACACCATAAGATACCTTAAATACTTGATACACTTGTTAAGAGGAAAATCGAAAACAAATTAAATCAAGGAAAATTACTTGTTAAAGCTAGCCAACAAAGGAACAAAGAAATGGTAAAAAGAAATTCGTAATAAAGCAATCAAGTAGTTTGACGTACGGGGCATTTCTCAACAATTAAAAAAATTCATATACGCTTATCACAAAACTATGACCACAACATTTCTATATGTATCAAAACGTGTTGAATCTACCAAGAACTCAAATGTTATATTTTTTTAGAAAAAAGTTCATTTTATCATAAAAGAAATTTCTTTATGCAGTTTATGGTGGATGATTGAAGAACACATAAATATTTTGTGTGTTTTTGGGTGAATACAAATTCTGAGTTTGTGGTGTTTGGATCTTTAAAGAGACATTGAAGAAATTTATCATTAAGAGGTTGTGAATATGTTAAAGACAACAAAACCATAAGAATCCCTACGAAAAAGTACATCCACCAGTCAAAATGGTTGGACTAAAACACGAAAAAGTAGCCGGTCGAAATGAGTAGGTTAGACAGATGGTTGCAACTCCTCGGAACCAGCTAGTTGGACATAAAAACTTAGTTTAAAAAAAAAAAGATGAATAAAATATATGCATGTATGTAATTTTTGCATAGGTTTTAGAACTAAAAAAGGATAAACTTAGTTTAAAAACAAAAAGATTTTGAAAACTTTTCTATTTTTCTTAGTATTTATTTTGTTTTTTTTTTCTTCTAGTTTTTATAGTTTTTGCACATGATTTACATAATTACTAAATAATAAATACCCAATTATATGAAAAAAAATTCATATGGTTCAACCAACCAATTAATAATCCATTCGATTCAACCATATTCAACTTAGTTTGACAATCAAAGTCAATCTCAAACACTTGGATGTTAACAAAAACTAGTAACTATCAATCTAGCTGGGGAAGCCAAATACTTACATTAAGAACCAAAGAACTTCGGCTACCCTTCTGATAAACCGCATGACTACCTCCACAACATCACTTCAAAGATCCGCCCAGCCATTTCATAGAACCTCCCAGGAGGGATTTGTGCGGGTGCTGCTACATCATCAGTTGGATCTCCCTCCGGCTCACGTATGCTCGCTTCAAGCTGCAAATTTTAATTTATTTAATAAATTAAAATAAAATATATTAAGAAATTTACAGAATTTTTCACCTCTGCCATCGATATGCTAATTGTTGGAGGTCCCTCATCCACGGGGATGGCTTGTATCTCAGCGGGTCCCGTATTTGGTGCTACATTACGACCACGCAATTCGTCCCCCATACCTATGTTCACGGTGATATTCACAACAGGTGGAGGGGGCGGGGGCACCTGCAAAATTATACTTCATCAGCAGGTGAATTGTCAAAAACTATGTTTTAAAACCCGGGTTATTACTCGGCCCGTTGCAATGGCCGGGTCACGGGTCAACCGGAACACCTAAAATCATAGATAAATATTAAATAGAATTACTTTAAACATCAAATATCGTTAAAAAAAATCTAATCAACATCCAGTTTAAGGAAACTTCATTATTAAATATCTTACATTCTTAAAAATTTGATTAAAACATCAAATTAGGATTATTAAGACATTGGGGTGTTGTACGTATCAAATTCACGGTCGCATTGAGACATTGCAGTAACATTTTGTTGCATATTCCATAAAGCCATAAACAGAAATAAATTAATAGAAGCAGAAACATAAATTAATCCATCTAAATTGATAAACAGAAACAAATTTGAGTGCTATACATTAAAACAGAGCAATACATAACTAATCTAAATGAGTTAATTGAAATATGTAGATTGGAATTCAAAATATTAAAAATTTGACTGAGCAATACGTTAATCGAAATATATTACAGATGCAGCTACGAAACAAATCTACGCAACATTATTTGGTGAATACATTATTCTGGGGAAAAAATAAAAAAACTTGGGTAATTTCCAGGTACCGGGTCACCAGTTGAACCTCTTAAACGGCCGGGTCTTAACGGGTGGAAAGTGAGTAAAAAACCGGCCATACTTAACCCGCCTCTTACCCTGGGTCCCGAGTTGACCGGGTTGAACCGACCGGGTCAACCCGGGTTTTAAAACATTGGTCAAAAAGTTATTATTTTTCGCTGTTTTTGTTTACCTGACGCGTAGCAGTAAAAAGTAACCCCCATAAGGCAGCTATCCCCGCCGCAAGCGTGGCATATCCACCCGCCGTCACCGTATCAGCCCCAATCGCTTCAGCAATTCCTCCGGCGGCCCCGATCGCCGGCCCTGTAAGAGCAAGCGTCGTTGCCCCCGCAGCAGCAGCAGTCAAACCAACAACAGCTGCGGTCCCCAAAGTGCCACGTGTGGAATTACCTGATATTAAATTCGTAAACTGATCAGTCAAATATTCCTAACTTTTTTATTTCTTTTCTGAAAAAATTGGTTAGAGCTTCGGCATTGCCATCACCCAACCAAGAGAAATTATATATATATATATATACTAAACTGACAGAAAAATTGATATGGTAAGCATGCTTTTACAAGAACATTAAAACTCGGCTGCTCATATTAAACTTAATTGTATCGAAAGTAACCATATATTGGTGGAATTGGGTGATGATGGTGATTCCAGTGTCAAGGATTTCGGATCAAACTTTAATGAGACAGAACCAATCCCACATGACCATGAAACCAAGAATTCAGAAGTTGAGGATTCTTATTTCAAGGACTTAGGAGCAATATCGAATGAGATAAAACGGGACCAGAACAATGATGGTAACAACCGAGTTGGAATCTGGTATGAGTCAACTGTTTCTGATTTTCAAAAAAAGGATGCACCTGTTGAGTATCCAGCAGAGGTAAGTCGACTCAGGTACTTCATTGATAACAAATTATATAGCAATAAAGAGGTGTTCCTGCATGAATTTAGCAGAAATGCAAGTGATGCATTAGACAAACTACGATTCATTAGTGTTACTGAATCAGAATTTTTGGAGGGAGGGTGAATTTGAACATGATTGGTGATGACTTTTACCTTCTTATGATAAAAGAAAATAAAGAAGAAATACTTAAGGGTGATGTTCGGGATAAAACAATCGATATTGGGTACAACTTTGACTGGAAATCAGGATTGCAAGTTAGGGTAATTGTTAGTCATCGATTTCTTCCATCGCCCAGTGTTACCAACTCCTCTGTCGCCGGTAGACAGTGATTCCGTTCATCTTGTCCGGCGGGGAATGAAGAGTTTCGCCGGAGAATGAAGAGCTTCGCCGGAAAATGAAGAGACCAGTGCTCGGAAAATGAAGAAACCGCTCATCTTCTTTCTCTTGCTGCAACAACCCCCATCACCCTGTCGCCACCACTATCTCCTACCGAAACCGCCACCAAAACCTTCACCCGAAAACCTGTCTCAATCTCTCCGACCAACACTACCGCCAAATCTCGTCGACTGTTCCTCCGACACAAAAATGACGATTGAATTCACAGGAAATTATGTATATAATTATTTATGACAAGTTGTATAGGTCAAAATCAGTCACAAAAATGACGATTGAATTCACATTAATTAATGACGATGAAGAGCAATTACATGTGGCTGCTGCTTCTCCTCTGTTGGAGCCAATGGCGGTAGCAAGGGGTGGTCAAGGTGGGCCATTGACCACCCCCAATTTCTAGGTTTTTAATTTTTTTTTTATTTTCTAAAGTATAAATTATAATATTGGTATAATTGACCACCAAAATCTTAAAATAAAAAAAGTTTTATGCGGCAGAAATTAGTGACCATCAACATTCGCTCCTCTCAATACTCTCAATTTATCAGTTGTTCAGAAAGTGAAGCCTTAAGCCCTTAAGCTCTCGTCATCTTCATCCCATAAATAAGTTAATCAGACATCTTTATTTGCTTTTCTATTTTAATTGGCGCATCATCAAGGGGCGGTAGGACATGGTCCCTAGGCATGGGCAACAAGGGCGGGCACTCAGGACCCACAAAATTTAGGGGCCCGCTTTAAAAAAATCAACTCATGTATACATATGTGTAAACTTATTTAAATCAAGGTAAGTCCAACGAAATATTAATTATCGACAGACTAAAGGGTCCAATCCGGACATTTAACTTGGGGCGTCACTTTTAATTTGACGGAAATTTTTTAGTTATTTGGAAAAAAAAAATTACTTTAGGGGGGCCAATTTTAAAATTTTTGCCCAGGGCCTAAAAATTGGGTGGACCGACCCTGAATACAGACTTATATTTTGCTACATGTTTATAAGTTTTAAGTTTTGCCCCCTTTTAATATTTTTTCTGATACCGCCCCTGGTTGGAGCTGCTTCTCCATCCTCGATGTTTATGACTACTTCCTCCATCGGTGATTCTTCTTCTTCTGCGACGGTATCTTCAAACTCCATTGGAGTATCTTCTTCTTCTTCTTCTTCTTCTTCTTCTTCTTCTTCTTCTGGGAGGAGTGTATCTACTGCTTCTTCGAACTCTGCTGGTTCTTCTTCTGCTGCTTGAGTTTCTCCAACCTCCGTTTCTGGCCCGCCTCCGTTTCTGGCCCGCCTCCGTGCTCCATTTCTTCTTCTCCAACCTCAGTTTCTTCTTCTCCAACCTCAGTTTCTTCTCCAACCTCAGTTTCTTCTCCAACCTCAGTTTCTGGCCCGCCTCCGTGCTCCATTTCTTCTTCTGCAATCTGAGTTTCTGGTTCTTCTTCTGCTGCTTGAGTTTCTGGTCCTCCATCCTGCTCCATTGCTGAATCTTCTTCTCCAACCTCAGTTTCTGGCCCGCCTCCGTGCTCCATTTCTTCTTCTGCAATCTGAGTTTCTGGTCCTCTTCCTTCTTCGCCGTCCATGATTCCCGAGAAGAAGACACACAAAATATATTTTCTCTCTCTCTTACAGTAAACTGAAATATCTCTCTCTCTCTCTCTCTCTCTCTCTCTTTCTTCTAGTAAGACAAAATAGTACTCATCCAATTATCCACAAAGAATACTAATCAAAATGACATAGCTACCCTTAATATTAGACTGTTCCCAATTGTGATAGTCACTGATACTGTCAGTTGTTACCAAATCAGCGCCACGTCAGTTTACCCTATAATCGACACTAAACTGACGTACTCATGTCAATAATACCACTTCCCTTTAATTTTTTGGGACCCACCATTACAAAACACACACACACACAAAATACTCCTTTGGACCCACCCACCCAAACTAACGCTTCCTTCTCCTCCGTCTTCAAACTGGCGAATGGCAACCGGCGGCTTCAACTGGCGGGATGGTGCCAATGGTGTCCCCAGCTGGCGGGATCAGTAACATTAAACTATCGCCTTTGACACTGGTCTTAATTCTTCAAGGAGCAATTTCAAAGCTATAACTATTTAATTAGTTCAGATTTTACTCTACGAATATGCGCTAAAAAATAATGTCTTTTTTTTTCTTTTTGATAATAGTAATTTTTGGAGGTATAATTTCCCACCAATTTTTTTTGAGATTACTCTTATTTAATTTAAGTTAAACTTGATTTACCAAATTTTTGCTCCATCTTCTCCCTCCAAATTATAAATGTTATTAAACTCATTATATATTGCCAATTTCAATCACATTTGTATCTCTTAAAATATGGAGAATTTATCAAATTCATTCACTAAAAAAAACACCACTGATGCCCGACGTGAAGACATATATCGATACCTATTTGGGACAAAGTTCCAATGGGAAGCTGAAAAAGGGCCCCATAAGTAATGCAGCTGGACGGTACGGTATTTGTAGGCAAACTGCTAGCCGTATTTGGCATTTGGCTAAACTTCAAACCTACAACGAATTAACGATTGACGTATATTCAAAAATGTCAACTGTGATTGGAAGGAAAAAGGTTCAAGTTGATTTGAATCAAGTTTCACAAATTCCGTTACGCCATCGAACTAACATTCAGTCTATTGCAAAAACATTAGGTGTTTCAAAAACAAGTTTACATAGACGAATAAAAGAAGGTGCCCTTAGACCACACACAAATGCCATCAAGCCGGACGTTTTGAAATAATGTGATGAAACACCTATCGTTTACATGGAAATTACCATACCATTTGAAGCAAATAGTTAGAAACAAATCTCACATAAACTCAGTTAGTACGGATGGCAACAAAGGAAAAAACATTACATAAAGAATTACATAAATAAATGAATTTCTCTTGACACAATAAAACTTGACAAATAATTCTTTTTTAAAGTTGATCTATTAGGACATAAACATATATGTCCCATTATGTTATCTTATAATAACATTCGCATAGAATAATTTCAAGTAGAACAATAATATAATAGGACATAAATATAAAGTGTCCCGTCAAGCAGGGGTGGACCTAGTATGATGCACGGCTTTGCCCATGCGACCTATGAAATTTTTCCGAATAGTGTGAAAATAGTGTTATATTTTTTACAATTTATTTTGTTAGTGTAGGTGACACCCTTGAGAAAACAATGTGCAATCTGGGACACCCCTGAGAAAAAAATGTGAAACTTGAGACAACCTGGAATTTTTTCCTGGGTCCGCCACTGCCGTCAAGTTTTCATTATAATATGACACCTAAGAATAAACGTCCTATAAAATTAAATGTAATAAGACCTACATGAAAGTGTCCTATTATGTTGCATCATAATAAGACCTCAACGAATAAGTGTCCTACAAAACTTCATATTACAGGACCTACCATCAAGTGTCGTATTAGGTTCCATTTTAATATAACCTGGTTGAATAAGTGTCCTATAAAACATAATATAATATGACTTACATATCAAATGTCCTATTAAGTTATATCATAATACAACTCTTATGAATAAGAGTCCTATAAATCTAATATAAAAAGACTAATATCTAAAATGTCCTATTATAAACCATTATTATAGATTTATAGGACTCGAAACTAACTTGTCCTATTATTTTTAAGACTACATTTGAAAAAATCCTATGTAAAAGGTCCTAAAAACCATTTTTTCTTGTAGTGAACGTACGGGAGTCGATATGTCGATGGTCAAATGGGCAAATAGGCTAGTGAGTGTTAAAGCTTAAAATATTCATAGAAAAAGGGAGTTGCGATTTTCATGAGTACACTAATAAAAGCTCTTCTTATTGTCACATTATGAGCAAATATTAAATGGAAATGTTACTTTTCATCTGCTGTTTATAAGTAATATTTTGTTTTCTTTTACAAATAGTTTTTTATATATAAAATATAGTGTTGTGAATATATTACTCCGTAGTTTATAAATATGATATGAGTCTTTAAATTAACCCGTTGAGAAACGCGGGCTGCTACTCGTTATTAGCAAAAGACAATGCATTTTGGAGTAGAGGCACTTCTGCATAAAGGTGATCATAAAGTTACATACCTTAATGGTCCTGATGGAAATATGTTTGAAACGTAAAATAGTTGTTCCCGAAAGCTTAGCATTCCATTGTTCGTCTAGAAGTACGTTAGAAGATTTGAAATCACCAAAATTAATCTAAAAATACCCAAAGTTAGTAATTAAATTAGGGAAATGGTATTAGTGCCTACCATTTATACCTATCATTAATTTGATCATGACAAGTGTCAAAATTAAGGAATGATATAAGGGAAAAAAATTAGTGGATCACATATGACAAGTTTAGAAGTTGGTAGACATATGAGTCACGTGATTGGCAGGGGCGGAAGTAGTATGTGTCCCGCAGTGGCACGGGACACGACTCAAATTTTTCCCACATGGTAAATTTCTTAAAATTTATTTTGGGTACTATGGTGCAGTGCTTCTATCAGATTAAAAAACCTACCAATAGCTCAAATTTATCTTAAAAAGATACTATCGTATAAACCAATAGTCCAAACTCAAAGCCAAAACAAAAAACTAAACCAAAATCCTAAGTGTGTCTTGTAGTTTTTTAGCTTTAGGTCTATGAAATTAATAGTTATCTTGTAGGTTTATGAAATTAATAATTAGTTATTGAATACTTGATGTATATAATCAAACATGGTGTTTATGTAATAAAGTCATTTATGTCAAATTCGTTTTTGTTTCATCGCATGCCCCTTGGACGCCACTAGGAGCATTGCTCTTAGGACCCTGCAAGTGTGCTAC
This sequence comes from Calendula officinalis, assembly GCA_963853835.1. Lineage (NCBI taxonomy): Eukaryota > Viridiplantae > Streptophyta > Magnoliopsida > Asterales > Asteraceae > Calendula > Calendula officinalis. Next base: position 76,037,575 of record OY970823.1, on the reverse strand, counting down.
TACTAATGAAAATGTCTAGTTCCGTCCCTGGTGATTGGTATCACAACTTGTTAGTGGCTTTGGAGATTCAGGAACTCAATTATTTTTTATGTTAGTAGTATAAGGAAAAGTGATTTATTTGATAGTGTTTTGTATTCGTTTTTTTTTTTGTTGGCTCAATCACAGAAATTATAAGTTTAAGATTTTCTGGGAAACCCTTTGTAATTATTTAGCAATTTGCTAAATTCTAGTAATAAATCTGTCGTTCAAAAGAAAAGAAAAGTAGAAAGAAATATCATTTCTCATTAAATTAATCTAAAGAACTAGTTTCTTTTTTCCTTCTAGTATTTATCGTTTAAAAAATCAAATGGGTTTTAAAATATCGGAGAATTCATTCCTTCATGTAGATACACCAAGCCACGAGCAACATCTTGAGCCACTTTAAGGTGGTGTTTGTTTGCAGCTTAATGGAACCATTCAGCGCTTAATGCTGAACCATTCAGCGCTTAATGCTGAACCATTCAGCGCTTAATGTTGAACCATTCAGCATTCAGTGCGTTTGTTTAGCGCCTCTTAATAAAGTATGTGCTGAATGGGATAGCAAAAAACTGCTGAATCATTCTTCCATATAACATATGCTGAATCATTAAGCAGTTAGAAATCTTATAAATAAGTTTCTTACATTCAAAACAAGTTTTATACAAAACCTCTTAATCATTCAGACCGTTGAATCATTCAGCGCCTAAGTAGATGGTCATCAACACTTGTATCTGGCATATATTCATAAACCAGAAGCCATTCGTCATCAACACTAGTTTGACAAAGTTTGGATGCATAATTTAAGGATGATACTTCACCACTCTTGTCCACTCTTCGTGCCCCTGTCAAGACGTAATTGGTGGTTATTGAGTGACATAAAAGTTTCTAATACATGTATTAACTAACAGTTCTAAAAGCTATTAATATCATTTTACTTATTATTACACACCTAAAAGCCATAAATGAAAGCTTATCCAATAAATATATATTAAAACTCGTTACAGTGTGCGGGGAAATAATGTTCCTAATATTTCTTTTAGAAGTAAAGGTGTAGAATTTAAATATTTATCTTATTATAAGAGTAAGCGATACGGTTTACATGATCACATCAAATACGTCAGTGTCACACCAATTTCTTTCTCCCCCTCTAGAACACCAAAATTAAATACTTTGTAATGGTCCGGTGCAACCACCATCATTTTTTTCACTATATAAGAAAATACACACACGACCCCATCATGTTTGTTCTCACCACCACGATACCCAACCCAACCCAACCCAACCATGGCTTTAACCACGGAGGCGGTGTGGCCATGAATTTCTTTAAATAGTGGGTAAAAAACAGAATTTGTAACAGCAATTCTTTTTTCAAAAATATTGTAACTAAACCCACGCATATATAATAACATCCAGGTGAGGATCTAGTATGGTGGGCCACGAAAAATCGATAGTCGCTGCCTTGAGCTCCACGAGTGTGAAAACCCTTAGATCGCTCGGGTTTTTGAACAACTTCGAGTGTTTCTCTCTTGATGGAATGGTAATATTAGAATCGGACATGGAGGTATTGAGATCAGAAAAAGCAGTTTGATATGTTTCATTTGATGTTGATTTTGTTTGAGTTCTCGGGTCATCTTCAATCTCCTCTTCTTCGAACGCCAAGGAGAGACATCGGCAATGAAACACCATTACTTGTTCTAATAATTGATACCAATAACAATGAGAGAGAGTGTGTGCATGTGTGTGTGGTTGTGTGTAAGAGATGCTAAATCAATCTGTAAAACAAGTGGAAATGTTGTTCTCAAAATGGAAAATGTACTTTTTTTCTTTTTGACTACCTTATTTATGATTTTAGATTTCCACGCACTACTTACTATCACAAATATTGTACTATTGTATATGTACCAAACTCACCACTACCTTCATTATTTAATTAAACAAAAATGAAAAAGGAACATTTCACTCTCGCATCTAAAAGGACGTTCCAAAAAAAATTCTCTCACTCGTACGCGGTCTGCACCATAAAATCCATCATCATGACCGACCATGAGACGACTAGTTGGGTACTACGGCACCGCGCGTACCTAATAGACCTCCCATACCAGATGCTATTACAATAGATTCTTCTTTATACAAAACACAATTTGAACATTGACATTGGTTATGTAATTTTTATTATACTTAACAATATTTAATTAGTCCAATATTAGTTTTTATTGTGACTTGACGTCATTATATACTTTAGATGTACATTCAAAGGCAATTTTACATACTCTATATGGTGATAAACTGCTTTGTATATTAAACCTTTTCCTGCAAAACATATTAAAATTAAAATATATCAGTTTGGATGTTTACGGTGCTGATTATCTAGTTATAATAACTTTGAAGTCGCTTAATTATCACTTTTAATTAACTATTTTGTTAAAAAAAATTATAGTCAAATAATCAATATATATTCGAACTATGTTTTACCGGAACAACCAGATATAATAAACTTTATCATTTATAAAATATTAAAATTAATTATTATTAGAGACTAATTGCTTACTTTTCTCATTTTTTTTTACTGAAATAACTAAATAAGTTGAATAACAAGTTTAAAAACTTCTAAATCATTTAATTGCTTAATTTTACGGCTTCTTCTTTTTTTACGTATTTTATTTATTTTTTAATTTATCAATTTCCACATAAATATGTTGAAATTACCCCAAATAATCTTGAGAAGTCAAATATTTGACTTTGAAGTTGATTATAGCAGTATGATGCAAATACTACAAGTACATATAAGTGTTGTATTTCCTCATCTATACCTTAATTATTTTCTGGAATACCATAATTGAGGTATACACACAAACCTTCTCTTACGTTTGATCTTCATTACCGTCGAACTTTGTTGCTCTTTGGAAACTTTCCATCGGTTCGTAATTCCTTGTAGATGATCAACAATCGGCACAAACGGTGGAATTGTTTCTAGTAAAGATTCACTTATAAGCTCATTAATTTTATTCAAAACAACGCTCATTTTTGGGCGAAAATTTCGGTTTTTTAGCAAGCAATTTTCGGCTATAGTCACTAGCTCTTTTGCCGATTGTATAGGAAAATGACCATTGATCCTAGGGTCAATAATCAACTTGAACTTTCCAACCCGTAAGTAAGGTTTAACCCATTCCAAAAGATGTTGTTCGTTGGTCGGGAGATCAAGATTCATTGGGGATTTACCCGTGATTAGTACATATAGAAACACCCCGTAGCTCCATACGTCACAATCGGTTCTTAAATGCCCGGTCCACGTGTACTCTGGATCCGCATATCCGTATGTTCCTACAACCTACACAACCCAAAACCCGACACGAAAATAATTAGGTTTGGGTTCAGCCAGGTTTCGGGTTGTAGTTATGTTCCAACGTTAAAAAAAATAGTTCTTTGAATGTACATAGTACATACCCTTGTTGTAACATGTGTGTGTCCATCTAAAGGACCTAACCTAGCGAAACCGAAATCTGAAAGCTTAACATTCCATTGATCGTCCAGAAGAATATTAGACGGTTTGAAATCTCTAAAGATGATCTACAAACATAAACAAAACTTAACAAAATATATTTTTTACACAAATCAAATGAGAAAACATCGTACCGGACAAGGCATTTGTTGGTGTAAATATGTCAAAGCACGAGCAGCCTCCCGAGCCACTTTTAGTCTCATAGGCCACGAGAGAGGTGAAATCGACTCGCTTGATAACCAATCCTCTAAACTTCCATTAGACATATATTCATAAACTAAAATCCGATGGTCGTCTTCACCACAATAGCCTATTAGCTTCACGAGGTTCGGGTGTTCAACCTGCCCAAGAACATTCACTTCTGTCACCCATTGTTTGTGTCCCTATAAACTTATACAAACGTAAGTACTAAATTTACCACAATTTATTATTACAATCAACAAAATCACCAATTGTATAGTAGTAACATAATTTGATAGATGATATACACAACCAAAGGAAGACCACGCTATTCTAACCCGAAACCCGACCGATAGGAATCGGGTTGACCCGATCATGTTGGTCAGGTTACACCTAAGTTAGGATTTTAGGTAAAAATAAAAACAATTAATCATTTATAAACCTAATTTCTCCATACCCCAAATACTATACCTAATTTCTCCATTCTACAATTTCTAGTTTATAGAAATTTATATGCTAATATATTGAAGTTTATGACTTTTGATTTAACAATTATATTTATATGTCAACGTAAGATCCGAATAAACCAGACCTGAATAAGTCATAAGATGAATAAATTTATGTTGACTTTGCATAATTTAAAACTGAAAATAAGACTTGCCATTAATCCTCCCTTAGCAATCTTGACAGCAACTTGAATCTCATCAAAAGGATATTCCAAACTCTTAATAACACCGTTATATACGCTCCCGAATCCACCCTCTCCAATCTTAGAAGACGGATTAAAGTTTCTAGTTGCTGCCATGAGTTCACACACCGTGAAAACCCTCAGATTGCTTGGTTTTTCAACCAACTTTGAGGAATCTGATGATACGTTATGATTATCGGTTAAAGCGTTGAGATTAGAGCAAGCCGTATAGAAGGTTTCAATGGAAGTCGATGTTGTTTGAATTCGTGTTTCATATTCGATCTCTTCTCCAAGCGAGCAGGAAAAACATCGGCAAGAAAACACCATTATTGATTTGTTTCTTAAGTCACAAAGTTCATTTTGAAAGTACAAGAATTATTACAAATGATTAAATATGCAAACAAAATTCGTAAGATATTATTTGAAAGTAAGGAGCACGATGGTCTAAGGTATACGAAAGGGAATTGAAGTCAAGTAGTCAAACTTGCCCCCACAGGGATGTGATTTCATTGTTACATCTGTTAATAAGACAAAAATATTATGTTTTGAAAATAGATTTTTTTTTTTGAGTTAGTTACATTAACAATGAATGTTCCTAAAAAATAGAAGGAATTTTGACTAATGAATATAAATTGGATTAATATGTTATAATTTAACTAATTATTATTTCTCAAAATAAAATATTCCGTCTTATTGACAGACTTTAGGGTTGTCAACTTGTCATTATCAAAACCCAAACCTTATTATATTATATTTGAAATTACATTTTGTATTGCTTGATATGATTTATTTCCAAGTTTACATGTAATAACTGCAGACATGAATCATGTAACCTTTTATTAAGGGTTCACACTTCATTTTCATTATAAAAAACAGTTTGAATTAAATACGCAGATGTTAAATAAATTCGTGTAACATGTTATTCAGGTTCTATCAGTTTGTTCTATGTATTTTTTACTTGTATGATTAAATATATGACACGTTGTGTTTGATATAAATCCACTAAGACCGTAGCTTACATATCAAGATCATTTCAAGGTTAAAATTTCAGAAAAATTGCAACAAAAAAAAACCCTTTTGTGATCAATCCCTAATTCGGCTACTGGTTCGTGAATAATCTAAGTTTTCCAAAAAAAATAAAAAGTTCACGAGTTAAGATGTACATAAATTGGTAGAAAAGACAGGTTTACATGAAATTAGTTATGTAACTTGCAGGCCAAGTTTCCTCAACTTGTGTATGAATTAAAAGGTTTCCTGTCTCTAACCAATGCATAAAAGCAAGCAGAGAGACCACCTGTTGTGTCTCGTTTCTCCAATCACCATGATACCTATACATAAACAGAGTTAATATTACCAATAATAAGCAGCAATATAATTAATAAATGAAATATATTTATTACTGTTACACTCACCTATAGTATTGACCAGGCCTTTCACCGACAATTTGTGCGAGTTGACTAAAAAGTTGGTTTAGTATGGTGATTTGGGCCTTAGCCTTCTCTAGAACCTCTAATTATAACAAAGAAACAAAAAAAAAAAAGCCCCAAATAAGCTGTTTATAAGAAGATTTATAATATGCTTATCAATCTAATAAGCTTTATTGTACAAAAGCATAAGCTCAAACACCTCCTAATTAATCTTGTTTTACATATATAATAACATCACTTAGTCTATCAGAAAATGTGGTGTGTTATCACATTGACCGGATTTATTTCTGAAAACGAGCAATAGCAGCCAATCAAAGGTTTAACTCAAATCAATCCTGTTTTACAAACATTGTAAGATCAAGTAATCTGTAATCCGATCTCCATCCGTCAGAGTGTAAACAAGTAGAAAGCATAATTTAGGTTAAGGAATACTAGTATGTAAAGTAATAGCAGGAATTGGGATGAACGAGAAGAAGGCTTGAGTGCATAGTCGATTCAATTTCCGCAGAAACAGCTGGTCTTCCGGATTCTTGTAATTTGTGACGGAATTCGTCAAATGACAACCGCGGAAGTAGGGGAGGACCATCACCTTGGCCCGCGGGAAATGGACTGTTTGTTAGGAACATTTTCATTGGAGAATAATTACGGCCAAAACCCCGAATAATACTTTTGTTGATGTTTGGATGTCTTTTAAATTTTATTTCTGGATAATCACCACTCTCGATCTGTTCATCATTACAAAAACTTCAAAAGGCTAAAATTGGTATTTAAAAACCTGATAAAGGGAATATTACACTTGAATATATCCATCATCTTGGTTAAGTACATGTAAAGACAAGGTACTCCGAACATCAAAATTACTAAGACCACCATCTCTTTTTATTATGACATTTATTTTTTCTTCAATTGTTAAAGTAATTGGCAGGCCCACTGATCTGGTTGCATTAACAGGTACGTGCATACATCCATAGGCGGGTACCCACTGGAACCGGAATCGGAACCGGCGGTTCTTGAAATACCGGAACCTGAAATACAAGTTCCTAAATTTTCGGAACCAGAATCGGAACCAACACAAAACTTCATAATCATCTCTAACGTGTGAAACGGAATATTGAAGAGGTGTGACGACTCTTCATGCCGCAGGTCAGGATTTATATTCTTCGTGCTGCTTATCATGATCTTATCTTCCTCCCCGTCCTTTTCTTGTTTAGAATTCATTTCTCCATCATCATCTTGCAACCTACACATAAGAATGATTTTTCTCAATAGCTCGAACATGTACTATCCATTAGGGCTGGCAAAATCCAACCCGACCTATCACCCCAACCCATATGGAACCCAAAATTTGCGGGGGGTTTTCGACCTGAGGTTCGTAAACGGGTCAAGTCATTTATAAATTATGATCTTTAAATTGGTCTTTTAAATCTCATCCTGTGTAGTTAAACAATTTGGGTTGAGATTTTGAACCAGTTTATGACCCAACCCGACTTATTGCCAGCCCTACTATCAATTAAGCTAACGTGCAATATGTACATGCATTCCCACACTGATACATGGGTTGTTGGTAACACTGGATAAGGCATCGAAGATATGGAGATGGTTTTATCTTTGACATGGTACGAGTATAATACTTTGCCGTCTTCGCCAAGATAGTGTATATAACCCCCCATATGTGAAGAAGGGATGTAATGTTGAGAAAAACCATTTATGAAAAGTATAGCGTCTTTGAGTTCTTCCATTTCCTTGAACACCATACTAGCCGTGTCGAGTTTGTAAAAATACACGGCAATTGGTGTTGTATTTCTTATGTGCCAACAACGTATTGCAACGTAGAATAGTTCTCCATTATGTTCTTTTAGAAAATTAGTCATGCTGGTAGAAACATAGAATAACTGAAAAGGGAGTCTCACAAATGGCGATAAATTTATCATTACCGCAGCTTGTTCCTTAAACACAAGGTCGATTTGTATGACCAAGTCATTTCTCACGTTGCATAACGCGTATATTTTACCGTTGTAACAAGCGAGGCCGTGTAAAAAACCCTCACCACCTGTTATGCTCTTCAGTTGCTCCTCATACGACTCTGTCTTCCATTCTGACCTCTTGTCTAGCCCACACACAAGCATTGTTGGTTTTTCACCTGTTATGAGGATCAGAACTGAGCTTGGATCGTCGGGAGGCAACGACAAAAAGCATATTTTAATAGATTCAGGATCTACAATTTCATCTTTCAAAGGGGGGAGACTTATGATCTTAGAAGCCACCGGATTCCAAAGAGACCACGTGTCATTTTGTGGATGGTTGGAGAGAATTACCCAACCATGGAAATACGTTCGGATACGATTCTTAATTAGCTCGGGGATCCGGCAGTGATATTGAGACGGTGTGTCGTGTTTCGGGTAGAAAAACTGGTCGCCCGTCTCGAGGTTTTGAGCAACCAACCATGGATATTTTGCACATAATGGAGGCAATCGATCAAATATGGTTGAACCAGACGAACTCTTTGTGTTCCCCGTCTAAGAAGATGAGAGTGTGGCTTGTAAGTTGGTTTGGATTTAAAGAAACAGAGTGATAAACGTAGTCAACCTCACATGCCCGTAAGTTTTGGAGATATCACAACAAAAAGGTGTTTATCACTAAATTTATTCAAATCCAAACCAACTTACAAGCCACACCCCCATCTTCTTTAATTTTGACACTTTCAACATGTCACACCCCGCCAAAAGTGGTTTGCGGGAGAATGGGCGTAAGACTATAACATAGCATATGATTATCGTAAACAATAAATGTTTGATAAAAAATAATGTCACCAAAATTTAATGTAAACAAAGTAGTTGAACCAAAACATAGTTTTAACTAAAATTTGGAGGTGACATATTTAGAAAACGAAAGTTTGACTCCAATGCATGCGACTTAATACTTAGCTTAGATACCTGAAAAACATAAGTAAAAGTATCAACAAAATTGTTGAGTGAATTCACAGGTTTTAATGAGTTCAAAATAGTTCCATAGTTTTCGTATGCCTGTGACAAAAATCGAGTGATGATACAAATGTTAAAAAAAAGTCTGCTAAAAAGCAGTAGTAGAAACAATAGTTTTCGCATGCCCTCATTGGCAAAAATTTAGTGATGATAGAACCATTTTAAAAATAGTCTGCTCCAAAAGCAGTAGTACGAGTTTACTCGCAATAGTAGTAATAATAGTTTTCGTATGCCATCGTTGACAAAAATTTAGTGATGATATCAACGTTAAAAATTACCTGCTCCTAGAGCAGTAGTACGATATAAATCGCGATAGTATAAACAATAATTTTCGTATGCCATAATCGGCAAAAATATAGTGTGATGATATAAAATGTTAAAAATGGTCTGCTCCGATAGCAGTAGTAGAAACATAATAGACGGTGATCCCCCAAAAGGTTAGCTATACCCTTTTGAGTTAAAATACTGACCCTAAGTCCATAACCAAAACAACAACTCTATACGTGCTAGATATGCACTCCTCGTGGTTCGGTAAACACCGATAAAAATGATCAAAATCGTGGGAGGGTGAGTCTCGGCCAATAGTACTATTTGCATATCCAGGGTCTAGTCGCAACTAGCTAATGATTATGTAGGTAACATATACGCACTTCCATGTACCTCTAAACTTAGTCCAAGCATAAGGATTCGTTGTCTAGTTTCCAAAGTAGATTTTATCACGATATAGTAAACGTTTATAAATATTGTAAACATTTATAAAATAGTTTATATGTTTTTCACCCCAAAAGTGAAATAGTTAAAACGTACAGTAGTAAAAGAGAGGTTGTGAACTTATAATCACAAATAGATTTTATAAAAGTAGTTGTTATGTTTTTCACCCCAAAATTGTAAAACAGTAAATAAAACGCGGTAAAAAATGGGGCTATGAACTCACCTGATGCAATGTTAGCCAAAATGTAGATAATAACGTGTTTTCCAACCAAATGATCCTAGCGTCTTAAACGCGTAGAAATAATTAAATGAGTGACGATCCAAATGACCCGTCTATGCTAACTGATGCAAAATGATTCCCTAATAGAGAAATTTAACTCGAGCGATATGTTGATGACATTATTAGACTGAACTCGTGTTTGAACTATTGAAACGATTTACGTATTGACTGAACAATAATGAGTAGTTAGATTTCTGATAATTATTTAAATTTAAATAAGTTAAAAATAATTATTAAATAATAGATAGTTCTTGAAATTATTTATTTACATAAAAATAAATAAATAAATAAATAAAGATATTAAATAATTAAAATGTTTTAACATGAATATGACTTGAATAGATAAATAAATAGATCGCTGAAAAAGGGTATGCTGGATTTGACACTAAAACGAAATAATTTTAGATGAACCCTAACTTTTTTTATATATAATCTTATAGTTTTTAAGGATCACTTAGTAATCTATATAACACTCATCTCACACTTTGTGCTCATTGTATCATAAATACTTTGTCATGGACCGCCCTCACCATGAAATCCATCACAACGACTGACCACGAGACGGCTAGTGTTTTTTTTGAACGGCTAGTTAATAAGTTAGTGGTTCGAGCCTAGGCACTGACATCCACACGGGACAATATGTCTTCCCTCAAACCACCCACCAATTTGTCGTGGCCAAGACGAGAAGGCTAGTGTGGGCACCTAAATATCACATTTTGTATTGCTTTATACGATTTTTTCCCCCCAAGTTTACATGTAATAACTGCAAACATGAATCATGTAACATTTTATTACGGGTTCGCACTTTATTTTCATTATAAAAACGGTTAAATTAGATATGTAGATGTTAAATTAATTTGTGTAACATGTTATTCAGGTTCTATCAGTTTGTTATATGTATGTTTTTTTTCTTGTACGACTAAATACATGATACGTTGTGTTTGAAATAAATCTGCTAAGACCGTAGTCTATATGTCAAGATTATTTCAAGTTTAAAATTTAAAAAAATTCCAAAAGAAACCCTTCTGCGATCAATTCCTAATTTAGGCTACCATCTACGGAATTAGAAGGTTCGTTAATATTCTAATTTTTTTTCCAAAATATAAATGGTTCACGAGTTAAGATGTACAGAAATTGGTAGAAAAGACAGGTTTACATGAAATCAGTCATGTAACTTGCAGGCCAAGTTTCCTCATTCTTGTGTAGTTTGGTCTTCTTTTGATGCCAACCCGCGAATTTTCACATCATAATAAACTTCTTCAACTTTTCTCAAATCATACTTCATTCCTGCACAAAAAAAGAAATATAATAATAATGATAATACCCAATTGTAGGGAAAATATGGCCCATTTACTATTGGCCCGACCCGGTATAAGAAAATGTGGAAATAACATACCATCAAACTTTCTGCGCAAAAGATCGTTTCTCAGATTTAACAAACGGAATGATGCATGAAGATCTGTTAAAAATTTTAAGACCTTTCTTGGGCAATCATAGTCACCAGCTGTCACTTGGTTAACTACATACCTAGGCTGTAAAACATAATTAATTACTTGGTTATATTAATCCCGTTAATTAAATAAATAAATAAGTGAACCAAGCTGTGTAAGATTCTTACCAATTCGTTGGACATAAAACAGATTCCTGCAATAAGAAACTACATTAGTAAAATTGCAAAATTACAAATTATGCAACAAATCAAAGAGCATCCATGATCATTAATTTGATTTATTAATAAAAAATAAACCATAAAAAAGGCTTGATAAAAATCACTCACCAATAAGATAGTCTTCAACATCAAGACCAAATTCTGAAGCATTCACTGCATCATCAAAAGCAAAAATAATGAGTACAGCTCAGCAATACTCGATCCTACTCTATTTACCAAAGTTCCCAACTAAAAACTAGAAATTTTATAAATATTTGTATGCATTATTTGATACTTACAGTCTAGTGTTTCCTCAACTTCTGTATGAATTAAAAGGTTTCCTGTCTCTAACCAATGCATAAAAGCAAGCAGAGAGACCACCTGTTGTGTCTCGTTTCTCCAATCACCATGATACCTATCAGTAAACAGAGTTAATATTACCAATAATAAGCAGCAATATAATAAATAATTAATAAATGATATATATTTATTATTGTTACACTCACCTATAGTATTGACCAGGCCTTTCACGGACAATTTCTGCAAGTTGACTGAAAAGTTGCTTCAGTATGCCAATTTGGGCCTTAGCCTTCTCTAGAACCTCTAATTACAACAACAAAAAGAGGAAAATAAGCCTCAAATATGTAAAATACGTTGTTTATAAGAAGCTTTGAGAGTGGCAAAAATGCTTATCAAGCTAATAAGCTTTGTTTAGCCCAAACACCTCCTAAATTAATCTTGGTTTACATATATAATAACATCACTAAGTCTAATTGCTTTCAGAAAATGTGCAAATACTACTGTATTATCACATTAACCGGATTGCTTTCCGAAAACGAGTCATACCGCCAATCAAAGGTTTAACCTTGAATCAATCATGTTTTACAAACATTATAAGTTTATAACATCACGTAATCCGATGCATTATATCACATTAATCTCCCTCCGTCTGAGTGTAAACAAATAGAAAGCATATGTACATCATTAGGGTTAACAATATGTGGAATAGTGTAAAGTAATACCAGGAATTGGCCTAGATTGATGAACGAGAAGAAGACTTGAGTGCATGATCCTCGTAGTCGATTCAATTTCCGCAGAAACAGCTTTAATTCGGTCACGTAAGCCTCCGGATTCTTCTAATTTGTGGCGGAATTCATCAAACTGCTTCTCTACAACCGCGGAAGTAGGGGAAGAGTCGCCGCCGGCCATTGAAGCTGAAAAATGGTTGCGGTGAGTTGTGCGCTGGGTGCCGGTGGTGTAGGAGCTCAGGGGAAATGAAACGATGGCGGTGCGGAGGGAGGAGAAGGTGATGGGGTTAGGGTTTAAGAAACGGTGGGATATTGTGGTGGTCAGTACTAATGCGTTTCGGAAGGCGGACTTCATTATTGCTGTTTTTTGCTTCAAGTGGCTTACTTAATTTGTGTTTTTTACACTTCACTATGCATTACTTGGTTGTACATGGTGCTTTAATTTATGATTCTTATGAAAGTTGACACGTAATTCCCATTCCATTTGATTTAGGCTAATTTCTTGATCAAACACTCATCTAGCCGGTCTAATAACCGAATCAAACCACTTAGAACCAGACCAAAATGAGAATTGATACTGTGGTTTTGGCAGGAGTGAGGACCGAAACAGTGACATCTTGGACTGGATTGATCGGACTGGGAACCGGGATTTTTCATTTTTATCGGTTTTGGATCGGATAGTGAACCGATTTTGCATGAAATAAAAACCGAGAACCAACGCGGCATAACTTGGTTCAATTCAGTCCGGTCCGACCGTCAATATCGTCCGATTCTTAATCCAATTTATACATACCTTGTCTGATCACCATTATCTCATTTTCTTCCTACTATTTCGGCCCTATGAATAGAGTACAGAATACCATACTCGAGTGATAAAAAAACACACACAAAGTCGCACGAGTTTTATTTTGGTAACAAAAGTTATGACTTATAACACATCTTAAAATAATGTGTGCTGTACGTAGTATAAAGGGTGAAGGTATAAATTTATCACTTGGCAAAATATAACAATTTGGAAACTAAAAGGGTCTGTTTCGCATGAAAAAAATAACAATTAGGGAGCCTTGAAATAATCGAATTCCGAAACACACAACACAAACCCCCGCGTGATTTTGCTGCCATCGCAACGCCGATCATCCTCCGCCTGTCGCCGGTTCTCGTCCCCCAAGAATGGAGACATCTGCAACATCTTCATCAAACTCTCGTCAATCACCTTTTCTTCGTTACTTTTATTGTAGCTGCTTCAAACGATGTTGTCGCTGTTTCTGCTGCTTCTACTCTTACCCTTAATTAAGGTTCAAACCCTAACTCTATAATCTATCCAAGCTTTACATAATTTCTCCATAATTAAGTATAATTACTTCCTTTTTCCGTGATCCTAAAGTTGAAAGCAGATTCGAATTTGCTTAATTTTGGTACATACTATACTACTATATCTGTTTGATAGTATAATTCTGTATATCTGCGACTTGCGAGTGATAAGGGCATAAAATATCTTAATTGTTCGATTTTAATTCGTTATTAAATCTTATAGGAATTGATATTATGGTTCTCGTTGCAAATTAAGGCCAAAAAAAACAAGACATGGTTTTGGAAACATTTAAATGCAAAAAAACTGTTATTTGATACTTATCACTCGTTATTGCAAACTTTGTTGTTCTTACAGTTAGTCAGTTATCAAATTATCAATTAGAACCAAAACTTTGCTGAATCCTGAAGATGGCTTGAAAGGTTGTTATTTAATTAGTCTATAATGTAGGAGAGTATGAGTGGCTAAAATATGTGTAATATTACTTAGCACGATGATTATGTTTTTAATAATAAGGTGGTTATGTACATATGCTCAATAGGGGCAAATATTTTTAGTAGCTAATTGTACACTACTATACACAAGAATATTTCTTTATAAAACAACTTTTTAACAACTTTCGTCCAACAAAAACTTTCTTCGGCTTCGTATCAACCACTGGGACCGGGGTCTCGAGAGGCGTTGCAGAATTGGTGGATTCGGATTGAACCGCAATGAGTTTGTTAACCATTTCTAGGACCTCACTCATATTTGGTCTTGACTTAGGGTTTCTAGCCAAACACTTATTGGCTATTTTTGACAACTTTTCTGCTAACTCTTGCGAGTAAATACCTTCGAGTTCAATGATTTTGAGGAACATTCCGGAATCTAGGTAAGGGTTCATCCATTGTAACAAATTTTGCTCGTTTTTGGGACGATTCATGTCCAATCGACACCTGCCCGTTATAAGCTCATATAGGAAGACCCCGAAACTCCATACATCACTCTTGGATGTTAGATGTCCTTTATGGGTGAACTCTGGGGCTAGGCATTCCATGGTTTCTATGACCTAATCGATAGCATATGTAACACTTTTAAATGTTGATGATAACTTGAGTTCTAGTTCGATTATGATTGTTTATAAACGTAGGGAAAAACATGTTTTCCTCCATACTTGGTTGCTTTATCTTTAAAAGGTTAATTACGTCATGATCCTTAAAGTTTATCCGATTTGATGTTTTAACTCCTTTAACAAAAGTCATTTACAAAAATAAAATAAAATTTAGGGTTACAACGCTAAGCAAATCAGTGAAAGTTTAAGAATTAAAACATAATTATAAGTAACCTACCGACGTTGAGACACGAGTGCTTCCTTTTTTCGAACCTAATCGAGCCAATCCATAATCAGAAAGCGTTACATTCCAATGATTGTCTAGACGAACGTTGGAAGATTTGAAATCTCCAAAAATAACCTACAAAACACCAAACGGTCGATTTTGTTAGCAATTATTTCCTAACTGGTTTGTGGGGTGTTGTAATACCTCAATGTCATGTCCTTCGTGTAAGTATTTTAAGCCACACGCGACATCTTTAGCCACTTTGAGTCTCATGGTCAACGGGAAAGGTTTTTTGACCCTTGCAAATAAATGATCTTCTACACTTCTATTTCCCGTGTAAGTATAGACAAGAAGACGATGTTTCCCTCTTTCATCCTCTTCTCCACAAAAACCAACTAGATTTACAAGGTTTATGTGATCAATCAATCCAAGAACATACACCTCGCTCTCCCATTCTTGGCGCTCCTGTTTCGATCAACAAATTAGTTACAAAACAAGAAAGAATAAGATTTCAAATACATTTGAAGTGGGGAACGAAACACACGAACCTTTACATATCGTTCGTCTAGACGTTTGACAATGAATTCATGGTTTTTATTGGAATACCGAATCATAGCCTTATAGATTGGTCCAAATTCCCCTTCACCAATCTTTAAACACGGGCTAAAATTATCAGTTGCTTGCTCGAGTTCTAGATACGTGAAAAGTTTAAGAAGTGTTCGGTCCATTGCAAAATCTGTATACGTTGAATAATATGAAGATTTTGTTTTTTCTACATCTGTTGTTACCGATAGGAATTCAAACAAGTTAAATCTGAAAACCATTCTGCTAAAAATGGAGGAATTGCTTTAAAAAGAAACCGGTATCATAGAAAATATGTGAAACTGATAACTACTCAATAAAGAGTCCTGATTGATTAATTTTTCAAAATACTTATGTTAGGCACAATCTTTTAAATTGCATGAGTAATCAACTTGTTAATTTATTTTTTTATTTATTTTATTTTCTTTGTCTCTTGTAAAACTAGATAGAGAGAGGCGAAAACTTCAATTCATTTTTGCTTTGTAGCATCCGATGTTAAACAAGTCATGCATATATATACGTTGTTAAACACGTTATATAAGTTTTTATTATATTGTTTGTAATGATACCAAAGGATTGGTTTATTGATTGATACGTTTACATGTCATTCTACATATACATATATACAAACATCATCCTATACAAAAAAAAAAAAATTCCAAAAGCTTGATATGTTCATCTTGTGACTTTATAACCCTGCAACCACTAAAAAAGACAGTCAAATGGGCAAACTTCAAAATATAGCTACTAAGAAAATGGGTTAAATTGAAACAATGTTCAATTTTATTTTCATATGATCTCTCCTAAAAAACTTTATTTATGAAATTATAAAATAATTATTTTCATGATTATCACTAGCTAACCTGTAGGTTTTCGTAATCATATTCAACACACTAATTATTTTTATAAGTTTTTTTTAAAGTCCCGACAAAAAGAGTTTCAAATCAACCCATACCCAACAAACAAACTACCTGCTTTGATCCATTACCTAATACGTCTAAACCCATGCCATTTTGTAATAAGTAATGTAAAAATAGTTTAAAAAGATGCAACAAATTATGGGCAATAATAATGTAAAAAGTTTATGGAAAGAAAAATTTACCTTCACTTTCTCCAGTAGAGCCTTTGCTTTTTCATCATTTTTGAAATGATCACGAACAGGCTGAAACAGAATGACAGCTCATGTGAGTAAAAAAACAATATATAAATTTTTCATAAAATTAAATAAATAAATATATAAGTCTTGAGTTTAGAAAATATCAGATTTTTGTCCTCCAAAATTGATATTAATTGATCTAGCTAATTTTATATCAAAACACTAATTTTCACTAATAAATAATGATAGTCAAAATTGTTTTCCAAATATGGGGTGGATAACATTCTTTTATAACGAAATAAACATTATTAAAATTATGAAAATTTCTATTAGCCACCGTAATTTATCACTGGTAATAGGCTATTATATATATACTTGTAAAATCCTATTTAAAGCTTTTGATAGTGCATGTTTTAAATCAACAGGTTGCAAGTCTCCTTTCTCATAATCACCAATTAAATCTTCATAGCTCATAAAAATCCTGATATTAAAAGGATATACAAAGAAAAAAGTGTCAGATTAAAAGCCATAAAATCAAATTACAAAATGAATTTGACTTTGACCAGTCAAAACTCACTTGTGACCTCCATTTTCCTGTTTTCTTTCAACCGTGAACTCGTTAAACCAAGGGAATACAATGTATTTAATGTACTCAATACATGGATTTCCTTCAACAATATTGGTTGGACAGTATGCTTCCATTATCTTTGAATTAACCTCATGCTACAACATTTATAATGCAAAATAAAAAATATATATATATTAATGAAACGTAAAAGGGTCAAACGAATCAAAGTCGTCTGAAGTATAAATCGCATTACTAAAAGAAGGTAGATTATATTATAAACCATATATTGTTTGTAACCAGATAAACACAATTATTATTTTTAAAATTGATAAAAAAACTGACCCGAATAAGTTTTGACCCGTTACCTAACCCGCCATGTTGCAACCTACCTCCTCATCTTCCATAAAGATGAGGGAAGAAGGATCTGATTTTGACATTTTTTCTTGTCCCATTTTTAAGCCAGGAAGCATGTCTGCATTGTAAAAATAAAGGAACAAAATCATGTTAATAATAATATAATAACAAAAAAATAATAAAAATCCTAATTATTTGGTTCTTACGATGAGATAATATTATCGGTTTGTTTTTCCTTTTGATATAATCACAGTACTCCCTTGCAAGAACATTCACTTTTCTTTGATCCATACCTAACTGGCAGATATCAGCCTGTTTCAATAAACAAATAAATTTATTAACGAGTTAAAATTACAATACACACACACACACACTGACACACATACTTTTATAAAAAATAAGAAAGAACCTTAAGAAAAAATATATCTGCACATTGCATGCACGGGTAGAAAATTTGGGCCACAGTCAACTTATCCTGCTCACTCCGGCCCATAATTTGACAGCACCTAGAAAAAACCATTAAATTAACTCAAAAAACATGAGATATATTCTGAATCATAATCTAAAAATTTAACAAAATTATACAAATAATCATTCTACTTAATTATCCTACGAGCACTGTTTCTTCGTGCAATATCCATAACCAAAGGCCAATATTCCTGTGTTCTTGAATTAATTTCATCAGATGACCAAATAAATTCAACATTATTTTCGTTAATATTCATCCCTGAAGCTTTCCAAATTTCAATCAAACAATTTCCAACATCTCGGATTTGATCCAAATCTCCATTCATTTTGTTGTTTAATTGTGCAAACCAATCTGCTATCCAAATTTTCATTTTGCAGCCAGTAGAAATTAGCTTATTAACACTAACTGTCTTCAAGATACCCTGTTTCACAATAAATATAAGCAACATTATTTTGACAAAAAGTTTGACTTTTAACAAGGTAATTATATTCCTATAGATATAAATGCATCAAACTTAAGATATTTAAAAAATGAAAGAAAAATATATATATAAAAAAACAAAAATAAGTATGATGCACTTACCTGACCGATATGCATTCTGCCCGAGGGTTCAAACCCGTCATAGCAAATAGCATGTGGTTTTTTGGAAATAAGATTGAATAATTCTTCATCTTGAATGCATTCTTCACCAATACTTCTCACAATTTTATATTTTTCTTCAACACTCATAATCCTAAACACATAAAGCATAACATTATTGCATTCAAGTATTTACTCATATTTAGTTAAAATGACTAAAAAATAAGTAAGAAAAAGAAAACAAGGGATTGTGTAAAATAATTTAGGTATAGAACTTACTGATTCAAGGTGGACGATTCATCTTGTGATGACATCACTCTTTTCATTGAATCCCCTTTCTTTAATGAGTCTAGATTGACAGTTGGAAAAGATACAAAAATTAGGACTTAGAGTAGGTAATCACCAACATATGAAAATTATGAATCGATTATTTTATGAGATTATCGTTAAATGTATATTAATAAAATAGTAATTTCTTTATATATATTTTTCCAAATAAATAAGACTTGTGACTTGTGATTTTATAAGTTATAACCCCTTAGTCATTTTGAATGCATAAAAGCATTATATTTAACACACTAATTAATTATATATATAAAAAAAAAGTTAAGTTTTGACCAAAAGAGATTCAAGTTAATCCCTTTTGCCACATGTGCAGTCGGTGTATGAGATGCAGAACCCAAATTATAATTAAAAATATGTAAAAAGATGGAAAGATGTTTACCTTTGACTTTTTTCAATAAATTCTTAGTTTTAAAATGATCACGAACAGGCTGAAACAAAAAATGAACGGTTCATATTAGGAGAAATAAATTTGCTCTATATAAAAATTATTAAACCAATATTTTTGTAATATCAGCACGAGCTCAAAGCAGCAAGTGAGTCATGTAACATGTTATTTACTATGACAAAGATAAACAAGCATGAAAAATTACTTAATTTTTTTTTTAAATATATATTTATACTTGCAAAATCTTGTTTAAGGCTTTTGATAGTGCTGGTTTTAAATCAGCAGGATGCAAGTCCCCTTTTTCATAATCAGAAATAAGTTGTTTAAAATTGGCAAAGACCCATACCAAGTAAACAAAATATTATTTATTAAAAAACATTAATTAAAATACAAACTGAAGTTTGACCAGTCAAGATACTCACTTTTGACCATCGTTTTCCTGTTTTCTTTCAATCTTGAACTCTTTAAACCAAGGGAATATAATGTATTTGATGTATTCTAAACATGGATTTCCTTCAACAACATTTGGTGGACAATATGCTTTTTTTTTATCTTTGAGTTAACTCTAGCTTATAATAGCCATCATGCACAAAAAGTTAAAAATATAATAGTGGAACTCAAATTCGTCTAATAATTTCAAAAAATTTAGAAAATGAACGAAATTTGACTTAAAAGTGTTTGATTGTTGACCCGAAGATCATACCTCATCATCATCCATTAATATGGAAGAAGAAGGATCAGGTTCTGACATTTTCTCTGGTCCTGATTTTAAACCAGGAAGCACACCTGCATATTCCAAAATCAAATAATAAAAATCACATTAATAAACTAATAACAAAAAGAAAATAACTAATAATTTTGATTCTTACAATGAGGTAAGGCTTGTTTTTCCTTTTAATAGCATCACAATAATCGCTTGCAATAGCATTCAATTTTTGTTGATCCATGTCTAATTGACAGATATCAGTCTATTTCAATAAACATATATAAAACTACAAAAAAATATCTACTTGTATAAAAATAGTAAAGATATATGATATACCTTATGGAAAAATATATCTGCACATTGCATACATTGGTTGACTATTTGACCAGCAGTCAACTCATCCTCACTTGTTATTTCAGAAAGTGTGATTTTTGGAGCAATATTTAGGGCAAGAGGCCAGTATTCATTTCCTTTTTTGTTAATTTCATCTGAAGCCCAACAAATTTCTACATTATCTCCTAAATTCATTCCCCCAGCTTTCCAAATTTCAACAGATTTTTCTCCATCAATTCTGATTTTCTTCAAATCTCCACCTAATTTGTTGTTTAGAAACGAATGCCATCCAGATTGTTACTTTGAAACCAGCAGAAATCAGGTTATTAACTTTGATTATCTTCATTAAACCCTGAGTTATATCCAGTTTTTCAAACCTCATCACACCAAATCGGCTGGCGATTATTGTCAAGAAGATCCAACAATTCTTCATCCTGAATGCATTCTTCCCCAATACTCTTCACGATCCTAATTTTTTCTTCCACATTCATCATCCTAAATTATATTAAATCATACTTAATTCAATTGCTTAACTTACTACATGTATAAAACCAAATTGGCTATAACTTAGTAGCTAACAGAGAGCATATTTTCAGAGTATTTTAACACTCGTAACGAAATTAGGCTATATTTTAGCTAAAATTGACTAATAGACACGTTTGAAATAAGATCACAAACATCAGGCGATTGTGCGTAACTTAATTTAGAGATGTATTTACATGGTGGATTCAATCGTTTGACATACCTTTTTGGACCCTTTACCTTTTTTGTCTCTTGTAAAGTTGGGCATCCATTGAAGTTAGTTGATTCCAAAGTGAAAACCGAACAAGAAACAGAGGATTCCAACGGAGATTTGAAGTCAAACAAATATTACTGGCAACAGTTTTCATTTAATTATTCACGTTATTTTCAACATGGTTATTATATATCTAACTCCTATGCGATTTATATTTAAATTTCTTCAAAAAAACATATTTATTGATTAACCATTGAACCACCCAATCACTCGAACACGTACATAAAAAATTAAGAAAGTCGATATATACACCAAAAAAACTACATTATTCACAACACTTAGACAAATCTTAAACCAGGCTCTATAAGCATATTAAAACATAGTTTATACTATGTGTATTTATTTTTATGGTATAGAAACCACTTTCCACAAATTAATGGATGTTTGTCTTTAGAATACATTACCCCTTTTGCAAATAACTATAAAACTGTATAGAAACAGACACTTTGATCCAAATTAATGGATGTTTGCCTTTAGAATGCATTACCCCTTTTGCAAATAACCATAAAACCATATAGAGACAGACACTTTGATCCATTTTTGCCTTGTAGCGTACGTTGTTAAACAACTCATACAAGTTGTAATTATATTGTTTGTGATAATAATAAAGATTGGTTTATTAATTGATACGTTAGAATAAGGTATCACTTTCCTTCGATGTCTTTCACATCCCATTTCTTAATACACAATTCTTCTCCCCTAATCCCACTACCACCACCCTCCACTTCCTCCGCCACCAACCACCGACACCAACCGCCCTACAACCACCATGCATCATGTAACAAATGTTTGCCATGTTCTTATGATGTTTACCATGTTCATGTTCGTTAAATCAGATATTATAACACGAGAATTCTACGAAGAGGAACGGAATGCACTGATTCCATTCCGAGACTCTATGAATTCCAGTTTGAATCTACACGGGACTGGACCGGCCCACCATGCAGAAACAATATCAGCAGGTGGGCTGGAATTAGTTGTTCCAATTCCCATGTGACCAAACTGACTCTTGAATCAATAAACTTAACCGGATCACTTCCGGTTAATTTCCCACAAAACATTACCTTCTTAACCGAACTCAACTTTAACAACAATTCGGTTACCGGAGATCTACCAAACCTCACCAATCTCGTGTATTTGGAATCCCTATTCCTTTCCAATAACCGGTTTTCGGGCCCAATTCCATCGAGTTACATGAACCTCCCGAACCTCACTACACTCGAACTTCAAGAAAACGAGATTACGGGCTCAATCCCGCCTTTTGATCAAGAATCTTTGACTGCACTCAACGTGTCATACAATCGGCTTTCGGGGCCAATTACAAAGATTTGATGCTAGTTCATTCGATCATAATTCGGGCTTGTGTGGAAGACCTATAGAGACGCCATGTGTATCTCCAAATAAAAAGAAGAAAGCTCTTGAAGTATGGAGTATTGTGATGATTGCTGCTGCAGCCGCAATCGATCGTACCATTTTTCGTGTTTTTGGTTCTGTTTTGTTGTTACAGGAGAGTTCGAAGGAAAGGTGCCGACAAGACGGCAGGTGGTATGTATATTTTTTAAACACGTGCAAAATGCTAGATTTTTTTAAAAACGTTTTTTAATGTACAGAAAAGCAACCACATCCTAACGAAAATGTCGCGAAAAGATCTCAATGGTCCGCGAGTACAGACGATCCTGAAAAAACGGTTGACTTACAGTTCTTTGACAAAAACAAGCCCGTTTTCGATTTAGACGAGTTGTTACGGGCCTCAGCTGAAGTGCTCGGGAACGGAACCCTGGGGACCACATATAAGGCGACAACGGAAACGGGCTTAACCGTTGCGGTGAAACTGCTAAAAGAAACGAATTCTTTGAGAAAAAAAAGAATTCGTACAACAAATGCAGTTACTCGGGAAATCGAGGCATGAAAATGTTGTAGAAATGATTTCATTTTACTATTCAGAAGATGAGAAATTGGTCATTCACGAATTTATGCAAGATGGAAGCTTATACGAGTTATTACATGGTTCGTGTTTAATATTCTTTCTTGTTTATCCTTTTTATTAAAATAATATTCTCGTTATAATAAGTTTAGTGACCAAAACTTTGCTCAATATATACGTGAAATAACATTTTATTTTTAAAAACTTTTGCCGATGGTTGTTTTCGAAACTTTTGTAACTAATATGTTCATTGGTATTTTTAGAAAGTAGAGGAATCGGGAGAATACCACTAAATTGGATGACACGTGTCAAAATCGTGACGGATGTAGCAAAAGGTCTAATTTTCTTACACCAATCTCTATCTTCTCAAAAAGTACCTCACGGAAACCTGAAATCATCAAACGTGTTAGTCAACATAAACGGCGAAACCACACACGCGAAGATAACCGATTTTGGTTACTTACCACTTTTACCGTCGCAAAAGTCAAAATTGGCGATCGGAAAATGCCCCGAGATTATTGACGGGAAAAAAGCAACACATAAATCAGACGTTTACTGTTTTGGGGTTTTGTTATTGGAAATCATTACCGGGAGAATACCGGGAGACGATAATTATGGTGATATTACAAATTGGGTTAGAAGTGCTCTGAATTCCGATTGGTCAACGGATATATTTGACTTAGAAATATTAGCGGAAAAAGAAGAGCATGAAGATGTGTTGAAGATTGCAGAATTAGCATTTGAATGTACGGATGAAGTACCCGAAAGAAGGCCTAAAATGACTCAAATTCTAATCAGATTACAAGAAATCCAACGTCCCGAAATAACAGTTGAATTTAATTACTGTAAATTCGTCGAAATTCTATATTAATATACAAAAAAACATCGTATTTGCGAGAAAAAATAAGGTTAAAAAACGTACATTAATTCGACTATCTTTGTCTAGTGAGTAGTGAGTGAACAAATGGAAGCTATAATTCAGGTTCCTAATCCGATAGCCACAAGTAAAAAAAGGCATCGGTTTGAGTTATGAATATCATAATCATAAGTTTTTAATGTTGCATATCGAGTAATCAGTCATACACTAGTGAACCTGAAAAAAAATAGATACATATATCGAATGCAATGAATTTGTTTTTTTTTTTTATGGTTTTGGTATATAAAAATCCTGTAACAAAATTGATTATCTAAAAACCGTATTTTTTTGCATTTGCGTTTATGAAAGCTTCCAAAGCCAATTAGGGTTAAAATAATGGGAAGAAGCACGGACCACTGCATACAAGGGGTATTATAGTTAATAAACATACTTAAAATATGCATAAAATAATTCAATGGTCAAGTAGGGGTTGGGCCTAAACGGATTCGGGTCGTAAACGCGCCATCCTAGTTTATAAACGGATAGTGTTCGCTTTGGGCTGTGGACAAACGGGTCGACCCGTTTACAACCTAATTAACCCGCCAACACGTTTGACCCGTTCAGTTGAAGGTGTTACACGGGTCGTGTTAGGGTTGGTTTTTCAAATACATATAACTAAACGGGTCATGTTCGGGTTGGGCTGATATCAACCCGAACCTAGACGAATTGCCAACCATGGTGAAGTAAGTGATTTTTTTTTTCCTTCCAGTAACGGTTACATACCAATTGGGCGTGACTAAACTCGAGGGAGATTGCAAGTGTGTAGGCGATGCCCGTGACACGATAAACGATAGAAAGCAACAGTATATAATTTGAGCCGAAGCTGGATCTTGGATAATTGATGAATAAAACAAAGAAAGATAAACTAATGGCTTCATGATGGTATTTATATGGTCCATTGTTTTCTGATAGAAAATAAGATAGACTATTTTGAACAAGACTTTTTGAAAAGAATCCCTTAAAATTATGATCAATTGATTTAGCACAATTATTAGCCGGAAGATAAAGTAGAATCACAATTATTAAGTAGGAAGTAATACAATTTTTCAATAAACTAACACCAAAGACAGATGTCATAATCGAAAATTGAAAATTAATTAAATTACGAAAGCAGATAGAGCACAAACGGTGGTCACTATCCGTTTGATTCCCACACCACAACCGGATTCCAAACACATATTAATTCCATTTTCCTACAAAACATTTCGATTCCGTCCAATAATACGCTCAATTATCCTCTGCATTTTATTTCTTGTCTAGCCGCAATTCTTCAAACCTCCATTCCTATGAAGCAATTCGATCACCTGGAATCGACTGAGCTCATCGCGAGCTTCGTTTCGATCGACCTCATGAATCAGGTCAGTTTTTGTTTTAATTGCATCACTCAAATAGAATCTGATTCAAGTCTTCCGATAATTGTGTTTTTTTAGTATTAATTACCAGCATTTTGTTTTTAACAGCCGAATCTGATCAATTTATGCACAGTTTGAAATACTTGTGCTTACTGTTTGATACTCGTAGTAGTTTTCTTTGTGGGTTATAATGAGTTATGTTTAACGGTAATTATGTGCAATTATTGGGATTTTTAGTTTTTAATTGCTAGCATTTTTGAAGTTTATGTAAAAAAATGAACTTGTTGATAATTGTGATTGTTTTAACTTTTAATTATCCATTTTCGTGTGTTCAGGCAGTCATTACTAATTATGTGAACATAATATTTATGTTATTTAACTAATGGTTGCTTAACCACTATTTTAGAGAACTAACATTTTTGCCTAAATCTTTATGTGATGATTGTTATCGATGCAAATTGGTGGCAATATAATTATTATTTGTGCAATTGTGCACATAACCCTGATTTTTCGTTGCTTTGTTTTTCTTGTATTAATATTTTTATATTTATAGGTTCACGAAGTACGATTATATCATTCTTTAGAGGAAGAAGCAATTGATGTCGACTGTTTACTTGTGGAACCACGATCTGATCAAGTTTCAGTTAGCAGTGTTTGGTGTTTTGAAGAAGATAATGGTAAATGTTGAAAAATATTTCTCGTCTTTGAAGGGTATTATAGACATTAAACTAATACTCATGACCCGCTCTGAAATTTAAATGCTTTTAAGTTTTTTGAATAAAAACATTCCGATTGGTGCAATTTCATACAATAGAACAAGTACTGCTCATGGAATATTGTTGATTGCAAGATTGTAACAAAAAGTATATATTATGCATCTAATACTTATATTATTCAGATTTTAATTTATTGTATTTTTCTTTATATATATTATTAATTAAAGGTATTCCCGGTTCAAACATAAACACACAAGGTGCAGATACGGCAAAAGTAAATGTATGTCTTCTTCTCCATCTCAATTTATTATGTTATTTTAAGGCCTTAATTAAATACCATTTTTATTTATTTATATTTTTTCTTCATATTTGTTGTATTTATATTTATGAAATAGCATATTTGCAGGCACTTGATGTTTTGCCACATGAAGCTGGAGTGGAAAATCTTCTAACAGAAAATGGTGTTTCTTCTTGTGATGATTATCTTCTTGGTGATTTTTTTAGTCTTTTTTAGTGTGTTGGGTAACGGGTCAAAACGGGTCATTTTTAAACGGGTTGAAACAAGTTGAATTCTTTTTGTCCAATTAATACTTCTTATAAATGTGTCACAAATATGATCACAAAAATTATGTTATTTTAATAATAATTTGATGTTTTTGAATAAAACGATTTAGGAGATTGTACGCATTAAATGTTAAAACTACACTTTGGGACTTTTGACCTGTTTCTTTTTATTCTAGTTATTTATTTGACCCGTTACAGATATAAAAACAGAAACGGCCCGTTCATAAGTAAATGGGCCAAAATTGCAACTTCCTAATATCTAAATTTATCAATTGTTGACATATTTAATTATTTATCACAGATATTGGATATGTTGACCATGGTGCTTGTATAAACTATGTTTCTAATGAAGTATTACATGTTGGAAATTTAAGTTCAGAAAGCCCATTTCCCGTTTTTCCCAATAATAACAAGGGCAATTTCAGAATGCAAAATATATTAACCGAAACCGCTCCAATTTCCGAATGCCAAAATTACTTTGGGAATATAATGTGTGAAATCGAAAATAAATTTGAAGATTTTTCAAAATCATTCATAGATCAAGAAAATAACGAAGATATAAGTCGAATAACAACTTTCTGTGAAAACGGGCCTACAAGAAGCCCGGTTCAAGATGGTTGTGTTGGTGCAATCACACACAAAAGATCCCGTAAGCCTACAAAACGGTACATTGATGAGTCTTCAAGTTTAAATCTTGTGAAGTGTAAGAAAAGAAAAGATGCTTCTTTGGTGTCAAAAGTGAAAATATCGAGGGTTCGATGTGCTAAACATCAAAAGTTGGTGGAAAATAAAGAAAAAGAAAAAGAAAAAGAAAAATTTTCATATTCTGAAATCTCGTTTGGTAAAGCGATTCAAGTACCGTTTATTTCTCAAGGCCCAACTGAATATCAGAAAAATGATTCATCTCCTAAGGTAAGAAAATGCAGTTTGAAATTCAAACGGGCAAAATATAGTTTTTTGCTAAAAAGGGTCTGGGTCAAACGGGTGAAACATTAAATTACTAAAAAATGGACAACAAACTGTTTGCCATCAGCCCAACACGGCCTTTTCTAATTTTTACTAAAGCTGGCCCGTTTCAACCCGGGCCTGTTTGTTTTTCTCTTACATCTGAACAAATTGAAATTATATGTTTATATAATAACAGATTGAAAATCGAATTGAGAATTATTCAAGTGGATCTGAAGATGATGGTGATGATGATGATTCAGAGACGATGATTAGATCTATGACAGGTGGCAATCAAAGAAAGCTTCATAGATTATGGACCGTTAATGAAGTGAAGAAATTAATTGACGGTGTTGCTCATTTAGGGATAGGAAAATGGACTCATATCAAAAAAATGTTATTTTCATCATCACTTCATCGAACGCCAGTAGATCTTAAGGTAATTTTTGTTAAATTTAATATCGTGTTTTCATTTTTGTATATTTTATGTAATTATACGAGTTTTATGATAGGAGCGAAGATAATTTTGATATATTTTTTGTAGGACAAGTGGCGGAATCTTTTGAAAGCAAGCCGTGTACTCAAGGGGAGTAGAATAGAGGTTAGTCGTATTCTTTTTTTTTTTTTGGTAACTACAAGTTTTTAACCGACTTATTTTGGTAATTTAAGTTTTTTTTCTGTCCCTATATGGTAATTTAATATATTTTTGAATTTATTTATTTATTTATTTATTTTAGGATGAGCAAAAAAGGAGTCAACCATGGAGACCGTTACCAAAGTCAATATTATGTCGTGTGAGAGAATTAGCCCGTACCCACGAGAAGATGACTCAAAGATTTCTAAGTCAAAATTTCCACTTGAAAATCATGCAAGAATTAAAGGTAATAATAAGGTTTCTGTTACTTGAAAAATATTTGTTAGGAATATTATTATTAATATTCATTAAAGATTTGATTATGTCAAAACTATTAAACTACAAGGACCTAAATTGAAGATATGGAAGTTCAAATTCAAATAAAGATTTAGGAGATAATCATTAATGTAAAAAGATATAGTATATCTTTATAAGTTTAAAAGATTTAGTATTATCTTTTCCTTGTAAGTCTTGGGTTTTCTAGTATATAAAGAAACCTAATGACATAGAATTAGATGTTCTTAGAACCCACGTTTTAACGTGTTTGTGTGTAAAACCTAAGCCTCAAGGTCGTATGATCCTGTTAACCAAAACCGTTCTACATATTTATGTGTAGAATTGGGGCTTTAAGTAATCATTGTACATAGAAGATGATGATGAAACTTTGTTTAGCTATACAAAACTGTTTATCTAATTCCGCAATTTTTATGTTTTGTATATGCTTATTCCAGATAAGAACTAACTATTCTTGAGCCTAAAGATCTATGTTTATGAAGAATTGTTCGATCTCAACAATTGGTATCAGAGCACGGTGGCTCAGATCTGGAATAAACAAGTTAGTGGAAGAATCAAGCATAAAAAGTTATGAATATAATTCGATTTATTAAAAAGGGGGTAAAAGAAGTCATCTGTGAAAAACGATCCCTTTTGCAAATTGTTTCTAGGGTTTCTGAATGCAGTATCAATGGAACCAGAAGCAGCCAACGATCCGATGATCGGAGATAATAACCACGAAGAATCTACGGAGTTAACTATCCTCAATGCTTCCAGCTACCAGCTCCATGATCTCGACTCAATCGAGTTCCCGCCAAGCCTCATCGAAATCGATTTGACGGCAAATCGATTGAAAAAGCTGGATGGCAAATCGATTGAAAAAGCTGGATTCACGTATTTCTGATTTATATAATTTCTTTTAAAACCGATCATCACTCCGCCTCTTCTCTAGCCGGCGTTCTCTTGCTGCGTTAACGGCGACTGCGGGAGCTCTCTTGCTCTGTTATACAAGATGAGCCAACCACAAAAACGGAAAAGACCCGAATCTAATCCATCCTCTGGTCTATCGCAATCTGATCACAAGGTACTAAATACCATCAAAAGCGAAGGATCACTAGCAATTTTGAAATGTAAAATACAGAAAGAAACAAACCTACCCACCCCTGTTCTCAATAAGTGCCTCAAAACCCTCCAAGATCTAACCCTAATCAAGGAAACCGTTCATATCAAATTCAAGGGAAAACACAACATCTCAACAGAATTCAAGCCATCAGATGAAATCACTGGTGGTGTATGGTACGCTGATGGAAAACTCGATGCAGAATTCATCCAACAGTCTGTTTTAAGATCATAGAAAAATTGAAAGTGGCGACATCAGCTGGAGTTTATGTTTACTACTGATCCCAATTCAATATTACTACTGGTATTGCAACTTGCTACTGCTAAATTCCGGTTACTACTGATCTCAATTTCGATTTTACTACTGCTCCTAATATACTACTGATCAGTAGTATATCTGCTTACTACTGATCCGATTACTACTGGTCTCGATGACGGAATATCTTTGCTGTTTACTACTGATCCATATTTAATTACTACTGACCAGTAGTAAAACAAAATTACTACTGATTCAGTGTTTCGATTACTACTGCTGTGTTGACTGATAAATTATTCAACAGTATTGACCGAAAAAATTTTGAAGAATTTTTTTTACTGATTTTTTTTTCGATACATCATACTTTGGAAAGCATGACACACACCATGCTCATTCCATACTACGGTTTATTGATCGTATCTGATAATAATGTGAAACGAATCACATTATTCACACACACAGGTTGAAGGCATGATGAAGATAAAGGAAAGTTTTTATTTGCTACATATTTGATCTTTATCAATTGATTACAGAAGATAATTGATTATATTTTATTTGAAGATGAAGTGGAAAGTCTTACTACATAAGATGTTATGTATTGTTGTAACTGCAATTCAACCGAATCTTAACGAAAAGATCTGTTGAAGACTAAGATAAGCAAGTCTCTCATACAAGATATGATGTTGCTGATTACTATATTTAGACGGAATGTGATGCTTAGTTTGAGTTTCTACTTCAACTTCAAATAGAAGATAGTTGGTTTTCAATGTAATTAATATAGCCTTGAAGAACACAAGAATGATAGCACACTTTTAGGGGAAGAAAAAGTGTTGATCATTCAAGGGGAAGTTCAAGTTTCTCGGATTGATTTGATTATGTCAAAAAGGGGAAGAGACTTGAAGATTCCTAGCTAATTCTACAAGTTTTGTCAAATCAAATAGGGGAAGATTGTTAGGAATATTATTATTAATATTCATTAAAGATTTGATTATGTCAAAACTATTAAACTATAAGGACCTAAATTGAAGATATGGAAGTTCAAATTCAAATAAAGATTTAGGAGATAATCATTAATGTAAAAAGATATAGTATATCTTTATAAGTTTAAAAGATTTAGTATTATCTTTTCCTTGTAAGTCTTGGGTTTTCTAGTATATAAAGAAACCTAATGACATAGAATTAGATGTTCTTAGAACCCACGTTTTAACGTGTTTGTGTGTAAAACCTAAGCCTCAAGGTCGTATGATCATGTTAACCAAAACCGTTCTACATATTTATGTGTAGAATTGGGGCTTTAAGTAATCATTGTACATAGAAGATGATGATGAAACCTTGTTTAGCTATACAAAACTGTTTATCTAATTCCGCAATTTTTATGTTTTGTATATGCTTATTCCAGATAAGAACTAACTATTCTTGAGCCTAAAGATCTATGTTTATGAAGAATTGTTCGATCCTGACAAGTTGATGGAAAATGAGTTTTATCAACCTCCAATTGAACACTTTGATGGAGTTGTAGCTTAATGAAAAGGAAGAAAAAAAGTTTATTGCTCGATCATATGAAGAAAAAAAAATGCACATGATGAAAGTTTATTGTTCGATTACTTGTAAAAATGAGTATCTTAAGATGTGCCAAAATGGTCGGGTTGATCGGACCAATCCGTTTGGTATATATGAATAATAATGTTGTAAATAAGATTATAACGACTATATTGTAAAAGTTAAAATTTAATTTCTATTAGTAAAACAAGAGCGAAGTGTAAAAATCGTCCCTTTGATTTAGCTAAATTGAACGTTTGGTTCGTGTGATATTCAAAATGCAAGCGACGTCTATGTTTTGAAACTTTTCAACCTTTTTGGGTTTTCCCCTTCTGACAGTGTTAATTGTAGTATATTTTTTTTAAACGCTCAGTTAGTTAGTTAGTGGATTGAGCCTAGATAGTGAGTACGCATTTCCTTGAACCATTTACCTATGAGAAATAAACCTCATCATTTGTTCACGATGGGATTTGAACTTTATCTTTTTCACCGGTATAATTAGACTAAAAGCCTTAGGATATTGTAGCATGTTAGTTGAAGCATGTGATATACATGTGATGGTATTTTTGTACTTTCAGAGATAGTGGTCCCAATAAAATAAGGTTTTTTATTAACTTTTTAATTATTTTTGTTATTAAGGTTTTCTTAAGATTTGTTCTTAATCAAATGTTCTACTACCACCTCACCATCCTACCAATAAAAACCACCACTATCTCCCACGACTACCTGCCACAATCCCAAAATTAAAAACCTAGATTTTTAATTAGGGAAATGTTAATAAATGTTCTTAGCACATTGTTTTAAAAAAAAATTATGTTATTGTAAATTAATCATAAAAATAAACGCCCCCTGAATTTCATAACTATCTCAAGGTAGTTATGCTTCAAGACTTGTACATTAGTATCATTAATCATTGCCCTTAGAAAAACGGTTAGCAAAAACCTTTTAATTAACACAAAAAACCACCCGCCACCCAAAAACCCAAACCTCAAATCTGCCCACAACTCCGACGATCTCTCTCACACACACAACATTATAAGTGTAATGTAATACACGAGCAAATTATTGCCCGCGCGTTGCAGCGGGATTTAAAAAATACATAATCTTTGGGGAAATAAAATATCAAAGATATTGAGCACAAAAGTTTAGGGTCAAAATTTAACCAACATAAAAATTTGGGGGGCAAACTTCAACTAACTTATAGTATTAAAATTTGACTAAAATAAAAGATGAGGGGCAAATTGGAAATTGTTTATGACCATCGACTTATGTATGGTGATTGTATATATAAGAGAATTACCGCATTTTTCCATAATAGTTAAAGTTAATCTCAAAATTTTTGGTCCATTATATTGTGCTTTGGGTTGTTACTAAGACCCCTTCAGTTTCCTCTTCGGTTGTTTTATTCGGTTAATTGACGATTAAAAAGGTAGATATGCGTGTATATATATGTATGTGTATGTGTATAAAATAAAGTGATAAAAGAAGTGAATTTATGTCAAATCAGCGCCATCAGTAGACACTCCAACTGACATTCAATTGACATACATATGTCATCAATACTATTTCTCTTCAAAAAATCTAGTCTCACTATTATAAAATATATATACACACACAAAGACCCAATACCATATTAAATTACCTTGGGCCCACTTCAACTCCTTCCCCGCTCGTCGCCAGACTGCCAAATGCAATCGACGCCCCTAAACCGACAGCCCGTGCCATCAGTTGGGGTGAAGAAAAACCCGTCGGTGATGCAATCGACGCTCCCGGTGTGAGTGATCTTATAATCATACTAGTAAATATAAAGTATAGGCCGTTGTTTCTTTAAAAATTTTTGCTGCCTTTCAAAAAAATGATAAGGCACAAGTAGCCGTACAAAACTTTTGTAATATTATTGATACAATTGATTTGGTCAAAATATATCACCTCACGAACAACGGTATGGTATGGACAACTAGACAGTTATTTTGGGAGGACACACACACGTGTGTATGGTACACGTGGCATATACGCTTAAATATGAACCGTTGATTGGTCATCAGTTAAGTGGAAGTGAAAAATGATGTCCACAAGTTTTATGATGGAGTGGGAGGAGATAGCGGAAGGGAGCATGGGAGGAATTAAAGGCGTATATATTAAATATCGAGATGCCAGTTCTGCACAACATGTGATCATTACTTTACCCTATCCAATTATATAATATACTTATAGTTATAAAACCTAAAATACGAATATTTCTTTGACATTTTTAAGTTGTATTAAAGTATTTAATAATAGTGGTTTGTTCAAGGCAGTCCAAAGATTTTATTAAATCTCAAGGGATAATTAATAGCTCTTGGATCAAGAAAAAGTCAAACGTCAAGATCAAGATTCAAACCACCACTACCACTACAAACACATGTGATTCAATACATCAATACCCCACCCACCACCGCCGTCCGGAGACGGAGGCCGCCGTCGGCGGACGGCGGCGATCGGCGGCGGCCGACGGTGGTCGGTGGTGGTGACCGGCGGTAGTGATCGTGACTTAAAACACATGTGATTCGTAGTTCGTATGCTCCCATGTTATTAGAAACTCATGTTTTTAGTGAATCACATGTGTTTCGTGACTTGAAACACATGTGATTCGAAGTAATATGCTCGTCTGTATTTTGGAACCACTGTTTGTAGTGAATCACATGTGTTTAACCTTTTGAAACACATGTGATTCGTAGTTCGTATGCTCCCCTGTGTTTTATAAACTCATGTTTTTAGTGAATCACATGTGTTTGAAACTAGGGGTGACAATTTCTGACCCGACACGAATCCCGACCTGAAACCGACACGAAAATAAACAAGTTTGGGTTGCGGTAAAAAATAATTGGGTCAGTCTCGGGTTGAGTCAGCTGACCCGTTTATTAAACAGGTTAGGTTCGGGTCAATGATAATTTAAATGGGTCTACCCGCCAACCCGTTTAATTATTAAAATATATTTTAAAAAATATATATTTATACTTAATTTATAGTTTACTAGTTAAAACATAATTAATAGTTAGATAAAGATTAAAAATGTTACTTGGTAATTTGGTGTTTAGTAATAACAACATTTTGACATGTTTAACCCGTTTAACTTGTTTGGCCTGATAACCTGTTTAACTCGTTTTATTAAATGGGTTATATGTATTAGGTTTGGGTTGAAGTTAAACAGGTTAGGGTTGAGATATCTGACCCGTTTATATAAACATGTCAGTTTCGGGTTGAACGTTTCTGATCTGCCAACCCGCGAACCCGAACCCGACCTGAATTGCCACCCCTATTTGAAACACATGTGATTCGTAGTTCGTATGCTCCATTGTTTTTAGAAACTCTTGTTTTTAGTGAATCACATGTGTTTCGTGACTTGAAACACATGTGATTCGAAGTAATATGCTCGTCTGTATTTTGGAACCCATGTTTTTAGTGAATCACATGTGTTTTACCTTTTGAAACACATGTGATTCGTAATTCGTATGCTCCACTGTGTTTTAGAAACTCACGTTTTTAGTGAATCACATGTGTTTCGTGACTTGAAACACATGTGATTCGAAGTAATATCCTTGTCTGTATTTTGGAACCCCTGATTTTAATGAATGACATGTGTTTCAATACATCAATACCACCACCAACCCCGCCACCACTGTCAGTCACCGGAACCACCACCGACGGCGCCGGACAGCGGTGGCCGGAGGCGGCGACCGGCGGTGGTTGTAGGTGGCAGTGGCTAAGAGATTTGATCTTACCATTTTGATCCAATGACTAGGATTAAACCCTTTGGACAATATAAAACTCTTATACTACCTAGAACACAACTTTTTAATAATAAACTAGTATTATGTTACAATGTTACATGCATAATAATGTTTCATCGTAATAAAGAGGAAACATTTAAATACTTTTATTAAACTATATGTATAATTAGATATTACAAATAAAAATGTTTTACATACATTGTAAGCACGAGTATACAACTGTACATAGCTTTAACTTCCAAGAAAACAATGTACTTGCCGAAATCTGAATAAAATGTCAACATCTTGAGGAGACATAGTTTCTTGTACCTTTCTAAGCCACACGAGTTGGAAAACTAAGTCAAAATTCCCAAAATATTAAAGAAACAACTTAATTTCTTGCCTTTTAGCTCATCCAACTCGTACCCTTTATGACACTTTTTTCCGATTTACCTCGTTTAATCTAGTTAGCGATAAAATATAACTCGAAATTATTCATCCTCGTGGTATTCTTTTTTGTAGGATATTTCAATTTATAATCATGCTCGTGATATACGCGATATAACCGTTATCTTAGTCATTTTCGAACATTTACCTGACTATTTGGTAAATCTATACCTAGAGAATGGATTGAATTCATGACCTTTAGGAGATAATTTCAAACTCCTTTACCGCTAGATTATAACTAGATTGTTATATTCATGTATCTCTATTTAAATAAAAATATGATATTTACAAAAGTGAATGTATACATTATTTGTGAAAAGTCTCTATCTGAGTATGATTATTAGTATGTATGTATATATGAACTGTTGATGTAGGATTTAAACCGACCAATTGATGAATCAGTTTGCTGGATTTCATTTACTCCCATTTTCAATTTGAGTTCAAAGGGTCCCTCTGGTCAGCATCGTCTAGATCACCTCACATTTTCATCCCAAGCTGACGATTTGACATATGTTGGTGATCTAAACATCCAAAGTGTGTGTTTCAGAACTACACTGACACAACACTATTTTTAATTATATATTTTCATACTAACTCGCTCAAAGTTCGGTCAAATTCTCCAAATATCGTCAAACGAACAGGTACAAAGTAGTGAGTTTTACAACCAAGTTTTCTAGTTTCTCACTAACATAACTAGGGGTGAGATCGGTCCGAAAATCAAACCGAACCGAACCGATAGAACCGAAAACCGATAAGGCTAAAATTCGGAAACCGAAACCGAACCGATAATGTGTAATCGGTTTCGGTTGGGTATTCGGTCCCGTAACCGATTTGAACCAATAAGCTAGAGCACAATGCCATGTCAAAATTGAGACGTGTATTGAAACTTTTAAGTCCATGTAAGCTCCTACCTTTATTATTGTGAGTAGTTGAGGAGGCAAAATTGGTTGTTCAGGAGGCAAAATTAGTATTGGACCAAGAGGGAGAGGTAGTTCAAAGAGGCAAAATTGGTTGTTTGTTACTTGGGCCCATTTATCGGTTCGGTCCAATTTTTTATA
Organism: Calendula officinalis; assembly: GCA_963853835.1. NCBI lineage: Eukaryota > Viridiplantae > Streptophyta > Magnoliopsida > Asterales > Asteraceae > Calendula > Calendula officinalis. The sequence goes on along the minus strand of OY970823.1, from coordinate 76,000,785 downwards.
CCGAATGGACCGAAACCGATATGGACCAAAAACGATATAGCTGAATTTCTTAAACTGAAAACCAAACTGAATTCTCTTATCAGTTCGGTATCGGTTCGGTTTTTAATTTCGATCATTTTGCTCACCCCTAAACATAACCAATAACAAAAGCTAAAAATCGGGAAAATAGAAGTTCGTTGGTAATTAAGTTTGAGATGTATTTTTTTTCCATTTGGGATTGAATGTGTTATGTTATTAAAATCAGAGTTGTAACAAATAACAACTTGGCTCACCCATATGCACTAAACCTACAAGACGCACAACACTAAATTTATATGTATAATATGTATATGGAAGTAGGATTCTGTGAATACTTAAAAAACGGTGAGGACACCTAAAAAACATTGCAAAAAATTCCGAAAAAAATATATATAACTCCCCATGATTATTACTACATTTGACCAAAAAAAAAATTTGAAAAAAAAATTATGATCCACTTTTTTTTGCGGGTTATAACAATGATCCATATTTTTTTTATTTTTTTTGGATCATTACCATGATCCATATTTATTTATTTTTATCATTTTTAATTTTTTTTTGGATCTTATATACTGCGATTTTAATGTTTAAAAAAGAATTTTTTTGAAAAAAGTTTATTTTGGATCATTTTTAGAGTTTTTTTAGAGTCCTCACCGGGAAAAGAGTCCTCACCGGATCCGAACCCTATCTATATGTATATATAAATTTGTATATAAAAAAGTGAAAGTTAGGTACGGGTTTGTACAACTTTCTTTCAATATCATACGTGTGAATAATAGTATGTGCGTGAGTATGTGTAGAGGGACAACACAGAGCATAATATTATTAAAATTGTTCAACTACCAAATTCATGACACTTGGGAATTTCTGCTTCAAGAGACCAAGATTTTATGGTTATCCATTAAATTATAATTTATGTAATCATGTTTTTAATTGTACAAAACAACCCATTATTCATGCATTGGTGTCAATTATAGATCCCCAAATATTTGGCTATAAAGCTTAGGTATTCTCCACTTACAAAAGGTCAACTCCATTATGATAGATCCAATAAGATTTTCTCAAATCTAGACCAACCATATTGGTTTGATTTTTAAGCTAACTACAAACTTGGAACCCGTTCCAAAACACAAATCGAGAACGGGTTTAAAACAAATCGAGGAACCGGTTTAAAACAAATCTAGAAAATTAGAATCGGTTTTTAAGAAGCCTCGTATTGATATAAATCGGTTTTTGACTTTCATCAACGGGTGATTAAGATAAACTTAGCAGCATATAATAATAGTAAGTGATTTGTACATAACATTGTTTTGCTATACACAAAAGGTACGAATAGTAGATAACACTAGGGGAGAGCATTTGGACCGAAAAAACTGAACCGAACCGAAAACTGACCGAAACCAAACTGAACCGAAATCGATAACATGTTATTTGTTCGGTTTCGATTTTGAAAATTCATCGTTTTCGGTTCGGTTCGGTATTCGGAAAATGATGAACATTTGGCCTAAAAAAAACCAAACCGGAACGAAACCGAACCGAACCAAAACTGATAACATGTTATTGGTTCGGTTTCGGTTTTGAAAATTCCCCGTTTTCGGTTTCGGTCCTATCGATTTCGGTTCGTTCTATCGGTTTCGGTTCGATTTTTGGACTGAGCTCACTCCTAGATAACACCAAAGTACAAGTGTACAATACTAAAAGTATATATTTTTACTTATTTAGAAAAAAAATTCACCCATTCTCTAAGATTGGGAAAAGGAAAGACAATATATAAGTAGACTTTTTTCTAGAAAGGGAATGACATGACTAAGTTAAATGTGGCAAGCACAAAAAAAAGTTCTCAACTGAAAATACTAAAAATGTATGATGAGAGTGATTATACTATCATTTTGGTCTATAGGCCACTTTCCACTAAAACTAGATGATTCACAAAAAAATCATTACTAGATTAGATATCTATTAGTCAATCTTAAACCTCCATAAACCACAACTTTTAAACCAAATCAATCTAATGGCTCCTAATACATTGCCTAAATCTTTGCACACACTCACATATAACGTGAATCAAATAATAACTAAATATTTGGTAAAACCATTCCCTAACCACTCATTTCAGACTAACATGTTAAATCTCGATGCATCTAAAATAAGCGGTTACAAATGATTCTTGTACGGCATTAAACACTTGTTTTAAAATATATATAAAGAAGAGTGATAGATCAAGTGTCCTATGGCTACAATCGGGTAAGCATAAAGATGAAATGATTTTTCTTTTTCTAATAAAGGGTACTATAGTTTATAACGAATTATAAAAGATAGCTAAGTTTTACTTGTAATCTAACTGTCGTCGTTTCTAAATCTTTATTCTAAATCTCCTTTGATTATCTGACAACATTAATATGTAATGACTTTAAAATATATTTCTAAAAATACCAAATAGATGACAAGTTATAAAATGGGGCCCGAGATCGAGAGTGAGGGAGATAAAATAGTATGGAGGGCATGGGATAAACTTCTTGGACAAAGTGCAATTCCACACACTTTTATTTCTTACATGTTACTTAAAGATATTATAAAATAATATACATGTGAATGTGTGGGGAAGAAAAATATTTGTAAAAATATAAAAGAAGGCATTTTTTATTCATGTCAAATATATACCCGTTCGTACAAATTCGTATCACCATATATTAATGAGATATAATAAAATAATAACCCCATGAATGCATACTCAAAGTACACTATTGCAACAAAAGAGCATAACCACATAAATCTCCAACTTTCACCCTTCTCAGTTCTCCCATATCTTCTTCAACCTACCCATCCCTCTCCCTCTCTAATTAATATTAATATATATATACGAAGTATAAGTAAAATCAAATAAAATATGCTAGAATTTGTAGAAATGGTAGAAAGTACTGTATTAAACATAGGGCATTTTTGTACATCATTAAAAATCATGCATGATGACACGTCTCAATATATGATTCGTTCAAGTTATGCATTTGTTATCATGAACGAAAATGGCATTGTACTGTACAAGTGCACTGTCCAATAATCAAATTGAATCACCTAGAACCGAATTGAATCAAGAACCAAGGCTTTCTGATATTTTTCTGGGTTTTCGGTGTTGGACTAGATCAGACTAGATGATCAGACCAGATCGAGAATCGATTTTGCATGAAAATTAAAACCGAGACCTGACCAGTATTACTCGATCCGGTTCTCTATCCAGTTTGCGCACCCTAGTCCGCACCACAATATTTCCTACATTTTATACAATTTTAACCCTTTCTACTATAACCTTGGTCTCTCTATATATATTATATAATTATATCATGTGATCCCACATTTAATGTTCCAATAAGCTCTAAGTTCCAAGATATTCAATCTGAAAACACTATATATGCTCTCTCCTACCTCCAAACCAACAACACACAACATCTCTCTCCCTTTCACACACACACACAAAAACAACTATACATATATCTATACATAAACACACACATAGTGAACATGGTGAACGGTAAAGTGATGAAATCATGGATTAAAAAGTGGAAAAAGATGAACGATGGAGGAATCGTACCATCATCAACAAGTTGCGACAAATGTTGCAATTGGGCATTCAATTGGCCATCATCATGCATGCATGAACAAGATGAAGCTTCCATTCCAAGAGATGTACCAAAAGGTCATATGGTGGTTTATGTAGGAAACAACCAAAAAAGGTTTGTGATCAAGGTGAAATTACTAAAACACCCTTTGTTCAACGCCTTGTTGGATCAAGCCCGAGAAGAATACGACTTCACTAATGATTCGAGACTTAGTATTCCATGTGATGAGGAAGTTTTTCTTAGTGTTGTTAGGTGTGCCACGTCACCACAAGATCGAAGAATCCCGTTGTGTCTTTGACTTTTTTGTTAAAGTCAAATGAATTGTTCCCGCGATATTTTAAATATTTATGTAAAGAGATGACTTATTAATATTGTATGTGATTCTTAACTCTAATGTGAGAAATGAAACATGTTATTGTACGGGTTGGATAACGGGTCAAAACGGGTCAAAAAGGTAAACTTTTTTTGAATAAAATGATTAAGAGGGATGACTTCCAACCCGTTCAGCCCATTTGGCCCGTTCCCAATTTACATATTGACCAATATACCCCTGTTTTACACTTTTACTAGTGCTGTAAATTAATTTCTCCCCCAAACACATGTAATAACCTAAAAAAGATATCAATCACGCATATATACAACCACTACAAGAGAGAAAAAAAATATACACATTTTATATATGCCTCATGATAAAAAGTACATATGATACAAAACATCAACATGATGTTGTAAAAAATACAATCAACACACAAAATACACTAAAAATTACCGCTTCAAATTAGTCGTATTTTGAAGCAAATTTCATGAAAATATCATCTAACATCTTCAAGCAATCCCTGAAGCTCTCTTTGACCAAATGGTATTCCAGTAGAATTAGCATCTTTAGATTTAACAGAAAAATAGTATAAAAGCCACGCAACCATAAAATAAACTTCCATAAACGATTGGAAAGCAGAAGCGAAAATTTTTCCAAATAATCGTGCAAGTATCCATCTTGCAGATGACCCACAAATGATTCCTTCTAAACATTTAAGATTAATTGCAGGATGTAACATTAATGACAGCAAATGAAAACATTCTTTCACAACTTCTCTTACACTTTTTCTTGTATCCACCATTGCAATCCAAGCATCAACAGCAAAAAGAAAGGATACTAATGTATCCAGTAAAAACCATGATAACAGAAAACCGTAAATTTCTCTTTCTAACCCTTTCACCCAAGGTGAAACGATTGAAAATGGCATTAATTTCAACCGAACAAAAATCTTGAAAAATAAGTATTGGTCTTGGATTTCACCGAAGAACCAAACACCTAATAGTTGAGTTAATGCATCTCTTATAGCCCATCTCATAACAATGAATCCAGAGAGCCTTTTTAACCCTAAATTTGAACCGTCCCATAATGTGCGAAAAAATGATTTATATCCTTTTAATAAATCATTCACCACTACTAGGAAAATAATCCCTAAAACCCAAGCATAAGTAACAACAAATCCAAGAATTGCAAAACCATATGAAGCAGATAAAACACCAAGAAGAAACAATAAAGCACTCATTTCATGGTGTTCAAGCTCGAATTTTTTAAGGAATAGCTGCAAGTCATTAATGCTATCACTCTCATTTTCCTTAATCACAACATGATCATTACTATTATCAATGTTACCTGTATCCATCTTCTCTTCTGTAATTGAATTAGCTGATTTGAACGAAATTTTAGCATTGGAACGCACAATTTCCGAAACCCTAATTCCATTATCCGAAATGAAATTCGGAAACCCTAACCGAGGATCAAACGAGTCAAGTATCAACGACGTGGCATTAATTTGCGGTTTATATACCGTTCCGAAGAATCGATGATCGAGGTCTTCATCTCCGGAGAAAAAATCATCATCTAGGGTTCCGACGCGTGTGAGCTGAAGAAACTGCCGACGGCGATGGCGGTGGGTGATGGGAGGTGGAACGGCGGCGTTGCCGGATATGTGGAGACGAGAAAGGAGTGATTTAATTGAAGGATCGTGATCGATGAAGGAAGTAAGGGAGTGAGTAGCGGTTTCGACGTTTGAACGTAACGAAAGGATGAGAAATGAGAGGAGGATGAAGATGAAAAGGTGGTGGTTTGTGGTGAAGATTGTGGTGGTTTGTTTCAGGATTTGGGTGGTTGTGCGTAGATGAATCGCCGGAAGTGGCGGAGGGCGGCCGTCCATGGTGGTGGTCCTCGTCGGAGTTGTATTTTATTCACGTCTTGTTTGATGTAGATGGAGAGTTTTTAAGTGAGCTCATTAGCTTAATAAACTCAAAATTTAGTACTTTTTTGGGCTTACTAAGCTAATAAACTAATAAGTACCTTTTATTAAGCTTTCCCAAACACCCCCTATGATTTTAACAATATAGTTACTAAAATTACTAAAATAACCCGCCAATTTTAAAGTCATAACTCAACTTTCATAAATACCAAACTAGGGGTAAATTTAGGATTTTCACTTCAAGTAAATTTTCAGTCGTTACGTTTTCTAATTTCTACATAATAGGCGAATATTAACGTATCTAGGTGTCGGAGGGTGACCACGACCACCACGGTCGCACAGTGTGGCGGTACATACACTGTCATTCTCGTGGTGTATCATGACGAAGATTTCCGTAGTGCCGCGAGTTATAAATTTTTTAAATTGATAAATTGGATAGTGGTTTGTATGATCCATAATTGTATATCTGTGATAGTTTGCGGTTTTGAATGAAAATTTGATGCAATGTTATTAGGGTTGTCAAATCATGTTATCATTTCGTATTTTTGGGTAACATGTTACTAATTCGATTTTCTCAACACGACACAAAGTTGTGTTTTATTTTGCTAACATGAAATCAACCCAATTAGAAAACGATAAACACGACAACCATGTAAACACGAAATAAATAACAAAATTACCAAATCTTCTATATAGTACATGCTAAAAAACTGACAGACATGACTAACACGACAAAAATATAACATAAATTTCTAATGTTCTCAAAATCATAATTATCGTTTTAATTTCTGAACACGAACATGACTTCGTGTTTGTTTTATACGACACTAACACGATACGAACACGAATTCAAATTTCGATTTTAGTCAATTTTCAATTTGTTTCGTTTCGTGTACTTTTGTCGTGTCGTGTCGTGTCGTGTCAGATTTTCACAGCGTAGGAGTTATAGTGACTCTGTGATGGTTATGACTAATTTCATACATCGTCTGCTCTTATTAAAATGGAGAAACATACAATATTTTAAATTTAAAATATAGTGGGTTTTCTTAAACACATATTGAGGTTTTTTTGCAGACCTTAGAGTCTTAGACGCGGTGAGTCATTTGCGTATGTTATTTTATTTTTTAAAATTTAAAACACGGAAAATGGGAAGCATATCATAAAAGTGTATGTTATGTTCATGTAAATTATATCTCATGCTTTAATAATGTAACGATTTGAGTTTATAATTTTTTAAAAGTTGGCAAACCAATTTAATTTCTATAGTTTTCAAGATAAATATTATGTAATCATATTTAATAAAATAAATATGTATCTTGAAACATTTTTTTTCATGAAGTATTAACTATTTGCATGTAAGACAATTCGTATTTGTCTCTATTCACATTGTCGTACCGTAGACCTAAAAGATACAAGAAAATGGAGAGACCAATTTCTGCCACAGTGACACGTGTGTATAATAAACCAAAATCAGGTCTCATTATCTACTCAAATAGAATTATTAAAACTCCTTCAACTACAAGACAATTTTTTTAATTAGCGATTCATTTGTGGTGGATGAAGATGAAAACTATAACTAAAATGGGGATCAATATTAGTGATGAATCGTATAAGGTTTTAGGGGGGGTTTTATACATAAGGGCTTAAAAAGGTTCCTTATTGTCTTCTCCTTTTCCTTATTTTTCTCCATCTCCTTCACGTAAAAATTAAGTAAGGGCAAACAAGAAAGAGAGCCTCTGGTCGTACGGATTATTTTTCTTCATCGCTTAATATTACTCTAAACCCTAAGATTCTGACACATTACTTGATTTGAGTGATTAATTGGTTGTTTCATGGCAAATTGTTCAATTTTCAGCTTGATAGAACGAGGTTTAAAGATTCCTCAAAGTGAACGCACAAAGACCTCAACTTCTATCCTCGTCTCCCTCATGAAACAGCTTCAAAAGTTTGGTCTCTTCTTTAACGCCTATTTTGTTTTCAAGTTTTAGTTTGATTTCTTTATTTTGGGGATCTCAAGTCTTGTTTATTACAATTTTTACACATATTATGATTGTTTATATTTGCATGAACCAAGCATCATCAATGATAAAAGAATTACTAAGAAATACTCATTATAATTCTTTGCATTCCTTTTGCCTTCCCATTCCCATTACCTACGGTCTATCATTAGCATAATGATTATTAAAAGGGGTTGTTTTTTTTATAGTTGTTACACAACATTTTTGAATAATGATTATTTTCCTAAACAATATGCTAAGAGTTATCATTAGCAATTTTTTTTTAAGTGATGATTTTATATCATACTTTTTTTATACATTATAATAATTGCTTTACATATTTAAAATTTTTATAGTAACCGGTACTACACATTACAAATTTTATTGTATTCAGTTATTTACTATAGTATTTATTTAGTATAATTAAACAATTAAATGTAAAACTTAATATTCTTTGCTTGGGCTCCAAGACGGACTCGTGAGGAACCACATATGTGGCAATTAAAGTTATTGAAGGCTTATTTTATTCAAGGCAAACTAAAATTATTTGTCATTATATTTTTATATTTAATTATGAAATGAGATAAACGAATTATTAATTATGAGTAGAAATGTTAAGCAAATTTAATTTGACTTAGATGAATTAACAAATATATTGAACAAATACACTACATTATATATATTAGAATGGTACCCGCACAATGTGATAACGAGTACTATATAATTATATTTTCTGATGATCAATTAGTGGGTGGTGATAGACTGATAGTGAGTTGTGGTAGTAATTTCCAAAATGCATTATAAAAATAGGAAAATGTACAAAAGACAAACCTCCTAAATTTTAGGAATATTATTTTTTTAATCAATGTACAACATTTTTATGCATGTTAGGACTGTCATTAATAAAACCCATAAAAATATATGGAGTACTTCGTATTAAAAGATAAAGATAATAGATAATCGATAATAATTAATTATTTAACAAAGGTTTTTATATTATTAAAATCAATTAAATTACTAGCTGATTAATCCGTACAACACTACAACATTCCTTTTTCTGGCTTCTGTTCGCTACTACGCGTCTGACGACGAAATTACACGAAAATGGACCACCCACCCCATTTTCTGTTGTATATAAACACAGTCTTAACAATGGCTTCCTTAATTTCATGAATCAAAAAGGTAAGATTCAGAAGCAAGGATTTCATTTTCTCAGCTGACTAATAGCAAGCTAAAATGATGATAAAAATGGAGATCAAAGCAAAAAAAACAGAGAGTGAAATAATGGTGTTTGTTTTCAATGGTGTTTCTATCTTTTTCAAAAATTTTAGGGTTTTGGGTTTTATGGAATGGCTGTAAAAAGGGTTTTGGTGGTCTATGTAAATTTATGTGTATGTATGTATCTATAAACCCACATAGATAAACCCCCTTTAAGCTCAAAATCAGCACATATTTGCTCTTGAAATATGTGTTGATTTAGGGCTTTTTAGGGGATTTTTAGTGTTACTGTTACTACCTTCCCCATTTTCAAAATTTCTCTATGTATGTATATATGCCTGTGTAATGTATGTATGTGTATGTGTGTGAATGTATGTATGTGTTTTATATATGTATGTATGTATGCATGTGTGATCATGCATGTTATGAATGTATGTATGTATGTGCATGTGCATATAGGGCTAGGGTTATTACCTTTTTGATACGGATGTTGACTTTGAGCATGAAATTTCCTCTGTATTCAAACAGATTTTGTATTTTGTTAACTAAAATTTGACATTGTTTCGGATAATTTCATAAAAATAAAAGAAATTAGTTATGAGCCAAAACAATGCTATTTTGGATCATAACATTTACTGTATATATTTATTTATTTCCTTTTTTTGCTGAAACAGTATTATAAATATGGATAAAGAAAGCTTGTTTTCGAGTATGCCAATGGCAGAAAAACGAAAAAAACTTAGGAAATTGGCAGATACGAGGGTAAAAAAGAAGACACTAAATTCACATGATTATAAAAAGATGTTTCAAAATGCTAAGGAATTCGGTTCGGGTTCAAAAGATAAAAACCCACGGTGTGAGCCCGTGTTAACCGGTGAACGGGCCGAAATTGAGCATGACTCGGGTCAAATTTGTTCAATATGCATGACTGGTGGAAATCTTATGTAAGTAACAGAAATATTTCAATATCCTTCATATTTTATTATTTTCACTCTGTTTTTACATATTTTTAATCAAATATATTTTCGATAAAAAATATGTAGATTATGTTCGGGTGAAAAATGCAGAAAGAGTTTTCATACATCATGTTTAATTCCTTCTTTGCCTGATGTTTCTACTGGAAAATGGCTTTGTGACCCGTGTAAAAAAAACATTACAGAATCTGGTGCGCATCATGTTTTTTTTCTTCTTAATTATGATTATTTATTTAATTATGTATTAACTGACAGCAGTTAATTATGTATATTACAGGTAGTGTTGACCCTAAATTTAAGGTCTCAACCAAAATAGTAAATCAAGTACTTCCTTATGTTGATACACTTCGTGATTATTGGAAAAAAGGTCAAAATGCTGTTTTCTTTGACTACCAGGTGAATTTTTTGGTTTAAACAATATTATTCATATTATTTTTTAGCTATTTTTTCTTTAATTTAACTCATTTGGCCCGTTTGAGATAAATATAACCCAAACTGGCCCGTTCACTAAACATGGGTCGAAATCACCACATGTAGTTTAAAGTTTAAACAACAATTTTTTTCTCATAAAAAAAAGTCAAAGGTGTTGACTTTATTGACCGGATGTTGCAGGACCGTTTGCTAAAGGTGGTGTTGTTTGTATTATCATTACTAGATAATGTAAAGAAGCCAATTTTAGTCATAGCTGCTGCAAATGTAGTTTCCTCATGGGAAGCTGAATTTTCAAAATGGTCAAAGTTGACCAATTTTGTAACTTACAAAGGGAGTAAAGAGGACCGTGCCACTATTAGATCATTGGACTTTTATAGTCAAAACGGGTCCATAAAGTTTCAACTGCTTTTATCTACTCCAGATTTCATTATTGAGGTACATAATTTTAATTGAAACAAGCTTAAAAAGAAAGGGGTCAAACAGGATGAAAGTCGCCCAAAATATTTATTTTCATGAGAAATTAGATTATTATTGAAAAATAATTGTTTTTCGTAATCGTATTTGACACACTAATTTTGTTTTTGGACAGAAAGTGTTTCGGGTCAACCCGACCCGTTTCAACAGTACCAAAGAAGTACCTATTTTGACCCGTTTTTCATGTTGCAGGACCGAGAAATGCTTAATCACATTAAATGGGAATTAATTGTGATCGACCAATGTCAATGGCCCATAATCTCGACCCAAATCAAGAAATTGAAAACACTTGTGGCTCATATGAAACTACTAACTGTTACTGGTGAATCAGTGGTATTTTTTTTAATTATTAAATATATTATTTTTCCCCTTATGTTTTACATTAGCTCATTTTAATTATTTTAATGATTTTTTTTAGGATTACCAAAATATTCTTTCGGTGCTTGATCCTAAATATGAAGAGATATATACAGATGCTGACGTGGAAATTAGTACCAAAATATTGGAAAAAAAGTTGGCACCATTTATTGCATTTGAATGCAAAAATAGTGTTCCTAAATTTAAGGAATATTGGGTCCCGGTTAATCTTTCTCGTATGCAAATTGAAAAATATTGTTCCTTGTTGGAGGGGTTATCTTCATGCTTAAAGGATAATGATTCACTGCATAATATTTTGACCCGAACACAAATGGTAATTTATGATAATTGTTTTATTTATATTTTTTTTTGTAAATTATATATATATATATATTAACGTATTTTTTGTAAATTATGTATATATTAAATTATGTTAATTGTTTCATTAAAAGTTAGTTTTTTGTCCCATTTTATCTGGTGACTGATGACATGGCATTAAAAGTTTGTTTTTGGTCTCTTGAACCATTTGAGTCATTAAAAGTTAGATTTTTGTTCACACGGGACAAAAACCAATTTTTAACGACTCAAACGGGCAAAAAGCCAACTTTGATGGCTGAAACATTATCAATTATATCTGCCACATCAGCAAGAAATATGCCATCTCATCAGTTGACTTGAACGACAAAAAAGTCAACTTTAAATGACTCGCCTATTATTTTGCCATGTAGACTATCTATAGTGAGGCAAATGAAAAAGCACTTTGGTATATAACTATTTTATGTAATTTACCCTTTTTATTTATTTCAAATTTTATGCATTATTTAAACAGTGTTGTGATCACCCGTATCTCGTGGACCCCACTTTGCGTACATCTTCTAGAAAAGACGATTCGGTTATTGATAAATTGGGTTCTGAAATAAATGTGAGTGGGAAAATGCAACTTTTGGATCGGTTTCTGTTAGAGATTGAACGACTCAGATTAAGAGTAGTTATTCTTTTTCAGGTAATGAAGTTTTAAATTTATTCTAATTAAGGATTATTTGTTATTGTAGAAGTGGTAAAATGGGCGGGTTGGGTAACGGGTAATTTTTGTATGGGTCGGGTTGTTAAAAAAATACATTATTTCTATAACAATCTGATCTTTTATAAATCGTTTTTTTTGAGGTTTCATACATTTAAAATATAACCCGTTTTTTTGTGTCAAATATAATTACGAAAAAGACATATTTCAGTAACAAACCTTTCTCTGAAAAAAGTGGTTTTTGAGGTTTTACGCATTGAATTACACTTTGGGCGACTTTCGACCCGTTCAACCCATTTGACCCATTTCCTTTTTAGATTAATTGTTTAATTCTTTTTATAAACAGTATATTATTTTAATAAAATGATTTTTTAGGTTTTATGCATTAAAAAAATACACTTTCAGAAACTTTTGACCCGTTCAACCCATTTGACCTGTTTCCCTTTTAACTTATTTTTTTTATCCATTTGTTTTTAACAGTCAGTGGTAAATTCGGAAAAAATATCAACGGGTGATATTTTGGATGATCTTGTTCATCGAAGATTTGGGCAAGATTTCTACGTACGTATTCCAGAAAAAGTTCTTTACAATTCGGCCCGTTTAAAGAAACAACAAGAAATAGAAACATTTAATGATTTGAAAAATGGGAAATTTATTTGCTTACTCGATTATCGATCTTGTCATTCAAGCATCAAACTTTCAAATATAGATGTAGTTATATTATTCAACAGTGATTGGAGCCCCTTAAATGATATCAAATCCATGCAAAAAATCACATTTGTCTCACATCGGGACCCGTTGACAGTTTTTCGGTTATATTCATCGTTTACTGTTGAAGAAAAAGCTTTGATTCTTTCTAAAAATGATAAAACAAATCTTGATTTAGATGTTTATAATTTTAATAAAAAAATTTGTCAACAATTGTTGGCATGGGGTGCATACCATTTGTTCCGTAAGCTCGAAAAGTCAATCGATTGGTCAGAAACGGGTCAACCATTTATCGATAATTTGGTTCGCGAACTTTCGATTTTGTTGAAAAACAATTCTTCCAACTGTTCGATCATATCGAACGCGTATTGTGAAAGTAACTTATTATTGGGTGAAACTGAAGAACACATAAAGGAATGTGATTTAATTGATGAAATTGGCCCGTTTAAGTTTTGGACTAATTTGATAAAAGAAAGTCATCAAAAAGAAAAGAATTCGGGCTGCAGATTATCTAGACGGGTTCAAAAGTCGCCCCAAAGTTATTGTTATTGGTTTGAAGGACGTGATGATTATACTTATAGTCATGCACCAATTTCACCTACTTTGAAAACAAAACCAAGAAGTAAAAGAAAAAGGCGGGAAAATGGCGAACAGAGCAATCGGGCAGGTATAAAAACTGTTATTTTATACAAGAAAATAATAAAGTTATAAACTTTATCAATAAAGTAATTATCTTTATTTCATACAGGGCCGCGTGCATTTGGTGGTGGTCAGTGGTCATCTGAAATGCTACCTACCACGGGCCAACGGGCTGCCCGCTCACCAGTAGTTTCTGAATCAATAGGCCAACGGGCTGCCCGATTACCGGTAGTTTCTGAATCGATTGGCCAACGGGCCCAGAATGAACAACCTATGCATAATTCTAATTCCACACCTCTTGGAACAGAATTAGAAAAAATTCAGAAGGAGAAAGAACAAGTAACAAAATTACAAGAAGAAAAGGTTTGTATTATTATTTATTCTTTTCATTTTCTCGAAAAATGACATCTTTTTAGTAGTTGTGCAAATTTCTGTTCAATTTGGGATTTTGGTCACTAAATGAAAAAAAAAAAGAAGATAACTTTGTGTCTCGTTGGGGTCATTTGGTAACCTGATAATCGATGATGTGCGGTAACCAAATGACCCGAATGGGACACAAAGCAATCTTTTAATGACCAAATTAGACATAAACAGTTATAGTTAATTTTTGGATTTTGTCATGATTAATTGATAATGATCTTTGTTTATATGCAGAAAACAATGCTTATTTCTGAATGTGAAAGAGAGATATTAGAAATACGCAAGAAATACGATGCATTAACTGAAGAATCTGTTACAAATTCAATGAATCAAATGAAGATTATTGAAGATTATTACAATCTTGTGTGTGCTAATAATCAGTTGGCTGAATTTCTAGCACAAAAATGTGATGATGATCTTGATGCTGAAATTATGCAGAATATAGAAAAAGGTATGTATTTTGGCGGGTCGGGTCGGGTTGGATAACGGGTCAAAATGGGCTCTAGTTGACCCGATATACTTTTTGTCCAAAGTTATTAATTTTTTTCAAAGTTATAAAATTTATTTATTAATCTAAGAGAAATGATTTAGGAGGTCAATGCATTAACAATACACTTCGGGCAGCTTTGAGTCTCTTTGACCCGTTTGACTCAGTAAAGATTAATCATAAGTTGGTAACTGTTTCTGTTTCTTTTGATTACAGAAACTAGAACATTGAGGATTCCTGATATCTCTGCATCTGTTCTAATACCACCAATGAACCCATGTTTGACCAGCGGGCCCGCCACCTATATCTTCGGGCATGGTTCGGGCCCGGTCAGCTCGGGCATCCGGTCAGCAGCCCCTCATCTACGGTCAAACCCGTCATTGTTTGCACCAGTTTACAACCTCCCAACCGTACCCGAACCATCATGGTCAGCCATCAGACCCACCAGTTATTTATCCGGGCAGCTTTCAGACGGGTCAGGAGTACCTTCCCCTGCCCCTGCCCCTGCCCCTGCCCCTACCCCTACCCCTGCCCCTGCCCCTGCTCATCTATGGTCAACTCCCCCAACAATGACCGGTTTACAAACTGAATCAAAGGTTGGGGTTTATCAAATAACTGAAGAAAATACGCCGAAACTGCCCATGGTGCCCGAGCTGCCCAAACTGCCCACGCACCTTGAGGAATTTTACAGGATTATTGATCTTGGTGTGCCATTAAGCTCAAATCACAGCACTTCTTGATTTTGTAAGTGTGCTCTTGCGATGTAAAGGGGTTTATGGTACCGTTTTTGGATAGTGTAGGGATCAAATGTGAAAATAGTTAGCAACTTAGCATACGAGTATATGAGTAGTTGCTTAGAAAAGTACATGTTTCTTGTTCATATTTTGTAGTTGAAACGTTTAACATGTGTACAAGAATTTACTAAGCATGTTCATATTTGGTTTGGGCCAGCCCACTATTTTGTTCCTTTTTTGTCTTAATCTATATAATTAATTAATGTATTGATAAGGTTATAAAAAATACTATATTGTCAAAATAATTTAACTAATTATCTTAAATAAAGTGTACAAGGAGGTATGAAGCAATTAAAAACACTCCAATGTATACTTTAGCTAGCTTATCTTGATAGGTAAGTTTTCATATTGCACCAAGCGGAGATAAATACAAACCAAATTGACCCTTTACTCATTCAATGTAGGCTTCAAACAAAAATTTATAGTAAACAATAACTTATCATATCATTTTAGAACCCCCAAAACAGACTAGACCATGAACGTATTGCGATATGCAATTTGGCTTATGAGTCATCGATACGAGTTACGCATGTGTATTTGATCTTTGTGTTGGACTAACCTAGCTTTTTACCTAAATAATGGTAGTATTTAATTGATAAGGATTTTATCAAAAAGAAGTACATTATAATATATTTAGGATTTTTCTTATATAGAAAAACTTAAAAATTTAGATAATATACTTATTTTGGAAAAAACTTGTGTTAGTTTTGTTACAAACTTACAATGCAGGGTAGACTAACCAAAAAGTCTTACTTAAATCACTCAATTTACATTACCGTAATCTATATCTACTATATATAATGCATTTAGACCCTTCCCTAAATAGCAGGCTGAAAATTCAGCCAAAATCTTGCTATTTTTGGAATTTTATCCTTTTGCTAAAAAAAATGCGGTAGCAAGGTTTCGAAACCGCAACCTGTTGTTTAAATACAAACGCTCGAACCACATGGCCAGGCCTCCATCTACGACATTTATCGAAACAAAATACTATTAAATGGACAAATTATACGCTTGTTCACAACTGAGTGGGCTTTATCCCACCAAAACAATTGAGTGGTCAAATCTTTTAGGCCCATCATTTAAATCGGACGCTTCACTCTACGGCAGTCAATAGTCATGGATGCTTCATTCGCCCGTTTGTTCATCCGCCTGTTCACATGCCCTCCTCGAACCCAACATTCCACAGGGATAGAACCGAGGAGCCATGGCCAGTCATTGATTCAAGTAAAGCCAATCATCTTCATGCGCCTCCTCGATTCTGCAATTTTCTTCTTCGATTTCTTCAAGAATGAGTATCCTTTCTTCACCATATAAATACAACATATCGATCTGAGGGTGCCTGTGTTATGTGATCAGGCTGTAGGTGAAGAAAAGAGAAGCTCCGGTTGCGGAAAAAAGTGCCGGCGAAGAAGTCGAAAGACGCTAAGGATCCGAAAAACAGAAAAGGCCTGATAGAGCGTTCTTCGTCTTCATGTAAGTTTCTTAAATCTTAATTTCCACGAGATCTGTTTATATTTGCTTAATTGTTTGTTTAGGTGAAAAGAATGAAGAAATCTGTTCAATTTGTTGTTGATCTGTAACAATTTTGATTTAGGTGAAAAGAATGAAGAAATCTGTTCGGATACAATGTAAAAAAATCGCAACAACAAAGAATACAACAAATCGGTCTTTCTGGTGAGCGTCGTTTTCCGTTATCCCAACAAACTTTTGACCTTTTTATCCGGTTTCTCTAATGATACGTTTTTTTATTATAATGAAGGTGGGTAAAGCTATCGTGACAAATGGAAATCATAATCCGCTGCTGGGCGTATAATTTTCGTCAAAAATATCTATATTCATATACTTTTGCTTCAGTTCAAATAAAATTGATGTTCTATTTGTTTCTTAATTCAGGAGAAAACTCCCTTTGGTGCTAATGCAGTGAAAAGGAAATCTGAATACGATAAAACACTCCAGGCATACAACAAGAATCTGGAACATGAAATTTTCATTAGAAAAAAACAAATCTGAAAATTTTAAAATCTACACTTTTATGTTCTTAAATCTTAGGCTGAAGTGATGGATGTCTCTGAAGAAGAGGTAGAGGGGTAATCTGACAAGTGGCTCATGAGAATGAAGCAGAAGATGAAGATGAAGATGATGATGATGATGATGATGATGATGATGATGATGATGATGATGATGATGATGATGATGATGATGATGATGATGATAATGCAGGGTAATTCATCAATCATCCAAATTGAAACTTAATATGTATCTATTCAAATGCATAAGCTGATGATATCGCTCAAATTAAAAACATTGGATTATCATTGTTTTTTTAATAAAAAAATTGACATAATAGTGTCTCGGGTAACTCAAACCATTTCGACCCACAAATAAATTTGACAATATTTTTGGCTCTTAATGCAGGTCTTGTGTTATGTTAGACAAATAGCCCAAAAGTTGTATATGGACTTGGAAGATAGCGAACTGTTTTGCGTACTTTACGTTAAAAAATTAATCATGTAATTCTTTGGTAGAGTCATTTGGCAGAGTAGATAACTGAGTATACTGGGGCATTTCTGGTTTATGAATCTTTGGCAAGTCCGGTAAATTAATCAAGATGGTTTCTTGCTTCTGCTCTAAGGTTGCTGGTTCTCATTGACGTGTGTGTGATGATCAACAATAGTATGACATATGAAGGGTATTTGTGAGGCAACATTGCGATGAAAATGAATGTTGTAGGGAAGTTTTGATGATAAACCTTTGAATTAATTGCTTTCTTTTATATATGAATTAATATGCTAAATACCATATGTTATCAGCTTTATCTTTAAAAGTAAAAAATAAAGTTGGTATAAAGAATTGCTTCATTTGTTGCAAGTAATAGTTTCAATTATGTATCATCTGGACCATCCTTGGCTTGACTTGGGTAGACTTATGTTGACTGGTCACCACTAGCAACCATCGCTACCTCCACTAGCACAAACCAATTTGTTACTGCAAAATATAGTCACAGGGTACCCGCCGCCGCATTACGCGGGTACCTGCTAGTATTTTAATATATATGTACATTCTGAGTTAAAACTTATATAATACAATAAGGAAAGTAATTTTTTGGTGTATATATTAACTCTCTTTTATGATATGAAAAATATACCATACGGTAAAAAAAGAATAGATTAAAAGGGTTTACTTTTGTTAGTTTGTAGGGAGTTTTGAAATTTTTGGTCAAATAGTCAAAACCCTTGGTTGGGTATTAGAAATTAGGCGAAAATTTTAATCCCAAACACACATCAAAATGGCGACTGCAGCTGCGGCAGCTCGATCTGTTTTTCGGTCAACCGCCGTCCGTAACGCGGCGGCGAGGGCTGCCTCTCAATCCAAATCTGCTCGGTCTCCCTTTTCTATCCCTAAACAGAATTCTCTATCTCATCGCATTTTCCGGTAATAGTTATACACGCACTCCTTTGCAAGCTCAAATTTGATTTGAATATTGAAATTTTTTTGGCAAAAAAGTGCCAATTGAACTGAATTTTTGTTCGCTTTGCAATTAAATCGGTATCAAGTATGTAACTGAATTTTTGTTCGCTAATTTGAAAAACCATAATTGAGGATTTAATTTGATTTTGCAGATGTCCAGTTGAAATGAGTGCTTGTTTGGAATCACTACAACCATTTCACACTGTTACTGCTTCTGCTTTAATGACATCCATGCTTACACTTTCTCAAAATGGTTATGGTTGGCTTCCTGAAGGTAATACTAATATTTCAATTCTCAATTTTAATAGATTGAATTGCTTACATATGCAATTTATTCAAAGTGTGATATTTTATGATTGAATTTGGTTTTAGGGGGTGTTTGAATTGGAATCTCTTTGTTAATTAGGCACATTAATCATCTTATTCTTTCTTGTTATACTTAATGTGGTCACTTAATCTTACTTTTTAGCTTGACCTAATTCTTTCATTTAGTCATCCCTCTTTCAACTCATGTGTTCATTTAGGATTACCAATTTACCAGTTGATTAGCTTCTCCAAATTCATTTCCTAATTTTTTTTTATATTTTTTAATTATTCATTAGATATTTAATGAAGCGTCATAGGATGTTCTTTCCCTCATGAGTTTCGGGTAAGTTGGTACGCTTATTAGGGGGAATTCAATTATACACCACAACTTTCATATCATACACCACAAGGTGCAAGTTGTACAGCTAATTGTACAACTGTACTAAGCACTGGTTGTGGTAGATGCATTAAAAGTTGTGGTGTAAAAAGCACCCCCTCTTATTAAACCCTAGGAACCAACATTCTTATATTAGTTTTTTTTTTTCTTTTTTAGTAAAATTTTAGTGTCTTCCTTTGATTAAGTGGTATCCTGCTTCATTTGTAGGCGTTGACAAGACTAGATGAAGATCGAGAAGCAAAAGAGGGATCGACTTGAATTTGTCTATTTTGTGAAGCTTTCAATGAATAGGGAACATTTAGGCTATGAGTTTTTTTTTTCTTCCTATTATTTCTCGATCAATAATGAAATATAAACTTTAGAAATGACTATTTTTGCATGTCGAATTTTATATTATTTTAATTATGGCATGGATTTATTATCAGTTTATTAATTGTATCCTTGTTTAATCAGCTTGCAATGATGATGTGTGATGAGTTTAAGAAGTTTCGACGATCCATTGGTTATTGCAGAAGCAGCCAAGTTATCTTTGTTAATAAAAGATCTAATTGTTTTATAATACAATTTTTACTAAGCAAATTATGAACTGCATAACTATAATTTGATTTGTTTTGAACCTTTGGATTTCTAATTGATGGAAACCAAATGCATATTTGGAAATGAAACTTTTATTTGGTCTAAATAGCAAATTATATGAACTAACAATTTGGCGTAAGCTTGTAAAATCTGGATCAAGAACCAAGCTATATCAGTTCGGTTCTTGGTTTTAATTTATAATAAAATGTTTTTTGTAAAAGCAGTTATAAAAAAGATGAGGAAAGCCTCAAACTCGAAGTAATGCTGTTTATTAATAACTTACAAAAGTAATACCACCAACCAATAAAAAAGCATACGCCACATGTATCTTCATGGCCTTAAACTCAAATCAAAAATTAAGTTTTGTGCAAGAAAAATGGAATCAAATTTTATATGCAATTGCATTTTTGGGTAGTTAAACTCAAAGATTATTAATAATTGCTTTTGTGAATTCGGTAGTTGTTGAAGAACCGCCAAGATCACCAGTTCGGTATTTTCCTTCTGCAATTGTCTTCAAAACAGCTTCTTGAATTGCATCCGCTTTGTCATTAAGATCCAAATGGTGAAGCATGGATACACCACTTAGTAGTAAAGCAGTTGGATTTGCTAAATTCTGTATAAATAAATCATAATTATGAAAAATAATTAATATTATGTTTAATAGAATATTAGTCAAATGGATCAGTTGAAAGTCAGCGAAAATTAAGATCGTTTTATTCAATTAATTCAAAAAATATTGTAATAACTTAGATTTTATAATCATTTTAACAAACTAGTAACTTGTAAAACAAAAAAAAACACATTTTCTTTTGGAATTAAGGGTGAGCAGAAACTGAATCATTAAACTAATAACTGAACCGCCACATGTATTTTTTTTATATATTTTTTAAAAATTATAATGTGTTTTTTAAAATAAAGAAAACTAATTTTGTTCACTATCGAGCCCAAGCCCAAAAAACTGGTCAAAACAATTAACTGAAAAATTGACCCATTTGTGACCCATAACAGAATTAACTGAAACTAACTGGTTTTCATTTCTATATTTTCAGTTTTGGGTCATAAAACTACTTAAATAATGAGATGTGTTAAATGCTAACCTTTCCAGCAATATCAGGAGCTGAACCATGAACAGCTTCAGCAAGAGCAATACCACCCTCTCCAATGTTTAAACTGTTAATCATGTCACATTAATATAAGTTAAAAAATTAAAGCTAAAAATTAAAAACTAAAAACAAAAATAAATAAAATCAAATAAAAGAAAAAGCAGATACCTTGGTGTTAAGCCCAATCCTCCAATTAGCCCAGCACAAAGATCACTTATGATGTCACCATAAAGATTAGGCATTACTAAAACATCAAATAGTGTTGGATTCTTCACAAGCTGTATATATAAAAAAAAAATTAAAAAAAAAAATTACACCTTTTTTCTTCTTTCAAGTCACTGGTGGCAAAACGGGCGGGTCATACGGTTAGGTTAACTGTTTCGGGTTGAATCGGTCCATTAAAACATAGGTTAAAAGTTAAAACACCAATCAAGTTTTAAATTGCATAAAGAAAACAAAACATAATATAAGTATCGATATAAGAGTTTTTACCATCATACAACAATTGTCAATAATAACTTCCTCATACTTGATCTCAGGGTATTTCTCAGCAACTTCACGACAACACTATAATATAAATATTTATAAATAAAAATCAGTATAATGCGACAACATAATATGAGATAATAAAATATTTAATTTATTTACCTTCAAAAATAAACCATCAGTTTTCTGCATAATGTTAGCTTTGTGTACTGCAGATACTCTTTGCCTTCCATGAGCCTTTGCATAATAAAATGCATATTCAGCCACCCTCAAACTTGCTTGACGGGTAATAATTTTAAGACTTTCAACAACTCCCCGAACCACCTTTTCAAATTAAATAAAAAATGTCAAATTAACAAAAAAAACATGAATTATAATGTTAATTCAAACTTACTTGATGTTCAAGACCACTGTACTCTCCTTCTGTGTTTTCTCGAATTGTAACAAGATTAACATCATCATAACGAGTTTTGTAACCAGGTAGACTGTAACAAGGTCTGACATTTGCATACAGATTAAGTTCTTTCCTTAAAGTAAGATTTAAGGATCGATGGCCTTTTCCAATTGGTGTAGCCATTGGGCCTTTTAGGCCCACTTTATTTCTTCTTACTGATTCTAAACTTTCCCATGTAACAAAACTTTGGGTTCTTGGATCAACTTCTGTCCCAACAAAATGTTCTTCCCATTGAATTGGGACCTCTGCAGCAGTAAATACCTGCAAAAAAATGCAAAATGTAAAAACAAAAAATGATTTTGTTTTGGTAGTTTGAGGCCTAATAAATTATCCAGCAGTTCTATTGTTTAAGCAGTAAATTAACTGTTTAATTAACAAACGTAAAGGTTTCTATCACAAGGAATGCAAATTAGTTTGAATCGCATAAATTAGTACATACGGAATCTAATACTAACAAAATTATGTAGAATTCCTATCAAAACAGCATAAATTAATAGAAACTTTCGAATCACAAGCATAATACAGCTGCGAAAAATATATACGATGCAATTAAAAACCTAAAACAGCAAAAAGTCAAAACATCACAAATTCACAAAAACGATATATACTATAACCGTGAAAACGAAATCGGACCTGTTTAACAGATTCGGCGATCTCAGGACCGATACCGTCGCCGGGAAACAGAGTGGCGGTGATCAAATTGGATGAGCTGGAATAATTCCGATCAAACGATGAGAATAGTCCGACGTTAGGGCTTCTATTCATTGTGAAGATTTCATTGGTTGCACGGCTTCGGAGGAGGCGTTTCGCGATTTGCAGAGCCATTTTATCGCCGGAAAGTCGATCGGAGGTGTCAAAATCAGGTTACAGAAAATTATGAGAAAATGAGATGGAAACACGAAGAGTATAATTTTGCGTTATTGGGGGAAAAGGGTCCAATAATTAGATTATTAATTTAATTTACAGCAATATGCAAAAATATCCTGTGATTTATAACAAGTTACGTATTTCGTCCTTTAACTTTTCAAAATCATAGAATTATCCCTAAATTAAAACCATATTTCTGATTATGTTGGCATCAATAAATACTGAATAAAATTGTAATAATGTTTCAACTATCCGACCGTTTCGGCCAATTTTAAACCATCATTCAGTTCAATTCTAAACTCGGATTTTAAAACATTGCAAAAAGGGTGATTTCTTACATAATATTATTTGTGTAGGCTAGAAGGTGACTATGTATATTTTAAACCATTTATGGGTACCATCTTTATGGTTTGTGTAACTGGGGAGAACTTAATATGAATATAAATTAATTAAAATGTCACATGACCTGTTGGAAACATACTCTCAAAATATTACACTAAAAAACTCACTGATTGATATACAGGAAGTAAAACGTTTATTTAACATAACAAATTAAACCTAAAATACTTATTAATCTTAATTTTCCGCCCACGCATAAATCACGTGCACCACAAAAAATGTCACATTTTCAAGTCTTCAAACATGCATAGCTCGATATGACAACTTTTAACACACATGCACTAAAACAACAATATTTTATCCTAAAAAAAAAACTCCAGCACACACTAAAACGTTAAGAGTCAAAATTAACCAAATAATATGCATGCTTAAAATTATTAATTAAAAAGTACATAAAAACATTCTATTTGGTTTTATACTTGTGTAGTTGTGTCTATGTAAGAAAAGAAAAACAAACACAACGACCATCTCATTTCGATAGTAGACCATCATATCGCCAGCATAAAAATATTCACACCACATAACGACATCGATTCAAATCTACCGAAAAAACGTTCCATTATTCTACTCCAAACCCGAAACTTAACCACCACCACATCATCATCATCATGGCCATCAAACCCATACACAAAATCTAAAAAGATCGAGTTGTTTATAAATTATCAAACAACCCAACAAAGTTACGGGCTCGGGCTAAGCCCGTTGGGATTGACGGCTAGCAACCGTCGTTTGTACCTTTTAAGGACGGATGCGAGGTTTTCCTTTCCTTTGGGGAACGCCACGTCACCGGCGGCTGTACCGGGCCGGCCTTTTCTGCACGAGATTGCGGTTTCAACATCTTTGACTATTTCCAGGAGACTGGCGGCAGTTGTGCATTTTGATCTGGCGGTCTTTGGTGGTGGCGGGAAAGTGGTGGTGGATTTGGGCGGTGTTGATCGGTGTTGGTATGAGTCGGGAAGTTGGAGGCAGAAACATGGGGTTGTTGGTACACGAGGTTTTGAAAATGCGGGACCAATTATTCCCTAAACAAGTGAAACAATCATCAAATTTACTATTAACACAAAACCATTATGAAAATTGAAAAGTTAAATATACCAGAGGTGGCAAAATTGGCGGGTTGGAAAACGGGTCAAGACAGGATAACTTTTATCCAATTTGGCTTGGGTTGAGTCGAATCATTTTTGTAAAAGGAAATTTTTTTTTTTACCGATATGACGGGTCAAAACGCGCAATTTTTGGAACAGGTCATGTTGGCTTAAACGGTTAATTTTTTGTAAACAATTTTTTTATAAATAAAATGGGCCAAATTGGTTGAACGGGTCAAAAAAGTCGAATATCATTTAAAGTGTAACGGGTCAAAACACACAATTCCAAGTACATGTGGAGTTGGCATGATACAGAACACCTTTATAAAAATAAATGTTTCCATAAAGTGCATCACATATATTTATATATAAATTCTATTATTTCAAATAAAATCTAGATTTTTAATTAAATAATTTAGGAGGTTTTTTGCATTAAGAATACACAATGAATGACTTTCCACTTGTTTGACCCATTCGACCCGTTTCTTTTTAGGCTACTCTTTTCTGTTCCACCCAAATCGACCCGTTCATAATCAATTACAGAAAAAACTTACCTGCAAACGATTGAGAACATATGTATACTTGCCCCAAAGTTCGGGCCTACTTTCCATAAGTGAAAGCTCAAGAATCCGATGTATACACCAAACACCAAAACTTTTAATCAAATCACTGCTCCAAACACAACCCTCACCACAATTTGTAACCGATGTTACAAGATACTTATTATACTCAATTTCGTCCACTTTTGTTCCAGCCCGCCCCAAACGAGCCACCTCATTACTCTCAATTTCATATAAAAACCTCTCACGGGCCGCCACCCGGTCAACAAGGTCCTCATCAAGACCCCCGTTTTGCTTAAAAAGCCATTCAGACCCTTCAAGTTTCAATAGTTTCACAACACACATTCTAAAAGATTTGAGCAAATTTGCTTCTGTGTCTACTGTTGGTGTAGTAGCTTCTTGAGTGCTTGTGTTTGACCCAGGGTTGACCTTTTCGGCTAAGCCAAATTGCTCAGACGGTTGTTTTGACCACATCGACCATGTGTCTGAACCGTAACTCGAAACGGGCTGGTAAGCAGCTGCATCACGGGATAGATTCGAGTACGATAGTGGCCCGTACCCGGACCGGTACAACGGGCCCGGATAAACCGATTGGTTTAGAGTCCCGTATCTCAGGCCACCGTCTCGTTCGGGCAAAATCTTGGAAGCCCGGTTCGGAAGGAGCCCGGAAATGTCGGGCATACTGTAATATTTCTTCTCGTGAACATTCTCAACCGGGCCCGCTGGCTGAAGATTGTTGTTATAATGACTCCGGTCGGGTTGCATCGAGGTGTTTCGGGATACAACCGGGTCGGGAAAACCCGGTGGTTTCGCGGGTCGTAACCCGTTCTGTTGGGTTTTTGTTACCGAAACAGGGGACTTGTAGTTCGATGAAACAAGTGACGGTGATTTAGGAGAAATCGGGTCCAAATACTCTGAATTCCTCTGTTTTGTTTGATTTATATATGATTTTAATTGATACCCATGAACCGTTGCGGGTTGGTCAACAAGTGCACCCGAAGCTTGCGGTAACCGTAAACTATGGTAACGTTTTTCGGGATCCATCGAATTCATATCCGGGTTTTGTGCATATACATCTAGTAACTGTTGATAGCTAGACAGCAAAGAAGACGGGGCCCGTTGCAACCCGTAAACCGGGTCAGTTAACCCTAACCCACCCGATAACCCGGTGGACACAACCGGGTTGAACCCGTTGAACTCGGTTTCGGGGTTTGCAATTTTCGATATAATCGGGCTCGCCTTCACGTTTACTTTAGAATCTATCCCGAGTAATTTATCGAGTTTGCTCAATTTTGCATCTTGTGTCATTTCGCCATGCAAATCGAATAAAAGTTTCCAGAAATCGTCAAGTGTTGTTGCTAATTGTCGTCTAGCAGCCCGACCCAAACCCGCCAGCTTTGAAAGACTCGCGGGCCCACTCCCAATTGACCCGGGCCCGTTTGAATTTGGGGACAGGATCGTTTCCAACACCATTTTCAGTGGTTGTTCGGGTTCGGGTTCGGGAACGGGCTCGGGCTTCCATATCTCTTTAACAATACTCGAGTCTTCATCTATCCCCAAAGTCTTTTCAACAGAATCATCATTTTCCTTCACAACACTTTTCGTGACATTTTCCTTCACAACACTTTTCGTGACACTTTCCACTACTGTCACTGATTCATCTTCCTTCATTACAAAACCAGAAGAATTCTCTTCAATCGTACTCAAAACGGGCCCGTTAACATTAACATCATAATCCAGTATTTCATCGGGCAAATTGAGATCACGAGGCTCATAATCACACTCCGTTGACTTTGACTTTTCTTGAATAATTTCTCTCGGGGATTCAATTCCATCAACAAAAGCCCATTTCTGAACATTATCGGGTCGAAAACTTGAAGATTTCAGAGGAGTTACAACAAGCCAAAGCATAAACGACAATGAAAAAACAGCTGTCGCTAAAACAACAACAAACGGGCCCCACATATTCCACCTCAGATTACTAGCCCAATCACTGTTACCAAACACCATCTCAACCATAAACACAACCACCAACCCTAGCAACCCGATATAACTGATCCAAACAAGATATTCAACAAATTGAGATATTTTATTCACGCCCATTATCGATCTTGATGATACAACCCGAAAAAGTGGGACCACTGATGATGGTAATAAAAGTGCAACTGTAATTTGTGTAAATAACATTAACTGATATGTCCCTTCAGCTCCCGAATTCCATGCAGTAAAAAGGGCGGGAATTATGGCGATAAATCTAATTGTTGAGTGGTGCATCCAGCCTGGAATTTCTATTTTAAAATAATTTAAAAGTACGGATTGACCACTGAATTTCCACGTCAGCGCGGTTGTATGGTTTGAGAGTAATAAAACGAGAAGTAACGCGAAAGGTGCCATTAGGCTTCTGAATACCTGGAATTGGATAAATGTTTTAAATTATTCGAAAAACGTTTTTAATAAATATAAAAGGAATTGAAATCAAGAAAAAAAAGAGTAAATTACAGAAAACATCCCTGTGGTTTTTCAGATACGTAAGTTTCGTCGCTCAAAACTTTTTTCTACAGTTTTTATCCTGGTGTTCTTTACTTTTATCAGATTTTGTCTTCAAGCAGTCAAGCCACTAAAATAAGTAATATACCCTTTTGTTTGAATTTTGTGAATGTTTACAGGTTAATATCCGTCTTTTATGAAAGTATAAAGGGAAAAGAAAAAACGAAAATAGAGAGAAATTAATAAAAAAAAAAAAGTTAGAGCAAAGGGTATATTAGTCATTTTAGGTGGCTCAGGGACAAAAGTTGCAGAAAAAAGTTGAGAGGGACGAAACTTGAGAATCTGAAAAACCACAGGGATAATTTCTGTAATTTACTTTAATAAAAGGTTTGTAGGAATATAACCTGGTCCATTAGAGATAAAGCGTCTTGAAAAGTAAGCAAATCGAGGCCCGTACTGTAAAATACATTTGCAGCTGAATTCATGAGAATGTAATTAATGACGAAAATGCCACTAAAAACAAACATAATTGCAAAAAGGTGATCATAACACAATGCTCCTTTTGAAGCTTGTACTGGTCCCTGATTTTGCTGCAATAATAAGAATAAATAAAATAATAATAATAATAATAATAATAATAATAATAATAAAATTATGTAAAAATATTCTACAAATATGTGCTTAAAAACTATAGCAATATACCTGAATTATAGACGAGTGAAGATAAAAATTATGAGGCATAACGCTTGCACCAAGTAAACTCATTAATGCAAACACACTTTCACCGTTTAAATTTGTAATAATTCCACCCATTGAAAGTGATGTGTCACGTTGACTAGTCAACACTCCAAAAAAGTAAGAAAATAAAGCAATGGTTGCTAACCACATGCATATAAACTTTGCTTTCCCCATTTCCTAAACAATATCCATCATTTTATTAATTAATTAATTAAAAGAATTAACATTAACTAACACAAATAGAAAAATAATTGATAAAGATTATAGATTAAGCTTACCAAGTAACTTGAGAAAACCGGAAATAAAAAAGCGTCGAGAGAAGTTAAAACGACACACGTGAAGAGACGGAAACCAAATGTGAGATTAAGCGCGTGTGCATATCCCAAAATCTTCAAAAATAGGCAAGTTTAAATATAAATTAATAGAATAATTAAGGAAAAATAATGAAATTATTAAAATTTGTTATTAGGGTTAAAACTTACCATTGAAAGATCTAAAGCGATCATAGATAGTTCTGCTTGAACTCCCAAAAATACACATGTGATTCTGTCATACTCTGTACTGCAAATCTACATAATTACAAAAAAAAAAGCAAAACAGTTAAACAACAAATAAATAATAATGATAATAATAAAATAATAATAAATAGATAAATACCTGGGCAAGATCTCGGCCCGTAACCACAGCAATAGAAGCTGAAAGATAATGACAGAGAACAGCAGCCAAACTAAAAAGAAACATAAGTATAACAAGATCATAACCGAAACGGGCCCCACCCTCGATGGCTGCAACCCATTTTCCCGGGTCAACATATGTAATTGCAACAAAAACAACGGGCAAAACAGCTGGCAGCAATCTTTGTGTCATGTTTTCTTCGGGCTTTTTAGTCAACCCGTTTGATGTTTCCATTTTACAAAAAGAAAATTATAAATTAAACTAATATCGGAAGTCGATCTTCAAAAGGTAAATCTAACGGATGAGATTTGATCAAGTGGTTTTAATCACATGATAATTGTTGGCATAACAAGATTTTGACACTCGTTGTGACTATCATGACCACCTTCATATCAAGTTTGAAGTATACATATTCGATTTTGACATGAGTGTATCGAATCCTGATTCATGAAAACAAAAGGAAATATTATTAAATATAATAATAAATGTAACACCGTTTATATTTACCACGTATTCGAGTTTATACGTATTCGGACATTGACAACTAATAATGAGATTCGTATAATAACTCAGTGATTAGGTTAAACGCGCAAACCCTAGTTTTGTGATTTCAAGTTTTTTTAGAAACATGAGTTCATAAACTTGTTAAATAATTATAAAATAATCTCCATAAATCAACTTTTTTTATTCCCAAATTGTCATTCTTTATTAAGGATTTTTGAAAAAGCCAATTAGGTCAATTATGATTAATCATGTGAAAAATTGTCCAAATATTGACTATTGTATTTTATACAAATTCATCTAAACATGCTCTGAATTTAACCTAATTTTCGAATTAACATCATAAACCCGATTTAATTCTTAAAAAATATCCCTACGCAATTACATCAATTACAAATTCTGATTACACGCGAATATTAAAATTACACGAAACACTTGCTATGAAACTTAATCGGCAGCTCAGATCTTAATCATCGCGATAAACCCAAAAACCCAACTTCGAGTAGATAGCAAGAAAAACCTAGAAAGGGCTAAAGCATTAAGATTTAAGTAGTGGGATCTGATAAATATCGCAAATTTAAATCTATACTTACAAACCCAGAAAGCTAAGCTCATAGGATCAAAAACCCATGCTTGAAATCTTGAAAAAAAGTCAAACTTGGACTAAAATTGACACTAAAACTAAAATTAGGGTTTTTTTTTTTTGTTTTGTTAAAGGTGATTACCTTTATTGCTGATGGTGGTTGTTCTGGGTGTTTAATTTGTGGGGTTTCGATTGAAAGCTGAAGAAGATCAATGATATGTCATCTGCTCAGATCGTAGGTGTGAGAGAGAAAACGAGAGAGAGAATAGATACAAAATGTTTATGTATGTATAGATGTATGAGTGAATGAACAGTAAATGACTAAATGGTGTGTGTAACAATTATAGCAGTGGCTGAGAGAAGCTATCTTGGAGTTAGAGAAAGCTAGTGAAATTCCGTAAAAGTCACAATTTTTTAATGGTATTCTTTTTGTTTTTTGGTTTTCCTAACGTATTTTACATCAATTTTTGATACTTCCTCAAATTTAAAATAAGTGATACATTGTTGGTTTCACGAGTTTTGAGACAAAATATGATAATAATAATTAAATTAGATTAATTGGATAATTAGTGGGGAATGAATCCCACAAATTTGGAATAAAATAAGATTAATGATATTTAAAAGTAAAATTAAGGGTAAATATGTCATTTCACTTTATTAAAGTAGATAGTTAGTGTGTGTGGGTCTCACTATTTTCTACCAAATAAGGTAAGTTTTCAAAGTGTGTCACTTATTTTGATACACTCAAATATAGAAAATGTATCACTTATTTTTAAATCGGAGGAAGTATTAAAGACTATAAGCATTGGATAGTTATAAATATAATATTTTCTTGTTTTAAATTAAGTGATACATATCAAGACTTATAATTAGTGGTATTGTTGTGACATAAATAAACTAGATGCCACTAAAAATAGTGACACGCTTTTATTAAATGACTTTTAAATAGAATATTTTTATTTTTATTTTTATTAATGTTAAATTATATTAAATTATATAATTAGTAAGATTGAATTAATTTTATAATAAATATTTTTTTTCTTTTTGTTAAATACTGGATATTGATCTTTGAATTATCTGAAATTAATTAGACGTTATTTTGAATTGGTGAAATGTATTTAAAAAAACTAAAATGTTATCCAATAAAAATGATTATACAAGTACAACTACATTTAGCCCAAAGTAATTGCAGTTTATTTTTTATTTCAGTTAAACTTGAAATCGTTTGAAAATTTTATTTGTTTTAGATACTAAACTCTATTCGAAATTGCATGGGCCATGTGATTAAAAGAAATTGAAATTGCATGGGTCCCTTAACAAATCAACACTGTCAATATTGCACGAAACAAACATGGATACGGTTATTGTGATCACTAATTATATAGATTTTGTTTAGCCTTTTTATCGAAGGATTTTATTCTATTGTTTTTCTCACGATAATTGTTGAAACCCGCTTCTTCGGTGACGGTTGATGTGCCTTCCGTCTCAATATCAGTTCTTGAAACAAGGTAACAACCCTAGTCAGAGGTCTTCCGGGACGTATTCCCCGAAGACACTCCGATGCCTAAGTCAGAATCGATTCGACGAGTATGATTGCGAACGGATAAACGACGCTTAAGTATGATTAATGTTGAATGTAAGTAATAAATGTGGTGTATGGAATTGAATACTTGATCTCCACTAAGTCCCTCATTTATAGCATTAAATGAGCGGGACCGTGACTGTAGTGAATGGGCGGGATAGTTGGTTTCGCAGTTTTACCTGCGTCGCATGATGATCCGGAGGTTAATAGCCGGAGATCGAACCTTTAAACCAACGGATAAACAAGCGACCTTGTTTCCGACGCCGCTTCGCATTTATTGCTCATATGACTCCGCGCCACTTTTCCTTTAAACCCGGATACGTCACTATCTTTCTTGGGAACTGATTGAGGTAATCGAATCTTTGTCGTTTCTCGTCTTCCCGCGCTTTTACCCTTCCGTTCGTTCCGTCCATGCAGATTGCTCGTGCATGTTGTATACGTTATCAGTATACGTTATCAAGTCTCCCGAGTTGAAGTCGATTGACCCTAGGTAAATTGATTTTAACTGTGCTGCTTCGTTTCGCCAACTACTATTGGTTTTTAAGAAATATTACCGTTGGGACTCCTGTTACCGTTACGTTTTCCCTCTCCCTTTTTCGACCGTTAAACGTCATTCGAACTTTACGCCTTTTAAACTTCCCTTCTTTGCTTATATATGCGCGCGACTGGTTCTTTTCTCTTCCTCACTTCCCTTATTCCAGTTTCTTGAGAAATCATTTCAATCATTTCAATCTCCTATTTTCTCTTACCTTTTCCCCTGTGTTTCCTTATTAGCGTCTATAATGAGGAAAGATAAACCTTCGAAAGAGAAAACCGATAAATCAGCGAAAGAGGTCAAAACTTCTTTTAATATAAATTCAACGTTCTCCGCGACCGATCTCCAACGTATAACCACAGAGTACTATATTGATTAAAGTTATAAACTCCTGCTACCCACAGAAACCGATACCGTACGCTCGGCTCCGGTTGGTTATGAACCTATCTACTTTCAATTTCTTCTCGGGGGGCTGTGTTTTCCAATTGAACCCTTCATTCTTGTGGTTCTGCAAAACCTAGGTTTACATATTGCTCAACTTGCCCCCAATTCCCTCTGTAAGGTAATTGGGTTTATTATGCTCTGCCGTTCGCTTGGCATTCCTCTATACGTTCCTCTGTTCCGCTTTTTTATACCGTCACCGGTCGCGGTGATTGGGCCGTTTTTGCCCACCGTCCCGGACAGCATGATTGCATCACCGGTCTTCGGGATTCCATACATGGGTGGAAGTATAGTTTTTTTTACATTGATCGTTCTGCTTTCAACGACGTGGAGCTTGCCTGGGGCAAGGCTTCAGGAAGGGGATCTGATCCGGTTCCTGAGCTAACTGACGATGAACGCGTGTATGCAAGCAAAATTTCTGCCACTACCGTAGAGTGGGAGGATCCCGATGAAGCCTTTTTGGGCATGGCCGATCTTAGTCCGTACTATCGTTTTCGTGATGTGAGGGTTATTTGGAAAATTGGTGATCGCACCGTGCCACTTCTAGAACGTCTACATGACTACAGATGAAGAAAGGGGGCTCCTTAGAGGGTGAACCGACCGTTGAAGAAGGTGAGATTACCCCGTTTCTACCCCCGGTTGCAGAGAGTCAAAGTTCTGAAGCCACCGTTGATCTTTCAAAAACTGAAGCCGAAACTACTCTTCGAAATGAAAGCATACCTATGTCTGCTCCCGAATATACGACTGGGGGTACTGGAATTCCAGAATCACAACATGAGCTCCGGAGAGCTCCAAAAACTCGTCTGATCCGCAATGTGGGTACTTCCGAGCGTGGTGGGTCAAGCAGAATCCGGAGAACCCGCGAGGAGATGGAGGTTTCCACACCCCGTCGTCGCAGGATGAACACTGAAGGTATACCTTTCCCTTATTTCTCCCAACCTTTGTGTTTGTATATTATGTCACTTCTGTATACTTATTATCCCTGAAACTGGTCTTTCCGAGATTGTGGTGATCTCTGACGCTTCAGTGCCTGTTTCTCCGATTATCAACCCTACCCCTGTCGTTTCTTTTAAATCCCCTACGTTTGTTCCACCGCCTCTCATGACCACTAGTGTTACTGCTACCACGACCCATTCCTGGACGTCTACATTATGGAAGTTTCCTGCAGGTGCTTCTAGCAGTGCTGCAGTGGCTATGTTTAGCAACCAATTATTTAGTTCAGGAGCCGGTACTTCTTCGGTGATCAGAGAGACTCGTTCTCCCCAATCTGCCCGGAGCCATTCGTCACTTCCCCCGGTTGTTTCTGCTGGTACGTGCAACTTCTTTGTTTATTTATTATCCTTTGCGAGTGATCTTATCGTTCACTATTTGTGTAGGTAAAACTCCTCGTATTGTTGACATTACCTCCACGGCTGCCATTTCTGAACCTGTCCGACAGGAAGGTCCCTTTGGTTAGTTGGACCCACCCCGGACTCGTCCTCCTGTTATTCCCCAGACTTCTGCTACTCTTCCGGAGCCTTTTGTTTCTGTCAATCTGCAGGGTGTACCAGATGGCGATCTATTTGCGAGGGTGAAGTCTGGGCTGCTGGGTTCTGTGGAACTTGTATCTGAGCTCCAGAATCGATGCATCGGTTATGAGCAAACCGTAACTCAACAAAGGTTGGATTTTGATCGCATTTCCCAATTGATGAAATCTCTCCAGGATTTGTATGATAAAGAAGTTCGAAAGAGAGAGCAACTATCGCAACAGTTGACAAAAGATCTTGAGGAGAGTGAGAAGTCTACCGCAACTTTACGAGCACAACTTTCCGAAGCACAACGCCTACTGTTGATTGAAAAAGATCGCTTTAAAAAATCTGAAGAACGGCAGGAGGCTTCGGCTGCTAGGATTGCTGAATTGGAATCCGCGTTGATAGAGAAGGATTCCTGTTTGAAAGAGACGGAGGGCCGCTGCCTGAGCATAACTGCAGAGAATGATTCGTTGAAAGAAGAGGTTGAATTGCTGGAAGGTATGGTGCTGTCGAAACGGGAAGATATTGAGTGGCTGCTTAAGAAGGTTGTTCCTGGAATTATTGAAACGTTCCTGAGTTCACACGAGTTTGTTCAAAAGAACTCCGCCCTTCAAAGGGAGAGTGTCAAATACGGACAGTTCCTAGGGTGCTTGGATATGCAAAAAGCATATCCGGATTTATTGAAAGATGCCAAACTTGTCCACGAGTTTCTGGAGGGGCAGGCCGCCGTCATCAGTTTGTTTGAGGATCTCGTTTCCCCGCATTACTCACTTATCGACTCGCTTGAAAATGGTTTTGTCAGCCTAGATGACTTGAGAAGGCTTGTGACGAAGCCTCCAGTTGCTTCTGAGGGTATTGGTGAAAGTTCGGGCTTCCAGGCTAGACCTTAGGCTTCCGCGTAGTACTTTTTTGTGAAGTGATGCTAAATGCTTTTGTAATCGTTTTATGTAACCGTACTACTTTTACTATGGATCGTTATTTTACGCTTTATCGTATCGCTTATTTGCTTACTTATGTTTATGTTTCGTATGTGACCTTATCTTGTAATGAGGCGTCCCCCATTTAGATAAAAGGTGTCGTATGTATTCGTTTATATTCGTTCGCATGCCTTCGTCCGAGGTTCGTCCGGACGTAGGATCGAGGTATCCTTCCGGCATACCTTGATCCACCCATAGCTATGAGTTTCGTATCTAGATTTAGTGATTTTTAAACGTCTCGGATTTAAAAATTGCCTTTCTCGAAAGCTTCTATTACCAACTTATCGATTACATGCTTAGAAGATCAGTACATGCTTTCGAAGCAGAAACTTAAAATAAAACATAATTGTTTCCTTTTTTCTTTTTTTTTTAAAGTTAAACTTCCGCAGGTTCCTCATGTTCCATGTCCTTGGGATTGCCGTTCCCCCTATTGTTTCCAATACATACGAACCATTCCTTCGAGCTTCTGTCACACGGTAGGGACCTTCCCAATTTGGACACAGCTTTCCGGGCTTAACCTGCAGGCTGGCCTCGTTCTTCCGTATGACCAAGTCCCCTTTCTTACAAGTCATCCCCCCTAACCCTTTTGTTGTAATATGCTTCCGTTAGGGATTTGTACGCAGCTTGCCTTGTAGCGACATTTTCTCTCCTTTCTTCCACAAGGTCTAAGTTATGCCTTAATGCCTCGTCATTGCATTCTAAACGGAAATTTTCTGTCCTCGGGGAGGGTGTCATCATTTCCAACGGACACAACTGCTTCCGTTCCATACACCAGACTATACGGTGTTTCTTTGGTTGCGCTTCGTTCGGTCGTTCGATATGCCCATAACACGCTTTGCAACTCTTCCGCCCAAGCCCCTTGTGCCCTGTTCAAGCGAGTTTTGATTCCCTTTACAATCGTTCGGTTCGTGACTTCCGTTTGCCCATTTGCTTGTGGGTGTGCTACGGAGGTGAAATTTTGTCGTATGCTAAGCTTAGCACACCAAGCTTTGAACGGATTGCTAGCAAATTGCTTTCCGTTGTCACTTACTATCGTATGAGGGATGCCAAAACGACAGACTATTTGCTTCCATACGAACTTGACGATGTGTGTACCTGAGATGCATGCCAGTGCTTCGGCTTCCACCCACTTAGTAAAATAGTCTACTGCAACCACTAAAAATTGTACCCCCCCTGTAGCTTTGGGGAAAGGACCGACGATGTCTATTCCCCACTGGAAAAAAGGCCAAGGGCTATATATGCTTGTCAAACATACCGGAGCCATTGCCGGAACATTCGCGTATGCCTGACAGTTGACGCATTTCTCTATATATTCCCTTGTATCTTTCGTCATGGTAGGCCAGAAGTAACCCAAACGGAAGATCTTTTGTGTCAGGATCCTCGCTCCGGAGTGTGCACCGCATAGACCCTCATGCACTTCTATAATTGCCTCCTTAGCCTCATTCTTGTTCAAACACTTCAACCATGGTGTTGAATAGCCCTTTCGATATAATCTTCCGTTTTTAACGGTATATTGTCCTGCATTCATGCGTACCTTCCTAGCCATCACCTCTGACTCCGGAAGGACCCTTTCGTTAAGGTAGGATACGATGGGCGTCATCCAACAAGACTCTCCATGGTTTATTTCTGCCATCTCTTTCGTTCTGCCGTCAATGCTTCGGTGCGTAAGGACTTCTACCAACACCTCTTTGGTGAGGTGACAAAATAGCATCGATGCCAGTTTGCTTAATGCGTCCGCTTCTTTGTTCTTTGTTCGCGGGATTTGAGATATCTTGAAATTCCTGAACGGAACTATCTCTTCCTTCACCTTTGACAGGTATTTCTGCATGTGGACTTCTTTAGCCTCATACGAGCCGTTCACTTGGTTTACAACCAACATTGAATCCATGAAAACTTCTAGCATCTGAATTTCCAATTTAGTAGCGAGGTTCAGACCTGCTAAAAGGGCTTCATATTCTGCTTCATTGTTGGAACACTTAAAATCGAAGCGCAGAGCATACGTAACCTTTTCCCCTTCCGGTCCTGTCAACACTATTCCTGCCCCGCAACCTTCTCTTCCTGCTGCTCCATCTGTGTACATTTCCCATGAAAGCTTCTTAGATGATACGGACAGATTGTTTTCCTTCCGTTCTTCTACGGACAGGACCGCGTCTTCATCCGGCACTTCCACCAAGAAATCTGCTAGAGCTTGACCCTTGACGTTGGGGCGTGTTTTAAAAAGAATATCATGCTCCCCTAATTCGATGGCCCATTTGGTCATTCTTCCGGAACGTTCCGGCTGAAATAAGATGTTCCAGATTAGCTGGTTGGTTAGGATGGTAACCTTGTGGGCTTGGAAGTATCTTTTCAAACGTCTAACTGAGTATATCAAATGCCAGAATGAGTTTTTCAATTAACGAGTAATTGAGTTCGGCCCCCTGCAGAGCTCTGCTGACAAAATAGACCGGAACCTGTTCTCACGATAATTGTTGAAACCCGCTTCTTCGGTGACGGTTGATGTGCCTTCCGTCTCAATATCAGTTCCTGAAACAAGGTAACAACCCTAGTCAGAGGTCTTCTGGGACGTATTCCCCGAAGACACTCCGATGCCTAAGTCAGAATCGATTCGACGAGTATGATTGCGAACGGATAAACGACGCTTAAGTATGATTAATGTTGAATGTAAGTAATAAATGTGGTGTATGGAATTGAATACCTGATCTCCACTAAGTCCCTCATTTATAGCATTAAATGAGCGGGATCGTGACTGTAGTGAATGGGCGGGATAGTTGGTTTCGCAGTTTTACCTGCGTCGCATGATGATCCGGAGGTTAATAGCCGGAGATCGAACCTTTAAACCAACGGATAAACAAGCGACCTTGTTTCCGACGCCGCTTCGCATTTATTGCTCATATGACTCCGCGCCACTTTTCCTTTAAACCCGGATACGTCACTATCTTTCTTGGGAACTGATTGAGGTAATCGAATCTTTTTCGTTTCTCGTCTTCCCGCGCTTTTACCCTTCCGTTCGTTCCGTCCATGCAGATTGCTGGTGCATGTTGTATACGTTATCAGTATACGTTATCAATAATCAATAATGATAGGCTTGTTTTGGTGAAAAATGACGTTATTCTTTCTTTGTTTATATTAGCAATTTGATATTTTTAAATCATTTAAGACGTACGAAATGGTTTAGTCTACTTTTAAATTAGATATTTAAAATAAAAATCGTTCTTTTCTGTCTGCATAATAATTAAATGGTTTATTTGGATTCTCATTTATACATAAATAGTGATATATTTGTACTAGTTAGTAATATACTAATATTATGTCATTTACATATAAGTGATTGATTTATGTAATATTTATTTTAAAAAACAGGCAAAAAGAATAAATTTTAAAAGTTACGATAATAACCAATTGGTCTAGATCAATTGGCCACAAAAGATAGCTTTGAGATTTTCCTTCAAGAGGTCTTGGGTTCAAGTCTTGTTGGAGGTAAAATTTGGAGATTAAAAGGTGATAGGGTTTATTCCTCGTATGTGGAGGGTTTCGAGGGAAGGCATATTATGATACTGCTCTTGTGGATGTCACTGTCTAGGCTCGAGCCACTAACTTCTAACTTGCCGTTTAAAAAAAATAAATAAATAAAAATTAAATAAAAGTTACGATAACACCAATACAGTTCAAGTAAACGAGTCAAATGTTTTACACCAACTGTAGGTATACGCTTGCAAACTCTCTAAACTATTTTATTAATCTTTTGGTTATCACTACAAATATTACTTATATTAATTTGCTACTCAACTTTCACATTTTGGGATTACTTTCAATGCAGGATTACTTATATTAATTACCCTTTTTTTAAGTTTACTTTCCCGAAATGTGTATTAACCACTTCATAATATGTTATGTTTGCTTAATTACAACTAAACCAGTGTTTAAGTATGCCACCATCAAGCGTGACATCCACATAAAAATCAAATGGTTGAAATCTAACGACTCATAAGTCATAAACATGCATGTTAGATTTGAAGCTTTTTAAAGGAAACGCCCCCATGAAATCCAACTATCATACATCTCACATTAAATGTACCGATCTATATTCTCCTTGACAAGTTTGTGGCTAGTAATTTAGTCAGTAAGACTTTGGTCAAATAAATTTATACGTAGTTTCTACTCAATTTTATTATTTCATTTTTCTAGCTACTTATATATTAATAGCCCTTAGATTAAGAAAAAGTCAAAGGTCAAGATCAAGATTCAAACCACCATCACCATTACAAACACATGTGATTCAAAACATCGATACCCACCCACCTCCGACGTTCGGAGACGGCGGCGATCGGCGGCGGCGGCGGCGGTGGTGGTCGTGACTTGAAACACATGTGTTTACCTTTTGAAACACATGTGCTTCGTAGTTCGTATGCTCTCATGTGTTTTAGAAACTCATGTTTTTAGTGAAACACATGTGTTTCGTGACTTGAAACAAATGTGTTTCGTTACTTGAAACACATGTGTCTGAAACACATGTGTTTCGTGACTTGAAGCACATGTGTTTGAAACACACGTGTTTC
Organism: Calendula officinalis; assembly: GCA_963853835.1. Classification (NCBI taxonomy): domain Eukaryota; kingdom Viridiplantae; phylum Streptophyta; class Magnoliopsida; order Asterales; family Asteraceae; genus Calendula; species Calendula officinalis. Next base: position 75,961,102 of record OY970823.1, on the reverse strand, counting down.
ACCTTTTGAAACACATGTGCTTCGTAGTTCGTATGCTCCCCTGTATTCTAGAAACTAATGTTTTTAGTGAAACGCACGCGTTTCACTACTTGAAACACATGTGCTTCGAAGTAATATGTTCGTTTGTATTTTGGAACACATGTGTTTTAGTGAATCATATGTGTTTCAATACATCAATACCACCACCACCCCCATTACCTTCACTGTCAGCCGCCGCCGGCGGTGGTCGGTGGTGGTGACCGGCAGTGGTGGTCGTGACTTGAAATACATGTGTTTGAAACACATATGTTTTGATCTTGATAATTTTGATCTAATGACTAGGATTTATTTATCGAGACTTTAAAATTTTAGTGGACCTCCTTAAATACAACTCTAGAATACTAAAGCCTAGTAAAATTAACCATCACCGTGATATTTTTCTTGAATTGGGTGAATCATTATTAAATGTTAGTAACTGTTTAGACAACTTCATAATCGGTGTTTGGCACTTGAGAATCTAGATCAATAATCCGATAATGAAGTGCTAGGTAGCTTATCAAATGGCTTAAAGTCTAGTGATATCAAGGTGATTAAGTGTTTCATAGTGTTTAAATTTCGACGTGAACAGAATGGTAATAGTGTAGATTAGCCAGGGAGTGTGTATTTGCCGTTAAAAAAAAAATGCTAGGTGTCTTAAACACCAAAGTAAATACATTTTTATGTTTATTTACTAGACTTAGAATTCTGCCACAAATGTGACACCAACTAACACCTTCATTTTTTCACACATTAGTATCACATTATCTGACAATTCAATTGACATACTCCTGTCAATAATATATATTAAAATAACTAAATTCACAATAATACATATATTTTTCAGTTTTCATTTATATATTTTTTATTTTTGTGTTCTTTAGTTTCGGGGTGATGACTTTACCGAAACTCTCTGCTGAGTTCCCCTTTCAATTTTTTTTTTTAATATATATTCCGGTTAAAATCGTTAAACCCTAATAAAACGCAAGCCCTCTTTTTAGGCAAAATTCTTATCTTTAAGAACCAATACATTTCAAGTGTCTAAAACCCCATAAACCTTCAGTCAACACTCATGGCTTCCCTTCAATTTCTTTCTTTACTACCTCCTAAAAACCTAACAATTCTCCCTGAATCCATACCTCCCCAATTCTCGCAAAACCCTAATCCAAAATCTTTCTCCATACCCAGTTCAATTAACCACTTTGACCCCACACCGAAGTCAAAATTCGTCACGAAAGTTTCCATTTTACCGGATTTATTAACCTGCATCGATGAAGAACTGGAGCATAATTTCTACCCCGAATTTAAACTTTTTGTTGGTAATTTGCCGTTTCATGTTGATAATGCAACTCTAGCTCGGTTGTTTCAACAATCTGGAAACGTTGAGATGGTTGAGGTATAATTTGCTGTTTTAATTTGATTTAGTTATTTCGGTTAAAGATTGTATTTTTCTGTGTTTCCTGATATAATTACTGATATTGGACTTGATTCAGCTCATGCTTGTTGTTTTCTCTGTAAAGGTTGTATTTTTATTTATCTTTTTGTGTTTTTGAGGTGTAATTTACAGTTCTGAATCAGATTTTGTGTGTTTCCTGATATAATTTTTAATTTTTGACTTGATTCAGTTCATGTTAATTTTTATTTTATAAGTTTTTGTGTGTGTTTAAGCTGCAATTATGGAAATATTGTGATGATTGAGGTGTAATTTTCTGTTCTCATCCTAATATTCGTTCGTTTCTCTCTCAGTCTCTGGTGTTAATGGTGCCAAGATTGGTGGGTGGGTTGTGCGGGTTGGGTAACTGGTCAAAATGGGCCGGGTCAGTTTTGCTGACTCACAAACAAACTGTTTTGGTTTGACCCGTTCAAGATAGAAAAACAACAACCCAAATCGACTCATTCATAAGTAAACGGGCCAGAAATTTAATCTATAATAAATTGTTTTTTGCAGGTTGTATATGACAAATTGAACAGAAAAAGCAGAGGTTTTGCTTTTGTAACAATGTCATCCAACAAAGATGCTGAGGCTGCAGCTAAATTGTTTGATGGATATGTAAGTTTCTTGATGGGATATAAACATTTATTTATGAACAATTGTCATAAAATAGCAATATAATTGAAGTGGCTGCCCATTTTGGTAATTATAACTTTTCAAGGCCCGTTTTTGGAAATTATAACTTTTGAAGGCCCATTTTAGTACTTTTCAAGGCCTGTTCTAGAAATTACAACCTTTCAAGGCCCGTTTTAGTAACTATAACTTTTCAAGGCCTGTTTTGGAAATTATAACTTTTCAAGGCCCGTTTTAGTAATTATAACTTTTCAAGGCCCGTTTTAGTAATTATAACTTTTCAAGGCCCGTTTTAGTAATTATAACTTTTCAAGGCCCGTTCTAGTAATCACAAGTTTTTAGCCTGTCTATGTTGGTAATTACAGCGTAATAGGCGGGCTAAAAGCATCTTTTAATTACCAGATATGGACGGAAAAAGGTAAACTCTTTATTTATCAAAATAGGCGGGCTTGTAAATGTAATTACCAAAATAGGCCAGAAAATTTATTACCAAAATGGATCACCGCCTAAAGTATATTGTTGTTTTTGGACATTTCATTTGAAGGCGTTTTTATTTATTAAAAACTTATTGAGATTATAGGAGATTGACGGGAGGCAACTACGGGTCAATTACGGGCCACCACCAAGAAAGAAAACATTCATTAAAGAATCAAAAGATGATGAAAAAACAAGTGAAAATGACACAAACATTAACAACAACACGGTTTATGTTGGAAATCTTTCATGGAATGTTGATAATCAAGCTCTTGAAACTTTATTTTGGGAGCATGGAAACGTTATGCAAGCAAAAGTATTTTATGATAAAAATAGTGGCAAATCACGTGGTTTCGGGTTTGTAACTTATAGTTCTCCAAATGAGGTTTATAGGGCGGTTGAATCACTTGATGGTGTTGTAAGTGGATTAATTAACTACTTCTTGTATGATGACATTTAAAAAAATAAAATAATAATAATAATAATTGGTTTAATCAACCGTCTTTTGCATTTCTTGTGCAGGATGTTGGCGGTAGAAATATTCGAGTTAGTGTTGCCGTACCTCTACGAAGGCGCTAATTTTTAAGAAATCTTATCTTTTTATAAAGGTGTGATTTTGTGAACTCTTTTTAAAGTTACATGTATCATCTTAAAGTTGGAAATAATATCGTATCTAAATGGGTCGGGTCGGGCTATGTTTTATATAAAAGAAGTCATTGTTGATGTATAAAATTGCTTAACAAGGATCGGGTCAAATGAGTTGAATAAGTGGTACGTCAACAAAAGTATATTATTTATGCATATAAGCTTCTAAAACATTCTATTAAAACAATTAGATCATTATGCAAATAATATATTTTTTGCAATCATATATGACACACTAATATTCATAAAACCAAAAAACCATCCAGCTTTCACCGGTTTGGTCTCATGATGCAAAGCATGTAGTTATGGAATTAACCTAACTTTATATTCTGTAATTACGGTTCGGGCGCAGAACCGTTAATGATGTTATATCGTATGATGCTGTAACAAAATGTTTATAACGTCTTTCATGGAGTAGATGCTGTTCAATTCTAAAACTTATTATTTTTCGTAAAAAATATTCCTATTTATAACGGGTTGATTTAAACTAATGTCGGTTGTGTTCTGTTTATCTTGAAAGTTTATACCATAGATCCATCCGAAATTGTTTCCCAGTTTGTCGGGGTTAGTAGACCATTAGGTAACACTTCAACATACATCCAAATATTGCGTTCACTTTTTGTCTATCTAAATAAAAAAGCACCTATTTTGTTCACATGTCTATGTCCTATAGTAATTATTACTTTTTTTTCCTTCTGAAATAACAACATAATTCGATTGGGTCATTAAAAATAACGTTACAAGACAGTTTAGATCATTCAACAACCGTGATAAAACACTGATAACCTATATAATCTTTGTTGTCCCGTTCAAATCACTAAAAGATGACATTGTGCCCTAGTTTAGGTCACCCGGTTGCTGCTATGTCACGTTTTGTTAGGTTATTATTATGCCGCTGAATGACCCAAACGTGTCACAAAACCATTTTTTTTAATAACCCATTTGAACAAAAAATTGCACAATAACTAAAGTACGCAAAATTTACAAATAAGCTCGAATTATTAGGAGGCCCGTTGCACACCCTTATAATGGGCCAATTAAGATCATTATAAGTGGTTGTTATCTTTGAGGTTTATGCAATCATTGTGACATTAAGCTGATGGTTATGTCAGATTCACATAGTGCTCTGACTCATTCAGGCATCTTGAGCACTTGTTGATGTTCTTTTACCAGAACATTAAGTGCAATGTACTTTACTGGACACAATGTATCATTCTACAAGAACAAAATAGTTTGGATAAGGAGCATAAACAAGGTCACTAACTATGTCGTTAGAACATGAGAAAGGTGGAAACCGACGCCAAATTGAAGCACTAACACGTGTATAGATCCACGCGGTTCTATTTTTGAAAGGCTGATAAAAAAATCAAAATTCAAATTGAATATGTTAAGTTGTGGAGACTAATTAGTGTAGATTTAGCAGTAGTTTAGAGGGTGTGTGTTATACTGTTAAATTAAGTTATTTCCATATTAAGTTGAGTTGTTTTTTAGCGTTTGACATGCTCCCGTTGACTTGGTCAACCAGAACGGGGACGAAGGCGGGATAAGCTGATAAGGCAATATTCATCCATTATTTGAATATTGAACATAACATTTTGACTAAATTAGTGCTTTAAATTTCCAAGATGTCTTTCATTGGACAATGATTACTCCATTAAAGTTGGGAAAACATGCTTACTAATAACTAGGTTTTTAGGTTTTTATTATTTTGAACGGCAGGTTTTTAGGTGTATATTATAAGTGATTTCAACTGCTTTTTGCAAGTAGTTTGAATTATGGCAAAAAGAAAACAAAAGTTTTGTAGCCTAATAATTCCTTATACCTTGTGTTATCTTTGACTTAAAGCCAAAGGGTGGTTATATTATAGTTATTTCGTATGTCACACATTATGCCATGCATGTCAGACAGAATCGAGTAATAGAGACTTAATAATAGTGTTCAAACTGAATTATTCAACCCAATTTCTAAACTATCTAGTGATAATTAGTAATAAAGGTATTTAATGATATTCTGTAGATCACAAGTTCATTCTCTAACCTAAATAAATATTTTACCAAATGATCATAAAATTGTTAAAAACAGTCATGACAATAGTTAGGTCGCGTGAATTACGAGTAAATCTTGTCAAACCCTATTAGTCCTCCATAAATAGGTATATACCCTAAAGAAAGTCCAATTTTTGCTTTTAGTACATGAAGAAAAAAGGTTAAACACTTGAATTAATCTCATGAATATTCTTTTTATGGAGAAAGATTCAACCGAACTACTTTTTCCCACTCTTTTGGTTTGACCATGAAATGGGTCCCACGATGTCTTTATTCGTCTTCAACAAGTCTTGGGGATTGATTAATGCATGTTACTCTTAGCGAATGAATAATTTGCACGAATTTTTAGGCATTGCTGACTAGAATCATGCTTGATTTGTCTTTCATAATCATGATTAATCTTAATTTTTTAAAATTAACAAAGTGAGAGTGTGAAAGAATAAAGAAGTACCACATCTTGAAGAAAGCAGCAAAAAATCACAATATTAAGCTCTTTTTCCTTTTATCTATACCATTTTCTGTCATTCTTTATCTCTAATTAATCGTCATATCTCTATTTCACGTTTTCAACGCAATATTTTAAAATCCGGGTCGACATGGGCCAATTCAACCCGGTTAACCCGAGACCCAGGGAAGAGAGCATGTCGATAGTATCCAGGTTTTTGCTGAGTAAATACGCGTTATCACCCGGCTAGGTTTTGTCAAACCCGGCGACCCCAATGGGACCCACAATATATGTGCATCCACATATCACAATAGGATTAGGCCCAAAAAAAACATTTTTTTAAAATTAATTAACCGTGAGATCCCCATTAAGGTCATCAAAGTACTCCTAAAATTCCAGGGGCCATCAATACCTTGCAAACCAATGAGAGTATGTTAAAAAACAGCTAGTAAAATATGATTTAGGTTTATGGTTTAGACTTTAATTAGGTACATAAAGTGATAAAACTATTTCACCGGGACCACAAAATACAAGCATCCACATGTCACAATAGTTTTATGTGTGGTCCAAGAATCAAATCGCTCGGAAGAAGATCCAATCAGGAACCGAGAAAATGGTTTCGGCCGGACTGGGCCGAAAACCAATTTATTCGACTTTTTTTGGTATTGGACCGGGACCGATCCGGACCAAGAACCGGTTTTTAATGAAAAATTCAAACCGAGAACCATGCTGGTATAGCTCAGTTTGGTTTAGTCCATTCTGCTAATTCATGCCAGTTCTTGATCCAGTTTGCACAGGTATATCACGACATTATTAAGCACAAAAGGGATTTGCACTCTACATGACAAGAAACCACTCAAAAAATGTTCTGCTTTCTCATCCTTCCATTGTAGGAAAGCAAGTGGTTTCTTGACAGACTTTCCATGGAGGAGCCAAAATGGACATACTCATGCTTTGATTGTACTCTTTTCACTCATTTTTCTTTAACTAAATATGGTCTCCAATCCTTGGCCGACTAAATCTACAACGTTATTAATTAAACGTGTTGTAACAAATACGTGTTACCGTACTTATGATTTAATAACAAATTTCATTGAATTTTGTTCTCTCCCAAATAGTCAAAAACAGGAAGGGAGGACATATTATGAAAGATGAGACATGAAGTAGCTTCATAAAGAGGGACAAGATCAATAAAAGTGGAGACATTATTGGGTCCCAAAGACCAAGTCAGGAACCACCATATCTCTTTGTTACCACACTCCCAATTTTGTGTTTATTTAAAATTTAACTATGTAGTTTTGAACCCACATCTATTTAGATCAGAAGCTTTATTGTACAACAATAATGATAATCAATCTCTTTAAACAATGAATATGAGTGACGTAAGATATAAATAGTCATATATTTGCATAACTTTAAACTTTTAAATAAGTCTAAATATTATAGAGATATAGATTTGTGTGTAGTGCTTGTAAATATGTGTGTACGTATAGAGAGGGACATGGAACTTTAATTCGTTGAGGGAAAATAAACTTTCGGTGGTGAAGCTTTGTAAGTTAGCAGAAGAAGTACCCCACCTTGACTATTAACTTAATTGAGTTTAAGACCAAAAGTGGCCAATCTAGAGTAACTTACAACCTTAATTGCATAAAGTACAAACTACTATAACATGAATGTTTTTTTATTCATTAATGTTTCGCTCTTGGTCGAAAAAGGTCTATGCATGGCAAGTACTTTACTAGTTTTCTCCAGTCGACATTTGTTAAAATTACAATTTTAATTGTAGTCATCTGACTTTCTAGTATAACTTGAAGGTGTAGCTTTTTTGGTTATCAATATTTGTAGCCAGGTAGGGTATTCGCTTAGTTGGTTCGGTTTTATCCAAACCAAGTAGGTGAAACCAATTGTTTTTGGTTCTAAAAAATTACAACCAAAGCGTTCAAATTATCTTAAAAACCAAATTGGTCTAAACTAAATTATAATTTGGTTGATTTATTCTTGTAATATTTTTATCACGACTTCCGTACAAAAGTATAAACGTTAATGAGAAAAAATTTAAGCTCCACATGATACAAAAAACAATAGTTGAAAATGTATCCAAAGGATGTCAATGGTATCAACAACAATATTTAAAAATGTATCCAAACGAGATTGAGTGGCTAACTATTATTGTGCTATATAAGCCAAAGTTTTATGGATGATTTGTAAAATTGTCTGATGAAAACGAGGTAAGTCGAGACTAGTAAAGTAAATGAAGATACTAGTTTTATGTAAATTGTTTGACATATATGCTAACTATATATAACTATATATATGAAAAGTAAATAAAGAAAATCACTATTCAGTTTATTTGGACTATTTGGTTTTAACAAAAAAACCAAAACTAATTCAAAAACTAGAATAAGGATTCAGTTCTTTTGCAAACAAATCCAAAAAACCAAAAATTTAAACTAAATAGTTCAATCTGAATTATTTAATTGGATAATCCGATTATATCTAAATAGTGAACACCCTAGCTAGAGTTAGGGTTCTTGTAATACACATTGAAAGAATTGAATACAAAAACATATTTTTTGGTTCCTGGACATCGAAGTAGACCGATCACATGGATCAATTGAACCAACTAAAATCCATGTGTTGTGTTTATTGAGTTTTCTTTCGTTTATTGCATGCTTTGACTAGGCAGTCATATATGTAGCAAAAGGTTGATACTTGACAATTCAAACCGACTGCTTATCAATATTGTGGTTTGGCATACATTACTCAGCCAACAGTTGTGGTTATGTGGATGTCGGGCTTTGAACCTATGACTAACTGGACAGTCCGGACTACACGCTATTGGCCTTTCAATTCGTTAGGTAAAACATAGATCTAGGTCAAAGATATATAATACTAATGTGACAAGCAAAGGTACTTCAACATTGTTCTATTACATACGAAGCTCACTTAAGGAGTACAAAAGCATACCCCTTGAAAGGAGGATATTAGTGATATATATGATGGTTGTTGCCATGGGATTCCTTCTCAACCAACTTAAAGCTCTTGTCCTTTTATTATTGTATAACACAATAATCCTTGCCTTAAGGGGTGCGATTTTGCTACGTTGGCATTGGTAAAAGAATAAAAGATGTGAAGTGGCCATAATTCCCTTTTTATGTCTCATCAAGATAAAAGGAACTTTGATATCAAAGCTACAAGATGTTATCGTAAAATTAAACACGCTACTTAAAAGACATCTTTATTAGATCATACAAGCAACTATTATGGAAGTTACCCAAAAAGACACGTCTCAAATACTTATTTGCGGTTATGACCACTCATACTTCCTCGGCCCCACAGAAGGGCGTCATGATAATACATTTTAGCATCATGAACTTTATTAAATGCGTTTTTTACTAACCTGAACTATTAAAGGCGCAACATAGTATCATAAGCTCGCAAAAATAGTTAATTTAGTACTCAAACTCATTAATTTGATCATATTTTATTAAATGTTTAATTTCCATTATAACTTTTAACGAACTAATAAAATATATAGTTAATTTAGTACTCAAACTCATTAATTTGATCATATTTTATTAAATGTTTAATTTCCATTATAACTTTTAACGAACTAATAAAATATATGTTACCAAATGGCCAATGGCCTAGCAGTAAAGGTGTTTGTCTCCAACCTTGAGGTTGAGGATTCAAGTCCCATAATGGATATATGTGGAGTTAGGAGTAGATTATGTTGCCGTTCAAAAAAATAAAATAAAATATATGTTCATCTTAGTATATTGAAAGTAGAAGTAAAGTGGATTCAAGACAAAATTAGTAATTTCTGATACTAAACGGACTATTTTCCAATTTTAAGATACACTTTTAATAATTAAAAATAGTAAAAGATTCAATCAACTAAGTTCATAATATTAAAATGTAGTTTAGATTTTAGAATTCCATAGATAAAACAACATACTTTGACCACAATCGAACCATCCTTTGTCATTGTCACCTAATGCAAGAACATGGGTGTCTAAAGGCATTGCTTCGTAGTACCTTTTGGGAGAAAAAAATAACTAGAGACCATGCCTTTATCATACCATTAGAATTCAAGTCACATCTATACTTTCTGAATATTATATCTTTATAAGATAGAATTGTTTGTAGGTATTTTGATATACACATACTCTTTTATGAATTTAACTTTCACATTAACTTTATGATTAATTAAACTTATTTAACAATCTGATGATTGTCTAATGGTAAGAACGCTTCCGAATGATTTCTTAAATGTCACGAGTTCAATCTTGCATAGGATAAATATTTACCAGATGGTTGAAGTTTGAAAAGATAAAAGAAAATAATTAAAATGATATAAATCATTAACATAAGTCCAGTCACCATGTAGAATCCTTTATAATAAGAATATCCTTTGAAAAAATGATTAAAAGCTATACTTGACCGACACCGTTCATTTCGCCTAACTTTGAGGTTTTATGATATGAGAAAAGGTATTATGGTGAGATTTTTCATAACATGAGCGATTGCTACATTTTCTGGAATTTGTTTATAAGTCACATTTTCCTTTTTAAATAAACTAATAATTATGTGAAGCAAATTTATTTTAATATAAGCATATCTTATATTTTAATTACTTTTTAATATAGTTTTAATGCATTATATTTAGTAAATATATTGGATATGGTCTGAAGGAATAAAAAAGTGTAGTGGTTATCCAATTAAGTAAAGAAAAAGGTATGATCGGTTGGTGTCAAGAAACTTGTCAGGATCGATTAACTATAGATTAGTTAACAAACACCTTTAGATCTAATTGATTATAGAAGTTGCAGCGGATCAACACTATATCAATACATTAAGAACAATGAACTGTAAATAATAAACAAAAATATTAAGAACACAGTTTCACAAAAAGCTTCAATGTATATTATCGAGTTAACAATACACACGTACGTTTACAATTCGTAAGGAACATACTTATAGTAGTCCTTGAAGCTAAACTATTTACCCTAGTTATTCTAGGACTTGATTTACATTCGAATTATAAAGATATACATTGAATTACATTCTATAACTATCACTACGAAGATCTCGGACTTGATATGCTTCCAAAACGCGTATCAGTAGTATTCTGCAATCACCAGTAATAAATTCATATCATCAGTAGTAAGTTTGGTGACCAGTAGTAAGTCCAAAACCAACATCAGTAGTAACTACTATTGATCAGTAGTATCTTCAATATGTCTTGATCAGTAGTAACTAAGTTATAGTCTTCATCAGTATCAACTTCATCAGTAGTAAATGTTTCTGCCCCATCAGTATCAACCATAGTCTTTATCAGTAATACCTATGATCAGTACTAACTGCAGCATCAGTAATAAGTTGATCTGTGTTTTGCTCCAACAATCTCCCCCTAAACTTATTGATTATGTTTCAATCAATCAAGTTTCTTTTGTTCTTCTTCTTCTTTCCTTCTCTTCTCTAGGGTTCTTTGATTTTGAGCTTTTCTTTGAGCTATAATGTACTTGCTGTTTCTTTTTGTAAAATAATTCAATTTGTTCTGAAACATTACTTCATCATACGGCTTCATCATTGTATTTGTGAATATCTGATACATGGTCTTCTCAGAGTGTGTATATTCTTTTTCATATAAGTACAGCTCACATACTTTGCCTGATTTTTCAAAGAAGTACATTTGAGCAGTTGGAATCACATTCCAAGCATAAACATTTTCTTCACTGGTAAATTGTTCTGGATAGTTGTCTGGATAAAATGCAGCATCTATCATTGTTGTTAAGTATCCAGCTCCAGATTCTCTCCATGATTTCTTTTTCATTCTTGGTTTTCCAATGATCAGTAATTTAATAACATCACTTCTTGAACATGACATGATCAATGGTAACCATCCAGTGAATCTCTGCACAACTTTATCTTCCCTTATGATCTCTATCACATTATTATTCAAAATTCTCCAATTTATGATAGGATTGTTCTGTAAGGGAGCAACTGGTAGTTCAAGAACAGGAATGACTTGCTCTGTTTTTTACTTCTTTTGAGCACTTTGTTCTTGAGAGACCATCTTTCTTTTCTTTGTTGATGGCTCACCAGTAGTTGAGATACTATCCTTCTTGATTAAGTTTGGACTGATTGGGATTAATGCTTTGGCTTTCTTTGTTTCTTCAGCTTCTTGTTCAGCCAAGTCTTTCTTCTTGGCAGCACAATATTTTTCAATGATAGTCATCATCTTCATTCTGCCAAAGGACTTTGCATTATGCCCTCTTGTTTTTAAATACTCAATCATATTTGCCTTCTGTTCAAATACATCATCTGTTAATTCACTTTTAGTCTTCTTACATTCAGATACCAAGTATTCGAGACATTGAATATGTTCTTCTTCAACTTTTCTGAGCCTCTTGAATTCTGCTTTTTGAGCTTCTAACTGTATGTCTTCTATTTGAACAGGTATTTGAACAGGCACTTCAGCTACTTGAGGTGTTTTTGATTTTTCTTGTTTAGCCTTCCTCTTCTTTTCCTCAATAGCTTGATACATAGCTACACTCTCCAAGAAACTGTGAGGGTTAAACGGTGGGGCCGGTGGTGCCGTCATATTGGACCACCGCAGTCGGCTGAATAATGACCGGACACTGCATGTAAAAAGGACAACCGAATATACTCGATTCTTTTAACCTAAAATAGAATAGTCTAAAACTAAATAAATGATCATTTTGTCTTCATTAACTTCTAGATTGCATACAAGTTAAATTTTCAAATTAAGTACATAATAGTAGTTTCTTGTACATCATCTGTAAGCATTATGTCTTAATTTGTTATATGTTGAGTAAGATTAGACATGTACAAATTGGATTGAAAACTAAATGGAAATACTAAATCAAATCAAATCAAGCTATATGGATTAATTCTAATTCAAATCAGTTATTGGCTTCATTCTGTCTAACTCCAAAGTATTTAAAAAATAGAAACATGACAAAGCATTTGGACCGAAAAAATCGAGCCGAACTGAAACCGAAAACATGTAATCGGTTCGGTATTAAAAATTCATCAATTTCATTTTCGGTTTTAACTATTTCGGTTTGGTCCTCGGATAGGGATGAACGTTTGGGCTAAAAGCCCGAAACCGATCCAAAACGGAGCCAAAACCGGAAACGCGTTATCAGTTTGGTTTCAGTTCTAAAAATTCATCATTTTCAGTTCAGTTTTATAGATTTCGGTTCGGTTTTTTAACCGCGCTCACCCCTAGACTGACAAGTGCCATAATAACGTATTTGTAGGGACTAAACCCGCAATAGTTGCATACCGCATAGACTATATATGTAATTTACTCCAAAAATCATCATTTTATCTTGACTCTTAAAGAACTTGGAAATTAGAATGGAATAGAGAATAGATGAATTCACTACTCAACAACCATACTGTATTTTTTGATTCTAAACCCTAAATAACAACAAAAGTACTAGATAACTGCTCCATGTCTTAACACTAGATTTAGTACTCAACAACCATACTAGATAACACGCTACAGGTGTATCTCCTATCCATAAGGGATGACAAAAATAACCGAAACTGAACCGAAACCGAAATCTAGACTCGGGTTTCCGGTTTTGGGACGGTACTGGTATCAGAAATTTATTTTGTTGCCAGTTTAGGACGCGTAACGTGTTAGTGTATCCCGGCCTAATTACCTGAAATGGAAACCCATAAAACCATAACGGTTTATTTAGTGTACATATAATTACCTGAAATTGAAAATGTTTTAAGCTTGGGTCGCTTTCATGCAAAATATATTATAGAAGAAAACAAAGTTAGTTTGACTTTTATAAAACTGTTTTCTAACTTCCTGATTGTAGTAACCATAACTTTTGTCACTCTCTATATGTTTGATTGATTTTTCGAATATTATAATATAAAATAATATTTTTGGTTTGATTATGCCAACTAACATTATAAAAAATAGTCCTGGAGGAACTGGTAGTTGCGAATTGCGATTGTTGATTCCCAGTTAGGTTATTTATTTACTATCGTAGAAAACATGATTTCCCCTGATCCTTCCCTTTAATAGTTCAATCCCTTCAATTTAGGCTTTGGAATCTTACATGGTAGCCAGCCCCCCTTGATGACATGGCCCATATGTCATCTAAAAATTAAATATAATCCATATATGTGTTTTAAAAACTCGGTTGAAGCAGAAACAAAAAAGTAGCATGTCAAGAATGAGTCCTTAGATCAATTGTTATAGCTTGATAATTAGTAGCTGACACACATGTTGCATATTTTTTCTCAGATGTGTCACTTACATTAACAAAAAATTATTAAATAAAAGTATTAATATATGAAATAAAAAAAATTAGAATATTAAAAAACTAAATCAGATGAAAAAATAAAAAATTTCCAAAAATAAATAAATAAATAAATGTAAAATGAAATTTAAAAAATTTAAAACTATTTTAACATTATTTGAAAAAGTTTTAAGGGTTATATGGGCAACCCCATGCACCATACTAGATACTCCCCTGTTGATAATAAATAAATGAATAGGATATTTTAATGAAGGTAGAAGTTAAATTACAAAAGTGTATTAGTGAAATTAAAATTTTTTTGGTCCTTTCGAAGGGTGCATTTTACACAAATCAATAAAACATAGCAAAATCAAACTCAAAGACTCCGCAACAATAAAATAAACATCATAATTCTTGTACACATAAGGGAACACACCTTTAACATAAAAAAAAAGATGTTTTTAATTGAGTTATGAATCAAGTTTGACTCTACTTCTTTTGCCCTGTTATGGTTCTTAATTTGTGACATGGAGTTTGTTGATAAAGGACATGTTTACTTTAAAGTTTGTCAAATGTATGAAAATTGTGGAATCAACGACATTTGAGTCTTTTACTACAATTTTTTCTAAAGGATATTCCAATTATAAAGTGCTCCTCGGGTAGTCGAGTTTATGCTCGTGATTTACGCGATCTAACATTTGTCGTGACCGTTTTCCGATCATCTTCTACAGGTGATATATATAAATAAATAAGCTTAAAAAACCAAGTTGCAAATCGAAGGAATTATCACGAACTTGTGGATGAATGGTAACTAGTTTCATTAGTTAAATAACTCAATTTCAGATGGGATTTCTAATGTGTTAGCAGCATGAATAGTCAAAAACTATTGTGCGTATGTGGGGGGTGAGGTTGTTGGTGGGGTTGAAAGGGGGGCAAGAGATGACAAGTATCATATAGAAAATCTTTCCTCAAAATGCTTGTAAAATAGGCATGTATTATGTAATATATATACGCTAGTGATGTTATGTGTATCTTTCTCAAAAGAGAAGTAGAAAGAAAGTAAAATTGTATTGAGAAAGCTCTTAGCATGCTTACATAAAATAAATTATATTTACTAGCTCTAAGTTTAGTGATATTTAATTTTATAGCGGAATGTTTACATCTTAACCATTCGAACAATTACATGAGTTTATGTTTATTATTAAAAGTGCAATTATAGATTGCAATTGTAGATCAACATAATTCATCAACCTAAAAATTGTCAGGATCGATTAACTATAGAAAAGTTAATAAACACTTTAGATCTAATTGAATATAGAAGTTGCAGCGGATCAACACTATATCAATGTAATTAAGAACGATGAACTGTAAGTAATAAACGAAAGTATTAAGAACACAGTTTCACAAAAAGCTTCAATGTATATTATTGAGTTAATAATACACACGTACGTTTACAATTCGTAAGGAACTATTTATAATAGTCCTTGAAGCTAAACTATTTACCCTAGTTATTCTAGGACTTGATTTACATCGAATTATAAAAGATATACATTTAATTACATTCTATAACTATCTCTGCGAAGATCTCGGACTTGATATGCTTCCAAAACGCGTACCAGTAGTAAAATCATTCACCAGTAGTAAATGTGCATCGTCAGTAGTAACTGTGGTAACAAGTAGTAAGTCCAAAACCAACGTCAGTAGTAACTACTATTGATCAGCAGTATCTTCAATAAGCTTTGATCAGTAGTAACTAAGTTATAGTGTACACCAGTATCAACTTCATCAGTAGTAACATGTTCTGCCCCATCAGTACTAAGTATGATCAGTACTAACTGCAGCATCAGTAATAAATTGATCTGTGTTTTGCTCCAACAATCTCCCCCTAAACTTATTGATTCTCCTTTAATCAATCAAGTTTCTATTTACTTATTCTTTTCTTTTTCCTTTTCTTCCATCAGTTTCTTTCTTCTTTTGTCACCTTCTAATGTCTGTTGGTTTTGTT
This sequence comes from Calendula officinalis, assembly GCA_963853835.1. Taxonomy (NCBI): domain Eukaryota; kingdom Viridiplantae; phylum Streptophyta; class Magnoliopsida; order Asterales; family Asteraceae; genus Calendula; species Calendula officinalis. The sequence continues at coordinate 75,945,114 of OY970823.1, read as the reverse complement.
TATTCCTTTGTGCAATAATATATTTGCTGATCTTTTTCACAAATTCATTCATCTTATTTTGCAGCATCACAACATCATGAGGTTTAATGAAGTTCATGCATCATAGTTGATAAAGAGTTTTCTCAGAATGAGGATACTCTTTCTCATAAAGGAATAAGTCACATTTCTTACTTGTATATTCAAAGAAGTACATGTTGACAGTTGGCAGCACATTCCAGGCTTGAACATTCTCTGGATTTGTATACTTCTCTGAATAATTTTCTGGATAGAAATCAGCATCAATCATTTCAGTAAGATAACCAGCAGCTGAATTCTTCCAGATCTTCTTAGTCATTCTTGGTTTACCAATGATCAACATCTTGATAATATCACTTCTGGTTAGGGACATGACCAAAGGTTTCCAAGCTCTGAATCTTTGAGTGATTTTATCTTCTCTGACAATTTCAATCATATCATCTATATATCTCCAGTTGATGATTGAATTATTTTGTAGGGGAGCAATTGGAAGATCATGAACTTGAACTATTTGTAATTTCTTCTTTGGTTGTTCAAGTTCAGAAGTAACTGTCTTCCTTTTCTTTGAAGTTTGAGATGATACACCAGATGATTCTCCAGTTATTGTCTTTCTTTCTTTCATTTCTTTGAAGTTTATCTGTTCAAGTTTTGTGGTGTATTTCTCAATACTCTCTTGTTCAGTAAGGTCCTTCTTCTTCTCCACACAGTACTTTTCAATTAAATTGATCAGCTTCATTCTTCCAAATGCCTTTGTGTTATAACCTCTTGATTTCAAGAATGTGATCATTTCTTTCTTTTTCTCTGCAAACTGTTCTGGCATATCAGCCTTCTGCTCTTTGCATTCATGTACTTGTGCTTCAAGAAGTTCTAGTGTTTCATATTCAAGTTGCCTTATTTTTTCTAGTTCTCTTCTTTGTAGTTCTTTTCTTGTTTCAGCAACTTGTTTGGTTTTGACCTTCTGTTGAAATTGTGGCAGTTTTGATATATCTGCTATATCTGCCAATTTAATTTCTGTGAATGGTTGTCTCAATATTCTAGCCCTTTCTGCTAATCTTTTGTTTTCATTTGCTAGAGAGACTTCAACCTTCTTTAAATATTTTGCTCTTTTAACTTTCCACCTATCCTGTTTGGCTGATTTGGCATAGTTGATTTTGTTAACCATTTCATGACCTTGTGCTCTGTTTGATTGGTCTTCATCAGCAACTTTCTTTCCCTTTCCTATGTAGTTATCTTTCTTCATATTTGGTTCAGATTCAATAACAAATTTAGGACCATAGTATTGTATTTGTGACATAGGAAGTATTTTAGGATGTGGAGGCAGGGAGCATTCATCAACTTCTAGCCAGTTGATATCATCATCAATATCTTTTACCACCATTTGTGTTGTTGTTGTTGTTTTTCTTTTTGGAGATGGTGGAAGTATCACTGTAGGCTCTAGTAGCGGTGGCAGCTCAATAATGTCCTCAGTAGTAACCAAGGTAGTTACTACTGGTATGTCTTCAGAGATTACTACTGATAGGGCATCAGTAGTGTTTGCTGCCTTTTCTTCATTTACTACTGCTATTATATCAGTAGTGGGAGTTACTACTGGTATTTCTTTTTCAACTTGTTCTTCCATTGTAGCAGTAGTAGTAGGTTCATCTTCTGTAACCATCATTTCTGGGCCTTCATCAACTTTTGTTTCTTTTAAATTTAGGAGAGAGGATGCTGCTGCTGCAATTGATTCATCAATCATGGTCTGTATGTTGTCCTTCTCCCCCTTAGTGAGCTCAACTGGTGGAGCCTCACTATCATCAATTTTCTTCTTTAATTTCCGGATGATTTTAGTTTGTTGATGAAGCCTTTGCTCATAGAATCTCATTCTCTTGTTGATGGTATTGACATGCCTTTTCATGGCAGCCATAGTTTTTCCTTGGTTTGTAAGATATGTAAGACAATTTTGTACAGTGGATTCAAGAGAATCCATTTTTTCCGTCAATTGGTTGATTTTAATACTGCCCTCACTCCATCTAGCAAGATCATCGGGCTCACTAACAGGTACATTGGCTTTGAGGTTTTCCATCCTATCCATCAATTCAAAAGATCTGCCCTCATCACTTCTTGGTGATTCATTGGGTCTTTTAGACATCCTCTTCTTCCTAGAAGAAGCAGAGATGCCCCCCCCTTGTGGTTTCTTGGCACCGGGGTCCTTTGAGTAACTCCTCAAATGAGTCATCACTCAAAGTTGCCGAGGTCTGGGTCCTAATGATGTTTTCACTGTCCTGTGCACCCACCTTTGGGGCATCAGTAGTGAAAGCCCTCGCCTCATGTCCTCTCTCCTCCTTGGAGGACAACTCTTGGAGCCTGGGGTTTGACTCAATGTGTCCCCTGGTGTCCTTTAAAGATTTCTTTCTTTTGTAAATTGTGGAAATATTTTTGGTTTATCTGGTAGGTCTTCCACAGAGTGAAGAGTAGCACTCTGCAGATTTATATCAAGTTCCTGGGACACATTCAGGACTTCTGTTTGGGCTGGTGATTGAAGGGCTAGTTGGGGTGGTGTTTGGGCTGTATTTGGGGGTGATGGAGTGGGTTGAGGTTCAACTTGGGGTGTAGCAATGGTTGAACCCTCTCCAATAAGAGTTTGATCTTTGATCATGTTAGGAAACAAAGGGGTTTCCTTGCCCGAAAATTTAAATTGTTTTCTCATATTTGAGAAAACTTTCTTGTTCAACTCAGGTAATATAAAAATGTTTTTAGGAGTTGACAAGTTTTGTAATTCACAATTTATGATATGTTGTAGAAATCTGGGATACATTAAAAATTTAGAAGAACTAAGATTTCCCAACATACCTTCAAATATCATATATGAAAAATTAAATACTTAGTCTGTGCATAAACAGACAACAGCAGATGCTATTGCCTTATTAAACTCATTCCAAGTACTTCTTTTTGGAGAAATACAATGCTGAATAGTATGTACTAAGAATTTCCATTGTGGGGAGAGAAGACCTTTTTGAAAGGTTACTATATTCAATCTTCCCTCATAACCCATTTTTTGTAAAATTTCAGCAATGTGTTCCTTTGGAAGAGTAAACATACCTGAATCGTCATGAAGTTGTAGATGGTGTCTGATTGATTGTTCTGTTACTGTGATATGCTTTCCATCTACTTGTGATTTGATCATTGATATGGTTGTTCCTTCCGTTTGCTCAGCATTGGTCCAGAAATCCACCAAGTGCTGTTGATATGATTTTGGTTTTACAGTTAAAGCAAACTGTATATAAGAATTTCTCAAGAACTTGACGATCGGACGAAAATCTTTTGTGCCGTCCGGATTCTTTAGGAAGGCACACATATTGTGAAATTCGGAATATTTGAGATCGGTTTGAACATTCAAAGATTTTAGAGTTGCCATTTTCGTTGAATTTTGAGAAGAACAGGAATAAGTTTTGTTATTGACGAAGGGTTTTTGATCGTAAGTTAGGGTTTATCGAGAGGATTTAGCAAATCGAAGTGAAGATAATGCTAAACTAATCGACTGCCGCCTTTTATATCTTTCGATTTAACCTGCAAAACTACTAAAATGCCCTTCGAATCATAACATAACGGTTATTTTCATGGGGGTTAGTTTGGTAATTGTGATTCTGAAAGACCAGTAGTAAATAAGATATCAGTAGTAAAACGTCAGTAGTATCTACCAACATCAGTAGTGACTAAGGATTTTGACATCAGTAGTAACTAAGGACATCAGTAGTAATCACTAACACACAAGACCAGTAGTATATGAGAATACCAGTAGTACTGACTTACCAGTAGTATTTGTGTGAACCTAATACACACCAGTAGTATTTAACTACCAGTAGTGTTTTGTGCACATGCTTACACACCAGTAATAGAGAAATACGAGTAGTAAAACACTTAAGTAAATAATATTTTACAACAATAACTCTACACATGATTTTAAGTGAGATTTTAATTTATCAAAATCATTCCAATACTGCTAACCAAGAAGTTGAATCTTCCTACATCAAATGCTTTTGTAAAAAGATCTGCTAATTGATCATCAGTATGGATTTTAACTACTTTGATTAATTTCTTTTTATTACAATCTCTTATAAAGTGAAATCTTATTTCAATGTGTTTAGTTTTTGAGTGTTTTACTGGATTGTTCACAATACTAATAGCACTTTGATTATCAATAAAAATAGGAGTTTTAAGGATAGAGATACCAAAGTCTAGAAGCTGGTTTTGAATCCATAGTACTTGAGCACAGCATGCAGATGCAGCTACATATTCTGCTTCAGCAGTTGATGTTGATACATTTGTTTGCTTCTTACATTGCCATGACACCAGTCTTGATCCAAAGAATTGACATCCACCAGTAGTGGACTTTCTGTCTTGACATTCACCTCCATAGTCACTATCTGTGTAGGCTATGAGTTCAAAGGGTGAATCATGTGGATACCATAGACCTAGTGATGGTTTGCCTTTCAAGTATCTGAATATTCTTTTAACAGCCTGCAAGTGTAGTTCTTTGGGTCTTGCTTGATATCTTGCACACACACAAACACTATACATAATGTCAGGTCTTGATGCAGTTAAGTACATCAGAGAACCTATCATTGATCTATATAAGTGTTCATCTACATCCTCCCCCTCAACATCAGGATGTAGGTGTTTGTGTGTTTCCATTGGTGTACTAGCACTTTTACTGTCTTTCAAATCAAACTTTTCTAAGATGTCTTTGACATATTTTGATTGATTTATCAAAATACCATCTGTTCTTTGATTGACTTGGAGTCCAAGGAAGAAGTTCATTGGACCTATAGAGCTCATCTTGAATTTAATCTGCATCAATTCTTCAAATTCTTTGCATAATAAATCATTGGTTGAACCAAAGATGATATCATCTACATAGATTTGTACCAGTAGTATATCATCTTTGACTTTCTTTGTAAACAAAGTTTTATCAATGGCTCCTCTTTTAAAGTTGTTCTTCAATAGGTATGATGATAATGTGTCATACCATGCTCTTGGTGCCTGATGTAGGCCATACAGAGCTTTATCAAATTTAAACACATAATCACCATGTTTTGGATCTTCAAAACCTGGAGGTTGGCAGACATAGACTTCTTCTTCAATCTTCCCATATAAGAATGCACTCTTCACATCCATTTGATAGACTTTAAATTTCTTGAATGAAGCATATGCTAGAAATATTCTTATGGCTTCAATTCTAGCAACAGGAGCATATACTTCATCATAGTCTATTCCTTCTTCTTGAGTGTATCCTTGGGCTACAAGTTTGGCTTTAATCTTGATCACTATACCTCTTTCATCTTTCTTGTTTCTGAAGATCCATCTTGTTCCAATGGCTCTTTTTCCTTTGGGTAGAGGTACAAGTGTCCAAACAGCTTGTAACTTGAATTGAAGGAGTTCTTCTTGCATTGCCTCAATCCAGTTTGAGTCCTTCATTGCTTGTTGGATCTTCTTTGGTTCATCCTGAGACAGAAAGCATTCAAACATACATTCATTAGCAATTAAACTTATATTACACATATTTGCAGTTAAGCTTTTGTTTAATTTGCTTCTTGTTTGTAGTGGTGAGTTAACATCACTTAGAACAAGGTCTAATGGATGGTTCTTTTGAGTCCTTGTGGTTGTAGCTTTATCAACTACTAGTTGATTTTCAAGATTGGACTCATTTGTCTCAGGCAGTTGTTCCTCTAGTGATCCTTCATTGTCATTGATGTTTGGTTAATCATCATCTTGGTCAGAGTTACTACTGCTATTGTCTTCATCGAGATCAGTAGTATTGTTGTTGTTACTGGCATTAGTAGTATCTTGAGAATCTAGGTTAATGTTGGGACCAGTAGTATTTTGAGTACTATTACTGGTGTCAGTAGTATTTGAATTACTACTGTCCTCATTCTCAGAGTTACTACTGGTTCCAGAACTTGAGTTATTACTGACATCAGTATTAACTATTGGAGCAGTATTAACTACAATGTATCTCATTTCCTCTTGACCAGTATTAACAGATGATGTTCCTTCCTGTTGAGTGTGACAATTTGAATTTCCTGCATTGAAGTCCATGTTAGAATTAAAGGATTTGGTTAGATTGTCTATATTAAATAGCCAATCTGGACCATTTCCTTGTTCATTAGAAACATTTTCATTAAAGGATACATTAATGCTTTCTTCAATTATCCTTAGTCTTTTGTTGAATACTCTATATGATTTGCTTTGAGTAGAATATCCCACAAAGATTCCATCATCAGCTTTGCAGTCAAACTTACCAATTTGTTCTCTTGTAATCAAAATAGTACAAGGACAACCAAATGATTTTAAAAAGCTTATAGAAGGTTTTCTTTTATTAAAAAGTTCATATGGTGTTTTAAAATGTGGCTTCACTATTAATACTCTGTTCTGAACATAACAGGCAGTATTAACAGCTTCTGCCCAAAAAGTGATTGGTAATTTTGAATCTGCTAGCATTGATCTTGCTGCTTCTATGATGGTTCTATTTCTTCTTTCAGCTACACCATTTTGTTGTGGAGTTCTAGGTGAGCTGTATTGCCTGTCAATACCTTTAAGATCACAAAAATTAATTAAGTTAGCATTTTTAAATTTTGTGCTATTATCACATCTTATGGCTTTAACTTTTTGATCAGATGTGTTTTCCAGTTTGACAATTAAGTTCTTTATGAGTTCACTTGTTTCATCCTTTGTCCTGAGAAAGAAAATCCATGTATATCTGGAAAAGTCATCAGTGATAACAAGACAATATTGTTTCTTTCCAATACTCATTACATTTGTAGGTCCAAATAGGTCCATATGTAAGAGCTGTAAAGGAACAGAAATAGAATTCACAGTTTTGGACTTATGAGAAGTCTTGTGTTGTTTACCTTTTAGGCATGCAACACAGTGATGATCACACATGAATTGTTTTTGAGGTAGTCCAATGACCAGTTTTCTTTTTACTAAATTGTTCATGTTTTTAAAATTAGTGTGACACATCCTTCTATGCCATAGTTCTGATTCAGTGGTGTTTGCCTTGGATATAAAGCAGTTGACCTCATTTGAAGAAATGAGTTCTCCCCCTATATCCAGGCAATACACATTGTTTCTCCCTGGAGTTCTTAAAACAACATATTTTTCATCTAAAATAAAATCAGGAGAAAGAATGATGCACTCAATGTCTGTGAAAAGAATTTTATTCTTTTTATCACACACTTGAGACACACTGACAAGATTGTATTTTAGTTCAGCTACATAAAATACATCATCAAAGGTAATTTTGCCATTTGTAACAGTACCTTTACCTGTGATCTTACCTCCCTGTGGATTCTCACCAAATGCCACATATCCTCCATCAAATGACTTGAAATCTTTAAGAATTTGCAGATTTCCAGTCATGTGCCTTGAGCATCCACTATCAATATGCCATGTTCTTCCTTCTTCTGGGATCTGAATGCTCTGCACAAGTGAGTAAAGGATTAGTTAAGTTTGGGAACCCAAGCTTTATATGTCTTGGGTTCATCCTTTGAGAAATAAGCTTTGGGAGATTTAACTTTAAACCTTTTTGGTACACATACTTGTTTATTACTGGTATTTTGTTTTACTACTGCCCTTTTGAAAGTATTACTGGTGTGAGAATTTCCTACTGATCTTGGTTTATACCCGTGAATTTTTGCTTTTGAATGCTTTACTACTGATGGACCAGTAGTATTTGAGTACTTACCATGTCTAGAATGACCAGTAGTGTTTTTAGGGTTGACACCAGTAGTATTTTTGAAAGTTGTTTTGGGAGCAGTAGTATTTTTGTAAGTAGGGTTTTTACCAGTAGTATTCTTGTACTGGTACCATACAACATTATAATTAGGGTTAACACCAGTAGTAAAGTTGTTAAAGTTTTTACTGGTGTTGGAAAACTTAAAATATTGTTTATTTTGATTGGATTTTCCATTGTTCTTGAAGTAGTTGCTGTTCTTTGGGCTTCCAACTCTTCTGTTTTGCACAAATCTTGGTGCACTTCTTCCAAATCTTGGTGTTTTAGCAATTGGAGTTTTAATTTTATTTACTACTGAAGGACCAGTAGTATCTTTTAACTTTTGAGTTTTTGCATTTTCTTTAAAAATTTTAAATTCCTTTAACTCTTTGCAGTTTATTGGATTGAAGTGACAATCCTTTGCTAAATGATTCATTTTGTTGCATATAACACATCTTAATTTCTTATTTTTAGCACCTTCAGGTATTCTTTGGTCTAAGAGTTGTTTTTTATTTCTTTCATTTCCCCTTGTTAAAATTTTTGATACATTTTCTGCATCATATTTGGGAGAATCATTTGGACTTTGAGCTGTGTGAAAACTTGTATCAATTGATTTTGGTGATACAGTTTGAGAGATTGTAAATTCAATTGATTGATCATCATCAGAAGAATCATTTAATTCAGATGTTTCATTATGTGATTCAGTTTGATTTTCAGTTTTTAATTCATTAATGATTCTTTCTGAACTGTTTTTAAGTGGTGGAATGATTTTATATGGAGGTGGAACAGCATGATATCCCACCCCATGAACAACTTTTTCTGTAGTTTGATTATTAGTTAATTCATCAAGAATTTTAGCGCTTCTTTCAAACTTTTTAATTGTTAATTTATTTTGTTCAATTTCAAGCTGGCATTCTTCTAATTTACTGGTTAGTTCTTTATTTTTTATTTCATAAAATTCTTTCTCATCCACAGCCTGAAGCAATTCTTCCTTTATCCTTTGATCAATCATCTGGTACACCTTTATTTGATGTTCTTGATCAGTAATCACACCATCAAATTCATGATTTCTTCTCACTGCTTTTGCTAAATCTTCATTTAATTTAGTGTTTTCTTTTTCTAAGTTTTTAACAATTTTAGCACATTCAGAAGTACAAGGTTTAGGTTTTACCTCAGTTTTGTTGTCAGTAAAGGCCATGAGAGCTTGATTTTGAGCATGCTCTTCTGCTTGGAAGCTCCAGTCATAGCCTTGTCCTTGTTGTGATACAAGGGCAGTTGATTTTGATCTTTTGTCTGGCTGAGGACATTCTTTTGCAAAGTGACCAAGGTTGTTACAGTTGTAACATTTGACTTTAGTTTTGTCAAATCCAGCTTTGTCCCCTTTGTTGAAGTTGAGGCTTGTCCTACCAGTTCTTTTTAAGAATCTTTTTGTCCTTAGGCTCAGCATTGCCATCTGCCATTTAAGATCCATCTCCTCAAGATCATCTGGGTTCAATTGTTCCAAGTCATCACTAATCAATGCAGTATGCACATGACTAGTGAAGAAGGATTCTCTTGCAGCATCCTCAGAATCTGCAGCCTTTCCTGTGAAGGTTTCCTGACCTTGACCTGTACTAGAGACAAATGCAGCATTATTAGAAGAAATAGAAGAGTTCTTTTGGTTTACCTCAGTTTCAAATACTCTGAGATCATTGTATAGTTCATCCAACTCTTTTTCTTCTAGAGCATTTCTTTGTCTATATACCACTGTATACATGGCCCATTCTTCACTAAGAGATCTTAGGAACTTCATGTTGACATCTTCTTGATCCATCTTAACCCCAACCTGGTTAAGTTCACCAATTAGCTTGTTGAATCTGTCAAACACTTGAGTGAGTGTTTCATTGGGTTTTCCTTTGAAGTTTTCAAAGTCTTGTTTGAGAACGGACTTCATGTTCCTCTTGGTGCTCTTTGTCCCAACGAATCTCTTCTCCAGTGCTTCCCATAGCACCTTTGCATCATCATACTCAACAAAGAGATGTTGATAATTGTTAGGAATGGCCAGTAGGAGAGTGCTTAGAGTTTTGAGTTCGATGCCCTTGTCCTTCTTTTCCTTCTCACACTTAAGTTTGTCTGCTTCAGTTGCAGAGCTGCTTGCTTGACCAGGACCAGTTTTGTTTCCTTCAAGGACAACTTCCCACATAGAGTAATCTGTAATAAGCATATATTGCTTAATACGATTCTTCCACATCCCAAAGTTGTTGGGAGTGAGTATAGGAATTTTGTTGGCCTGAGTGCTTTCATTATTATCAGTCATGATTAATAATGTGTGTTTTAAAGATTAAAACTTTTTGTTGTTCTTAACAAATAGTAGATCTAGAACCAATATGCTCTGATACCACTTGTCAGGATCGATTAACTATAGAAAAGTTAATAAACACTTTAGATCTAATTGAATATAGAAGTTGCAGCGGATCAACACTATATCAATGTAATTAAGAACGATGAACTGTAAGTAATAAACGAAAGTATTAAGAACACAGTTTCATAAAAAGCTTCAATGTATATTATTGAGTTAATAATACACACGTACGTTTACAATTCATAAGGAACTATTTATAATAGTCCTTGAAGCTAAACTATTTACCCTAGTTATTCTAGGACTTGATTTACATCGAATTATAAAAGATATACATTTAATTACATTCTATAACTATCTCTGCGAAGATCTCGGACTTGATATGCTTCCAAAACGCGTACCAGTAGTAAAATCATTCACCAGTAGTAAATGTGCATCGTCAGTAGTAACTGTGGTAACCAGTAGTAAGTCCAAAACCAACGTCAGTAGTAACTACTATTGATCAGCAGTATCTTCAATAAGCTTTGATCAGTAGTAACTAAGTTATAGTGTACACCAGTATCAACTTCATCAGTAGTAACATGTTCTGCCCCATCAGTACTAAGTATGATCAGTACTAACTGCAGCATCAGTAATAAGTTGATCTGTGTTTTGCTCCAACAAAAATCATTTAAAAAAAGAGACTGCGTGTTATAATCATACATGAATGTAAGAAGAGAATAAGTGGAAGTTATGTTTTCAATAATTTAAAGATTAAATTGATAATTAATTTCGATTTATTAAGTTACTTAATTATCACTCTTTGGAAAAATAACATAAATAAACAAATTAACTTAAACGCAAAAAGAAGTCATGATTTGAACCTGAATTGACCACACGAAGAAGACAAAATGGTCCATTCATATTCAAATATTAAGGAAACACACGCATGTTGAGAAAGAATGTTAACTATTTGGTTGAATATAAATCTAATCGTATCTTTTCACTATATTTAGAGGAGTGTAACAAATATGTGTTGTAAGAGTGACTTGGGCGGTAGTGGATGAATAATTAACAAAGAGAAATATAAAATACAATGTTGGTTCTTCTTTTTTTTTTTAACGGCAAGTTAGTAATAGTGGTTCGATATATGCAGTGACATCTAAACGGGAAGTACGCATTCCTCGAATAAATCTTTTTTTTAAGGAAAATAAACTTCATCTCCTTTTTTTTTTCCTCCTTGAGGAATGCTAACAAATTTTGAACTCAAGACATCATGAAGACAAACCCCCAAGGCAACCATTGGTGGCCAATTGATCTATACCAATTGGTTAATACAATGTTATTCTTATTTATTGCATATACTCAGATAGAAAGATGATCAGATAAGACAAATTTTTGTGTGAAATACATATGATTCATGAATATTGAATGACTGAATCTGCCATAAGTATTGAGATATGAGTATGTCAGTTGGAGTGTATGATAAGATAACATTCAATTGTGTCACTATTATCAACGGTCTTAGTGGATCCGAAGCCCATTCAAACATACATGCAAATGGTAAAATTGTCTTTTCTAGTGTCCTACATTTGTGCCTTGTTGGGGACCAATAGTCTCATTGTGTGGTAGTTTGTACCTTATCTTAGTTGAAATCATATGAAACACACAATTTACTTCAATGCACTTAATTAGGGCGGCGTTCTAACATTTCCTTTGCTCTATATTTGGCGTTATCAATCTATACTTTTGCTCATACGTAGTGAAGCCTACAACCACTACTTCCACCCAAAGTTGCTTTAGTGTAGTTTTGTATTAATTTAATTTTATCCAAACATGCGACTACATATTCCTTGGTATCCCAATCCAGTGGGAGAAAAAGCCGGTTTACAATAGAATGTCTGTAGTGGTCGACGTCAGGCAATTGCGACCCTACCTGGTGATGCGCCCCCTATTAGGGCGACCATCGAGGCCAGAACCGCGACCAAGCGGCTCAACGGGCTGGACAAGCTGGGCAACCGCCCCGGGCCCCCAAACGCCAAAGGGGCCCCCTATTTTAATAGTTCTCTATATATTTAGCCAAAAAAAATCATACCTTGCTAGGAAGACCCTATTTTAGTAAGGCTCGAAAATGCAAGTTTATTTTGAGTTTTATTTAGTTGTCGCAATCAATCATTACCCATTAGTAAGCTATACTCCATTACTCACCAAATTGGGGGGAATGGACTAGGTAATACTTCATACACATATATATACATACATACATACATACATACATACATACATACATACATACATACATACATACATACATACATACATACATACATACATACATACATACATACATACATACATACATTCATAGATACACATATGCATACAGACACATTAATGCATCCACCCATGCATACATACATACATATACATACATCTGTAAGTATGTACGTACATACATACACACATACATACATAAACATACACATACATATATACATACATAAACATACACATACATACATATACATAATCGTATGTACATGCATACACATATACATACATACATACACCCATACACACATACATAAATACATACATACTTATTTACATACATATATACATACAAAAACATGTATAACATTCATGTTTATACTTATATTTATGTGAACTAAGCAACATCAATAGGTAAAGGAATACTAAGAAATGCTCATTGCATTTCTTAGTATTCCATTTACATTTCCCTTACTCATTCCTTAGTTTGAACCAAGCGGCCCCTGAATAATTAGTTGAAGATGAGTCAACATATTTTGATTAAAGTGAGTTTAATAATATTTAAAAGTAACAAGTAAGAGTAAATATGTTATTTCACTTTATTAAATGAGATAACTAATGAATGTGGACCCCACTACTTTTTGTCAAATATGTCAAAATTTCAAAATATACCACTTATTTGAAAATCTTAAAATGGAAAGTCTATCACTTATTTTAAAATAGGTTTGAGCCCATAGATTGAGTGTCATCCATCTCTACACCGATTTATGTTTTTTTATTATCACGGACTATCAGTTCGCGTCCCATTCCCTGTCAATTCGAGAATTCCCCGATCAAACTAGGTCCAAATATTGCATTTCTCGTTTGGTACAACCCTATTTCTATTTAATGAAACATACAATGAATTATCCTTGATATTTTACTATTAAATTTAGCTCTATAGAAAAGAAGAAGGGACAAAACAAAAAGAAAACCAGTTTTGGGATTGCAAATGGTTATAAAAATAAACTAGTTTTGTTTTACTTAGTGTGGCTTCAGTTCCCACAATCGTGCTAATACTTAATTTAATCAGAGTAAATTATTATTTTTTTACTTATCGTTTTTGATGCGATATGAATCATTATGTTTTTTATAGTTTATGTTTGCTTGTTATTATTAAATTTTTTTTAAGGTTATGTTTTATCTTTCAGGAAAAACGTAAGCCTAGTTTTAACATGTGAATGAGAAGCTTCAAAATACATAAATTACCAAATAAGTAAATAAAAAATATAATCTAGTTCTATTGATGTAGTGTAGCATGTTCCTCAATTAACCTTGGTCTAGTAGTGTATATTTAGGTATTAATCTAAAAAATAAACGATAAATTAACTTTTACATATATTATAGTGTTCTTTGAATCTCTAATATAATAGTAATTACTACATTCTAACACTTGGTTATGTTCGATTCAGTTAAGTAGTTATGGCCGATTCTTGAGCTAGCATATACAAGTCTATTGTTAGGGGTATAAACGAGTTAAGTTACGAGCTTTAAGTTTTATAAGAAGGGCTCGATTGAGCTTGAGCTTTGAATTATATAATTAAATCGGGCTCGAGTTTGGTACTATGTCGATTCGCTACATGTCTATCTATTACAAATTATAATAATAGTTATTTGGTCGAGTAAGGGGTAGGGCGTGGGAATGGGTCATGGAGCATGCTTGATGAAGTGATATGGGGAAGTGGAGTGGGGGAAATATTTAAAATATTTGTTTCCTATGGATTGAACAATTGTGTCTAGTCATAGAGGCTTGCACAATTGCACATGCTTTTATCTATTTAAAATAAAGTAAGTTATATTAAAGGTCCTTGTGCTATATTAATAATTACAATTTCAGTAATTGAACTTCGTTTATTACACTGGAGGTATCTGGTGTATAGATTTTGTTACACCCAAGGTTCCTACTCTTCTTAAACATGAGTGTAACAAAGTCTATGTACAAGTAGGGCTGTCAAAACCTGACACGACACGACAAAAATACACGAAACGAAACGAAATTGGGACGAAACTGAAATTTGAATTCGTGTTCGTGTCGTGTTCGTGTTGTGTAAAACAAACACGAAGTCATGTCATGTCGTGTTCGTGTTGTGTAAAACAAACACGAAGTCGTGTCATGTCGTGTTCGTGTTCAGAGAGTAACACGAAATTGACACGATAGTTATGATTTTGTCGTGTTTGTCGTGTTTATCGTGTTTTTAGCATGTAATAAGTAAGAAATTTGTTATTTATTTTGTGTTTTCGTGTTTGTTGTGTTAATCGTTTTATCGTTTTTTAATCGTGTCGTGTTCGTGTTAGCAAAATAAAACACGACTTCGTGTCGTGTTGTTTTCGTGTTAAACGTTTTCGTGTCGTGTCGTGTCGTTTTATCCAGAAACACGAAACATAGCACGATTTGACAGCCCTATGTACCAGGGACTTCCATTGTAATAAACGAAGTTTAAGAACTGAAGTTATAATTAGTGATATATCACATGGACTTTATGTGTAATTTACTCTTTAATATAGGTGTTTCCTCTTAAACATTGAACGATTAGTATTTATATATAAGTTGGATGTTAAACTTGATTACTTAAGCGAAAAATACGATGACCATAAGATACAATTTGATGATTTGGAAAACTATTTCGTTGTTAACTAATTGACTTATGAAATATTAGTGTTACCCGTAATATTTTTCTACTCTTGACTTATAGTTTGAAAGATGATATTGATTTCTATTATGACTATGTATACAAACTAAATGATGAAATAAAGAAACAATAATAATATATTTTACATGTTAATTATTTTATAAATAAGATGAAAGAAATATGAAAATTTAATTAAAAAGTACCTTTTTTACTTATAGTTTTTTACTTACATATTTGACCAAAATACTTTTGTTTGGCGGTAGTTTGCATTTCGGTCTAAAAAATATTGTGTCACATCTGAAACATGTCATCCTAACGACTTTTCCCATTGCTGGCACAACTAAAATTCCTCAAATTACATTTTAATCACCAATTTTTTTTATTTTTTTATTTTTTTTTTTTATATTTACAATTGTCTAAAGACTTTCGTAGAGTTACAATCTTTTCCAGTTCAACTAAGGTTGTTTTTTTTACTTTTTGGCCACTAAATTTTAATTTTTTAACTCTCTTATAATGTTTTTTTTCCCAATATTACATACAATCATACATGACCATGCTATAGTACTTGGGATGAATTATTTTGTAGTAGAAGTATAAATGCTTGCATATCATCTTCTCATATCTTGCATTTGACAAGATTAAGTATCATTGTTGTTATTATATTGGCTCCTTAACCTATCTCGTAAAAATAAGAACAATTAATTGGATTGAACACAAATAAATATTCACTTATCATATGATAATATTGACAAAGAAGGAAATAAGAAATCGAGAATAATTTTAAAAAAAAACCGAACACAAGTTATGAGATTGAAAATAAAAAAAAGATAGATTTATTGTTTTTTTACATGAAATAAAATGAGATCCGATACACCAAGTTATTAGACTAAATCATAAAACAATTAAATAAGAAATAAAATAAAATAAAATAAAGCTATGAAATAGAGTCGTGATTTTTGAAAAAAAATAAAATAAATTAACACCATGAAACTATTAGGGTTTTTATAAATATAAAAAGAAAATAAAAAAGACTAATATGATTGAAATTAAACTAAAAGAGGGTGTGGGAAAGTTTATTTTCTTATTTTTAATTAGAAAAGATTGATATTAATGGTGTGAATTAAATATAATATAGTATGCTTTACCACATATGTAATGGTGTTATAAATACAAGCATGGTGAGACAAGAAGCTACACCAAAAGCAAAGTAGTGGTCAATCCATAAAAAAAAAGGACTAAAAAATACACACACAAATCCCTCTCTTTACACCTTCCTTTTGATTTGACACAAATCCATTGGTGATTACTCTGCAATACCCTCAAATCCATCATTCCCTTTTGGGCTTATTATCACACAACCACAAAAACAGAGCAAATTTCTTGCCCAAAATTTGTTATTACAAAAGCCATTTTCCAAAAAAAGGGGAAATTTGATAGAATTATACATAACAAGTTCTAGCTAGAGTGAGGAAATGGAGCTTAATGGTGAAATGGAGGTTTCAAAGTTTAAGAGAATTTGTGTTTTTTGTGGGAGTAGCCAAGGAAAGAAAACCAGCTATCAAGATGCTGCAATTGAGCTCGGAAATGAATTGGTATTCAGTTTATTTACTTATTTTTCAAGATTTTTAATCTGGGGTTGCTTAAAATCTTGTCTTTTTGCAATGTTCATAATGGGTTTTCTTAAAAATAGTTGACTCATTTGATTTTTAGTCAAAATCAGGAAACTCTGTGTTGTTCTTCAAGATTTTTGTGGGTTTTCTTTGTTTCATTTCAAGTTTCAATTTTTAACCTTGCATGTACATATATTGTTATGAAATTTAACAAACAGAGTGAACCCAGGTTTCAAATCTTTCAAAAAACTCGTTAAATAGTCGATCAAAGTGTGTTTTATGACCGAGTTGGCTCAGTAATCATGTTATAATTTACAGGTTTCAAGAAACATTGATTTGGTGTATGGAGGAGGTAGCATTGGGTTAATGGGGTTGGTTTCACAAGCTGTTCATGATGGTGGTCGTCATGTTATTGGGTAAGTTACACACAGATAAAGTGTGTTGTGTGTGTGCGTGTAAAAATGTAAAATCATGTTCTAGAAAACCTCAAGAACTAAATATTAAATTAATAATAAAATGGGATAATTATGGAACAAAATCAGTGTGTTTTTTTGGTTAAAAACTAATGTTTTTGTCATGTTATTGTCTTTCTATTGCAGGGTCATTCCCAAGACACTCATGCCTAGAGAGGTATGTCTGCCATTTTTACACAAAAAGTTTTGTAACTTCTTAATTACTTGAACAAAAAAATAATTAGTGTAAATTAATTAATTAATTAATTAATTATATTTTATGGGTGAAATAAAAGAATTGCTCTTGAGCTTTGTTTCTATTATGTCCTTGAAATTTGTAGCCTTATCCAGATAACATGTTGGGTGGTTTGTCTGCTATATGTTTTTTGTTTCAAAATGGGAAATTTTGAAAATTTCCATTTCTGATTCAGAAAATGCCAAATTTAAATATAAAAAACAAGTTTTTATGCATGTTGTACAAGTCTATATTGCAAGGTCTGAAATCTGAATACTGATTCTGCAAAAGATTATTAAAATTCCTCCATTTCTGCAACATCATCATAACTTGTGCGTCCAAAATTATTGTTTTTTGATTAATTTTAGATTTTTTTTTAATATTTGAAATATTGTTGTGTGCAGTTAACTGGTGAAACAGTAGGGGAAGTTAAAGCAGTTGCTGATATGCATCAGAGGAAAGCAGAAATGGCTAAGCATTCTGATGCTTTTATTGCTCTACCAGGTTTTTAATAACTGCTAAGTTCTTATTATTCTTTCATTAATTCATCAGGAAATTATAGTTAATCATCATTAATATATATTAGCAAGTTGTTATATTTATTATCCAAAAAAAGGTAATTAGGGGCTAGTTAGAGGATGCTTAGCTCACAATAAAGGACCCTTTTTAGGTCTTTCACTGACAAGGGTACAACTATTCATGCATGAAGTACAAGCCTTGAGAGCTACATATGATTTTGCATAATAGAAGCTACTTGTTTAGTTAATGATTGTCCTTGAGTGATGACCAAATTTTGTAATTTGTAGTGCTATGAAAGCAACTTGTACCAGAAGCTTTCTGGTCAAAAAAGTTTTAAACTTTTTAACAAGATTCATGATTAAAAGATTAAAACTTTAATATTCTAAATGATAAAATATTCTTAATGACTAAAACCTTACTTTATATTCCTATTATGGCATGAAATTGAAATTTAAAAATGTAATTTGAGTGTAGGTGGTTATGGCACTCTTGAAGAACTTCTTGAAGTGATAACATGGGCTCAACTTGGCATTCATGAGAAGCCGGTAAAATGACTAAAATACCCTTTTTGATATTCAAATTCATAGTATACTTTTAACCCCTTGAAAAGAAATTAATTGAGATTATGAAAAAAATTGTAGGTTGGCTTGCTAAATGTGGATGGATATTATAATTCGTTATTATCATTTATCGATAAAGCAGTTGAAGAAGGCTTCGTTAGTCCAAGTGCACGCCACATCATCATATCGGCTCCAACTGCTAAGGATTTGGTTAGGAAATTGGAGGTAAGACACTAAGACCTTTCCCACCCGAATAGTTGACTTTTGTAGTCAAACGGTTGACTTTTCTTTTTCAAATTAAGTTATCAGTTCATTAGAAATTAAACATTAACCACCTTGTAATTCTGGCATTTATGATAAGAGTACCATATGTATGAATACTTTTTATAAATAAATTACATTTTCATGCCATTTTTCAAAGTTTAAATTTAGTCAATTTGACCGACTTATTTTCTTTGACCGAATTACAGGAGTATGATCCATGCCATGAAGGAGTTGCAAAGTTAAACTGGGAAATAGAGCAAGAACTTGAATTCACTGACTATGATATTTCAAGATGATAAAAAAAACGGTTATTTTGTATGTTGACAGAATGACACGTGGCAGTTGAAAAAAAAAGCTAACTTTGAATGGGATTTTGGTTTAATTAGCATGTTGATGTGAAGGGTATTAATGTTTTTTTTTATTTTGTAAATTATTAATTATGGAAAATGTCCTGAAAAAACATGTGGGAAATCTCTCATTGTGTAACCGCTTTCACTTGCAACTCTGGTTTTTTTAACAGGTTGTAAAGAGACCTTATCTCTACTACATTATAATGTATTTGACTCTTTTTTTTTCCGAGTCTTATAGTTTAAAACAACTTAAACTACTATTTTACCCCTCTACCTTCTTGGATTGTTGGTGTAGACAAATAAACGATAATACAGATTGACCCCGTTAATTTTAAGAATATTTAGGACAATCTAATCCAAAAACCACATTGATTCAAAGAATATCATGAATTCGGATTTTCAAAACCTGTTCAACACAAACAATAAATAGAAAAAACTCAATTTTCTTAAAATTAAAACTAACTCTTTTATATTATCAAAAAAACATTAAATAAGTCCAAAATTTTCTAACGGGGCAAAAAATACAAATGGATCAAAAATTAGGTCTAAAACAAAGTCTAGAATTTTAATTTTTTTAAAAAAACTAAAAATGTGAATAACTCTCCAAAATCAACGTTTTCGGCCCGATATGGAACTTTCGACTCGACGAACGCTTGAAATGGAGACTCGGGGCAAAAGTTATACCAATTTTAGTGCAACTTTTTTCTTCACACAGTTCTGTGCTTCAAAGAATAAAAAAGATCATTACTCCACATTTGGGCATACATCAATTGTAGATCACGAAATTCAAATTGGTCCCAAACCGTAATGTAAACTTGACTAAAACTTTGGTTTAGTAATTTCATCATAAATATTCACCAAAATCGCCTCATTTAACCGAAATAAAAACAAAACAAAATGATTGGGCCTAAAAAGGCCTTTTAGGCCCGATCTCATGCTTTGTGCATCTCAAACTATATTTATCATTATATCACATATTTGACATTTGTAATCATAAACTCAGGACCACCTTGATTAATACAACATCAGTGTTCCACAAAAATAAGAAAGTTGCTTTGACTAAAAATGTATCCAAAAAAATAAAGAAAACGGTTAGTTCATAACAAACTCAAATTCTCTTACTTTTTCTCTTGCAAAAAATATTCCAACTTCTTCTAGATTTCACTATCTTCCGAATCTCGTGCTTCATGCATTCACAATCTCTCTCGAGCCCGTGAACCCGTTCTCTGATTTCACCAATCGCCGCCCTCCCGCCGCCGCCAACACCGCCGCCTCGATCTTGTGACTGAATCGCATGATCACCGCCGCCTTCGTTTTCGGACACGTAAAACCATCCCGCAATGGATGTTCTGAGGCGTAATTGTTCAAAGAAAAGAACTTGAACAATTAAACGAGTTGGAAGCCTTTCGTTTCGGGCTGCGTGTGTGCTTGCTTCTAGTGACAGTTTTTGTACGTTCATGAGTCTACACATTTGCTCTCGCTCGCCGTCTGTAAGCCAAGGATGTGCCTGCAATGCAAGATTGTATAAATATATTGCGTTAAAACAAAAAAGAAAATCAACATCCAAATTTGTTGATAATAAGTAATTAACTAAAGGGGTGTTCAGTTTGGTTTGGTTCGGTTCAGTAGAATTGAATGGATCGAGTTTGGGGAGCTCAAATCCAGTTCCATCGTGTTTGGTTAAAAATTGGAATTGGAATCGGAGTTTTTAAATGAACACAAACATTCCACCAAATGTAGGAATGTTGATGGAATTAAAATCAAACATGGGATGAAAAGTTCTTTTTACTTCTAGAGTTCTATACCATTTATTTCTTTTAACCTAACAAATTAATAAGGGCGAATTCGTCATTTCGCATAATCTAATTCCATTTCTTATCAACCAAACAAAATATAGAATTGAATTACAATTTCATTTTATATCAACCGAACAAAATATGAAATTGGAATTCAATTCCTGGCTGATCTCAATCCGCTCTTATATTTTAGTTCTATCATAAACATTTTGCAAACCAAATAGCACTCAAAGACAAACATTTTTTAGACACTATGTGGAAAAAATACAATATGGTCAACGTTACTGGGGAATTTACCCGAAACTGAAGTTTCTGAAAATTAGTTATCATGAAAATCATTTTTAAAAGGGGATTAATTTATGGTTTTACTAACTATTACCTCTAGTGCTATGTATATATTATACTGTATAAGTATTGGGGTATATGAATAAAAATTTGAGTGTAAAAATTGCCAACTTTTTTTAAACATTTATGTTTTTTCCTAGGAAAAGTGAACATCAAAGTTCCAATCTTTTCTGTAAAAAGTAATTTACCCATAATAAACAGCTTTTCAGATACAATAAAAAAGTCAAATATGATAAAAAGTTACCGAGACATTAACTGCCACGTCATGATTTTGACGAGGAAGTAAGACTACCGTACGTATAACCGATCAAGTAAGATAACTTTTACCTTGAGATAAATATCAATGGCGCGATAAATACCATCAGAAAGCGGGCGAGCATAATCAGGAACCGAAGCAGCAAGAGACTGAAACCTCGTCAACTGCAAATTAATATCAGCCGCCACGTCAGCAAGAAAAGCATCAACCAGATTCGCCACTGACGTCATCGAGTCCAAAGACTGCGGGCCGGTCCCACCCTCGGACCCTTCTTCAATTATAGAAGGCGAACACAATACACTCGACCCTTGTTGTTCCATAGCCAAGAAATACTCCACTATCCTTTGAAAACAATCAATATCATACAAAGTTTCCACCGTGTTAAACCCTTGGTTCGGGATCAAAATGTCTTCTAAGCCCGCGGAATCCAATTGGGCCGCCACCCGTCTCTCAAGATTTTCTTGGCACAACGGGCTCACGTGCAAGATCATCGCGGCCCGAAGAAGTTTGATGAGAAACGAGGTGGAAATGATCCCTTTTCGGTACGGGAGCAACTCCACGATCTCTTCAAAAAGGTTGCGTTGATCCGATCCCGAAGGCGAAACCGTGTTAAAATGGTGGTTAGCATCATTAAAACCCGACTCACGGTTTAATAACGGGATGTATCGTTTCACATAGCCCACAAGTGACCCGGCTATGGTCTCGGCCTTCATCCCACGTGAAGCAATAGCCCGAATGACCCGTTTGTATAGATGCAAACCGAGAAACGACACGTCTTTATGCCACCAATTGTGGTCATAAGTTGGCTCGGGTTTGTTTGAGATTGAAATCCCGTTCCACACGGTTGAAGTCGGTTCGTTTTCGGGGTAGTTCATGGCGGCATTGTACCCCATGCAAGCTTTTGTTGCTAAAGAAGTAATGCATCTAGAAACAACGAATAGCTCTTCGGCATCGGGGAGCACTTGTTCGGAACTTTCTAGAGCTTTCATGGTGTCGGGCCAGGTGGCGAGCACGTCAATTAGGAAGGTTTCGGTTACTGAGATTAGGTTTTCGTCTCCATAATCGTCGGTCATTTCGAGACACTCGGCGGCACATCGGAGGCTGATAACATTGTGGGCCGTGAGTTCCATTTTTATGTCGTAGCAAAATCGGGCTATGAGCTCGAATGTTTTGGACCCGCCCGGTATATCGTCGAGATGGATGATGCAAACGTGTTCATCTTCGTTTGAAAGATCTCCGATGAGTTTTGTTAATAGCCCGCTTCTCGTGATCAAAGGAAACTGTAAGAAAGTATTTGCACAAAAAAACCCGAAAAAATTAAGCTCAAGATCACGTGTGCATGCATATATGCATGGTATTTAAGGTTTTAAGGAGTCCATCAATAATCATGTTAAGAGTTCTCGAATTACTTTATATATAGAGATTAGAGATTTAGTAATACTCTCTGAACAAACATATGTATGTAGATGATTAGATACCTTATGGAGATGAAACGAGGTTTCTCCTATCTCAATCGTGACATCACTTGGAAGCTCGTTTGTACACTCCCTGAAACAAAATATTTTGTCGAGTGTTTGATATAAAATTGTGTTGATTATAATAAACAAATTTATGATGGAGAAAGTACTCCACATAAATGTGTTTACCAAAGAATGATCTAAATCAAAGTTAAACTTCCTTCTGGCAAATGATTACAACTAACTCACACAAAATTTGTGCTTCATATCTCCCTAACAAAACTTATACCCATAACTTTTTAGTTATAATATCACTCACATACCGCTTAATTAGAAATTATTTGGTAACTATACAACATTTTTAGGGCATGCTTCCTCAAAAGTATGCCAATTAAATTAATTAGTTTGGTGTGTACAATAATGATATTCCAAAAAATGGGATACATCTCCATGTAGTAAGTTAAATCAAACCCTACAAAAAATTACAACTCTGTGATGAATTTGAGTTTTTACTTCTCAAAGGTCATGTTAGATTATCTTTCCTCACATTTGCACACTATAAAAGGTTAACTAATTTTTCTAGATTTTACTATAGAAAATTACAATTTGGGGAATTAGCACCAATCAAATTCCATTTTTACACTATAGTGATTAGCAGAAATCATGAATTTAATCAAAAACATATAAAACCAAACATTGGATTATAACTAATTTCAAAACTATAAAATCCCCTAATCAATGAGTAGCATAATTAATTACCAAGTATCTCCATCAAGTCGAAATACATCAGCCTTTGTGCCGAGCTTCATGCATGCCATTTGCAAATAGTATTAGAATCACTCTTCTTTATTAATCTTCTTAATTAATGATGGTTTAATAAGGATATAGTCAAGGAATTAGAGATTGTAAATATTATTATTATGTTCATAATACAATAATGGTGCGTTGGATCTGGGTGTCCGAGTCTGAGGCATTCGGTTGCTGGGTTTACGCTAAACTGGCAAAATTTGTAAGATTTTAGTATATTTAAACACTTATTTTTACTCATTTTACAAAACAATTTCTTTTGTGACCCAAAATTTTATTTTACAAGTCAACATATTATTATATTATAAGGTTTTTAATTTTATATTTTCACTTATTACTCTTGTAAATTAGACCAGTATTTCCAAACATGACTATAATTGATGATTCAATTGTTGCTAATTCAACGTCACGTTTTGACACTCTAAATGAAACTACACACTTGCCAATAATACACATTCACTTAATATTTTTGGATATCACACATTATACACACAAAATAAATTAGACCCACCATCATCTTCCTTAATTTCCTTCTTCGATTAACCGAAGCTCTCAGCTGACAGTTCAACTGAAGCCTCGATACTATACTGATAGTTTCGGTTGACCAACGGCAAGGTGACGGATATTGACGGAACTGTTAGGATTAAAATATATGTTTTTGGAAGGAAATAAAAAACTAAAAAGGCTGATTTTTATGTAATGTATCATTTTCAAAATGTTGTTTGGTATGTCATGTTTAAGAATATATATGTAGTAACATCTCATATGTATACTTATAATTATATGTTATTATTTCTATACGATGAATCGATATATATGTTAAATCAACGACCTTTGGTCAATAAACTTTCACTACTAGAAAAAATACCGTTTTCTATGGAAAATTTCTAACACATTTCACTCGGCGAACCGAGGAACTTTACTTCTAGGAATTAGCGAACAGTTTAGTGATGGATTTCCGACAAACTAATTTATCAGAAATTAGTGGTAAATGTGATAACAATTCACGGTAAAACACCGCCATAATACACAATTAGGAAAATAACATTGTTGGACATCAAACGCCAAATACAAAATGGTAAATATCCATCCATGTATAAAATCATCAAGAAAACACATACATATGCCAAAGGATTGAGCTGCCCTGCCCCTGCTACATTTAACTTAAAATCATTTATTTACCGAATATATAATAGACCGATCACCGATCTCTGCCTTCTTCGCTTACCCACATATTGGTCTTTTACGTAACGCCTCATCGGTGAATACATCTCTAATATTTGACTAAATGGTTCGAAATACGGTATTTGAAATGAGAAAATTTGCTATGAGTTGGTGAATTAGAAGTTGATATTGTGATGAGAGCAATGGCTAAGTATGGCTAAGTGCTTAAATAGGGATAAAGGGAATTTGGGCACTTTTGAATAGTGATGGAAAGTAGAAAAAGGACAAATCATATAGCATCTTGCGAAGGATATGCCATTGGTATAACACATAAAGTGCACCAAACTTGACCATGCTTCGTGTTCCTTGTTGGCCACAACTAGATTCTCAATTTTTTAATGATATTTTTGTTCTAGTATAATTGATTTGTTTTGATCTACTTATAAACCGAGTCTTGATTTCACATGTCATAATTAAAGTTAAGATTAAATTACACGAATAGTCCCTTTGGTTTGACAACAGTTTTAGATTTGGTCCCTAAGTCTCAGAGATTACACTCATGGTCATCATGGTTTGGACTTCGTATTGGTTTTGGTCTCTGATACTAACTGTCATTAAAATTTGCTGTTAAAATTTTTCAAATGACTAAAATACCCTTTTCTCCACTGGTCACTTGGACTGAAAGCATAGGCTCTGTGGGTACTTCAACATCACCATATTCCAAAAGCATAAATTCATCATCCCACCTCAAATTCACTTCTGACCCAAGAAATTCTTGAAGTTTGATGTTGGTTTTGGCATGAATAAACACAACACCTTCGTTTCCCCCGGTCGTTTCCTTCGGTAACTGTAACGACCCGAAATTTGTAAATAAATAAATTGTACAAAAATATGATAAATAAGGATAAATCATTTAAGGAACGTAGGAACTGGTTTCGTGTCGTTTGGACACCGTATGAGAAAGTTACGGGCGAAACTGGGTCGAACCAAAGATCGAAAAGTGCAGCCCTAGCTGCACAGGAAGTTCACGGCGTGAACTATAGTTCACGGTCGTGAACTTGGTACAGCTATTCAGACCATCAGACGTGAACTACTTCCCGATCAGGTCCCGATCGCGAACTATGCGTGCGCGAATGAGTTCGCGTCGCGAACTCTGGTAGCGATCGTGAACTTTGGACGACACCAGCATTTAATACGGGAAAACCTCATTTATTACACCACAAAACCCTAGTTTTCTCCTCTCACCTTGTGTGTGCGATTTTTGAGTGTAAAGTGGCGATTGGAGCTTAATCTTCACTAGATCTTGGAGATTCTTGCTCACATTTGAAGATCAAAGGTAAATCTTCAACCCTCTTGTGTTATAAGTCTTAGATTCAAGTAGGGAAGCTTGAATCATAAACCCTAGTTATGGATTTGTACATAAATGGTTAAATGGAAGTAATATAACTTAGATCTATGGTATTTTAACAAGGAAAACGTGGTCATGATATGGATACACGAAAATGTGGTGATTTATGGAATTAGGGTTTGGTAACTTTGGGAAAATGGTGCTAGTAGTTGACTAGCCATGGATTATGTAGTTAGTATAGATGATTAATGCAAACCATGGTATTGGTTTTGATAATAGGTTATCGGTTGGAAGATTTGAGGCATTCAAATCTTGAGAAGTGAAATTGGTGTTTAAGGAACACAACAATTGGATAAGCTTGGCTAAGGTGAGTACATGTGAACTTTCAAAACTGAGTACATAGTCAGTAAATGTTAATTAAATGTTTTATCGAGTCTTTAAGTAATTTAGTTATTTATATGATTTATGACGAATTGCTTATATGATGATGAATCGATTAATTGAATGAGAAATGATGGAGCTATAGGCTCATAATGATAAAAAATAAATGATGATGTTGATGTCCCTAGGGCCGTAGTAGATTGGAGGCATTCCGGTTATTACGGTACCTTAAGGTTAGTGGTAGATTGGAGCCATTCTGATTACCCAATACCTATGAGTCCCGGTAGATTGGAGGCATTCCGATTACCGTGGATATGACGGTCTTGATAGATTGGAGGCATTCCGATTATCTTGACATTGGCCAAATGATGAAAGTAATGAAGTGACCCAAACGAACCTAGTAATATTATTTTAAGTTTAAATGATATTATGTGACTAGTTGTTTATCGGGTCTAAAACCCATGTATCTCACGAGGCAATTTTGTCTCACGTACTATGTTTGTGTTTTGCTATGTACTCAGGTTCGGGATCGAAGATCTAGGAGGCCCGTTTAGAAGAGGCCTTGTTGAGATTAGCTCGGTGTTGATGATTAGAGTCCTTATCCTATGGTTAAGATATAATTTGTAACACCGTTTTTGTAAACTCTGATAATCTCGAACAAGAAACCTTTGCGTTTTTGTAAAACCGGCATTTGACATCGATACAATACTATGTACTTTGGATTTAATGTTATTTAAATGTTGTTTTGAAAATTGAGGTGTTACAGTAACAAAGACGAGGAAGACTACGGTAACGCAAGTTTATGTTGAGATCTACAATGAACATGACATTGAACCTCATATCTCAATCAGAAATAGCCGAAGATCGAATTGATGAGACAGAGACTCCATCAATAGTTGAGCCCAGCGGTGCAAGTCAAGCAAGACATTGCCAGTTGGAAATTCATCAGCTTAATTCATTGCGATGGTGTGTGGAAGGAGGAGAGATATGGAATACACCATTTCCTGTACAACCATGTTTCTCTAGGGATCTGCACTTCTATGGTGATTCATCGTGAATTATATGCTTTATCATGAATTTTGGGTTTGAATTTGACATCTTTGATTTGGATTTTTACATTTAGGGTTGAAATTGGCTGGATTAAAATTGTTTAGTTGTTTTGGATCAATTTCCTTCTCCAAGTACGTCACCAACTCCAAAGTGCAAGCCAACGATCCTTCAGATTGTCAGATATTGCATACAATCAAATAATTAAATTTGACTCATGAGTTGGTTTACATGGCTTCCAAATGGCTTAGAGCATCTCCAACCATAAACTTTATAAAAAGGGGGTGATTTTCCTACCACAACTTTTAAGGTTTGTACCACATCCAATGCTTAATATACTTGTACACTTAGCTGTAACATCTGTACAGTAAGGTATAATCATTAAAAGTTGTGGTAGCAAAATCAATTCTCTTTATAAAACTCACTCTATCTCTATATTTGGTGGGTCCATTCACTCTAAACATAACCTCAACTTCAATCATAAACTCTATCAATCCCTTTAAAACTAGTGGGACCCATAGATCTCATATTTTTAATTAATTTATTTTACATTACAAAAGAAATTTGAATGAAGGATGTGTGGGGGCCATGGATAGAGGGGATACCCTCTCACTTCAAATATAGAGGGATTTTTTTTTCTCACTCTATATTTATAGTGAAAGATAAAGGTGGGTTGGACTTTGGAGAAGATAAAACTACAAAGTAGTACGTGAGACAAAATTGTCTCGTGAGATACATGGGTTTTAGACCCGACGTTAGTATATATAAATAATCACATTTATTAATAATCGCATTTATTAATAATCTCATTTATTAGATAATCACATTTATTAGATATATAAATGTATATATATATATATATATCTACATACTTTAGTTACCTCCGTGGTAACCCTATCTCATTTATATACATCAATCACCTCTTCGGTGATTCTATCACATGCATTCATAGCCTATCCGACCCGTCAAGTTGTTCAGAATGCCTCCGAACCAACGAGACCCCATGTTTGTCCTACTAACCAGAATGCCTCCGATTCAGTAGAACCCCCATTGTCACAGTGTTCAGCCAAAGTGACCTATCTTTATCTTACTAACCAGAATGCCTCCAGTTCAGTAAGATCCAACATCTTGTTGGGTGATCGGAATGCCTCCGACTCATCAGTTTTATTCAAGATACCATGATAATCCATAATGCCTCCAAATCTATCATGTACCTGCCCTATTTCAATCTACCCGTCATAACTATTACATGTGACTATATGTCACATCCATCATCAATGCCATAAGGCCATCATACAATCTATCCACATGCTAATCTTAACTAGCATTCACATAATCGAATCAACTAGTCTCGTTGTTAGTAATCACATATTATAAAAGTACACTCTTTTACGTCATATCAATAATTAGTTATTAATTACTTTTTATTATCATGATCTCTTTCAAAATCATCAATCACTTTACACATACTTAGATAGTCTACTATTTATCACTTTCTCATCATTTCAATCATATCTTTATTAAAAATCATTTATTAATAAAGACTCACAAAACATCATATATATTTTTAAAGAACATTTGCTATGTACCCAGTTTTAAAAGTCTCATGTACTCACCTTAGCCAAGCTAATTCCAAATCGTGTCTAACAACACGAATCTTTGCTTTCCAACTTGTGGGATGTCACCAAACTTTAGGTCTTCTTGACCTACCATCAATATCATCACAATAACTAGTTATTATCCATAACTAATCACTAATCAATCCATATACACATTCCTAACCACCAAGTTCACCCAACTTGGTGGAATCTCAAACCCTAGTTCAAGATTTCCATCAATAACCCAAATCCAACTTGTACACATCGATTACAAGCTTACAATGAGTGTTCTACACCCAAGTTTAGTCATCTTCCCCAAAGATGACATGGTTGGTTCCCCAAACCACCATTTTTACCCATACAAAGCTCACAATCAAGGTAGCTAGGTAAAATAGACAAGAATCCTTACCCTTGATGATTCAATCCTTCAAGATGGTGATGATCTGAGCTCCAAGACTCCAAAATCGACCACTTCTCTCTAGAAAACGGCTGCACAAGGTGTGGGTTGAAGATGAAATGAAGCCCTAGCTTACACCCAAGTTTATATGCTCCAGACAGCCCTCGCGTTTGGCTCGCGCCTCGCTCGCGCCGCGAGGTCGCGCGGGTTTCCCCTTTGGTCGCCGCATTTTCCCAGATTTCGCGTCGAGAAGTCAACGCGAAAGTCAACGCGAGATTCTCGCGTTCCAGCTCTAGCCTCTCTGCTCAACCTCGCGTTTCACTCGCGCCAGGCTCGCGCCGCGAGGTTGCTTGTGCAGCAGGGCTGCACTTTTCGGTCTAGGTTTCAACACGGTTTCGTCCATAACTTTCTCATACAGACTCCAAACGACACGAAACCAATTCCTACGTCCTTTAAATGATTTATCCTTATTTATCATATTTTTTATACAATTTATTTATTTACAAAATTCGGGTCGTTACAACTATCCACCCCTTAAAAAGGATTCCGTCCTCGGAATCAACTCAAGGATTTCCAATCCTCATTACACTTCCAAATTATGATCCAACAATACTTATGCATTTGATTGCCTACTTGACTCCGTTATACTCAAACGAGTCACAAACCAACTTGAATTCTTAATACCCGAACGGGTCAAAATTTCACAATTTGACCTCAACACTTTCAATCTTTTTACCAATTCGTTTATCTACATTGGGATGATATAACCCAATCAATACTAATAGCCAATTGACCAAAACGATAGTAGATGCCTAGCTTTGACCAAATTGTCAACATTGTCAAATCTTTGACTTAAGCACAAAGTCAACCATATCTTGATAATTTCTTTATCCACTAGTGGTTCCATTAACCGTTAATTCCTTAACAATCGACCTCACATTCATGGTCCAACAACAATCATACTCGATCCTTAAATCCAACTCGAAATGCCCAACGGTCAAAGTCGTACCCTTTGACTACCATTATTTCCATCAATCCATTTAACCACTATAGTACGCAGACGATATAGTATGCCCTTACCTTTGACTAACCATTTTAAATGAAAGTCAAAACCCAATTTTGACTAAAGTCAACATTCCACTAGTTGACCAACCTTGACTTATGAATAAAGTCAACTTACCTTGCTAAATTCCACATATTCCTTATTACTAAGGCATCGCTCCCCAAGCTTTTCATTCCCGATTTCAATACCTAAATTTCCTTTCTCGATTGTTCATCTTTTCTTCGATTTCAATTTCCACAATCGATTAACAATTTTCATTTAAGGCAATACCAAATCTCTATTACCTTTTTAACTTTCATCCAATCACTTATACCACTTACAATTCCTTCAAATATCCTTATACCATACTTGAAATTCCCGATTACCGGCCCTAGAGCCTCAATCATATCCAAATGTGGCCTAACCACCCATTATACCTCTTTCACCACTCATTGGTTACTAACAAACTTTGCTTCCTAAAAGCATTCCTTTTTCATAAACCATGAACTTGTAGGCATCTCCTACACCTACTTATACTTAAACACTACCCGTGTTTTCAACCCAAGTTCTCACTTGCCGTGAAATCACAACAACAACTAACCATACGGTTCTACATACGTCCGATACAAACGTCATACCCCTGATATAACAAATTATACTTTAACTACCTTATCGAGATGATTGGAAAGCCTCCAATCCATCACGATTCCAAACTGTCACAATGATCGGAAAGCCTCCAATCCATAGTGACCCAACAAATCTCGTTAACCGGAAAGCCTCCGATCTAACAAGGTCTATACAATACCATTCTATCTTGCACACGATTCATGTATGCATCGTTCACTTAGCATCAAGCTAACATTTTCTTTCATAACTAATCACATTCTCTATACAATTTACATTTCCTCACATTTCATATAACATTACTTTCTAAAGTCATATTCTTTTCATAGGCAATTACTCCCACGTATACCTTTATACCACACGGTATACATATAATCGTTTCTAATGCTTTCCACCAACCTACTCATTTACCAATCGTCTTTTGTCGATTTATTTTCTCATTATTAAAATTTGCAATCTTTCTTTCACCACCTAGTTAACCACCATTGCATCTAATCATCCATATTTTGACCGGATCGCGCAGTCAACCCGAGTCAACTAATTGACTCCGATCCATAGTCTATACATAAGTTATCATACTTTTTCCTATGCCCTTTCTCCAACCATTAATTGTCACCCTTGACTTAGCATACCATATCTAGGACATTTTACCATTAATTAACCTTTTTCACTTAGCATCGCGTTCATCATCCATGATACAACCTTTTGTCAATCATTCAATCAATCACATCCAATATCTAAGTTCCATTTTATAGATATATATGCGTACATTTTTGTACCTTCTAATTCTCACTAGCACCTAGTACTTCATTGTACTACTATCCTCTTGTTGAAAACGTTTACCACTTTCGTGATTCACCTTCAAATAATCCATAATAACATAGTCCTTCTTATCCTTATTTCTCGCGACATACCGGTCGCCAACCCATAACCCGGGGAGACTATCTCCCAACCTTATTTCTTTTCACATCACCTACTTTACCCCTATCTTACCCTGTTACTCGTCCATTTATTCACCATGCAATTCAACACATTTTTCATAACACCGCGTTATCATTTTCTCCCATATTCACACATTTCTCGTCGGACATACTACTTTATATGTTTCATATAACATTACCTTTTTCATTATCACATGCCTTTAAGGCCATCATATAATGCACAAGCATTTTACCTCGCGGGTAACCCATAAAATTTCCGATTCCCATTTACCGTCTCACTAACACACTAATCACCCTTAAACGGTTCATCTTCCTATTAATCAACTTTCCAAATCTTTTGTCACCACCGAGGTAACTATCAATCTATTCTTTCAACCATAGTTCACTGGTTAACCCGGTCATCTTAAGTCGACCAATCGACTCCGGTCCACATTTGTAACTCGTGACTTGGCACACATTGGCCCAACCTTCCAAACTCTCGTCTTTATACATCATGATACTTAAAATACTTATTTTCCATTCATAGTCTCACACTACCCCATGCTCCAAACCGTCATGCCATTACCATGACATGTAACCCCTAATTGTTTTCTTACCGTTGATATCGACTTCGTCGTTATTGTCACAATTACTCAACCGTTTTCAACGGTCCAAATTCGTCGTTCCCGACACTTACTCTTTTCCACATATTTCCCATTCATAAATTCTAAGACATCACTATACCTTAGTCATTCTTTCCTTTACCGTTCACGTATAATTTTACATTACTTATCCGGATTCCCGCCGAATATCTAAACTCCATTTCCAATACATGCTTCCACACACATCACTAGCCGGGAAGACTATTCCCAAAAATAAATTCCCATGTCGTACGACTCGTCTCCAATTTCTAAAAGCACCAATTCGTGCAACAACTAAACAATTAAGCCATAACCACATAACGTCAATCTTCACCTAATATCTTCGAGGCTGCATCACGAACCCCCCCCAGATTTCCTTCCGGGAAGACTTCCCCTTTCAACTCACTCGTGAGTTCCTTTCACAACATATTGTACCACATTCTCTTTCCAAATGTTTCATACTACACGTTCCATCGTGTCAACGCCTCCCCCTTTAATTATATGGATGTCAAACTCATCATATCTTTCTTTCTTCGCTTGCTACTCTCTAGCACTTGCTCAATCCACGGCTCCACCAATCGTGACCTCCGGTTCAGAACTTCCGATTTACTCAGCGGTTTCACATGCTATGACAACCTTATACAACATCCTTCTATTTCTTCCGACTAGGTCCGGCTACCTCTTTATGTAGCTACTTCTCACTACGGACTTCGCCATTCGATGACTCTTCCTTCGTACGGGTATTGGAATCATTCCTCCTACCCTTAATCATACGGTTATCAATAGTCTAGTTCCCATTCTCATTCATAACTCTTCCCAATTTAGTGGAGTTCGTCCACTTTTCACATTCATTCTTTCGCCATACCAACGTATTCAACAAACAAGATTCACACGGTCGACTCGACAGTCAAAAACAACACAATTAGATCAAAACACGGCACTTCTCATAGGGGTCGACCCTACCATACAAATGCCCTACGGTCTCAAAAGGCTCACATTGCACACTGCATAACAACTTCTATAGGTCCCCTAGGTTCAACCCTAAACTTAACATAAAGTCTCAAGGTCAACCTATCGATCTCAAGGAATCTTACATTCCTATTGCTACAGTCTAAGACTAGGATGGACATCCAACCTAATTCACTTAAACTATAGCTCTGATACCAAGTTGTAACACCTCAATTTTCAAAACATCGTTTAAAACATATTTTTAAGTAAAAATATTACAAAGTCCAATATCCCAAAAATACGGTTTATCAAAAACCTTAAAAACATTTATCAGAGTAATTAAATCCGGTGTTACAGAAATAATATCATAACCATAGGATAAACGGGATCTACCTACGAGCTCCCGAGCTAATCAACACTAGGCCACTTCTATCGCGACCCTCTAATCCATCAATCCCGAACCTGAGTACACAGCCAAAAACAAAGTAGTACGTGAGACAAAATTGTCTCGTGAGATACATGGGTTTTAGACCCGACGTTAGTATATATAAATAATCACATTTATTAATAATCGCATTTATTAATAATCTCATTTATTAGATAATCACATTTATTAGATATATAAATGTATATATATATATATATCTACATACTTTAGTTACCTCCGTGGTAACCCTATCTCATTTATATACATCAATCACCTCTTCGGTGATTCTATCACATGCATTCATAGCCTATCCGACCCGTCAAGTTGTTCAGAATGCCTCCGAACCAACGAGACCCCATGTTTGTCCTACTAACCAGAATGCCTCCGATTCAGTAGAACCCCCATTGTCACAGTGTTCAGCCAAAGTGACTTATCTTTATCTTACTAACCAGAATGCCTCCAGTTCAGTAAGATCCAACATCTTGTTGGGTGATCGGAATGCCTCCGACTCATCAGTTTTATTCAAGATACCATGATAATCCAGAATGCCTCCAAATCTATCATGTACCTGCCCTATTTCAATCTACCCGTCATAACTATTACATGTGACTATATGTCACATCCATCATCAATGCCATAAGGCCATCATACAATCTATCCACATGCTAATCTTAACTAGCATTCACATAATCGAATCAACTAGTCTCGTTGTTAGTAATCACATATTATAAAAGTACACTCTTTTACGTCATATCAATAATTAGTTATTAATTACTTTTTATTATCATGATCTCTTTCAAAATCATCAATCACTTTACACATACTTAGATAGTCTACTATTTATCACTTTCTCATCATTTCAATCATATCTTTATTAAAAATCATTTATTAATAAAGACTCACAAAACATCATATATATTTTTAAAGAACATTTGCTATGTACCCAGTTTTAAAAGTCTCATGTACTCACCTTAGCCAAGCTAATTCCAAATCGTGTCTAACAACACGAATCTTTGCTTTCCAACTTGTGGGATGTCACCAAACTTTAGGTCTTCTTGACCTACCATCAATATCATCACAATAACTAGTTATTATCCATAACTAATCACTAATCAATCCATATACACATTCCTAACCACCAAGTTCACCCAACTTGGTGGAATCTCAAACCCTAGTTCAAGATTTCCATCAATAACCCAAATCCAACTTGTACACATCGATTACAAGCTTACAATGAGTGTTCTACACCCAAGTTTAGTCATCTTCCCCAAAGATGACATGGTTGGTTCCCCAAACCACCATTTTTACCCATACAAAGCTCACAATCAAGGTAGCTAGGTAAAATAGACAAGAATCCTTACCCTTGATGATTCAATCCTTCAAGATGGTGATGATTTGAGCTCTAAGACTCCAAAATCGACCACTTCTCTCTAGAAAACGGCTGCACAAGGTGTGGGGTTGAAGATGAAATGAAGCCCTAGCTTACACCCAAGTTTATATGCTCCAGACAGCCCTCGCGTTTGGCTCGCGCCTCGCTCGCGCCGCGAGGTCGCGCGGGTTTCCCCTTTGGTCGCCGCATTTTCCCAGATTTCGCGTCGAGAAGTCAACGCGAAAGTCAACGCGAGATTCTCGCGTTCCAGCTCTAGCCTCTCTGCTCAACCTCGCGTTTCACTCGCGCCAGGCTCGCGCCGCGAGGTTGCTTGTGCAGCAGGGCTGCACTTTTCGGTCTAGGTTTCAACACGGTTTCGTCCATAACTTTCTCATACAGACTCCAAACGACACGAAACCAATTCCTACGTCCTTTAAATGATTTATCCTTATTTATCATATTTTTTATACAATTTATTTATTTACAAAATTCGGGTCGTTACATTAAAGTTGTTTCTTTTGATGATCAAATTGGATTTATGCCTTCGGAATCTTGGATTGGGGGGTTATAGTTTTGATTGAGTGTGTTTTTGTTTGCAGGGAAAAAGGAAAGAGGAAAGAGATTGTGAGGATGAGGATGAGGGTAAAATTGTCAATTTAAAAAGTTTAACGGCAAATTTTAACGACAGTTAGTATTAGGGACCAAAACCAATATGAAGTTCAAACCACGGTGACCACAGGTGTAATTTATGAAACTTAGGGACCAAATTCAAAACTGTTGTCAAACTACAGGGACCATTCGTGTAATTTACTCTAAAGTTAATATGCATAAAGTAACAATGTATTGTAAAACCTTTTAATGATGACTGTTGTCAAACTACAGGGACCATTCGTTTAATTTACTCTAAAGTTAATATGCATAAAGTAACAATGTATTGTAAAACCTTTTAATGATGATCTAGTGGTAAGACTGTCGCCAACAGCACCTTCGCTTGTCTATCGGTTCTCTTCATTTACTGACATTGTGTATCAGTTAAGTGTCAAGCGGTAAAGATATCCTAAAGATCACAGGTTCAATTACTTCATTTGATAAACATTTACTATATAACTAGAAGAATGCTCGAAAACGGCTAAGGCAACAATTATGCCGTGTACCTCAGCCACATTGTGGAACCCGTAAATGAGAATACGAAAAAGGAAAATGATGTACTATATATAGATTTACGTTTAATTATTATATAAATTTCTACCCATGGGTGACATATCATTATATCAATGAAAGTCATCAATTTGTTCAATTTCAGCTTGAAGATAAGCGTTTACATTAAAACAACAAAACCTCAATCTACACATTTGATTTTTCAAGTAAATAAAAAGATTTACTTCCATTAAACATGATTAGTTATCAGATATCAACGGGACGTTGCGAGTTACCGTTTTCTATAAAAAAAAAGGGGCCCACTTTACATCTTCCTAATCTCAAACGTGACGGTGACCAATTTTGTTAGGCTATTATTAACCGCGCTTTAAAAATCCATAAGAACAGTAGAAATTAAAAAAAAAGTCAGAATAAATCATATCATTGTTTATAACTTATATTTCCAACTTTACCCGAGAACAACGGTTTCTCCTTCAAACTCGTGCCCGAGAGCGAGTCGGTTGTTGTAGATTGACCCTCGTTTGACATATTTGGTCTTGACCAAACCTTGATGTGTCCTTCCCGACACACCGTGAGCACGGACTCGGGGGTGAATATCAAACCCGAGAGCGGTTCGGTGTGAACCCGATGAACCACCAAAGGAGATAGCTTTGGGACGTCTCGCATGCTTGGTGCGGGTCGTAGGGTGCCAACCGGGTACGCGGTGTCCCAGTGGGCTGACAGGGACCCGGTACTCATGGTTGGAGACCCACCGTGGGCCCGCCGCATCGGGACAACCAACTCCTCCATTTCTAGGTCCCATAACAACACTTGTGTGTCCTGCATGTATGTAAAAGGGTATTTATATTTGAGTAAATTACAAAAAATCAAAAATTGTCCCTTTCTTTTTACGAATTCTCCGATTTTGTCCCTAAACTTTTTTTTTCGTGATTTTTGTCTCTTCGGTCTTCAAATTTCAATCTTTTTTTGTCCATTTAGACATAAAATGACCAAAATACCCTTACAAAAAAATTCAGAACTTTTTAACAAATAAATTAAAATAAGGGTATTTTGGTCATTTTAGGTCAAAAAGATAAAAATTTGAAGACCATAGGGACAAAAATTACAAAGAAAAAAGTTTAGGGATAAAATCGGAGAATTTGTAAAACCACAGGGACAATTTCTGTAATTTACGCTATTTTTCTTCATTTTAATTATTAAGCATTATTTTTTAATAAGTTCCTTCAGCTTACCTGACCAACAGAACCAAATCTGTATACGATATTTTCGGTAGTGCCATCTGTATTTGGGGCAGACCAATATGAATCAAATGCGACCCCGCTGACCTGTAACCATTTTAAACTATCAGAAATTGTCAAAAGACACCCAAAATTGTATAACTATTATTATAATAAGAGTTAATTTCATAAATAGTCATTTAACTGATCACATATTGCAACTTTAGTCCCTTCTTTTTTAGAGTTCCAAACTCAGTACTTTATGCATCATTTTATTGCACGGACAGTCTTTTTAAACGCATTTGGTGCAATAAAATGGTTTTTTAACGTTTTTTAACTAACCGCATCCGCATGTACCATTTAAAACAATCGTTCATGCAATAAGCTGGTACATGAAATACTGCATTTGGAACTTTGAAAAAGAAATGACCAAAGTTGCAATATGTGGTCAGTAAAGGACCATTCATGAAATTAACTCTTCAAATAATAATTATAATTATTCATAATAATAACAATAATAAAAAATGGTTTAAAAGAATAGACTTGCCCACGAACTATGTCCTTCACCCCAAGCTACAATTTTGCGTTCTTCCATACTCCAAACTTGCACCAGGTCATCTTCACCTCCCGTCAATATGTATTTTCCATCCATGCTGTCATATAAAATATTTAAAATTAAAAAAAAAAACAATGTTATTACTTATTACAATAACAATCAATATCTTTGTATAAAAACATATTTGGGAGGTTGTAGCATTAAAAATAGATTTTGTACATCTTTCACTTGTTTGACCCATTTCACATGTTCCCCTTTCATTTATTTGATCCGTTTGATTTTACACACAACCGAAATTGACCCGTTCATAAGTAATCACTTGGAAAAATGATATATTTTTAATAGGCAATTAGAGTTAAAGCACCTCCAAGTGCAACATAATAAAGCACCATAATAGCTTTTGCCACCACATATAAGTTGTTCAGTTTTGAAGTCAAATACCCGTAGATAACCTACAACAAATTGTTCAATTTAACTCATCAATTATTACTTTTTAAAAAATAATAATAAAATTAAATTAAAAATACCACATACCGTCCCTTCCAACAGTTGCAATACATACTCCATCACTTGAAAATGCAATACTATTTATTGAGCCTTGACATATATGCCATCTAGAAACTGGATTCTGCACACAATAATTGTTTGACCCATCCGTTGACTTTCAAATTGTTTGACTCGTTTAAAATATCACACTAACAATATTGACCAATGAATAAGCAAATGAGTACCTTACTGTAGCGTGCATGTGAAACAGAAAACTGATTTTGGTCCTTAATAACTGGGAATGATGGGTCCCCTGAACCGTCTTTACTCTGGAAAATACGAGAATTTTTATAAATAAATATGAATAAAATTGCCACCTGTCACCATTATTAATAAGTGTAGAAGTTATAACAGATAATGACAGATTATTTATTTTACAGTAGTTTATATAACTTGCCTTTTCATATACATACATATTTCCATCTGCATGTGCAACTACAAAAGTTCCATCACCATTTGGGACCCACGCGATACTAGTACAACGACTGTTGAAAGCAAAAAAAAACAGTTAATTATGGTCCAACTATTAGTCATTTTACCTATTAACTAAACAGATAATCAGATTTGTCAAACACTGAAAAATTGATCATCTGATTATTCCAATTTCAAACATCATAATCATATCCAAACAATATTTATCATAATCAAGTATTGTAACAGCAAATTATCTTATTATCCATTTTCAAAACGCAACCCCAAACACCCCATAAAGTAGAGAATTTAGTTAATATCTTGCCTATTATTAACAGAACCATCTTTGTTATAATGTTGAGCTCCAACAAGCTTTTTCCCACCATCTTGTAATTGTTGTCTTAAAGATACTGAATAAACTACAAAAAGAAAAAGAAAAAAAAAACTAATAATAATAATGTAGAATACAACAAAACTAACCCTAGTTACTAGTTTTTCTAATTTTATTATTATTTTTTAGAAAAATAATATACCGTCTCCACAATTCAACCCAATGAGCAAATCATGTCCATCTTTAGCATCCGGATCAAAAGCATGAGAAATAGGATTTGAATTACTAAAATGTATAGACTTTATAGGATCCTGCACATAACAAATTTAAGTATTTTATAACCATTTTTTATATAAATTTTTTTTGTATGCATCGAAAAGAAAAACGTACCTTATCTTGAGAATTCAAATCGCTAATAAAAATTGCATCACCGACATTGAATATCAAGTAAGTACCTTTGCTATCAAAATTAGAATTTGGTGAATAATTATTATTAGAATATGAATTACTTAATGATCCAATTTTTGTTACACCACTTGAAGATTTATTCCCATTATTTCCTCCAACAAAACTAAGTGCTCTACTTCCATTACCACCACCTAATAACTTTGCAGCTGCTGATTTTACACCACTACTAATTCCTATACTTGAAGATGATGATGATGTGGCATTCATAGGTTTATCCTTAAGATTAGCTAAAGTCACCTGCAAAACATATCACAAAAAAATTAAAAAATTTGAGTACAATGTAAACAGAAAAAATGAGATTTTGACCAAAATTGAGGTCAAACTTAAGCTCCTACCAACATTTTTAAACAGTAATTTTTACTAAAATACAATTCAAACAAAAAAAAATGGGATTTTAATCAGAATTACATCGATTTCAGGCTCTACCTACATTCTAAACAATGAATTTGAACAAAAAAACATTACCTGAGTGACAGATTTGCCATGAGCATAGTGAAGAAGACCGGCGGGATGACTTTTTTCATACTTAAGTTTATACCTTCCTTCAGGTGTTTTGAAATACGTCTTCAATCCCGGCGGTTGTTGACCCGTTCCGGCGCCGGCGTTTCCTGTTGTTGACGACGATGACATCATTGAATTAGGGTTTGACGCACTGATCATCGCCACAATCAGATGGATTAAAATTATAAATTATAAATAGCTAGTGTTATGTACAGTGAATTTTAGGGCTTCTTGATAGGGAATTACTGGAATAAATTAGATCAAAGCACATTGTTAAAAGCTAGGGTTTTGCAGGTGTTGTTGTTGTTGAGGTTTGGTAAGGATTTTACGATTATGATGAGTTGAATTTTAGGGCTTTTAGATACTGAAAATGGAATTATCGAAAGCAAATCTTCAATTGTATTCGTGATCAAATCTGGTGATATACAAATTCCTCAAGAAAAATAAAAGAAATAAAAAAACTCTTTTTTAGCTTTTACTTTTTTCTTTCTTTATTTGGTTAAATACGGGCAGGATGCTTCTATGCATGCTGCCTCAGGAATATTATTCCAAATACGTGTTACAACATTTTTAAGCTAAGTCGTTATTATTTATTGTTTTAATATTTTATTTTGAAGTAATGATATTGGTGCTTATCTTTTTGTGCCTACTTATTTGTTTATCCACTTGATCAAGATATGTGTCAAA
The DNA here is from genome assembly GCA_963853835.1 of Calendula officinalis. Taxonomy (NCBI): domain Eukaryota; kingdom Viridiplantae; phylum Streptophyta; class Magnoliopsida; order Asterales; family Asteraceae; genus Calendula; species Calendula officinalis. The sequence goes on along the minus strand of OY970823.1, from coordinate 75,903,660 downwards.
AACTCAAAATTAAGGAAAAGATTATGAGAGGGAATTAATGAATTATACATGTCTATCTTATTAAGTGGCTAGACACATAAGTATGCACAAAATGTAGGAATTAATATCACTTTTTTTTGACATACTTATAGAATGAAACTAGGTACTTGTACAATACATTGACGGATACCATGTAACTATATTTTTTGGTGAGGATAGTGATGATGATCGTGCGTAGTAATGGTGGGCGGCGGTAATAGTTATTACGGTGGTGGGTGGTGATGATAGGTGGTGGTCAATATAATTATATGTGTTTATGTATTAATTACAACAATATGATACATAATTAATTACAATCAAATAGATGATTAGAGCTCTTTGCAAGTCTCTTTTGTGAACAATGTGGTGTATTTGTCCTTTTACCTTTCTTAATTTGTATTGTATCTTCTTCTAGCTTCTCGTTATTTTTTAATATATTTATTTGGGTGCTCTAGTTGGGGATAATGACATTATCGAAGCTACCGGCTAGTTATCCCAATTGTTGTTAAAAAAAAACAAGTTCGAGTCATGAGGTTGGCTATTTTTAATGTGTGATTATCTTTTGTTTACCGAATTAGCAAGTAAGTATGATGGCTAATAATTAGATTTTACTAATTTGAGAATGTTTCAAATACATTATATACATAGACACAGGCATGCTCATTTTCGTATGTATAAATAATGGGTTTAATACTACAACGTACCTACTGATACAAAACACTAATCGGTTTATGCTCATTTAAAAAGTTATTCCTTTTATAATGGCACTTGAAATTGCCATATTTATTCATAATGTACATTATTAAACTGTTGTCATATCTATTTTTAAACATTCCATTGTCATTGATAAACCACTTATCAATAGTCGCATGTATGCCGATAAATCATTTCATTTGATAGATATTCATGTTATAACAACCCTAGAGTTATCAACTTTATTCGCGATATACACGATCTAATTATTACTATAATTGTTTCCAAAGATTTACTCTGCCATTGATAAACACTTGAATTAAAATATACTATCCTAAACTCAAACCCAAACCCAAACACACTTTTGTTTGATATGATAAACAAGATAAATGAAGAAAAAACGCAAAATGTGGCAGAAACGTAAGCCAGGGCCAGCTCACACACACAAAACCTCCTTCCTTTACGGACGTCTTTCATCCATACCCCTAACCTTATAATCAATCCCCCTTTTCCAATTTTTACAATCTCCATTTTCATCATTCAATCGGAATATACTCTTTCATATGCCGTAAAATTTAGGTATTTTCTCTCCAATTGTAACCAAACATCGCTTGATCTTCGAATTCTGTTCCTGATTTGTGTACGAGCAATTGAGTTTGATGTTTGATAGTATCTGATTCTTCATCATTTCAGTTTTCTGTAAATTTGATTGTTTTTTTCAGTTAATTATGTCTTCGTTGTTGATCGGTTATTCAATTTGATTGTGGAAGTACGTTTAATTTAACACAAATCAAAAGTAAATTAACGATCTTGAATTATGTTGCAGTTTATTGTTGATTTTTTGTATTGAGCTTATTATTCTATGTTTATAATGGTGATTTTTCATAGTGTATGTTTTCTAGGATTTAATGATGCTAAAATGTTATCGATTTTGCTGTTCTTGAGGCATTAATCTTTTACACCTGGAAACATTTACCACATGATAGTAATTCATCGTACATGAATACAATAATGTTATTGTAACTGATATATGCATTGTAATTCATTATTTGTTTTTTATGTTATGTATAAATATTCTGATCATTTTGATGATCATTGCAGTTGGGAATAAATAATCGTGTGGTTTTGTGTTCCCATAACCATGGGGGATCGACATGTTTTCAGCCCATCGTATATGTTTGAGACTGAGAATGATCAAAGATGGAACTTGACAGATCATCACTATGAGCATATTGGTATTCAAATTTAAAATCTTTTTGCAATTTTGACCCATTTAGATATCAATGGCTCGATTTGGTTTATGTTTATATGTCTCTAAAAAAGTCAAATAGATAACTAACATATTATTAATGCATAAAACGTGTTTTGGGTCAACCCGGCCCGTTTGACTCAGACCACACCATTTGACCTTTTTGGTTAAGCGTTTAAACAACTGATTATATTATTATTTCTAATTTTTTATTGATGATTTATTTAACTTCAATTTGCAGCAGAAAGTGATGCTGCTGAAAGCAGTTCTCATACATATCCAGCTAATAACATGTCGATAAATGAAGAACAATATATTTCTAATCATAATCATAATCATAATCCTAATTCTTCCCCTGTGTCATTACCTAACAATATCCAAACACCACATTATCAACAAACTACTACGGGCCCTGAAAATTACGAAAATACCCCTTCTTCATCAAACCACAACGGGCCACCCGTTCACGAAAATAACTCTAATAGATGGAATTATAAACGTAAAAGCCCTGATAATGATAGTGATATTATTGGTGAAAGTTCATCTGATATTGGTATGCCCGTTGACCCGTGGGAGGAAAGTCAACATATTGATTTTCTTCATGCCCCTTGGGATTACAATAATAACATGAAGCCCGTTCAGCCCGTTCATGGTGGTGAAAATTCTGCTAGGAATGTGAGAAGTCGGGTTGAAGTTGAACCAAATGATTTGTCATATGAATATAATACGGATATAAATAATCGGCCCGTTGATGTTTCTTCTAATAACGGGTCAATGAGGGAATGGGACCCGAATCATACATCTTCTTCTGTTAATGGTAAGATTTTTAAAATACCCCTAATTACATATTTGGTCCTTTAGTTTCATACATTTACACTGGTAGTCCGTATTTATGAAAATATTGACACATTTGGTCCTTTTCCTAAACAGACGTTAACTTTTCCCGTCAAGCGGGCATGTATTTATGGGTTTCAAATTGGTGAAGGGAAACAAAGGACAAATTTACCCCCTTGTGCATCACACGTGACCATACTTGATGGGAAAAATAAACGTGTTTAGGTAAATGACCAAACGTGTCAATAGTTCAGAAGTAAGGACTACTAGTGTAGTTTATGAAACTAAAGGATCAAATATGTAATATGGTACAAACCTAAAGGACCATTTGTGTAATTTACTCCTAATTTTTAAAATAACAATTAATTCCAAATTGCAGGTATTCAAGAATTAAATCCCTTCATTGTTGGAACCAGTAATTCAACCAATAATCATCCTCGAGATTTTCAATGTACCGAATTGCAACCTGTTAGAGGAAACCGGACTAATTATTTTCAAAGAGCTGCCCCAAATTTTAGGGCTTCTTCAAGCAGCCTGCAATTAGGGCATACAGATGAGCATTTACAGTTGACCACCGAGAGTTATTCTTCTCCGCACCTGCGGTCCACCACAACCTGGAACTCAAGCGATCCAAATGCACGATCGAGGATGTCGATTGAGAGATTCCGGTCGTTTGCTGAGGTGGCAAATTTTCGCCATCGCCATCGGCATGCTTCTGAGGTATGTCACTCGTTGAAAACCAACAAAAGCAATGTACTTTCATATAACAATTTAATCGGTTTCTAGGTGTTTGACCAATTTTGACTGATTTTGACCCATATTGACTGATTTTAGGGTCTGATGATTATGGACCACTCAGCTTTTGGATCTAGAAATCCATTTGATCATCATCTGGGCATGAGGCTTGACATAGATGATATGAGCTATGAGGTTAGTAACTTATATAGTATTAATTTTCACTTATTATTTTACCAAAAAATATATTTTGTCTAATTTAAAAAAAAAACAGGAGCTTCTTGCATTGGGTGAAAGAATTGGAAGTGTGAACACAGGTTTATCTGACAATATGATCTCGAAATGTTTACAAGAATCGATATATTGTTCATCTGATGAAATTCAAGAGGAAGGAACATGTGTGATTTGCTTGGTGAGATTCAATTATAATTTATATAATATAATTTAAAAAAAAACGGATTAAAAAAAAGTTTATTGCTGTTTGCAGGAAGAGTATGCAAACATGGATGATGTTGGGATGCTAAAAGGTTGCAAGCATGATTTCCATGTCGGATGCATCAAAAAATGGCTGTCGATGAAGAACTCGTGTCCCATTTGCAAATCAGAACCCGTGAAACATAACTGAACTTGTTGTCATTGTATTGTAAATATATATTTATTATGTATTTATAATTTATTACAAGAAGAAAAAACACATTAAAATGGAGGAGAGAATGAGATAATGTTGGTGGTGATGGATCTTAATCAACATTATTTCATATGTATACCGATTTATGCTATGTTTTACCTCAACAAAAGGTTTTCGGGTTTTTTTTGTGTGTGCATGTGTTGTTATTTTACGTATTTGACCCAACAAGTCGTTTAAGATACCAAATTGTCGACAACATAATATTCACATGTTTTTCATGTTACAACCAGCATAACCTAATTGAACTGTTCAAATAAAAGTGTTACAGGAGCGTGTTTGGTTTAGATAATAACAATTTGCGTTATATAATCATCAAACATGCTTAAGGTAAACCATTGCGTAAATAATTATAAATTTGAAAGTATTTGTTATAAAGTAGTAAAGAATAAACTTCGTTGCACTAATTGGTAAAAGATTGAAACTTAGATATATAAACTAGTAAAGAATAAACATTACTGATTGGTAAAAAAATGGAACCTTAGATACATAAAAGTAAAAAAGTCACTTGCCCTAACATAAAATAATAAAAATAGTACATTTTTAACTATTAAGATAGAAAATGGTTTCAACCCAAGCATATAAACCTACTGAAAAATAAAAGCAATGGTTTTAGGGATAGCCTCACAAAACTGACCGAGTTTTTCTCATGTGATTGTTTTTCGAATGGTCATAAGATAAATATTTACCTTGTAAAGATTTTAAACTCATAACTTTTAGAAGGTTATTTCAAATATTTTACTTTTAGGCCGGATACGGCTCTAATTCAACTTATGTGCAACATAAGATCATACAATTCTAGATGATTCATTACATTATGCTTAAATTTATCATTATTATTTTAATTCTTTCTTTCTTTTGGTTCTCACCCAAAAAAACTCGAGATGAGACAACTCGTTAAACATTAACTTTCATGGCTATACCAACCGCCCCTTTATTATGGGTACTCCCTTTTATAGGTGAAACTAGTATTCACAAAATAAATTTGCGATTATTATGGTGTCAAAAGAGTTCACGAATGATCGTACTGATATAATTGATTGGCGTTCTGACAAACTCATACATATCCAATATACACATTTGTTTTTTTAATGAGACTACAATCCTTAATCATTCATATTAACTTAAAAAACAGATGAAGAAGCACACAATATATAAATGAAACTTAATTAGGGTAATAGGGCTCAAACCAAAAAAAAGTCAATAACTATATTAGCCTAACAATGTATTCTTGTCATACGTACATTACTAATTCATTAAGAGTCGTTTAATATTGTGATCAATATACACATTAATTTTCAAGACTAAAATAACAAAAGTTCTCGTTCAAAACCACTTCAAATATTTCAGTTCAACCCTATTCGCAGTTAAATCGGCCGGGTCATAATGGTTCATAATCAATGTTTCAATCCGATTCAGTTGGCCCGACTTGCATTTTATTTCTCGGTTCAACTCAAATTTCAAAACATTGACACACCAAGAGCAAAAGTCAATATTAACAAAACCTAACTTGAAAGTCAAAGCAACATACCCGTTGGCCATTTCTCTATTTGGAAAAATATAAATTATAGCATATCTTTTATAACACTCAACATATTGTTTATGTGATTCACATTAAAAATGATTTACAACTTTACCATAATTATTGTTATCAACAACATCCTTCGTAGTATATACTTTCGAAAAAATATCTTTAAGTTAATAAATACCTGTTTCTTGTAATCATATTATCTCTTGAAAAAGTTGGTATATTCACTCAAACAAAATAATCGAAATGTTAAATTATTTAACTTGATTATAGAGACGATCCACTATATAACACGAGTTAACCAGTACAACTCTTTAAATTTACCGAATGATGTTAAAAGAATCTAAAATTTTAGTGTAAATATATATACATAAAAAAAATCCGTGTCTAGATGAAATTGTATAATCTGTAACTTAACATGGAGAACTTTTGGAGAACAATGAAATAATATAATACGGAGTATATAATGAAATAAATATTTCATTTACGTATTATTTTATTCTAAATGACTATTTTATTATCAAACGGACAAGAGAAAGTCTTATTGCACGCTATTTGACAATTATTGTAACATAACATTACATGACGTAGAAAGTTATGTTCATATGGAAATTGGGTAAAGAATCTTCATACAGTAGACCGGAAATTATGACCGTTATGTCTGACACGTGTCATCCAACCAAGCCACCTGTATCCTTTATGTTTTCTCTCCTCCAAAATAACCAAAAGACTTACCAAATTACCAAACTCTTTGATGGGTTTTCTACAGATTTCCGGCAAAACCAGTGTCTATTTCATCTTAATTTTTCTTATACTGTTAGGAATATTATTATTAATATTCATATATTGATTTGATTAGTCAAAACTATTAAACTACAAGGACCTAAGTCGGTAATATGAAGTTCAAGATTTGAAAAAGATTTAGGAGATAATGATAATTGTAAAAGATATAGTATATCTTTATTTGTTTAAAAGATTTAGTTATTATCTTTTCCTTGTAAGTCTTAGGTTTTCTAGTATATAAAGAAACCTAATGACATAGAATTAGATGTTCTTGTAACCCACGTTTTAACGTGTTTGTGTGTAAAACCTAAGCCTCAAGATCGTTTGATCCTGTTTAACGAAGAACCGTTCTATGTATTTATATATAGAATTGAGGCTTTTAATGATGAAAAACTTGTTTAGCTATACATATATGTTTAACTAATTCCGCAATTTTATGTTTTGTATATGCTTATTCCAGATAAGAACTAACTATTCTTGAGCCTAAAGATCTATGTTTATGAAGAGTTATTCAGCTCTTCACAATTGGTATCAGAGCACAGTGGCTCAGATCTGGAATAAAACAAGGGACGAAGGTTTTCAAAGGTAGCAAGAGAAGGAATTCCAATATTAATCTAGATCTGGAGGTGTACGGATTTAATTTCCAAGCTCCTCAAAGACAAGCACGTCACATTAATTTCCATATCTAAATTCTTAGCTTACTAGCCATGGCGGATTCATCAAATGGGTGTCGGCACACCACTCTAATGCACCGGCACCAAGCGGCAGACTACTCAACGGTGATTCTAAACATGGCGGACTGCCTGCCGTAAGTGACCGCCGGAAGCACAGTGAAGAAACCGGAAGGGACATGCTGTTCAGGTCTAAAATCGGTGTTCAAAACAGACGCACGGTGTTTATGTGAAGCATTCAAAACAGTGATCAATTATGCCTTCAATTGAAATACCACTAGTATATTCAAAATTACTACTACTGGTCATTCACTTTGATGATGACAAACTTTGAGATGTCCTTAACCAAAGCAAAAACAGAAAAGAAGATTGATGAGGCTCCAAAGAAGAACGTCTGTGGATGTACCATACTGTAAGAAACTTTGTGAGTTTATAATTACTACTGGTTCATCATCATTTATTACTGATCTTCATAACATCGATTACTACTGCTCAAGGATTTTAGTATTACTACTGATCAGTAGGAATTCACTTTTACTACTGATCAGTAACAATTCAGACTACTACTGATCTTGTTTCGATTTTACTACTGCTACTATATACTACTGATCAGTAGTATATCTGCTTACTACTGATCCGATTACTACTGGAGCTGGTCTCGCTTATGGAATATCTTCGCTGTTTACTACTGATCCATATTAAATACTACTGATCAGTAGTAAATGAAGAAAAATACTACTGATCAGTAACAAACCGAAATTTTTACCAAGGATCAGTAATATACATGTTACTACTGCTGCGTTGACTGATAAAATATTCAACAGTATTGACCGAAAAAAAAAAAATTTTTGAAGAAATTTTTTTACTGATTTTTTTTCGATACATCATACTTTGGAAAGCATGACACACACCATGCTCATTCCATACCACGGTTTATTGATCGTATCTGATAATAATGTGAAACGAATCACATTATTCACACACACAGGTTGAAGGCATGATAAAGATAAAGGAAAGTTTTATTTGCTACATATTTGATCTTTATCAATTGATTACAGAAGATAATTGATTATATTTTATTTGAAGATGAAGTTGAAAGTCTTACTACATAAGATGTTATGTAAAGATGTAAATGCAATTCAACAGAATCTTAACGAAAAGATCTGATTGAAGACCAAGATGTCCCTCATACAAGATATGACGTTGCTGATTACTATATTTAGACGGAATGTGATGCTTAGTTTGAGTTTCTACTTCAACTTCAAATAGAAGATAGTTGGTTTTCAATGTAATTAATATAGCCTTGAAGAACACAAGAATGATAGCACACTTTTAGGGGAAGAAAAAGTGTTGATCATTCAAGGGGAAGTTCAAGTTTCTCGGATTGATTTGATTATGTCAAAAAGGGGAAGAGACTTGAAGATTCCTAGCTAATTCTACAAGTTTTGTCAAATCAAATAGGGGAAGATTGTTAGGAATATTATTATTAATATTCATATATTGATTTGATTAGTCAAAACTATTAAACTACAAGGACCTAAGTCGGTAATATGAAGTTCAAGATTTGAAAAAGATTTAGGAGATAATGATAATTGTAAAAGATATAGTATATCTTTATTTGTTTAAAAGATTTAGTTATTATCTTTTCCTTGTAAGTCTTAGGTTTTCTAGTATATAAAGAAACCTAATGACATAGAATTAGATGTTCTTGTAACCCACGTTTTAACGTGTTTGTGTGTAAAACCTAAGCCTCAAGATCGTTTGATCCTGTTTAACGAAGAACCGTTCTATGTATTTATATATAGAATTGAGGCTTTTAATGATGAAAAACTTGTTTAGCTATACATATATGTTTAACTAATTCCGCAATTTTATGTTTTGTATATGCTTATTCCAGATAAGAACTAACTATTCTTGAGCCTAAAGATCTATGTTTATGAAGAGTTATTCAGCTCTTCACATATACTAATTCGCTTTTCCGGCAATGTCTTCGCCGGAGAAATCTCATTCGACTTCCAATCACTTTCTCTAAACACGCTAAGACTGATCGGTGATGCTCATTTAGTCAACACTAGCATCATGCTCACTCGCGACCTCGCCGTCCCCAACTCCGGCGCCGGCGGGGTTTTATACAAAAAACCGGTACGGTTCAAACGTCCGGGAACCAACGTTCCAGCAAGCTTCACGTCATCATTCTCGTTCTCTATATCCAACTTAAACCCGGAGTCAGTCGGTGGTGGGTTAGCTTTTGTAATATCGCCGGACGACGAAACTGTTGGTGACTCCGGCGGGTATTTAGGAATTCCGGCCGGTGGTGTAGCTGTTGAATTCGATACATTAATGGATGTTGAGTTTACAGATATTAATGGGAATCATTTAGGTGTTGATTTAAACTCGATGGTGTCAACACGTGTGGTCGATTTGGATTCCGTCAACGTTGATTTAAGAAGTGGCGATCAAATTAACTCGTGGGTTGAGTTCAACGGGTCAACTCAGCAGCTCAATATTTCGGTTTCTTACTCCAATATAAAACCCACCTCACCGATTTTATCATTCTCAATCGATCTTAATAGATACGTGAACGAGTTCATGTTTGTCGGATTCACGGGGTCAACTCAGGGTAGCACGGAAGTCCACTCAGTTGAATGGTGGACTTTTAACTCGTCTTTTGATGACTCGCCAGCCCACCCGCCACCCCCTACAGCTAATTTAACGAACCCGGCGGCTGACTCGTTTAACTCGGGAAACTCGCCACCTCCGTCCATACCACCTACTGAATCGACTCACCACCTTTCTAAACGGAAAAATAGCAAACAGGGTGTAGGGGCAGGGGCGGTGGTGGGGGTGGTGACCGCCGGTGCATTTTTCTTGGCATTTTTTGCGATCTTTTTAATATGGGTTTATTTCAAGAAAGTCAAAAAGTCCAAAAAACCACAACTTTTTACTTCGGAATTCATCAAAAACCCCAAGGAATTTTCCTACAAAGAGCTAAAAGTAGCCACAAAATGCTTTGACCCGACCCGGGTAGTCGGGCATGGAGCTTTTGGAACCGTTTACCGGGGTGTGTTGCCGGATTCCGGCGAGTTTGTCGCCGTGAAGAGGTGTAGACACACCGGTGGTCAAGGTATGGCCGAATTTCTATCGGAGTTATCGATTATCGGAACTCTCCGGCACCGGAATCTTGTTCAATTGCAAGGTTGGTGTCATGAAAAAGGTGAAATTTTGTTGGTTTATCCCCTGATGCCAAACGGGTCACTCGATAAAGCACTTTTCGAGTCCAAATTGACTTTACCATGGGTTCACCGGAGCAAGATTTTGATGGGTGTAGCATCGGCTATGGCGTATTTGCACCAAGAATGCGAAAATCAAGTGATTCATAGAGATGTAAAAGCTAGTAACATTATGTTGGATGAAGGGTTTAATGCAAAATTGGGCGATTTTGGGTTGGCCCGTAAAATCGAGCACGATAAGTCGCCGGACGCCACAATGGCGGCGGGAACAATGGGGTACTTAGCGCCCGAGTATTTGTTAACGGGCCGAGCTAGTGAGAAAACGGATGTTTTTAGCTTCGGCGCTGTGGTGTTAGAAGTGGCAACGGGCCGACGGCCCATTGAGAAGGAGCCCGCAATCGGGTTGGCAAAAACGAGGGAGAATAGTAATTTGGTTGAATGGGTATGGAGTTTGCATAAGGAAGAGCGGTTTTTAGCGGCGGCTGACCCGCGATTGTGTGGGGAGTTTGACCCGGTTGAGATGCGGAAAGTGTTGTTAATCGGGCTCGTGTGTTCGCACCCTGACCCGGTGGTTCGACCCACGATGAGAACCGTGGTTCAAATGCTTGTGGGTGAAGCTGAGGTGCCTGTGGTGGCAAGGGCAAAACCGTCATTGAGTTTTAGTACATCACATTTGCTATTGAATTTGCAAGATAGTGTTTCTGATTTGAATGGTCAAATTACAATCTCAGTCTCTTCATCAGAACAAAGTTTCAATGGTGGTGGGTTGGATTTGGTTTGAGGATCCGGGTCGGTTTTTTAAGGATTGTGACTCATTGTATACTTATTATTGATATGATTTGTTGATTAATTGTGTAATAATTAATGTAAAGGACAATAATGAAAAGCCATGGGCATGAGTATAGGGGCCAATTGGTCATTTTTGGTGAGAAAAAAGTTATGTTACGTTCTTTCGAAATTATGGTATAAGATAGCGACATAAATTAAAAAGCCACTTTTAAAAGGGTTATATGTAAATTCCTTTATTATTTTACATGCCTTTGAAAATAAAAGAAATATTTTATCTAAACATATTAAAAAAATTGTAATGTAATGACATATTTTTGCTGGAGATATTCGGTTAATTTGTACACTATAACTTTTATTTAATATATTACACAATATAAGCTTTATACCTAAATGTACAAATATATTAATCATTTGTAATGATAAATGAAATAAAAGTCATGTATAAATCACTTTCCTTCTTTAAAATAATGTCTTTACTTCAAATACAAATATTATTATCTATATTTTACTTTATTATATCTCTTTGATATTAGATATTGTTGTCATCTTTTAATGTTATTCATATTCCAAAAGCATAATTAATTTTTTTCATAAGGTTGCATTTTTATTTTATTTTTATTATTGATTTCTTTTGAATAATAGACATTTTCCAATAAAAAGTTAAATTTTTTTCTATAATCAGCACATCTTTTGATTTTTTTTTCAATATAAATACTTTTAAGAGGGTGGTCAACAGAATCTCACTTCCTAGCTTTTTGCTTTGCATAACCATTCTAGGGCTTTCAAAACCTGGCACGACACGACGAAAATACATGAAACGAAACAAATTGGGACGAAATCGAAATTTGAATTCATGTTCGTGTCGTGTAAAACAAACACGAAGTCGTGTCGTGTAAAACAAACACGAAGTCGTGTCGTGTTCGTGTTCAGAGTATAACACGAAATAGACACGATAGTTATGGTTTTGGGAACATTTGAAAATTTATGTTATATTTTTGTTGTGTTTTTAGTATGTTGTAAGTAAAAAATTTGATATATTTGTTATTTATCTCGTGTTGTCGTGTTTATCGTTTTTTAATCGGGCCGTGTTCGTCTTAGCAAAATAAAACACGACTTCATGTAGTGCTGTTTTCGTGTTGAACGAATTCGTGTCGTGCCGTGTTACCAAAAAACACAAAACGATAGCACGATTTGACAGTCCTAAACCATCCATTGCTCTTATGGGCCTGGGCCCTGGTTCAATAGTGAATAGAATTTTGAGTATGCTCTTCTGGGCTCATTTAGACATCTGACTTCACATGTATTGGGCTCTCTAAATATAAGTCCATCTCAATATATTTATATAAAAAATAAATTACGTGGGAAAACAATGAGTTAGTCGTATTAAATTGACCATCTTGTTAACAATGGTGTAAATTTAATAGTTTAGGATAAAAAAAAGTTGGGAAAAATAACATGTACATTACAAGCCTAATAATGCAACAAACAACTTTTGTAAGTGTTTCTAAAAATCTCAATAAGTGATCGCATTTCAAACTGAAATAGTATAACAAAATAAACAGTATTAAAATGGAAACCAACTAGAAATCCAACCGAACACCCTCAAGTAAAAAAAAAACTAGAAATCCAACCGAACATCCTCAGGGGAAAAAACTAGAAACCAACCGAACACCCTCAAGTAAAAAAACTAGAAATCCAACCGAACATCCTAAGGGAAAAAACTAGAAACCAACCGAACACCCTCAAGTAAAAAAAAACTAGAAATCCAACCGAACATCCTCGGGGGAAAAACTAGAAACCAACCGAACACCCTCAAGTAAAAAAAACTAGAAATCCAACCGAACATCCTGAGGGGAAAAAACTAGAAATCAACTGAATACCCTCAAGTAAAAAAAAAAAACTAGAAATCCAACCGAACATCCTCAGGGGAAAAAACTAGAAACCAACCGAGCACCCTCAAGTATTAAAAAAAAACTAGAAATCCAACCGAACATCCTCAGGGGAAAAAACTAGAAACCAACCGAACACCCTCAAGTAAAAAAAACTAGAAGTCCAACCGAACATCCTCAGGGGAAAAAACTAGAAACCAACCGAACACCTTAAGAAACAACTAATTATCCAAGCGACCACCTTCCCAAGCAGGCCCCACCAGGAGGTTGCACCTGATGCTGGAGCATCTTCAGCTGCTGCTGCATTACCTCCTTATCCAACATCACCTCCCATTCCAGCTTCAAGATCCTGCTGCAATATCATTCAATAAACTTAAATAAATATATAAAAACAATTAATTTATGAAAAGTGTCTTCACCTGGTTTGGGGGAAGTTGGACTTGTACAGGTGGTCCCCGCAAAATTATATTATAAATTCAAGATCTTGCTTCAATATCATTCAATAAACTTAAACAAATATATAAAAACATTTAATTTATGAATTGTGTCTTCACCTGGTTTGGGGGAAGCTGGACTTGTACAAGTGGTCCCTGCAATTATTCATAATATAATTTTGCAGGGACCTGCTGAGGTTCAAGCAGAGGTCGACCTCGGAGTAGCTCAACCAAATGTACAAGTCCAGCTTCCACCAAACCAGGTGAAGACACTTTCCATAAATTAAATGTTTTTATATGTTCATTTAAGTTTATTGAATGACATTGAAGTATGTTCTTGAATTTATAATACAATTTTACAGGGACATCCTGTACAAGTCCAGCTTCCCCCAAACCAGGTGAAGACACTTTTCATAAATTAAATGTTTTTATATGTTTATTGAATGATATTGAAGCATGTTCTTGAATTTTATTAAATTTTGCAAAATTAAATATATATATATATATATATATATATATATATATATATATATATATATATATTGTCAAAATATTATTTTGCAGGAAGCCCAAAAGAAAAAGAATATAAAAGCCCAAAGCTTTAAAACGAATACAGAAACCCTAACTAATATCATCTTCTTGACAACAAAAGCAGCCAAAAACGAAATGGGTTGCAGGTAAAAAAATGGCAGCTTCATTTTTTTTTCTTCTCCAAAATGCTTGCAACGGTCGAAAATACCCTTGAAATCCGTTCCCCACCCCATGCAAAACCGTTGCCTTTGGTGTTCCATGTGAATCCCCCATGCCGTTGTGGGGGGTGGTGTTCGTTTCAGCTGAATGTCGTGGCTAGGTGCCACATCCATGGCCACGCTTTAAGGCCCATACCGACCAGCCTAAAAACATATTTTGCAAGAAGTTCTTCCGAAGATGAGTTCCGGTGCATGTAACAGTGGAGGTACCATTTCTTTTTTTTCGTAAATAGTAAGTAACCCGAGGAGTTTTCTTCTTTTTTTTTTGTAAATATTACGCCGGAAAGTTTCTCCAGGATTTTGACGGTGTCTTCAGTTTGATTTCTGGGTTAGACTAGTTTCAGTACAGTATTAGGCGTGAGCCCCTAGTCCAAATTATTCCCTTTTTTTAATTTATTTTACATCATAAATTATTTGAGCTGATACCCATCTTATTGTATTGGTTTCTGAGTCGTTTATTTTGTTCACATCATAATTTTTTTTTAAATTTAAATGTATTCATGTGGAATACAAAGTTTGTGAATTTTCAAACAAAAATGTTAACTCATTTTTCAATACTTCAGCCACAGGGCAATTTCACAGGCGCTGGGGCTCAACAGGGGCTACAGCGCCTGTGAAATCCTCCTGTGGCTGAAGTATTGAAAAATGAGTTAACATTCTTGTTTGAAAATTCACAAACTGTGTATTTCACTTGAATACATTTAAATTTTAAAATAAAATCATGATGTAAACAAAATAAACGACTTAGAAACCAATACAATAAGATGGGTATCCAGCTCAATAATTTATGATGTAAAATAATTTTTTTAGAAACAAGGAATAATTTGGATTAGGGGCTAGACCGTCCACCGCCGACGCCCAATACTGCACTCATACTAGTCTAACCCAGAAATCAAACTGAAGACACTGTCAAAATCACGGAGAAATTTTCCGGCGTAATATTTACAAAACAAAGAAGAAAACTCCTCCGGTTACTTACTATTTACGGAAAAAAAGAAATCGTACCTCCATTATTACCTGCACTGGAACTCATCTTCGGAAGGACTTCTTGCATAATGTGTTTTTAGGCTGGTCGGTATGGGCCTTCGGGCGTGGACGTGGAGGTGATGTGGCACCTAGCCACGGCGTGCAGCTGAAACAAACACCACCCCCCACAACGGCGTGGGCGGTTCGCATGGAACACCGATGGCCACGACCACGGCTTTGTACGGGGTGGGGAACGTATTTCAAGGGTATTTTTGACCGTTGCAAGTATTTTGGAGAAGAAAAACAAATGAAGAAGCTGCCATTTTTTGACCTGCAACCCATTTTGTTTTTTTTTGTTTTTTGGCTACTTTTATTGTCAAGAAGATGATATTAGTTAGGGTTTCTTTATTGGTTTTTGAGTGGCTAGTTGGGCTTTAATTAAAAATTAAAGTTTTGGGCTTTTATTTTTTTTTTCTTTTGGGCTTTAACACATAGAATTTTCATAATATCAAATTCCTATAAACTTTTTTTTAAACTTTAATAAAAATCTGATTTATTATAAACTTTGATAATGTGGTATTATAAAATAATTAAGTAGTTTTTAATTTAATGTAATGTTAGTTTTAATTTTAAAAAATAAATGGAAATGAAATGGTGAGATGTAAATTAAAATGGTGTGATGTGGTGTGGTGAGTATTTCCTAGAGATGATGTGGTGTGGTGTGGTTGTTGAGGTGGCAGATGATGTGGCGGAAAAAAAGGTCAATCCGACCAGACCAAATGTCACACCCCGCCAAAACTGGTTTTGCGGAAGAGCGGGCGTGCGACCTACATCGGAAATCACAACAGTCGATAACAGTAAATCAACGCAAATCAAAATGGATTACTAATACTTAACGTTTCCAAACAAAAGTAATTGTTTTTGGTAAATAAAGATTTATTCAAAATGGTAATCCGAACGCGTTTGAATATGCTAATGAAGCTTCAACTTTCATTTCATGAAAAAACATATTAAAAAAAGTGTCGACATAAAGGTTGGTGAGTTCACGTGTTTTATTACTCTATAAATCCTTTATTTACATCAAAATGTTTACTAGTATGATTTTTGTAGTAAAATAACTTTAAATAATGTTTCAAAACCATGAAACCAATTTTACACATGTTTAGTGCTTAAACCCTTTTGTAAATTGTTTTAACTTTGTAAAACATAATTTGCACATGATCGGTGCGTAAAACCATTTCTACATGATTTTATGAAGGTAAGTCATTTAGTAGAAATCTATGTGCGCTCAAGCTCGCCTGTTTCAAATCCACGAACTAGTTGTTTAATTTAGTGTGTAATCCCTTATAGGCTAGCTAGGCATACAAGTTCAAGTATAAGTTCATGAGCTTGTAATCAAACCTAAATCCAATTTACCCAAGCATGTCGAATCCACGACGTTGTCGAATCCACAACGTATTAATAGAATATATATATCTCATATGTTACACTGCTAGAGCGACTAGCCACGACTCACGAGCGGGGGATCAAGCCCGAATAGTACTACTCATATATTTGTTGGCTAACTATACTTGATGATTACAGTAATGTTAGATCTAAACGGTTTGGCGATAAGGGCGTCTATCAACTCACGGTTATACAAAGATTAATGTCGCAAAATATAGTTTTTCATACATGTCTATGTTAAGACCTTCTTCGAAAAATACTTGTTTAGTAATGTAATTTTAATAACCAGTTATCTCAAAAGGATTGTTTATCCCAGTTTTCATAAAGATTGATTGTATCAAAATATCGATCATGAATGTTTTTCAAAAGACTATTTGTTCCAAAATGTTGTGAGTGACTCATCAAATTCGCCAGATATACAATAATAGTTAAACATGCATTTATAAAACAGGAATATGTTTCTCACCCCAAAACAGATAAAACACAGTAAAAGTGGGGCTGTGAAAACTCACCTGATGACCTCAGATTCTAGCAAGCAATAGATATGAATAATAGTGTCTTATGATACTCCTCGACTACCTATAGATGTGAGGTAAAACAGTTTAATAGACGGTTCGATAGGCGCGTCTATACTAATGGTTCACCCCAATGATTGTTTTTAAAATGACTTTAGGTGGGAGCAATGTGTAGATGACTTCATAAAAATATTAATTTTAGTTTACTAATAAATTCATATTTTAAAATATGGTGACTTATATTTTTATAAGTCTTGAAAATGATGATTATTTTATTTAACGTAGTTTTTACACATTTATTATAACATTTTGGTAAAATACATATTTTATAACGATGTGCATATCGAGATGGAAATACCCTTTTAAATATGTATATTTTCTTAAAATTGTTAAATACTGCTTATTTTATAGCAAGTTAGTAAAATGAGTATTTTTTTTATATCTCATTACTTTTTTTTAGTTTGGGTTAACAAAAAGGAATACATTTTTTTTCATATAATTATTAATATTGAATAATAATTAAGTATATTTATTTTTATTTAATACCTTTTAAATCTTGATGTTAATTCGAGTTGTATATAATTAGTATGTAACATACTCATTATTTGTATTAAAGATAAAGCAATAAGAGAAATGATATTTAGTCCTACCATTTATACCTACCCATAGGCCTACCCACTTGATATGATGACATGTGTATTCCACTAATTCTCTCTCCTAATATTATCCCTTGATTTTGACACGTGTCTTCATCTAATGAGTAGGCCTATGAGTAGGTCTAAATGGTAGGCCTAAATACCATTACTCAAGGAATAAATATTGATACTTTCATTTGAGAAGTGAGTAGTTCACATGCACATCACGCATACTTTGACCATGAGTTTGACACCATGTTCAAGCAGAAGGATGCGAGCAGTTTCGGCTTTTTGGTTGTGGTTTACAAGACTTTTAATTTAAGTTATTAGTTTGTTTGTTTGTTTTTCTCCTTTTCTTTTATAATTTGGTACAAATGAGTTAAAAAAATATGTGTTTCATATATTATAAGAATCACAACACAAATATAGTAAATCATTACCTTAAAGGTTCCATGTTCACTTTATTTTTTGTTCCAAAGGTTTTTAGCAAGATTTTAACATTAAAAATGTTATGGACCTTGTATTTAACATATTTAAAGGTAAGTTTTCTTGTGAGTGAACTTTACTAGCATAAAACATATAGATCTAGATATTTAAACTAAAGGGAGGGTGGTTTTCTCACCATGTTATTCGTTTTGATGTTTTATAACTTTGTAGATCTTGTTCTCCTTCTTCATGACACTGAATAAAGTGGTTCTTCTTGGGAAAATTCTTGAAATGAAGTAAAATGAGTATATAAGAAAGATCTAAGAAAGAAATGAAGTGAAAAGTCAAGAATCAAAGCTTACACAAAGAAAATGAAGATCAATATTCTGGACAGCAGCTTCAAGGCCGATTTCGACAGTCTTCCAGGGGCTAAATGAGTGTTTTAAGAGTGGAATGTTGTAGAGAATGTTCTTACGGTAATTTGGAGCTTTGAATCACTTAATTTGGAGTTAAATTGAGGAAGTTATGGTCTTTTGAAGTAGGTTTTGTGGTGAAAATGAGCTAGCCGGATTTTGAGAGGGTTTTTTGAATTGTTTTGGAGTTGTGGAGTGTAGATGAAAGAGAGAGATGTACTTATATTAGATGTTAGAGGGAAAAGGTGTCTTGCTACTTTTGACGAGTAGTGGAAAATGGGAGGGAAAAGAAAGGGTTGAGAGATTTGTGGTAAGTTAGACAATTGTAATCTGCAAGGAAACAAGATAGCTTTCACCAAAAGGTGAAAGGCTTTTGTGCAGGCAAAAATACAAGGGTGTGGGTCTCCATTGTTTGACCAAACAAGTCAAATCTAAGATTTAATGTGGTATTGGGTTTAAAGTTTAAACGAGTATCTATTTGATCTAACGGTGTATTAGTTTGACTTATAATTAGCTAATTGGGGTGTTTTGATTATTCGTTGGATGATTATATAATAGTTAAATATATATATATTTTGTTCAGTTAACTGCTCCTATTTAGTTTTTGTTATCGCGTATTAAACTTTTCAGTTTCTTAATTTAACGTGGGTATTCGCACTTTATTTTTTGTATAAATTAAATTGGTTGGGATATTTAATTGTAACGATATATTATTTCTGAGGGTTGTCACACCAAAGCCCGAACTAGATTATGCTAGTCACGTCGAGTGTATTCGTGTCTTAAGTTGATATTGGGGTCCTTAACCAACCCGATTCTTTATAGAGTCGGATATCGAACCAAACCGAACCAAAACCGATTATGATTTTCGGTTTCATAATTTCATGATTTCCGGCCGGGTCCTCGAACCACGTTCACCCTAGTTGGTTGACACATGTTCGAAACGTATATATAGTTGTTAATTGTTGGACTTTTGAACATAGCAGCCGAGGGCCAGGTGACGGACACCCCACAACTAGCGGATGAAAACATGACTGCAGCACCCGAGCGCCAAGTGGTCGCAACTTCACTCCATCAGTAGGGATCAATATTGCGACTCTGGTAAAAACTTTTTTGTGATATATGTGAAGTTGCAGCCACCTGGCCCTCGGGTGCTGCAATCGTGTTTCCATCCGCTAGTTGTAGGATGGTCGTCAAAGATGTATATGCGCACACCACAACCTATGCTCGGTTCACTTGGGGTTGTTTCATCGTGTTTGTGAGCTTAAAGCATTTAAGCTCAACTAGGAAGTTATAAAATTCGAAAGAGTTTTCTTATTTTTATTTATGTCAAAGATGCAATGTGTTCTATACGCATAGATATGCTTAAAAATATGAACTTGCCACCTTACAAATGTCGATGTATGAAAATGAAATTGGTAGGATCGTTTAGCAAATGTAGCATAAAATGGAATTGGTAGGATTGTTTAGCAAATGTAGCATTGGTCATACATACAAGATTAATTGCGTGACACAAGTTATTTATAGTTCAGGTAAAAGATTTTTACCTAGTCTGCTATTAAACGTCTTAAGCAAATTATTTCTTCTAATTTTTTATAAAATGTTCCAATCATATTTCTATATCACTGATTAGGCATATCAATTATATTCAACTTGTGACCATTTCTTTGTTTGAGCAATATTATTTCTATCATTTAACTTTTTTAAAAATAACCACTTGTAAATTGATACACTACCTTGGTATCTAGAATTCAAAAACCATGAAACTCAAAAAATATTTCTTATTTTGATACGGAAGTAGTATAAGACAAAACAAGCAGTACTAACTTAAGTGACGTTTTTGACAAGTCCTCGTTTATTTCCTTCGTTAGTTAGGTTGACAAAAGTGACAAACATGCTTTTCCACGACAATCAACATTAGCATAGGGAAGACAGTCTAGAACTAAAGTTGTGTAGCCTAAAGGATGCCTTGAACTAAAATTAGACTTTATTTAGTATGATGTTTCTGTTTAATTTTTTAATTATATCTTTTTTTTATCATTTTAAGATATTCACCAACTTTTGTGGGACTGTCAAGTCATTTCCAGATAATCAATTTTTACACCACAACTTTTAGGTCATACATCACATAATATACGTTTTATAGCTAACTGTACAAGCATATTAAACAACAGTTATGGTAAATGCAATAAAAATTGTGGTGTAAAAATCATTCACGTTACAAAAAAAAGCAACCGTACAACACAAGACTAAGTTTTTAGTAGTTAGGCAATATTCCTTCTCGAAATCATTTTCGGATAAATTAATTAGGTATAAATTAGTTTCCTTATCAATTTTAGAAATTATTAAAAATTGTTAGTATTGTTGTAGGCCTAGAAGTTTAAAATAAATAAAAATAAATTCAATACCTTAGCGAGCTTTTAAACTGAGAAATCATGGTCGAAAACCCACCACCTTCGCATATCCAAACACCACCATTCATATGTTTGTGTGTTTTGACACTTCAAATGGCCGTAAATCTGTTTGAGAACAGGAGGAGTGAGGTCTATTGAAAGTATGGATCTAAACTCAGATATACAAAATATTGAGAGGATTTATTTTTTTCTTGCATGCTTCTTAGTCACAATTATCATGAGATAAAATATTTACATTTCGTGTATTTTTCAAGTTTTTCAAGTTTCGAACCACAAGATGGTAGGTTTTACACCCGAATAGTTTTATTTTTCATTTTTGTTTCGGTTTTTTAGGTTTTAAATGTTTTAACCAAAATATTTTCATATGAGTAGTTGTAGGTCATGTAGATACTCGTTTTTAGTAGTAATTCATTAGGAGTGAACATATCTAGTGTAAAAACACAAGATTTAGTGTAAGTATCAGAAAAAAAAGTACGCTCACTAAGATTTTTCAGTTTGGTGATTTCCAACTTGGATATGTTCTTTCTCCTTCTTCAAGCACCAAATAAAGTAATTATTCTTAGAGAACTTCTTAAAATTAAGTGAAAATGAGTTTACAAGAAGATCTAGGTATGAAATGAAGTATAAACCAAGAAATTTAAAGTTACACCAAGAGAAATGAAGAAGATAAAAGTGGATAGCACTTTTACATGGGTTTTCGGATGTGCTCTTGAGCTGACAGAGTATTTTGAAGGTAGGATGTTGTAGAGGAAGTTCTCATGGTGATTTGGCAATTTGAATCACCAAATTTGGTATTAAAATGAAGAAGTTTTGAAGTTTTGAAGTTGAAATTGTGGGTAGTGAATGCAAAACTGGAATTCTTGGAGAGAGTTTCTTGGTGATGTTTGTTAAGTGTGGAAAGTGTAAGAAGGGGTGGGAATGTGGTAGGTTGATTGGATGTGCGTGTTAGACAATTTGCGTTCAAGTTGAAATTATGTGCATGAAGTTTTCTGTAAATTTCTTGCAAAATATGTTCATAGGTATGTAATAGGGCGGAGGTTGTCATAAAAAGACAAAATTCAAAATCCTCACCAATCGCGTGACTTTATATTTTTCATGCTTTTTTTTATTATTAATTTTCTTCAAACAAATTAACTTTATATCTTGAATTTTATCCACGAAATATGAAGAATAAAAAAGTTGGTCATTATTAAATATGAAGAACAGAACAAAAAATCTGGCTTCAGTCAATTGAATAAAACTTTTCAAATGCTTAGTTTTGTGTGTGACAGAGAGATAGAGACTAACCAAATTAAGATTAGATTACCAACACAAGCAATTAAAATTGTTAGAGTTTTTATCCTTAATCACAAGGAATAAAGGTTCAATTTTCATCAAATTTTGAAAGAACGCTTTAATTTTTGACAAATCTAGGAGTAGAAATGTGCATTTTTAACAAAAAAAAAATGAATCGTAAATGGTTAGATCCGGCTTTCGGTTCTCCGGACGGTTCTCGGTGTTTGTCATGTACATATGTTGCGGAGGATTGGATGGATGCACAAAATATCCGATGTACATTGGTTGGGGGAACAACTGCGGAGGATTAGATGGTTGTACAACATTTCCCATGCACATCTGATGGGGATCATGGGCGGTACCAAGGGGTGGGCAGGGTGGGCATCTGCCTACCCCACATTTTCTCCGGTTAGTATATTTTTTAATGGATTAGTTTATTTTTCGTTTTTGCTAATCAAAAGTTGTATTATATATGAGCGATAAGTAATGCAAGTCGCATCTTACATTTGACTTGCACCAAAAATATTTGTCCACCTTTGAAAAAATTCGGGAAGTCAAAACTTTTTGCTCACCTTTATATTAATTTTGGGTACCGCCTCTGTTAGGGAGAGAACACCACAAGAATGGATGGTTGCACAAAATTTCCCATGTGTTCGGGGAAGAAAACTGGAGGATTCAATGGGCTCACAACATTTTCCCCGGCCGCGACATAGTTGATCGCCCCTGTTGAGCCCCAGCGCCTTCGTAAGGCCCCCAACGGCTGAAGTGTTTGAAAGAGAAAACTATCACCTATAAACCACAAGAATCGATCTTAGTTGGAAATTTCTTCATGCGTATAACTTGTTTGATAAAATGACACAGTGAACTATATTGAAAAGTTATGCTAAAAACGTTGATTCCGTATTGTAGTTGGGAATACTGCTGCACAAAAAAGAAGACAAAATGCAGTTTCAGTTGGTAAAGAAAGAAGAGAAGCTAACTATTTAATTTCCAGTTTCTAAAGAAAATCTTAAGAACAAAACGAGATTTCAAAATTTGCATAAAATGCAAGCTATACAGCATTGTAGAAAGCTGAACTATCCTAATCAAAGTCATTGCTTAGTGGTAATTGATAGTGAGGTCTGGTTAGGACCTAAAATTTGCATAAAGCCAAATATGATAATTGAAGATCTAAGATACCTTAAATTATATTTTAGCTTATGATATTTTATATCGAATTAACACATTTAATCTTATGCAGTATCCTTGAAGGCTGAACATTTTGAGGGTATGAGTGTCGATATCACAAAACGTCTCAATCAGAGATTCTCAGTAAGTCACAGGTAAACGGCTACACGAAATGAAAACTTTTTATTTTTGTTTTAGTTTTTATATTTTGTTTTTATTTATTTTTTGAGTTTGTTTGAATTCATTTACTACTTTGATTTGACGAATATGTCCTTTTAACTAACCAGCATCGTTATGGGAAATAAGGAAGTTCATTCTGATCAATTTACCCAAACAATTAAAATTCCTACCGCAAATTATGAGTTTGCGGCTAACTTTATAGACCCAAAGGTACTTTAATTTATAATATTTGTTTTAATTTTTTAGCGTATATATATCATTCTCATCTTGATAATAATGTTTTGTACTTCAAAGTTGATGCTTTTTATTTTAACTGATGGACGTCTTATGGCTCAATTGAAATGCGACTTATGTGAGAATCTTACTATGAAGGCCAGTGCTCAGGTATTAGGATAAATGATGTGTAATTTTCTATTTTTAAGATTTAATTTTGGATAATATTTCATTAATCTAGTTTGATATTGTATCAGCTTACAAACGAGCCTCATAAGTCACATGGAAACTTCAACGTTGACTATAAGGTAACTTATCCTTCTTGTTTGGTTATTCTTGTACAATATCATGATAATCTAAACATAAGTTTTGCTTCTTTTTTATGCAACTATTAATTTTTTAAAGTAAATCGCTTTTCTTGATTTAGGGTACGGATTACAGGATTCAAATTCAACTAGGAACTGGTTGCTTGCTTGGAGCTAGTTATATCCAGGTAAAAGATCTGTGATATATTATATATTAGTAAAAACTGTAATTAACTGTAAGTTCAGGGGTGACTTATGTTTTTTTTTCAAATTTAATTAGCATTTAGGGGTGACTTATGTTTTTTTTTTCAAATTTAATTAGCATTTTCTGATGTGTGATATCTTGCTTGCAAAGTGTGACACCTCACCTATCTTTAGGTGGGGTTTTGTTCTGGTCTCTGGTAACCATTCGAATATGTGGTCATGGTTATGTTGCATGATACAACACACTGAACACAGATAAAATGGTAATTTTTTTTTAAAATTATATACATTTTTCATTAATTTTCAGATAAATTATATACATTTTAGGAGTAATAATAATAATGAAGTTAATTGTAATTTTTTTCTTGCAGGTTTCCTCAGGAAAAATTACTAGCATTGGAACGGTGTTTCTTAGTTATGTTAAAAAAGTGTCTGAAAAGGCAAGCTAACTAAAACTTCTTAATAGTTAGCTTTGACCTGTTTACTTATGGTTTGATTTTGGTCATGTTTAGTGATTCAAACGGGCCAAAAATAAAGTTTAGATAAAAAGGTTCCGGGTCAAACAAGTACTCCACCTCCTAAATGGCCTTTTAGCAAAAATAAGTATTTTAAAAAATAATTCAAAAAAGTGTTTCGGGTTACCATTTATCCCTTTTTTTACCTGTTGCTTGACCCATACATTTTGCTTATTATTTATTTATTATTATTTAAATTTTTTGTTGTAGGTTTATTTGGCAACTGATATGGGGTACAATCTCATGTCAAGAGATGTAACTGCCAGTGTTGGCTATGATTATATACTCCGCCAGGTAATTTTAACAAATTCTTCAGAAATCATAACAATCAATTTATTTTTAGTTTAGTTAATAAATTATTTTAATATTAACAGTGTCAGTGTCGTCTTAGTGGAAAGATTGACTTAAATGGTCGCACATCTGCTTTCCTTGAAGAAAGGTTAAGTATGGGTCTAAATTTCATTCTCTCAGCTGAGGTAATACATTTTCTCAGTAACTATTTTTAAATTTTTTACAAAACAAACCCTAACAGTAACTGAAATAATACATACCAAATTTAAATCTTTAAATTCAGCAACTTTTTGGATGTGCAGATAGACCACAGGAAGAAAGACTACAAATTTGGGTTTGGTTTGAAAGTTGGAGACTTGGAGCTGCACAACCAATTTGTTAGAGCATGATTTGATTTCCAGTTGTCCGAATTTGACAATACATTGTAAGTAGACCAAAAACTGAGAAAATGGTTATGGTATCAACCCAGAATTAATTTTGCATGAAAATTTAAACGAAGAACGCTATGGTCAGATCCGGTTTTGGTTGACATTCTAGACAAACTAAAATAAAAAGCCATATATTTACTTAGGTGTGGAGGGTTATTAAACGGAATTCATTTTTATTTTATGACTTTTGAAAATTACATATATGTACGACTTATTAAAAGTCGTAGCTTTGGTTATTACTTTGTTAATTATCTGAAGCACATAGGTATGCATGTAGATGTTAACGGAGCAAGATTTTGATGAGTGTAACATTATGTTGGATGAAGGGTTTAATGCAAAATTGGGCGATTTCGGGTTGGCCCGTAAAATCGAGCACAATAAGTCGCCGGACGCCACAATGGCGGCGGGAACAATGGGTAGCCCACGTCGGGGGCTGCCGTCGGGGGCATTTTTTTGCCGTCGGCCCACGACGCCGTTGGCACGGCCGCGTCGTGGGTGGCGTCGCCGGAGCTACGTCGGGGTGAGGACGAGGGCGAGAATCCGTCGTGGGTGCCGGAAGAGAGAGGGGAAGAGAGAGAGAGAGGGGGAGTGGGAAGAGGAAGAGGGGTAGGGGAGGGGTTGGGGTTGTTCATCAAGCTTAAAAGCTTGTACATTTTTCATTTTTTTAATAAAAAATTGCTTTTTTCTCTTTTTTCTTTTATATTTGTTTTTTCAATTTTAAAATAAATTATATATTAGTTTTAGGAATAAAAATATAATATTTTTTTTCAGAAAAAAAAAAGTTTAAATTAATATATTTTTAAATGTAAATTTTTTAATTTAACATCATTTTTTATTTAAATAATGTATTTTTAAATTAATATAATTTATTTATTTTATAATTATTTAATTTAATTAAAAATATGATGTGGAAAGGATGGGTTAGTGATGGGTAGGGTTGGCACGACCGTGTCAATAGCGTGTCAGTAAGGATGTGATGATGTGACTACTGATGGGTTTAGTGATGGGTAAGGGTTGGGAGAGGCCTTAGCGCCCGAGTATTTGTTAACGGGCCGCGCTAGTGAGAAAACGGATGTTTTTAGCTACGGCGCGGTGGTGTTAGAAGTGGCAACGGGCACGGGCCGGTGGCCCATTGAAAAGGAGCCCGCAATCAGGTTGGCAAAAACGAGGGAGAATAGTAATTTGGTTGAATGGGTATGGAGTTTGCATAAGGAAGAGCGGTTTTTAGCGGCGGCTGACCCGCGATTGTGTGGGGAGTTTGACCCGGTTGAGATGCGGAAAGTGTTGTTAATCGGGCCCGTGTGTTCGCACCCTGACCCGGTGGTTCGACCCACGATGAGAACCGTGATTCAAATGCTCATGGGTGAAGCTGAGGGCAAAACCGTCATTGAGTTTTAGTACATCACATTTGCTATTGAATTTGCAAGATAGTGTTTCTGATTTGAATAATCAAATTACCATCTCAATCTCTTCATCAGAACACGGTTTCAATGGTGGTGGGTTGGATTTGGTTAGACCCTAGACCCATATGGAACGACTCGGGTTAGAGGATTCGGGTTGGTTTTTATAGGATTGTGAATTTGTGACTCGTTGTATACTTTTTATTGATATGATTTGTTGATTAATTGTGTAATAATTGATGTAAAGGACAACAATGAAAAGCCATAGGCATGAGTATAGCCGTATAGGGACCAATTGGTCATATTTTGGTGAGAAAAAAGTTACGTTGCGTTCTTTAAGATAGCGACATAATTTAAAAAAGCCACTTTTAAAAGGGTTATAAGTAAAATTTCATTTTTTTTCCTTTCTTTTTTTCATGTCACGTTCCTTTAAAAATAAAAACTATATTATTTATATTAAATTTATAATGCAATGACAGATATTTTTGCTAGAAATATTCCTTAAAATTCAGTCATATACTTTAACTTTTATTTCATACATCATACGATTAGTGTACATATAAGCATACTAAAAAATTGTTGTGGTAATGAAGTAAAAGATGTATATATATCACCTTCCTCATGTAAATAGCATTCTACCGTGAGCGATATGTAATTGTATATATCTTATCTTCTTATATCTTTTTTTTTAACGGCACCTAATTTATTTAAATTTGTCCATAGCAAGGCTTAAACCTATGACATTTATGTTATACACATCACCTTATATAAAACGGCAAACACCAATACAATAAACTACAATTCTTAGCTTCTTCTCGTATCTCTCCTTTTATATTAGATATTGTTTGTCGGCATTAAATGTTATTCCTATTCCAAAAGGATAAAACTTTTATTTTACTTTTACTTTATATCTTTTTTAAATAACAAGACATTTTCCAATTAAAAGTTTAAAAGTTACTCCGTATAAAGTTACCTATACTAGTACACTTTTAATTTGTTCGAATATATTTTTAAGAGGGTGGTCAACAAAATCTCAGTTTCTTCGTAGCTTTTTGCTTTGCTGAACCATTTATTGATCTTATGGGCCTGGCCCTGGTTCAACAGTGAATAGAAATTTGAGTAAGGTGTCTTCTGGGTCCTTTAGACTTCTATTTCATATTTATTGGGCTCACTATTTATCCTAACAAGCTAAGAAATTGTAAGCACGTGATAAATCCCAAATAAAGTCACTTAACAGTGACCAAATCTTTGTTCTTTCTAAATTTGGCGATATCAAACGGTCGTCGGGCGACTGAATGCCCCTTTAGGACGCGTTGCAGACGGGTGGCGACTTTGGCAACCGGCACACTATTACTTAGACTGTGCGTAATGCACGACCGTTCGCAGTTTGGTCACCCTTGCCACATCTGCGCCACATCAGCTTTCTCTCTCCTGATCAAACACACGACCAGACAGCGACCAAATGCCCGTAATGGGTGACCGTTCGGAAATTTTTTTTTTTAATTTAAATTAAAAACAAATACATTAATTATAAAAAAAAAACATTACATTAATAATTAAAAAAAACATAAATAAAAATAACATTACAATAAATACTAAAAAAAAAACTATCAGTCCAAATTATATTTGGCCCTGATTTTCGCCTTCTTTGCCAAAACTCACTCAAGATTTCTGCCGGTGAGGTGATCATGGGACGAATTGTAGAATTCCATGTGCTTGAGCTCTTGGGTATCTTTTTGTATCTCCATGAAATCAGATATGTTCGCTTTGCGGAAGTCAAAAAATTCGTTCGTGGCCTCTTTCCAATGCCCGACTAATTCCTGAGCCGATGATGGCGGGGGTGGGGGGGCACCGTAATCTGAACTTTGAAAAGCTGATGACGATGCCGCTGCTTTCTTCTTCGCCTTGTCCCGCCCCATTGGTCGAGGGGGTGCAACTTCCACTTCTTCATCATACTGATCCTCCTCTTCTGGACCAACCCCTGAACCTTGCGCAGCGGATGATGACGAAGTCCTTGACTTTTTCCCCCTAGCCTTCGCGAACATCGCCAACTGTTTTGGGTATTCAACTTCCTTCCACTTTGGATGGTCCTTCAAAATTCTCCAGCACTCCACCTCTGTGAACTCCCCTGCATATTGAGCACTAAATTCACCACAAGCACGCTCGTACAAAATTTGGTCGTTCGCCCCACTTGGGTTTCTTTGTACGAGGTTGTCATAGATCGCACAAAAGTTTGTAATTTTAGGACGAAGCCTACTCTTCCACTTGCAATTGAGGGAGTCGTATGTTCGGTTCGTCCCACCCATTTCGCTCGCAAAGCGAACTAACACATCCTGCCAAAATCCACATTTAGCCCTGGAGTTCGACTTGATGACATTTTCGGAAGTGTCGATCCAAGCCTTGCATAAGCCTATCTCTTCAAGCTCCGTCCATGACGCGCTTCCGCCGGTGACCCCCTTTGTCGGTGGTTGACGCCTTTTTGGTACCTTTTTTGGCGCTACAACGGGCTCGGGCTCGTCGGAAGACTCGACGTCGAGGGGCGCGGCTGGAGTGGCGGGGGAACCACTTTGTGTTCGTGGTTGGTAGTCGTATTGGTCGAGCCCGGCGAAAGGATCAAAATTTTGGTGGTCGTATTGGTCCCCACCAAAATAATTTTGATAACCTTGTTGTGGTACTTGTTGATATTGTGGTTGTTGTTGTTGTGGTCGGTATGGTTGTGGGAAGTAGGGGGGAGCAAATGGATTATTTTGATAACCATGTGGGATTTGGTGACTTGTTTGGTGTACGAAACCGGGTGGTCGAAAGTTGATCGATGGTGATTGAGAGGGTGTAGTAGAGGGTGCTCCGCGTCGAGATTTTGTAGCCTTTCCTTTGTTCTTGGATGAAGACATTTTTAGAGAGGGTGATTGAGAGATTTGAGTGTGTGTTTGAGTGGAGAAAGAAATGAGAGTTGTGAATTATTTGGTAAAAGAATTGGGTATTTATAAGGCAAAAAGGGGGTGTTTTAGCCGTTGGAGAGGGGGAGAAAGAGTCGTTCAACGGTCGTGTTGAACGGTCGATTACTCGACC
Organism: Calendula officinalis; assembly: GCA_963853835.1. Classification (NCBI taxonomy): domain Eukaryota; kingdom Viridiplantae; phylum Streptophyta; class Magnoliopsida; order Asterales; family Asteraceae; genus Calendula; species Calendula officinalis. Next base: position 75,873,514 of record OY970823.1, on the reverse strand, counting down.
GTTGGAGCTCCTCGACGCGTCGCCGGAGAGAGGCCGTAACGCGGGAGACGCGTCGCCGACGGTGACTTGGCCGGTCGCGACCGAGCGATCGGTCGTGCATTACGGGCGGTCTTAGAGTCTAATTGAGTGGAATTTCACTTTGTTTTCCAATAAGCGAAAAATTATCATTTGTAAATAATACCGCATAATTAACTGTGGTAATTGAAGTGAAAATTGTGGTATATAAATCAATTTTTTAATGATAATCACATACATCTAGGGGTGTTCACTATTCGGATAATCGGATTGTCCAATTGGACATTTTGGATCGGACTATTTGGATTGGTTATTTGATTTTTTTGGATTGGTTTGGACTTGAACCAAATTAATAGTTTGGATTTCGGATTGGATTTGGTTTCCGTTGTGAAAACCGGATTGTCCAAAAAAACCGAATAGTAATATATAGTAAATTGATTTATATACTAACACTTGTTGGTTTCCATTGTAAGCAATTATGATACTCATTTTCTTTACATTTCTTATAGTAAATGATTTATATACTAACAAATGTTCCATTTTATATTGTATCATTTGGCGATATAACAATTTTTTTTGGAGTTTTTGATAAAGTTAGTGTCAAGATTTTTGCATATATGATTATAAATGTCACAAGCTATGAATTAGACTTGTTTTTATGTACAAAGTAGTTTATCATTTTGGAATTTTACGTATCGAACTTAATATTTTTTATTTTATATACTTTTGTATGTTTTTGAAAATTTTAAGGAAAAACCAAAGGTTCAGTTTGGTTGGTTTGGTTTTTTTTTTTTTATAAAACCAAACCAACCAAATTGTTATTTGGTTCGAATCGGTTTGGTTTTTGAATTAGTTTGGACGGTTCAGTTTGAACTTTTGAAAACCGGACTTTATTTGGTTTCATCTATTTGGTTCGGATAAAATCAAACCGTCCAAACGAACACCCCTACATACATCCACTTAATATACACCGTTTGTCTCCAATAAGATTTGAACTCACAACATGCCTACCAAAGACATTAATATCCACATAATAAACCCATAATTTCTTAAAACCTCATATTACATGCATAAAACAGGAAAACATGTTCATACATTACAATGAAAACCTTAATTGTGCCAATATTAAAACAATTACATAATAAAAAAAAGGGTTGGAAGCAATAATATGCTAAAATGGTTTGATTTATTTTTATTGTTGGACGTATAAATTAACCAATACCCAATAAATCGTAAATCAAATCCATTTTAGCATATGTTTTAATAGATTATTATAGATTAAGCAACACAAAACACTATATTTTAACACGAGTTGCACTTAAGCCACCAATAACCATTGTCCCAACATTCTTCATTAGTTGAGCTTTTTTACCTGATCAAAAAGACATGTAGTTAAGAAACTAATTAACGACGACAACAATACTCAATCTTTTCAAATGAATTATACAAGATGTAAAATTTAAACAGTCATACCGCTACCAAAAGGTAGGGAGACTTCACATATAATAAAGTAATTAACTAAAGGTATAAGTGCATAAGATGTAACACACTAACCCTCATCGTATAAAATTGTGTATAATTTATCATATAAGATCAAAAAAGTTATATTAAAAAGTTAATTAATATGGTTAGCGGTCGGGATCTAACCTTCTTTACCGTGTTCCGGGTTTTTTGTGATCTCTTGAATCGCAGATGCTTGTTCAAGGTTTTGTGAGGAACACCATTACCGGATCGGTTCGGTGGAGGCCTATGAGAATGAGTTTCAGGTCCCCGGTAATCGATATCATAAACTTCCGAATCTAGTCCCACTACGTACAAATAAACATATTTAACATAAATTATGTAGAAAAAATTGTATTATTTCCTACTAAATCATGATTCATTAAGGGAAATCATGATTAGTTAGTTAGTGATCACATGTGGTTGATGGTTTTATTAATTAAATCACTTGCAAATTCACTAAACCTTAAACAAACCGATTTATAAATACGAACAAACTTAAGAACACTTTCAAATTTCTATTTTAATATGAGTAACAAACCTTTGGAAAAACCAGGGACAACAAGTAGCAAGAAGAGAATGAAAACGTTAATCATGCAGCTCTTAAGATCCATCAACAATGTTTGTGTGTGTGTGTGTGTGTGTGTGTGTTTGTGTGTGTATGTTTGTGTGTGTGTGTGAGATAAATGTAAGCATTCTTATTATCTTATATATTTAAGCATTTGAAACCGTCACCATCTTCACAGCCTATTACTTGCTAGCTAGCTATTTGCTATTTGCTACACGCTGTGTGTGTACTGGTTTTATTCTCTTTCATGGACCATCTATATAAATATTTGTAGAATAACCGTCATAAACTCAAAATTACAAGATCAAGGTGGTGGTTAATCAGTTAAACTGAAGTCATTGTAAACTAATAAAATGGTAATAACATTAAGATGTTCAAAAAAATTGCCAAATGGTTTGTGTGTACTATAGATAGATAGGTTTAGAAGAATTCAAATTCAAATAAGTAGTTTCTAATATTAATTGTGGTGTTAACGTTATCCTACCAACGCTATTTTGTTCACTAAAGCAATTAGATCTCATATATTATATGAGCAAATTTGAGCCATTAAACTTGGCTGACACAGAAAATTATTAATTGTGGAACATGATATTTTGCACTTTACAAAATAGTCAATTTAGTACCATGAGTTATTAATTTGATAGCATTTTATTAGTTGACTTACTTTCATTAGAACTTTTAACGGACTAAAAAATATAAGTTTATCTCAATATAATGATATTAAAAGCAAATCACGTGAGAAAATAAGACCAAATTAGTTAGTCATGTGCTAAATTGATAATATTATAAACTTTAAGATAGCATTTACACTTTTAATAGTTAATGGTAAAATAAATAATATAAAACCTAGTTAAGAAAGTTGAACATAACTAAAATGTATTTTAGCCCAAATAAATCACATGCACATGACAAGCCAAACAATGCAACCAACTTCTTTCGTACCACCTTAAAGTGTTTCCAAATTCACATTTATTGTAATTTGATTTCTCTTACTGACTATTAATTGTTGCACACTGTTTTATACGAAGTAACTTTTATTTAGAGTAAAAAGTCAAGATGTTGAAGAAAAATTATAAATGGGCCTTTAATAGTGGGCCCAAAAATGTAAGGAAATTAGTTGGGCTGACATAGATGCCGAAAAGATTACCTTTTTTTTTGTATGCATCCTGAGACAAGGCCTATTAATAGTCGTGGTCCTATATTTATTCATAGTTATATCGGACTTTAAGAAAACCCTAAATTCACATCATCTGCTGAAATAACATTATTTAAAAAATATACATATTATTTTCTATTAAATCTTTTTATTTGTTTGATCAATACAAATTTTCAAATTAACTAATAAGATTACAAAATATAATCAGTGGACTCTACATATCAATCATTTTATAGATAACATGATTAAGTAGCAAATTTAGTAGAAAATAATACAATTTTCTATTATTATAAGAAATATATAATTTATAAAATTAAAGAATACATCTTTTAACATATAAATATATCAATTGGCGTATTAACTTGTGTTATCTGTGGTTTATCTTAACCATAATAATACTACTTAATAAAACTTTATATTGTAAATATCCCGAATAACTATAATGTTTGTGCATATTTTATAACCTGTGGAGGTTAATAATATGTAGTGAATGTGTATTGTTCATAAAAGTGTTTTAATTTTTTTGTCAATTGAAGTGTCATTGAAATATTGGTTGATATAACGCTAATGTGACAAAATAAAAAGAAATTATGACTCAAAATAAGTGTGAATTGAAGTCTTTTTCATGTGGTTGTCCATATCTTAAAAATGTGAATACCTTGCCGTCCAAACAACAGTTGGGCCGACATGCAATCTCCCATATTCAAGGGTCGGGACCCATATTTCGAAATTTATTAGTACACCTAACCGGGATCGATCATTAAGTGTACGAGTCATAAAAAACTTGATGAGATCAATATAGCACTATTTGTATCCGTAATTCCGTATATGATCATTAACTCTAATCGTATTCGTACATATACTTATTTAACTTTATGTTTATCTATAATTAAAGGAATTGGCTTTTGACTAGATTAAAAATAAAACATTTTAAAAGTTATTATTAATAATCATATATAATGAATATAACAGTTAGGGTCGTAGTAATAGTGACCGAACGTAATCGTTATCACTACTGTGACCTCAACTTTCTTATTTACCACTAAACACGTGATAAAATGCATGTAGTGGTGACCAAATACATTTATCAAACTAAATTTAAGAGGGGAGCGAAGAATCAAGCAATTCTCTCACAAATGTTTGGTCGCTTTAAGTCTATTCACTTGATTAAGATAAGTGTAAAATCAATGGATTTTATGAGAAAAAAATTAGTTAATTATACATATTATCTGGTGGTTAGTAGTAACATGCTCAAAATCCGTACTAATGGGTACAAAGAAATTTTGTCAGCGTTACATCATTCAGCTAGAAAAAAGACTCATATAGTATTCTATAATAATTTTATTAAATTGTTTAAAGAACTACTAAAAATAATGTAACCATTAACTTGGGCACAAGCGGACAGTTATCTCATGCAACCCGTTCAAGAAAGCTGATTCTGATTTTATGCGATTTTAATAACGTTCATAACCTGAAAGCAATTCACAAAATTTATTTTAGGGTAAATTACAGTTTTTGTCCCTGACCTATGGCCGATTCGGGGTTTTTGTCCCTAATGTTTTTTTGTCCGTTTTTTGTCATTTACGTTTTTAAAATTCGGGAAATTTGTCCTTCCGTCCATTTTTGGCCGTTAACTGACGAAAAATGCAAGGTATGTGAGGGCATTTTGGTCCTTTTCACCATTTTTCATCTTCTTCATCTTCTTCAACAACCTCTTCATCATCATTCATGAACATCACCACAAGCAACACAAAAACACCCAGATCTGTCATTCGCTCGTCTTCTCCGGCCGAACCGTCACCACCTTCCGCCGCTGCCGCACCTCCGGTCGTCTTCTCCGGCAGAACTGTCACCTCCTTCTGCCAGATGATAAGATCCAGAATTATTAGGATAATTAGTATTGTTTTATTATTATTCTTATTATTATTATTATTATTAGGATAATCATTAGTTTAAATCTATTAGTTAGTAGATAAGTTTTGTTTTTTTTTTTTTTTTTTTTTTTATTTTTTTATTTTTTTTTATTTTTTTATTTTTATTTTTTTATTATTTTTTTTTTTATCCGTTGATCCAGAACCGAACTGCTCTGATACCAAAAATGAGTAACTTTTTTTTTATCGGGTTTTGTTCTTAGGGACGAACTCAGTTCTTATCAATTGGTATCAGAGCAGTTCGGTTCTGGATCAATCGTTAAAAAAAAAAAAAAAAAAAAAAAAAAAAAACTGTTCACGAAGTTACTGTTCACGAGCCTACTGTTCATCCGAAGCACTGTTCACGAAAAAAAAAATTCGATATATTGAAGATGTATGATGTTGAGGCTGATCTAGTTCAATCCAAAGTCACTACTGGTGAAAGGTTTAATAATTTTGAACAATGGATGAAGGATTGGAAGGAAGAGAGACGACAACACCACAATGAAATTATGAACTTGCTCCGAAGTTTGATTGAAAACCAAACTCTAGTAAGAGGGGCAGATTCACCAGTGTCATCAACCACGTCCACATCGTTGAAAGAGAGGGAGGAAAAAGTCATGGAAGAAGACCTAACGGCTGTTATTGAACCATGGTTGATTGATAGCAACAATAATGAAAAAGGTGAGTTGAGCAAGACTAAAATAAAAGAGGTCAATGAATATTGCCCTGGTGCCGACGATATAGGAGAGCCATGTTTGCAATCAACGAGAGAAAGCAACACACAACGATGGCAGACAAGACGGGTTAAAGCGAGAAACTTTTGGAAAAAGTTTGTCACTGCAACGAGTCAAACCAGAAAAACGAAGACACAAACTACTGGTCAACGAGTTGGAGATGCATCTTATCACAAAAGCGTTAATCTTTGCCATGCTAATTTAACTCTACAAGGGCCAAATAGAAAACAATTAAGCCAAGACTCTTTTGCAAGCGTTTTGTGGTTTCACTTTGATTCGCAAAAGATGGACCTACAAGTCAAAACATGGGATCCAGGAATCGCTTGAAGCCACACCTTGAGGACAAGGTGTGTTTTGGGGGCGGAGTAATGATAAGATCCAGAATTATTAGGATAATTAGTATTGTTTTATTATTATTCTTATTATTATTATTATTATTAGGATAATCATTAGTTTAAATCTATTAGTTAGTAGATAAGTTTTGTTCTAGATAAAGATTAGGAATTCGAATTTGATTAGGATTAGATCTTAGCTAGAGATCTATAAATAGGGCTTTAGGATTTGTATTTCTGATTATGGAATAATAAAAGTTTAGTCTTTGGCTATTTGGGAGATCACCTGTTCTCGAACTCAGGCAATTATCGGGTTTTGTTCTTAGGGACGAACTCAGTTCTTATCACCAGATCTGTGATTTAAGACCTTTCTTCTTTTTAAACATTTCTTCCCCAGATCTGTGATTTAATGCACGAAGCTTTGAAGGGCGAATGCCATAGATGATGCTTTAGATCTGAGATCTGCTTGCCGGAGCTTCCCTCACGAAGCTTTAAATTAGAAGTCCCCAAATTGAAGAATCAAAAGGGGTTGTGAAGAATCTGTATCGTGCCTACACCACCGGCTTCTTCACACACATGAAGACATAGATTTGTTCTTTACACACATGAACACCGATTTTCGATTCCGAAGATCTGCGATTCTGAAGAACAAAGAACAACACAAACATGAAATCAACCAATACAAACACTGACATGTAAAAAACGGTCAAAACCCATTAGGAATCAAAAGAAAAACACAGTGAAATCTGATTTGATTTCTACAATTATAAACACAAAATCGAAGAACAGGGTTCTCTCGTTCGATCTCCCGGTCGCCGCCTTCTTCATCTCTTCCGTCGCAAAATCCGAGATCCCGTTCGATTTCTGGTTGCCGCCTTCTCTGCAGATTTGTTAAAAAGGGGATTTTGAAGTTTTGAAGATTTGTTGCAGATATTCGAAGATGAAGGGAAAAAATGTAAAAATAAAAAGAAAAAGATTAAAATAGGGGTAATTTGGGTAATTAGACAAAAAAATCGTCAGTTAACGGCAAAAATTGGACGGAAGGATAAATTTCCAGAATTTGAAAAACTTAAGGGACAAAAAAACCGACAAAAAAACATTAGGGACAAAAACCCCGAATCGGCCATAGGTCAGGGACAAAAACTGTAATTTACCCTTTATTTTAACTATTTTAAGCCTTGAGACAATTATCTTATATGAAGAGAAAAGAGTAAATTACATGAATAGTCCCTGTGGTTTGACAACAGTTTTGGATTTGGTCCCTAAGTCTCAGAAATTACACCCGTGGTCACCGTGGTTTGAACTTCGTATTGGTTTTAGTCCCTAATACTAACCGCTGTTAAAATTTACTGTTAAACTTTTTAAATTGACAATTATACCCTCACCCTCACTATCTCTTTCCTCTTTCCTCTTTCCCTGCAAATAAAAACACACTCAATCAAAACCTTAAGAGAATCTCCACCCATAAACTCTATAAAATCACTTTATCTCTATAAATTGGTGGGCTCATTCACTCTAAACATCCTCTCAACTCCAACCATAAACTCTATCCATCTCTTCAAAACTCTTTAAAATTAGTGGGACCCATATTACATCTACAATTGCACTCACAAACAAAGTGTAGGGTCCATGGATAGAGTGGATTTCTCTCACTCTAAATATAGAGGGATTTTAACCCACTCTATATTTAGAGTGGGTGATAGAGTTGGATTGGAGTAGAAAAAACCTCTATATTATAGAGATAGAGTTGGGTTGGAGATGCTCTAACCCCAATCAAAACGCACGTGAGCAAAACAACGACTTGACGTTAGCAGTGTCAATTTGAGCAGCGAAGGTAGTTTTTTAGATGATGATGATTATTTGACTCAAAGTCAAAATCTTCAATGGGCGCAGGGTAAAGCTGGTGAAGATCAAATTGATGCACCTGATTATTTATTATCGAACATGTATTCAGCTGTTCATAAAGAACTTAAAGGATTATTATGGGATGATCAAATTGATTTATCGAATACAAATTCTTTACCACAATCATTAGATGTTATCGATTCTTATGACCAACCGAAAAAGAATTCGTTATATATTTATTAGCATGAGAGTTACCCAAGCTCAAATTCACCTAAAAACGGAATAAAGTTACAAAGAATCAGAGCAGGTGGAAGTGTGAATTCGATCGGGAAAGATTAGAACTTGATCGAAGATTACGAGAATATATGAATACAAATGGTCCGTTAAGCATTCAGATGTATTGAAAGCTTTGATTAAAGAAAATAGAGGAAGCTTATTTAGATATTGCAGACCAGATCCTCGACGAAAATCCTGAACTAGCATTAATGGGTTCTTGTGTTCTTGTTATGTTAATGAAAGGAGATGAACTAGCATTAATGGGTTCTTGTGTTATTGTTATGTTAATTAAAGGAGATTATGTTTACGTGATGAATGTTGGTTTCAGCCGCGTGGTTTTGGCCCTTGAAATCGGAACCAGATCTTTGGAGACAAGATTTGGAGAAAATTAGTGAAGAAACATGGTATGATCTTGAGGTTTTGATGTTGATATTGCTTCGATTTTGATACATGCTGCATTAGTGATCTCTAATTGGGGTTAGGGTTTTGATTTGGGTGTGTTTTTGTGTGCAGAGATGAAGGAAAGATGAAAGAGATGATGATGGTAGGGACAAAATTGTTAATTAAAAAAGTTTAACAACAAATTTTAACGGTGGTTAGTATTAGGTAGGGCTGTAAATCAGCCGAGCCGAGCTCGAGCTCGACTAGGTTCGAGCTCGGCTAGTTTAATTTTACCGAGCTCGAACTCGAGCTCTCGTTTCGAGCTTTATGTGTAAAGCTCGAGCTCGGCTCGTTTAGGTTTTTCCAGGCTCGGTCTCGACTCGATTAAGCTCATTTAAGCTTCCATATATACGAAATATATAATTCTTTTAATTAATCATAATATTTAATATATGATGTAAATCTTTTTTTATATATATATATATATTATTTTATATATGTATATGTATAATATATATACACATAATTAGATAAATACGTAATATGTATTTATATTTTTTTTTTAATAATTAATTATTTTAGCTCATTTAGGCTCGCGAGCCTAAATGAGCTCTTAGTATGAAGCTCGGGCTCGGACTCGTTTATTAAACGAGCTCTAAGTTAAGCTCGAGCTCGGCTCGAACTCGTTTAACTCGAGTTTTTATCGATCTTTTAACGTGCCAAGCTCGAGTAGCTCACGAACAGCTCTGCTCACTTACACCCCTAGTATTAGGGACCAAAACCAATACGAAGTACAAACCACGGTGACCACGGGTGTAATTTCTAAGACTTAGGGACCAAATCCAAAACTATTGTCAAACCACAGGGACTATCCGTGTAATTTACTCAAGAGAAAATTACTGAGAAAGCTAATTAAAAGATCCCAAATTGAAAAATCATGTGGTGAAAGTTTAAGTTTAAAAAATACAGATAAATTTACCAAAATTAAACTATATTGAGGTCTTTAAAAACTAAAAAGTTAGACTTTAACTCTTATTTGTCAAAATATAAAGTTTTCCTCCTATATTTATCAAAAATTTAAACTTTCCCTCCAAAATTTATTAAATTTGGAACTTTTCAAACCAATATTTCTCAAAAACTAATCTTTTCCTCCTAAATTTGTCAAACATTGAACTATAACTCTCATCATTGGCAAAAATAAAACTTTCACTACTAAACTTAGTAAAAAATTTATCAAAACCAAATTCTCTCCTAAATTAGTAAAAAACTGAGCTTCTCTCCTAAATTTGTCATAATTAAACTTTTCATTTATATAGTAGTTGTTAATAAATCACCTTCCACTCGTATGTTTGTGAAAAACTGAACTTTCAATCCTACGCTTGTAAAAAATTAAGCTTTATATCTTAAATTTATCAAAAATTGAACTTTCACATTTTTTATGGGACAGAAATCGCTTATACAACAACACATTATCGGATTTAGCATCTTTACTTACATTTTTGTTTTCACAATTATTAACTATCTACAATTCAGTAACAAACATCAATTCAGCACTAATTTATCCACTCCAGTTTGCTTATTCAAATACCAATTTAACTTCCATAACCATATCAAGATCAATTCAATCATGATATAATAAAAACAAACATACCTATCAATTATTACTTGATCAATCTGACCGTTTATACGAAGGATGTCTTCGTGCAGATCTGGCGTTGGCGTACTCAAACTCCAACAAATTGGGAATATGTGAAGTGTCTTTTATGTATAACAATTTCCCGATCGAACTTTCCTCAATTGCCAAAAACGCCCACTTAAGTTTAGAATTAACCAACCAGAACCACAATCCACCAAGAACAAACCCTAAAGATGCACCAGCCAACACCTGGCTTACCGAATGGTACCCCAAATAAACCCTAGATACCATCGTAAGAAATGCAGAAGGCCATGCAATAATCCCCACAACCCGCATTTGTTTCCTGAATATTATTCCAATTTTATTGTAAGTCAATAATGTGAAATACGTAGCGAAAAAGAACATGAATTGTGAATGGCTTGAAGGCCAGCCATGTGAATCGCATGATTCCAGAAGGATGCAGGTTTCGGGTCGGGCTTCTCGGACATTATATTTGATTATTTCGCTGATTACGTGGGAGATTGATAGCCCTAATGCGAAGAACATGCCCTGTAATTCACGGCGAAATATGAAATGAGAAATGAATCCGCCGAAGGTGATGAAAACTGGAATTAGTGAAATCCATGCTAAGAAATGGCCTAAGTGATCTCCTCTGCGGTAGCGGACGTGGGTTAGGGTTATAGCTCGTAATTGATTCGACATTGATCGAAAATGGAATTAGGGTTATTGAAATTTGGTGGTTTGAAGGTGATGTGATCAATTTGGGGATTTTTTATTTTAGCTTAACGAACTTTTATCCGCATATTAACTAACTAATGGCCGTTGTTCTTTTACCAAGCCTCGTCTATTTTTCTAATCTTTATTTTAATAATTATTTTTACAAATATTTAAGTGGTGTGAAGTGTAACCTAAAATGAATATTATAAAATAAGTGTTTGAACAAATTATTTCGTTTGATTGTTATAGAGCATCTCCAAGACTCCAACCCAACACTAAACATACACTTTCACTGTTCACATTATAATTTATACTAAATGGTTCCAACTTAATACTAAACTTAACATTATTTATACTTCGTATATTGTTAATGTATAATACTTCCACTGATTCAAAATAAGTGACACATTGTTAGTTTCGCGCTTTTTAAGACAAAAGATTATAATGAGGGTTAAATTAGATTAATTGGATGGTTAGAGCATCTCCAATGGGAGGTTGAAGATGAGGTTGATACTATTTGAATAACCTCTAAAATGACTTTTTACCATTGAAATTGATGACTTTTTTAGGAGGTCACTCCAACCACTTGATCTTCCTCAACCACTTGAACATCTTTCAATGTTTGATTCTTTTAGTCCATATATTTAACAATTTTACATTTTAAACCCATGTATATATTTATATGTGAATAATTTATTATTTCTATAACTATAAATTATAACTTTATCATATTTCAATAATTTCTATAACTATAAATTATAATAGTTTTGTAGAAGATATTTTAAAAAAATATTAAGTTTTGTAATACTATAAGAATTGTTAAATGAAATAAGTAAGGGGTATTTATAAAAACATTTGATATATATAAAGGTAAATTAGTAATTTATAAGAAAAAGTTTTTGAAAAAGTTAACCATTGGAGAGGTTTTTAACTAACAGGTTATTAGATGATGTGACAAAAGTAATAAGTCATTGGAGAGGTTAACCATTGTGGATGCTCTTAGCGGGGAATGAGTCTCATAATTTTTTAATAAAGTGAGTTTAATGATATTTAAAAATAAAAAAGGGTAAAGAGATCATTTCACTATATTAAAGTATGTAGTTAGTGGGTGTGGAGCCCATTACTTTTATCAAATAAGGTAAGTTTTTAAAGTGTATCACTTATTTTGATACACCCATATATATAAAGTATATCACTTATTTTGAATAGGAGGAAGTATAATATTTTATAGAGTGTTACACTATTTATCAATATTATATATTACCAAGATTTTATTAAAATAATAAAAATATTACTATTACTATTAATATTCTTATAATGTTAATTATAGTGTAATGGATTGAAAACTTATAATGTTAATATTAAATTTTACACTATACTATAGGTTTTAATGTAAAATATACTATTAATAACATGTTGTTGTTTCTTGTAACTGTAGGAAGTACACTATATATTTCCTGTAATTTGTTTTTCTAAAGAGAAAAAAAGAACTTAAGTAAATTGGTAAACTGTCCCGAATAATCATTTGATTGTTAACTAGTAGTAAATGCTCCGAATAAAAAACTAAACATCATGACTTCGCTTATTCACCGGATAAACATTACAATATATTCAAATGGATGTTTAAAAATAGTCACAACAATAATTATGTTGCATACTTCTCGAGCATAAGTTTAACTACATCATAAGAACCCGTTATAAATGAAAATACTTAAAAAAAAGATTTATGTAGATAAAAATCCTCCGATGATAAGATATAATCTCTTTAATCTTTATTGATTAATCACACAAAAAAATGCATTTATTTAACAAGAGTTATTATCATTGTAAATGATTTTTTATAACGATGCATAGTTATTTAAAGCTTTTATAGTATGCATTATGTAAATCAACAAGTTGTAATAGAGAACTGAGAACAAAGTTAGTTACTTGGGAAATTTATTATGGACAACACAACTCTTATTAACCATGAAAAACAACATTTTTTATGTTATTAACAAGTTGATTACGACATAACTAGTAAATACAGATAAACAAAAGAAAAAAAAAATTCATCAAAAAAGTATTTCCCAAAAGAATGCATTTCATAAAAAAAATATTTCCCAAAATATATATTTTTTGAAATATATTTGATAAAAAAATATATTTCCAAAAAATATATTTCCAAAAAAAAAATATTTATAGTGCTAAATGTTAGGTTAGGACTAGTCAGGTATACAATTACGAGATCACCCCTAATTCTCTATTTGAAAAGGGGAAAAAGAGCTTCGGAGCCCGTATATTTTGATCCATTTCAACGAGCTTGAAGTCAAAACAATGGCCGACGAAAACACAGCGACACCCAGGAGAGACCCAATCAAGAATACAGGCATGATTTTTAGTCTTAACACACCTTTACAACTCAAATTCAAATGCTTTTTAAGTTGTTTTTTTGTCGATTTTCGTTTTTAGTTACTGCTGTTAAGTATGTTGACTGAGCAAATTAAGTAAATTATAACTTCAATTGTGTCTATTATCGATTAAATTTGAGCCCTAGTATTCATTGACTTAGGGTTTTGAAATATCCACTGAGAAATTGACCGATTTATAGAGTGAAAACTGGAATTTTTTCATGCATATAACCTATTTGATGAAATGACACAATGAATTATTTTGCAAAGATTGCTGAAAACGTTGATTCTATATTATAGTTGGACACACCGCTGCACAAAAAAGAAGACAACATGCAGTTTCAGTTGGTAAGGAAAGAAGGGAAGCTTTATTTCGAACCAAACGATTATGCAGAGTTGGAGTTAGCAACGACACAGATGTTGTCGGTGATAGTGACATGATAATTGAAGAAGAACAATCGATTTTAGAAGCTCAAACATCTACTGCTGTTGAAGAATTGAAGCTTGCAATTGCTTTTCAGTAAGTTAATTTATTATAACGTGTAAATATTTCAGTAAATTTTTAATAAAATTTTTGGTTAATTTTATTTAATTATATCAGGGGAAAAGGTGCAGTCCAAAAGAAGGTGAATTCATTACGTGAATTAAGGCGATTATTGTCTAGATCTGAATTCCCACCTATTGAAACTGCTATTAATTCTGGAGCAATACCGTTACTTGCACAATGTCTTTCATTTGGATCACAAGATGAACAAGTAAATCTAATTTAAAAATAAAAAACAAAAAATTATACCTTTTTATTAATTAGCTCATAAGTATAATACAGTTGCTTGAGGCAGCTTGGTGTCTTACAAATATAGCTGCTGGAAAACCTGAAGAAACACGAGCTTTGCTGCCTGCATTACCATTACTAATTGCACATATTGGAGGTTTGCTCGATCTTTTAACGGGTCAAAACGGGCCGGGTCGGGTTGACCCGACCAAAATTCTTAATTTTAATTTGGTGTGATTAATTTGTAGAAAAGAGTTCGGTGGCGGTTGCTGAACAATGTGCATGGGCATTAGGAAATGTTGCTGGTGAAGGGGAAGAATTAAGAAATATTTTAATTTCTCAAGGAGCTTTATTTCCTCTTGCAAAAATGATGTTACCAAACAAGGGGTCAACCGTTCAAACTGCTGCTTGGGCTTTATCCAACTTGATTAAGGTTCTTAATCATTTTATTTAATATTTTTTAACCTAATTTGTGACCCGTTATATAATTTGTTTGTGAATATAGGGGCCAGACCCGAAAGCTGCAACAGAACTGATAAAAAATGATGGTGTAGTGGAGGCTATACTAAGACACTTGAGGAAATTGTAAGTTCTTGCAGGTTTTTTACCATTAATATTTTTTTAATATCAAAATATATAATTAATATTATTTTTAATAAATAGGGACGAGGAATTAGCGACAGAAATAGCATGGGTTGTTGTGTATCTATCAGCTCTTTCAAGTGTCGCTACAAGTGTTCTTGTGAAAACCGATCTTCTTCAGTTATTAGTCCAACGATTGTCTTCCTCAAATAGTTTGCAATTGCTCATTCCGGTATCCAAGTTTTTTTATTTTTTATTTTTATTCCTAATATTGTTTTGGGTCTTATACTCTTATATGTATAATATATGTATATATATGTATATATGCAGGTGTTACGGAGTTTAGGTAATCTCATAGCAGGCGATGCTTACACAACTAATAGTGTTCTTGTTGCTGGACATGAAATTACAGGCTAGTTATTATATTTACTCAAATTATATACGAGTTGTCCGAATCATTATATAAAACACTAAAATTTTATAAATTTTGCAGATAATATTATACAGGCATTAAGTAAGTGTCTGAAAAGTGAGCACCGTGTCTTAAAGAAGGTACTCTCTCTCTCTCTCTCTCACTCTCTCTCTCACACACACACACACACACACCTAGATCATATGTGGCAATTTTGACCCATTTACTTATGAATGGGTCGATTTAGGTTAAGCTTATGAACGGGTCAAATTTGTCAAACATTGCATAAAACCTCTTAAAAACATTTTAAATTAAAAATGATTATTGAAGTTAGTTTTAATATTTCTATAATTCATATATGGCCCCCTAATTATTCATAAAAAGAACCACTTCGGGTCAACCCGATTATATTACCCGTTTTGACCCGCTACCTAACCCGCCCGTTTTTCCATCTAATACATAATTTCACTTTATAGGAAGCTGCATGGGTGCTATCAAATATAGCAGCAGGCTCTGTTTCTCATAAACAATTGATATACAAGAGTGAAGCCGTACCATTATTAATACAACTTTTGTCAACATCAACTTTTGACATTAAAAAAGAAGTTGCATACGTTGTTGGTAACCTATGTGTTCCCCCATCGGAAGGTTCCGGAAGGTCAAACTTGATATTTGACCATTTGGTTTCGTTTGTTAGAAGCGGATGTCTTCGTGGTTTTGTCGATTTGGTTAGATCGGCTGATACTGAAGCTGCAAGACTCGGACTTCAGTTCATGGAGCTGGTAATCTTAGATATATTTTCTAAAAATTTTTTAGAGAAAAGTCAAAGTGCATTTTAGTACCCTGAACTTGGCTGACTAGGTCTTCTACTACCTTAAACTATTGAAGGTGCAAGACAAAAATGGTCGATTTAATACTCTGACTCACTAATTTGATATTGTTTTCTCACGTGATTTGCTTCTAATGTCCATATATTGAGATGAACGTATATTTTTTAGTCCATCAAAAGCTCCAACAAAAGTAAATCAAGTAAGGAAACGTGATCAAAATAATGAGTCATGGTTCTAAATTGACCATTTTGTCAAGTTCAGGGTACCATGGCGCATCTTTAATAGTTTAAGGTAGTAGAATACATAGTCAGCAAAGTTCAGGGTACTAAAATGTATTTTACCCAAAATAAAATGTTGATATTTTGTTAATGTGCAGGTGTTAAGAGGGATGCCGAATGGCGAGGGACATAAGTTAGTTGAAAAAGAGGACGGAATTGATGCAATGGAACGGTTTCAGTTTCATGAAAATGAAGACCTTAGGAATATGGCTAATCAGTTAGTTGACAGGTATTTTGGGGAGGATTATGGGCTCGAACAATAGTAAACATGCTGTTTGTATTTGCATATGTATCGGTGTTGTCCCACAAATTGATAATATGTAACATTAAGTTGGATATAAGACGGATAACTGTTGAAACTTAAACACTTTTTTTTTGTATTTGCATGTTGTTAATGACATAAATTTTAAAAGATTTCATGGTGCAAAGTTGAGCTTGGAATCTTCTAAAAAAGCATATTTTACTTTACAATTTTATATTTTGGGCAAATGGAGAATATATAACAAGATAATTAACATACTAATGTGGATGTGCATGGCATAACTTGTCCTCTAAAGATTGATTTTAGAGGATTTGTAAGATACTAATCATTAAAGAATGGTAATCATCATTGTAGCATGTTGACAACTGAATTATTAATCGTTTTTAAAGATTGTTTTGTATCATAAGATGATTTGATAAACATGGATTACGGTAAACTAGAGTAAATCCTATTAAAATACTAAATGAAGTTGGTAAATGACATTATTGATGCATATGTAGCACGTTGACTTGAAATTTGACTTTTGAAAGGAAGTTAGATAGCAAAATGTAACATGACAAACTTGTTAAAGAACCAAAGTTATATATTTTTATATCTCATTATGTTTATAAATTCATTTACTTTTTACTATTAAAGATTGATCATTTAGTTAGTAACTAATATTTTTATAAGAGTAAATTACACGAATGGTCCCTGTGGTTTACACATTGTTTTGGATTTGGTCCCTAAGTCTCAGTAATTACACCCGTGGTCACTTACACCCGTGGTCACTGTGGTTTACACTTCATATTGGTTTTGGTCCTTAATACTAACAGTCGTTAAAATTTGTTGTTAAACTTTTTTAATTGACAATTTTACCCTTACCCTCACCATCTCCTTCCTCTTTTCTTCATCTCTCACACAAAAACACACCCAAATCAAAACCCTAACCCTAATAGTAAATCATCCAATTTCTCAAAGAAAAACGGAGGTCTCAAAAATACACCCAAATCAAAACCTGAACCTCCGATCTTAAAGTCATGATTACTTTATCTCTTAATAAAAACTCAAACATTAAATCATTTTTTCAGATATTTCCTTAATTTTAATTATGTCGTGAAGTTGTTCAACACTGGACGTCTCACCCGCTTGCGCAAACTCTTCTTAATTTCAAGCAAACAATTATCCCGTTGAATACGATTCATGCAATAATTAAACCTCCGTATGATATACTTATAGAGAGAGAAAGTGGCAGGGTTTCTCTCTCTACATGTTGACGATAAGCTCTTCAGAAATACAACATGTCTACGAGGCTTGATCGAAGAAATGCAGCTAAGAACATCAATTATGATGCATCTACATTATCATCATCTCACCAAACTCGATCACTTGATAGTTGTTTCCTCTCATAAAACTAGTTACCGAATTTGAAGAATTGATCGAGGTCTTATGATCCTGCTCAGAAATTAGATGATTTTTTTAGAAATGTTAGGGTTTTGATTTGGGTGTGTTTTTGTGTGCAAAGATGAAGAAAAGAGGAAGGAGATGGTGAGGGTGAGGGTAAAATTGTCAATTAAAAATGTTTAACAACAAATTTTATCGGCTGTTAGTATTAATGACCAAAACCAATACGAAGTGTAAACCACAGTGACCACGGGTATAATTACTGAGATTTAGGGACCAAATCCAAAACAATATGTAAACCACAGAGACCATTCGTGTAATTTACTCTTTTTATAACTATTAAAATTAAAATAAAATGCCTTGTATCGGTTATTACTTTCATTTCACACCAACTTTAGGTGATGATATATAAATCTCAACAACTATTTGGTAGCAATGTGTTTCTTCTATTTCAAGGGATGACTTTGTCAAGCAATGTCAAATCTCCTACTTTAAATAAAAGTTGCAACCACAAAATAATAAATAAATAAATAAATAAATAAATAATAATAATAATATTAATAATAATTTTAATGTGTTGGCAATTAAACAGTCAACTCTTTAAAATGTTGTGTGGCATTTGTAAGTATATGAAGTACCTTAAAGAAACACAAGACAAATAAGTTAATTAATAATTGGATATACATGATCTTTTTTTCTGCAATTTAATATTTTAATATAATTCTTTCACAAACTTATACTTCCTTCGATTTAAAATAAGTGCTACACTTATTATTTCACGGTTTTTTAGGCAAAAGATTATAATGATGGTTAATTAGATTAATTGAATGGTTAGAGGATAATGGATCCCATACCTTTTGAATAAAGTGGAGTTAATGATGTTTGAAAGTAAAAAGTAAGGATAACTGAGTCATTTCACTTTGTTTAAGTACATTGTTAGTGAGTGTGAGTCCTATTTTTTTTTGTCAAATAAGGTAATTTTTTAAAATGTAACACTTTTTTTGAATCACACATATAATAAATGTGTAACACTTATTTTGAATCGAAGGACATATATATTTACGAGCATATCAATTACTTGTTTCAGTTCTATGTTAAGATCTACAAATTATATATAACTGAAATTAATAATAATATACTCGTAACTTTTTTATGAAACGAAATGACATTTAAACAACCAACATTAAAGTATTAGAGTTCATATGTCATAAATCAACCGCTACATGATGCCTACATCTAATATTCTTCAAGTCGAAATTACTTATATACCCTTGTCAACTCTATAAACATATAAAACCATCCTTCTTATTTCCATTTTCATTATCATCACCATCCACCCTATACCATCTCATTCCCATCAAAAAACCCGATTTTGCCCTTCGGTTTTCGGGTTTTTACCATCATGGGATCATCCGAAAGACCAAAGAAAAAAGTTCAGCTATGGAAGAAAGCCGCAGTCCATTTCTTGTTATGTTTCATCATGGGCTTCTTCACTGGATTTGCACCAACAAACAAATCTTCCTTTTCATCTAGTCAAGTTATCGCATCCAACGGTTCACCGGACATTTCCCCGCCACCGGAGGAATTATCCGGACAAAGTTTGGAAAAAGAAAGTGGGAGTTTTGATCGGAGCATGTTGGATGAATCTTTAGCAATGAAAGTACAAGAAAGGCCTAACTTTGATGAAACACACGAAAAGGGCAAAGAGGTAATTTTGCCTCCTCAACGGCTTGTGATTATCGTTACTCCAACGAGCGATAGAGATGAGCTTCGAGGCGTGCTTTTGAGGAAAATGGCAAATACATTGTCGTTAGTTCCTCCACCATTGCTGTGGGTCGTTGTGGAATCAGAAACCGAGTCTACAGAAGTATCTGATATTTTGAGAAAAACTAATGTTATGTATCGACATTTGGTATTTAAGGAGAATTTTACGGATGTCGAAATTGAAATGGATCATCAAAGAAATGTTGCACTTAAACATATCGAGTATCATAGGTTGAGCGGGATCGTTCATTTTGCTTCACTCTACAATGTTTATGATCTAAGCTTCTTCGACGAAATTAGGGACATCGAGTAAGTTCTTCTCTCTTTTTATAGTAAGTACTTTTTTCCCAATTAATATTATTTGTTAAATTTTATAGTTAATATAACTAATAAACTTAAAGAAGACGGCTCAAAAGGTTGAAAAAAATCGTTACAATGTCCTCAAAGTACATATATACCCTGCCCAACTGTTTTTACGAATATGTGGAGTACTATTTTAATAATAAATGATGTATAATATATATTGTTATCGTATTAAACTAAGAAAAGTAGTATTCATTTTTCAACCCAACTTGCTTTGACAACTCGTTTTGTCAAGTTATAACCAGTTTTCTAAGTTTTTGAAATATTGATTATTGAACCATTTTTGTGTTGGTGTAATGGTAAGAGCTCTTGAATGACTTGTTAGAGGTTACAGGTTCGATCACTTCTTGAGTTAACATTTACCAGATAGTTAGTAAAATGTTCGAAAGCGATCAAATCAATGGTTAGTAGCGTACATTACGAGTACAATCTCGGTCATCCTAGGAGAGCCTGTAATAAAAGTCTTGCTGATAAAAACTCTCCAAACAAACTAATTGTTATATTCACATTTTTACATCTGCTAGATATCATAATATAAGTATTTATATACTTTAATACTTTATAAGTGAAAGCACGGTATTTAAGAAACAACTTCAGTAAAATGATTGGGATTTTCATGAAAATTAACATTTAAACTTATTGTCTTACTAATGACTCGATTTTGGATGTAGGGTGTTTGGGACATGGCCAATGGCATTTTTATCAGCAAATAGACAGAGGGTAAGAATTGAGGGGGCCGTTTGTGACTCTTCAGAAGTAATAGGGTGGCATTTGAAAAGCTTGAACAATTCAGCAGATGAATCAACCAGATCACCAGTTCATATATCCACCGTTGGATTTAACAGTTCGATTTTGTGGGACCCAGAAAGATGGGGCCGGCTTACGTCTGCTCAACACACCTCTCAGGTATTTAATTTAATTTTATCCCCTGTTTAAACAAATATGGCACAAATAGCCCCTTCCAAAACGCATGTTGTATCAAAATGTATCATGTGCTAACATATTATTTTATTATATTTCCGACTTATCAAAATTATCATTTTACCCTTATTTTTAATTATTATAATATATTAATTACTAAACGAAAGTAAATATCATAACATATAAATCAAAGTAAAGTCATAACATTACATGTAAAAGTCATACAATCACCTCTTACCGGATGAACATTTTTTTCCTCCAACCGAGTCAGATACAAAGTTAGAACCTCTAACCAAGTAAAAGATAGAAATAATACTTATCAAACACTATGACTCGAACAGAGTCAAATTTCACAACTTACTGGACCCAGTGGGAGGTAAATTAGATAGTCCCTTAGTTGTAGTAAAAGTAAAGAAGGGTTAATTTTGTCACTAAATTACTAATTTATCATTGCCATCATTATAAAATACGCTTGCTACTAGCTTTATCTTATGCATCATATTTTTCGACATGCATTTCATTTACAAGTAATGATTAATAGTAATTATTTAATATTTTCCCTCTTAAATTTGCAGAATTCTATCAAATTTGTGAAAGAAGAAGTCCTAGAAGAGGAAACAAGATTGAAGGGGATCCCACAAGATGGATGCTCCAAGATTATGCTATGGAATCTTCATATTCCAAGAGTAATTAAAGGGTAATTAGGAGGGGGAAATGTATTATAATCCACTCGTCATTCCGATATTATATCTTAGATTTAGTTGATTTTATAAATATATTCATTTTTGTTTTTCGGTAAATAATTGTAGAAAGACGTGTGCTCATAAATTTTGTGTATCAAATCATAAGCAACTTGAGCTCCTAAACATGGCATACAAACATACGTTATCCCCTAGGACCCCAACCCCTTTGATATCTGCCTTTTGATCCAAACATACGTGGGGAGCAAATATAGTTACAAAATGATTAGATAGAAAACTAAGAAATATACGTGGTTGTGGAGAATATTGGTCCAAACAAGATGGGTTACAATACGCAAAATTAAATAAACCAGGCAAATTTATAGAATCCACCGTCGAAGAAGTTATCAAAATATTATAACATATGCCATAGAGTGGTATATTAATATAATTTGATTTATCCAATCGGTAATGATAGTTATAAGTTATGTAACACTAACAACTCATTTTGAATCTTGATAGTTATAAACTAAGAATATAATAACTAAATAAAGACGAAAAAACTTTAAGTTTAATAAATTAAATAACCATATATACGTAACACAACCAAAATATGTCATTGTAAAACTTAAAATTACTAAAAGTTATTTGACCATAATATTAATATTAACTAATTACCGGCTTGGTTTTTAGCTTATGTTGTCAGCTAGTCTCCTAATTGATATGTGTTAAAAAACTAAAGCATGGGAAAATTATAGTTTTTGCTCAAGTATGTGCATATTGAATTATTTGAATTAAAATAATGAAAGCTTAATTTTTTTCTGATGATAAGTTAGCGATAAGAATATTCGAAATGATTTTCTAAATGTTATGATTTTGATCTTTTCTACACCTAAATATATATCATATGACAAGAAGAAGATTTAGAAACAGTCAGAATGATGATTAAATTGTATACATGGCGAGTAAAATTCGACTATTAAGAGATTCAGGTTATAAATAGAAATACCTTAACAAAAAATTCTTACCTTTTTTAAATTAATTTGAGCATCTGTGGGCCATTTTGTCTTAAAAAGTGGACAAGTGAAGGCTTCACCTAGAAGTGAAGTGAGATCACAAAAAACATCGATTTTAGCAGACAAAGGTGAAAAGACACATACTTTTATACGTACAAAAAGATAGAATTCAGTGAAATAATATAAAAAGCCAAAAGAATTAAGTGGACCCACATGCTCAAGCTAACCAACACCCAGCTCTCTTTCTTCCCCCAATCTCATATTTGAACTCATTCTGATTTCAAGATCTGATTTTTATTTCTCTTAGAGTTCAAGATTTCAGATAATGTGATCAATTAGTGCAAATTACAATCACAAGAATCTCTCAAAGATCTAAATCGGTATCATTTACAGGCAAGTTTCCAAAAAATTTCAAGTCGTGTTATTAGCTATATTGTGTGAATTTTGCTGCATTTGATTCGTTGCTTGTGTAATTTGGTTAAATTTGTTGTTCTTGATCTTGATTTCCATCTGGGTCTAGCTTAATTGCTTAGATCTTGGTGTTTTATGTCGATTTAGCTATTTAGTATATAGATTTTTTTTAATCTTTTTATATTAAATTTATTGAAGTTCTTGACGAATTGAGATTAGGGTTATGATATAATGTATCGGATCCAGCTAATTTTCATAAAATTTCGAGAATCTTGTAGCTGATTTCTGAAATTAATTTTAGAATTTGATACTGCTGCAATTATCGTTAAGCTACTAATATTGCATTAAGAAACTCGATTTTAATAAAATGACAGTTATCGTTTGACTTTTGAAGTCAAACTGGTTATGTTTTTCTACTAAACTGTCTCAAACTTGATTCCAGTTTGAAAAAATATCGAAAAAAGGGCTAAGTATGTAATAGCTTATAATAATTACCAAAACAGTAAAATTAATTGGTGTTAAACTCACAATCCCCTTACAAAATCTGAATTTGTTATGCAATAAGTTTGACTTTATTTGTCAAAGTTCATATTTTTCGATTTTATTAAATTGAATCATAATAGTTTTCGAAGTTCATATCTTCCAATTACAAAAGCTGATTTATTTTATTTTTATTATTATTTTATTTTTAATTTTCAACAGGATATTTCTGGAATGATATTATAATGGGGAAGAAAGGAGGCTGGTTATCTTCCATTAAAAAGGCTCTAAGTCCTAACTCAAAGGAAAAGAAAAACCAGGTTTGACACACACACACACACACACAGATATCTGTTCACAATATTAGCGATCTAAATTCATGAATAATGGACAAAAAAATCATTTTTAATTTCAGAAATTAAAGAAAAAAGGTCTCGGGGATGAAAAACCTCCGATTTCGATTACAAAACCAGTTAGTGGATCTCGTGATTCTCCACAACTGGAAGAATTGAAACCGATTGAAGTTGAAAATGAGCCAAAAAAATCTTCTTATTCGGTTGCTGCTGAGGTGGCAGCAGCCACCACAACTCAGGCTGCTGTTGAGTCAACTCGGCCCACTGAGTTGACTCGGTATTCGGGAAAATCAAAGGAGGAAACAGCATCTATTAGGATTCAAACGGCTTTTCGTGGGTATTTGGTATGATTTTATTGTTTAAATTTGTTTGTTTTTATAAAGTTTTCATAATATTGATTGTTCAGAGTACTATTTAATTACTGTTTAAATTTGTTAAAATTATTAATTTTTTCAGGCACGGAGGGCGTTACGGGCTTTAAGAGGGCTTGTAAGATTGAAAACACTAGTTGAAGGCCCGACTGCTTATCGGCAAACAGCAAATACTCTTAAATGCATGCAAAATCAATCTCGTGTGATGTGTCAGATAAGTTCTAGAAGGATCCGGATGTCAGAGGAAAATCGGGCTCTTCAAAGACAACTTCTACAAAAACAAGCAAAAGAACTCGAGAGTTTGCAGGTTAATTAGTTTTTATATACATGATTGTGTTTATATTACATGATCTAAACGGGCTACGGTTGTAAGCGGGTCGACCTGTTTACAAACGGGCCATGTTTAGGTTTGGTTGTGGATAAACGGGCCGACCTGCCAACCTGTTTAATTAAGATAATAAAAAAGATGTAATTTTTTAATCTACCTGCCAACCCGTTTAATGAATGATTTGGGAAGGGTCTAAACGGGTCGAGATATCATACCTGTTTAATAAACGAGTCAGCCCGATAACCTGTTTACAACACACGTAACGCATTAACATGTTTAGATAAATGGGTTATGCGGGCCGTGAGCAGGCTGGGTAATGGTTCAAAACAGGCCGGGTTGGTTGACCCGAAACACTTTTTGTCTAATTCTTTAACTGTTATAACAGATGGGAGAAGAATGGAACGATAGTTTGCAATCTAAGGAACAAATTGAAGCAAAACTGCTAAGTAAATACGAAGCAACTATGAGACGAGAACGGGCCATGGCTTATTCCTTTTCTCATCAGGTACACACCATTGCCTCATTTATTTGGAAAACGGGCCAATTTGTGTTATATATTATTTATTTACGATAATTTTTTATAATTTTTTTCAAAACAGCAACCATGGAAGAAATCCACAAGAACAACAAACTTGCTTTTCATGGACCCCACAAACCCACAATGGGGTTGGAGTTGGTTAGAACGGTACATGGCGGGCCGGCCATGGGACCCGCAACCCGAAAAAGATAAAAAATCCACCAAAAACGGGATCAATATCACCGGGCTCGAAATCTCAAAATCTTACACTCGTCACAAACTCAATCCCAATCCCGCACTCTCAACTCCAAGATCCCGAAAAGTCAAACGGGCCACTAACCCGAGAGCCTTCGGGCCCGATGATGACTCGAGAAGTGTTATTAGTGTGCAATCTGAGATGCATAGAAGGCATAGTATTGCGGGCACTTCGGTTAGAGACGATGAGAGCATGGATAGCTCTCTCTCGGTTCCTAGTTATATGGCCCAAACAAAATCAGGGCAGAGTCTATTGGGCCCGGTTGAGAACGGTGGTCAAAGTCAAACCGAGTTCGGGCCAAATAAACGGTTATCGTTTCCGGGCCCGTCAGCTAGACCGAGGCGCCATTCGGGCCCGCCCAAGATACAAAGTAGTATTTCCATGGTGATTTAAGAAAATTCTTTTCATTTGAGTGATTTCTTTAATTATGGTAGGGTGCGTTATAGTTGTTTAATATTAATGTTGTCTTAATAATCATACATTTGTGATTTGTGTTCTGTTAAATCATCGAACAATAGATAAATTTCCCAAGTTTATATTGACTTTGATTTAAGTGTTGACATCTGTACCAATTTTGACTTTTCCAATTCGTCACAGTTCGTACAACATACTTAAAGCCATTAAATGACGCTTTTTTTTTGTCAACATTATCACCAATTTGAATGAGAGATCTGCAAAATTGTAGAAAACGATAAAGGGGTGCTTTGTATTACTATCTGTATATCTAATGTTTGCGTAAAATAAGTATTTTTTATTACAAATAAAAAACTAACACAAAACCAGAAGAAAAAAAAACTGTTCTTTTATTTTAGTAGGTCCTACTAACATATACATTTGGAACATCCTGCCGACCTCCCAAACTGCCCGAGCAAAGATTAAAAACAAGGAACAAACATACACTTTACTTTGACTAATAGTATATCTTCATACAAATCCTTTTAATGTTTTAATGAAAATCATCTATATTTTGGAAAATTGTCAGGTACCTCAGTTGCTCTCACTCTTTTTTATTATTGTTATGTATCATGATTTATATTTCCACAGTATGAAATGACACACTTTTCAATTTTAAATGTTTTAAAATCTAGGAAGTATGAAGCAATTATTGCTGAATGCTGATCATCAACTGGTTGAGCGTACCAAAACCGTATAGTGTGTTTGCCCTCCATCCTTGTGGTCGAGAGTTAAATATTGTGAATATAAATTGTAGTTAAGAACTAAATGAACTTTGGCCTAGCGCTATGGTGTTTGTCTCACAATCTTGAGGTTGGGGTTTAAGTCCCGTCGTGAACATAGGTAGAAATTAGGTGTACATTATAATTTGGCGTTTAAAAAAACAAAACAAAATAAAATAATATAATTGTATTTAAGACTAGATCTATATTTGCTGTTAAAAAACGGGCTGAACATCTAGATGTTTGTCACACAAAAAGATGATTGTTGACTTTATATCCAAGACAAAATCGTAAAAATGTAGCAAAAACAGGATTTTTTTCGTTTCTGGATCCACTCGGGTTTCACTACGCGGCAAAGATCTTACATCTTCTTATTAAGAACTAGTAACTTTTTACCCCGCATGATGCCGCTGTCAACCATGATTGAAGGATGCGAAAAAAGTATTAAACATCAATTTCAACTTTAGAAAGTGAAAATTTGACACTTGAAGCTGTATTTGGAGATATTTGAGCTTCAATCCAGAAATCTAATAATAAATCTAACCTCAGTAATTCAAGTATCAAAGTGTTATCATCAGGAAAAAAGGATTCTCAGACAAAAGTTAGCAGCTGTAAGTATAGTAGTTACTTTCTATATAGCATGGCCCATTTCGGCCCATTTTTTTATGAATGGGTCGAACTGGGTTGTGTTCTATACAAAATTGGATCGGTTAAACTAGTATAGCTAAATATGAGTTTTTGTTAATATAATTAACACATTATGTAAAAACTTCAAAAATTGGACAGAAATATATACGTGGGTCAACTTGACCCGACCTAGCCTTGTTATAACCCGTTACCCAACCTGCCCGTAATGAAACCAACTGCCTGAATATCTTTGTATTTTTGTTTTCTCTACAGCATCAAAGAAGGTGGATCTTGATTCTGGAAAACGGGTAAGCTACTATTTTCATTTCTTTCTCTTTTTTTATTATTAAGATTATTTTATATTCTAATTTTGATGCATTTGAAGCTTCAAATGAAACCTACTGCAAGAACAAAAGATATTACTTCATCAATCCCACAACCTAAAATAATCAGCAGAATGAATTCAAATGCCACATCAGCATTATTGACAAAAAGAGCTTCGTTGAGTACGAATCTTGCAAAACAATCTCAAGGTAAATGAACAAGATTCGTTATTATTACATTAGTAATTAAAAAGTTTGAAATTTTGATCAAAATTCATAATTTTCGTGATAATTTACCCCTTTTATCCTTGTGAGCTGTGGCAGTTACTCTAAAAGGACCAAAACCGACAATTCGTCGACGAGGTGTTCCAAAATCGTTAATAAATTCAAAACCATCTTCTTTAGTTTCTTCAACCACACACAAAACCGAATCCGCAAGACCGTCATCATCATATGCAGCAATTCTAGTAGTTCTTCAGGAACCGAAGTAAAAACTTTTTCAAGAAAAGAACTCAATCCACAACAAAACTTACAACCCGACAAATACCTAAAACACCTTCAAGAATCATTAACATGAAGATCAAACCATCAATAAGTGAACGATCTTCAGAATCATCATCATCATCATCACTTCATCGGTATCTGATATAATCAACGATCTACTAAATTGGGTTCTTTGATTGGGTTAGAGCATCTCCAACCCACCTCTATTACCCTCTCTATCTCTATATTTGAAGTTTTTCCTCCTCCAACCCACCTCTATCCCTCACTCTAAATATAGAGTGAGAGAAAAGCTCACTCTATATTTGAACATGCCTCTATCCATGGACCACACACATCCTTAACTAACTTTCTTTTTTAATGTAAAATAAATTAATTAAAAATATGATTTTTATGGGTCCCACTAGTTTTAGAGGGATTGATAGAGTTTATGGTTGGAGTTGAAGTTATGTTTAGAGTGAATGGACCCACCAATTATAGAGATAGAGTGAGTTTTATAGAGTTTATGGTTGGAGATGCTCTTAGTTATTATAATCTTCTTCTTTTTCTCTTCTGATTTTTTTAGTTTTTTTTTAAAAAGGGCAAACTATACGTGCATTATTGTAAAAATTGGTCTTGGCGGCTGGTTAATCGCCACCAACATTTGTTAATATTGGTCAAGATCAGTCAACATTGCTAATTTTATTTATTTTTAAAAATAAATTCCTTTATAATTTAGGATAACGCCTAGAGACCAATTAATCACCGCCTATACCGATTAATAGCTTGCTTGAAGGTGGTCAACTCACTAGATAGTATCGTCCGATTTTTACAACCTTGTATGCATGTTTTTATCATTGAATGCATCATCCTTCAAAAAATTTATTGTAAATTTTGAATTACAATATATAACATTTTAGTTAAAAATTTACCAAAAGCGGTGATTATATGTGGTCGGTTTTGAATGAAACGGTGTTTACTCATTTAGGGAAAATCGGGTGTTCGAACACCAAATGGAGGAATACAATCGCAATCTAAATTTGGAAAAGTTCAACCACCAAAAACAACTCATACAAACACAAAACCAAATCCCCAAAAAATCTCTTTTAAACCCTCTAAAAACCTCACGAGGTGTCAAAAACGATGTTGAAGGTAAGAGTGAAGAGATTAAGATTGTGTCGGTTGATGATAACGTAAATGAATCGAGTTTAAACATTTGCAAAATCAACACAAAAGTGGATAAATCGATAACAGATATCTCGAGGACTTCGTTTGCTATCAAAAACTCAGTTTGTGAAACAAACGGGATTGGTCCGGATGTAACCGAAGAAACTGTCAATTTTCCTATTATGGAAACTCAACATAAGGAGAATAGTGAGGTTTTTCAAAATTATTAAGGGAACGTTTTGTGTAATGTTAGTATTATTTGAAGGGATCTGATTTGATTTTGTTAAAGATGTTTTGCTTTTATATTTGGATTCTAGTTTTTTTTTAACGGCAGGTTCGAGCCTAAACAGTGACATCCACAAGGGGCAGTATGCCTTCCCTCGAACCTTCCACCTATGGGGAATAAACCTCACGTCCACGACGGGACTTGAACCATGACGAATAGGTTATGGGCAACATCTTATCTTTCCCCAATACTACTAGGCTAGAAGCTTTGGGTGAATTCTAGTTTTATTTGTATCTTATTTTAGTTATTGTTGCCAACCTTAATTTTCCGTAACAAATTGAAAAAAATTACTATTAAAAAAAAAGAAATCCATTGCCAATAAATTCAATCTACAAAATAAATTCAATGCAACATTTTAAGTATCTAAATATCTAGCCATAAAAATAATATATCTTTAGTTTTAGTATTGAAAAACATGTGTAATATGAACCAAAGCATAATTTATAATGGAACCAACGAGGTTAGCTAGCACCAACTTGGTTCGATCCAGGCATGAGGGTTGACATATTGTTTAGTTTCCAACAAATCCCTGAAATTTCCGTGGACGGTTTTTCCATTGAATGTGTGATACCTTCTTGTTTCGAGCGAATAAAACACCATCTTCCCATTTTCAGGATGCAATCTTGAAAAGTAGATTTTGTTTTTCATTTCTGGTATTTTGGCTTCAACGCAGATACATGTGGAGTCACAAACATAAATCATGTGATTTCCTAAACAATGTATTTCCTCCCATTGATTACCGCCATCTTTTGGTTGGAATAACTCAATGGATTCTCCAAACTCTCCCATGACGACTAGTAAAGTATGTTGATTGCATACTGCTAGCAAGTATTGTGCTGAAGATGTACAACTACTTGTAAGTGGTTCGGTTTTAGGATGTTCCCAAAAGCCATGGCCATCAATCAATCCTTCGAAAATTTCAATTCCACTTTCCTTACAAAAGGTGTAAAGATCTCCGCCACTATACGTAGGGGATCGATAGGAATATAGGGCAGAACCAGGAAAAATTTCTTTCAGACGATAAATACGCCAAGTTAAGACTTTCTGGTTTACAAGGTAAAGGCAAAGATACCCTTTTGCTGTAAATCCAGCAACCATGCAATCGGGAGAAGTGGGTGGTGCTGAGAAACTTAAGTTTTCTAAATAATAAGGCATGAAATGAAGCTTCCGGATATCACTTGTGAAGGGGTTATATAAAACTAGCCTTTTAGGACCGATATAAAACAACACCCAACCGTACCTCGAACAACATATCCGATTATAGTAAATTGATTCCTGTAATTTGTTTGTAATAAAGTAGTTGTGACCAGACATTGGATCTGTGAAAGTGATAATACCTTTACGCATGTCAAATTCCATCAGCCACGGTGAAACTAATGAGTAACTTTGCAATCTCTTTCCATGGCTCCATTGTATCAAAGGGGCCGCTAAATGACAAAGTTTGGATGTAGCACGAAAGTTCATGTACTCCATGCCAACACAACGTTCCATAATTGTCTCCAAAACATGAAAAGGAATATCGACCAAGCTCGTAACAACTTTTTCTTTATCCTTAGACAACTCCTGTTCTTCGGTTTCGAGATTCTGAGAAACCAACCATGGACAGTTTGCAAGAGAGATATGTTTCTGCTCCATCTAATTAACAGTAATATTTTAAATTTAATTAGTTACGTTATTTCACTCCCACGCAAAACAATCAGGCAAAACAGCTAGCCTAGAAAAACAACTAATTTGGGGTTTGGGATTGTATATCCTTAATTAAAAGAAAATATTGTCATTTATTTCTAAGAACAAAATTTAAAGCTCTTTTTAACAAGCTAACCTAAACACCCCAAGTAGAGAAGAAAGAAATCCCTAATATGTTTTTTTAATAAGTTTTCCGAAAATTTACAAACAAGATTAAACAATATTTAACATATGTAGTAATGCGTAGGTTATATAAAAAAATTACAAGATTTTAATAATTGGGCCGAAACCACTGTGCTGACGTCATAAACATGGGCTTGTGGCTCGTGGAGATTCACCTTGGCCGCCGGCGATACACACGCACAAAACACAAAAGAGTTCGATGGGTAACGAGCGACGAACAGTCACACACATGGATACACACAGTTAGATCGGGTTTAAGTTTCTTGGTACAAAAATCGAGAAGCAGGGGAACACACACATAACACACCGTATACAAACCTGTGAAGAGATGAGCAACACACACACACACTCGAAATAGAACGAACGAGAGGGTTTACCTACTGCTTCAGGACGGGAAACTTGTTGCGCTCGTCGGAAGGTTTCTGTGCCGCCGCCTGTGTCTTGCTTTCTGAGAGAGAGAGTCGACCGGAGATTATGTAGTTGCCGGATCGAGATGTCTCTGGTTTCAATCGTGGAGAGAGAGGTGGACACTAAGTAGGTAGGCTATATAAGGTTGAAGTATGTCATGATCGGTAGGGTATTTAGGGTTGAAGTATCTCTGTTTTATTTGAAATAATAGTTTCTGACCCGTAAAGAATCACGGGTTATCATAATTTTGCTGAAAGCAATTATTATTATTATTATAAAAATACAAAATGATTTGTAAATTGTATATTGATTACATATAAGATAAGAAGACATATAATATATTTTAGTAATCAAGTGTATATATTATATAAACATAAGTCAATATAATAATCATAATATCAATTAAAAAATATGATGCTTGTAGCCTAGTGGTATTGGTGTATATGGTGTTGTCCATGGACCTAAAGGTCATGAGTTCAAGCCCCGATAGAGGCAAGTGGAGTAGATTAGGTGCCGTTAAAAAAAATCAATTAAAGAAAAGCGGTATTAACATAAAACCAAATACATTATATAATCAATACTTTCTTGAATACAACATTTCACGTTTTAAGATAGATTTCTAGCCACTCCTGTACCTCTACTTTCTTAAGGATCAATCTTGTGAATAGAATATGATAGTTAAATATCCAAACACCAAATAAATATAAAAATAATAATATTGGTTAGTGATGTTAGAGTCAAGGAAATACTTGATTTTTATGAAGTTCCAAAAGATAAATTTCAACCATTAATTAATTATAAGTAATGGTCAAGATTAATCACATATTTTATACGTGGAGGGGTATTTTAGTGACTTAAAAAAAGTTTATGATTTTTTATTTTAGAATTATTATATCTTTTTATTTTTATTTTTTAATTATCTTTTTAAAAAATTATTACATTTTCATTATTAACAAAACATGTGATTGCATATTGAATCACATGTGATTGACTAATTGTACTATAATATCACATGTGATTAAATATACAATCACATGTGATTTTACACTAGTTAAGTACTAAACGTAATTATCAAATAAATATTGTTTTTTAACAAAGAAAATAATAATAAAAAATTAAAATTTGTTTTAAGTGCCAAATGACCAAAATACCCCTTCATGTATAAAATATTTGTTAGCTCTTATTCATTAATGGTTGAGATTTGTCTCTCGGGACTACGTAAAAATGATATACCTCCTTCAACGTTTCTCGATATTAATCATAACAAACGAAAAATAATCTGGATAGTGAAATAAAGTAAAAAAAAAAAGTTTCTGGTAAAATGATGAAGGTTTAAGAAAATTTAACATCAAGCTTAAATAAATTACTTTGAACTACTTTTATCTTAATAACCTACTTCAAAAGTGTTAAAACACGTCGATAGTAATTAATTCATTTTATCTTAACTACACGGCTAATTTTGAATATGGAATATAATTTACACGGCTTCAACAATTGTATTTTAGAAAAATATTGTAGTCTATTTCGCCCCAATAATAGATATTGATTGTAGGCTTAACTGATTAAAAATATGTACCTTATGATGTGTTACACCAATAAAAAGCTCACGCGTACTCGTATTGACTTAAAAATAAAAATAGAGAAAAATCATAAAACATATAAAATTGTGTTTTGAATTCTACCAAAAAAACAAAAATCTAATATTTCATATAGGGGTGGAAATTTCTAACCCTACACGAAACCCGACTTGAAACTGACACGAGAATAAACATGTTTGGGTTGAGGTAAAAATTTTTTGGGTCAGTCTTTGGTCGACTAAACTGACTCGTTTATTAAATGTGTTAGGTTCGGGTCAATGATAATTCAAATGGGTCGACCCGCCAACCCGTTTAATTATTAAATATATTTAAATATATATTTATAATTAGTTTATTATTTATTAGTTCAAACGTAACTAATAGTCAGATAAAACTAAAAGAGATACTTAATAATTTGGTGTTTTATAATTTTGGTATGAATTTGTGGAATAACAACTTGTTTGACATGTTTGAACCGTTTAACCCGTTTGACCTGCTAACATGTTTAACCAGTTTAATTAAATGGGTTATATGAGTCAGGTTCGGGTTGAAGGTAAACATGTTAGAGTTGAGATATCTGACATGTTTATATAAACATGTCGGTTTGGGTTGAACGTTCTAACCCGCCAACCTGCGAACCCGACCTGAATTGTTACCCATAATTTCATACACAAATCTGAGTTGACTAAAGTTAAAGTAAAAAAGAACAGTGTGTACCTAATGATGTGATTACTACAATAAAAGTCTCACTCATATTAACTAAAAAAAAATAAAGTAATCATAAAAACCATAAAAGATATAAAATTATGTTTTGACTACTACCAAAGTTAAACAGAAAATTAATATTTCATGTGAAAAATCTGAGTTGACCACAAATAAAGTCAAACATAATGTATGTACCTTTTGATATAATTAGTACAATAAAAAGCTAACTCATATTAACTAAAAACAAATCATATAAAATTGTGTTTTGACTACTACCAAAGTCAAACATAAAATTAATGAATATTTTTTAAATAGTAAACATACATGAATCACATAATTTAACTGGACTATTATAGTAAGAGTTAAAAAAAAGGTGAGATATGCTAAAGAAGTCAAAATTCATATGCTGGTGAATTTTGAATAATGGAGCGATACTTATATGGACTAAAAACAGATAAAATATTGCAAAAATGCATAAGCACTTTAAATTACATTTTTTTTAACAGAAATCGATAAAACCCTACTAACATAATCATATGTAAATCTATAGTGTATGGACAAATTTACGTTATTGTAACGTGTATGTGTAGAAATTTATTCTGAAAAAAACAGGAAAAAGAAATAGTTGTAATCAT
Organism: Calendula officinalis; assembly: GCA_963853835.1. Lineage (NCBI taxonomy): Eukaryota > Viridiplantae > Streptophyta > Magnoliopsida > Asterales > Asteraceae > Calendula > Calendula officinalis. The sequence goes on along the minus strand of OY970823.1, from coordinate 75,838,820 downwards.
TAGCATCCACATTACTTTAACACTATGATAAAGTAATTTTTCACTATGAATTCTAACTGTTAGTCTATGAAAAGAACAAAAAAATTAACATATTTTTTTTAAAGTGACACCATGGATTGAGGTTTAGGGTCCATTGTCACTATGTATTTACCAATTCTAGTCACGTGCCAACCCAAATCAATAAAAATTCAAGATAGATAAACTCTATGTTGCATTAATTTTATTTTGATTAAAAAAGACCGACAATTAGAGCATATTTAATTCCACATGTAAATCTAAATATGGTACTCCACAAAACTAAAAAATTTAAGAGCTTGAATTTCCAAATAAATATTGCTAAACATAGTTTTCTAAAGGGTAAATGTCCGAATTTGTCCCTGTGGTCTTGGGTTTTCTGGTCTTTTGTCCCTAAATTTTTTTTTAAAATTTTTGTCCCTATTGTAACACCTCAAATTTTAATACAAAACATTTGCCCAAAATAAATCATTTTTCATAAATAGAAGAACTATTCCAAAAATATGGATTTACAAAAACCTTTGGTATGAAAATCAGAGTATAAAGTTTGGTGTTACAAAATAGATCAAAACCAAAGCTAAGCATAAATCCAATCTAAAGTTCTTCTATTCTAGGCCCCGCATCTCTATCCATGCGTACCTAAACCTTCGATCCCGAACCTGAGTACATAGCAAAACAAACAAGGAGTACGTGAGACAAAAACGTCTCGTGAGCTACATGGGTTTAGACCCGATAATAAAATGAAATGTCACGTTTCATATAATCAATCAATATACATATATATATATCCAACTATCCAGACTAGTCACCTCAGTGTGACCCTATCAATCTTGCTTACCTAGCAATCACGTCTAACTATCGGGTTGCCCCCGAACTAGCTAGAATCACAAACATATCTAGTTATCAGGATGCCCCCGAGCTAACTAGAAACAAGGTATCGGCAATAGGATCGCCCACGCTACCGATACCTGCCTTGCCCACCGGAATACGTCCAATGAGTAAGACCACTATCGTGGAAGAGTCGATGGGAATCCACCCAACTGCCCCTCTCTCCACACCTCATGACCGGGAGTCGCCCGTGTCATCTCATAACTATCGTGGAAGAGTCGATGGGAATCCACCCAACTGCCCCTCAAACCACACCTCATGATCGGGAGTAGCCCGTATCATCACACCATCTCAATCTCATCATAACCCTATGGTTATGTCAATCTAGCTCTCTGCTAGCACTTTCATCATCAACAAGTTAGTTCAATACTATCATAGGTATAACTAACTATCAACTACTAGTCTACACAATTAAGCAAATAGACCATAACACAAGTAATGAAAATATTTAAAAGGGCTATGTACTCAGTAAATTCCACACGTACTCACCTTAGCAATAAAGATGCTCCAACCGTGTTCTTGACACCAAAAACTCTTGCTTCACAATCCCACCGACTTTCCAAGATGTCACCGAAAGCCTAAAACAATGATCATACAATGTTCAACATCACAATCTACTATCAATGTGTTCATCTACCTCTAGATAACACCCATCAATCCATTTCCCCCAAATATGGTGATCTACCAAACCCTAGGTTTGACCAACCCTTAAGATTCTTACAAATCATAATCATACACTTGTTTTCCTTGTTAATATACCATCTATTAAGTGTATACACCATTTATATCACCATAATCCATAACCCCAAGAACTAGGGTTTCAAACCCAACCATCAAAATACATAGATATAAAGCTACAAAGATCAAGGAGTGAATATATACCTTAAATCTTCACTTAGGAGTGAAATCTACCAAGCTTTGATGAAGAAATCAGCCCAAAACAGCCCTTGCACTCGAAAATCGTCTTTGGAAGAAACTAGGGTTTTCAATATGCATTTATGGCTAAAAACCCGAATTTATTGCACTGGTCGGACTGGCTCGCGCCGAGCTCGCGCCGCGAGGTCGCGCGGGTTTCCCATTTGGTCGCCGCATTTTACCAGACTTCGCGTCGAGAAGTCAACGCGAAAGTCAACGCGAATTTCTCGCGTTCCAGCTCTAGCCCCTCTGCTCAACCTCGCGTTTCGCTCGCGCCTGGCTCGCGCCGCGAGCCTACCTGTGCAGCAGGGCTGCACTTTTCGGTCTAGGTTTTAACACGGTTTCGTCCATAACTTTCTCATACGGACTCCAAACGACACGAAACCAATTCCTACGTGTTTTATATGATTTATCCATAATTATCATATTTTTACATATTTTATTTATTTACAAATTTCGGGTCGTTACAACTATGTACCCCTTAAGAAGATTCCGTCCTCGGAATCTCATCATAGTTCACGAAATCCGGGTACCTCTTCCGAATCTCGTCTTTGACTTCCCAAGTCAAATTCGGCCCAAGTGAATGCTTCCACTTGACCAACACCAACTCGATCTCTTTATTCCGAAGCTTCTTTGTTTTCGATTCTAGTATAGCCTCGGGCTCCTCAATCAACCGGTTCGGGCCGTCAACCCGCAACTCTTGCAACGGAATGATATTTTCAACTTCCCCGATAAACTTCTTCAAATAACTCACGTGAAAGGTGTCATGCACACCTTGAAGCTCGGGTGGAAGTTCCAACTTAAAAGCTTGAAGCCCGACCCGTTTCAATATTTTAAACGGTCCAACATACCTTGGACTTAACTTCCCTTTCTTACCAAACCGCATTACACCTTTCCAAGGTGACACTTTCAACATGACCATATCACCGACATCCAAATCGTATGGCCTTTTCTTCAAGCCCGAATAACTTCGTTGTCTATCTTGGGCGACTTTCATGTTGTTTTGAATAATACCAATCTTTTCATTTGTCACTCTCACGATCTCGGGACCCGTGAGTTTCGTCTCTCCCGCTTCCAACCAACAAGATGGAGTTCTACATTTTCTCCCATACAACGCTTCATATGGCGGCATCTTAATAGTCGAGTGATAGCTATTATTATACGAGAACTCGACTAACGGTAAATGTTCATCCCATTTACCACCGAAATCTAGCACACACGATCTCAACATGTCTTCAACCGTTTGAATTGTTCTTTCACTTTGACCGTCGGTTTGCGGGTGATAAGCCGTGCTCAACCGCAACTTTGTACCCAACTCTTCTTGTAAGGACCGCCAAAATCTCGAGGTAAACCTCGCGTCTCTATCGGATACAATCGATAACGGAACCCCGTGGAGTCGAACCACCTCATCAACATATAACTTAGCCAACTTCTCAAGTGGCAACGTTTCCCGAATTGCTAAAAATAAAGCACTCTTGGTCAATCGGTCAACTATGACCCAAATGGCATCGTGACCTCTACTCGTCTTCGGTAAACCTACTATGAAATCCATAGTTATATCTTCCCACTTCCCGGCCGGTACAACTAATGATTGAGCTACCCCATACGGTACCTGATGCTCAGCTTTCACTTGTGCACACGTGGCACACTTAGAGATATACTTGGCCACTCTCGCCTTCATTCCGGGCCACCAATAAACCCGTTTCATGTCTTGGTACGTCTTTGTACTTCCCGGGTGAATCGAATACTTCGATTTGTGCACATCATATAACAACTCTTTTCGGATACCACCGAACTTAGGAACCCAAATACGACCGCCTAAGGTCTTCAACCCTTGTGCATTTTCGAGAAAATGTTGGTTCTTACCTAACCGTTCTTGTCTTAACTCGTCTTTTCCCATAACCTCCCGTTGGGCATTCTTGATTCTTTCGATGATGCTCGAGACGACTTCTATACGTGATAAAATTCCTCGGTTCGGTTTTTCATAAACTTTTCGGCTCAAGGCATCGGCCACCACATTCGCCTTACCCGCGTGATACACAATTTCACAATCATAGTCGGCAATCAACTCGATCCACCTTCTTTGTCGCATATTAAGATCCTTTTGTGTAAACACGTATTGTAGACTTTTATGATCCGTGTACAACATACACCGAGTACCATACAAATAATGCCTCCACAACTTCAAGGCAAATATAATCGCCGCCAACTCCAAGTCGTGTGTCGTGTACCTCAATTCCGCATTCTTCAATTGTCGCGAAGCATACGCGATCACTTTACCTCTTTGCATCAACACACAACCGAGCCCTTGATTCGACGCGTCACTATAAACCACAAAATCTTCCATACCATCCGGTAACGTAAGGATCGGCGCGTTACATAACTTTTCCTTCAACAATTTAAACGCCTCTTCTTGCTTCTTCTCCCACACAAACTTCTCACTTTTTCTCGTTAACTTCGTGAGTGGAATCGCAATTCTCGAGAAGTCTTGTATAAACCTTCGGTAATAACCGGCTAATCCAAGAAAACTTCTAACCTCGGTAGGAGTTCTCGGAGGCTCCCAATTTGACACCGCTTCAATCTTGGACGGGTCAACCTTAATACCATCACACGTCACCACGTGACCTAAGAATTGCACTTCCCGCAACCAAAACTCACACTTTGAAAATTTGGCATACAACTTCTCCCGTTTCAACACGTCTAGAACAAGCCTAAAATGACCTTCGTGTTCTTCCTCGGTTTTCGAATAAATTAAAATGTCGTCAATAAACACAATCAAAAACTTATCAAGGAACGGTTTACAAACCCGATTCATCAAATCCATAAAAATCGCCGGCGCGTTTGTAAGACCAAACGGCATCACTAGAAATTCATAATGACCATAACGTGTACGAAAAGCCGTCTACTCGGTGTCGCCTTCTTTCACCCGAACTTGGTGATAACCCGACCTCAAATCAATCTTCGAGAAATAACTAGCACATTGCAATTGATCGAATAAGTCGTCAATTCTCGGCAACGGGTAACGGTTCTTAATAGTTACCTTGTTCAATTCTCGGTAGTCGATACACATTCTCATCGAACCATCTTTCTTTTTAACAAATAACACCGGTGCGCCCCACGGTGACGAACTCGGACGAATAAAACCTTTATCTAACAAATCTTGTAATTGGGTCATCAATTCCCGTATCTCGGTGGGAGCTAAACGATAGGGAGCACGAGCAATCGGCGTCGCCCCCGGAACTAAATCAATTTTAAATTCAACTTGTCTCTCCGGTGGCAAACCGGGCAAGTCATCGGGAAATACCTCGGGGAAATCCCGAATAATTTTGACATCATCCATTGACTTCTTTTCTTTTCGGCCATCTAATACATATGCAATAAACGATGCACAACATTTTGATATGCTTTTCCTCGCCTTAATGGCGGTAATCACATTAGGCATGTGATGTCGTTTCTCCCCGTACACATACACTTTCTCATTCTCGGGTGTCCTAATCGACACAATTTTCTTCCCACACAAAATCTTGGCTTGGTGCATACCCAACCAATCCATACCGATTACCACATCAAACGCCCTAATTCCCATGGGCAACAAATCCACCTTAAACTTTCTACCGTCTATTTCTATTTCACAATTTCTATAGATACATTCAACCATAGACGTTTTCCCGTCGGCTACTTCTATCTCATAAACCTCATCTAACATTTCGGACGGCACATTCAATTTACAACTGAACTCATAAGACACAAACGAATAATTGGAACCCGAATCAAACAAAATATGAGTTGGCAAGGAGTTAATGAATAAAGTACCTGACACCACATCGTGTGCCTCCTTCGCCTCCTCTCGGGTGAGTTGGAAGGATCGTCCCTTCACCTTAGCCGGTTCCACTTTCTTTTGAGCCGTGGACACCATCGACTCGATCCCCTTCTTCGGGCACACATTGCTATAGTGCCCCTTCTCGTGACACGAGAAACATTCAACCTCGGCCAACGACTTGGCCCTACAATCTCGGGCTATGTGCCCCGCCCTTCCACAATTAAAACAAGATTTCGACTCTCCCCGGCACCCGCCGGTATGAGTCTTCCCGCACTTCTTGCACGAGCCAACACTACCTTGCTTAGAGAAGCTCGAGGTGAACTTCCCTTTCTTGAACGAACTAGAGCCGCTCTCGGCTTTCCTTTTCTCGCCCACATGGGCCCTCTCGGCAACCCGTGCCACATTCACCTCTTCCACACCCCGGGCGGCACTAATGGCCTCATCTAGTGAAACCGCCCTCTTCACCTCTAATTGGTAGTCCCACGGTAACCCACTAGCATACCGGACCACCCTCAACCTCTCATCCGAGTAGGTCTTAGCAACGAACGGGAGTAATCCCGTGAACTCTCTCGAATACTCTTCGATTGACATATCACCCTTTTTAAGGGTCACAAACTTTTCGTGCATCTTTTCCAAATCCCTTTCGGGACAAAACTTCTTTTTCAACCTCGTGGTGAATTCATCCCACGACATCTTCTCAATTACCTCCCTCCCGAGGGTCTCATACACGATGTCCCACCAAACCATCGCATCCTCTTTCAACAATTGTGACGCATACGTCACCATATCCACATCTTTACACTTACTACTCCCGATAACCCTCTCGGTTTCTCGGATCCACCTCATTGTTACTTTCGGGTCCGAACTACCCGTATACACATTTGGCTTACAAGCCATGAAGGATTTAAACGAACAACCTTCTTTTACAACGGGCTTAACCCTAGCATCACTTTGGCCGCCCGTGGAGGATTTCCCCTCTCCGGTGCCACTACCCCCGGTTCTCTCCTCCGATCTAGCCTCGGATTCACGGTCTCCACCCGACCGTTCACGGTCTCCAATAATACGGTGCACTTCTTCGGCCACCGTTCCCTTGATTTGGTCGATAATAGTTTGGAGATCCGCCATGGTTACCGGAGTTCTATTAGCTCCGACCTCCGACTCACCGACCCGATGCATCGACGGTCGACTTTCCTGTTCAACCACAACCTCAACTTGAGGTCTCTCTTCCTCCCGGTTCTCCGGGGCTTTCCCACTTCTACGAGTGTTCACCATTTCTTTCGATCAAGACTATACGAAAGACATTAAACATTTAGTACCTTTTGTACAACCCAATAGTCTCATAAGACTCAATTTCCAAAATCATATCAAATTCATCGGTCCCCCTAGGTTCAACCCTAAACTTAACATAAAGTCTCAAGGTCCACCTATGATCTTAAGGAATCTTACATTCCTAATGCTACAGTCTAAGACTAGGATGGACATCCAACCTAATTCACTTAAACTATAACTCTGATACAAAGTTGTAACACCTCAAATTTTAATACAAAACATTTGCCCAAAATAAATCATTTTTCATAAATAGAAGAACTATTCCAAAAATATGGATTTACAAAAACCTTTGGTATGAAAATCAGAGTATAAAGTTTGGTGTTACAAAATAGATCAAAACCAAAGCTAAGCATAAATCCAATCTAAAGTTCTTCTATTCTAGGCCCCGCATCTCTATCCATGCGTACCTAAACCTTCGATCCCGAACCTGAGTACATAGCAAAACAAACAAGGAGTACGTGAGACAAAAACGTCTCGTGAGCTACATGGGTTTAGACCCGATAATAAAATGAAATGTCACGTTTCATATAATCAATCAATATACATATATATATATCCAACTATCCAGACTAGTCACCTCAGTGTGACCCTATCAATCTTGCTTACCTAGCAATCACGTCTAACTATCGGGTTGCCCCCGAACTAGCTAGAATCACAAACATATCTAGTTATCAGGATGCCCCCGAGCTAACTAGAAACAAGGTATCGGCAATAGGATCGCCCACGCTACCGATACCTGCCTTGCCCACCGGAATACGTCCAATGAGTAAGACCACTATCGTGGAAGAGTCGATGGGAATCCACCCAACTGCCCCTCTCTCCACACCTCATGACCGGGAGTCGCCCGTGTCATCTCATAACTATCGTGGAAGAGTCGATGGGAATCCACCCAACTGCCCCTCAAACCACACCTCATGATCGGGAGTAGCCCGTATCATCACACCATCTCAATCTCATCATAACCCTATGGTTATGTCAATCTAGCTCTCTGCTAGCACTTTCATCATCAACAAGTTAGTTCAATACTATCATAGGTATAACTAACTATCAACTACTAGTCTACACAATTAAGCAAATAGACCATAACACAAGTAATGAAAATATTTAAAAGGGCTATGTACTCAGTAAATTCCACACGTACTCACCTTAGCAATAAAGATGCTCCAACCGTGTTCTTGACACCAAAAACTCTTGCTTCACAATCCCACCGACTTTCCAAGATGTCACCGAAAGCCTAAAACAATGATCATACAATGTTCAACATCACAATCTACTATCAATGTGTTCATCTACCTCTAGATAACACCCATCAATCCATTTCCCCCAAATATGGTGATCTACCAAACCCTAGGTTTGACCAACCCTTAAGATTCTTACAAATCATAATCATACACTTGTTTTCCTTGTTAATATACCATCTATTAAGTGTATACACCATTTATATCACCATAATCCATAACCCCAAGAACTAGGGTTTCAAACCCAACCATCAAAATACATAGATCTAAAGCTACAAAGATCAAGGAGTGAAGATATACCTTAAATCTTCACTTAGGAGTGAAATCTACCAAGCTTTGATGAAGAAATCAGCCCAAAACAGCCCTTGCACTCGAAAATCGTCTTTGGAAGAAACTAGGGTTTTCAATATGCATTTATGGCTAAAAACCCGAATTTATTGCACTGGTCGGACTGGCTCGCGCCGAGCTCGCGCCGAGCTCGCGTCGCGAGGTCGCGCGGGTTTCCCATTTGGTCGCCGCATTTTACCAGACTTCGCGTCGAGAAGTCAACGCGAAAGTCAACGCGAATTTCTCGCGTTCCAGCTCTAGCCCCTCTGCTCAACCTCGCGTTTCGCTCGCGCCTGGCTCGCGCCGCGAGCCTACCTGTGCAGCAGGGCTGCACTTTTCGGTCTAGGTTTCAACACGGTTTCGTCCATAACTTTCTCATACGGACTCCAAACGACACGAAACCAATTCCTACGTGTTTTATATGATTTATCCATAATTATCATATTTTTACATATTTTATTTATTTACAAATTTCGGGTCGTTACACCTATACTCTTTAAAATTCTGGTTTTATGTCCTTCCGCTAAATTTGGCTCTTAACTTACGGAATATGCCAAAAAAGTGAGGGCATTTTCGTCCTTTTCCATTTTCTTTTTTATTTTCACTTTTTTCTATCTCCTTACTTCATCTTCTTCAATCTCCTCCACCCCATTTGATATGAACCCTAATCCTAAACTATAAATTCATAACAAAAATTATCAATTACTATTGGACGAAATGGTGGTCTTTCTTTCTCTTTTCTCGCCGCCATATGCAAGAACCAAAACAAGAATTGTTTTGTTGCTTAGATTTTGTTCGCACAAGCCAAGGCAAGAACACAAATTCTTGTGTTCCTTTGTAGATCTTCAGAGATGGAGAAGATGAAGCTTATTATTCCAGAAAGATGAAGCTTCAGAGAAGAAGATCTGGATCCCAATTTTGTAGATCTGAGATGAAGAACATGAAGCTTCAAAAACAAGAATCGAGATCTGGGTTTGGATTTGGGAGATAGAAACTGCCTTTGTAGTTCACGATAACATAACGAACCGGCGACTATGGATCCACATATCGCCTGCAAAGATTTCTCGTTAACGATGCAAATCATCGAGATTGCAACATATCAGTCAACAAATATGATTATGAAATCCATCTCATGGAAGGAAAAGATTGTAATTGAAGAATTGGAGACTTCCCGTTGACATTAATGGAGGTTAGGGTAAATGCATATATGAAGAATTGGAGAAGGATTAGACAATTAAAGTTTGGGAAGGATGGGTTCCTAGCATCTGCACTACTCGAATCACACTGCTCAGTCCTGAACTCCTTAAACTCATCAAGGAGATTGAAGAAGATGAGAGGAGAGAGGGGTTACAAATTTGCAAGCATAGTGTACAAGTACTTTGAGAAAAAGACAGAAATGCCCTCACATGTTTGGCATGTGGGGTGAGTTAACGGTCAAATTTGGACGGAAGGACATAAAAACAGCATTTTAAAAAGTACATGGACAAAAAATTTGAAAAAAAAAGTTTAGGGACAAAAAGCCAAAAAACCCAAGACCACAGGGACAATTTGTGACATTTACCCTTTTCTAAAACTTGTAGAAAATCTCAATTTTATTTTTGTTAAACCATTAAATTATTTTCATAATATACGAGAATTGCATCAATTGTTTCTAATATTAACCTTTGTGGTTCAAAATTCGTATCTTCCACATTCAAAGCTTCATACGGAGTTGTTATACTTAGTCTTCGTTTTTTTATTGTGGTATCCTATCGTTAATCTCTATCTCTATCTCTATCTATAATAAAAGAAAGCATGTCACGTCAACTAATTCACATCAGCTTTGCCACGTCATCTTTGCCATATCATTAATCATCCACGAATGAAAGCATTCCACATCACCCTTTTGAGATCAACCTAATCCATGTAGAAAACATTATCTTAAGATATTCCGAATTTAAGTAAGTAATATTTATATCAATAATATTCCAAATTTTAAGATATTAGTTTAAATAACTAATTTGATATAAAACCTTAAAACTTTAAAATTTAAAACTTTGAATACAAACTTTATATAATTTGCCGAATTTATATCATTAACTACAATAGATTTGAATAAGGTTTATCCCATAATTTGTGCAATACCACTTGATTTTTTTTCATTTCCTAATTTAAAATTATTATTTTACATACAAGTTTTAATTAACCCATTAAGATATTCGGAATTTAAATAAGTAATATTTATATCGATAATATTCCGAATTTTAAGATTTTAGTTTAAATAAGTAATTTTATATGAAACTTTAAAACTTTATAATTTAAAACTTTGATAAGAACTTGATATGATTTTCCGAATTTATATCATTAACTACAATAGATTTGAATAAGGTTTATCCTGTAATTTGTGCAATACCATTTGATATTTTTTTTCATTTTCTATTTTAAAATTATTATTTTTCATACAAGTTTTAATTAACCCAATACAAAGAAATTGTTGATCCCCAAGATTGAAATAGAAGATATTTGAGAATCTTTTATTACATAATTAATCACATTAGGAACATTTTTTTTAATTTAGGGATTAACATGCTTTCGGTTTTTGGTTTCAGTTATGAATTTTGGTTATTTTGAAACATATTTTACGTGTTTAATTTGAAGTAAGTCTATTTTAGGTTTTTGTCTTCAAAGTTCACTACTACAGGTGGCTTAGGATTATGTTGCAACATTAATGTTTTTTATATTGGATACTTTGAATTGTTACTAATGTGATAGACGTGAAAATATAAGATTACGGAATAATTCTAAGCACGTGAAAATATAAGATTACGGAATAATTCTAAGCAAATAAAATATTAAATAAATGATTAAAAAAAGTGTTTAATAAAAATATTGCTAATTCTATAACATATAATATAATTTAAGATAGAATTCTAAATATTTCTTTAAATATAACATTTGATATGTAGATGTTAACACTGTTAGGATATGTGAAAAGCATAGATTCATTGATTCAATCCATTTGATGGTGTTGGATGATGATTTTAGCTAGAAAAGTGAAGAATGAGATTAGGGTTTTAGAGAGAGAAAGTAGAGAGAAGTTAGAGAGAACAATTTGCTGGAAATGTTAACTTGATTAATTGTGCAAAAGTTAAAGATTTAAGCCTTACATGTTGGTATTTATACCATGGCTTAAATCTTGGTTAGTTAGGACTAAATCCTAAACAAAACTTAACATCTATACAATGTTTCACTTTTACCCCCTAGACTATCTATTACAACTTTCTAGTACCTAACAATCTCCCCCTTTGTAATAGTAGACTAGGTTGCATATCTTTGACGACTTCTGTGTTTATAAGGCTGGAGCTGAGATTTGAACCGTTGAGCAGTTATGTTGATAAAACAGCATCAGCCTTTGATCATCATTGACAGACATACTTTTAATTGGCTTTTCAACCAATATAAAGTATTCCAGAAGACTTCATGCACATCGACTGAATGTAGACCCATAGATAGAGCGGTTAACAGCGGAAGTCCTTTCTTGAAGTTGTGGCATTTGTCGATGTGCTGCAGATCCTTGGTTCCTGATGTTTGTTGAAGTTGAAGCAGTGCGGAATGTTGATATGTTGTGGATTTTTCTGACCGTTGTTGATAATGTTGGAGTACGGTCATAAAATCACTTATCTGATGTGTTGACTGTTGTTGATAAGATTGAAATACAGTCATCAGATCTTCTATCAGACATAGTGACCGTTGTTGATAACAATGGAGTACGGTCGTCTGATCTTCGCACGAGAAGGTATCAGGGTAACCCAGGATCACATAGATTGCCTGTTTGCACAACAGTTACAGAAACTGTGTGACCTACGTTCAGTGTTGGCATTGATGTTAGCACTGGTAGGATTTCCATTCAATCATCGTGGAATACCAATATTTTTGGTATCACTATGAATGTTCCGGCAATATCTCAAAGATATGCTTGGTAGAGTGCCTGTGTCCTAGAGAAATTTAATTCGGTTCTAGACTCTATACGTGGACAAATGAAGGCGAGGACTGGAGGTGTGTCCTCTTTTTCAATATCAACAATCTCCAGAAGAGATGTCGATAGTGGATGTGGTTATCTCCGTGATTTTGAAACAAGTACTTTTTGTAATTGAGTGGTCAGTGGGGGTTGTGCATTGCATCACTGGGTCCATGATGTCTTAATCAGAAAGCAAAATATGCAATCCAATATAGATAAGGTTATCCGATCATTTGTTCGGTTTAGGGAGGGTTTTCTGTTTTCTTTAACCCTTTCACACACGCTCCTCACTCAACTCACTTTTTCATTTTTTCAACCACACCCTCGTTTTTGTTTTTACCATGTGATAAGCTGATCTGCACCCCATACTTCATACCCCCTCTCAATTTTTACCTCAGCGCACCCCAATCAAGATCCCGTGATACTTGATTCTGCTCACCTAGACCTAGGGACCCTCACTTTTTAGTTCCTATATTGTCGGTGGCTCCGGGGAAGATCATGCTGGATATAGCAGATCATAGGAGTAATTTGAGAGTGGTCTAATACGCTCATGTGCAATTTGATCAGCTCTTTAAAAGATGTTGCATTTTGGTTGGTTCACATGGATTTTTTGGTAACACCGGACTCATTTAGAGTATCCGTTAGCACACGGTATGAATCGTTAGTCGTTTGCACAACAGTTGATTCAAATGTGTGACCTGCGTTTAGAGTTGGCGTGATTTTAGCTCTAGTAGGATTTCCACTCGATCCTCGTGAAACATCAGATTGTGATGCCACTACGAGTGTTCCGATGGATTCACGGAGATCCATGTTTGTAGTGCATGTGTCCTATATTGGAAATATTCTTGGGGGTGAGAACTAGACACACTGTGCATACAAAGAGACTTAACCCGGGGCAGGAGATTATATTTTCAATACCGACAAACTCCAAATGAGCAGTCAGTAGATTATGTGCTACGTCCCCTTATGAAAATGAAACAAATTCCTGTTGGGAGGAATTTGAGTGGTTGGTGGTGGTGTGCATTTGCTTTACTGGGCCAATAAAGTCTAATGAGACATTCAACTAATGAATGATCACCTATTTGTTTGGTTTCCCGGTTTGTTTACGGTTTGGATGCACTCAAAGGTGTGTTTTCTTTAATTTATCATGTTTTCACATCACCTTACACTCACCTACTACTATACCCTAGACCTAACTCCTCACATGTTCCAGTTGGCTGAAATATTTCCCTGGGAAGGTGTGGCCGGATCTGGCAAACCATGGGAAGGAATGTCTTTTTAAGTAGTAAGTAACGAGAATTAAAAGAATTTGTAATAAACAGATGCAATCTTTACTAGAGAACTAGTAAAGAGATCGTTTACGGATATCACAACGACTTATTGTAACGCCCTAAAAATTTATGTAATTGAATTAGCCACTTTTTGCTTTATAAATTAGGTGACATTTATTTATTTGAGACCTTTTTCGTGTTATGTATTTTTATGTGTATATAATTCGAAAAATTAAATAAATAAGCATTTACTCTTTAATGACAAGAGTGTCAATTAATTGGTGTTTGATTAATCATGAGGATTAATTATTTAATAACTAGGGTGTTATTAAATTCTTGAGAAATTACCTACGTGTTAATTAGATGTGACGTAACATTTAATCCCGAGTTTAGCTAATTAATTGTATGCGATAAATTGAAAGATCAATTTATTATACGAGGCGGTTTAATTAATGACTAGAGTATGATTAAGTTCGTGAGTAATTGTGTACTAGTCTAACTAACTTAGACGTTTAATTCTCGAGGCCGGCCGATAGGCCAAGACTTTTCCTATACTACTTCGTATCTACCTCGAGTTAGTCTTTTGTTTTGATTTCTTGGACTCGGTAATTCATTAAAAACACAACCGAGCCACCTAGAAGCCTCTAAGCCCGAGTGAGTTCTTTACTTTGCAAGCCCAAGTTGTAAGTGGAGCCTGGGCCGTATTTTGCTATGGGCTCGAGAGTTGTTAGTCTTTTGTTGCTCGATCCAGTAGTGAAAACCATTAGAACGATTCTTTTTGCGGGCCTCCTAGTCGGCCAAGCTTGGGAGGTTTGAAGCCTTCTTGTTTTCTTGAGCATTAAGTCTTGGCGATTATATTTGGACGTGATACTCCTCATAACTACTTACCATCACCGAGCAACTCTCTAACCCTAACAATTCCTCCAGCCGTTGTCTGCTTAACACCACCATCTCCGGTTCTTCTTCATCACAGTGAGCACCTCCATATTGCTTCTTGTCCCATTCTTCCATCGAATCAGAGAAGAGAAGGCTGTGTAGCTATTGTCGGTAATGCTTCCATCTCCTGTTTATATTGTTTTATTCCTTCTATCGAGCAAACCCTCATCCTTTCTTTTTCTTTTCTTGTTGTTTCGTTCCGGCGACGATGCGACCATGGAAGAGCAGAAGACGAAGTGAACTCCGAGTAATATTCAAGTGGTGCGTGCAGTAGCGACAAGGCTGCGATCGAACCGTGCCCCTCGACCCGAACAGTGATTATCCGGTAGAACTTTAACTCGTTCCTTGTACCTTTGATTACTGTCTTGTATGTTTAGTTATCTGCTGAGTTCGTGTAGGATTGTGGCGAACCAAGGGGTATCCGGTTGTATGTTGATAGATTGTTCCGTTTTCAATTCTTTATGTTGTCTTGGTTCAAATTCTCGAGTCCTAGGAGTTATATGTCAAGCCCTTATGGTTGTTAAATCGTGTAAACTGTTTTATGAGATGTTGATCACTGGAATCACCAGGGTGTTGGGCTGGGTGAAGAGAAAACCGTTGTTGAAATTGGCTAAACGTTTTTTTTGTGTGACCGAAAAACCGGGAACCGAACCCGTAGGGTTCTTGGTTCCCCAAACCAAATACCTTCTAAATAAATTAACAAGATTTCATGTTATGAACTACTGTGATAAAAAGTGCTTTTGGACGGTCGGGAGTCTCGGGAAATATCGGGAGGGTGTCGGGATTTAAACGGGGTTTAATTAATAAGCTGGAATTTTCAACAGAAACTGTCCTGCAAGTTCGGGGCAATTTTTACCACACTTAGAATACGATTTTAGATTTTTGGCCCATGCTGGTCGCTAGTTTTCTGAGTGCTCTTTCCAATGCCGCTAACGGCTCGTTAATCTGATAAACGGTTTAAAAGTTATAGATGTTTTAAGTAACCTATCGCAGAATAGTTTTCGGTCCAGCTATTCTGTCTTGTGAGTCTGTTTTGACCCCTTTCTGTTTGGAATTAACTCCCGACGTCTTCTGACAAATTGTAGTCCTCTGAGTCGTGAAGCTACTGTAAAAATTTGGTTGAACTCTAATGAACGGTTTAGGATTTATAACAGTTCCCGCGGGGGTGTCGGGTCCTGGCAGAATGTTTGAAATGAGTTGTGAGTCAAGTTTTAATTCGAGTTTTATTATGCGATGTAGGGCCTTCTAGGAACTGAATTGCGACTCGTACGTGCCGAGGATACCTCTAGGAGCATACGTTTATTCGAGGTGGGTAATCTCACTATAAACTTGTACTTACTTTCGATTCATGATTTTGTGCTTTGTGTTGTGAATTGTCTTGTTGATTGAGCTTGAGTATTGATTGGGTGATTTATTTGAGTTATCTGCGATTTGAGTTATCTGTGATCTGAGTTATCTGAGTTTTGAGTTCTTGAGTTAAAACATTAAACATAATATACTTGAGTTGTCTTGGCACCGAAGAGTACTGGTGCCAGACGTTTTGACTCCACACCGAAGAGTACAGGTGTTGAGCCTTGAGTTGTGTGAGGCGGGTCGAGGTTGATCTCTCGTCCCAAGTCACACAAGCGCGCTATATAAACTTAAAATATGAGAAAATAAACTTGAGGAATTAAGATTTGAGTAGAGTCTCTAGGGATCACTTATGTGGCTTGAGTTGCTTGTAATTACTTGTTTATTTTGATATTATTCACTCAGCGGTGGCTGACCCCAATCATTTCCCCATTTTTCCAGGTACTAGCAAGGGCAAAGATAAGGTCAACGGTTGATGTGCTGTATCTTCATTTATTGGATTTGGAGTGTTTTGAAAGTTTGTTTTGAGTCAAACATATTTTCTTTTAAACCTTTTATTTAATTCCGCATTTAAGACCACGAGACGGTTTATATTTTATTAATGAGTTGGGACCTTTTATTACTTGTATTTGGGGAATTTTAATTAATTAAATGTTTTAATTTTTTTTTTTAATTTCCCGTGATTTTTGGGTTGTTACACTTATAATTAGCGTTACAAACATAAAACCTTTTATTTGGGTATTTTGTTTTTGGTTTTCGGAATTTCTCCCCCTAGAAATAATAATTCTCCCCCTAGAATTAATATTTCTCCCCCTCGACAAAACAAAAGTATATACAAGTTTTGAGATTTGAGGACGTACCTTATATATCGTCGGAGGGTTGAAGGAGAGTGTTTGCGGTGAAGCTTGATTGAGCTTTGTGCTTTCATTTGAGTGCGGGTTCTGAATCCGTTTTGATCAGAAGCCATCTCCTTGAAGCTCGGGTCATACACTGAAGTGTGCATAAGCCACCCTCCAAACTCCAAACACCTTTCTGGTAATTCTACATAAAACAATTAAAACATGTTTGGTACCCAATTATGTATGGGTCCTATACGATTAGTGACAGATGTTTTATGTAAAATTGTTTTAAGATCAATTTAGAGCTTTGGAGAACTGCAAGGAGGCAGTTCAGAGGTTGTGGATTTAACTACCCATTTTAAAGATTTTTCAGAGGATTGGATAATCCAATAAGATTTTTCATTTTTGATCCATGTGTATTTCACAAACGTTGAAGATTTGGTCGTTGTTTTGTTATCGCTGTTTGAGGAACCTGAAGACTTTGGCTTAGGTGCGAAAGATCCTCGAGAAACTTTGCGACGAGAAGACGAGTGTTTATCAGAGATTGGTGGGGTTTTGGAAGAACTCTTCGCCTTTTTGGAAGCATGTGAAGATGAACCTTTTTTATTTGGTTTATGTGGATGAGAGACAGATTTCTTGCATGGTTGTGGAAAACATGTTTTGCATGATTTTATAATTTTACCAGATTTATGGAAAACATTGATTTTTAAACCACATGGAGCATTTAGCTTAACAAAAAATCGATCATCATTCTGAGAAATTTGTTTATTTGTAGATTTATCTCTCAATATTTTTTTACCAAGTTTTTCAGATTTGACACACACATTACCAAAATCAGGTGAGTAATTTACAGGACGATAAACAGAAGCATCATACACAGTTCCAAATGCAAGTGCCGGAGATTTAAATTTTTTGGAGTTGTTATTGTTAATTTTAACAGTGGAAGAAGAAACTGAAGACGTATATGGTCTAGACTTCTTAAGCTCGCAAGGCTTCTTAGGCATGCTAGACTTAGACGAACTCGGCTTCTTAGACTGCACATCTCCTTTGACTCCATTGGGCTTGGGCTCCTTGCTCTGAGGCTCTAAAGTACTAATGGAAGCATTTAGGACAGGTGAATTAGAGTTTCTCCTCAGGATGATTGGAACTGAGTTTGTTGGTGCTGGTCCTAATAAAGAGGCTTTAGAATTTTGAGAAACAGTATTGTTCGTTTTAGCTTTTAATTCTAAAATGGTGTCCTCTAAATTATGTATTTTGTTTTGAAGTTTTTCTTTTTCTTTATCAAATGCTTTGTGGGTTTCATCAATTTCAGATTCAAGTTGAACAATTTTCTTTTCTAAAATTAATGGAGGAACATAAAGCTTTGGTTCAATTGTTTGTTTTAAAACTTCATTGTCAGAGATGGAAAATTCTTCTAGAGTGACAATCGGGAAGTACTCATTGTTTTCAAATTTTGCTTTATTCTTTTCATATGTATAGTTCAATTCAGAATAGTTAAAGCTGATTTGAGCGTGTTCCTTCTTTTCTCTGTTGAACTTCTCGATTTCTGCTTCTTCGTCCGGCATATGAAGAAAGCTTTGCCAGATTCCCAAGTTCATGTAATCATAGTTGTATAATGTTGGGAGAACATCAGCAGCTTTTTCCAGAGGACGGATGTTTTCTGCTCCAAGACCCACTTTTGACTTGAAAGATCTGAACTCTTTAGGCTGGTTTAATTTTATCGTTTGTTCAGTATGACCAGCTTTCACAATCGTCTGCTCCAGTTTTGATATGTGTTCTTCAGCATATTCTTTTCTGACAGTAAGACTGTGTATAGTTGCTGATTGTTCATCGATTTCCTTTTTAAAATCGTTTGTTATGTTTTATATTTGTTCAGTCAATTTTTGAATTTCGATGTCAGCCGTCTTCAATTGTTCTTGGTAGTCTTCTATCTTGATGTCTGCGGACTTCATCCATGTGTGCTGTCGATTTAGTTGATTCGCCAAGTCATTTATCAGCTGCATGGAGTCGTCTTTATCACTTGACACCGTCTTCATCGTTTTTAGGTTCGAAATTTCAAGATTTTTTGTATTAATAATGTGATTTAGACGATTTACTTCACTAGTGTAAGCAGCTTGAAATGTTGACAATTGTTGTTGTAACTCTTGTATTTTTTGATTTGAGAGGTTATTTTGATTGACTTGAGGAACAAGAGTTTCAAGTTGACGACGAAAGGTTAAATTTTCTGCCTTTAATTTTGAGATTTGTGCATTTGATTCATTAGTTGTGTTTACTTGTTTTTGTAAACTTTCTTGTAATTCAGAAATTTGAAATTTATAAGCAGATTTTGACGTAGACAACTGATTTTGTAATTCCTTGTTTACTTGAGTTATTTGAAGAGAACATTGACTTAAATCACTTAAATCATTTAAAAGTTGTTCCTTTTCGGATTCTAAAGAAGTAATTTGTTTTGTCAGTTGTGATTTCTCATCAATTTTAGTAAAACGTTTTTCATTAAACAAGGAATTTTCTGATTTACCAGTGTCTGAATCAGATAATAAAGAGTCAAAGGAAAAAGAGAGTACCTCATTTTCATCATTTTTTAAAATGCCCAACACAGCTGTAACCTCATTTGGTATTGCCATGACTGCCAGGTTGGCAATGCACTGTTTCTCCTCCTGGGCATTCGACCCGGCAGCCAATGTTTCTTTGGAATTCATGTTAAGAACACTTCACGGGAATTTTGATTGTAACGGGGTAAAGAAAATTTAGAGAATGAGAAGGTTCTGGAATAGAATATGTGATGTAGACCGTGAATTTGTCTTCAAAAATTCAAAATTACCGAAATCATAAACTGATTATTCCAGATGGTAAAGAACAATGTTGCAAAAAGCGCTAGGCGCTAGTCGGGCGGTCGACCACCTTCGAGGATTAGTCGGCCTAGTCGGGGCCTAGTCGGGGCCTAGGCGGATTGGAATTTTATGTATATATATACTATAAATAATATGTATAGCATAACATAATACTTCAAATTTCAAATATTTCAAGGTTCACATAGTTTGGTGTTGCAAAATAGACAATTAAACATAGTAATTCAAGTACTTAAAACAATATATTAGTTCAAATACTTCAAAGATAAATATTAGATCTTTATGTGTCCTTGTTCATATGTTTGTGACCCCTTTTCCATCGTAATACTTCCTATATATATAAGCAAATAAAAAATATATCGAAAACCTAATTTTAGTCTTAAAAAATTGACTTTTCAGTTGACCATCTAGCTCCGTTTAGAGCCGCCTAGCTCCGCCTAGGGCCGCCTAGGGCCGCCTAGAGCCGCCTAGCGCCTAATTGGCCGATTTGCCCTAAATCCAGGCGGCATATACCCGCCTAGCGCCTAGTCGCCGCCTAGGCGGCCGCCTAGCCCGCTTTTTGCAACACTGGTAAAGAACACTTTAAATGTGCCTAAGATTTTCGAATTAGGGAAAAACGACGATCGGGTTAGAAACTGGGGCTAAATGAAGTTTGGAAATCAACCGAAATATCACAAAAACGCAAATTAAGTGATCGAAACAAGCGTTTTTGGGCCGAGAAGTCGGGTAAACCGCCTACGGCGTTTATCACGTCGTAGCTTTCGTCTTTAGCTTCGATTTGGTTACTCGTGGGCTCGAAACGGACAACCGAGCGGAAAGTTATGACCGTTACAGTACAGCCCCTTTTGTCACGCGAGTGTTGAAAGAGTTCGGGCCGAAGTTGTGTAGAAGTTCGGGCCGAAGTTGTGTAGAAGTTCGGGCCGAAGTTGTGTAGAAGTTCGGGCCGAAGTTGTGTAGAAGTTCGGGCCGAAGTTCGGGTTGAAGTTCGGGCCGAAGTTCGGGTTGAAGTTCGGGCCGAACTTGGGGTTGAAGTTCGGGCCGAACTTGGGGTTGAAGTTCGGGCCGAACTTTGGGTTGAAGTTCGGGCCGAACTTGTTACTGTTCTCGGGCCGAAGTCTTTCTTGCGCAGAACCAGTTACGAACAGCCTTAAAAACCCACTAATTTGATCCTAAAATGCTCGTTTCTTACCCAAATTCTTTAATTTTAATCACAAACTGACCCAAATACTATTTCCTTCAATCCATTTCAACTATATTACTCAAAAACAACCTAGATCTATGCGAAAATTTGAATTTAAAGGGTTTTTGAAGCTTTAATGGTTTTTCCTAAATCTCTTAATTCTTCATCAGTATGGATTAGATTCAATCCTAGCTTGATTCGAAGCTTAATATAACAGTAAAAGTAAGCTATTCAATCCATAATAACAATAAATAGTACCTTAAATCTGAGTTTTGATCTTAAACCCCTTTTTCTTCAAAAACCTTCAAAAACCCACTGATTCTTCTGATTTTAACACCACTTGATGGATTTGGATCGTTTTCAAGGTGAAATTATGCTCTGATTCCAATTGAAAAGCATAGATTCATTGATTCAATCCATTTGATGGTGTTGGATGATGATTTTGGCTAGAAAAGTGAAGAATGAGATTAGGGTTTTAGAGAGAGAAAGTAGAGAGAAGTTAGAGAGAACAATTTGCTGGAAATGTTAACTTGATTAATTGTGCAAAAGTTAAAGATTTAAGCCTTACATGTTGGTATTTATACCATGGCTTAAATCTTGGTTAGTTAGGACTAAATCCTAAACAAAACTTAACATCTATACAATGTTTCACTTTTACCCCCTAGACTATCTATTACAACTTTCTAGTACCTAACAATATGCATGTTGAATTTTTTTTAGACTACAGAATTTGAAGCTTATTAAAATACTCAAAATTAAAGAACAATGAACTCATAATTAATGTCATAGAATAACATGTAGAATAATGCATTTTTAGTAATAGAAAATCATAATCCAAGGGTCATCTAATGCATCGTCATAAAAGTGGTGAAATTGAATGATGGCAAAATCGGAATTTAGAATTAACAAAACTGGAAATTATAAATTAAATAACTTCTAAATTTGAAAATTTAGTAAGCAACTGCAAGTTTTTATAATGGTACATTCAAGATTTTCAATCCCAATAAATGTCAACAAACACTCTTTATAATATTACTAGCTACAAAACCCGCCCGATGGGCGGGTATGCTGTAAATTTTAGTATGTAGAAAAATGTCCAAAAACTTTATATACTTCTAAATGACATAATAATCGATAGATGTGATGATGATTTTGTACAAAAAAACGGTAAATGAAGAAATGTTACATATAAATGTTACATATAGTTATTTGTTTCATTCGCTGATTGATCTTTTAAATATTTATTTGTTTCCTTGTATGTAGGATCTTTTAAATAGTTATTTGTATGTACGATATTTTAAATAGTTATTTGTTTCCTTGTATGTAGGAAGCCGTATATGGAGCATATGAATGTAGACCGTAAGCCGTACCAGATTCGTTTGCCGTATATGGAGCATATGAATATGAATGTAGACCGTAAGCCGTACCATATTCGTTTGTATTAGTGCAAATGACGTGGACCAATCAAGGAATTCCAATTGGCATTATGGACGAATAGGAATGCTTGGAATTGCCATGGTGTCAAACCCTCTTCAAATTTAGGCCTCATATATAGGGTAGGATGAATGTAGACCGTAAGCCGTACCAGATTCGTTTGCCGTATATGGAGCATATGAATATGAATGTAGACCGTAAGCCGTACCATATTCGTTTGTATTAGTGCAAATGACGTGGACCAATTAGGGAATTCCAAGTGGCATTATGGACGAATAGGAATGCTTGGAATTGTCATGGTGTCAAACCCTCTTCAAATTTAGGCCTCATATATAGGGTAGGATGGTGCAAATTTTATTTCGTTTATTAATCACACTACTTTTATAATATTCAAATTTTTTCCTTGAATAATATCAGGTACTGATCTTGCTGGTTTACTAATTAAGACTACTTTAATAATGTGGGACGAAGCACCTATGATGCACATACACTGTTCTGAGGCATGCCTGATGCAAAAAACCTCCCTTTTGGTGGTAGAGTATTATGTTTGGAGGTGATTTCAGGAAGATACTTCCGGTTATTTCTTCAGGAAGCAGACAAGACATTGTACATGCATCACTAAATTCGTCTTACATATGGAATGATTGTACATTACTAAAATTAACGACAAATATGCGACTTAGACATGATTCTGCGGAGTCTAATATTGAAGACATTAAGGAGTTTGGTGATTGGATCCTTAAATTAGGAGATAGCGTTTTAGGGGGTCCTAATGATGGTGAGGCCACTATAGACATTCCTGATGATTTACTTATAACCGATGTCGTTAATTTCATTGCGTCTCTCGTGGAGTTTGTTTATCCAAATTTTATTTAAAAATTATATAATCTAAATTATTTCCAAGAAATGGTGATTATTGCACCTACGCATAAAGTTGTGGGAGTAATTAATGACCATTTACCGTCAAAGATTCCTGGTCAGGAGACCGTTTACTATAATTCAGATAATATATGTGAAACTGAATGCCTAGATAGTAATTACACAGATTTACTATTCACCGGAAATACTTAACATCCTAAAACATTCAGGGATACCTAACCACATGTGAACTCTTAAAGTCAGGGTTATGCTTCTACGAAACATTGATCAGACATCCGGATTGTGTAACGGAACAAGACTAAGAGTTCTTAGTCTTGGTGAACATGTGATTAAAGCACAAATAAAATAGGAACTAATATAGGATATGAAACCTTAATTCCACGTTTGAAACTTAGCCCTTCGGACAAAAGACTTCAAGTGAAGATAAATAGACGTCAGTTTCCACTTTCAGTTTGTTTTGCTATGACTATCAATAAAAGTCAAGGATAATCACTTTCAAATGTAGGTATCTTCTTACCTCAGCATGTCTTTACTCATGGTCAACTTTACGTTGCTGTGTCTAGAGTTAAAAGCCGTAAAGGCTTAAAGATGTTGATATACGACAAAGATGGGAAAGTCACTAACAACACATTAAACGTTGTTTACCATGAAGTTTTACAAATGATTTGAAAATATTTGTAAACAACATTAACTATATTATAAATTTTGTCTACACTTTATACTATAAAATGAGATATGCAATAATCGTCAAAATACTGGGGTTTTTTTCACCTCCTCTTGTATATAATTAATGTTGTTTTCGAACACATATCATTAAATTATTACAAGTCGCCCGTGATGTATCACGGGTTATAAACTAGTATCTAATAAAATTATAAAAACAAAATTATGAATTTCTCTTTAGTTATCTATTTCTATAAATAAGGGATTTATATTCAATACTTGTTTTTATAATTACGATCATATCTCCACTTATTTCTATCCGTAAATATATTAGCAATTAATATTAATATTAATTAAATTGAGAATTTAATAATGAGATGTCACGTGTCATATGAGGGTCTAGAAAGAGGACATGTGGGATGATGTGGCCATATAGGCTTTGATTTATTATAGTAGTAGATATTATCAAAATAAGTATGAGGATCGATATGATTGATTAGAGGATATCCGAGAAATATTTTGCTAATTAGAGATTAGGAGTTGGACTAAATTTGGGTAATGACTAGTAAGCTAAATTTATATTAAAAAAATTACACACTAATATATACTTCATCCGATTCAAAATAACTGATACACTTTGTGTTTCACGGTTTTTGAAGCAAAAAATTATAATGATGGTTAAATTATATTAATTGGATGGTTAGTTGGGAAGGAGTCCCACAACTTTTGAATAAAATGAGGTTAATGATATTTAAAAGTAAAAAGTAAGGGTAAAGGGATAATTTCACTTTGTTAAAGTAGATAGTTAGTAGGTGTGAATTTCATTATGTTTTGCCAAATAAGGTAATTTTTTCAAAGTGTATCACTTATATTGAATCACCCCAACAAAGGAGAATGTATCACTTATTTTAAATCGGAGAAAGTATATACAAGTCTATAACCCGTGATAAATATGGGTGACTTATAAAATTTTTTATAATTTTTTACTTCTTTAAAAATACTTTATAATATTTTGTAACTATTGTAATATTTAATTTGTACTTTTGAAACATTTACATAATTTTCATAAAACATAATAAATAAAGCCGATTGTTGTATAATCTTACTACAAAGGTCGATAAATGTATATGACCCAAAAAGAACAAGTATTATGAGGTGCATCAGTACATCCTCTGCGATATTTTGTATTACTGAAAGATTAATTATGAAACCCGGATTTTGAATTTGAGTGATATTTCTCAAAAGTCAAAACCTACATAAAAGGGTTGCATCAACACTTTGAACCATAACCGTATTTGGTTCAAATTTAAACTTTGACCCTTAGGCCTTAACTGCAATAGCTACAAGTGTGAATGGTTCTTGGTTCTTGTTAGTTCGGGCTCACGGCCCACGGTTAAGCTCATTTAGCCCATCACCATTTTTGTTACGTATTTGTAATCGAAAAGCCGTTAACTCTCCCTCTATCTTCGCACTTGTTATCAACAGAAAACCAACCATGTCTACTTTGAAAACCATACGTGTTTGAACCATAATCGTATCTGTAACCAGATTGATAATTGTTCCCGTGGTGACCGTATAACTTGCTTGGATAGATATGGTTCATGTATTCACTTCTTATGCACATCCTCACTTATATATGAAGCTACATTCGATTCTAATATGACAACTTATCACAACGCTCAATTCTGATTGGAGGACAATGTCACGTGTAAATCCTTCATTGGTCCAAGCATTCTTCAAAAACTACACCATACGGTAACAATTAGCAATTAATTTTGGCCGACAAATCAGGCGAGCAAATACGGACACGGTCTCTTCTCATCATGCCTCACCCATGGCTTCCCTTTTCCACTCCAATGTAACAAACTCACCGGACCGGCAGCTACCTTTCACATTATCCCCTCCGAGCCATGTTGGTTCCACCGGTTATCAATCGGCTCAATATTTCCGGTGAATACTAACAAAAACGGCGGTAAAGAACCCAATTCGTAAATCCTCTTTTTCCGTTGAAGTTCCGTCCAGTTCTCAATTTTCCGGTGGTAGTTTCCGGCTCGCCATCTTAACAGATCCATGACCATCACACCCTTGTTGAAATAACAAGGTTTTTTCGACCCGAATGCCCGTGACATTAGCGGGTCGGACCAGAATTTGTCGGTGAAGTAATTGGTAAAATTTGCGTGGCAATATTCCGGAGCTCCGATGACCTGGTTTTTTTCAAGAGTAATGTTCCATAGCTTTTGTATATCATCGACCAAAACGACGTCGGTGTCGAGATAAATGACCCGGTGTACTTTCGGGTCAAGTAATATCACCCAAATAATTCCGTGCGTAATTCAATGGGTTCTCGAGTGCCACACGGATCGATGACGATATCAGATTTATGACGGAGTCTTCCCGGAAAATGTAAACCTTAAAGTTGAGCGACGGGAACGTGTTTCTAACGAGCCGCGTTAGGGCACGTGGACTCGCCGGATCAAACTCCGCGGCGATGAAATGGAGGTAGATGTTTTCCGGGCAGGAAGCATGGCGGAGGATGGAGTGTACGGCGGCGATTGATCCGCGTAGATACTCGGAGTCGAGTGTCATCGCTACATAAATCATCCTTAATTATGCACCATTTTTATCTTCAAACAAATTTAAACTTATAAATTTATAGGACACTAAAACACTAGATGATGTTAAGTTACAAACTTATATAACATTCATCTATTATGAAATTTTTTGGTATTTTTCTACATAATATATCTTGAAGCATCCCCGCCCATCGGGCGGGTTATGAAGCTAGTTCCATATATTGGCCTCAAACCCAGTAAAAACTAAAATATGACTAATTTACAAAATAACTATTAATGTCAACAATTTATGCAAAAAAAAAAAGAGTAAATTACTGTTTTTGTCCCTGTACTTTACCCGATTCTGCGTTTTTGTCCCTGTGTTTTTTTTCCATTTTTTTGTCCCAGTACTAGCCAAAATTCCGTTTTTTGTCCTTCCGTCCACCTGCCGTTTGAAATCAGCCGTTAAAGCCCTCACGTGCTGAAAACGTGAGGGTAAATGCATCCTTTTATCAAAAACCCACACATTACCCGATTAAAAAAAAAATCCCAGATTAAAACCACTTTACCCCCTTTTCCTTTCACCCACTTTATCAACACCTTCTTCCACATTCATCGTCTTCCTCATTCTTCTTCTTCCATGGTTGTTCTATGCTTTTGCGGGAAAGCTTCCATGCTTCGCACTTCGTGGACAAGTAGCAACCCAGGTCGCCGATTCTATTGTTGTCCTCAACAGGTATCAACTTTTTAACCCTAATTTTTTTGGACTGAGAAAAAACCTTAAAAAAATATATTTTTTGACAGGGTTCAAATTGTGGATTTTTTGGTTGGTTTGATCCACCAATCTGTCAAAGATCTACTGCTCTAATTCCCGGTTTGTTGAAATCTAAAAATGAAATGGAGGAATCGTTGAATTGCAAGGTGGAAGAATTGAAGACTTTGAAGAAATACCTCATTTGTAGTTGGTTAATGTTCTTGGTGTATTTCATCTTGTTTAAGAATTAGCAGTATCCAATGAATGTTTTGAATTCATAGCAGAATCTTGTTAATGTAATGTTTTGGATGTATTGAATTCTGCATATGAAATCAATTAGCAGTAGTGTTGGATCCCAACAACACAACCGTGTTGCGTTATGACCGAGTGACGAAGATGCGATAAGTAAATAACAACAAGGTTTCAATGATTAAGAGTTTTATTAAAAATAACTTAATACAATACAGAGTTTGCGGAAATAGATAGTACACACTACCTAAAACTCTATACTTGAGCTGACACTTTAGACCGCTCAAACTAGAAGTGATATACACTGAGAGTTATATCAGCTGATACCAACAGCTGATATTAATGCCTTAGTAATAACTATGGAAGAGTTAATACTTAGACAATAACTAACTCTCAGAGAATGTTCTTGTGCTTATGCTCTGAATGCTAAAGGTGTATAAAGGTGTATCGTAAATGCAAGCATTTACATCTGCATTTATAGCCAGAGATCCAAGTTCCTTAGTCCACAAGTTTGACGACGTGTAAACATATTATTCGTCGATGTAGACTAGTCTTGGATCATTAAATGCGATTGCACAAGTTGTCGTCCCGAGTGTACTTTGTGTCCACATCTTCCGGTACCTTTTTTGACGCACGGTAAAAGGTGTACCACACAAGTACAGAAGTTGTTGACTTTCTCTTTACATGCTTGAGGGAAAAACGACGAAGTTGCACTGACATTATCTTCTATACCAAGATAGAAGATCTTCATCGTTTTCTTCTTCTTTGAGCGGGAAAGGGAAATGTTCAAGGTGTCAATGAACATTTCCTTTAAGTCTTTATCTGCAGCAGGTACTATCAGCTGATTCCACAATCAGCTGAATAGTCTTCTTCTTGTCTCTGTCCTTTGGCCATAGACTTCGAATGAACTCTCGTTAATAGCTGCTGATTCGACTTGTATCCTAAAGCTAAGTACATACTCAGCTGAAGGTTTATTGTATATACTTGCTTCAGCTGAGATACTTACTTCAGCTGTTATTTATTCTTCTTGGCTGTCGAGCATCAAATCTTATTTACTTAGTCTTGGGACTAACAAGTAGGTTTTGCAGAAATTGTCCCTGTGGTTTTCCAGATTCTCCGTTTTTGTCCCTGTACTTTTATTTACCAAAACTGCAGAAACTATTGTTATCAAGTTTTATTCACCAAAACTGTAGAAACTTTTATTCACCATAAATGCAAATTCATATTGCCCACTGCATAATACTATACCAACACATTCATATTCCCAACTACATAATAATAAAGCAACATACATATCACCAAAACAAGTCATACAAATACTAAACCAAGTTCAAAAGAGATACATATTACCAAGTCATACAAATATTAAACAAAGTCATGAAAATAAACATTGTTTTAAAAGACATACATAAACCAAAGGACATAAACTATACAAGCAAGTCTTCACTTTTTGGTCTTCTTGCAGTTCTTACTTCCACTGGTAGTTTGACTTGCACTCCTCCTTTGACTTCCACTTGCATCAGCATTTTGACTGCCACTTTGACCTGCAGTTTTACTTCGACTTGCTCCTGCACTTTTACTTCTACTTGCACCTGCAGTTTGCCTCCTACGACTTCCACTTGGAGCTGCTGTTTGACTTCCACTGGCACCTGCAGTTTGCCTTGTACCCCTTCTTTGACTACTTCTAGTTTCAATTTTTTGACCCTTGCAAGTTGCAGAATTATGCCCCTTTTCATTACATTTGGCACATGTCACAGTTCTCCCTTTCCTTGACAACCTACCTCTTTGCACCATTTGACTTTGGGAGCTCAACTCATCTGCACTCCTCTTTCTTTTCTTTCTTGTTCTCCCAATTGGGTTATGATGCAATGGTGGGAGTATCTTTGTAGGGCATGAGCTAATTGGCCATTCTTTTGTTCCATTAAGGGGAAGAGTTCAGTTATCTTTTGGACGTGTGTGTTTTTGGGCAGTTAGAAGATACAAATTTTGGAGCATTTCATCAAGAAAACATTCAAGATTATAGCAATTACTGATTTCTTATCATTTTGGAACAATTTCATGGTTGTAATTCTACTCTTTAACTCTTGTTTGTTGATTTCTAGCATGTCTATGTGCTAGTAATCTTTATATTCACTATGTTTGGATGATTCTAGGATTAAGTATGGTTAAATTTTAGGGTTTGTTTGTGTTCAAAACAATTGTTGATGTTTAATTACTCTTTTTGGTTTAATTTATGAATTTTCGTTTCTTTATCGTTGGTAATTGATTAAATTAGATATTGACAACATTTGGTTCAATTGATTACTTCCCCAACTTTTCATTATGACCTAGTTGGTAATTCACTAGAAATAGGGATTAGAGACAAGATTCCAATAAGTTAGATTAAACAAGAAGTTCAACCCTAGTAATGAAAATTCTAGTTAGAAGTCTTAGTTAATTTAGGACGGTAATTTTAACAAATAGAAGTGTGATTAGTTATAACTTTTGAGAGAAGAAATTTCTATTAGTTGTAATTAGTTTATTAAATGGGATTGAGAGAAATCTAATACCGTGACTTCTAGAACATTAAACTAGCCGGTGCTTAATAACCATACTTAGAACTAGATGAATCCATACATAGTGAATATCCCTTAAATCTCATTTCAAACGTTCAAACTTGCGTTTCTTGTCATTTCGAATATTAATTACATTTCACATAAATCAAAACATGAACAAAACTTTTTTCTTGATTAATTCTTTAACTTTCTTTAACTGGATTACATAAACTGTTCCCTGTGGATTCGATAACCCGAAATACTTACCTAGCCTATATTACCCACGATTAGGTATACTTGCCTATGAATGTGGTAATCTAGAGTAGTGGTATTTAGGAGCTTAAATTTTATAACTAGATCCAACACATCAGTAAGTCTGATGTACATAGTCTTCTGGAATACCAACTGCTTGACCATTTTTCCCCATATTCCATATTGCTGCCACTGCATGTTTACAAGGTATCCCAGTCAACTCCCACCTCCTACAACTGCAGACATATTGGTTCATGTCCACCACAAACTATTCTTGCCATGACCCTTTACACTGAAATTTTTCAGCACCATTCCAAATGACAGTAAAATCATTTGCTTGTTTCTTAATTCCTTCTAAAATTATTGTAGCAGTAGGGGTTAGTGGGCCTTCACAATTATCAATCACCTTTTGAACTATCACTATTCTTTTCATCAAATACTCCCTAATGTACTCCAAACAAGTTATGATTGGTTGATCTCTACCTTCTACAAGTTGACTGTTAAATGACTCACAAATGTTGTTTAGTAGGATATCACATTTGGCCCTTCCTGAAAAATGAGATCTTGCCCAATGTTGATATGGTATTCTATTTAGCCAATCATAGATACCTTGATGATGCTTTCTAATTGTTTCTAATCCCATTTTAAATTCTGCCATTGTTGTACTAGTAGCAGCCTTCCAAAGATATTCCTTGCATGAATTTGTTTTAAATTGGGTCTTCATGTTTTCATTGATATGCCTTAAACAGAACCTGTGTTCAGCAGCAGGAAAAAACTGTAGATAATGCAGGAAGTAGACCATGTATGACAAATAACCAACCAAGTTAACAATTTGTATGATCTAATGAAAGTAAAAAAATGAAATTAAAGTTACCTTTTGCATGTCTGAAATGAAAGTAAAGTTGCTATTAGGTGACAGATCCAAATCATCTCCAAGGCACTCCAAAAACCAAATCCATGAGCTAGTGTTTTCTGATTCAACCACAGCATATGCAAGAGGATAAATTCCATTATTTGAATCCACCCCTACTGCAGTTAAGACTTGTCCTGGATATGGTCATTTCATGAAAGCACCATCTAATCCCAACAATTCTCTAATTCCAAATCTGAACCCCCTCTTAAGTGGACCTAAACAAATGTAAATCCTCCTGAACACATTATCAACAGAATTAGGAGTAGGATCTGGCAGAACATCAAGTTTTACTGTTGTGTCTGGATTGGATCTCTGGAGTTCAAGGATGTAATCTCTTAGCAAGGAGTACTATTCTTGATAATCCCCCCTCAGCCTTTTAATTGCCATTTCCTTTGCTCTATAAGCTGTCATCCTTGAGATTCCCATCTCCAAATGTTTAGATAGGTGATCTTGAAGAGCTTTGCCTGAAATTTTAGGGTTTGCGTGCACTGTAGACCCGATTTGTTTAGATAGATAGGAAACAGTACATTGGCCCACTTCTTTTTGTTGCAGACATTGATGCTCGGGTATAAGGGTCTTCACCGTCCAAGAATCATCAATTGAATCTTTCTTTCTTTATCAACCCACATGTTCTCATCCTCACTGTCATAACCACTATCATAATCATCAAAGTCAATTCCACCAACTTCTTCATTAATATGAACATTTGGTTGTATGGTCTTTTCTTCAAAAAGTGCATTTCTTTGAACATTTACATTAAAACCAGTCATATCAACATCTACCTCATGAACTACATTGTGTTCATCTTCTTGTAATTCATCTCCAGGATCTGCATTTGGAGATTCATCTGCATTTGGAGGTGGATCTGCATTAAATTATGTACTTGCAGTTGGTGGTCGATCTGCATTAAATTCAACAGTTGCAGTTGGTGGGTGATCTGCATTTGGAAGTTGATCTGCATTAAATTCTGTAGTTGCAGTTGGTGGTTGATCTGCATTTGGAGGTGGATCTCCATTAAATTCTGCATTAAATTCTGCAATAACTTATGCAGTCAACTTTGGTTCTTCACTAAATTCTGTATCAACTTCTTGTGTTGAACTGCAGCCTTGTTCCATACCAACTGTAGCAGACCATGGCAAAGACAATAACTTGTTAACTAGTTTCTTCTTTGGAACAACAGATGTAGGCTCACCTTCATCTATTTCCTCAATTATAACCTGACTTTGTTGAGGTGATATCCAATAATTATAAACTGATGTAATCCCATTTTCAATATAAACATTGATCAAGGAATGTTTCCCGGTATAAGTTAAGAAGCTCCTTACATCTTGGTCGTTCCCCAAAGCAAGCAAACCATAATCTAAATCATGGCCAGGCTTTTTAAAATGGTAATACATTTGATGGTCTCCTTTATAACCTAATGACTTTACCATCCTATCAAGTTCATGTGCTGAAAAGTATTCACCATCTACCAAATCAACATATGAAACTGTTCCTCCTACGTATTTACGACCAGGATACCTTGAAAAGCTTCCACCATGATAAATCTTTAAACAGAACAGATTCTTGTATATTGCTATAAAAATTAAAATTAAAATTAGAATAAAAATTGACAAAAAAAATTAGGTTTTCAAGTTTCTAACAATTAGGGTACGGGAATGCTTACAATAAACGTCTTTCAAGCTTTCTTCATCGAAGTCTTCTTCTTTGATAAACCAACACGGCTTATTTGGAAGTCCGGCCGCCATTATCAAGTTCGGAACGAAGAAGATTCAGAACGAAGAAGATGAGAAATGGGGTTTTGATTGCGTAAAGCACGAGGACAATTTTAGATACATTGGGGGTAAGTGGGATTCAATTTGTGGGTTTTTGATAAAAAGACGCATTTACCCTCACGTTTTCAGCACGTGAGGGCTTTAACAGCTGATTTCAAACGGCAGGTGGACGGAAGGACAAAAAACGGAATTTTGGCTAGTACAGGGACAAAAAAAGGGAAAAAAAGCACATGGACAAAAACGCAGAATCGGGTAAAGTACAGGGACAAAAACAGTAATTTACTCAAAAAAAAAAAAAATTGCACAAATTTGGCGTATCATGGATTAGAATTTTGATTTTTCAATGAATTGTTTTAGTTTGTGGATCAAAATACATTGAGGTGTCTAACAATGTAATTGGCGAGTGGACTGCATCAAAACCGTACCTCAGGTCATAACAACCGTTTTGTGCACCTCTTCCATACGACGCGTTTGCATTAGAACCCGTCTGCAGGTCCTACGCCTAAAGTCCCTTTTTGTACAGTTATATTGCCCAAAGTGAGTTGATTTCGTATATGATGGTCCAACTTAATGCTCATCCCTCCACACAATACCTTGACATTCTCTCTGAAACAGAAAATACAAAGTAATTATATACTTCGTATTACATTACATTACACTATATATACAATAAGCATTTATGGATTACTGCTCATAATGAATTTTCAGTTTACCCCTCAAACTTTTGTGTTTGATGAATTCCAATCCCTTTTAGTATTTTATAATATTTATTACAAATCTATTTACAGCGAAATATATTTGGATAAAAGGTAGATAAGAGGTATTGGGTCAAAAAGTCAGCTGGAAAGGCAAATCATGTGGAGCCCAATAAAACAACCTGCACAATATTTTTTTATTGTTCTTTTTTATATAATATGAAAATTAATATAAGTACTTTATAATATGTTTAACAAAATATTTAAATATTAATGAAATATAGAGTTTGAAAGTATAACAAATTTTTTATATATTAGAAGTTAGTAATGGCACGTAACTCATTTCTAAATTTCAAAAAAAGTTAATAAAACATAATATTAGTATATCACTTTGTCTCAATTTATTTGTCTCAATTTATTTGTCTCAATTTATACTTATCAAATATTAAAAAAAAATATCTATATAAACTTTCTTTAATTGCAAAAATAAAACAAGTGATATAAATCAATGGTTTTGCTAATGACAGCCCTTATGATCGTTAATAAGAAGGTAAAAATAAGGTAAAAGCTGTCTCCTGAATTTTAGGAACACTACTCCATCAATAAATATACAACCATTTTATGCACGTTAGAGACAGCCCTAAGAACTGTTATCAGCAAAATCATAAATCAAAGACCATCTAAATAATAAACTAATAAGAATCTAAGGCTAACAATATTACTTATATCTTACATTGATGACACCTCATGCTTTGCCATCTGCTTCTACTGTACCTATGAATCTTACAATTGCCACCTTAGTCTACCTACAAACCCAATTTGCTTCTTACATGGGGTATATTGTTTTTCAATCAGGGTTCGTAAGTGTTTTCTTTTCCTCCCTACACCTTTAGCTGTTTGTTTTGAAGTTCCATTTTCAATTTTGGGGGTTTTTACTTCTGAACTAAAGTTTGCAATAGACCTTTAGCTGTTCGTTTCCTCCCTACATCAGTTCAGCCTCCTTCAGGTAACTTTTGATTACTTTTCTGAATTTGGGTTCGAATCACAGTTCCAGTCTCAAAAAGGAGTTTAAGTCCCTGCCTGTAAAGGTGAGTTTCATCCATCCCCTTTTTCTTTTAAGTTTTATCTTCTTAATTTTCAGCTTTGTGCTTTCAGATTAGGGTTTATAGATCTGCATTAATTCATATACTAATTAAAGAGATTATTGATACACCTGAATTTAGATTGCGTCTACTTGATTTTTCGTTGCTATTATTTTGGTTGCTGTTTGACCTTGAAAATTATAAAAAATTGGTTCCAAAATTACAAGCAGAAACAAAACAGGCAAGTGAACTTGCTGAAACATCATAAGATATAAACCAATTAAAAAGGTACCATTGACATCTTTTCATTTTCTTCATGTTTGTTTAGTGAAATCTTAATTTCTGTTATTTAGATCTCAATCGAGCAGTTCACTTTTCAGTAATTTAGTACGTTTAATTTTGTAAATTGATGAATATATACGCGTCTATTGGCTAATTATAAGAAATTAGAGTTTAAAATTAGTCAATCCTTAGTCACTTTATCAAAATTGATAGGTTAAAGACACTGATGTTGTATGCTATATAGTTTGTGTTTTATGGAGCTGATTGAATTAGCATAATGAATCAAATATGCCATATTTACTTTGAAAGCATATCTGGGTAGACTTTAATTTGTTTGAAATTGGTGTTAATGATATTAGCTAGGTTTTTTAGTAATCCTGCGTATAAGTTTGCAAATCATTTATCGGTTGTATAAGAATTTGTTTTGATTGATAATTAGGGTTTAAGTTTTGAAGTCAATATGTTTATTTTATTTGCAAAATCAGATGAACTGCAAATAGAATTAGACACCCACCTCTAATTATTAGTGATTTGCAAATTGTAAACTAATTGAACCATAGTAACTTAGTAAGTGCTTACCTGAAACATAATTAGGAGGTGTTCGGGCAAGTTTAATTTTACACCATATCGGATGACATAAATTAGCAGTGGTAAAATGAATAGTTACATGTGTGAATAATGGGTCAAATGGCTATACTTTCGTTCTGGCCGACCCGTTTGCCTTTTTTCTGTCTTTTATCAATCTAATCTTTGTAATTAACGATTTAGAACTTACGTACGTTAAAACACAGTATAGGCATCTTTTGACATGTTTCCGTTCAAAAACTTATTTTTTACTTGGCCTATATGACCCCCCAAAAGTTAAAATGTAGCCCGCCGCGTCCACTTCTTATTGCATGTCCACTTCTTATACTATTTAGGTGGTTATACTAATAGCACTCAAAAAACTTCCGATAATAAAAATAAATCATCATTTTAATTTTAACAATTTGTAGATAACAGAGTTCTCAAACATATTTCAGGTTTATATGTTTCAGGTTTGAAGGTTGAAGTTTCTTGCAGTGCCATGAGGTCACGAAATAAGAAAGAAGTTGTCTATCTGTATCTGCGTTTTCCCGATGACCAAGACATACAAACACCAGCTCAATCGTGTGCGTAAGCATAAACAAATGATTGCAGCAAACACATATAGTACCCAAAAAAAAATTGCTGCTCCGCCTCCACTTCTGCAAACAACCATTTGTATGTAAATAATCTTTTGGATGTTATCTAAAAGCAGGAAACAATCTTGTAGGTATTATATTAAAATCCCCCGCAGCAACGCGCGGGTAAAATCATGCTAGTTAAGTTACAAATTTTAAAACTTACTCAACATTTGACTTTTAAGTTGCTGACTTTAAAGACACAATTCTCTTGGTTGTAGGAAATTTAATACTAAATTAATAATATCTTTCTTTAAGCAAATTTTCAATTGTTTGAGTTGTTGTCTATATGATTTTGAGTCTCTTTTATTTGACATAATTATCATTAACTTTTAAAAATAGTAATTAGTAATTAAATTATGCAAATAAATGATAAGGTGTCAACTACTCTTCTAATGGTACCATGCTGGTGACTTACAACCTAATTCCTGGTTTCCCGAGTGCGTCTTCACCTTTACAGTTTACAGTGAGCGGATCCGATTAAATCTTCAGCTATAGTTGATGCAATTGGATCAAGTCATGTAGTTGGTTCATCATACAAAATAACCTGCTCAATACTGAACCAAAAAGTTTAAAAAGTTTAGAATTTGGGCAACTTTTGACCCGTTTCCTTCTTAGCTGAACCTTTTGATTTGACACTTTTGAGTAAAAAAACCAAAAATGAACCCATTCATAGGAAAATGGGTTAAATAGTATAATGATGAAGAGCAACAGCCGATATAATCTGCAACTCACAACCTCTATCAATGCATTTTTCATTAAACAAACAGCAACCTATCTCTCATCACCAATCTACTAGACAATGAAAATAACAAATAAATTTAAGATAGCTAACATACTTGTGATAATCTCTAGAAACACAACATCGCATACCTGAATCAACCCCCCTTATTTGAACCTATATGACAGTTAAAGATAATAGTACTACCTGTAAATTCTGGTTGGATTCCAAAGGACAAAATTAAATATTATATTTTATAGTTAAATAATAGATGTATAATTTAGTAATATATTTTATAAAGAAAAAGAATATAAAAACAAACCTGTGCAAAATCAGTAGCCAACCACGACATTTCGTCGAGGACAAAATCCCATTGTGATTTTAATTACTTTTCTGGTGGTAAAGTTCTAAAATTTGACTAACCCTCGAAAATGGACCGGTTACCCGATTCTTAATTGTAAACGAGCACTAAAATGTAAAACAAGTGTCATTAATGAAAGTACGTTTTATTATATGAGCCTAGTTTTAACTATGTCGACCATACACAGTTTATCCATGCACACATTTAGTATGTTGGCAAATTATTCGGGGATTTGGTTTCATGGATGTACACGTGACTTAGCACGTTGGCGACCCATGAACGCAAATTATAGTCGAACCAATTATAAATATTAAGATCATCTAATACAATAAAATATAGAATATGGATCAAGAAAGAAGCTAGTCTATTTAGAGTAGTTAAAGAAGCAATTAAGAGCATTGACTTAATTAAAAGATTCAAGGGCACTTAAGGGCTTCATTGTCATTTTCCCCCTCTAATGTTATATACCGTGTTTTTTAATTTCCCCAATTCTTAGTGTTTTTCAATTCTTCTCCCCATGTCCTCCACATCTCCATCAATGGCTTCTCCTCCTCATTACGTTTATTATCCTCATTACGTGATTTATATGGTTGCCTCTTTCAATTTGGTTTCAAATCCACAAACAGAGTCACACAACTTCTATATGGATCATTACGTGATTTTTCTTCCTCCATCAGCTCCAAGTCACGTGATTTGTGCTCCTCAGTCAGTTTCAGATCCCACAGCTCATATACGTTCGACTCTAGGTAGTATAACTCCTCAATCAGCTCCAAATCATGGTAGCTCCTCAACCGAGAGATGTAAGCATCCATTAAAAGTTTCATTTCATAAACATCACCTGTGTGAATGGGTTCTTATTCTTAGAATTATGGTCTGAGAATGTTTTATCACATTACCTGTAAGTATGCATATTCTAGCTTTGATTTGAAATATTGACTAACTATAATGATGTATATGTTTTTATGATGGAATTATCTTAGTTTGTTTAGTCCAATTTACTAAACCAAATTTTTTACATACACAAATTGATGGAACTAATGAAAGGAACGAATACCTGGTATACAATTCCCTTGCCAAACAAATGAGATTATTTACAAGAAAATGATATATAATGTAGAAATTTGAACACAAATATTTTAACATTGATTTGAACTCAAGTATATATAAATTTTAAATTGTTGTTTGAAATATTGGTAATTGCATTTGCATTTGCATTTTCATACATGTAATTGCATTTTCATTTTATTTAATTATTTTATGAAGTTTCACCCTTTATTGTAGTTTTTATTTATTTTGTTTTTTCTTTTATAGATTTTGATCATGTTTCAACTTCCATTCGAATTGGTTTTGAATAAAATATATGCTCTTAGTGATAAGTATTAGGTTTCTAATGTTACTATGACAGTTATGATCCTCATAATATTGGCACTTCTCCAGAAAGGAAAAAAGTAGAAGATGCACATAAAATATCCACAACAAGTAGACGATGATGCAGGATTTTCTTGAGTGGCACATTTTTTTTTATTGGTTATCTTTATATTCTTATCAAATGTAGTTAAACATACTTTATCATTTTCACTTTGGATATATCTAGTTATTCCATTAAATTATTAAATACAAATTATATTTTAATTACTATCAATTGCAATTGCATTATCTTACTTACAGTTGCATTTTCATTTTATTTACTTAATCCCTGAAATTTTACATACTTGTTATGTTTTAAAAATATTGTCAGTTGCATTTGCACTTTTATACTTGCAAATGCATTTGCACTTTTATTGTCAGTTGATTATATAACCATTTTTTTTTTCGAAATTGACATTTGCATTTGCATTTTCATACTTATAGTTGAATTCTTGTAGTTGCTTTTTTTATTTTATGTAGTTAATCTCTGAAAGTTTACACATTTTGTTTCTGCTTTAAATACTCAGTTGCATTTGCATTTTCATAACTCTAGTTGTACTTTTGTTTTATGTAAGCTGTAGTTTAACTTTTTGTTTCTGTTTTAAATATTCAGTTGCATTTTCATTTTCGTACTTGCAGTTGAATTTTCACTTTCATACTTGCAATTAGATTCCGCCTTTAGATTTTATACAATTATTCCCTAAACTTATAAATAATAGTTTTGTTTGAAATACTAGTTTTTGCATCATTCCTTTTCAATATTGTCATTGTTTTTGCATTTTTATTAAATCTAGGAATTCTCTTAAATTTTAACCAATTGTTTTAAATAATGATAGTTGCGTTTGCATTTTCGTTACATATAGCTTTTTTTTGCACTTTTAATTTTGTTTACCTTTTCATATATCATCACCACTTGATCAAATTTTATGTGCCTACACTTATGTATTGAATATCATAACCAAAACAAAGGGGGGGGGGGGGGGGAATCAAATTATTAACAATCTGTATTATTTTTATAACCATCCATCATTCCATATAATCAAAATCCAACTAACCATAAGCTCAAAAATACAAACCAGCCTTGAAAACACATCCAACCACCTAAATCCAACAATCCGTATTACAAAACCTAACAAATTACATAGTTTATAGTTATACATAACAAACTTAATATATACTTAGACGAACATCCACCTTTTTCCCACTCCTACGTAACTTATTCACGATTCTTCTTCATCCCTTTAATTGTTTCTTCATCTCTTTATTCGTTTACATTTTTAAACATCCGGTTTGCCTCTTCTTCCCCTCCGCATTTTCAGTTTTTTCACCAATGCATTTTCACTTTTTTCTGCCTCTGCATTTTAATTTTTTTCTGGATTTGCATTTTCATTTTTCTCTGCATTTGCATTTTCACCTTCTGCATTTGCATTTTCGCCACCTTCTACCTTTACATATGCATTTTCGTCATTTGCATCGTGTGTGTTAAATTCTTGAGTTCTCTCCAATGTTGTTTCAAAATCTTTCAATTTTAAATCTCCCTTCAAATTCTCTCTAAGTTTAGTTAGGAATTTTATTATGTCTTCATCTCGCATCTGCAAATTATGAAGCATATTAGCATTGTGATAATATTAGCATATTATCATATGAGAATGCAATTGCCAAAAGATATTGTTTTTTCAAAATTCAATAACTCTAGATCTATGTGCCAAACACAAGACAATATATGAATTGTATTATCCAAACTGACAAACAAATATGCCACAAGATAATAAATAAATAGTTGATATAATGGAAAATAATTTGTAAGTAAAACTTACAACAGTTGTGGAAGATACATAGTCAACATGGATTCTCTCCATCAATGCTTTACCAACTAATGGCACTGCAAATTCCATCTTGTAGGTGTTAAGGCAAGAATTCAAGTTCTTTCTTATTAACAGCCATGCGGTTACCTGCAATTTAGGAAGCATATTAGCATTTTCGGTCAATAAACTTTAAATAGATATTCCTCTAAAAATCAAATGCAATTAGTATTTTCCAATGCACATAAAGGTATTACCATATGAAAATGCAAATGCTAGTAGGTTTTGGGTCAACAAACTTTAAATACATACTCATGTCACCTAGCATTTGTTAGGAATATGTGGAACCAGGGAAAACCAGATCATAAAAACGCCAACCTAAGACCTCGATCCCTTGGAAAGTAAAAGTGAAGTTCCCCTTTTGTAAATCCAACAACCATGGAATATCGGGAGAAGTGGGTGGTGCTGAGAAAGTTAAGTTTTCTAAATATAGAGACGCGCCTATAAGCTTCCAGATATCACTTGTGAAGGGGTTAATGAATAATTATGCAATCTCTTTCCATTCTATCAAAGGAGCCGCTAAATGACAAAGTTTGCATGTAGCACGAAAGTTCATGTACTCCATGCCAACACAACGTTCCATAATTATCTCCAAAATATGAAAAGGAATATCGTCAAGTGACACCATCTCATCCTTGTCTTGTGTTGAAGATTCAACCAACCTACATAATATGATTTATAAGAAAAGACTTTTTTTCCTTTTCTTTTTTAAATAAATGTACGATATATACATGGATTAATTAAAAAAAAACGTACAATACCTAGGCAATACATGGCTTGTTGGCAGCAGTAGTAGAGGCTTTTCTTTAATGTGCATATAACCCCTTATTAACTCCGTAATTAGGCCAAAATCCACAAAAAACTTAGTGTCTTTAAACAAATACACAACACAAAGATTTTCCTCATCAAAGAGCAATACTCTAATCACAAATTTTTC
Organism: Calendula officinalis; assembly: GCA_963853835.1. Taxonomy (NCBI): domain Eukaryota; kingdom Viridiplantae; phylum Streptophyta; class Magnoliopsida; order Asterales; family Asteraceae; genus Calendula; species Calendula officinalis. The sequence continues at coordinate 75,797,312 of OY970823.1, read as the reverse complement.
TTTATCCTTAAACAACTCATGTATCCGACAGCAAACTTGTTCGAGATTCCGAGCAACCAACCATGCAAGAGAAATCATCTAATCAACACCCCAATAAGAAATCCCTAATTTAATAAGTTTCATAAAGATTTGTAAGTCGATTGATTTAAGTCTCACGGAAGGGTTTTTTTACATGTACCTGTTAAAGTTGAAGAAGCAATAGAATCGTGAATTCGAGTAGCCACGTCGGAAGGTGTGCGGCTTATTTGTAAGTTTGCATCGATCGACTATTATTATGATATGAGGTGTAATATTTCGGAGTGGGCCGTATGTGTAATCCGTTTTTTATGTTAATCAATTAAAAAGATTGGTTGGACTTGAAAATCTCATGTGGCCCAACTTTTATTGGGAGGGTTAGTAGTCACTTGCCCCAGTTTTAAGGAGGCCTTATAGAGTTGCTTTGTATTTTGCTGTCACATTACGCAGGAACGATTAATCACAGGCTCATATTTTGAAAGAAAAAATTACCCTGAATTAATGACATATTTAACTAACCGATTATTTGGGATAATTCCATAAATTTCGAATTTAAGTGATAATGAATCATTATATTTAATTAATAAAATGGTCCTTATGCAATTACCATTGGAATAAAGTCGCGGGCTATAACATTAAGTAGTCCTTATACATTTTTTTATAAAAATTTTAATTGCTGTTTCTACATATTTTATACGTAATTGTAAGCATCACATATTTTAACTAGAAAAAGTTTGTATTATATATTATTAACTTTCAACCTAATAAGTGACAACTCGTGATTGTTCATGGGTTATAACCTAGGTGTGAGCTCGTTACAAAAACCGAATCGAAACCGAAACCGAAATCGATGAATTTTCAAAATTAAACCGATTACATGTTATCGGTTTCGGTTCCTTTTTTCTAGGCTAAATGCTCATTCTTATTTGAGAACCGTACCGAACCGAATCCGAAAACGATAAATTTTCAAAAACCGAAAACGAACCGATAACATGTTATCGGTTTCGGTCGGTTTTAATTACTTCAATCACTTGATCAGATTAACAACTTTACTTGATCAGTTTTGACTTGACTCCACAAAATTTCAACCAAAAACTCAAACCACCACAAAACAAAACAAAACAAAATGAAATGCATATATGTAATGGAAAAATGAATGACAATCAAAGCAAGATTGGCAATTTCTTTCATGTGTTTAGGTGTCGTGATGAAAATAGATTCTATAATTATGAAAAGAAACAAAATTTTAAAGAAAAGTATTATTGTATTATGAAACTTAAGACAAGCGTAATTCACTCCAAAACCTTAAATGAAGCTTTCAAAATGATGTTTGATGAACAATTTGAGGATCTAGACAGAAAAAATAAATGTTGAATGTTCCTAAATTCTCGTTTAAGGTCAAATAGTTCATTTGTTGAAATCAAAATTTGCATAGTTTTGTTCCTTATTTTCTGATTGAGAACTTTGCGAGAATTGGTTTTAACATTATGATAAAAGTTTCTCCAAAATTGGTATTAGAAGTAGTCATTTGACCTAAAAGTAAAAACAAAAAGAAATAGGTATACTCTGCTAACCAAAGATGAAACTAACACATGAGAAGAAATAAAAGTTTACCATTTGAATATATACATTTCAAGTTTTATTAGTTTTCCAGCACCCCTACCAATACCATCCCTATCAATTTTATTAGTTGTATTTATTTGAATAATAGAAGTAAGTTTGCTTAATAGAACATAACGAACATCTTCATATTACAAATCGATCTAGTCTACAAAATACCACTCAAAGACCATAAACCCAATGAAAGACATAAGTAATTATTTCTGGCTGATAAAAATTATAACCACACATTAATACGGTGAAATCCAAAGTCTTGAAAACTTTAGTCAAACAATTTGGTAGCTTTCAGTAACCAATTGTGTTCTCTGAGAAAACTTTGGAGCAGGGCCCGTCTTTCAGCGGGTTGACCTGCAACCATATTGTTCACGTAATTTCTCATTTGCTTGATATAAAAATAAAATAAAATAAAAAATGACTGAATATAAATTTTAAAAAAATACCGAGATATTAAACATAAATACCTTCATGTTGCTGAAAGTAGTTGTTGCAGAGAAACACACAGAGATCGGGAAGAATGCTGAGGTGTCAGCTGGAGGAACTACAAACTCCATTGACCCGCTACATAATTTCACGGGTTAGACACAAAAAAAGGGTTTACCCGCCCAACACATTTGTCAGGTTAAATAAACCGGTTTAACCCGTCAACCCGTTTAGATAATCGGGCCACTGTGTTAGGGTGACACTTTTTAAAAAGAAAAGGAAAATTTAAATAGATTAATGATTTACTTACGTGCGGTTTGAGTCAGTGGTTATATAGATTCTATATTGTACAATATGATTAAGAATGCAAAATGAAGGTAATTTGAGGATTAAGTTCCAAAAGGGAGTACAAATTTTTATTAAAAAAAAAGTACAATATAGAGGTTAATCCAAATCCAGAACCACTTCCAAAATTATTATTATTACCACTTGAAATACCCATATCATTACTAAATCCACTATCCAATCTTCCCATTGATTGTAAAGATGAAAATCCTCCTTTGTCCATTTTACCCCTTTCAATCTACAAAAATCACACAAATGGTTGTTAAATCAGAAAACAAAAGGCATAAAAAACTGAAACTTTATTAACTTTACCTAGCTTTTATCAATCTCATTGGTAACATCTTTTGTTTCATTAATTTTGCCCCGCAATACCAATTTGTGCAATCTTTCCTCGTGACTTTCCATCTAAATGTATTGTTTCACTTACGCAACAGTTACATTGTAATGCAAATACGCACAAAGTGAAATAAGGGAAATTAAACTTATTTATGCAAAAAAAAAAAAGATACAACTTTGGAAAGAAGCCTCAAGAATATTGCTTTGTTTGTTTGTCACAAGTAGCAGATATAAGGTCTCAATCGGCTGTTTCAACATAAGTATGTTGTTTCCAACCGATTTAGGAAAAGCTGCAAGAATTCTAATTCGAGACATATCAACAAACTGCCTTGTAACAAGTGCGGTAAAAAATAACATGAATATTAGTTAACAACATTATGCCAAATATAACATACGAATTTGAAGTTTAAAGGAAGCTGCATTTGTGTATCGATCTCAATTTCATTTTTCTTTGTATCTATTAAATTGATCTGACAGGATGCCATTATAGTAAAGTGGTTGATTTTCCCATATCATATTTAGACTGCAACGTAGAACCTTACGAATCTGTGAACTAATCTTGCAGTTGCAGATGTGCCTACGGATGCATTATAAAATCATATATATATGTGCCTACTGATTGGAAATAACATTATAGAACTTGGAGCTGAGTGGGAATTGTGATTTTGTTTATAACATCATTCAGCAAATTTCCTATTATTAATATAAGCAAAATTAAAATTGGAACTGTGTAATTTTGCTTAGAGCTAATCGTCAGTCCTATGTACCGTTCGTTTCGTCCGTTCGTCACTCCCACTTACCGTTCGTCGATCGAGTCTTCCAATCTTCGATCTTTTACCCCTTTCTTTCGCGGCTCTCCAAACATTAATTTGGGCCCTTTATTCAGCCACTCCCTTTAGCCCTTTTAATATTTATTGGACTGGGCTAACTGGAAAATGATTAAAATCTGTGTGTCCCTCCCGGGTGGCCCTGCACAAATAGCCGTAAAGAATTAGGCAGTAGTTTTCTGGTTTCAAAATTGCAATAACTTAAACGGTTTCGATTTTCCATATCTTGTCAACTTAAAATTGCAATACTTGTTTCAAAAGTTCAATGAATTAGATGGCCGAAAAAAATGCATTGCCTAAAATGAACATTTTCAAAGAGTGTGTTACACGTTGGGTGAACATTCGGTTTTGAAAATTCATCGTGTTTTTGGTTTTAGTTCTAGCTGTTCGGTTTAGATTTTGGGCCGTGGTCACCTTAACCTAAATAACAAAAACACCAAAACATTTCACAAGTGCACACGTAACGACAACAATCGAGATATTAGTAATCACTAGCCGAATAGAATTAGAATTGATATCTTCAATTCATCTCTACCCCTATATCTCTACTATATATAATAGAGGAATGCCTTTCTAAATATAGTAGGTCTTAAACTTGCCCTTGCCATTAATGGAAGGTCTTAAACCCTCAACCAAAATTGCAATAAAAAAACGCGGGCCTGGAGTTTCGAACTTGGGACCTCACGCAACACATATATTTGACTTACCACTACACCAAATCCAATATTTGGTATTCTAACCGAAACATCTAAACCAGATAGTTAAACCACGCCTGCTAAAAAAGATGTGGAGTAAGTGTTTCATGATGCTTTCTTGCTTCATGATGTTCACCAACTAAACAATAGCATCTGCTTGTAATTTAATTTTGAGTTGTGCAAAGGACTTAAAGATAAACTGAATACAATTTTCTTGTACATGGCTTTGATTCAATATCACTTTTATCTGGATCATGTTACCATGTCTCCAATTATTTTCCTCTTTTATTTCATCATTCATCACGACCAATGTAAACATGTTTAGTTATTTACCGTCTTACTATTGTTATGTCCATAGTCCATAGAACATGAGTTTTGGTTAATTTTCGTTAGTGTAAATTGTTAATAGTGGGCAGAAAAGGGTATGGAGCATTATCTGGTCGATTTGTAACCTTTGAATCATTGATTTGCTTATTATGGAAACTATTGATACTTCAATTTAGTCAACTTGTAACAGCTCCAACATTCCTCGAATAAAGATGTAACCGCCCTTAAATATTATTATTGAATAACAACGGCGGCTAAAATTCAGGAATTATACTTCTATGATTATGCCTTACCTTATGGAATATCCTATGACCTATCATATCTTTAGCAAAATGACACTATAAAAAGAAGGCACAAGATCATGGTTTATGTACCAAGTGTTCGATAATATTCCTAAATGCATTTGTGTTTTTTGATTTTTGATTTTGTACGTCTCTATAAAGATGTTCGCTTATTGCATTATTCTTATAAGGTTATGGGAATACATAAAAGTCTAAAATGCAAAAATTTGGATATCAAACTATCACACTCATCAATGTCTCAGCGGTAGGGGTTGTTGCTCATGCGTAGAACTCGACGCTGAAATTGCTATTGTTGATATGTTATCAGAAGAAGGTGCATTGCGTCATGTAAGAAGGTATATCACTTGGATGATTTGTCATGGAAATTATTAGTTTTGTTTGAATAAATATTAATTTAATTGTCTCTTAATTTGCAGCAACATCAACATTACGGCATAATGGTTACCTTACTCTTGGATTCAAGTCTCAACTATCTCATTCTATATTATTTTATAATAATCATTTGACTAAAAAATGATTCCCTATTTGAAAAGAACATGAACCAAATGGATATCTACATACATACAGGTCATTGAAAGGTAATTCTTGTAATTTTTTTATTTTTTTTTTGCTGCACAATTTGAGGAGACGCCTCTTTAAACAATGTATTTCCTCTCAAATGAAGCAGAAAGTTGTGATTATTTGTTAGTGTCTTAATTTATGGTATTGAATTGTTTCAGGCAAAACAGCCAAGAAAGATTGCGTGGTGTCGGGAGAAGGTCACCTATACTACTATGATGATAGGAAATGTGAAGCAGAGCTGTTTGGGGAGTGAGAAGATCACTAACTTGACTTGCACCCATCGGTTCCATTCGGATTGTGCGTTTCTGTGGTTAAAGAGCGATAAATTATTTTTAGTTTCAATTAACAATTTCACTTATTATATCTTTGTATATAAAACTCTTGCCGACAGCTAATGTAACCCAATTTAGAGTTATGTATGTGTTTTCTTTAAAAATTGAACTCTTGAATATAGAAAGGAGGTATTGTATGTCTCACAAATTTGAACCTTAATCGTTATGTGATACTCCCGCATATTCATCCCACGTAACCTCAGACAGTAATTGAAACCGTGATAATCTTCTTCTTTTTTTATGATCGGTGAAGATCTCCTACGTCTGTACTTTTTTTTCATGGCAACTTTTATTCTCGTATTAATTATTATAGGATACACATTGGTATTATGAAATCCGAAATTCGAAATTGATAAACCGGTTAATTCATTTTTTGCATCTTTAGAATGCTTTTTTTTGTTTGGATCTTCCACTTCACAAGAATGCTTATTTTATTAACCTAACAATTATATGAAGTTGTTCCAGATTGTATGACCCAAATACAAACTAGCTCAGAAAAAGGAACAAAAACTTCTTCTTTCTTGTCATTTACTTGTGGAGCAGTAAGTTTGCATTGTTCTCCAATTTGGTTTTTGTTTCTTCAAATATTAATATCATTCTTTTTAAGTTTTCCTTGTGGAATATGTGTTTTTCTTTTTTGTTTTCTTGCAGATCTTGAACTGTCGTTGCAAATGAAGGAGTTCTTGCCTTTGGCTTTGACTTTCCTGGCAATGGTTAATTGCTATTTGCTACAAATTTTGTTTCAATATAGATATGAATTATAATTTTTAATTATTGTGTAGATTCATTTCAATATGGAAATTGATATAAAGAATTGTTTTTTTGAATGGGTTATAAAGAATTGTTGATTTACGGGCTGTAACTTTGAGCATAAAAACGCTATGTGGCTGCAATTACTGGTCACACCAAAGGTTAAAAACTTTCAATTTGTAACATTTGTAATAAAGTTAACACCTTTAAATAACTGTTATCTTTATCATAAGGATTTTTGCAGGTTGAAATGTGGTGCTTTTATATGCCTCAAAGTTTAAAGATGTTCAAAATGTGGTCAAACATTTGTTGTTGGTTTGACTTGGGAAGTGCTATTGACGGTAGTTTGTAAAGATTACTTGCAGAGAATTAAAAAATGTGGAATCATTTTTGTTACCAATAAAAAGGCTAATGATAGGCTATTAACATTTTTGGAGCCTTTATAGCAGACCAAATTAGGTTTAAAACATAGCTCGAATTTGATTCTAGCATAAAAAATTGTAACTTTTTTTTATTTATAAAAATGAGTTATTTGTGTTAGTTGAAGAAAAACAATTCGAGTGACTTTAAACCCAATTGACCTGTTAGGTTCAAAATATGAATTGTTGTATAAAGTGGTTCACGAGATTTTATTAATTAACAAACCACTCTGAATTTCGATCCATGTTACCCGTTGGGTTTAAAGCATAACAACGAATCTAAATTATTGTATATAATTTATGAGGTTTTCTTAATTAACGTACCACTTTGAGTGATTTTTGACATATTTGATAAGTTTTCATTTGGGCAAACTTTATAGCAAATTCCCTGGGTTTAAAAAACATAGTCATTTTTTCATTGTACACAGTTGTACTAAATGGCTTAAATGATTAAAAAAAACATACTATGAGTGATTTCAAACCAATTTAACACATTTCAAATTTTGCTTGATTGAAAATGTAGTTACCGGGTGCTCGATAATACCTTTACGGAATATTGATCCCTCACAGGGATTATGTAATGGCACAAGACTTATATGTAGAAAGTTTGAGCCAAACTTAATTGATGCACAAATAGCTATTGAAAAGCATGCTGGCAAACGAGTTTTCTTTCCAAGAATACATCTATCTCCTTCTGAAGCCGATATGTTTACTTTCAGGTTGAAAAGAAAACAGTTTCCGGTTCGATTAAGCTTTGCTATGACAATCAACAAAGCTCAAGGACAGACAATTCCAAACCTGGACGTTTATCTGCCAGAAACAGTGTTCTCGCATGGACAATTTTATGTTGCCCTTTCAAGAGGAATTTCACGTGACAATACAAAAGTATTGGTAACTCCAGCAAAAAAAATTATTCTCGACGGAGTTTACAACACAAACGTGGTGTATCAAGAGGTTTTACATGATGAGTAAAACGCATAAACATACATTTCTTCCTTGTATTTTATACTTAATTAGGTTTATTGTTTTACCTGTATTTTATACAAAGTTTTCATGCTTATGTATTGTATTCGTTATAAAAATATGTAACCAATGGACTTTTAAACGCCAGGAATATATAGTTCGCAGCCCGCCGCATCGCGCGGGTTTTAACCTAGTTATAATATAATGCATTTAGTGGGTAAGGGTAAAAATGTCCAACTATTAATTTAAGAACACGGTGCTTCTCTTCCTTCACACCCCACCGTCTTCTTCTAACTGCCACCACGTCTCTTCAATTGATAGGGAACAATTCAATTGATTTCATCTTCAACCGGCATCTCATAGCACCCTTTCCTCCAATAGTCGCCTCCTTCCATCCGCCTATCACCCCGTCCTCTCTGCAACCCCTAATTCTATTCAGTTTTCTCTTCAACCGTCACCACCATGGTATCTATAAATACAACTTCCAAATTCGACTATTGATGACTCGCATGAAGATGTTTGCTTTATTTGCTTCCATCGATGGTGTCTGTTCCTGCTCTGCTAAAATTACCAACAGAGTCTCTTCAATTGGTTTAAATAAATAAATTTAGTGTCATATACGCTGTTGAATATTAAAATTCGTATTCGCGAGTATTTGTTAATTGGTTTCAATTTCTTTGTCAAATCCATTCCAATAGGCACCCCACTGGTTTAATTGATTTACATTACCTCTTCAATTATCATTTACTTTATCATCAACAGGTGCTCTGGATATGGTATATTCGATTTAATTTATCATTTCTAATTCAATTGTGCTTGTTTGGTTTTGATTTTGGTAACTACTTACGTAAGAACAAAGGCCTTTATACTGTTTTTTGTATTAATATCCACAATTAACATGTTAAGTATTAGTGATTTTAAATATGGTCAAAAGTTTGACCCATACAGTAGACATTTGTGTATTATGCAATTTGAACGGGTCGATCTGAAAAGTAGAAATATTGTCCTTTTATCCCGCCGCGGGTAAAGGACTAATCTATATCTATATCTATACTCCTATATAAAGGATTTAGGGGGTAAGGGTAAAATAGGCAATACATTAATTTAAGATATCTGTGAAACCCCCATCCCTGCCCTTTCTTTTGAACGAAACCGTCGTTCTTCCTTCCAACCGTCTTTCTTCTTAACACAGTCGCACCCTTTCGCTTCCTCCTTCACAACCCTTCATCAATCAGCAACCGACGCCTCAATACAACCGTCGTATCAGTTAATCATCTACTCCCTCCGTCCCTTAATAAAGTTCTCATTTCTCATGGGCACATGTTTTTAGGAGATAGTTAGTGGTGGGTCCTTAGTAATAAATTTGATTAAAATATAGGGTTTTTTGTAGAGAGAAAGTGTTTTTAGGAGATAGTTAGTGGTGGGGTATATGGTAATAATATTATTTTATTGAGTGGGTCCCTCTAATTTAAGAAATGAGAACTTTATTTTGGGACAAACATATTAGGGGAAATGGGAACTTTATTAAGGGACGGAGACGGAGGGAATATTTAAGTGCTTCCTTTTCCGCTTCCTTGCACCATTCCTTGATCCTTTCACCATTCCGTTGATCGGAACTACTCTGCTTAGACACGATGGTTGATTTCTTCTTTCAAATCAATTTTTCATTATCTGTATGTATGTATATGTATTTCTTTTTGGTCTAACTGATTTAATGAAGCCCTGATATTTGTTCGAATCCGTTAATTTTATGTATTTGCAAATTTTATGGTTCATTTCCATTAATGTTTATTAATAATTAATAGTAACATATTATTAAATGATGTGTTCAATATAGATTTTCAACATTACTGATTTACTGCATCAACGTTTAATTCGGTTGAAAAATCACAAGCAATGTTGGAAGAACCAGTCATTCCAATATGTTCATCTCTAAGATCTCTTCTGAATTTACAAATATAATATCGGTGATTTATTAATTTATTGCACCTATGTGTTAATTAGTTTATCCTTTTGTACTATTTGTAGTTATTATAGTGATGTCGTGATTGCTTTTGTTGGTGGAAATGAACAGGAAGAAACTGAAAAATGCATGTATATTATGTGACGAGGGGATCATCGTTCCAAATGTATGTTTCCTTATTACATCCAGTTATAGTTTTCTTCTGTACAATTAATTGTACAACTTCAGGCTTTGCTTAATTGTTATGGAGAAATTTACATAATACTCTCCATTTTATATTTTTAGCATTATTGATCAGTTTACACATCAAATTTTCGTGTGTATTATAATACATTTTTCTTATCTCATTTACACTACAATGTCCATAATTTCTAACAATTAAACTTTGGTTTATTGCTGAGTTATTGAGTACACCCATAAAGTAGGATTGTTTATTACGCAATTTCAACGGGTCGACCCGTAAAGTTGAAATTTATGTCTTTTTATCCCGCCGCATTGCCGAGGGTAAAGGACTATAAGTTAAAACGTACGGAAATGCAAGAAACATTTACGCTTCAAAAGTAGAATGCAATCAATACAGTTAAAAAGCACACAACAATTCTACCAACCAAACGTCTTCAAAAACAACATCCCATCCCCACGTATTAAAACTACCGAATAAACACTACAATCCATAAACAAACCACTCGAACCGGTTTGCATTAACATCCCCCACTCCAAATCCGTACCTATAGATATAGCGGAAAAGCCAACAACCATCGTTACAAAACGAGTACAAAACTAACAAGGCGGTTATTATAGAACATATTTTTCGGGGTATTTTGTAATGATTTAATGGCATTACAACGTAGTCGATTAGGGCTAAACGTTTACAACCATTGTTCTGGCCGACCCGTTTGCCTTTTTTACATATCAAAGAAACACCGAACATAAGCATTGGTTGTATTTGGTCTGATAAAATACTGATTTTTAAGAAATATATATATAAAAAGAATAAATGAGAACTCACTTTCATAGACCAAAAGTTCCTCATTGTCATCAACTTCTGCTTCCAACATATAACAGGCAGGCTTACCGATTCCATTATTGGTTCAACCTATGCCAAAAACATGTGGTTAGTGGATTTTTAAGAAACAATTCACAAATAAAGTAACCAACCCCACCGTGCTGAAACAAAAATCATGATTGCATAATATTATGTAAAAAAAAATTCATCAAGAAAATGCAAATAAGAATCAGTATGTAAAAAAAAATTAAACATAATATTATAAATATCATCACATATTACCGAGTGTGTAGTTGAGCACCGTCTACAACTAATGAATCTCTATCTCTATCTATGTCTAATACTTGATATATCTCTAATACATATATATCAGATATATCTCATGCATATCATATTTATCATCTAATACTTAACAATAACCACTAAAGTTATAACCTAGAAAATTAAACACCAAAAATTGACATGAGACGATTAATTTAGGTCATTTGTTCTGCAACGAAGGACGAAGGTTAATTCATAAATGAATCAAGGATGAGATTAATGGTTACAAAAACAAATGAACCCATAAAGGCCACAAAAATTGATAGAGAATGTTGTTGAGAAAAATACATTCATATGGATAAAAATAACTAATGATAAAATTAAGATACTTGTTTCACTTTTGGTGGCAGTTAAATTTTCTGGTATTAAATATATTTTTGTTGCTACTGATGTAAGGAGTACCTAAATGCTATCTTATAGGATGATAATAAAGCTAACGGGTCATGTTGTAGCACATACAATTAGTAAATTGGTGGCAAATTACCATTACAGTTATAATTTTCCATTACATATTAGTATATTTATGAGCAAATTACCTGGTCCCGTCTTCCCATACAATTATGCCCCTGAAAAATGAGTGAATTCATCTCCTTTCTTTCGATCAGCAAGTGATAATGCAACACCTGCATATATATATATGGTTTATCAAGAGCTGGAATTTGAATGTAACACTGTTCTTAATCTAATCAATACCCTAGTGGATGAATCAAAATCATTAAGCCCTAATTACAAAAACCAGCGAAGGTAACCTAATTACAAAAACCAGCAAATTGCAATTGAATAAAAAGAAACTAATAAGAAAAAAAAAAAACGTGAAAGCTTAACAAAAGAAATACTAATAGCAGAACCAAATAGTAGTAATCGAAAACTTTACCTGAATGCAGCAAGCGAGTACTTTTTGCATTTTCTTTTATACGGTGTGGTCAGAATTTTGATTAACAAAATTAGATTCGTAAAAAGAAGAAAGAGGGAAGATATGATTGGTGAATCGATTTGTGCGGTGGGTGATCGTTGAAGATGCGTGAAGATGTAGTCGGACCGCCGGCAACGATGACATCAAAGGTGGAGAAGGTTTATGAAACCCTAGATTTGGAAAAAGAAGGAGGGAAGAGAGGATCGGTAATTCGATTTTTGTGGTAGTGATCGGTAAAGATGCTTGAATTTAGACCGCCGGCGATGATGACAGCAAAGGTGGAGAAGATTTCCCTAAAAAGTAGAAGAGTAGCAGGGGAATTATGAAGATGATAAGAGATGAAGAGTAATGAACGCAAATATGAGATAAGGGGTAAAATCTCAGTTCTGTTCATGAACCGTAGATGAATAGGGAAATTTGGAAATGTTGGTAAGGTAATGGTCCAACTTACAAGTTTAGTTTGACTTTCAAAGTCAAATAAACTGAATTTTAGCTTCAAATTTGGTATCATAATTTAACATTGTTTAAGAAATCTTTTCGAATTTACTCATTTTACCTCAAACCTTACTCAAAACAATATTCTCAACCGATATAACAAAGCTGTGAAATTGTCAAATGATAGAATTGTTTGTTAAGTAAAATCTCAACTGAATACATGATATTAGATACAAACTTAATCATTTTACTTGTAATTTTGATAATGTACGGAAATAAATGATGAAAAGTAAAAACAAACCAAGATCACCTCTACCAATAATAAGACCAACCTAGAAGCAATTAAAAGGCCCACTGTGCAGTGAGCTTAATCAAGCTTCAAAGACAATTATTAAATAAAACAGAAATAAAATTAGTAGAAATTCCACAAACTACAGAGATATTTTCCACCTCTTTTAAATTCGTCACCTCACCCAATGCAACCTACAGTGCCAACATTTATCAATGTACCACAAAATTAACACACACATACATATACAAATATCAGATCTCAGAAACTTGTACCACATACCAACATTTTTTGAAAAAGCTTATAAAGTTCAACAATTTAATAGTAATAATTCAATTACCCAGATCAGATAATCTGATTATAAACAAATAAACATGCATTTTATCATGTAAATCCCAATGGGTCTAGATTATAGAGATTTAATTTATCAAATAAATTAATAAGCATAAATTTAAAACATGCCTTTTATCATGTAAATCCAATGTATCATACAGTTGGAGGGTCCATCCAGTGAATAAATAACAACAAATACCTGCATAATTTGCATAGAATTAATTTCTTGAAATATATAAAATTCAAAACAGAAAAAATGATATTAAAATAAGGTGTTTGCACATGCACTGTTGGCTCAACAACCATGTCATACGATCACAGTTAATGGATGTCCTTAATCAAAGTTTTACAATTGTTTGTCCGGTAATCTAGCAGATATAATAATAATCTTAACATAAATATCACAGGTTACCCAACTGTAACCTCAAAATTCGTAATCAAAAAGCAAATACACATTGTTTTCGTTTTAAGAAACAAACATAATAAAAATCAGAAATAAAAGACACGATTAAAAAGCTTACCAACTGTTTTTGGCACAAGATGCAATATCATACAATACAATAACAACTGGATAATAGCCTTCAGCAGTGATAATAGCCTTTATATGCTGCAACATACCCATAGATAACCAGAGACAATAATTACTTCAAACACAATTTTCAATCATAAACTAAATTAAAAATGTGGTTTCATACTAGCCCAACGTGCTTATGGAAAAAACACTTTTGTTAAACAAATTCAGTATAAACTACAAATTAAAGATTTTTTCCCAAAGAGAATAAAATCTAGACTTACCTCACATCTCGGTTGAAATCTTTCGAGTCTTCATAAGAAGCAACCCGTTGATATATGGTCTGGTGTTGGTCAATCGAAGTCAAAGACAATAATAATTCACACAGATGAAGACCCAAACTTGTTGGCCAAAAAGAGCAATGAGTTGCAGTGTAAATTCTAATCACATTCTTTAAAGTAGAATTTGGAAATAATACATACCTAATAATGCATAAGCAGCTGCCAGAAAACCCTGTGGATAACACAAATGAGACAAAAAGTGTTAACGGTATCTATTAATGCATAATTAATAGTATTAAGATGATAAATATGATCTTATTAATAAAGTGAGTTAGGAAATCGTAGTCTTGCCACACTGTACCCAATAACGTGACATTAAATAGAAAATCTGGATTCAAAATGCTTTTATTTAAAAGAATTTAAATACAGATTTGAATTAAGCAGTGAATGCATATAGTCGTTAACTTTTCTCACTCTACATTAAACAAGCCCACATACAAAATTAATTAAAAAAAAAAATCAATTTATCCTAATAGTATAATTAAATATGAAAGTAGTTCTAAAATGCAAATGCTTACATGTTTGAAGATCGCTGGCAGGGGAGGTCCTGGATCAATAACAAAGTCAATGCAAGTCAACTTCTTGATCAAAAGTCAACGCATACATCAAAAGTCAACTTCTTGATTATGCCAGCAACTGATAACTTGTTCATGGATGAAATTAGTGCTGCTTCATAAGTAGATGGAGATGAACAACTCATGCTTTTCTCTCACCCTTCATTAAACAAAGCCACATACAAGATTAATTAGAAATCAGTTAGTCCAAGACTAGAATTAGTTCTGAAAGTAGTGATCAACTTCTAAATTTCAAATGCTTACATGTTTATAGTTCGCTGGCTTTGAAATCAATTTTTATTGACCAATCAGAATTGCCTCCCAGGATCTATAATTGCCTCAAAAGGTCCAATATATATACAGGGGAGGTCCTGGACCAATAAGAAAGTCAACGCAAGTCAAGTTCTTGATCGAAAGTCAACACATCAAAACAAAAAAAAAGTATGTACATACCAGAATTATTTATTTTATTTTACTTTTTCTTATTTAAAAACCTAAAAGTGTCCTAGAAAGAATTCAAACAGTGTAAACAATTATATTTATAATTATAATTGAAAATAAGGTATAATTAATACACAAATTGAATAAAACACGGAGTGAAAATACTTGCAAGATAATAAAGTAGAATAAAACAAATTAAGAGAAAATTAAGGAATACAGCAACAGATCTTACTACCTAATTTTGCTGGTCAAAAAAAAAAACCTAATTTTGTTCAATATTCAATAAGCAAAAAGGTAAAGAACAGAAATTTAGCATCAAATTCATGCCTAATTTTGTTATATCAGCAACAGATCCATAACATAAACACCGGAATTAGTCAAATTAGTGAACATAACCTGCACTAGATGCGAGACGACAGCAGAAGATTGGGGTTTCGGCTCTGCGACGGTGGAGGTTTCAGCAATTCCCACGGCGGCGGTGTCAGGTGTACGACGGAGGAGGCTAGGTATTTCAGCAAATTTCGACGGCGGATGGTTGAGGTGTACGACGGAGGAGGCTAGGTATTTCAGCAAATTTCGACGGCGGATGGTTGAGGTGTACGACGGAGGAGGCTAGGTATTTCAGCAAATTTCGACGGCGGATGGTTGAGGTGTACGACGGAGGATGCTAGGTATTTCAGCAAATTTCGACGGCGGATGGTTGAGGTGTACGACGGAGGATGCTAGGTATTTCAGCAAATTTCGACGGCGGATGGTTGAGGTGTACGACGGAGGAGGCTAGGTTTCCACGGCGAAAACTCCAACCAAAATATTAACAAAATAAAAATTTACACGCTATTAACAAAATATATTATTAATCAAGTAAAAATTAATTGTGTCATTAGTTAACGTACACAAGATTTACTTAATCTATTCTAATTATCTACAATGATAATTAGTATCACACTACAATACTTACTTCTAATCCTAATTAATGGCTATGTTTATATATCACACTGAGGCCTTTTACCTCTTATTTTTTATTTACAATATAAACATAGCAAAACGACCTAAGTACTATCATCTGGGCCATCTGGCATGCTAGCACTACAAAAAAAAATGACTTTTTGCGGCGAGAAAAATCGCCGCAAAAGCTCCAAAAATCGCCCCAAAAGAGTTTTTGCGGCGACCTCTCGCAGCAAAAAGATCGCCCCGAATGCGTCGCAGTTTTTGAGCTTTTGCGGCGACAGTTTTTGAGCTTTCGCGGCGAGCCTTTTTGCGGCGAGCCTTTTGCGGCGATGCCTAGCGACTTGAATTTGGCCTTTTGCGGCGACCTTTTTGCGGCGAGCGTCGTCGCAATGTTTTTTTTTTTTTTTTTTTTTTTTTTTTTTTTTTTAGTTTCTGCTGTATTTAGTAATTCTACCTGCTATTTCCAAGTAATAATTTTTAAAACTTGCTTTATGTAACAAATCCCAACAATAACATTAACACAATCAAATATTTTAAAGTTAATCATTTCATACAAAACATCTAGTAAAGTTAACAAGCCGAACATGTTTGAAAGTTAACAACATTAACATTTAACTTAAAAAGTATAACAACCTAGTTATCATCATCGCTATCGGTATCATCTTCATCACGAGCTAAATCGGTACTATGATCTTCATCAGCAAATTGTAACTTTCCATATCCATTATCTGCCAGAAATTTATAAAATTATAGAAAGAAATTAAAGATAGAGGAATGGGTCAATTGGGTCTAACATGATATTTATTGTTCTTGTCGCCTTGCAATTCCTTAATCAAAACTTCAGCAAGCAGGTTATGTGGACGAGGTAGTGTTGCAAGCTGTCCTGCAATCATCAACAAAAATTTAAATCATAAAAGTGGTTAAATTAAGATATTAATGCACAAAAAAAGATTAAAAAAAACTAAATGCCTCACGACAATGGTAGTTTGGACTAGGTAATATAGTTGAATAAAATGTAATGATACGAAGAAATTGACAAGCCTGCAGAGCATATAGTTAACTAAGAACCTTCATATATATAAACTGCATACTTGATAATGTATTAATTTTTGTTGATGTAAATATGCATAGTTGTTATATGTATAGATACATTAACTGCCTAATAGTGTGACATGACCTATTTTCTTGAGAAAGAAGTCCTTGAAACTAGTACACTTTTACCTCACTTTACCCAATAATACAAATATATATATAAGCATTTATTGTGTAACTGTTTAAAGATGTTTGGTAAAAATTCCCACTTACAACGTATGAGAAATGTGTAGAATTGTTCGCTCTTGGATATGAAAGGATGGAAGGTCCACTGTACCAGAAGAAAAGTCAAACAGTACAAAAGACTAAATCAGGACAAACTGTACATAACAATCATAAATGCAGAATAAGGTAGAGACATAACTAATTAAAATTCACAAATATTAAAGAGAAAGAGTAATTAGCAAATACCAACACAAGTGACAGAAAGACAAACGTGAATACGCTCACTAACGTGTGCTCTCTCCTGCGGCCTGCGGCCTGCCCAAGTTCCTAAATCAAGACAAACTGTACATAACATATTTTTGCATATTGGTATCTATAAACTTTAGTAACGCGTTTTACATATAAGCAAAAATTAAGCTTTCGATTATACTTACAGGAAGCAGAAAGAATCCAGTATCTTGAAGAAATTCATTAATGTTATAAGGTGATATCTGTTTTCCTAAGAAATTCATTGAATTCGATACTTTATGCTATGTCAAATGTAGCCCAATCCTTCAAATATTGTACCTGGTACCAAATTGGAAATTTAGAGTGTTTGGAAAAAAACAGATTACGGTTGCGATTTTCTGATGATTAATGGTCAAAATAGTTAGATTTGAAAGAAGATGAGCTCTGCTACAAAACTCACCCATATTTATCATGTGAACATCAGGGGAAAAAACATGAAACACGTGTGCAGCAATCCGTTCATATTGAAGATGAAAAAAGTCAAATGCTGCTAATTTCTAGTTTTCATTCACATTAAATTACCAATAATCATGTAAATTCAAACTATCCACAGTTCAATTCATCCGGACACTAGATTAAACCCTAAAACATTTCAATTCAAATTGGTCTTCAAACACTTAATCGACTCACCGAAAATAGAAAAATGTAAATCAAACAATAAGAATAGTCATTGCATCCGATTCCAGAAGAAACAAAGTATCAATTGAGCATAAGAAACCTGCAACCATTAGTGATGTAATCACGAGTGATGAATACCGTTAGTAGTACAAATTTCATAAATAAATACATACAAATCGACACAAGCAAAACAAATCAGTTAAATAAATCGAAAAACAGTCAATTACACAGCTTAACATACCTCGTCGGTGGTGTTGCGGTTGTGGTGTTGCGTCGGTGGTGTTGAAATCGGTGGTGGCCGGTGGTGATTCGGTGTTGGTGGTGGCGATGATTCGGTGTTGGTGGTGGTGATTCGTCAGAGGTGGTGCTGGTGGTGGTGCTAGTCGATCTCTCGTATCTCATCTCTCTCGCCGGTTACTGGTAATGAAAATGGTAATTGGAGACACGTATTAACCTAGGCTTCGTTTAGTCTTTTGGGGCATCGCTTTTTGCGGCGAGCTCCGACCTTTTGCGGCGATACCGAAGTATTTTGGGGGGAAATTAACCCGCCTAATATTTCGTGGCGGAAAAACTGAAACGCGCGTCTTGGTTTTTGTCTTTTTGTGTCTTTTGCTGCGTAAGCTCATCGCCGCAAAAACTAAGCATGTCAAAAACCCTTTTTTCTTGTAGTGTAGTGGGGTTGCTCCGATTCCTTTCCTTCTTTTGACGGTCAGCTTTCCTCTCCAATGCCTTTTCCTTGTCGGAGCGCCGGTTGGATGCCACCACTGTTTTGTCCAAAGGTTCTGGTAAATTAGCTTTCTCCCTCATTTTAACTTCATCCCATAAGTCGTTGCTGCTAGCTCCAATTTTGGTGCTGGTGGTCATCGGATCCCCTGTTCCGGTTGTCTTGGTGGTGGTGACCGTCATCTCCTCCGTCTTCTTGGCGGTGGTAGAGACTCCACCACCGGAGTTTTCTTCCAAGCTCATTGCTTGCCGGAGTTTTCTTCTAACACGTTGATTGCCGGAGTTTTCTTTTGCTTGCCGGAGTTTGTAATTTTAACAATAAGCTATATTGTTTGTGTTTGTCACCATGCTTGATACAACCTGCAACCATGTGTATTTATAGAGCATTGAAAACGCGGTTATTTCCACTAGGAAGCTAGCTACTCACAGTATGTGCATGATACTAGAATGCCTCCGGTGAGCGTGTTTTTACTTTGGGTTAGAAGCAGAAGCTAGTGTTAGACTATATTTTCATCTTGGCTTTGTGGGATCATTAATGTTAGAAGAATCTCTCATATCTGATCGATTTAAATACATAACTGCATGAAACATCAATTTAAAATTTTAAATGCATAATAAGAACCCTAGTGTGGGAAGCACCATCAACGTCTCTTCCAAGGTAATTAAAATGTAGTAGTTATATGAATTTTGTTTTGGGGCTTCAAATACATTTTGGATGAACTTTTTGTTTTGTCAAACACTGCAATCATTGTAGAATAGGGAGCTCAGCTAAGCATAAATGATGATAGCTAATACGTATTTTTTGGTGTTCGAGTTGACCCGCCGGTTGAACTGGTTGACCCGTGACCCGGCCATCACACCGGGCCGTGTCATAACCCGGGTTTTAAAACATTGAAGATTTGTGCTTTTTCACTTAGCTACTGATCACCATTTAATGAACTTCTTTTCTTTATTTACATAAGAGATTAAATGATTAAATTTGTATTACAGTTATATTATAAAATATCATAGCTTTTATTAAAATTTTCATATTGTATTCCAGTTACATTTTTAACAATGGTATTCTTAACAATTGTATTCAACAATAGTAATTTTGTTAGGGTTGATCTTTTTAGTAATTATTTAGCAAAGATGAACTGCAAGAATAATGTTCAGTTCCTAGAATTGAAATGTGAACAAGTAATTTAACACTTAACTAAGAGTAATTAGGAAATTAACAAAAGAACACATTTCAGTAGACGAGATTTATAAAAAGGAATAATTATTTATAATTAGTAGATAATAATTTCCGAATACAATATTGCGTGACCTATTTTTGTTGTACTAAATCTCCAAACTCGGAGGACATAGTACTCGCAACGGCTAACAAAGATTTGGCTGGCGAGTAAAGTGCCACCGCATCTCGAATTTCATGTGAATACTTGCGGTAAACCAGTCGAGTTTCAGTGTTCGCAAGCAAATGAAATCTCACGAGCATCTTTGCACACTCCATCACCTCCATTTCCTTAAATCCCGTTTGCTTTTCCAATGTCTTGGGCCACACGTCCCTCTTGTTTAACGTTGCACGTGCTGCATACACTGCTGCTGCAGCCACCATCGATGGATAAAAGTTTATTATTTCGTACTTCAACATTCCCAATTCCGCATAAAAATACACCAAATTCTCCATCTATTATCATTATCAAAACGCAAATGAAATAGAAAAGTAATTTGGTTACGAAAAATATTACAAAACACTCACTATGCTTTCAGTCGGGTATTCTATAGCTTTGATGTAGCAAGGGAGAAAAGAATAGGGTGTAGGGACGTGTATTTTGCATTCCAATCGAGTCAAAATTTGTTTCTCCAAGACCAAAACTTCTTCATGTTTGTAATTATCATCAGGGTAAAGATAATTGGCCAGCAAAGCAAGAGATTCAGTGGTGGGGTCTTCGAACTCCTGAACTTGTGCGTATTTTGTTGCCATGGAGAGTGGAGCGAGCCCCAAGTATTTAAATTTATCTTTAGCGTCGTCACAGCCCCCAAGAAACGGTCAAAAATGCTGATTGCTAGGTATAATGTTTCCGTTGTTAGATCAGCGTAGTAGTGAAACGTCATTAGCCGATTAATTAGAATCTCCCTAACTTTGGGGATGAGTTCGGGCTGTAAATGCAGATAGTCCTTAACTTTTCTCTCACCCTGCATTAAACAAACTCACTTACAAAATTAATTAATAAAATCAATTTGTCCTAATAGTATATTAATTAGATCTGAAAGTAGTGATCGACTTCTAAAATGCAAATGCTTACATGTTGCGGGGGATGTCCTGGATCAATAACAAAGTCAATGCAAGTCAACACATCATTAAAACAAAAAAAGTATGTATATGTATATTACGTACGTGCATCATCGGAGGCAACTGATAATTTGTTCATGGATGAAATTAGTGTTGTTTCATAAGTAGAGGGACATGAACTACTCATGCTTGCAACCTGCACGTGTCGTCGGAAAAATTAGATCCACAAACCAGAATTATTACTTTATTTTATTTATTTTTTCTTGTTAAACAAGATGTAGACTAGCATAAATGTACACGACTCATTCCAGATGGAAATGTAAATTTTATTATTATAAAACAAAGAGATAATTATGGAATGCGCCAACATGTCCATTTCCATTACAGTACATTACTACTTAATTTTGTTCAATAAGCAGAAAGGAAAAGAACACAAGTATAACATCAAAATCATAGGCAAAATCATTTTTATTTTGCCTAATTTTGTTATATATCAGCAACATATCCACAACATAAACATTGCATTAGTAAAAATAACCTGCAGTAGACGCCACATAAGATAGGATTTCGGGTGTTCAACGGTGGAGGGTGGAAGTTTTAACAATTCGAGCTGTAACACCAACATTTATAGTAATAATAATAGAATATGATAAATGTAAATATGCAATACGAGATCCAGGTCATAAAAGTGACAATATATTTGTTATTAAATATTAATATATTATTAAATAGGATGATATTTTATTTAATAGAGTACTAATCTATTAATTAAATAGAACTAAGTGGGGTGTTTTGGAATTGGGACGTCTTAATTAAAATGCAGCCCATTTTACTTACCGTCCAGCCCACAATTCGTAACTCAATGGTTTCAAGTGGGTTTAATTTCTTATTCTTATAAATTTTGGGTTTCGTTAATTTTAGATTTGCTTTTAAATGTATAAAAATTTATACTATCAATTTATGGAGAAGTAATTCAAAATTCGAATCATTCTTCTAAAAAAGAATTGTGGCGGAAATATTACGTATTGTCGGTATAAGTGTAGCCGGTAAATTACACTTCGAAGTTGCATGTGGCGAAAAATTGCCGTCGGCATAAGGTTTACCGGAAAAGTTTCCGGCTACACCTATACCGACAATACGTCATCGGTAAAATATTTCGTTTAAATAGAAATTCGAATCATTTTTCCTAACGGGTTAGAATCCCAGAAATTGGGTAGCACCATTGTCAGGATCGAATAACCAAACAAGTTATTATAAACCCAGATCTACTAACACAAGAAGTTACAGCGGATTAACACTTGTATTATTAGATTAAGAACAATGTAAACTGCAATTGTATGAACAATAATAAGAACACAGTTTATCACAAAAAGCTTCAATGTATTAATTCGATGCGATCAAATACACGTATGTTTACAATTCATAAGGAACTATATATAATAGTCCTTGAAGCCTAAATTATTAACCTAGTTATTCTAGGAATCGATTACAATTGAATTACATAAAGATTTACATGTCATAACTAACTATGCTAAAATCTTGGACTCGATCAGCTCTAAATATAACATCAGTAGTAACGTTGATCGTCAGTAGTATTCATCATCAGTAGTAACATCCAAGTTAAACATCAGTAGTATACTTGATCTTCAGTAGCATTTTGCCTATAGCAGTAGTAAGTCAAGATCAGTAGTAATGTCTATTAACAGTAGTAATTCAATTGTCAGTAGTAGAACCTTTATGTTCTAACAATCTCCCCCTAAACTTGTTAATTCTTTGTGAATTACTCAAGTTTCTTTTGTTCTTCTTCTTCCCTCTTCCTTTTCCCTAAGGTTCTTTGATTCTGAGCTTTTCTTTGAGCAATGATGTATTTGCTGTTTCTTTTGGTGAAATAATTCAGTTTATTTTGAAACATAACTTCATCATATGGCTTCATCATTGTATTTGTGAATATCTGATACATTGTTTCTTCAGAGTGTGGATATTCTTTTTCGTATAAGTACAGCTCACAAGTCTTGCTTGATCTTTCAAAGAAGTACATATTTGCAGTGGGGAGTACATTCCAAGCATAAACATTTTCTGGATTTGTAAATATTTCTGGGTAGTTATCTGGATAAAATGCAGCATCAATCATCTTTGTTAGATATCCAGCACCAGAATCTTTCCATTGCTTCTTTGACATCCTTCGTTTTCCAATGATCAGAAGTTTGATTACATCACTTCTTGAACATGATCTAATCAATGGTAACCATCCAGTAAATCTTTGAACGATTTTGTCTTCCCTTATAATTTCTATTACATTATTAGGCATAACTCTCCAATTGATGATTGGATTGTTTTCAAGGGGAGCAACTGGAACTTCAAGAACAGGAATAATTTGATCTGTTTTTGATTTCTTTTTAACCTTCTGTTCTTGTGGATGAGCTTTTCTTTTCTTTGTTTGGGGAATGGAGGATTCACCAGCAGTTGATGTACTGCCAGTTTGAATTTCTTTTGGACTTATTGGAACTAAGGCTTTTGTTTTTGTCTTTTCTTTTTCTTCTTCTACCTCTTGTTCAGCCAATTCTTTCTTCTTTGCAGTGCAATATTTATCTATAATGGAGATCATCTTCATTCTTCCAAAAGATTTTGCACTATGCCCTTTTGACTTGAGAAAGTTAATCATAGTTTTCTTCTGTTCAAAAATTTCATCTGGTAACTCACCTTTTGTTCTTTTACTTTCAGCTACCAGATCTTCAAGGCAGTTTAGATGTTCTTCTTCAATTTGTCTAAGTCTTTTAAATTCTGCTTGTTGAGCTTCTATCTGAACATCTTTTATTTGTTGAACAGGTACTTTAGCTGCTTTTCTTTTCTCTTCATCAGCTATGGCAATATCCACTTTATTTAAGTATCTTCTATGCTTCACCTTCCATCTTGATTGTTTCTCAGGTCTGACATGGTTAATTTTGTTTAACATGTGGTGACCTAAGGCTCTGTTGGGGTAATCATCATCCCAGATTTCTTTTCCTTTTCCAATACAAGCTGGAAGTATAGATGTAGGTGGAGGAGAGTATTTCATATCCGGAATACCAGGAAGTACAAGTTTTGGATAAAACAAGATAAGTTGGTTTTCTGGTAGTATTTTGGGATGTGGAGGAAGTGTGCATTCATCTACTTCAAACCAATTCACATTATCATCAATGTCAGGTATGATAAGTGGTTGATCAGGAGTTGGTGGTTTTGAGATGATGACATATCTTTCTCTTTCAATAAGTTCAGGGATTTCTTCTTCCTCCTCATCAGTAGTAACCAAGGTGGTTTCTACTGGTATATTTGCTACTGGCTCAATTTGTCTTTCAACGTTTACTACTGGTGAGGTTGTTTCAGTAGTTACTACTGCTAGGTCATCAGTAGTAACAATTAACTCTTCTTCTGCAGTATTTACTACTGGTGTATCATGACCAGTAGTACCAACCTCTTGATCCTTTTCATCAATAATCACCATAGGATCAGTAGTATCCGTATCAGTAGTAACCTTTTCACATTGAACTTCTTTTAAATTAAGAAGGGCTGCTGCTGCAATTGATTGATCAATCATCTCTTGGTTTGATCTTTCTCCCCCTTAGTGATCTCAACTTGTTGAGCCTCACTAACAGCAACCTTCCTCTGCAATTTTCTGATTAAGGTAGATTGCCGTTGAAGCCTTTGCTCAAATCTCTTTTGCCTTGAGTTTAAGGTGTTGACATAATGCTTCATGTAGGTTATGGTCTTTCCTTGATTTGTTAAGTAATTCTAATTCTTTGTATGCCTTAATGCATTCAGGAGTACAAGATTTAGAATGTACCTCAGTAGTAGAAGGATCAGTAGTAAAAGCCATGAGAGCTTGGTTCTGAGCATGTTCTTCTGCTTGAAAGCTCCAGTCATAGCCTTGTCCTTCTTGAGATACCAATGCAGTTGAATTGGACGTGCTGTTTTTGTTGTAGTTGGATCTTTGATCTTTGTTGGGATATTCCCTGGCAAAGTGACCTAGGTTGCTACAGTTGTAGCATTTGACCTTAGTTTTGTCAAAACCTGCACGATCACCTTTGTTGTATGACAGATTTTGCCTTCCAGTTCTTTTAAGGAACTTCTTTGTCCTTAGACTCAGCATGGCCATCTGCCACTTGATATCCATCTCTTCCAAATCATCAGGATTGAGTTGTTCTAAATCCTCACCAATCAATGTAGTATGCACATGACTAGTGAAGAAAGATTCCCTTGCTATGTCCTCACTACCTGCATTATTAGGGGCCTCCTTGCCTGTTCCTGTACTAGACACAAAAGCAGCATTATTTGAAGGTAGGTTTGGAGTTTTAGTACTTACCTCAGATACGAATACTCTTAGCTCATTGTATAGCTCATCCAATTCTTTTTCTTCCAATGCATCACCTTGTCTATATACTACAGTGTACATAGACCATTCTTCACCTAGAGACCTGAGGAACTTCCTGTTGACATCATAATTGTCTGGTTTGTACCCAACTTGATTTAGTTCACCAATGAGTTTGTTGAACATATCAAAGACTTGGGACAATGATTCATTCTCCTGCCCTTTGAAGTTTTCAAAGTCTTGCTTCAGAACATATTTCATGTTCCTTTTAGTGCTCTTTGTGCCAATAAACCTCTTTTCCAGAGCCTGCCATAACTTTTTAGCATCATCATATTCAACAAAGAGATGTTGATAGTCATTGGGAATGGCAAACAAAAGAGTGCTTAAAGCTTTTAGTTCGATTCCTCTGTCCTTCTTCTCTTTCTCACACTTGAGTTTATCAGCTTCAGTTAAGGAGGTTGTTGCTTGAGTTTGAATGGTTTTGTTGCCTTCAAGAACCACTTGCCACATGGAATAATCAGTAACCAGCATGTGTTGCTTGATTCTGTTCTTCCACATTCCAAAGTTGTTGGGGGTGAGCATGGGAATTCTGTTGGCTTGAGTGCTTTCATTGTTATCAGTCATGATTAACAATTTAGAGATCGAAGGTATGAAACTTTTTGTTGTTCTTAATTCGTAGATCTAGAACCAATAAGCTCTGATACCACTTGTCAGGATCGAATAACCAAACAAGTTATTATAAACCCAGATCTACCAACACAAGAAGTTACAGCGGATTAACACTTGTATTATTAGATTAAGAACAATGTAAACTGCAATTGTATGAACAATAATAAGAACACAGTTTATCACAAAAAGCTTCAATGTATTAATTCGATGCGATCAAATACACGTATGTTTACAATTCATAAGGAACTATATATAATAGTCCTTGAAGCCTAAATTATTAACCTAGTTATTCTAGGAATCGATTACAATTGAATTACATAAAGATTTACATGCCATAACTAACTATGCTAAAATCTTGGACTCGATCAGCTCTAAATATAACATCAGTAGTAACGTTGATCGTCAGTAGTATTCATCATCAGTAGTAACATCCAAGTTCAACATCAGTAGTATACTTGATCTTCAGTAGCATTTTGCCTATAGCAGTAGTAAGTCAAGATCAGTAGTAATGTCTATTAACAGTAGTAATTTAATTGTCAGTAGTAGAACCTTCTAACAACCATATTTAGATAACTTGTACTAATGCTTTTGTCGACTAAATTTCCTTGTCATTTAATCTGCTTGTTGCATTGGTGAATCTTGCTACATTAACAAGATATACGAAATATGTTCTGAAAATAATCAAATATATTCTTTTGGTTTTAACTGTATTTCTTGTATCGGTATACATCATTTGAAAGTCAAAGTTATTCGTATGTGTTAACCTAAACATCAATTTTTATCACAATTTGTGGCAGGTTGATAAAGGGATATATGAAATACCACATAACACATTTCTTGATAACATTTCTACAAATTTAAAAAAATTGAGAAAATTAACCCAAAATGAAATGGAAATACTATATGTTTCAATATAGGGGTTCGGATTGAAACAATATTCGTTGATTCTTGTTGGGTATGTTGAGCCAAACAGATTCAATAAGTTCAAACAAGTTTAAAATAATGTAAGTAGAAGTGAGGTTAATAATGTATAAAAGTAAAAGTAAGAGTAAATTACACGGATAGTCCATGTGGTTTGACCTGAGTTTTGGATTTGGTCCCTAAGTTTCAGAAATTACACCCGTGGTCACCGTGGTTTGGACTTCGTATCGGTTTTGGTCCCTAACGCTAACTACCATTAACAATGGTTGTTAAATCCAGACATGTGCAAAGCACCTGGGGGTAATTTAGTCATTTTACCCTCATCATCTTCATCTTCCTCATCATCACCATTAACAAAAAAGGACTAAATTAATTTGATTACTTATATGCTTATTGAACTCTCGGACTCTCTTCTACAACTTCAAAAAGATGGCACAGGAGAAGAGTATCCTTTATGGGCCAACAGAAATGCTTTAATTCAAGGGAGTATAAAACTATTATCAGTAAATCACGATTAATTTACTTTCACATTTTTATCATATAACTGATTTTTTATCATATAACTCACAAATAAATTCCAAGAGTCCAACCAATTTAGATAACACATTTACATGAACACATATTTGAGCATTCATCTCATCGCACACATCTTTGCTACGTGAAGTTAAGAACAATCTGCAACTAATAGTAGCATGTAATACAGTAGCAAATCAGCGCTTCCAGCCGGTACAAATCGATCAAACCCAACACAGAACCGAACCGAACTGGTTCTAATCGGTTCGGTTTCAAAACACGATCATTCTGTTCTTGGTTCTAGGCGGTTTGGTCCGGTTCTTGGACCATGCACATGCCTAGTTAGAAAACATTGATTAATTAGTCAAAAGTCAAAGATACAAATTAGTCAAAAGTTGAAAATAAACGATGTTTAAAACAATGAGTCTTCTTTCTATAAGTTAAAAGCCAAAATTTGTATTTTACTTATAATACAATTGGCATAGCCCTATCACTGTTCATTAGGATATTGCATGAAACGGAATGGAACGCAATTGAATTGTTTTTAAAATAACGGGACAGTGAAAGTGAATTTCATGAATTCTATTATATTTATCTTTTTGAGATAAAATAAGGGGGTCTACCCAACTTCTTTCTAAAAGCATATAATTACTTTATGATGAAGATTTATTGCTCCCACATTTTGATAGTTATAAAAATCTTTAATTGTTTGGACGGAGTTAGATTCTTACTTGGATCAATATTACGTTTTAGACGCACAAAATATTGACACACTAATAATAAATAGATTAAATTATACATTTGTGATTCTCGATTTTCTTTTGTTATTTACAAATATACATATAATCTTTTTTATTTAATTATCTACTAATATAATTTAGATACTGTGAAATATAGTTAACGTGTTATTAATTATCAAATAAATTTATATAAATTCTTACAACTAAATGAATGAATCAAAAATTCCGCAGCGAAGCGCGGAGTCAATTACACTCGTTATAACTACAAAAATGAGCACCACGTACTACAATTAGTTTTTTTAAAATCCTTACAGAAGATTTTCAGTTTCATCAACATCAGCTTCTTCTTTAGTAGGATTTGCATATTCTATTGTTTGTTTTTTTAACACATTAATTGTTTTTTTTTAATAAAAAATTGGGTAAGAAGTCCCATGTTGACCCGCACCCAAAATGACCCGTTACCCGCCCTCTGAGCAGGACCGGTCAATTGGGGCCCTGGGCGAAAATAAAAAAAGCTCTTTATTCCAATATAAAAACTAAAAAGTCATCCAAACACTTATTGTAACAGTAATAAGCTTTAAAATAAGCTACCACGAGAGATACTCTTAAAAGCTGTACCGTACGGTCCGTACGTTACTATACAGACCCATCAATTTTAAGCCCAAACAAGCATTTCTTTTAAAGGCCCAAAACCCATATTTTTCAACACACAATCAATAATATGTTACAAATTAACCCAATGCTTTCCACGTTCAACTTATAATGGACCGGTAGCATTCTACACAAAATAAAATGGGTGCAGTGGGCCACACTTGACTAATTAGAGTAGGTAATTAGGAAATGAAAAACGATGGATATAAGTAAACGAGATTTATCATATAGACACTGGCGTAGCGGTAAAAGTATTTGTACTCAATCTTATGGTTGAGGGTTCAAGTCCTATAGTAGACATAGTTAGATTTAGGAGTAGATTATGATTGTCGTTAAAAAAAATGTATACGAGATTTATAAACTAATAATAATTATACTAAATAAGCTAGCTAGCTAATTTATAATGAGGTCAAATATTTAGCCTCTTATTTACATAAAACGTACGATACCATGCCAAGCTAGCTAGCTAGATGGTGGAGCTACTTATGATTGGCCCTTAGCCTTCACTGCTTTCTCGTTACGATCTTCCAACCTCTTAATGGTAATCTTAGTTTGTAGTGCTAAGCTTTTTTGGTGAAGTCTGCTTCTTGTATTGTCACTTGAGCTCATGTTGTTACTTAATTAGTTGGATCTATTCCATGTGAAAATTGTTAGCTTGCTATAAACGAATAACGTGTCCCAAGCTACCCTTATCTTATGTCCAATGTTTGTTAATTTATCAATAAATATAAATAGGGGTGACCAATTGGACCGAAACCCAAAACATGTAATCAGCTTGATTTTCGGTTTTGTAACTTCATGATTTTTGGTTTCGGTCCTATCAATTTACCAATATCGACCGATCACTGAGTGTAAGATCAATATCTATCGTTTTGGCACATCTTATATTAGGCCCACATCACGTCATAATCGAGATGAATAACTCACTCGCTCCTAAAAGTTATCTCAATAGAGAGGGAGAAATCTAACATTACAATAAAACATCCAATCTCATATTTTGTTGATGTTGGATCATAAGACAGAGAAGTCCCTTTTGTAGGCTTTTAAAATATGATGTTATAAAAAAACAACCTTGTTTACTTAGAATTTTGCCAATTAAGTATCCAAACTTTTTGAAGATTATGGAACTTGCCATTGAGATTTATTAAGTAAGTTATATTAATTTCATTTTCTTATAACTAATTGCAACTTTCATATGCGCCTGAATTTTTTTATGATGTTTTGTCATTGGGTTTTTTAAAAATTTATTCTGTACACGGATCCGTCATCTGTAAATTTAATCGTAGATATAATAACACCCTCAAAGCATTCTTTTTACCCATCTCCACAGCGTTTGGCAAGAAGTCCAAACAACAAAACCCATTCCGCCTCTATCTTCCACCGGCACAAACCATCAACATCTTGTTTTACCCAAGTTTTTTCAACATTAACTTAACCATTTATAGCCCAGCCATCCAATTTTAATTCAGAACTATTTCATTTCGTACCATGTTTAATTCAAATTTAGTAATTGTTTCATTTCTGACAAAGATGAATAATTAAAAATAATCTTGCTAGCTTGAAGAAAATTTCCTTCTTTGAAAACGTCAATTATGATTTCAATAATAGTAATTTGGGTAGGGGTGATCTTTTTAGTAATTATTTATCAAAGATGAAATGCAAGTACATTTTTCAATTCCTTGAAGAATTGAAATATGACCAAGTAATTTAACACTTAACTAAGAGTAATTGTGAAATTAACAAACCATTGATGTAAGTAGACAAGATTTATAAAGTAATAATGATATATAATACCACTTAATCTCCAAACTCGGAGGACACGGTACTCGCAACGGTCAACAAAGATATGGCTGGCGAGTAAAGTGCCACCTTATCTAGAGCTTCACGCGAATACTTGTGGTAAACCCGTCCATTGTAAAACTCCGCATATGAATGCATCATCACGAGCATCCTTGCACACTCCATCACCTCCATTTCCTTAAATCCCGTGTGCCTTTCCAATGTCTCGTTCCACACGTCTGTCTTCTTTAACGTTGCACGTGCTGCATACACTGCTGCTGCTGCCACCATTGATGGATAATACTTTATTATCTCGTACTTTAACATTCCTAGTTCCGCATAAAGATACACCATATTCTCCATCTATTAAGAAAAACCAAAATGAAATTAAAAAATAAAATTGTTGATGAAAAACTTTACAAAACACTCACTATGCTTTCATTCGGGTATTCTATAACTTTGATGTACAAAGGGAGAAAAAAGTAAGGTGTAGGGACGTGTAGTTTCCATTCCAATCGAGCCAAAATCCGTTTCTCCATGGCCAAAACTTCTTCAAGTTCATAAATACGATGATTGTAAAGATCATTGCCCAGCGTAACGAAATCTTCAATGGCGGGGATTTCAAACTCGTCATTTTCAACTTCTGCATATTTTGTTGCAATGGCGAGTGCAGCGATCGCTATGTATTCAAATTTATCTTTGGCGATGGTTTCCGTTTCGGCCTCCAAGAAACGGTCAAAAATACAGATTGCTAGGAATAATGTTTCCGTTGTTAGATAAGCAAAATAATGAAGCTCCATTAGAATATTAATTACACGCCACCTCATTCTGGGGCTGAATTCGGGTTGCGAATGCATATAGTCATTAACTTTTCTCTCACTCTACATTAAACCCATAACCAAAATTAATTAAAAAATCGTTTTGTCCTGCATCTAAAATGCAAGTGCTTACATGTTTGAAGATCGCTAGCGGGGGAGGTCCTGCATCAATAAGAAAGTCAATTCAAGTCAAGTGCAGTCGTGATTGAAAGTCAACACATCATTAAAAAAGTATACATATATATTACGTACGTATATCATCGGAATTTTCCCAAGGAAGTGATAATTTGTTCATGGATGAAACTAATGTTGTTTCATCAGCGGGAGATGAACTACTCATGCTTGCAACCTGCACGTGTGGTCAACGTTATGGAAAAACTCGATCCACAAACCATAATTATTACTTTATTTTATTTTTCTTATTAAAAAAAATTGTACACTAGCCTAAAAGTACACGAGTCATTCCAGAAGGAATTCAAGCAATTATGTAAATTTTATAATGAGTAATGGTACGCATTGGTTCCTACCTTTTCTTTGTACATGTATGCCTACCTATTTGATTATAACAAGTATCAAAGTCAAGAGATGAAATGAGAAAATAGAATTAATGAATTATACATGTTAAACTTAAAAGTTGGTAGACATATGAGTAGGAAGAAAATATATGAAGAAATAGCATTTCTCTTTTATCAAATATGGCAACAGATCAATAACATAAATTTAGCATCAAAATCATAGGCAAAATCACTTATTTTGCCTAATTTTGTTATATATCAGCAACATATCCATAACATAAACATTGCAATTAGTAAAAATAACCTGCACTAGACGCCAAACGACGACAGAAGATGGGGTTTCGGGTGGTAGTTTTAGCAATTCTGACGGTTAACAGAGTTGTAACACCAACATTTATAGTAATAATATAATATGATAAATCCAGGTCATAAAAGGTGACAATAATTGTTATTAAAATTTTATTCTATTATTAAATACGACAATATTTTTATTTTATGAAGGCAATGCTTTAAAACCGATTTTTTCCGATTCAGTCGTTGGGTATAACTGGATTTTTGTATGTAACTAGCTGGCTCTGTCCGAGTTATAACCAACGATCTAACCAACACTTATTCAACCAACTAACTTACTTTTTTTTTTAGTTCCACCTGTTCAACCAGCTTCTTAAAATATTGGTCTTAAACTCTTAATGCAATGCACTTCACATAAATTGCTTACGTTAACTTATTATATCTTGTACATCTTTATTTTTATTTTTTCGTCACTAAATTTCTAAAACCAGTTATATATACTTAACTTGGTATAATTTTGGTTATGAAGCAACTTGCATAATCGATTTTAAAAGTACTGAGTTGTAAATAACCAAAAAGATAAGTATATAAAACATAATTGAATGTTTTTGAGTAAATAATTAAACTAGACATCTTTGGTGTATAAAGTTTGTTACACTGGTTATCATTATCGTTAAATTGTGGCATTAAATTATCATCGACTCAAACTTAGCCCGTTTATGAATAAACACATAAACTTCTTAATCTTAACCATAATTTTTCATGTGGTTTCAGGCCAGGTAAAAAATTACGCCACTATGCAAGAACCCCGTAGGGAACTTTTGACCTAGTTCGAATAATATCAGTTATAGTGTTTAGTTATTAATATATAGTTTGTGAGTTGGTGATTTGTTTAGGTTATGAGACTTGTAGGAAGAATTTGATTGTTCGTCACATTCTCATCGGACATGAGGCCCACGAGTTCTAGATATTTGTGAAAATTTAAATGTACAGCAAAACCAGATTTGTATAAAAGTATCCGCATCGGTCAACTTCAGGCGTTTTTTTATATTTTAGGATTAGATCTAGGGAAAATTCTTGTATCTTAGCTTATAGATAGTTGTATTGGTGTACATCTCATGTTTCTTATAATTAATTTATTTTTCTGTTGTTTTTCTTTGCCTTCTTGATAGTTTTCTAATTGCCGTTCAAAAAAATAAATAAAAGGAATACAATACCACTTAATAATTACAACCCACTTTGATAATCTCCAAACTCCGATGACACAGTACTCGCAACAGCCAACAAAGATTTGGCTGGCGGGTAACGTGCGACCGCATCTAGGGTTGCATACGAATAAACCTCTCCACCATCATTCTTCGCAAGTGAATGCAACCTCACGAGCATCTTTGCACACTCCATCACCCTATGTTGCACGGATACGGATACGGCACAGGGAAACGGATACGCTACGGATACTGGAAACGGCAAAAAAAAAATTCAGGATACGGATACGGCAGAGATACGGAAAATATAAAATATATAAAATATATATATATGTTAAAGAAATTCCAAAATAGGTATATATTGATGTAAAGTGTAAACTACAAAAATAATAAATATTTCAAAGGTAATTAAGTATCAATAATCAAACGAAGAGACGATTAGACGAGGGTATGAATTATGAAATCGACAAGTTGTTTTGTAGACCTATGGGGAACATACGTATTTTTCTAGGGATTATTATAAGTTTACTTTAACCCATTAGACCATTTTAGACTCAAAAAGCCCATCTACCCAAAATCGTACAGATATGTTCTGGAAACTACACGGATACGCGCCGGATACTCCCCGGATACTTCCCCCGGATACGTTTCCTCCATCGCCGATACGTATCCAGGCGTATCCATGGCGTATCTGTATCCCCCATGTATCCGATACGGGAGCGGCTTCCTTTCAGGCGTATCCGTGCATCCGAGCCATCACCTCCATTTCCCTAAATCCCGTGTGCTTTTCCAAAGCCTCGTGCCACACGTCCCTCTTGTTTAAAGTTGCACGTGCTGCATACACTGCTGCAGCAGCCACCATTGATGGATAAAAGTTTAGTATCTCGTACTTCAACATTCCCAATTCCGCATAAAAATACACCAAGTTCTCCATCTATTAAGAATAAGCCGTGTTACCATTATCAAAACCAAAATGATATATAAAAGTAATTTGGTTACGAAAAAACTTTACGAAACACTCACTATGCTTTCAGTCGGGTATTCAGTAGCTTTGATGTACCAAGGGAGAAAAAAATAGGGCGTAGGGACGTGTATTTTCCATTGCAATCGAGCCAAGATTCGTTTCTCCATGGCCAAAACTTGTTCAAGTTCGTAAGTCCGATGTTTGTAAAGATAATTGGCGAGCCAAACGAAACATTCAATGGTGATTTCTGTGAACTCCTGAACTTGTTCATATTTTGTAGCAATGACGAGTCCAGCGATCACTATGTATTCAAAACTATCTTTAGCAATGGTTTCCGTTTCGGCCTCCAAGAAACGATCAAAAATGTTGATTGCAAGGTATAATGTTTCCCTCTGTAGATAAGCATAGTCGTGAAACTTGATTAGCCGATTAATAAGAATCTCCCTCATTGTGGCGCTGAATTCGGGTTGTGAATGCATATAGTTATTAATTTTTCTCTCACCCTACATTAAACAAACCCACATACAAAATTAATAAAAATAAATCGATTTGTCCTAATAGTATTTAGATATCAAAGTAGTGATCGATCGACTTCTAAAATGCAAATGCTTACATGTTTGAAGATCGCTGGTGGGGGAGGTCCTGGATCAATAACAAGGTCAATTCAAGTCAAGTTCTTGATCAAAAGTCAACACATCATTAACAAAGTTGTAATAATCTGCCGACGGTATCTAGTCGTTCGACCACTTTCCAGCGATTAATCAGTCCGGGCGGTGATTAATCAGTTTCTAAAAGGGTACCAAAACTTGTAGGGAAATTTTTCAAAAAAAAAAATATTAGTAAAGTCGACCGATATTCTCGAGTAGTATTTGACCGACTTGACTGATATTAACTGATTTTGATGGTTTTTGACTGATTTTAGTTCACTGATTATGTAATTTCTACGTCAGTCAGCCGCTGATAACTGCCTAGGCGGCAATTAATCGGCCAACAAGACCGATTTTTACAACACTGATCATTAAAACAAAAAGTACGTATACATATTACATACGTATGTCATCTGGATTATGCCATGGAAGTGCAGCAACTGATAAATTGTACATGGATAAAATCAGTGTTGTTTCATAAGCAGAGGGATATGAACAACTCATGCTTGCAACCTGCACGTGTGGTCAACGGTAAGGAAAAACTAGATTCACAAACCAGAATTATTATTTTATTTTATTTTCCGGTATTAAAAAAAGTGTACACTAGCCTAAAAGTATGCGAGTTTTTATGAATGAAGTATTATCAATATAGATAATAAATAAAACAAAGAGAATTCATTTTTGCACCATAGTTTTTAATGTATACACCACAGTACAAGTTTTACAGCTAACTTTACAACTTCATAATGAAATAATTGTGGTGTATCAATTAAAAGTTGTGGCGTATTTATCACCACCTTAAAACAAATGTACAATTTTTACAAGATAATAAAATAAAAATAAAACAAAGAGAAAATTAAGGAAAACAGCAACTTTCCTACCTAATTTTGTTCAATATTCAATAAGCAAAAAGGTTTTTGTTCAATATTCAATAAGCAAAAAGGTAAAGAACAGAAATTTAGCAACTGATAATTTGTTCGTGGATGAAATTAGTCTTGTTTCATAAGCAGAGGGTGATGAACAACTCATGCTTCCGACCTGCAAGTGTGGTCAACGGTACGGAAAGATCCACAAACCAGAATTATTACTTTAATTTGTTCTCTCTTTTTAAAAGAAAAAATGTACACGAGTCATCCTAGAAATATATAGAATTATAACACAAAAATATAATTAACGAATACAGCAACAGATCCATCATACTACATTACTACTTTACTACCTAATTTTATTCAAAATATTATCAGCAAAAAGGAACAGAAATTTCGCATCAAATCATTTATTTTGCCTAATTATGTTATATCAGCAACAGATCCATAACATAAACACTGAAATTAGTCAAATTGGTGAAAAAACCTGCACTAGACGCCAGAGTACGACTGGAGATCAAGATGAGGGTTAATTCGGGTGAGTGTGGAGGTTTTCAGCTACTCCGACGGCGGATGGTGGCGGTGTCAGGTGTTTCGACGGCGGAGGGTGGGGGCTTCAGCAATTCCGACGGTCAAAGGTGCTGGTCAAGGTGCTGTAATACCAGCGTGTATTCAAGACTATAGAATAAAATAGGTTATGAAATACGCTCGTCAAATCCAGATAATAAATGTGACAATAAAATGTTATTAAACTTTATTCTATTATTGATCGAATTTTTTATTTTCCTTTATGAAGATAATAATGTTTTTAAACACCTTTTTTTTCCAATTCAATCGTTCAGTACGATTGGATTTTTGTATATAACCAGTCGGTTCACGTTATCGAGAGCATTCAAAAATTATGACCAAGGAGGTTTAAATTCAAACAGGCCAAGAGGATTAATATTCAAAAGGGCAAAGTTGATTAGGATTAGTCCAGGTGACATGGACAACATGAGGTTTCAAAAAAACCTTCATTTAATATAGATGATGATGATAGCCGGTTGCGCACCAGCGTGAATTATCTGTTGGGCCTTTTCCAATGGGCTCACCTGCTAATAAACCTACAGATACAAACATACATATTTCTCAAAAGTGGGCCCTTATATCTTATGGGCCCTGGGCTGTTGCCCTGGTGGCCCAGGCCCTGCCTCTGAGGAAGCATAGTTTGGACTTCAACAACTTTTCTTTTTTTCTTTTTTTTTTAAAATGACCAACACGGATGATATTACTTAAAAACTAAAATCAGCAATTCTTTTAATCCTGGTCAAATTTGAAGAATAAAAAGTACTAAAATCAGAAATATTGTTATTAATTCGTAGTTATTTTAACAAACTTCATGATACCATGCAATTTAGATGTGTCAATTTTGACCCATTTACTTAGAAATTGATAAAACTTAAAAAAAAAAACACACAATTTTGACCATTTAAATTATTTAATTAAAAAAATTGATTATTATTAAAATTATATATTTTTTTATTCTAGTCATATTTTGACCCACTAACTATACAATAAAGTCAAAGGATTTGGACAAAAAGTGTTCCACGTCAACCCAACCTAACCATGTCAACCTATAACAAAAAAAATACATGTTTTGACCTGTCACTCAACCCACTTGACAAACTACCTTTTTATTATAAAAAAAGATTATTATGAAAATTATATGATTATTATGACAATTTGGACAAAAAGTGTTCCGGGTCAACCCAACCTAACTAATTCAGCCTGTACCAAAAATAATATATTTTGAACCGTCTCCCAACCCGTTTGACCCGCCCATTTTGCATAATCTAAAATGTATATTAATAAAAGAACAATTAAAATAGTATTAACCTTTCACGTTCTCATATTTCTGCAAGTTCTTTTTCTCTAGCTTCTATTTCACGTTCTTCCATTAACTAAAATAATGTCAACATTATGCAATTTTCAGCACTTTATTAAGAAAATTCATATAATATAATTAACAAAATTATATTAAAAAAAACACAAAAAGACATTCCCACCTGATGTTAAGCCAATGCTTTAACTTGATCTTGGTATACTTTAGTAGCTAATAAACCATATCTAAACATGTAAAAATGTAAAAGTTGGTTGTTATTTTAGACAAAATTATAAAATTGCAGCTGACAAATCTCAAGGTAAGTCACAAATCTTTATTTATTAAATAATTGATTCATATTCAATGGGACATGGGCCTAAAATGTCACTGATGCAAATGGTTATATTTATCAAAATAGACTTCGACTGACTCTTAAACTGTTTGACTCATTTTTCTTTTACCTGAACTTTTTTTTCTGACCTATTCGTTTAAGATAACACACATCCCAAATCAACCCATGTATAAGTAAACGGGTCAAAATGCTACCTCTATGCTATTCATCGTTTTAAAGTTAATTTATTCTTTGTTCTTCTTTTAAATCAGATGGGAATTAGTGTAGTGGATTCATCCGTTTGTCACTTGTATTTATAATTCAATATTTCACATTTATTTAGGGCACAAAAACTGAGTTCTCTGTATCACATGGTCAACATCTAACAAAGCCAATTCATGACACAAACAAAATTTTTTTACAGTTCCAGACATTTATATATCACTTAATCATAACCAATAATTTTTTTTTTAAAAAAAGCTCCATTGGATTTCTTACATATCAAAGAAACACCGAACATACGCATTGGTTGTATTTGGTCTGATAAAATATTGATTTTTAAGAAATATATATATAAAAAGAATAAATGAGAACTCACTTTCATAGACCAAAAGTTCCTCATTGTCATCAACTTCTGCTTCCAACATATAACAGGCAGGCTTACCGATTCCATTATTGGTTCAACCTATGCCAAAAACATGTGGTTAGTGGATTTTTAAGAAACAATTCATAAATAAAGTAACCAACCCCACCGTGTGGAATGCAAAAATGACTTGTGTAGGTTTTAATTACACACAACAGCACCAATCCAATCCTATCCTATCCTATCCTGCCCGGAGGTCAAACCAACCTGGAGAAAAAAACAGAAATTAGATATATTTTTTAATTTTTCAAATGATACACATGTGCATTCATGTTAGCTAGATCCATGTAACCTTCATTATCTAATAACAAATAATAATAATAATAAATGTCTCGACACGAAGGATGAGTCCATCTAAAAATTTTGGTATGACCAAGAAAACTTAGGGCGTGTTTGGGAAAACTTATTAAGGGGGCTTGTGCTTATTAGCTTATTTAAATTAATAAGCTTTTTAAAAATAAAGTGTTTGGAAGAGTTTATTTAAGCTTATTGTAGAATTACCAAAAGGGTATAAAAAAAAATATTATCAAAAAATATTAATTTTTAAATAAAAAATACAAAAATATTAATTTTTAAATAATAAATAAAAACATTTAGATTAAATATATGTGGGTGTCAAAGGTGAGGGTAAAAAACCCTTAATAAGCTTAAAATCCCTTTCAAAAGGGATACCATCTAATTAAGCCAAAACAAACACTTAAAAGTGCTTAAATAAGGTTAAAAGCTCACTAAAAAAGGCCTCCCAAACACACCCTTAGTTTACCGTCACTTATGAAGCTAACTTTCAATAACAAAGGGTCACATTCGCATCATCAAACAAACCAAATAATCACAACTTCAAAACAAAAACTATAAAATAATTATTCGTATACAAAAATACCCGGACAACTTCCTCAACAGAGATACCCTCCTGTTCAAAAAATTAAAACGCATGACTCAATTTGCTCCCAAGTGGTTCCAATTGATACATGCCATCTAGATTTTAAATTTCAGTTAAATAAAGATAAAGTTGTAAGTTTAGTGTAAAACCTCAATAAATAATGTTAAAAATAGCAGATTCCTTCATTGCATCAGCATATATAATAGATATTTAGTGGTGGAATTTTGAATTGAAAATTTATAAATATTAATTTGATACTATAGTAATTATGTTTCGGTAAACCGGATTTTATAGGAAATTTATGTTTTAGGTCAACATAACAAGATTTGAACCAAAACCCAACCACCACCTCTAGATACACATTTGAAATTGTGTATGTGTGTCAATTTTGATGCAAATATTTGACCTAAATAGATGTTTAGGTCTCAATCCTGCAACCAAATCACCGGAATTCAATATTTTCCTATACTTTTTGTTTTAATAGGTTCTGTTGATACCTCATGTTAGCATTGTCCTTATTATAAATGCAACAGTCACTCCTGTACATATCATGACAGAAAATTTAATAAAATAACTTAAGCTTTTCTTATACTAACTTTTTTAGTGGTGAGTGAAAGAGGGGTATAATGTGTTTAAAAACGTGAGTTGCTGCTGTTAATCTACTTCTTAAACTTTTGACTGCAATTTCAGTTATGTACTTTATAAATGTTGAAATTACCTAGTGAAGATGAGTGTAAGCAGGTCCATCAACATAAAGTCGCAACCATTTTTCTGAAATTTAAAAAATATGTGAATAATCAAGTATATTGATTAAAATACAGTATTATAAAATCAGTCTAGAAGTCAAAAGTAGGTAAAAATCTTGCAGGCAGGGGTTGAACTAAAAATTATTGCTGTAGATTAAAAATTAGGTTAAAATATGCAATTAAAATATAGTTATTTTTGAAATCGTGATTTGTTTATTGCAATTTGTGCACCTCATCTCGATGACAAACACGACCCGATTGAGATCGGTGGGCCCGTTGCTCAATGTTTGATTGTATATTTCATAAGTTTAGTTTTTGATAATGCAAGCTTTTTCTCCATCGACAATCACCCAAACATTAATCTTAGAGATGTGCAAAACCCGTAGCAGAACCGGAATGGGTTGGACCGGATTTCGGATTACACATGGTTCTAAATCTCAAAATTACGCAAACCGACCCGAACCGAAACGGGTAATTCGGTTCAGTTCTCGGTTCATGATTTTCCAGAAAATCGGTTTCCGGGCCGGTTCTCAAATGTCAGTTGGACTCAACTTGTTTTCTTGAATGCTTCTCAAACGCAGTTGGACTCAACTTGTCTGAATATTAGATCAATTATATATTTAGTTAGTCATTTACCTTTAATTGACCTTCTATATGAGCCCTAAAGAGCAAAGAAAAAAATATAGAATAATGACAAATTATATTTAAGCAGCAATATAAAGAATCATAATAGACTCCTTCCTTGTTATAATCAAGTACACCAACATATGGTGAATCGGATTTTGACAAATTCGACAAAGGTGGCAACTTCAATTGGTTTGACCGGTTTCATTAATTAAATTTGGAACTAATTCCGCTAATGTGAAGATCATATTGTTTATGAGCTGCTTGATACTGAATAAACAATGGAGAATAAAATAAGCAACAATCAAATAAGATTCAAAAAGAAAAACCGAAATGTATAGCAATTTACCTAAGCCACCATCTCGACCAAAGCATTCCAGCTTCATAAAACCAACAATTGGTCATCAAATATTCCTTCTTTAAACACTGAAAGAGCATGAACTGCAAAATCAATATATCTTGAAAACCCCACAAATAAAGATCGAATTTTTAATCAAATTACTCAATGCAAGCAAATTTTACATTTCAGCAAGCAAAGACAAGTTTAAAATTATGATCAAACGTATAGAAAATTGTTTACTTTTTTAACCCGTTTAGAAATTAAAATAATACCTTAAATTTGGTACGTGCTTTTAACTTTTAAGGCCAGTATTTCTCGCACCGTTTACTTGCCAGCTAGTTTTTTCTATTCACCATACCTATTAGAATTAAAATATAAACCAAATGGGTCAAAGGTCCAACCTTTATCATTTTTCAGTAGAATCACAAGGTTTGACTTATAAGGTCACAGAGACTCGTTATAAACCTGAAAACTGATAAAAGATTGTTAATTTTGAAGTAAAACTTGATACCCACATCAAGTTATGAATTTATAATACATCCCAAAAAGGGTTGGTTTTTTAAGTTTAACAAATCAGTATATCCTTTCCAGATTCATATTTCTCTACATTACCAAAGAAAATATCATATGGTTTCACTTTTGAGACCAGTACATACTCTCAACCTA
Source organism: Calendula officinalis (assembly GCA_963853835.1). Taxonomy (NCBI): domain Eukaryota; kingdom Viridiplantae; phylum Streptophyta; class Magnoliopsida; order Asterales; family Asteraceae; genus Calendula; species Calendula officinalis. The sequence continues at coordinate 75,755,169 of OY970823.1, read as the reverse complement.
GCTAACTTTTTGTTTCACCCTACCTTTTTGTTTAAAGAAACAATTAAAAGATAAACTTGAAATGTTATCTAACTTGGGTTAAATATTTATATATTAGGGGTTCTGTTGCCCTTAAAAAAACCAGACACTAACCTGAATTTGGCACCCAAACTGCTAATGCGTTTGGTTATAGGATATGAGACGATCTTCTGCTGTTGCTTCTATTTCTAGGGCTGCACAAATCCCAAATCAATTTACAACCAATATTCTTACATCATACAATAAAATACCTTTCTATTAAACATATTATAAACCATGTAAATTAAAGAATTCATGATATTGATACCATGATTATAAAAAATTTATAACACAATGACTACGTTTTTTTTTGCTTAATTATTGATTTTTTGTTTAGTACAGGACTACAGTTCTGTTCAGTACTGTAGTGCAAGTCACATTTCCCCCCTGGGAAATGTTAGTATAAGTAATGCTGTAATGGTCCAACTTACAAGTTTAGTTTGACTTTCAAAGTCAAATAAACTGAATTTTAGCTTCAAATTTGGTATCATAATTTAACATTGTTTAAGAAATCTTTTCGAATTTACTCATTTTACCTCAAACCTTACTCAAAACAATATTCTCAACCGATATAACAAAGCTGTGAAATTGTCAAATGATAGAATTGTTTGTTAAGTAAAATCTCAACTGAATACATGATATTAGATACAAACTTAATCATTTTACTTGTAATTTTGATAATGTACGGAAATAAATGATGAAAAGTAAAAACAAACCAAGATCACCTCTACCAATAATAAGACCAACCTAGAAGCAATTAAAAGGCCCACTGTGCAGTGAGCTTAATCAAGCTTCAAAGACAATTATTAAATAAAACAGAAATAAAATTAGTAGAAATTCCACAAACTACAGAGATATTTTCCACCTCTTTTAAATTCGTCACCTCACCCAATGCAACCTACAGTGCCAACATTTATCAATGTACCACAAAATTAACACACACATACATATACAAATATCAGATCTCAGAAACTTGTACCACATACCAACATTTTTTGAAAAAACTTATAAAGTTCAACAATTTAATAGTAATAATTCAATTACCCAGATCAGATAATCTGATTATAAACAAATAAACATGCATTTTATCATGTAAATCCCAATGGGTCTAGATTATAGAGATTTAATTTATCAAATAAATTAATAAGCATAAATTTAAAACATGCCTTTTATCATGTAAATCCAATGTATCATACAGTTGGAGGGTCCATCCAGTGAATAAATAACAACAAATACCTGCATAATTTGCATAGAATTAATTTCTTGAAATATATAAAATTCAAAACAGAAAAAATGATATTAAAATAAGGTGTTTGCACATGCACTGTTGGCTCAACAACCATGTCATACGATCACAGTTAATGGATGTCCTTAATCAAAGTTTTACAATTGTTTGTCCGGTAATCTAGCAGATATAATAATAATCTTAACATAAATATCACAGGTTACCCAACTGTAACCTCAAAATTCGTAATCAAAAAGCAAATACACATTGTTTTCGTTTTAAGGAACAAACATAATAAAAATCAGAAATAAAAGACACGATTAAAAAGCTTACCAACTGTTTTTGGCACAAGATGCAATATCATACAATACAATAACAACTGGATAATAGCCTTCAGCAGTGATAATAGCCTTTATATGCTGCAACATACCCATAGATAACCAGAGACAATAATTACTTCAAACACAATTTTCAATCATAAACTAAATTAAAAATGTGGTTTCATACTAGCCCAAAGTGCTTATGGAAAAAGCACTTTTGTTAAACAAATTCAGTATAAACTACAAATTAAAGATTTTTTCCCAAAGAGAATAAAATCTAGACTTACCTCACATCTCGGTTGAAATCTTTCGAGTCTTCATAAGAAGCAACCCGTTGATATATGGTCTGGTGTTGGTCAATCGAAGTCAAAGACAATAATAATTCACACAGATGAAAACCCAAACTTGTTGGCCAAAAAGAGCAATGAGTTGCAGTGTAAATTCTAATCACATTCTTTAAAATAGAATTTGGAAATAATACATACCTAATAATGCATAAGCAGCTGCCAGAAAACCCTGTGGATAACACAAATGAGACAAAAAGTGTTAACGGTGTCTATTAATGCATAATTAATAGTATTAAGATGATAAATATGATCTTATTAATAAAGTGAGTTAGGAAATCGTAGTCTTGCCACACTGTACCCAATAACGTGACATTAAATAGAAAATCTGGATTCAAAATGCTTTTATTTAAAAGAATTTAAATACAGATTTGAATTAAGCAGTGAATGCATATAGTCGTTAACTTTTCTCACTCTACATTAAACAAGCCCACATACAAAATTAATTAAAAAAAAAAAAATCAATTTATCCTAATAGTATAATTAAATATGAAAGTAGTTCTAAAATGCAAATGCTTACATGTTTGAAGATCGCTGGCAGGGGAGGTCCTGGATCAATAACAAAGTCAATGCAAGTCAACTTCTTGATCAAAAGTCAACGCATACATCAAAAGTCAACTTCTTGATTATGCCAGCAACTGATAACTTGTTCATGGATGAAATTAGTGCTGCTTCATAAGTAGATGGAGATGAACAACTCATGCTTTTCTCTCACCCTTCATTAAACAAAGCCACATACAAGATTAATTAGAAATCAGTTAGTCCAAGACTAGAATTAGTTCTGAAAGTAGTGATCAACTTCTAAATTTCAAATGCTTACATGTTTATAGATCGCTGGCTTTGAAATCAATTTTTATTGACCAATCAGAATTGCCTCCCAGGATCTATAATTGCCTCAAAAGGTCCAATATATATACAGGGGAGGTCCTGGACCAATAAGAAAGTCAACGCAAGTCAAGTTCTTGATCGAAAGTCAACACATCAAAACAAAAAAAAAAGTATGTACATACCAGAATTATTTATTTTATTTTACTTTTTCTTATTTAAAAACCTAAAAGTGTCCTAGAAAGAATTCAAACAGTGTAAACAATTATATTTATAATTATAATTGACAATAAGGTATAATTAATACACAAATTGAATAAAACACGGAGTGAAAATACTTGCAAGATAATAAAGTAGAATAAAACAAATTAAGAGAAAATTAAGGAATACAGCAACAGATCTTACTACCTAATTTTGCTGGTCAAAAAAAAAAAACCTAATTTTGTTCAATATTCAATAAGCAAAAAGGTAAAGAACAGAAATTTAGCATCAAATTCATGCCTAATTTTGTTATATCAGCAACAGATCCATAACATAAACACCGGAATTAGTCAAATTAGTGAACATAACCTGCACTAGATGCGAGACGACAGAAGAAGATTGGGGTTTCGGCTCTGCGACGGTGGAGGTTTCAGCAATTCCCACGGCGGCGGTGTCAGGTGTACGACGGAGGAGGCTAGGTATTTCAGCAAATTTCGACGGCGGATGGTTGAGGTGTACGACGGAGGAGGCTAGGTATTTCAGCAAATTTCGACGGCGGATGGTTGAGGTGTACGACGGAGGAGGCTAGGTATTTCAGCAAATTTCGACGGCGGATGGTTGAGGTGTACGACGGAGGATGCTAGGTATTTCAGCAAATTTCGACGGCGGATGGTTGAGGTGTACGACGGAGGATGCTAGGTATTTCAGCAAATTTCGACGGCGGATGGTTGAGGTGTACGACGGAGGATGCTAGGTATTTCAGCAAATTTCGACGGCGGATGGTTGAGGTGTACGACGGAGGAGGCTAGGTTTCCACGGCGAAAACTCCAACCAAAATATTAACAAAATAAAAATTTACACGCTATTAACAAAATATATTGGTATAATTATTATTAGTTTTTAAATCTCGTCTACTTACATCCATCGTTTTTCATTTCCTAATTACCTACTCTAATTACTGAAGTGTGGGCCACCCATTTTATTTTGTGTTGAATGCTACCGATCGATTATAAGTTGTACGTGGGAAACATTGGGTTAATTTGTACTCCCTCCGTCCCACAAAAAACTTCCCATTTGATATGGGCACAAGTTTTAAGGGGATAGTTAGTGGTGGGGTCATTGGTTATAATTTTAATTAAAATATAAGATTGGTTTGGAGAGAGAAAGATGGTTAGTGGATAGTTAGTGGTGGGGTCCTTAGTAATAATAATATTTTATTATGTGGAGCCTATCAATTAAATGAAATGGGAAGTTTTTTGTGGGACAAAAAATTAAGGTCAAATGGGAAGTTTTTTGTGGGACGGAGGGAGTAATATATTATTGATTGTGTATTAAAAAATATGGGTTTTGGGCCATCAAAAGAAATGCTTGTTTGGGCTTAAAGTTCATGGGTCTTATAGTAACGTACGGTAGAGGTGCACAAAATAACCGAAACCGAAACCGGTACCCGAACCGCAACCGAAACCGGTCAAAACCGGTTTTGACCATAACCGGTTCGGTTATTGAATAAACGATCGGTTAGTAACCGGTTGGGGGTTTTATGGTTCGAACCGGTTAGTAACCGGTTAACCGAACAGGTTTTGACTCGAAACCGACCGCAAATTTGGTCAACACACCGGTTTTGACCGGTTAACCGGTTTGTAACCGAAACCGAACCGGTTACAATACCCCTTACACCGGTTAGAGTTTTCGAGTCCCCAAAGAAACCGGTTAACCGAAAACCGGTTATTACGAGCGTTGACCAAAACCGGTTACGGTCAAAACCGAAACCGGTTTTTGGCCTAACCGGTTTTTGTGCATCTCTAACGTACGGTACGGATTTTTAGAAAAGAAAATATACTCACTCGGTGTTGAATGGAAAAGAAACAAAGTATCTTTTGATGATGCCACAATTTATATCTAACGTGTAAACAATTCTTGTTCTCTTACCTTGAGGAACTATTTGTTGAAATTAGAACAACTCTTAAGAATAGTTAGTTCTTAATCTGAAATAAGCATATACAAATAACAAACTTGCGGAATTGTATAAATATATTTGTATTGCTAAACAAGGTTTCATCATCATCTTCTATATACAATGATTACTTAAAGCCCCAATTCTACATATAAATATGTAGAAGGGTTTTGGTTAACAGGATCAAACGACCTTGAGGCTTAGAGTACACACACATACACGTTAAAACGTGGGTTTCAAGAACGACTAATTCTATACCTCTAGGTTTCTTTATATACTAGAAAACCTAGAGATTTACAAGGAAAAGATAATACTAAATCTTTTTTAATTTAAACAAGATATACTATATCTTTTACAATTATCATTATCTCCTAAATCTTTATTTAAATTTGAACTTCTATAACTTCAATTTAGGTCCTTGTAGTTTCCAAGTTTTGACACATCAAATCTCAAGGAATATCATCTAGAATATTCCTAACAATCTTCCCCTATTTGATTTGACAAAACTTATAACTTGTAGAATTAGCTAGGAATCTTCAAGTCTCTTCCCCTTTTTGACATAATCAAATAAATCCGAGAAACTTGAACTTCCCCTTGAATGATCAACACTTTTTCTTCCCCTAAAAGTGTGATATCATTCATGTGTTCTTCAAGGCTATATTAATTACATTGAAAACCAACTATTTTCTATTTGAAGTTGAAGTAGAAATTCAAACTAAGCATCATATTCCATCTAAATATAGTAATCAGCAACGTCATATCTTGTATGAAGGACATCTTGGTCTTCAATCAGATCTTTTCGTTAAGATTCTGTTGAATTGCAGTTACATCTTTACATAACATCTTATGTAGTAAGACTTTCAACTTCTTCTTCAATCAATTATCTTCTGTAATCAACTGATAAAGATCAAATATGTAACAACTATAAAACTTTCCTTTATCTTCATCAAGCCTTCAATCTGTGTGTGTGAATAATGTGATTCGTTTCACATTAATATACCAGATACGATCAATAAACCGTAGTATGGAATGAACATGGTGTGTGTCATGCTTTCCAAAGTATGATGTATCGGTCAAAGGAAGAAATCAGTATCAAATTTTCTTCAAAATTTTCTTCGGTCAGTACTGATTAATAACAAAATTCTTCTTCGGTTAGTACTGATCAGTAGTAAAAATTGTGTAGCCGTATTGTTTAGTACTGATCAGTAGTAAGTAATAAACATTTAGTATTGATCAGTAGTAACTAATGTGTTGTTTACTACTGATCAGTATCAATTCTGTGCCAAACACTACTGATCAGTAATAAAAGGTAATTGGCAGTAGTAACATTGATCTTGAATAGTAGCAGTAGTATTGAATTCGTGCATCAGTAGGAAAACATGCATGTGCACGTGATTCAAACTTATTTGTTGATCAGTAGTAAATTTATTTAATAGGTGCATGTGATCAGAGGTAGGTTGTTCATATGGCTAAGATTAACACTCCATATCCTCAACATGCACATGCTCATATAAACTAAATCAATTTAGACTTTTAATTAGATCCAAATATGTCGCTGCTAAATTCCAAATGTATTTGAATTGTTCTTTTGATGATCTGCTAATTTAATCAAGTTGAATTCTTGTACAGTCCGACAGATCAACCATCAGTAACATATGCTTGATTTTAGTGCTCTTTTTGTAGTTAGGAATTTGACTTCCCAAATCGTAAATTGTTAACAAGAACAGTGATTTAAATTTGTCATGAAGAACAACAACTGATTTATTATTGCATGACTAACCTTTGATTCATTGCTACATCGTCAATAGATCCTTGTTTCATTCCAGATCTGAGCCACCGTGCTCTGATACCAATTGTTGAAATTAGAACAACTCTTCATAAACGTCGATCTTTAGGCTCAAGAATAGTTAGTTCTTGATCTGGAATAAGCATATACAAATAACAAACTTGCGGAATTATATAAACATATTTGTATTGCTAAACAAGGTTTCATCATCATCTTCTATATACAATGATTACTTAAAGCCCCAATTCTACATATAAATATGTAGAACGGTTTTGGTTAACAGGATCAAACGACCTTGAGGCTTAGAGTACACACACATACACGTTAAAACGTGGGTTTCAAGAACGACTAATTCTATACCTCTAGGTTTCTTTATATACTAGAAAACCTAGAGATTTACAAGGAAAAGATAATACTAAATCTTTTTAATTTAAACAAGATATACTATATCTTTTACAATTATCATTATCTCCTAAATCTTTATTTAAATTTGAACTTCTATAACTTCAATTTAGGTCATTGTAGTTTCCAAGTTTTGACACATCAAATCTCAAGGAATATCATCTAGAATATTCCTAACACTATTTAACCGTTTATTATTGTGAGCGGTTAAAGACAATGAGCGAGAAACTATTATCCTATATATAACTACTTGACTTGTTACAACTTGCACATTCCAAGTATGATGCCACGCCTCGCTAGTCGCTACACTGTTTAATTCTTTCTTCAATTTCATTTTCGATTTGTTGAATGATCTTCTAACTTATTCCACGAGGTCATACGAAAGATTCTTAGCATATGGACGCTATTTGTATATTAGCGTCACACAACCTATATTTATTGAAGTTAAAATCTTATACACAACGAGTGTTTTTAACTTCAGCAACTGATACTAAAATATACATTTAATTATACTAAGTGATCTAATCAATTATACTAAGTGATTTAATTATACTAATTAAACTTTATACAATATATTTGGGTCTAACATACACTTATACATTTGAATAGGGTGAGTACTATATGAAAGATTCATCATTTTACCACATTTGCCTAAGTTGACCCAATTTTCTAGATAATTACCTTACGAAATGGAATGATATCATATCTACATTAATTTGTTGAAATTCGTGGTTACTAATATAAACATGTTAGAAAATGGCTTGTATTCCACATAAAACTCGAAAACAATTTCACATTGAAATCATATGTCAACCTTTCTAACTCTAGTTAAAAGATACACTTCCCGCGATTCAAACTAAATGATACAATTTTCGTTTTGGAATGTATCTTATACACTTTGAAAACTTACCATATTTAGTAAAAAATAATTAGGCTCACACCAACTAATTATCTACTATAATATTGTGAAATGACATATTTATCCTTACTTTTACTTTTAAAAATCATTAACCCCACATCTACTTACATTATTGGTTTGTGAGAGAGCTAATGCAATCGAAATGATATCAATTCATGGTGATTTGAAGATGATTTGAGAATTCAAGTGTGTGTTGAGAGAGATGAAGATGGAGGGAAGAGAGCTTTCAAAGTGTAATTTTATTCAAATGAGGAAAGCTTACATCAAATGCCTAAACACAAGGTATTTATACCTCCCCTCTAAACTAGATTAATTAAGCCTAACTACATATTTAAGCTCAAAACTAGTTCTAATAGTTTGTTAATTTCCTAATTACTATTTGCTAAATAATTACTAAAAAATCAACCCTAACCAAATTACTATTCTTATAGTCGTAAATGACGTGTTTATATGAAGGGGGTTTTCTTCAAGCTAGCAAGATTATTTTAATTATTCATCTAATGAAACAATTACTAAATTTGAATATAAACATGTTACAAGTACATGTTTTTTCTTGAAACCCAAATAACTAATTTTTGACAAATTTACCTATTATATACTATATATGTATCTGAAGATATAAGACTTGCTAAAACCATTCTATCCTTGTTGCGAGTTATACATTCCAACACAATTCCATTGAAATTTAAACTAAACAAGACTCATGCCAACAATTGCATCGTGAGCTCGTCGGTAGCCAAGCCAACTCGTCATGGCCTCATCTCAGTTGGCACACCCTCTTCCTCAAACTCGCCGGTAGCAATGCGTCGGCATGGTGACGAGTTACACAACTCGTCATAGAGGGGGGGGGGGGGGGGGGAAGGGTTTTTTTAATATTTTTAAGTGTGCATGAGTTGTTGATGAGTTGACAAGGGATTTTTTAATTTATTAAATGTGCATGAGTTAGTGATGAGTTGCTTTTAACATATCCTTATCGGCAACTCTTCAGTAGAGAAGAGGCTATCGACGAGTTAGGAAACACGTCACAATTGGAAGAGCCCTAACTATGATAGATAAGGCAGGTTGCAACATTATTGGCATATACAAGTTGTAATAATAGTAAGGGAGTTAACTGTAATTACTGATAATTAGTCAATACTATAAATACATAGATTAAGCACTAATTGTACTAAGCTTCGTAATCATTAATGAAATATCAATGCAAATTGTTCCTTTAATCTCATTCTAATCTCTCTCTAAAAGTATTGAATTTACAAATTACACATTATCGAGAGTAAATTACACAAATGGTCATGTGGTTTGCCAAAAGTTTTAAATTTGATACTCAAGTCTCAAAGAATACATTGATGGTCCATAAATATTATGATACATTGTCACGCTTTTAGTCTCTAATACTATCAGCCGTTAAAATTGGCAAAGCTTAAACATTCAATTAGGCGGCACCGAGAACCAGCGCTATTGGAAGTAAGGTGGCGACGGCGGAAAGTGATGGGCTATGGTTGCTCGCTGACGTTGGTAGAAGGGCGAAAATGCAAAAAATGAGAACCCGGATGCGTTTAACAAATTTTGTGAACTTGGATATAGCTGGGCTTTCAATAGTTGGGATAAACTTGAAAAACTCGGGTAAACCAAGACCTTGATTGGTGCATGTGGAATTTAGATGAACTAAAGTGGAAGATAGAGGTGGAGAGGGTTTTGTTGTTTAGACGCAGTGGAGAGTGGAGACGGGTACAAATTCTTTGAGGGTATTATTATCTTTACGCTTAATTTTTAGAGAACAGATAAAAGTTCTCCATGTGCAAATCATCACCTTTTGTCAATATATATAATTGTACAGAACAAATATCTACAAAACCCAATGATAAAATATCATATTGAAATTCAAGGGCATTTGAAAATTGTAATGAGTTAAATGAAATGGATATAATTTTACTTAATAAACCTCAGTGCGATGTATCATTAAGATGGTTCTTACTTTTCTCACATTGACAAAATCATTAGAAAACAAAGCGAATAGACTTTTGTACATAGCCTCCCCTTGTCCGGAGTTAGCGCGTTGAACCTATGTGGCCAGTGGCCACAAGGGGTATACTTTTTTGCTTCCAGTGAGGTTTGAATTTGAGACCTCCAAGTATTTTCGTCAATGAAGACCAAACTCTTGCCACTATGACACCTCTTATGGTTCGATAGTCTGTTTCATGTTTCTATTATCCGTCAAAGTCTACATGCTTTAATTATTATTTTGTATGAATCCTGATGGAGTTTAATTTTATGTTAGTTTTTGCAAACAATGATCAATGTTTGGGTATTCATAAGGCCTATGCGTTTTAATATTGTTAATGAGTCTTTTAGGTTAATTCTATAGACTAGAAAAAAAGAGTTAATTTATAAAAAAAATGGCATCAAAAGTTAGGTGCCAAATTGTTAAGAATAAATTCTTTAGTGAAAAGGAACAAATGAAAGTGGACTTTTGTGAAGTTTCTACGATAAAAAGTGAAAAATTGGGTTATATTGTATTTAGGGGTAAAATTGTCATTTAACTCTAAATTTCCTTGTAAAAATAAAATCAATCCTTGAGCAAATCAGGACCCTTTATTTATGTTATTAGAAAATACCGTGCAGTGACGTGCACAACTAAAAATAGATGAATCAAGATGGGTACCTGCCACAAGTAAATTTCTAATTTGTTTTACAGGCTTGTATGCCGCAAATAAGACTCATTAAGAAATATTAAATCATTATAAAAAATATTAGATCTTCAATTTTTCTTTATCAAGAGAAATTAGATTATTATCGTAATATATGGATTACTATCAAGAAATACTGAATAATAATAAAAAAATATTAAATAATTATCAATTCTCACCAACGAAGATATTATGTCTTCAAAGCATGGCACATTGTTACGATATCATATTGGTTAAGTATGAGATTTGATGGTGGTTTAGAAGTCTATGTGGTTTTGACCCCAAGATTAAATCGGTCGTGGAAATCCGAATCAAGCTGCTAAAGAAACATTGGCCGGCTAAGTATATATGACATTGGAGAGAAGGACCAATATCTCGAACGCAATTTAGAATGAACCTTTTGAGAAAATAAAACATGGCAATACCCTAAAATACCATTAAAACCCTTTAAATTCAAATCTTAAGTGTTGACCTCCTCTCTTTCAAACTTTAAAAGGGTTCATTTTTGCACAGACCATTTTTGCGCATACCATTTTTAGCAGGATGTGACAATATCTAATTTTTAGTATTAAATCCAATGTTTAATAATATATTTTAACAATAAATAAAATTTTCAGTCAAAAAAATTCAAAATATAAACTATTTTGTATCATATAATCTAATATAAACCATAATTAGAGGGTCGGTTTCTTAATAAGGCGGTTTCTGGTTAAAACCGAAACGAACCCATCGGTTTTTTCAAAATTTAAAACTGAACAATTTTGAAATAGTTTTGGTTTTATCGATTGGTTCGGTTTTGTTGATTTTCACGGATCGATTTCAGTTTTTCGGTTTTCATAGTCACCCCTAATGGCAACCCCTAATGGCAACATAGTCACAGTGAAATTAAAGACCATAGAAGAATATATTAATAAGGTAGGGTGGCCGGGATGTGGATGTGTTATAAATATGAGTAGTCTTAAAAGTACTTTATGAAATTTGAAAATGATATATCGATCGTGACTAATATGGTGGTGATACCATGAAAGCTTTTGGTAGATAATTATCATTTTCGACAATAACAGCATTAAAATGATATATCTACGTTCTCCTTAATTCATAAATTGATACTTGTTTTTTTTTCTCCTTTTCTCTATTGTGACAAATATATTTAAATTTTCTCTCCCAAACTAGTCATATTAGTTGATCAGATATATATATAAACCGGTATTTATTTATGGACAAAATTCAATTATTTTGTTGGTTATTACATGTGGGAATGCGACATTAATTTTATTGTGGATGGATACTAACTGTTACATCTAAAATAATTTTAAATTTATCACTACTACTATTGCTTCTAAAACAAACTTTCTTGTTTTAATTTCATCGGTTATACCTTCTGACGGGCACAACCCACAATGCCGATATGGATTTGCATGCAGGGCCATTCCTATTTGGTCTTGGCAAATTGAATTAAGGCCTAGCTTTGTGTATATCTCGAAGAACAACTTGATATATTTCTTCCAAAATATTTTCATTTGAACTTGTGCTTCTTTGACAGATATAAAATAATTATGGGATTGCATTGGTTCTCATGACTCTTAATGGTTAAAGCAATGACTATGGCATGATCTTATTTGTACTCAGTGATCAATGATATTTGTAAATTGATAGGACCAAAACCGAAAATCATGAAATTACAAAATTGAAAACCGAATCAATTACATGTGAATAAGACGTAGATAAAAAGAAATTATGAATAAGACGTAGATAAAAACACATAAACAATAAATAAAAAGAGTTTTTTGTAACGATATTTAAGTCCTAATAGTGTAATCACTTTGCTTGCTTGTGCCACTGTTTTTTCAGGTAATTTTCCCTTTAATTTCTATACGTGATGGGTACGTACGTACGTTACTAATGAGTTTTTATTCCTTGTAATTAATTAAGGAAAGAGGTGTTTTACAATCTCTATCAATGAATATAGTTTGGAAAAGTTGTAAGCTAAAGGATGTAACATGGACACATGGTAGAATTGAAAGTGTGAATTATACCAAGAAAACCACATCTAAGGGCATGTTTGGGAAAACTTATTAACGGGGCTTATAAGTTTATTAGTTTATTAAGCTCAAATAAGTATGCAAATTTGAGCTTAATAAGCTAATAAGCCTCATTAATAAGCTTTCCCAAACAAACCCTAAATAGAACTTCATCGAGTTTTTGATATTTCTTTAAAAAGGTATACATGGTAACATTTATACTTTATAATATATAATACATTTTGAATATTTTCCATATTAGCATTTTCAGTCAGCATAGAATTATATTGACCAAGGACATAGAGAGAGGCTATCGTTAATAAATCTCAGTATTCTAAATTACAATTAAGACCAGTCTACAAAAATGTGGCATCTCGAGAACTATTTTCCCATCTCTCTCTCCCAAAAACAAAATGAGCTCCGTCTCTCCCGATAACAAAATGAGCTCCAACGACAGCAACATCACCGGTGGCAATGACAGAAGCGGTGGCAATGGCGGAAGCGGTGGCGATGGCGGAAGCGGTGCTCTTCCAAGCTCCACCGTGAAGAGTATTTCCCCCGGTGCCTCCGGCGACCGCTCGGAGGAAATGGTTACCCGAAAGGAAAAGATGAAGACCAAAGCACCAACTCCGTCATCGCAGAAGAACAAAAGTACCGGTGGGACGCGTCAAGCCGAGAAAACAAGGACTCTGAACATGAAAGCCATGCGGGTGGAAAAGATAAGAAGAACAAGCAGGGGGCTTACACATCAGCACATCATGCTGATAATTGATGACCCCAGTATCCAGCTCCGGCCACCACGTATGGTTTAATCAAAAAAGAAGCGATGATGAGTTAGTATCTCATTAGTTTGTATATAAACATCGCATGTAGTAGGTTAATTAGTTCAGATTATGTATTCTGACTAATTTTTATTATATATAATTACTATCTTATATTTAAGTGCACTTTATGGTTGGGTTTAGAAAACTCTTGATGTATTGCATTTCAATAGTCCTCCTAAGCGGTCAGCTTATGGATTAGCAGAAAAAAAAAATATTTTTAGTTGTTTTAATCAGTTTTACAATATGGGTCCTGAAATTTACTTACTTGCTAAATATGTTGACCGCAATTGTCATTTATTTTCAGTTCATTATAATTGATAATGATGTTTCATGTGGAGTATCCTAAATTGTGTTCCCAATAGTGCACTTTGGCTTTTGAGATCCCAACTCACTTCATACTTGTAAGTGAATTATTTTATATATGTTTGTAGGAAAGAACATGTGTTGCCATTTCCAACCTATGTCATGTTGTTTTTGTAGATGTTGCAGTCGATATATAAACAGGACAATTTAGATCCATGAACTTATGAATGGGTTGGTTTGGGTTATGTTTGATCTCAAATGGGTCAAATGAGACAACTAAAAACATATATCTAAAAGAGTAAATTAGGCTATAATTTAATTAATTTTATTATTTTACATCCTAAATGCTATAATGGAAAAGAAGTGTTCAAAGAAAAAAGATTATATTTTTATCATCTTGAAAGGTCTAACTGAAGGTGTCACGTAGCAACAAGACACCCACAATGATAAAATTCTTGTAATAATTTGTTTATAATTTTGGTACAAAAACTTACATTAAAATTTATTCACGTGACAGGAAACCAACAATTCCGGCCTTCCGGGAGGATTTTGAGACTGCAGTCTGCATTTGAAATTTGTTCAAGACTTATTTACTGGTCTTTTTTATTTTTAACATTTGTGTAACATTATTTTTATTTATTTAGTTGTAATTAGCAACATTGTTGACTAAATATTTAAGGTTGCATTTGTGTGTATAAGGTTGTATTCTTGTAAATAAATTTACAATAAAGGTTGCATTTCTATCTAAAAATTGTTTCATTTGTGAATATAAAAGGATGTATTTTTGTAAATAAATTTATAACCAAGGTCGCTTTTGTGTCTAAAAGAGGTTGCATTTAAAATTAAAAAAAGTTACATTTGTATATAAAAAAGATTGCTATTTAAAAAGGTTGCATTCTAACAAAAAGATTGCATTAGGTCTAATGCAACTCCACCTAGTGTAGCCTTTGTTAAAAGGTTGCATTAGACCTAGTGTAACCTTTTCAATGGATAATGCAACATTTTATGGGGGTTGCATTAGCTTCATTTTGTTGCAGTGATTTACCATATATTTATGAACATTAAAATAATATTATAATATACTTGGATGATGTTGCAAAAGAGTAGTTGGTGTGTAAAATTTTGCGGCTGTGTGTAGAGGCTCGAATCTTGACCCATGCTTATTCATTTTTTTCAATTTTCATATAGAACTTTTCTAAAGTTACAAAATAAATATACAAGTTTTTCAATAACAAAGTGTCTAGAGTTTAA
Source organism: Calendula officinalis (assembly GCA_963853835.1). Classification (NCBI taxonomy): domain Eukaryota; kingdom Viridiplantae; phylum Streptophyta; class Magnoliopsida; order Asterales; family Asteraceae; genus Calendula; species Calendula officinalis. The sequence continues at coordinate 75,740,050 of OY970823.1, read as the reverse complement.
TAAATAACAAAACAACCGTATTTAAATATATATATATATATATTACTTTTTCTAAAACACACTTTCAATCGTTAAGCTTTTAAATTTATAGTTTTAACTTTTTTGAAAAAATTATTTTTGTTTCGATACTAAATAACACTTTGACCCTAAATCTTTATAACTTATGATTTTAACATCACCTAAATCTTCATTGTTTTGTAGCTAGGATAACGACTAAGTTTATATGTACATAGAGTTATGTACACCTATTATGGATATTTATCGGTTATTCGTCATGACTAGTGGTTATAATGGCTCACGGGTCATGGATATGGATTATGGACACCTATTATTGGTAAAATGGATATGTGTAGGTTATTTGTAATGGCTAGTGGGTATAGTGGTTCACATGTCATTGGAGTGAGTTATGGATACCTATTATTGGTAAAATAGAAATCTAAAGGTTATTGGTCATAATGGTTCATAGATCTTGGGTACGGGTTATGGACATCTATTACTGGTAAATTAGATATCTATAGATAATTGGTCATGACTAATGGTTATAATGACTGATGGTTCATGGTTATTGGTTATGAACACCTATTACATATAAATGGATATCCATAAGCGTATTTGTGATGACTAGTGGTTATAATGGTTCACGAGTCATGTGTATGGGTTATGGACACCTAATACTGGTAAAATGAATACCTATAGGTTATTGGTCATGGCTAGTGGTCATATTTTATTGAGTAACATTATTGCTTCCTACCAGTTGTTCCTACTTATTTTTCTACTCATTAGTTTAAGACATGTGTCAAAAGATATGTGTCAAAATCAAGGGGTAATATCATGCGTAAGAATTAATGGATTACTTGTGTTATATTGTCAATTGGGTAGCAAGATTAGTAGGAACAAATGATAGGATAAATATCATTTCTCTATTTTATTCTATCTCTTTCTTTAAAAAAATTTTAATCTGAAATATTTTTTATAATTTTAAAATAAATATTTTTAAAACTATCAAATATTTTCTTACTCGTATTTTTTCAAACCCAAATCAATTTATAAAATATATTAAAAATCAAACGCACCCTTAATTATTCGTAGATTCTAATTAAACTATTGTTGAATTTAAAAGAGACAAGTAAAAGTTGAAATTGAAATAAGAGGAGCCAATTGCTTAAATAATGCCATATACACCCAGAAGTCACAAATAATGCTCTTTTTTAACCCTTTACAAAAATAATGCTATCCCACATTTGAAATCCCGGATCCCCTAGTATCCCCTCTTTGAAATCCCGGATTCCACCTTTTTCACTGTTTTCTGTACTCTGTCATTGTACCTTGTGTACTTGTCTGACGAGGTAGTATCCCACACTGCAAATCCCGGATCCCCAGGGGTATCCCACACCCGGAATCCCGGATCCCCTAGGGGTATCCCACACCTCAAATCCTGGATCCCCTTCGTGCCTGATTTCCATTTTAATTTTATATGCAGTTAATGTGTTAAATATGAAGTTTCAAGCAACACAAAAACATAAAACTTCATATTAAATGATACCTTGTAAAATTCATCTGCTTTATTTGTGGGTATAATATGTAGCTTTAGTGCCTTGGGCCCATAAAAGGTTAAACATGTTTCGGGTCGGGCTTGTAAAAAACAAATAATATATAAAAAAAAATATAAGTAAAATGATAGAGAAAAAACAATTTAAAATAACGAGATATACAAATTTAAATAAACACCTTTAAAATATCAACTCGAACGAGACCTCCCCAGAATATGGAAAAGCCCGTTAAGCCATTAAACTCCATTTTCTCACTTACCCATTGATCCAAAACTATCTGTTTCTGTTAAATAAAATAAAAAAATAAATAAAATAAAAAAGTAGTTATGAAAAATCTTGTATTTTCCGGCATAAAAATAATAAATAAATAAATTAATTAATAAAAAAAGTACTATAAATGATTGACCTCTGAGTCGACTTCGTGGAGCAAGTGCAGGTAAAACTTGTGAATGAATGACATCAGCTTTTCTATGATGAAGATGAACTCCATGTGTGTCATATAATTTCTGATTTTACAACAATTTATAAAAAATTTAAAAATACAAAATATTATATATTCATAAAATGTTTTCTGTTTTTGTGATTTATGGATCAATTTGTAAACGTTTTATAAGCAGATGGTCGATCAGGCACGAAGGGGATCCGAGATTTGAGGTGTGGGATACCCCTAGGGGATCCGGGATTCCGGGTGTGGGATACCCCTAGGGGATCCGGGATTTGCAGTGTGGGATACTACCTCGTCAGACAAGTACACAAGGTACAATGACAGAGTACAGAAAACAGTGAAAAAGGTGGAATCCGGGATTTCAAAGAGGGGATACTAGGGGATCCGGGATTTCAAATGTGGGATAGCATTATTTTTGCAATGGGTCAAAAAATAGCATTATTTGTGACTTCTGGATGTATATGACATTATTTAAGCAATTAGCTCAAATAAGAGATGATGAGGCAGTTAAAGATATGAACCGTTTGATACGTGAACCCCGGTTATTCCGATATATGGCACATGAACTCTTTGTTTCCTCACTTACAAATAACTCCATGGGCCAACTATTCACAAACATGAATCAACGAGCACAATCAATTTCGGTATTTCTAATTTCTATCGATCAGAAATCATGGGCCAACATGATCGGATTCATTAATTTGATTTCGAAATTTGTGTGTTTATTCAAATTGATTCATTAATCTTCTTTTTGTCGTTCTATTTGTTTGTAGATGTTGATGGAAACTTATGCCTAAAAGTTAGAGGTCCTACATTTATGCAAAGTATTTGGTCAAGAGAAGAATGAAGTCGAATTCATGGTTGTTCATACCGAACTATCGAAGACTATTACATAACCTATTTGGTTTATTTAGATTAATCAACATACAACCTCATGTTTATATGAGTAGTCTTTAAACATAGGTTGTGAATGAGGATGGTGCTTAGGGATGCAAATTTTGGGTACCTGCGGGTACCCGAGTCTTACGTGGCGGGTATTACCCGTCTAAACGGGTAACGGGTCGGGGATGGGTTTAAATTTCATACCCGAGAGCGGGTACGGGTCGGGTACGGGTTTCATAATACCCGCACCGTTTATACTTAAACCCGACCCGAATATATATATTAGTGTGTAATTTTTTTATTACAGGTTTATCCCACGAGTCACTACTCAAACTTAACACAACTCTTAATCTCTCATTAGCCCAATTTAATAATGGTTAAAATCTGGCTCGTCTCCCGTTAGTCCATTACGTATTGAACGAAATAAGCCTGAACGAACTAAGAGTATTAAATGTTTTACTTATTTTGTTTAATTTTTTTATTGAACGGGTACCCGTCGGGTTACCCGTACCCGGCGGGGATTTTTCTACCCGAACCCGACGGGTATTTGACCGGGTACGGGGCGGGTACGGGTATAGGAATAGCGGGTCGGGTACGAGTACGTGTTTTTTACAGTACCCGCTATTACCCGTACCCGTTTGCATCTCTAATGGTGCTCGAGAATCTTCTCAGAGTTGCAATTTATATATGTCTAATAAATAATGACATTTTTGTATTTACTTGAAGTTTTTGTTTGTTTTGTTTCACCTTATTATTCTTTTCGGGTTCATACGAAATTCTTGGATGAGTTATTAATTAAAATGCCTTATTAAATTTTGTTGTATCTGTTCTGATATGTTCGATATTCACATTTATGACAACGCTAATCAAGATTATAGTTTAATTTTATGTATTAGTTTTCCATCTGTTTTTACGACACAATCTATTTGGTCCTATAGAATCAAAAGCATCATTAAGTAACATATTGTGACACTTTTATGCATCTGTTGGCATTCATTTTACAACACTAAATTTGGTCCTAACTACATATCTTTTTATTAGGACCCTTTTCTTAGTATTAAAAAAAGTGTCAAACACATTACAATTTAGTGCTATAAAAATATTTGATAGGACCCGTGAATTTGTCCCGAAACATAATAAAAGGGCAAACATATATTAGAACACCATAAAACGTCCTATTATATAGTCTATTAGGACGCCATATTGTCATATGAAAATATATTTTAGGACATTTGAATGTGTCCAAAAATATTATAAAAATATAAACATATATTACAACATCTTAAAACATCCTATTATGTAGTCTATTAGGACACCTTTTGTGTCTTAAAAAACAACTTCATGAGACTAAATAATAAGTTTCATAATATTGATGTCTATTACGACTCTCTTAAGTGTCCTAGTCATCTATTGTAACCCCTTTAGATGTGACACTTTTATTTAGGTCCTATTGTAACGTCCTAAAAATTTAATAATTTAATTATATTAATTTAATCATCATATTTAAATTTAAAATGAATAATTAGTAAATAAATTATGATGAAGTAGACGGTTCTTATTAATCAGGCGTCATAGAGTTAATAATGCTTTTAATATGCAGACACGTTAATTACTTAGACGACCTGTAGTTAGACGGTTCATATTATTTAAGCGTTTTATTTATTTGGGCACTTTAAAATTTTATACACATTGGTATATTATTAAAAATAATTATTCAGTTCGTCTCAGTTTTGGATCAATTAGTTGACCGTAAGAGTTGGGTTATATTCTTTTGACTAGAGGCCGGTCAAAGGCCAAGGCCGAGACTCGGGTTGCTGTGCCGGTAATTATAATCATCTAGTTACTTGAGATTTAAGTCCATCTAGTGGGTGCATGTTTCGTACCAATAAGCTGGGAAGAGAGCCGGCCCATGAGTGTGGTCTTGAGGGCCCGAGATTACTATTTTTGGATCATTAGCTGCGTATGGAACTTCTAATATATTCCTAATTCACCTTAACCCTAGTCATACACAGCCGAGAGAAGAGAGGCAACAACATCTCCATTCGTTCCAGCAGAGTGTTAGTCGAGCAAGGAAGAAGTTCCAAGTTTGGTGGGTTCGGTTGCTTATCACCATCGGTAAACCCCTTCTTTTCTAATTCTTTTCGTTCATGCTTCATTGCCTACGTCGTTAGAGTCGTGTGCAACAAGAAGTTTCGATCAATCAGAATATTTGAAGATGAAGCAGGTTATTAATTTGGAGTGGGGCTGGTCACGTGATGAAGACATGGGATTTTATCATTTTTTGGCAAAGAAAATTGATTGGAAGCCTTCTGATTGGTCGGAATGGGTGGTGCGATTTCTTTTATTTTGTTATGCACTCTTTGGTTTTGGAGGGTACTGCTTGTCCACGCAACAAAAACAAGGCTGCTCTTGTGGTGGCTGCTTAATGGAGTACCGTGGTGTTGTTTCGGTTCCGTCAGTGTCGGGTTCGGGTATCTCCAATTCTGATTTGTTGTTTCAGCAATCAATGAGGGTAATTGATCTCCTTTTCCCCGTAATTTCCCTTGATCAATTGGATTTCGTTTTGTTTTATGGTGACTGAATTGTTGGTGTTCGGGACTGATTTTGTGATCAAGCAGAAACAATATATGGAGCTCCGAGCAGAAAGTTAGCTGAGCAGAAAGTTAGTCGAGTAGATTCTTGATGTCGGGTTCGAGCAAGGAATCAAGGTCTCCCGGGAATTGTATTGCTTCGGTAGTTCCCTATCTTGTTTTACTCCATTATCATTTTTTTTCTTCTTTTCCGTTTGGTTGCTGATTCTGATGAGTAATCCCGGGAATAATTGAGATCGTTTAGGGGCTGCTGTGATTTTGTTGGGTTCGGTTTTGTCGTGTTGTGTTAAAAAGTATATGGTGTAGTGGTGATTTAATCGGGTAACCCGTTTTGTTATTGATGCTTAAAAACCGTTTGGTCCAGATTTTTGTTATGGATTGTCAAAACCGAGCCATGTAGGAGACGGGTTTAATCTTGCATATTTTGTTAGTGTCGGGTTGGGTAAAGATAACGGGTTTATAATGTAGACGTTTTAATTGACCGAAAAACCCGGAAACCGAACCTTAGAGTTCTTGGTTTCCTAAACCGCAATGTATTTTAAATAAAAGACTAGGTAAATGGTAAACATGTTACTGAAGTTAAAAATGAGTTCCGGGACTGTCGGGTACCTCGGGAATAAACGAGTTGATGTCGGGATTCAAAACGGGCTTTATCAAACATGCTAATGTCTGGCAGAAACTGTAGTCTGGGTTTAAGTCCGTTTTTGTCACACTTAAGGTACGTTTCTGGATTTTTGGCCCGTGTTGGTTTCTAGGTTTCTGAGTCCTCTTTCCAACGACGCTGACGGCTCGTTAATCTGATTCACGGTTTAAAAATTATTGCTGTTTTAGTAAACCTTCGCTGGCTAGTTTTCGGTTCAGCTATTCTGTCTCGTTAGCTTGTTTTGAGCCTTTTCTATTTGGATCTAGCTTCCGAAGTCTCGTTAGCCTGTTTTGAGCCTTTTCTATTTGGATCTAGCTTCCGAAGTCTTCTGTAAAATTGTAGTCCTCTGAGTCATTTAACTACTGTAAAAATTTGTATAATATCTAGTGAACGGTTTGAGAGTTATAGCCGTTCCCGCAAAAGTGCTGAGTGCTGTTTAGTTTCCGCTGAAACAACCTTTGAGTCTAATCCTAACCCGAGCTTCCTTGTACATTGTAGGACCTTCTAGGACCGGTTAGAGACGCTCTTCAGTGCTGAGGATACTTAGGAGCTTACGGTTATTCGAGGTGGGTAATCTCACTATAAACTTGTACTTACTTTCGATCCATGATTTTGTACTATGTGTTGTGAATTGTCTTGTTGATTGAGCTTGAGTATTGATTGGGTGATTTATTTGAGTTATCTGTGATTTGAGTTATCTATGATTTGAGTTATCTGGAGCCTGAGTTATCTGAGTTTTGAGTTCTTGAGTTAAAACATTAAACATAATATACTTGAGTTGTCTTGGCACCGAAGAGTACTGGTGCCAGACGTTTTGACTCAACACCGAAGAGTACAGGTGTTGAGCCTTGAGTTGTGTGAGGCGGGTCGAGGTTGATCTCTCGTCCCAAGTCACACAAGCGCGCTATATAAATTTAAAATCTGAGAAAATAAACTTGAGTAATTGAGAATTGAGTAGAGTCTCTAGGGATCACTTACGTGGCTTGAGTTGTTTGTATTTATTTGTTTATTTTGATATTATTCACTCAGCGGTGGCTGACCCCAATCACTCCCCCATTCTACAGGTACAAGCAAGGGTAAAGAGAAGGTCAATAGTTGATGAGCTGTGTTTCTATTTTTTTTATTTATGGATTTGGATTAAAACCTTTATTTCGAGTCAAACATGTTTTGTTTTAAAACCTTTATTATTCCGCATTTAAACCACTAGACGGTTTTATATTTTTATTCATGAGTTGGGACCTTTGAATTACTTGTACTCTTGGGGAAATTGTTTTATTTTATTATTTAAAAATTTTTAAATTTCCCTTGATTTTTGGATTGTTACATCTATTAGATTAAATGTCCTATAAACTAATTTGATAAGACACTAATGAGAGTCCTATAAAGCCAATTTTGGTGTAATGACGGTCCAATTTTGGAGTAATTAGTATCTAAACAAAATAAAACCCTGTAGCTAAATTAGAAAGGTGTGGTACTTAATGATAGAAGATGTACATTTGGCAATAGATGTGGTACAAATGTATCTATGTATCTCAAGATCCACATAAAACTTGCTAAGACCATTCATAATTGTTGTGAGTTCCCAAGAACAAATAAATGTAGTGATATGATGCCTCATAATTAAGCCTAACTAGTCCAAAGTTCCATCTCAGCTCTATTTGGCTAAATACATTAATATAAAAAAACATAAGAATATTCGTATGCATAAGTATTAATTAAAAATGCTAGTAAATTGAATAGGTAAATTAATAAGATTTTATGGATTTCTTTTATGTAGTTGACTTGGTGACCAATTTTCGGTTCCCACTTCCCACCGAGTTTTTATTTTTGTATGAAAAGTGTCCAACTGTTCAACGTATGTGAAAATATTTATGAAAAATAATAATGAAAGGTTATCATTAATATATGTATCATGAACTTATACATACATCTATTAATAATCGTCTCTGTACTTCAAAAGTTACCAATCATTTATGAAAACATAAACTTTTTAACTACACCCATTTATTTACGGACAACAACTTTGGAACCACCTTCAATTCAGACATTTATTCTAAATTGACAGTTAACCATTTTAAATTTTTTATCTAATAACTCAATTTTTTGAAGAAGTGTTTAGTGAAAAAAATATTCGTAATGAGATATGGAGCATATTCTTATGTTCTTTTTTATATTAATGTACTAGGTTATGATCTGTGAAAATCACGGGTTATTATTAATTTTACTGAACGTGATTTTTATAGAATATAAAAATTTATTGTTAATTGTATGATTATTAAATACCTTAATTCTCCTCAAGTCATAAGTTTAGGAGAAACTTTGTTAGAATGAATGTAACCGGTATATATAATAAGAATCACACAAAATGTATATATGAATCATAAATCATTGTAATCACTTGATTAATTAATAAACTTGATAAATCATTCAATTTATGTTACTATGTCCATTGCAAGGGCCCCACGAGCTTTCTTATTTCCATACGGATAAAGTTGGTTTGCGTCTTCAAAAACTAAAAATCTAGTTCTCTCTAGTTCTATTCGACACTGCATTATAAGATTTTCACTTTGTAAATTAAATATTAAAATATTTGATATTAAAATAAAAGTTTTTTTAGAAAAATTTACGTTGGATAAATCAGAAACAAAGGAGCCATGTTGAGCTATTAATATTCCAAATGTATTTTTTTCAAGATCCCTATGAACCATTAATTGCAACTATTAATCTCATGTAAGGATGCAATCTTTGTGGACCCAACCTACCCTGCAAATACAAACGGGTTTAGCCAACCTACTCCAACCCGTCTACCCTGCATTTATCATTTGATAAAATAAGAAGTTGACTCCTTGATTATATTTGACCAAAAAAAGTCGACTTTGGAACTAAGTTACCAGAAAAAAGTAAAAGGAGTGTGCATCTAAAATTTTAATATTTTCTTGTCAAATTGTTATATGCACATCTTACGTAACTGTTGACTATAAAAGTCAACAAATTAACTTTCTAACTTTAAGAACCGAAAGTAAGAGGGACACATTCTTATTGTCCGTAGGTTTAGTATGTGCTGAGTTTAGAGTAACTCTAATAAATCGATCTTTAGGTTCAAGAATAATTAGTTCTTGATCTGGAATATACAACTACAAATCATAAATAATGCGGAATTAATCGAACAGATTTGTATTGCTAAACAAGGTTTCATCATCATCTTTATATACAATGATTACTAAAAGCCCAATTCTACATATAAATATGTAGAACGGTTTTGGTTAACAGGATCAAACGACCTTGAGGCTTAGAGTACACACACATACACGTTAAAACGTGGGTTTCAAGAACGACTAATTCTATACCTCTAGGTTTCTTTATATACTAGAAAACCTAGAGATTTACAAGGAAAAGATAATACTAAATCTTTTAAGCTAATAAAGATATACTATATCTTTTACATTTATGATTATCTCCTAAATCTTTATTCAAATATTGACTTCCATATCTTCAATTTAGGTCCTTGTACTTTATAAGTTTTGACACATTAAATCTTTAATGAATATTATAGAAATATTCCTAACAATCTTCCCCTATTTGATTTGACAAAACTTATAGAATTAGCTTGGAATCTTCAAGTCTCTTCCCCTTTTTGACATAATCAAATACAAATCTGAAAAACTTGAACTTCCCCTTGAATAATCAACACTTTTTCTTCCCCTAAAAGTGTGATATCATTCCTGTGTTCTTCAAGGCTATATCAATTACATTGAAAACCAACAATCTTCTATTTGAAGTTGAAGTAGAAACTCAAACTATGCATCACATTCCGTCTAACTATAGTAATCAGCAACGTCATAATCTTGTATGAAGGACATCTTGGTCTTCAATCAGATCTTTTCGTTAAGATTCTGTTGAATTGCAGTTACATCTTTACATAACATCTTATGTAGTAAGACTTTCAACTTCTTCTTCAAATAAAATATAATCACTCTTCTTCTATAATCAACTGATGAAGATCAAATATGTAACAAATAAAATCATCTTCTTTTATCTTCATCAAGCCTTCAACCTGTGTGTGAATAATGTGATTCGTTTCACATTGATATCACAAGTTATTTTTATTCTCTTTTTATCAAGAATAAAAATTAACAAGTGATTAACCAAATACAATCAATAAACCGTAGTATGGAATGAACATGGTGTGTGTCATGTTTTCCAAAATTTGATGTATCGGTTGTAAGGAAGAAATCAGTAGCAAAAAAAATCTACTTCAGTACTGATCAGTAATCAATTCTTCTTTAGTACTGATCAGTAACAAAAGTTTCTTCGGTTTAGTACTGATCAGTAACAAGTTCGAACACTGCTTTCTTCATTTACTACTGATCAGTAGTATATTCAATAAGCTAATTTCCTCATTTATTACTGATCAGTAGTATTTTTGATGGAGCAGTAATAAATAGCGAATCAGTAGTAAACGATTTGAGCAGTAGCAAGTTGCAATACCAGTAGTAATATTGAATACTAACATCAGTAATAAAGTTGTTTAAATAAGGATCCATCTTTAGAACTGCAAACCTTGTCCGCTTTCAAAATCAAATTGATTTGCTCTTATGTTCACCTACTCCATTAATTTGAGAGTAAAAGGAATTTAAAACATTTGTTACCTACCACTGTTTCCTTTTCAAAGGTAATCTTCAACAAATTATAAACAGCCGCAATATTGGACGTACGAGATGCAGAATTACTACCAGAAATTAAGCAAATTGATAATGGTAGGCTTCATGATTCTTCTTGCGATCATTGATAGATCCTTGTTTGATTCCAGATCTGAGCCACCGTGCTCTGATACCAATTGCTGAGTTTAGAATAACTCTAATAAATCGATCTTTAGGATCAAGAATAGTTAGTTCTTGATCTGGAATATACAACTACAAATCATAAATAATGCGGAATTAATCGAACAGATTTGTATTGCTAAACAAGGTTTCATCATCATCTTTATATATAATGATTACTAAAAGCCCCAATTCTACATATAAATATGTAGAACAGTTTTGGTTAACAGGATCAAACGACCTTGAGGCTTAGAGTACACACACATACACGTTAAAACGTGGGTTTCAAGAACGACTAATTCTATACCTCTAGGTTTCTTTATATACTAGAAAACCTAGAGATTTACAAGGAAAAGATAATACTAAATCTTTTAAGCTAATAAAGATATACTATATCTTTTACATTTATGATTATCTCCTAAATCTTTAATCAAATATTGACTTCCATATCTTCAATTTAGGTCCTTGTACTTTATAAGTTTTGACACATTAAATCTTTAATGAATATTATAGAAATATTCCTAACAATCTTCCCCTATTTGATTTGACAAAACTTATAGAATTAGCTTGGAATCTTCAAGTCTCTTCCCCTTTTTGACATAATCAAATACAAATCTGAAAAACTTGAACTTCCCCTTGAATAATCAACACTTTTTCTTCCCCTAAAAGTGTGATATCATTCCTGTGTTCTTCAAGGCTATATCAATTACATTGAAAACCAACAATCTTCTATTTGAAGTTGAAGTAGAAACTCAAACTATGCATCACATTCCGTCTAACTATAGTAATCAGCAACGTCATAATCTTGTATGAAGGACATCTTGGTCTTCAATCAGATCTTTTCGTTAAGATTCTGTTGAATTGCAGTTACATCTTTACATAACATCTTATGTAGTAAGACTTTCAACTTCTTCTTCAAATAAAATATAATCACTCTTCTTCTATAATCAACTGATGAAGATCAAATATGTAACAAATAAAATCATCTTCTTTTATCTTCATCAAGCCTTCAACCTGTGTGTGAATAATGTGATTCGTTTCACATTGATATCACAAGTTATTTTTATTCTCTTTTTATCAAGAATAAAAATTAACAAGTGATTAACCAAATACAATCAATAAACCGTAGTATGGAATGAACATGGTGTGTGTCATGTTTTCCAAAATTTGATGTATCGGTTGTAAGGAAGAAATCAGTAGCAAAAAAAATCTACTTCAGTACTGATCAGTAATCAATTCTTCTTTAGTACTGATCAATAACAAAAGTTTCTTCGGTTTAGTACTGATCAGTAACAAGTTCGAACACTGCTTTCTTCATTTACTACTGATCAGTAGTATATTCAATAAGCTAATTTCCTCATTTATTACTGATCAGTAGTATTTTTGATGGAGCAGTAATAAATAGCGAATCAGTAGTAAACGATTTGAGCAGTAGCAAGTTGCAATACCAGTAGTAATATTGAATACTAACATCAGTAATAAAGTTGTTTAAATAAGGATCCATCTTTAGAACTGCAAACCTTGTCCGCTTTCAAAATCAAATTGATTTGCTCTTATGTTCACCCACTCCATTAATTTGAGAGTAAAAGGAATTTAAAACATTTGTTACCTACCACTGTTTCCTTTTCAAAGGTAATCTTCAACAAATTATAAACAGCCGCAATATTGGACGTACGAGATGCAGAATTACTACCAGAAATTAAGCAAATTGATAATGGTAGGCTTCATGATTCTTCTTGCGATCATTGATAGATCCTTGTTTGATTCCAGATCTGAGCCACCGTGCTCTGATACCAATTGCTGAGTTTAGAATAACTCTAATAAATCGATCTTTAGGATCAAGAATAGTTAGTTCTTGATCTGGAATATACAACTACAAATCATAAATAATGCGGAATTAATCGAACAGATTTGTATTGCTAAACAAGGTTTCATCATCATCTTTATATATAATGATTACTAAAAGCCCCAATTCTACATATAAATATGTAGAACAGTTTTGGTTAACAGGATCAAACGACCTTGAGGCTTAGAGTACACACACATACACGTTAAAACGTGGGTTTCAAGAACGACTAATTCTATACCTCTAGGTTTCTTTATATACTAGAAAACCTAGAGATTTACAAGGAAAAGATAATACTAAATCTTTTAAGCTAATAAAGATATACTATATCTTTTACATTTATGATTATCTCCTAAATCTTTATTCAAATATTGACTTTCATATCTTCAATTTAGGTCCTTGTACTTTATAAGTTTTGACACATCAAATCTTTAATGAATATTATAGAAATATTCCTAACACTATGTTTTAATTATGAAGGAAACAAAAAATAAATAAATAATTTATTTATTTATTTTAAGATATTTGGATTTTATATTTGACATGTACTATTAAAAAACAACAGGTATAGTAAAAGAACAATTAATTTACATAATATTTTAATTTCTTCATAAAAAAATATGAAATCAACAACACAGTTTTAAAAGAAACAAAAATATATATGATGTGATGCCGGTTATGCTTATTTTTTTTTAATAAAAGTTGCATGTTACAAAATCATAAAATTCACAACTTCTAAAATAAAAAACTAATCAGTATACCGTTGTTACCTGTAGGATATATAACTACCAATTGGTAATTTATGTTCTATTTATGATTTTTTCCAGTTGGTTTCCATCTAGAGAATACGTGAAAACTTGGTCAAAGAATGTCAACAGTAGCCCCCAAATTAAAAGGGTATATATGTCCAAATTACAATGCTTCACGTGCATACCTTAGACTACTCGTAATGGGTGACCAAACTAAGTTTGGTCACTCTTGCCACCTCTGCGCCACACCAGCCCGATCAAACACATAAAAAATCTCGATCAAACACACGTAACCAGGCGACCAAATCATTCCCCTTTGAAAACACCTTTCCCCTTTGAATTATTGATCGGTCGTCTGGACGACCGTACACCCTTAGGATGCGTCGGGTTGGTGTGGGCGTAAGGGGGAGACGTGTCGAGTGAGCATGCCACATCGGACGACCTTTTGCTTGCGACCTTGCGTTACGCCCAAGGTTCTAGAAAGCGTAAGGCGTGGCGTGGCGGCACCATCAAGCCTCAGCCAAGGCGAGCCATGGCATTTTTCAAGGCGTGATTTAAGGCGGCAAATTTTTTATATAATTTATATATATACGTATATTAAATTAAAAAAAATTATATAGATATATTGATTTATATAACAATTCATATATCGCGCCTTATCACGCCTTATCTCACGCCACGCCTAGCCTAGCCGCCATGGTCTGTTTCGTAACGTCGACGCCGCGCCTCACGCCTTGGCGCCGTCATGGCGCGCCTTTTAGAACCTTGGTTACGCCAAGTCTTAGCATCATGTAACTGCATATTCTCTAAACAATACTTGCTAAATATTCATTTTCTTCATCTATGTCGTATACTTGAGTAAATTTTATTCATTTTCTTTGTGACATATTTTTGATCATATTTTTTGGAGTTGTAATGTCACAAAGACGGTTTGGAGGTGTGTTGGTAATTGGCTTCAAGTTATCGATATAAACGCGGAAGGTTTGGATGATCTTTTGGAGCGGGTGGACTATAGTGGTCTAAGTAATAAGTCGAAGTTAATAATTGAGGCCATCATTTTAACGGTGATTTGGATAATGTGGCGGCACCGAAACGCTATTATTTTCAACAATGGGGATTCTCGAAGAAACTTATTGGTCGACGCAATAAAAGAAGTCTCTTATCTTTGGATCTGTAATTGTAGACCTAAGTTTAAAGTTAGTTGGACCGAGTGGTTAATTTTACCATGTAATTGATTGTTTGTGTTCTTGGCTAGTGTTTTGCTAGTCTTTTTGTTTTATTGAAAGCCGTTTTCAAAAAAAAATAGAATATACGGAAAAGACCTAAAGATTGTTGGAGGTTAAGTGGTAGTTTTACAAAACCTAATAAGAAATATATATAATCATGGAAAAATGAATTTGAATACTGTGTATTAAGGTAATTTTGATAAGTAGTCCTATAAATTGTTCTATAATTTAGGAATGAAATAAATGCATTAATTCCGGATTATTTTAAATGTAGATACCGGATTTGAGGATATTTAGGTTGCTAATTCTCTTAAAAATTAAAGAAAGTTCATTAAAAGTTATTATAAAAAGTTTGTAATCAAGGAAACAAATAAAATTCATCTAAATCCGGAACTTTTTAGATTTTCAAACCGGATGGAACTTGAATTTAAAATTTATGATTAATTTTTTTTGGAAACGGAAAATATATTAAAAAAAATTATGATTAAAGCGAGAAGAAATGATTAATTAGTTTAATCTTTCATTTAGTAAATCTTTAGGCGGGAAAAAAGTTCAGAAAATTTGTGGAGGACCGAACCGAGAACCGATGTAATTTCTTCGACTTTTTTTTCGGTTTTTCTCGGTTTTGAACCGAACCGAACCGGTTGGAACCGAGAACCGAATTTTCCTAAAAAATAGAACCAAAAACCGAACCGATGTAGCTCGGTTCGGTCCAGTTCGGTCCGGTTCTACGGTTCCAGTCGGTTCTTGATCCAATTTACACAGACCTTATCATGTGGCCATCTAAACCTTCTTTTATTCTAATAACATGCATCTTGAATCATCGATGTCATATTGCATTCCGACGAGCCCCCTTCCTCCATGGCTCTCTTCGCCATTTCCGCGAGCTCGCGAACTCTCTTTCTTCTCGCTTCTCCTTCGTCGTCTTTACTCATTAAACCTTCCACCGCGTTCTTAAAGTCTTCTTTTTTCACCAACGCTCCAAACTTATCATAATCGCCAATTTTCAAAACATCAACTAATCTTTCATTTAGAAATTTGTCGGAAAATTGTGGCCATGTAACCATAGGGACACCTGCCGAAACCCCTTCTAGAGTTGAGTTCCATCCGCAATATGTTAAGAAACCTCCATTAATAGCTTGGTGTGACAAAAGCAAGACTTGTGGTGACCAACAACAGAGTATTAGCCCTCTATCTTTAACCCTTTCTTCAAATCCATCTTCTAAAAACCATTTATCGAGTTCCTCGGTTGTGTGTCTTATGCACCATATAGCGAGCTCAATGTTTTGTTTGGCGCATATACGCGTTATACTTCCTAAACAAACAAAGATTACCGACCTAGGCTCCTTCAAATCGAGCCATTTCAAGCAATTGTGTTCGTTTATTGTAGCCTTGCTTCCTCTCTCGGCTATATCTAGTAAACTTTTTGTTGCATAGCGAAACCGGCCCAATACACCATACCTTTTTGTCTTTTTCCTTTGCAAGCTTTTCAACATACTTAGGCTCAAGCTCATAGAAACTATTAACCACAATCCCATCCGCAGCTTCCTCGGCTTTTTGTATTGGTTCGAATAAATCCGCCGTTTCCTTTACTTCTTTGTTCGCCCAACTTGAAGCTTGCGTTTTGTTAACCTCAAAGCGGTCTGGTATACCAGGAAACACAAAGCTAGTACTCTGAATCCGAGACGATTTCATTTAATATTTTCGTATTCATCATATGTATTCATAGATATGTGAAGCATCCAGGACCATGAAAAACTAGCCGTGGAATGTTAAACCCTCGAGCTAAATCACTCGTCCACGGGAAAACACTATCAGAAATAGTGCAACTTGGAGCCAGAGTTAGTCCCCGGAGCGTATTTTCTGCCGGTTTTTCTAACAAAGTGGTAGCATCAAACACTTTCATAAAGAGTGAAGCTGATTCAACCATATCAAAACTTTCACATCCTTCCGGCTAACCAACTTCAATCGATGGGAATTCGAGTTCAAGAAGTTGAATCTTGATTTATCTTCGATTGCACGACCAGTGACGGGTTTGAAACGATTTGCGTTACGCGAAGCTGTGATTATAGTAATGGTAGCACCACGTCGGGCTAGTAATCGGGCTATATCGACCATCGGTATCATATGGCCTTGAGCCATTAAAGGAAACAAGACACAATGAAGGTCTTTAGGAAGGGAAGCCATTAATCGAGCTTCAAAAGCTAGAGATCGAGTTTAATTATTTTGTTGGTTCCTTGTGAAACTATTGTGCAGATGGATGTTTATCTTACGGGTGGCATTTTTCAAGATCGACCGCATATTATGCAAGGCATGTGTAGTAGATTAATTGTGTTTTCAAATGCAATAGGCATATTCTCACATTTTTTTCATAACGGCACTATCAAGTATCCAAAACGTTAATTTTTTTTATTCTGTTAACAAACAATCATTTAAGATTAATTGTATCTTCAAGATGTAATAAAGAGATATAAACACTGAAATCGCAATATTAAACACCCTAATATAACTTCATCCAAAAAATATTAGTATAAAGAATTAAAGATTATCGTGGCTGTCAAACTTTGGGGTGGAAGAGACAATATTTACATAAATTACATGATATTGGAGAGAAGTCAAACGCGATTGAGATTTGCGAATGAAATCTTTTGAGAAAATTAAACTTTGTATCATACCAAAAATATCCTTTAAGTTCAAATATTACCATATTTAAATCTAAACTTTCCTTACTTGAGCTGTTGAGCATCTTGAGCCTTTACATATATGTTTTATTAAAGAATTAATTTAATTATTTTAGAGTTTGGTATTACAGCACCCTTGACCGTCGGAATTGCTGAAACCCCCACTCTCCGCCGTTGAAATTCGCTGAAATACCTAGCCTCCTCCGTCGTACACCTGACACCGCCACCGTCCGCTGTCGGAATTTCTGAAACCTCCACCCTCCGCCGTCGAAGTTTGCTGAAACACCTAGCCTCCTCCGTCGTACACCTGACACCCCCACCGTCCGCCGTCGGAATAGCTGAAACCTTCAGCTTCCGCCGTTGAAATTCGCTGAAATACCTAGCCTCCTCCGTCATACACCTGACACCGCCACCATCCGCCGTCGGAATGGCTGAAACCTCCACCGTCGCACAGCCGAAACCCCCATCTTCTGCTGTCGCGTCTAGTGCAGGTTATGTTCACTAATTTGACTAATATCAGAGTTTATGTTATGGATCTGTTGCTGATATAACTAAATTAGGCATGAATTTTTGCTACGTTTCTGTTCTCTACCTTTTTGCTTATTGAATATTGAACACAGCCAGGTAGTATCTGTTGCTGTATTCCTTAATTTGTTTTATTCTACTTTATTGTTAATTATAAAAATTTACACTGTTTGAATTCTTTCTAGGTTATTTTTAGGTTTTTAAATAAGAAAAAGTAAAATAAAATAAATAATTCTGGTTTGTGGATCTAGTTATTCCGTACTTTTGACCACACGTGCAGGTTGGAAGCATGAGTTCCTCTGCTTATGAAACAAGACTAATTTCATCCATGACAAAATTATCAGTTGCTGCACTTCCTTGGCATAATCCCGATGATATACGTACGTAATATATGTACATACTTTGAGTATTAATGATCACTGTTGTACAAATCTGTCTTGGCGGCCGATTAATCACCACCTAGGCTGTAATCGGACTTGGTCAACATCAGTAAAAAAAGATCAAAATAAGTTAACATTGGTGAATATCAGTCGAGTTGGTCAAATTCTACTCGATAATATCGGTCAACATTGCTAATATTTTTTTTTTAAAATAAATTCTTTCATAAAATCACCGCTAAGACCGATTAATAGCTGGAAGGTGGTCGATATAGCCGATAGATTTTTATAACCTTGTTAATGATGTGTTGACTTTTGATCAAAAACTTGACTTGAATTGACTTTCTTATTGATCCAGGACCTCCCCCACAAGCGATCTACAAACATGTAAGCACTTGTATTTTAGAAGTCGATCACTACTTTGAGATCTAATTATACTATTAGGACAAATTGATTTTTTAATTAATTTTGTATGTGGGTTGTTTAATGTAGAGTGAGAGAAAAATTGACGACTATATGCATTCACAACCCGAATTCAGCGCCACAATGAGGGAGATTCTTATTAATCGGCTAATCAAGCTTCAATACATTGCTGAGCTAGCAAGGGAAACATTATACTTAGCAATCAGCATTTAGGCCTGAAGCAGATGCATAAACAAGGAAACTGAAATAAGCTAAACTAATGAAAATCAAATCAAAAGGGTTATAAATATGACAATAATTAAAAATGGTAGTAAATTGAATAAATAAGTTAATTCGGAGTAAGATTTGATGGATTTCTTTTATGCAGTAGACTTGGTGACCAATTTACGGTTCCCGCTTCCCATTGCCCACCGATTTTTCATTTTTGTATGGAAGGTGTCTAGTATATGCACAAATATTTATGTGAAAGGGAATTAATTTTCGGTGCAAAAATTACTTTATTTAAGGTAATTTAAAATTACTTGACATTTATACCCTCATAATTAATTAAGAAATGATATCAAAGAATTATTAATTAAGAATATAGATGTCAAATAATTTTAATTTGCCTTAGATTAAAAATAGTTTACAAGAAAAAATAAGTATCTTTGTATGTATTTTGCCTTTTTCTTAACTTGCGTCTTTTGGTTATGTATTATAATAAAATTATCATTTATTCATAGTCAGGCATATTCATTGGTCATATATAAGATATGTATTGTCATATATGTTGCTAAATTCAAGTACTCATGCGTATTTGTTTTTCTCCGATGTTTTTTTTTTTTTTGTCATTTTTATCTCACATTTATTTTGAAATATGGTATTCGACTAAACATGATTAAAAACAGCTTAAAAGCCGATTGATGGGATTAATCAATTGGTCTAGGTCAATTGGCCACCAAAGTCTTGGGGTTTTCTTTCAAAAAGTCTTGGGTTCAATACTTGTTGAAGACAAAACTTGGAGATAATAAAAGGTTGTGGGGTTTATTCCCCTCAAAAATGAGATGTGTTCGAAGAATGCATACTTCTCGCTTGGATGTCACTGCTGACTCGTCGAACTACTAACTAACTAACTTGCCGTTAAAAAAAACCGATTGAGGGGATTAACAAAAATTTTAAATGTACAAAGGAAGCGACAAAAAATATATAAGATATGTATCAAATGTTTACTTCAAATTAATATATGGTCTAACGAGGAATTGAAGCATGCGTTTCGCAGCGGGTTACATAATTACACATTATATATAAATAATATGTTATTAATTGGTTGCTGTAACTTACAGATAGAAACATCAATATCAGTTGATCTAAAAAAATATATTAATATTAATCACCTATTCATTCCCCTAGTATAATTGTTATTATAGGTAATGATGGGGGCTTTATGGATGTCGCAAGCTCAAACCCCCACGGGCATCAAATATGGGACCAACATTCAATTCGGGTGCTTATTCTCTAACGTTAACTCTTTGTTGGGACGGGAAATCAGTCAAGAGCTCGATCCATAGGGTTTCCACGGCCATTCCCTCGCTTATCCGGAAAAAAAAAAAAGATGCACATTGCGAGTAATTAGCTCTATAACATATACTAACATTTAAGACCCTAAGTTATTATTACAATATAAATTGACCCAGACAATTCTAAGGTGCTGTTTGGTTCGCAGAACGTTTCTGATGGAATTGGAATTTAGAAAGGAATTGGAATCTTTCAGGAATTGGAATCCAATTTCATACTCTGTTTGGTTGGCATGAAAGAGAATTGGAATCCAATTCAATATTCTGTTTGGTTGACATGAATTGGAATCGGAATCATATAAAATGACGAATTTACCCCTATTGTTGGTAGTGGTTGGTTGGTGGTGGTGGGTGGTTGTGGGGTGGTGGTGGCGGTGGTGGGTGGCGGCGGTGGTGATGGTGGCGATTGGTGGTGGTGGTGCGGCGGGGTTGGGTGGCGGCGGTGGTTGGGGTGGTGGTGGTGGTGGGTGGCGGTGGTGCGGTGGGGGTGGGTGGCGGCGACGGTGGTTGGGGTGGTGGTGGTGGCGGTATGGGTGGTGGTTGGTGGTGGGTGGTGGCGACGGGGGTGGGTGGCGGCGGCGGCTGGGGTTGTGGTGGTGGCGGCGGCGGTGGTTGGGGTGGTGGTGGTGGCGGAGGTGGTGGTGGCGGCGGCGGTGGTGGTGGGTGGTGGCGCTATGGGTGGGTGGTGGCGGTGATGCTGGTGGTGGGTGGCGGTGATGGCGGCAGAGAGGTGGCGGCGGTAGGTGGCGGCGGTGGCAGTGGCGGCAGCGGTGGTGGTGATGGATGATGGTGGTTGTGGTGGTTGTGGTGGGTATAAAGGGTACAAAGGTAAAAGAACATTCCATCAAACCTTGGAATTCAATTCCATCAACATTTGGATGGAATTGAGATTCCTTCATTTGGTGGAATGTTTCCTTCATTTAGGAATCCAATTCTTTCCATTTTTTTGAACCAAACACTGGAATGTGGTGGAACTGGATTCCAATTCCATCAGATTACATCACATTCCAGCGAACCAAAGAGCACCTAAATCTTTGAAGAAGTGTTTAATGAAAAAAATATTCGTTATAGAATATGGAGCATATTCTTATGTTTTTTATATTGACGTATTTAGCTAAAATTAAGCTAAAATGATTGGTTACATGTTTCTTTCTTCAAGAAACTAAGTGTCGAAAGAAGTTATATTTCCAACAACATAATATCTTGAAGGTGTGTAGATTTTTTATCTATAGCAACTCGATAACATTTTGAATCATCGATGTCATATTGCATTCCGACGAACCCCCTTCCTCCATGGCTTTCTTTGCCATTTCCCCGAGCTCATGAGCTCTCTTTCTTCTCGTTTCTCCTTCCTCGTCTTTACTCATTAAACCTTCCACCGCGGTCTTAACGTCTTCTTTTTTCACCAACGCTCCAAACTTATCATTATCGCCAACGAGAATGGGAGCTTCCATACCAATTTTCACTCCAATTTTCAAAACATCTACTATAAATCTCTCATTTAGAAATTGGTCCGCAAATTGTGGCCATGTAACCATTGGGACACCCACCGATACCCCTTCTAGACTCGAGTTCCATCCGCAATGCGTTAAGAAACCTCCAACCGCTTGGTGCGACAAAATCAAGACTTGTGGCGACCAACCACGGAGGATTAGCCCTCTGTCTTTAACCCTTTCTTCAAATCCTTCTTCTAAAAACCATTTCTCGAGTTCCTCGGTTGTGTGTCTTACGCACCATATAAAAGGTACGTTTGATGACTCTAGCCCTAGACCGAGCTCGATGTTTTGTTCGGTGCAAATACGCGTTATACTTCCTAAACAAACAAATATTACGGACTTAGGCTCTTTCAAATCAAGCCATTTCAAGTAATCATGTTCGTTGATTGTAGCCTTGCTTCCTCTCTCGGCTATATCTTGCAAACTTTTGTTGCATAGCGAAACCGGGCCAACACACCATACCTTTTTGTCTTTCGCCTCTGCAAGCTTTTCAACATACTTAGGCTCCAACTCATAGAAACTATTAACCACAATCCCATCCGCGGCTTCCTCGGCTTTCTTTAGCCGTTCGAATAAATCGGTCGTTTCCTTTACTTCTTTGTTCCCCCAACTCGAAGCCTGCGCTTTGGTAACTTCGACGCGGTCCGGGATACCAGGAAACACAAAGTACTCCGAATCCGAGACGATTCCGTCTAATATATTCGTATTCAACACCATATGTATGCATACGTATGTAAAGCATCCTGGACCATGGAAAACTAGCCGTGGAATGTGAAACCGTTGGGCTAAATCGCTCGTCCACGGGAAAAGGTTATCCGAAATGATGCAACTTGGAGCCGGAGTCAGCCCCTGGAGCATGTTTTCGGCCGGTTTTTCTAACAACGCGATACCTTCAAACAGTTTCATAAAGAGTGCAGCTGATTCAACCATATCAAAAGCTTCACATCCTTCTGGCAAACCAACTTCAGTTGATGGGAATTCGAGTTCAAGAAGTTGAATCTTGAGTTCGTCTTCGATTGCACGAGCAATGACGGGTTTGAAACGGTTGGCGTTAACGGGAGTTGTGATTATAGTAACGGTAGGGCCACGGCGGGCTAGTAACCGGGCTATATCGACCATGGGTATCATATGGCCTTGAGCCATTAAAGGAAACAAGACAAAATGAAGGTCTTTAGGAAGGGATGCCATTAATGGTAGGCTAGAGATCGAGTTTAGTTTGTTGGTTTCCTTGTGAAGATGTATATATGTTTATTTTATGGTTGGCATTTTTCAAGATTGACCGCATGTTATGCATGTGGATGATATGCATCCATGTCTTAAACGATAGAGTCGATATTTCTATCTATAACGGGCCGGTCACCACTCCCTATATCCCTTTATTCATCAATCATATTCATATATATATCACCCAAACACTGCATGGCATTTGTCTTCTAACGATGGAGGCGACCGAATTGTTACTAAGAGTTAAAAACCAGTCTGAACATGTCTAGCTGTTTTGCATTCATATAAAAAAGTGTTACGTAAGTATGTGAATGGTCCAATAATCGAATCACTCGGAATTGAATCGAACTGAGGATTGGAAAAATAGTTTCTTCCAGACCGAGGTCCGAACCAGTGACGCTTGGAACCGTATGAACTGATAACCGAGAAAGCTTCTTCGATTATATATATATTTTTTTTTGGACCGAACAGAACAACTCAGAACCGGATCGAATCAGATCGAGAACCGATTTTGCATGAAAATTAGAACCGACAACTGAATCGCTATAGCTATGTCCGGTCGGTTCGGTGGTCCCAGACGTCGGTTCTTAAGAGTTTGGACGTAACTAATCTGACGTACTAAAGATATGGAATAGATTTTGATATTTGTATGACAAATTTTTTATCTCAATAAGTGTTATAAAACGTATGATTTATTCATTTTATTTCAATTAGGTAATTATAACAAAGAAAATGTTTTTGAAAGATAATTTGTGATGAGTCCTTAATAATAAATTATTTTATTAAGTGGATCTAATTTGAAAAATTAGAATTTTTTGTAGGGCAAAAAATTAGAGGGAAATAATTTTTTTTTGTGTGCGGGGAGTATCATTTTTCAGTAATGAAGAACATATAATTTAGAGTAAATTACACGAATGGTCTTTGTGGTTTGTCAACAGTTTTGAATCTGGTCCCTAACTTTCAGAAATTATACTCGTGGTCACCGTGGTTTGCACTTCGTATTACTTTTGGTCCAAAATTCTAACGAACGTTAAATTGGATTGTTAAATATATATTATAGTGACCAAAATACCCTTATTTATTTTTTTCATTTAATTTTAAAACTCATCTCTCCTCTTTCTTCTTCTTCTCAAACACTTCACCTGCAGGCTGCAACACCCATTTCGATACAAAAAGAAACCCAAAATCGAAACAGATAAAAAAAAAAGCAATCCACCTAAAGATGTCCCAATTGCTATAACCCTTTTATGATTATTTTTTTCTTTATTTTATTGATCAGTAAAGGGGGGACTTTTGTTATATCAAAATCATAGAACCCCAGTTGCTGAAGTAATACCAACAAACATTTCTTCTAAACCCCATTATTGTCGTCATACCCAGAAACTAATACCGCTAAATTTGTTGCAAGAACCTTGAAATTAAAATCAAACCTTGAAATTAATACCCATAAATGAATTACAAGAACACTATCTTCATTATCTACTCAAAGTAACAACCTTGAAATCAATCCTTATGAGTTATGTCACCAATCGTGTGTTTGCACTTTGCAGGGATGAGAGTGTTGCCTGACTGCACTCCAGCGGCTACTCCGGCGATGGCGCTGGAAAACGAGATTGTGATCTAGCATCAGGCCGTACGGACTCAAGCAAATGATACTCAAACAAAATTTGGAAGAAAACAAAAGCAGTTATAATTTCACAATACATTGAGATACAAAAATGTGTACATGATTTCATGTAATAATAGGAATTTGATACACATAAGAAGTATATATTTACAATAACAAAAATGGTGAAATCAAACCTAGAACGATCAATCTGTGGAGAGAGAGTGGAATCGTTTAGAGAGAGAGAGAAACAGAGCAGGTGACTGGTGAGGTAGGTGATAGGAGAAACGGGGAAAGAGATGATAAGGGTAAAATTGTCATTAAAAAAAATTTAACATCAAATTTTAACATACATCTGCCTTAGGGATCAAAAGTGTGACGATTTTCAAACCATAGGGACTATGCATGTAAATTTTGGAATTTAGGGACCAAATTCAAAACTTTCAGCAAACCACAGAGACTATTCGTGTTTTTATGTATAATTTGTTTTCTGTCGTTAATTTAAAGGAGGAAAGAAACTAATCACTTGTCGATTTTGAGTTTAACTAATTTTAACTTTTGTTCTTTTATTTAATTTATATTTTAATCATGTTTTTTGCATATTAGGTAAGTCAGCTAAGTACGTCTTTTAATTGATTAAGTACGACACCGAGTTCGTTAAATTAGATACATGCCGCAATCAACATACTAATCAGTTTTGTAATTATTATTATTAGAGCACAAGGTGTGAAATGGTATTTTTGACTTATAACTTAGCTATAATTTGAGAAGAGAAAAAATGACTGTATGGTGTTTTAGTTAAAATGGTGTTATAGGGGTGCCACATTTATTATTTGATTTATGTTGATTGGTTGGATACCCCTCACCCCCACCCCAGCTCAATCCCCTTTGGCGAGCCGTTGTGGTAACGGCGAAGATGGTATAACGAGGTTATAGCGAGAGAGCCGGTATGATTTTGGCCAGGTTATAGCCATTTAACTGAGGTATGTCAGATCCATACCCCTTGCTCTTATGTTTTCATGTATGCCAATATATATATGTATCTTCCTTACGTTAGACTTCAATAAACAACATGGAGCTAGTTAACCACAA
Organism: Calendula officinalis; assembly: GCA_963853835.1. Lineage (NCBI taxonomy): Eukaryota > Viridiplantae > Streptophyta > Magnoliopsida > Asterales > Asteraceae > Calendula > Calendula officinalis. The sequence goes on along the minus strand of OY970823.1, from coordinate 75,714,321 downwards.
ACGTATCTTCCTTATGTTAGACTTCAATAAACAATATATATTGGTTGGATTTACTTTCTATAAATGTAAATTCTCAAAGAATTCACATGTTCAATCACTAGTAGCAAAGAAAAATACCCTCTTGTAAAAATTAGAATATGCAAGTAAAACTACTAAAATTATTATTTGCGTACATACATATTCTAATTTCGATACTTGGGTATTACACATTACTTTTAGGTAAATTACACCATAAAATTTGATTTATACGTTAAAAATATGCATATGATGTTGTAACTAATAAGCATTGATAAATCAATATTCGGTATATATGCCTTTAAATTTATACATGTTTAATATATAAAATTTATATTTTCGTGTTTTAGTTTTTGCCTTTAATTTATCCATGTTTTATACTCCATCCATCCCACAAAAAAACTTCTCATTTCACTCTAAACTTTTGTCCCACAAAAAACTTCTCATTTCCCATATTTGGTGGGCTCCACCCAATAAAAAACTATTATTATTAAAAACTCTATCACTAATATCCACTAACTATCTTTCTCTCTCCAATCTAACCTTATATTTTAATCAAAAGTATTATCAATTACCCCAACACTAACTATTACCTAAAAACATGTGCAAAAGCCAAATAGGAAGTTTTTTGTGGGACGGAGGGAGTACTTCGTATATAAATTTTATATTTTCGTTTTTTAGACTTTGCCTCAAATTTTATGCATATATGTTGTATGCGTGGCATGTATTATGTATAAGATTACTTGATCGAGTAGTCTTTGTAAGACCGCTCCCAATGATGCACCAAACTGATATCGTCAGTTGTTGTCAAATCAGCGTCACGTCAGTTCACCCTCCAACCGACACTAAACTGACGTACTTATTTCAACAGTACCACTTCCTATTAATTTTTTGGGACCGACCATTACAAAACACACACATAAAATATCCCTTTAGGCCCACTCACCAAACTCACACCATCTCTCTTCCTCGTCTCCAAACCGGTTCTTAGAAACTGGCGGGACTACCGGCGGGATGGTGCCAATGGCGGGATGGTGCCAACGGCTGCACTAAACTCATGTCAAAGAGACGCCGCCGACTGGCGACCGTTGACACCCGAAATTATATGGAGTCAAAGTAGGCGACTTAGGTAGGATGCATTCCATTCACTCTTTCTGGCGGCAGACGTCACATGTCGGGGTTGTAGAAAGATGCCAATCATATGTTCATGATTCAATATCACGGGGATGGAATTTTGACTTTTAGTCATTTTCTCATATAATAAATTTTTAAATAAGTTACCATCCAGCCCACAATTCACAATTCAATGGTTTAAAAATCATTTATGTTTTGAAAAATATCATAATTCATTATGATTTGAGATTTAATGATATCGTCAGTTGTGTTTTACATATTTTGGACCTTGGTTTGAAAAATGCGAACTTCATTACTTTAGACTTATTGATGGTTTGACATTTTTTAGTAAAAAATATATTAAAAAATAAGGATTCTAATAATGATAATTTTTATGACTGTCAATAAAAATAAATAATTTAATTTAAAAAATAAAAACTAAATAAATGTCATATCATTATCCAACATTTATCTTCAAGATCCACATTCTCTTCCTTCTGTTTAGGTTATATAATCATTTACAATATAAACTTCCATTGAGAAAAAAATGTGAGTAATTATTTATAATATAATTAACTTTTATTTTTTAAAACAGTCATCTATTCTTATTTACAGATTATTAAAACTCTAAAAATAATACCAACATCTATAAAAGATTTTTGATAATGACAGTTCTAAAAACTGTGAATAGGGGAGAATTATATGTTTTGAAAAAAGGGTTTTAGTTGAATTAGTTAAATGAGTAATGAATATTTCAAAATATAGTATTCTTCTTTTATTGACAACCCTTAGAGCATCTCCAACCATAAACTCTATAAAACTCACTCTATCTCTATAATGATGGGTCCATCCACTCTAAACATAACTTCAACTCCAAACATAAACTCTATCAATCCCTCTAAAACTAGTAGGACCCATAGAAATCATATTTTTAATTAATTTATTTTACATCACAAAAGAAAATTAGTGAAGGATATGTGAGGTTAATGGATAGAGGCATGGATAGAGGGGATACCCTCTCACTTCAAATATAGAGGGAGTTTTTCTCTCACTCTATATTTAGAGTGAGGGATAAAGGTGGATTGAAGGAGAAAAAACTTCAAATATAGAGATAGAGGGGTTGATAGAGGTGGGTTGGAGATGCTCTTAGAGGTGTCATTATCAAAATTCTTTATAAAATATCATTTAGGGACCTTGTTATGTTAAAAACATGTGCTACTTCCATTTTGTGTAATTAATCAACTTTGTTGAAGTATTAATGGTAGTATTTAGAAAGGAAGAAAAAAAAAAAGACTTCTTTCCTTCAAATAAAACGGTAACAAAAGGTTGTAACTTATAACCTAAGAAGACCAAGATAGCCAGGTTCATTCAAACAGTTGACTTATAAGTTATTCATGCAAAAGTTTTGTTTGAAGAAGAATTTAAACCCAACTTCAAACAATTGAGTTATAAATTGCAGGCTGGACGGTAACTAAAAGGATTCCGGCCCTTCTTACATTAAGAAAAATGGGCTGCATATTAAATAAGTTAACCCAAACACCCCACTTAGAACTAAACCATTGAGGTTACGGCCTTACGAGTTTGATCTCTCTCTCAGTAAACATTACTAGATGATCAAGTGAAAATTCAAAAACAATCACAACAATAATTAAGTTGTCTATATCACAAGTATAAGCTCCGTCATCCCAGATTCACAAAAAAAGCGTTAGTAATTAAATAAATAATACAAATGGACGAAGCCAGTATACTAGATGATGGAATTTGAGCGTGAAGGGTGGAGCCGATTAAGACTTTTATGCGGCTGGTCGCAACTCGCAACCCTCATAATTCGTAATCCTATTTAGAGGTGCAATCGGGGTGTCAGGTGGGATTATCGCTCTTGGGTTAGGTTCGTTAGGGTTGAGACAAAAAAAATCATAGCCCAAAATTCGACCCGATAAGTAAGCGGGTTGGTCAGATTCGGGTTGATCGGATTTCAGGTTTGTTGGTTCAACCTGATCGGGTTGGTCAGGTTACATAGTTCCACCTACAATCAAACGCTATCAACTTTTTTTTTGAAGTGCAAACACACACACTCTCTACACTACTCCTAATTCTACATCATTGTCCACGACGGGACTCGAACCCTTACCCACATGTCAAAGGGAAACACCTTATACCACTAGAATACAAGCGTTATCAACTTAACGAGCATAAATATATATAAATAGGATACTAGCATTATTATAATAATGCCTCGAAGTGGTCATAAGATATACATTGTTTTTATTATTGTGTTGTACGAACATATACATTAGACCATACTCATGCACAACTCAGATCTTGCGAATTGGAATCACTCAAAAATTCATCGAAATACTTTTTTTGAACGGCAAACACACAGCCACTAAACTACACCAATTTTGTCCTAACCAGGACTTGAACCCACAATCATGTTGTACACTTTAACACCTTGATACCGCTAGGCTATAAGCCCTTTGGTCGAAATACTTACACTTCATAAACATAAGATAAGAGTGAACCTTAAGCTCAATCTAAATTTGTAAGATTAACATTGCAATTTGCAAGTACATTTATTCATACTAAGTTATCTTATATCAACTTGATAGAGTACAAAATGATAGATCAAAACAATTATATAAACGCAAAATACCATTCGTCGCTCATATATATTATATATACTGCGAGTATGCGACCTTTTGGTTTCTCTCTATATAGTAAAAATTATCTTCAATTATAAAGGAAAAAATAATTAAAAATTCAATCGGGTCACCCTGGAATTCGATAAATGTAATCCATCCAAACCCGATACCTGTCCCGATTCTAACGTCATGTTTGTCGGGCCGGGTTAAAAACCCGATATTAACATAAGACCCTGATGCAGGCCCAGTGATAGAAGAGCGGACCATTTTGTTTATAGAAGCTCATGATCTTGTTAGGAAATGTGCTTTACTAAAGGCTATAACTTTTGGCTCGAGTCTCCACTGTAGGTGTGCGGTTTACCCAACTTCCCGACCCAAAAAGCTTGTTTTTGGACACTTAAGTTATGTTTTTGTGTTTTTTTTTAAATTTCCAAACTTTGTTTAGGCCCAGTTTTTGGCCTGTTTGTCGTTTTAGGCTCATTCGAAAATCTGAGCCATATTTAAAGTGTATTTTACACATTGGAATGATCAGTTTAATATTTTGTGAAAAATCATTTTTCTCTCCTAAAATTGTGTTCTTCGTGTTGAACAGGTTTTGAAAGCCAAATCTCACGGTATTCTCGAATCAACGTGGTTTTGTTTAGATTAATCTAGTATTTTTGAATCAACGGATTTTAATATATACTACTGTTCTTTTTAGTCTACATCAAGCCTAAATACACTCGATTAGGCTAGCATAATCTGGTTCGGGTTAGGGTTGGGGTTGGGTCAACCTACACCCCTAATTCTATTCATGATATAAAGTTATGACTTTTGACCATATATGGGAATTTTATTGTGTTCACTTCACATGAATATAGGAATTGGTCGTTTGTGTTGTTTGTTCCCCGTCACTATGTTTTGGCAAGCGATTATATAATGATGTTGAATATTGTTTGAAAATGGTTTTGACTAGTATAAAGAAACTCTATTTTTTTCCTTAAAATTAGGATTTGAGATTAATGTAAAAGTATAATTGGATCATTTTGTAAGGCTCCACAAGTATTTTCCGCAAGTATTTTTATATGACATAACATGACCGGTCATGTTGATCTCAACATCAGGGGATTTCTATTTTTTTATTTTGGTACCAAACGGTAAGTGCATGCATAAATTGTATAACCTTTCATGTCGGATTGAAAAGATTACAATGAAAGTTAATGTCGTTTCTCTACCAAAGAATAGTTACACACGTTAATTATTCTTTCAATTTAGGATTAACAAGATTACAAGGAAAGTGTACGTCGTTTCTCTACCTAACAATAAATGCACACGTTATGTGTGTTAGCTTATAAGTCCGAATTTAGCGACTAAGAGACGTTTGTGAGTGTCCTTTTCATTTGCATGATACGTTCGTAAAACAAAAACGACATTTAGTAAAAGGGGTATTGACACACAAAAAAGTGTCACTATATATGGCGTTTATTGACATCTTTTCAGAAAACATTATAACTATATAAATACACCTGTATAAGTAAAAAGTATAAAATTTATAGATAATTACTTTTATATCCTTGTAAAACTCATAAATTATTTTTATATCCTTCTCAAATTTCTAAATTATCTGTAAATCATTCTAAACTTTATAATTGACTTCATATCCTTCTAAATCTTTAAAACTCCTTTTTATGTCCAAAAACCTATTTTAATATTTATTGAATCATTTTAATATCAAAACTATCAAATAAATATGCAATATATATGTTGGTTATGTATTAGAAATCATGTTTATTTGCATGTATTATTAATATTATCATGATTTAAAAAATAATAAAAAAAAGCTTTTGGACAAAAAAAAGAGTTTTAAAGGTTTGGAAGGATATGAAGATAATGAAAAAGTATAGAAGGATATAGAAATAATTTTTGAATTTGAGAAGGATATAGAAATAATTTATTAGTTACAAAGATATAACTAAGTTTTATGTGTCACTCACTTTCCGAGAGAAAATATTGTCATAAAATATAAAAAATCTAGTATTAACAAATATTTGTGTAAAAAAATGGTTATTTCTACAAGCAATTCACCTACAATTTTCATTTTTTAATTAATGAGAAGTAAAAATGTTTTACATAATCACCATTCACCGGTGACTACTTTTTAAGATGTCAAGTCGTTTTTACACCATAAAAGTTATTTGACATATCAAAATATATGTTGTATGTTTGTACAATATGGTTTTAAACTTAGTATGGTGAATTGAGAAATTTTTGTAGTGTAAAATATCACATTTCAGGATTTTAGAACACTTAGTGACACTTTTCCCGTATTTGTATTTTTTGTGTTATTAAGATGTTCCACACATAACACTAGTTACATATCCATTTTTGCTTCTAATTAATCATCTACCAAATTTGTGTTACATCTTATCAAATAAAATAGACTAAAGTGATACAAACAATCTTACGCTGTGAAATGCACTTCACGCGATAAATTCGAAATTGTTTATTAAAGGTTGATGCCGTGAATCCATTCTTTTCCGTTTATATAAGAGATATCCATGTAAGGTTTCGCATCCACGAGACTTAAGTTTTTTGCAAATTTCACCCTTGATGTGAAATTTGCTCCAGGACCCGTACACGCATGTTCTCCAAAGAAAATATTCCTGAATATACATTTTGAAACATTAGACAAAACATGCTAATAACTTTAATTAACATAATAAAACACAAATAAACGTGATTAGAACGAAGGCACACAAGAAAATTAAAATTCGTTTTATTACAGTAGATGGTAAAAAGTTGAAAAATAAACTTAACTGTTTAGATGGGTCTCTCCAGTTATTCCAGCCTTCGGGGGTAACAATTGCTTCCATAGAAGTTTTTATGTACACAATAGTTGAAAACTTACCCCAAGCCCTCCCAAGCCAAACATTACCCTTTCCTTGAATCTTACAATTCACAAACGAAAACCCCGTTTTGTCTTGCAACGACGCCCTTTGTTGAGCTGCTATTGCTCCGTTGATCCCGGGACCACTCGCTACCGAGTTTATTGTACAACCCTAAAAGTTCGTGTAGTATAAAATTCATGATTTTGTTGCACTTGTGGACAAATGCAATCTCATATTTAATACTTTCTCTGATTCAAAATAAGTGATACATTGTTGCTTTCATGATTTTTGAAGCAAAAGATTATATTGATAGTTAGATTTAGATTAATTAAATGGTTAGTGGGGAATGGTCTCACAACTTTTAAATGAATTAAACTTAATGATGTTTAAAAGTAAAAGTAGGGTAAATAGGTTATTTTAGTATATTAAAGTAAATAGTTATTGGGTTTGAACCTTATTACTTTTTATAAAATAAGGTAAATTATAAAAGTGTATAACTTATATTGAATCACCTGAAAAATGAAAGTGTATAACTTATTTTGAATCGGAGGAAGTATATATAATGCTTTGAAGAAGTGATTACTTACGTCGTAAAGTGATCTACCATTTCCAAAGATGAAATCTACTGATCCTTCAATGAAGCAACTTTTGAAATAATGTCTTCCTAAATCATCATGAAGAGTATCTTGAAATCCATAAAACCCACAATTATAAAAAGCCGCTTGATCACCCATGATTCTAAATGCAACCGCTTGTCCTCCACTTGTACCTTGGCCCGGGTCAGGAGCCGTGTTCTTTGCCACTCGAGAATAACCAAACATATATTAATCTCGAAATATGTAAATAAATAATTAAAAAAAAACTATATTTTCAATATGGGTATCTATTATTTATTTTTGTTACCTTAAAACTGATGTCGTAAGCTATGAATTTATCGGAAAAAACACCAACCGAGTAGCTATAGATGGTGCCACTACTTGAACGTGCGGTGTCGTGCCAAGCTATAAACGTATTTTGATAACCCTGCCCTTGAATTATCAAATTGGACTTAGTTTTTTTCACTTCTACTTTCTCCCTGCCACCAAAATTAACAACATGATCTTGTCTTTTTAGTATCACTTCTTATGATCGAGACTATGCAAAGATTTCATGCATGATAAAAAAATAATATTAATTACGTGTATGTGCCCGAATCAACTATGATAAGTGTTGGTTTATGGGCATGATCAGGAACAGCTTCCACTGCCTTTTTCAAGCTATTGAACTTGCCACAACCCTTTTTATCAACGGTTAAAGTTAGCGCTACCTCGTATTTTGCTATGAGTGGAGACTTCCATTTGCTTGCATCACAAGCGAGCTTAGCCGGTGATCTTTGAAGATGGCTAGAAAATTGTTGTATGTGATCGAAGATGACCATTTTGATAGAAGTGATTTGAGAATAATTTGGTAAAGAGATGATTGTGGTTATGTTTGAGTTTTTGGTGGCATAAGAAAGTATGATGGAAATGAAAGCAATGCTAGTAACAAAAAGCCAAAACAATTTACTTCTTTTGGTGTTCATTTTTCGGATCAATGGATTGTGATTTTAGGAATTGTAGGTCGTGGGGAGATTGTTATATATAGATGAAGAATATAGTAATGATACGATGTTGTTTAGTTTTATTATTATATAATTATTACTTTTATCGTTATTAGATAATTATTAGTTTATATAAAGATAGAAATTAGAGTTTTATTGGTAAATAATTTAGGGGTGATGATTCAGGTCGGGTTCGGATTGGCGGGTTAGGATTGACGGGTTAGAAACATTCAACATGAAACCATCATGTTTATATAAACGAGTCAGATATTTCAACACTAACATGTTTACCTTTTTTTTTTTGGAAACGACTTTTGAATTAAACTTAAAAAACTGGCAAGAAGCTAGAAAAAAAAACAATTCAAAGAGTTAATTACAAGATAAAATAAGCCGCTCGGGCCAACTAACTTTATACTTTGCTTTACGATTACATATCCACAAATACGCAACCTCTTTAACAACATCAATCATCAAATTTCTCCGAGCTGCACGATCATTAAATGCTTTAGCATTTCTGTAACGCCAAATAATCCATAAAGTCGTAAAAATGACCGCTTCAGTTATCAATTTCGCCTTGTTATTCAACGAGCTTGCATCTAAAATTGCCAAGCACTCATCAAGCGAATCAACATTAACATTCAAAACTTGCATCCAAGTGTCAATACTCCGCCAGACTTGTTTCGCAACCGAACAGGACCAGAAAATATGATCAACATCCTTCACATCATCGCCACACATCACACAATGGAGATTATCAAACATAATACCTTGTCGCGACAGATTCACTTTATCGGGCATCCGATTTAAATTAATTTTCCAAAATAATATATTGACTTTTCGAGGCACAAGTTTATTCCATCTCTTTTGTAAGATTGTAGCGGGAAGCAGGAAATTATCGAGCCACCTTCTAATGTTTTTAACCTCAAAATCGTCATCATTACCAATATCCCAACCCCATCTATCTCTTCCTTCAGACAATACAAAACCTTGCAATAACTGAGCAATCTCGATCACTGTCCCTTCTTCTCTACCACCCCTAATATTTCAGACCCAATTCCAAGTCACCGCATTGTTTTGCAATCTATCCGCCACCATACAGTCCTTTTGGACTTCAAGAATGAATATACGGGGGTAAATGGAGGCCAGGGGTTTCGAAGATATCCAAGGATCCAACCAAAATCTCATCTCCTTCCCATCTCCAACACGCTTCTTCAGATTCAACAAGAAATCCATCCCCCTGTTTTTAAAAACCCGAATCATATTAAGAATATGAGACCAAGGAGTAGCACCTGTTCTCAATCGACCGATTATATCTAACCCACCACCATCTCCATAAATACCTTTTATAAATTTGGCCCAAAGCATGTTACCCTTGGTAACGAACCGCCAAACCAATTTTAACAACAACGCAATATTAAAGGAATGTAAACTTCCAATATCAAGGCCTTCATTTTGACGAGACGCCAAAACCACATCCCACTTAACCCAATGGATTTTTCTTTTGATATCGGTACCACCCCAAAAGAAAGAAGCCCTCAACTTTTCTAAACAAGCTTCCACAACCCCGAGCAACACAAACAATGACATATAATAAATACTCATACCACCCAACATCGTTTTTAAAAGAGTAGATCTACCTCCAATCGACAAAGTATTAACCTTCCACAGGGGAAATTTCTTTTTAAACTTATCAATCAAGCCCTCCCAATACCTTTTTCTAGTCATGCAAGCTCCAACCGGAAGACCCAGATACATAAAAAGGAAGCTTACCATTAGACACTCCATAAGCATTGGCCATACAACAAACCTGTTCATCTGTCACCCCCACTCCATATAAATTAGATTTTTTAAGATTAATTTTCAACCCTGACGCCATATGAAAAAAATGTAAAATAATAAGCAATTGATGCAAATTATTAGACGACCACTCACCCATAAAAATCACATCATCAGCATAAAGGAGGTGCGAAATACCCAACGAGTTCTCGGTTATTTTGACACCTTTAAAATAATTTTTTGATTTTGCTTCCTCCATAGCTATATGTAACCCCTCCATAGCAATAATAAATAAAAAAGGCGATAAAGGATCTCTTTGACGAAGACCCCTTTCAAGATTAAATTCCTTAGATGCGTTACCATTCAAGATAACCGACGCCTTAGATGAGTTATGAATCGCCATGATCCATATACGCCAAATCACCGGAAAACCCATAAACTCCATCATCCGATCCAAAAACTCCCAACTCAAAGAGTCATATGCTTTTTCAAAATCAATTTTGAAAACCATCATACTCTTTTTTCTTTTCTTATACCACACAACAATTTCATTAACGATCATTGGACCATCTAGAATTTGACGGCCCTTAATAAACGCAGATTGTTCCGTACTAACAATCGAATCGACACATGTTTACCTTTAACCCGAACACGGCCCATATAATCGTGTTAAAAGTTTTGGAGTAAATTACACGGATAGTCCTTGTTGTTTAGTAAAAGTTTTGAATTTAATTCCTAAGTCACAGAAAATTACACGGATAGTCAATAATATCGAGAACTCGTTAAAGTCACGTACCTGCGCATCACGTGAGGGTGAATCGGTCATTTCAGACCTTCTTTCACCTGTTAATTACCCTCCTCAACAAAACCCCCAATTATGCGTTAAGTTCGATTTACCCTAGGGTTTTGAGTCCTTCACCTGCAAGCATACAACAACTGTGCAATCGAAAATTAAGACGATGATTGACCTACAAGTTCTCAATTAGGGTCTTGTAACTACAATACATCCATAACAAATTGAGAGCGTAACCACCGGAGTGAATTTCAGATAAACAGAGGGATTGTAATTTCAATACAGTCGGGAGGCGGTGGAGTAATCAGACACTGACTCAGGGGAGCTGTTTCCGGTGATAGCTAGTGTTAGGGTATTGAGATGCGAGAACGACGATAACTTGCAGGTTTGATTCACAGCCTTTCCTTTAATTTTGGAATTCTAAAATTTACTTGTAATTCAAAGAATTACGAATCTGATGTAACAGAAACGTTATTAATCGTTAATATTTGAATCCGATGAAATAACAATTAAAATTTCGATAAAATCGATGCGTCCTTTTCAAAAAAGGAAAGAGTACACAGATTATATTAAATACTTTCTCTGATTTAAAATAAGTGATACACTTTTCATATTTGGGTGTATCAAAATAAGTGATACACTTTGATAACTTACCTTATTTAGTAAAAAATAGTAGGACCCACACCCACTAACTATCTACTTTAATAAAATGAAATGACATCTTTACCCTTACTTTTACTTTTAAATATCATTAACTTCACTTTATTCAAAATTTGTGGGATCCATTCCCCACTAACTATCCAATTAATCTAATTTAATTATTATTATCATATTTTGCCTCAAAACCCGTAAAACCAACAATGTATCACTTATTTTAAATCGGAGGAAGTATTATTTCATACATTTTTCCGTAGTTGTATTCTTTGTGTTATTAAGATGTTCCACACATAACACTAGTTACATATCCATTTTTGCTTCTAATCATCTTCCAAATTTTCGTTACATTTTATCAAATAAAATAGACCAAAGTGATAAAAACAATCTTAAGCTATGAAATGCACTTCACTCGATTAATTCGAAATTGTTTATTAAAGATTGATGCCGCGAATCCAATCTTTTCCGTTTATATAAGATATATCCATGTAAGGTTTTGCATCCGCTAGACTTAAGTTTTTTGCAAATTTCACCCTTGATGTGAAATTTGCTCCAATACCCGTACAAGCATGTTCTCCAAATAAAACATTCCTGAATATACAGTTTGAAACATTAGATGGAAGATGCTTATAACTTTAATTAACATGATAAAACACAAGTAAACATGATTAATATGAAGTCACACAAGAAACTAAAATTCGTAGTGTCTTCGTCAAACAAAAAAATTCTCAAATCTCTTTGACACAAGTATTTAGGAGATAATTAGTGATGAGGTTTTTACTAATATTTTTGATTAAAATATAAAGTTATTTTGGAGAGAAAAAATATTTTTAGGAGATAGTGGTGGGGTCCATTGTAATAGTATTATATATTTTATTAACCGAGTTATCAAATTTGAGAAATGAGAACTTTATTTTGCATAAAATGTAAGGGGGGAAATGAGATTTTTTGTGTGGGTGAAACGGATGTAGTATTATTTTAGTAGATGGTAAAAAGTCAAAAATAAACTTAACTGGTTTCTAGAAGAGTCTTTCCAGTTATTCCAGCCTTCAGGGGTAACAATTGCATTCATAGAAGTTTTTATGTACATAATAGTTGAAAACTTACCCCAAGCCCTCCCAAGCGTAACATTACCCTTTCCTTGAATCTTACAATTCACAAACGAAAACCCCGTTTTGTCTTGCAATGTCGCCCTTTGTTGAGCTTAATATGGTTGCCTGAATTCGAGAACAGGTAATCTCCTAAAAACCTTGTAGGTCTTATTTTATTAATTGCATAAATAAAACAATAATCAGAACACCATATTTATAGTGTTCCTTTTATCAAAAACAATCCTAAAGAAACTCAAATACGTAATTATCCTAAACATCAATTAAAGACTTATCCTAATTCAAATAATAAAACTTATTAAAATATTCCCAGCAAGCCTTATCCAGTAAACCCAGTTGGCTTTATCTTTCCATCCTCTTTTCCACGTCTTCGATAAACCTTCCCAAACTTTTGGTGCGTATCATTACTCCCCCGCAAAACACGCACCTTGTCCTCAAGGTGGAAACCAGGAAACTGATGATTTATTGTCTCGAACGGTTCCCATGTAGACTCGTACCCGGGAAGATTTTTCCAACGAATTAGGACTTCATGACCTGTAGGTCCCTCACGAACACCCTCCACGATCTCTGGTTGCAACAAGACCTCCATATCTGCTGTTAACGTTGCTGGTAAGGTGGAATTTGCTGTTCGATCACCTATAGCTTTCCGCAACTGTGATACATGGAATACAGGATGTATACGGGCTGCCTCGGGTAACTGTAACCGGTAAGCAACCTTTCCAATCTGCTCCAGCACTGTAAATGGCCCGAAAAAACGAGGAGCCAACTTTTCATTACGACGTCGTGCCACCGAATGTTGACGGTACGGTTTCAATTTAAGATACACTTTGTCGCCAATATTAAATTGGACATCGGTTCGATGTCGATCAGCCTTACGTTTCATTAACTGTTGTGCCTTGAGTAGATGCTCCCGCATTTCATGGAGCATTTGATCCCTTTCCTCTAAATAGCGGTCAACATCGCTGACCGGTGTTCTTAAACTTCCATAAAACAGCAAATGTGGTGGATCACGGCCGTACAATACGCGAAATGGTGTAGTATTGGTGGACGTATGGAAGGAAGTATTATACCAATACTCCGCCCATGATAACCACTTAACCCACTTAGATGGCGAATCAGATACAAAACACCGGAGATAAGTCTCAAGACAACGATTCACCACCTCCGTTTGTCCGTCCGTTTGTGGGTGATAGGCTGTACTACGCTTTAAGGTTGTACCTTGCATCCGAAATAACTCCTTCCAAAATTTGCTCAGAAATACCTTGTCCCGATCTGAAACAATTGATTCCGGTACCCCGTGCAAACGTACCACCTCTCGTAAAAAAACAGAAGCTACACTAGTTGCGGTATACGGATGTTTTAACGGCACGAAGTGAGCATATTTGCTAAGGCGGTCTACTATCACAAAAATGACTGTAAATCCCTCCGATTTAGGCAACCCGTCAATAAAATCCATTGTCACCTCCGACCAAACTGATGTTGGTAACTCAAGTGGTTGCAAAAGACCTCCCGGAGCCATAGTGGAATACTTTTGTCGTTGACAAATGTCACATTCTGCCACCATTTTTGCAACCTCGCTCTTCATGCCAATCCAATACATTTCCCGTGCCATACGCTGATAGGTTTTTTTGACATCCCGAATGTCCACCAACCGTGCTACTGTGAAATTCTGTAAATAACCGCGGAATCCACGCTGTCCCTCGTGGTAACACCAACCGTTTATTGAAAAGCACTCGGTTTTGTTGTACCTCATAACCAGATGGTACCTCACGACCGCTCAAGATTCGTTCCCTAAGAGCTTGGATTTCGGGATTGGTGTCTAGATCAGCCCATAACTCGGCCCAATTAAACCTCGAAGTTGTGACTAATTCATTTAGTGCAGGGCTAGTGCTTTTGCGTGACAAGGCATCAGCAACACTATTCTCCTTGCCCGGTCGGTATTGAATTTCAAAATCATATCCTAGCAATTTTGACAACCATTTCTGATGATCCTCGGTGACTGTTCGTTGTTCTAACAAGTATTTCAAACTCCGCTGATCTGTGCGAACTACAAATTTTCGCCCCAACAGATACGGCCGCCATTTTTGTATTGCCATCACGATTGCCATTAATTCTCGTTCATATACTGATTTTAGTCTCGCCCGACTTCCTAGAACATGACTGTAGTAGGCAATGGGTCGGTTCGCTTGCATTAAAACCGCCCCTAACCCATAACCAGATGCATCGGTCTCTACTTCGAACACTTTGTTGAAATCTGGCAGAGCAAGAACCGGCACACTTGTCATTGCATCTTGTAACTGTCGAAAAGCTACTGTAGCTGTGTCAGTCCAATTAAAATTATCTTTCTTCAATTGTTCGGTCAAAGGCCAAGCAATTTTCCCGTAGTCTTTCACGAATTTTCGATAATAACCCGTGAGTCCTAAAAACCCACGTAGTTCCCGCAAGGTTTTAGGGATGGCCCACTCTATCATAGCAGCAATTTTAGTTGGATCGGCAGCCACACCTGTCTCGGACACGATATGTCCCAAATATTCAACCCGTCTTTGGGCAAACGAACACTTTTTCTTATTTGCATACAACTTGTTTGTTCGTAACACGGTAAAAACTTCTTTAAGATGTCGACCATGCTCTGCTTCGGATTTGCTATAAACTAGTATATCATCAAAAAAAACAAGCACAAAACGCCGTAAGTAAGGCTGAAATAACTTATTCATAAGTGACTGGAACGTTGCCGGGGCATTTGTCAGGCCGAACGGCATGACGAGAAATTCATAGTGACCCTCGTGAGTTCGAAACGCGGTTTTCGGCACGTCTTCCGGTTTCATTCGAATCTGATGGTAGCCTGATTTAAGATCTAATTTAGTGAAAATGACAGCTCCATGTAGCTCGTCTAATAGTTCATCAATCACTGGAATCGGAAATTTATCGAGAACCGTAGCTTTGTTTAGGGCACGGTAATCCACACAAAAACGCCAACTGCCATCTTTTTTCTTCACGAGTAATACGGGACTGGAGAACGGGCTAGTGCTGGCCTGTATCACACCTGCTTCTAACATTTCGCGCACCAGTTTCTCTATCTCGTTTTTCTGGGCATACGGGTAACGGTACGGCCTAACGCTGATCGGTGAAGTACCTTCTCGAAGAACTATAGCATGTTCGTGGCTACGGGAAGGGGGAAGCCCTGGTGGCATTTCGAAGCTATCAGAAAAGCTTTCGATAATGGCTTGGACCGACGGTGGGGGCGGTGGAGTTGGTCCGTTGTTCGTTTCTACTACATTTAAATGAACCACGAATCCGTTTTCTTCCCTTTGCAATATTTTGGTCATTAATTTACATGAAACAGGGATTTTAGATAGGCTTGGATCCCCCGTGATGGTTACCTGTCGGTTGCCTTCCCAAAATTGCATCTTTAATTTCCGCCAGTTAACCGTCATGTCACCTAAAGTCTCCAGCCACTTGATGCCTAAGATGATGTCTGATCCTCCCAACTTCAAAGGGTAAAAATCTTCTACAATTTGGAGCTCCGGTAGTGTTAACACAACCCCTTTGCAAGTTCCCTGACTTCTCTCCATCATACCATTCCCTAATCGTACTTTGACTGTACCTGTGCCTGATATTTGCATCCCGAGTTTGTCGACAACTTGTTTAGACACAAAATTATGTGTCGCGCCACAGTCGATCAACACCAATACCCGGACATTCCCGATCTTTCCCGTTACCTTCATAGTTCGGGGTGGGGTGAGCCCGCTAACCGAATTCAAAGATACCTCTACAGTGTCAAGGTGTGCGTGTTCGACTTCATCTTCCTGCCCAATCTCATCATCATCCACCAAAAGTACTTGAAGAGTCTTACTAGGACACCTATGACCTGGTGCAAACTTTTCATCACAACGAAAGCATAACCCCTTCGATTTCTTTTCCGCGAATTCAGCCTCAGTGAGTCATTTGAATTGCCCAGTAGGTGCGGTTGTGACGTTGTCGGTGCCACGATTTGTGTAGGTGTTAGGGCGGTTATTCGGGTTTCTTGTTGCACCCACTCCAAACCGGGGTCCTCCCATGCCAAACTTATTATCATCCATCCTGACCGCAATTTTCATTGTTTGGGCGAGAGTATCTGGTTGCAACACTCTTACTGCCGACTGGAGTTCGGGTTTAAGCCCGTTGATGAATGCTCCCTCAAGTACCTTCTCGGGTAGATCTCCCAGTTGCCCAGCCATCTTTTCAAATTTTCCGACATAGTCGCGGGCTGCCCCGTCTTGGCGGATTGCTAGTAATTGCTCGTAAGCACCTCCTTCGTGTGATGGTTGAAAACGTTCCAACAATCTGTGTTTCAAACCTGCCCATGAGTGAAAAGGTTCGCGCCCTTCACACCAGCGGTACCATGCCAAAGCTACCCCATCCAGGCATATGGCGGCGGCCCTTAGATGGTCGTGTTCCTTGACGCCTTGAATTTCAAAGAATCGTTCTACCCGGTAAATCCATCCATACGGGTCTTCCCCATCAAAAATAGGAGCTTTAATTTTTCTGAAATCACCCATAGGATCCCGACCTCTTCCCTCGAACCGGTTGTTTTTCTGCCCACTAGAATCTTCACCTTCGACAAAAGACCCGAATCCAAACTTTTGCCCTGACCCTTGATCTTTCTTGGGTTCGAGCTTTCCGACTGTCATACTCAAGTCGCTAATAGCCTTCAACACCTCACTGAATTTCAGTGCATTCTCAGTGCGAAGATTCTCTGCTTCTGTACGTATCTTTTCCATGTCGACCTCCAAATTGTTGATTCGATCAGTATTGCTCACCATCTTGCTACCAGAACCGAATAGCTCTGATACCAAATAATATGGTTGCCTGAATTCGAGAACAGGTAATCTCCTAAAAACCTTGTAGGTCTTATTTTATTAATTGCATAAATAAAACAATAATCAGAACACCATATTTATAGTGTTCCTTTTATCAAAAACAATCCTAAAGAAACTCAAATACGTAATTATCCTAAACATCAATTAAAGACTTATCCTAATTCAAATAATAAAACTTATTAAAATATTCCCAGCAAGCCTTATCCAGTAAACCCAGTTGGCTTTATCTTTCCATCCTCTTTTCCACGTCTTCGATAAACCTTCCCAAACTTTTGGTGCGTATCACTATCGCTCCGTTGATCCCAGGACCACTCGCTACCGAGTTTATTGTACATCCCTAAAAGTTTGTGTACGTAAAAATCATGATTTTGTTGCACTGTTGGAACAAAAGTGTATGCAATCTTCTATTTAATACTTCTTCCGATTCAAAATAAGTTAGACATTTTGTATTCACGATTTTTTAGACAAAAGATTATAATGATGATTAAATTATATTAATTGAATGTTTATTGGGTAATAAATCTCACAACTTTACAATAAAGTAATGTTAATGATATTTAAAAGTAAAAGTAAGGTCAATTGGTCATTTAACTATATTACAGTAGATAGTTAGTGGTTATGGGTCCACTACTTTTTAACAAACAAGGTAAATTATAACATTGTATCACTTATTTTGAATCACCCAAAAATAAAAGTTTGAAGCGGATGAAGTATATATAATGCTTTTAGAAGTGATTACTTACGTCATAAAGTGATCTACCATTTCCAAAGATAAAATCTACTGATCCTTCAATGAAACAACTTTTGAAATAATGTCTTCCTAAATCATCAAGAAGAGTATCTTGATATCCATAAAACCCACAATTATAAAAAGCCGCTTGATCACCCATGATTCTAAATGCAACCGCTTGTCCTCCATTTGTACCTTGGCCCGGGTCAGGAGCCGTGTTCTTTGCTACCCGAGAACAAGCAAACATATATCAATCTCAAAATTTATAAATAAATAATTAGAAAAAACTATCTTTTCAATATGGGTATCTATGATTTACTTTTGTTACCTTAAAACTGATATCGTAAGCTATGAATTTGTCGGAAAACACACCAACCGAGTAGCTATAGACGGTGCCTTTACTTGAACGTGCCGTGTCGTGCCAAGAAATAAACGTATTTTTATAACCCTGCCCTTGAATTATCAAATTGGACTTAGTTTTTTTCACTTCTACTTTCTCCCTGCCACAAAAATTAACAACATGATCTTGTCTTTTTAGTATCACGTGACTGATTTACGTCTTATGATCGAGACTACACAGAGATTGTATGCATGATAAAAATATATAGTAGTATATAAATTAATTACGTGTATGTGCCTGAATCAATTATTATAAGTGTTGGTTTCGGGGCATTACCAGGAACAGCATCCACTGCCTTTTTCAAGCTGTTGAACTTGCCACAACCCTTTTTAGCGACGGTTAAAATTAGTGCTACCCCGTATATTGGTATGAGTGGAGACTTCCATTTGCTTGCATCACAAGCGAGCTTAGACGATCTTTGAAGATGGCTAGAAAATTGTTGTGTTTGATCAGAGATGACCATTTTGATTGAAGTGGTTTGAGAATAATTTGGTAAAGTGATGATTGTGGTTATGTTTGAGTTTTTGGTAGTGTGAGAAAGTATGATGGAAATGAAAGCAATGCTAGTAACAAAAAGCCAAAACAATTTACTTATTTTGGTGTTCATTTTTTGGATCAATGGATTGTGATTTTAGGAATTGTAGGTAGTGGGGGGTTGGTATATATAGATGCAGAATATGGTAACAATATGATGCTAATTAGTTTTATTATTATATAATTATTAGTTTTATTGTTATTAGATCATTATTAGTTTATAAAGATAGAAATTAGATTTTATTGGTAAATAATTTAGGGGTGGCAATGCATGTCGGGCTCGGATTGGCAGGTTAGGAGTTTCCGTTATATAGACGGGTCAGATATGTCAACCATAACATGTTTACCTTTAATCCAAACACGACCAATATAACCGATTTAATTAAACGTGTTAAATAGCCAAATATGTTAACGGGTCAAATGGGTCAAAAATGTTGTTATTCCACAAATCTCTATACATATTAAACCAAAGTTAATGTTTTTGAAATCTTGTCATGCCACAGTAGCAATGTCATAAAAACACATAATTCCTTATGTCATGTATGATGGCATGTTTGCAATTAAAAGTCATGTATTAAAAGCATAATATCAGTTTATTTTTTTATTTTTTTTTTTGAAACGGCAAATGAAATAACGGAAGCCTACTCGCAATTTTTCAGCGAGCACCCCGAGTTCGAGCTCCGCATAAGCGGGCAAACCCAGCCCCCAAAGGGATTTCCAAGGAAAATTCCTCATATGTGCCCGTGTGAGGTATGAGTTAAATTACGCTAATGCAACGCTCCCAAAGGGATTCGAACTCACGACCTGCAGCCCACATGGGTATAAACCCAGTGCCTCAGACCAGCTAGGCTGGCCATCATTGGCTAATATCAGTTTAAATGTAAAGCAAAAATACATACTTTATTTCAATACGTGTTAATGTATGCAATTAAGTGTTTCAATACGTGATAATGCATGTATATATTCAATACGTGTTAAGATTTTGAGCAAAGGAATGAATATAAAGATTGTATTAAATAACATTAAAATTTCGATTAGACCGACGGGGAAGTTATTCGAATCACAGCCACAACATGTGAAATAGATGACATGGCTTTTTGAGACACAGATAGGTGAATCACTTTTTTTTATGAGAAATAAAAAGTTGTACATTTTACTTCATCGTTGGTGACTACTTTTTGAGATTTTTAGAACACTCATGAGCGTCACTAAGTGAACACTTTTAGCGTAAGTAATTTGATCATCTTGCTCCGCAATCATTTGAGGGTTGATGGTAATTTTTGTGTTATTTAGATATTCCACACATAACAGTTGTTACACTTCCATTTGTAATTTATACTTATATATACATTGATCATACACATCCACTGTTCATTATATGAACGGAACGGAACGGACTAAAAGCTGTAGACATAAATGAGAATTGTGTGTAAACATAAATGAATTACGTTGACATGAAGATTTACAAATACTCCCTATATAATAGGGTTACTTTTGTAAATAATATAAAAGCTTTTACATACAGATTTTTATGTAATATTACATGAACTACAACATGTTTTTATAAAAATAATATAAATTTGTTGATATTTTTTTTGTTGATATTTTTTACATATATACCTTTTTTAATATAACTTATAAAATTGAAATGATATATATAGTATACCAAGCATACTTTTTGTGGGATTGAATACAACATTGGTTTTATATTTAAGTTTAAAAAATTACATTCTAGCCTCTCAAAGTATTCATATTATATCTCTTATTCATAAAATTTTAAAATGTCATCCCAAGTCATTGAACTTAAATAAAAACCTTACTAAATTATTCTTAAATCTATATGAAATATCAAAATAGTCTTCCTACATTTATGACAATATAAATAACAAAGGATACTATTATTATTGTTTTTTATTAGATTAATCCACTTTTTTTTAATTCGAATCAAGCAAACCCATCTTATCATAGAAATCAAAATCGATTAAAATAAGAATTTATTCTGTACGTCAAAAAAATAAGTTAAAAAAGAATTAGATTTAAAATCCCGCAGCAACGCGCGGATCTAACAATCCTTGTTATCTAACAATTGTTCATTACATCTTATAAAATAATCTTAGGTTATGAAATTTGACATTGTTTTATTAAAAGTTGAAGTCGTGAATCCATTCGTTTCCGTCTATATAAGAGATATCCATGTAATGTTTTGCATCCGTCAGGCTTAGATTTTTTGCATATGACACCCTCGAATTAGTATTTGCTCCAAGACCCGTAGAATTATATTCTCCAAAGAAAACTAATTTCCTGAATACACATTTTGAAACATTAACATGAGAAAACACAAATGAAACATAAGAAAATTCAAAATTTTATTATTTTGGTAGATGGTAGATGGTAAAAGATAAAAATAGACTTAACTGATCTATAGAAGGATCTTTCTGGTGTTTCGAGTCATTCCAGCCTTCAGGGGTAACAATTGCATTCAATATATTAGTATTTATGTACACCGTAGTTGCAAAGTTACCTCAAGCCCTCCCAAGCAAAATATAACCCTTTCCTTGAATTTTACAATTCACAAACGAAAACCCGGTTTTCTCTTGTAACAACTCTGTTTTTGAGCTGCTATTACTCTGTTGATCCCGGGACCACTCGCTACCGAGCTTATTGTACAATTCTAAAAGAAAATTGGTTAAGTTCATGTTAGAGCAAATCACAGATCAACTTAGTACTGATGCTGCAGTTAGTGATAATTATATTTATTACTGATGGGGCAGAAACATTTACTACTGATGAAGTTGATGCTGGTGTTCTCTATAACTTAGTTACTACTGATCATACAAAGATTGAAGATACTACTGATCATTGTAGTTACTACTGACGTTGATTATGGACTTACTACTGATCACCAAGTTTACTACTGATGTTACTTATTTACTACTGGTGATTGGTTTTACTACTGATACGCGTTTATGGAACATATCAAGTCCGAGATCTTCGCAGAGATAGTTATAGAATGTAAATCAATGTATATCGTTTATAATTAGATGTAAATCATATCCTAGAATAACTAGGGTAAATAGTTTAGCTTCAAGGACTATTATATATAGTTCCTTACGAATTGTAAACGTACGTGTGTATTGTTAACTCAATAATATACATTGAAGCTTTTTGTGAAACTGTGTTCTTAATATTTATCATATTGTTCATACAGTTCATTGTTCTTAATTATTGATATAGTGTTGATCCGCTGCAACTTCTATCATCAATTAGATCTAAGGTGTTTATTAACTTGTTTATAGTTAATCGATCCTGACAAGTGGTATCAGAGCATATTGGTTCTAGATCTACTATTTGTTAAGAACAACAAAAAGTTTTAATCTTTAAAACACATACATTATTAATCATGACTGATAATAATGAAAGCACTCAGGCCAACAAAATTCCTATACTCACACCCAATAACTTTGGGATGTGGAAGAATCGTATTAAGCAATACATGCTTATTACAGATTATTCCATGTGGGAAGTCGTTTGTGAAGGAAACAAAACTGGTCAACTTCAAGCAAGTAGCTCTGCAACTGAGGCAGACAAACTTAAATGTGAGAAGGAGAAGAAAGATAAAGGCATCGAACTCAAAACTCTAAGCACTCTCTTACTGGCCATTCCTAATGATTATCAACATCTCTTTGTTGAATATGATGATGCAAAAATACTATGGGAAGCACTGGAGAAGAGATTTGTTGGGACAAAGAGCACCAAGAGGAATATGAAGTCTGTTCTCAAACAAGACTTTGAAAATTTCAAAGGAAAGCCCAATGAAACACTCACTCAAGTGTTTGACAGATTCAACAAACTAATTGGTGAACTCAACCAAGTTGGTGTAAAGATGGATCAAGAGGATGTCAACATGAAGTTTCTAAGGTCTCTTAGTGAAGAATGGGCCATGTACACAGTGGTGTACAGACAAAGAGATGCTTTAGAAGAAAAGGAGTTAGATGAACTCTATAATGATCTCAGAGTGTTTGAAACTGAGGTAAATCACAAAAACCCTTCTATTTCTTCTAACAATGCTGCTTTTGTGTCTAGTACAGGTCAAGGACAAGAAACCTCCGCAGGAAAGGCTGCAGATTCTGAGGATACTGCAAGAGAATCCTTCTTCACTAGTCATGTGCATACTGCATTGATTAGTGATGACTTGGAACAACTGAATCCAGATGATCTTGAGGAGATGGATCTTAAATGGCAGATGGCTATGCTGAGCCTAAGGACCAAAAGATTCCTAAAAAGAACTGGAAGGACAAGCCTAAATTTCAACAAAGGTGACAAAGCAGGATTTGACAAAACTAAAGTCAAATGTTACAACTGTAACAACCTTGGTCACTTTGCAAAAGAATGTCCTCAACCAGACAAAAGATCAAAATCAACTGCTCTTGTGTCACAACAAGGACAAGGATATGACTGGAGCTTCCAAGCAGAAGAGCATGCTCAAAATCAAGCTCTCATGGCCTTTACTGACAACAAAACTGAGGTAAAATCTAAACCTTGTACTCCTGAATGTGCTAAAATTATTAAAAATCTAGAAAAAGAAAACAATAAATTAAATGAAGATTTAGCAAAAGCAATCAGAAGAAATCATGAGTTTGATGGGGTCATTGCTGATCAAGAACATCAAATAAAGGTGTACAAGATGATTGATCAACGGATCAAGGAAGAATTGCTTCAAGCTGTGGATGAGAAAGAGTTTTATGAAACAAAAAATAAAGAACTAACAAGTAAAATAGAAGAATGTCAGCTTGAAATTGAACAAAATAAATTAACAATTAAAAAGTTTGAAAGAAGCACTAAAATTCTTGATGAATTAACTAATAATCAAACTACAGAAAAGGTTGTTCATGGGGTGGGATATCATGCTGTACCACCTCCATATAAAATCATTCCACCTCTTAAAAACAGTTCAGAAAGAATCATTAATGAATTAAAAACTGAAAATCAAACTGAATCATCTAATGAAACATCTGAATCAAATAATTCTTCTGATGATGAACAATCAATTGAATTTACTATATCTCAAAGTGAAAGTCCAAAATCAATTGATACAAGTTTTCACACAGCTCAAAGTCCAAATGAATCTCCCAAATATAATGCAGATAATGTACCAAAAATTTTAACAAGGGGGAATGAAAGAAATAAAACACAACTCTTAGACCAAAGAATACCTGAAGGTGCTAAAAATAAGAAACTAAGATGTGTTATATGCAATAAAATGAACCATTTAGCAAAGGATTGTCACTACAATCCAATAAACTGCAAAGAGTTAAAAGAATTTAAAGTTCTTAAAGAAAATGCTAAAACTCAAAAGTTAAAAGTTACTACTGGTCTTTCAGTAGTAAATAAAATTAAAAATCCAATTGTTGAAGATCCAAGATTTGGAAGAAGTAAACCAAGATTTGTTCAAAACAGAAGAACTGGAAGCCCAAAGAACAGCAATTACTTCAAAAATAATGGAAAATCCAATCAAAATAAACAATATTTTAAATTTTCCAACACCAGTAGAAACTCTAACAAATTTACTACTGGTATTAACCCTAATTATAATGCTGTATGGTACCAGTACAAGAATACTACTGGTAATAACCCTAATTTCAAAAATACTACTGCTCCCAAAACAAATTTCAAAAACACTACTGGTGTTAACTCTAAAAACACTACTGGTCATTCTAAACATGGTAAGTACCCAAATACTACTGGTCCATCAGTAGTAAAGTATTCAAAAGCTAAAAACAATGGGTATAAACCAAGATCAGTAGGAAATTCTCACACCAGTAATAACTACAAAAGGACAGTAGTAAAACAAAATACCAGTAATAAACAAGTATGGGTACCAAAAGTCTTCAAAGTTAAATCCCCAAAAGCTCATTTCTCAAAGGATGAACCCAAGACATATAAAGCTTGGGTTCCCAAACTTAACTAATCCTTTACTCACTTGTGCAGAGCATTCAGATCCCAGAAAAAGGAAGAACATGGCATATTGATAGTGGATGCTCAAGGCACATGACTGGAAATCTACAAATTCTTAAAGATTTCAAGTTATTTGATGGAGGATATGTGGCATTTGGTGAGAATCCCCAGGGAGGTAAGATTACAGGTAAAGGTACTGTTACTAATGGAAAAATTACCTTTGATGATGTATTTTATGTAGCTGAACTAAAATACAATCTTGTCAGTGTGTCTCAAGTTTGTGATAAAAAGAACAAGATTCTGTTCACAGACATTGAGTGCATCATTCTTTCTCCTGAGTTTATTTTAGATGAAAAATATGTTGTTTTAAGAACTCCAAGGAGAAACAATGTGTATTGCCTGGATATAGGGGGAGAACTCATTTCTACAAATGAGGTCAACTGTTTTATATCCAAGGCAAACACCACTGAATCAGAACTTTGGCATAGAAGGATGTGTCACACAAATTTTAAAAACATGAACAATTTAGTAAAAAGAAATCTGGTCAATGGACTACCTCAAAAACAATTCATGTGTGATCATCACTGTGTTGCATGCCTAAAAGGTAAACAACACAAGACTTCTCATAAGTCCAAAACTGTGAACTCTATTTCTGTTCCTTTACAGCTCTTACATATGGACCTTTTTGGACCTACAAATGTAATGAGTATTGGAAAGAAACAATATTGTCTTGTTATTACTGATGACCTTTCCAGATATACATGGGTTTTCTTTCTCAGGACAAAGGATGAAACAAGTGAACTCATAAAGAACTTAATTGTCAAACTGGAAAACACATCTGATCAAAAAGTGAAAGCCATAAGATGTGATAATGGCACAGAATTTAAAAATGCTAACTTAATTAACTTTTGTGATCTTAAAGGTATTGACAGGCAATACAGCTCACCTAGAACTCCACAACAAAATGGTGTAGCTGAAAGAAGGAATAGAACCATCATTGAAGCAGCAAGATCAATGCTAGCAGACTCAAAATTACCAATCACTTTTTGGGCAGAAGCTGTTAATACTGCTTGTTATGTTCAGAACAGAGTATTAATAGTGAAGCCACATTTTAAAACACCATATGAACTTTTTAATAAAAGAAAACCTTCTATAAGTTTCTTAAAATCATTTGGTTGTCCTTGTACTATTCTGATTACAAGAGAACAAATTGGTAAGTTTGACTGCAAAGCTGATGATGGAATATTTGTGGGATACTCTACTCAAAGTAAATCATACAGAGTATTCAACAAAAGACTAAGGATAATTGAAGAAAGCATCAATGTATCCTTTAATGAAAATGTACCTAATGAGCAAGGAAATGGTCCAGATTGGCTATTTGACATAGACAATCTAACCAAATCCTTTAATTCTAATATGAATTTCAATACAGGTAATTCAAATTGTCTTAATCAAGAAGAAGGAACATCATCTGTTTATACTGGTCAAGAAAAGATGAGATACATAGTTGTTGATACTGCTCCCATAGTTAATACTGATGTCAGTAAGAACTCAAATATTGAAAGCAGTAGTAACTCTGAGAATGAGGTCAGTAGTAATTCCAATACTACTGGTACCAGTAATAGTACTGAAAATACTACTGGTCCCAACTATAACCTAGATTCTCAAGATACTACTGATACCAGTAACAACTTCAATACTACTGATCTCAATGAAGATGATAGCAGTAGTAACTCTGACCAAGATAATGATGAACCAAATACTAATGACAATGAAGGATCTCAAGAAGAACAACTACCTGAGGCAAATGAGTCCAACCTTGAAAATCAACTAGTGGTTGATAAAGCTACAACAACAAGGACTCAAAAGAACCATCCTTTAGACCTTGTTCTAAGTGATGTTAACTCACCACTTCAAACAAGAAGCAAATTAAACAAAAGTTTAACTGCAAATATGTGTAATATAAGCTTAATTGCTAATGAATGTATGTATGAATGCTTTCTGTCTCAGGATGAACCAAAGAAGATCCAACAAGCAATGAAGGACTCAAACTGGATTGAGGCAATGCAAGAAGAACTCCTTCAATTCAAGTTACAAGCTGTTTGGACACTTGTACCTCTACCCAAAGGAAAAAGAGCCATTGGAACAAGATGGATCTTTAGAAACAAGAAAGATGAAAGAGGGATAGTGATCAAGAATAAAGCCAGACTTGTAGCCCAAGGATACACTCAAGAAGAAGGTATAGACTATGATGAAGTATATGCTCCTGTTGCCAGAATTGAAGCAATAAGAATATTCCTAGCATATGCTTCATTCAAAAGGTTTAAAGTCTATCAAATGGATGTGAAGAGTGCTTTCCTGTATGGGAAGATTGAAGAAGAAGTTTATGTTTGCCAACCTCCAGGATTTGAAGATCCAAAACATGGTGATTATGTGTTTAAATTGGATAAAGCTCTATATGGCCTACATCAGGCACCAAGAGCATGGTATGACACATTATCATCATACCTATTGAAGAACAACTTTAAAAGAGGAGCCATTGATAAAACATTGTTTACAAAGAAAGTCAAAGATGATATACTACTGGTACAAATCTATGTAGATGATATCATCTTTGGCTCAACCAATGATTTATTATGCAAAGAATTTGAAGAGCTAATGCAGATTAAATTCAAGATGAGCTCCATGGGTCCAATGAACTTCTTCCTTGGACTCCAAGTCAGTCAAAGAACTGATGGTATTTTGATAAATCAATCAAAATATGTCAAAGACATCTTGGAAAAGTTTGACTTGAAAGACAGTAAAAGTGCTAATACACCAATGGAAACACACAAACACCTACATCCTGATGTTGAGGGGGAGGATGTAGATGAACACTTATATAGATCAATGATAGGATCTTTGATGTACTTAACTGCATCAAGACCTGACATTATGTATAGTGTTTGTGTGTGTGCAAGATATCAAGCAAGACCCAAAGAACTACACTTGCAGGCTGTTAAAAGAATATTCAGATACTTGAAAGGCAAACCATCACTAGGTCTATGGTATCCACATGACTCACCCTTTGAACTAATAGCCTATACAGATAGTGACTATGGAGGTGAATGTCAAGATAGAAAGTCCACTACTGGTGGATGTCAATTCTTTGGATCAAGACTAGTGTCATGGCAATGTAAGAAGCAAACAAATGTATCAACATCTACTGCTGAAGCAGAATATGTAGCTGCATCTGCTTGCTGTGCTCAAGTTCTATGGATTCAAAATCAGCTTCTAGACTTTGGTATCTCTATCCTAAAAACTCCTATTTTTATTGATAATCAAAGTGCTATTAGTATTGTGAATAATCCAGTAAAACATTCAAAAACTAAACACATTGAAATAAGATTTCACTTTATAAGAGATTGTAATGAAAAGAAATTAATCAAAGTAGTTAAAATCCATACTGATGATCAATTAGCTGATCTTTTTACAAAAGCATTTGATGTAGGAAGATTCAACTTCTTGGTTAGCAGTATTGGAATGATTTTAATAACTTAAAATCTCTCTTAAAATCATGTGTAAATTTAGTGTTATAAAATATTTTTTTAAGTGTTTTACTACTGGTATTGCTGTACTACTGGTGTGAAAGTGTATGCACAAAATACTACTGATAGTTCATTACTACTGGTGTATTTTAGGTTTACACGGATACTACTGGTAAGTCAGTACTACTGGTATTCACATATACTACTGGTCTTGTGTGGTAATGGTTACTACTGATGTCTATAATTACTACTGATGTCAAAATCCTTAGTCATTACTGATGTTAGTAGACACTACTGACGTTTTACTACTGATATCTTATTTACTACTGGTCTTTCATAAACACAATTACCAAACTAACCCCCATGAAAATAACCGTTATGTTATGATTCGAAGGCTATTTTCGTAGTTTTGCAGGTTTAATCGAAAGATATAAAAGGCGGCAGATGATTAATTTAGCATTATCTTCACTTCGATTCTCTAAACACCTCTCGATAAACCCTAGTTTACGATCAAAAACCCTTCATCTTTAACAAAATTCTTGCAAAAACTCAACAACAATGGCAACTTTACAAGCTCTCGATGTGCAAACCGATCTCAAATACTCAGAATTTCACAACATGGTTGCATTTTTAAAAAATCCCGACGGAACAAAAGATTTCCGTCCAATCGTAAAATTCTTGAGAAATTCGTATATACAGTTTGCCTTAACTGTAAAGCCGAAGGCATATCAACAGCACTTGGTGGATTTCTAGACCAATGCTGAGCGAACAGAAGGAACCACATCATCAATGATAAAATCGAAAGTAGATGGAAAGTACATCACTGTAACTGAACAATCAATCAGACATCATCTACAACTTCATGATGATTCAGGTATGTATACTCTTCCTAAGGAATACATTGCTGATACTTTAAATAAAATGGGGTATGAAGGCAGACTTAATATTGTTACTTTTCAAAAAGGCCTTCTATCCCCACAATGGAAATTTCTGGTTCATACCATTCAGCATTGTATTTCTCCTAAAAGAAGTACTTGGAATGAGTTTAACAAGGCAATAGCATCTGCTGTTGTATGTTTATGCACAGACCAAGTATTCAATTTTTCTAATATGATTTTTGATGGTATGTTGGGAAATCTTAGTTCTTCTAAATTTTTAATGTATCCCAGATTTCTACAACATATCATAAACTGTGAATTACAAAACTTGTCAACTCCTAAAAACATTTTTGTATTACCTGAGTTGAACAAGAAAGTTTTCTCAAATATGAGAAAACAATTTAAATTTTCAGGGAAGGAAACCCCTTTGTTTCCAAACATGATCAAAGATCAACCCAATATTGGAGAAGGTTCAACCATTGCTACAACCCAAGTTGAACCTCAACCCACTCCATCACCCCCAAATACAGCCCAAACACCACCCCATATAGCCACTCAATCACCAACCCAAACAGAAGTCCTGAATGTGTCCCAGGAACTTGATATAAATCTGCAGAGTGCTACTCTTCACTCTGTGGAAGACCTACCAGACAAAACCAAAAATATATCCACAATTTATCATAGAAAGAAAATTTCTTCAAAGGACACCAGGGGACAAATCGAGTCACACCCCAGGCTCAAAGAGTTGTCCTCCAAGGAGGAGAGAGGACATGAGGGGAGGGCTTTCACTACTGATGCCCCAAAGGTGGGTGCACAGGACAGTGAAAACATCATTAGGACCCAAACCTCGGCAACTTTGAGTGATGACTCATTTGAGGAGTTACTCAAAGGACCCCGGTGCCAAGAAACCACAAGGGGGGGCATCTCTGCTTCTTCTAGGAAGAAGAGAATGTCTAAAAGACCCAATGAATCACCAAGCAGTGATGAGGGCAGATCTGTGAAATTGATGGAAAGGAAGGAAAACCTTAAAACCAATGTACCTGTTAGTAAGCCCGATGATCTTGCTAGATGGAGTGAGGGCAGTATTAAAATCCAACAATTGACGGCTAAAGTGGATTCCTTGGAATCCACTGTACAAGATTGTCTTTATTACCAAACAAATCAAGGAAAAACTATGGCTGCTATGAAAAGAAATGTCAATATCATCAACAAAAGAATGAGACAATATGAACTTAGGCTTCATCAACAATCAAAGCTTATCAGAAAATTGAAAAAGAGGATTGATGATAGTGAGGCTCCTCCAGTTGAGCTCACTAAGGGGGAGAAGGATAACATACAGACAATGATTGATGAATCTATTGCAGCAGCAGCTTCCTCCCTCTTGAATTTAAAAGAAACAGAAGTTGATGAAGGCCCAGAGATGATGATTACAGAAGATGAGCCAATTACTACTGCTACAATGGAAGAACAAGTTGAAACAGAGATACCAGTAGTAACTCCTACTACTGATGATATAGCAGTAGTAAGTCAAGAAGAGGAATTAACTGAACTAAACACTACTGATGCCCTATCAGTAGTAACTCCTGAAATAACACCAGTAGTAACTACTCTGGTTACTACTGATGAGGAAGAACTACAATTTCCTGAACTCATTGATGCTAGGAGACATGTCATCATTACCAAACCACCAACACCTGATCAACCACTTATCATACCTGACATTGATGATAATGTGAATTGGTTTGAGGTTGATGAATGCTCACTTCCTCCACATCCAAAAATACTTCAACAAAATGAAATTAGATCATTTTCTCCCTCTGTTATAATAAGAGGAGTACCAGACATGAAGTATATTCCACCTCCACCTACAGCACATATTGGAAAGGGTAAAGAAGTATATGATGAAGATTACCCTAACAGAGCTCTTGGTCATTACATGGTAAACAAGATTAATCTGGTGAGAGCTGATAAACAAGATAAATGGAAGGTGAAGGATAAAAGATATTGGGAGAAAGTAGCTAAATATCAAGCTCTTGAAAAGAAGAAAAATCAAAGAGAAATTCCTGTTAAATTACCTGTTCAAGTTAAAGATGTTCAGATAGAAGCCCAAGAAGCAGAGTTCAAAAGGCTTAGAAAAGTAGAAGAAGAACATCTAAATTGTCTTGAAGATCTTGTAGCAGAATGCAAAAGAACAAAAGGTGATTTACCAGATGATATATTTGAACAAAAGTCTCTTATGATAGACTTTCTAAAGACAAAAGGTCACAGTGCAAAATCTTTTGGAAGAATGAAGATGACAACCATAATTGAAAAATACTGTACTGCAAAAAGGAAAGATTTAATTGAACAAGAAGCTGAAGAATCAAAGAAAGCCAAAGCCAAAACTTTAGTACCAATCAACTTAAATTTGCTCAAAGCTGGTAGTGTGTCTACTATTGGTGAATCCTCATCTTCTCAGACAAAGAAAAGAAAGAATGAAATTCAAGAACAGAGTTTTCAAAAGAAAGCAAAACAAGAAAAAATTATACCTGTTCTTGAAGTACCTGTTGCTCCACTTCAAAACAACCCAATACTAAACTGGAAAGTCTTGCCCAATAATGTTCTATTAGTTGTAAGGGAAGACAAAATCATTCAAAAGTTTACTGGATGGTTACCTTTGATCAGATCCTGTACAAGAAGAGATGTGATTAAACTTCTGATCATTGGAAAACCAAGAATGTCAAAGAAATCTTGGAAAGAATCTGGAGCTGGATACTTAACAAGAATGATTGATGCAGCTTTTTATCCAGATAACTATCCAGAGTTATTTACAAATCCAGAAAATGTGTATGCATGGAATGTTCTCCCAACTTGCAATATGTATTTCTTTGAAAGATCAAGTAAAAAGTGTGAGTTGTACTTATATGAAAGAGAATATCCTCACTCAGAAAAAGAAATGTATCAGATATTCATCAACACTCTAATGAAGCCCTTTGATGCAGTTATGTTCCAAAATAAATTGAATTACTTTACCAAGAAGAACAGCAAATACATAATTGAACAAAGACTTCAACAAAATCAAAGAACATTAGAAAGAAGAAAGAAAGAAGAAGAAGAACAGAAGAAAACTTGATTGATTAAAGGATAATCAATAAGTTTAGGGGGAGATTGTTAGAGCAAATCACAGATCAACTTAGTACTGATGCTGCAGTTAGTGATAATTATATTTATTACTGATGGGGCAGAAACATTTACTACTGATGAAGTTGATGCTGGTGTTCTCTATAACTTAGTTACTACTGATCATACAAAGATTGAAGATACTACTGATCATTGTAGTTACTACTGACGTTGATTATGGACTTACTACTGATCACCAAGTTTACTACTGATGTTACTTATTTACTACTGGTGATTGGTTTTACTACTGATACGCGTTTATGGAACATATCAAGTCCGAGATCTTCGCAGAGATAGTTATAGAATGTAAATCAATGTATATCGTTTATAATTAGATGTAAATCATATCCTAGAATAACTAGGGTAAATAGTTTAGCTTCAAGGACTATTATATATAGTTCCTTACGAATTGTAAACGTACGTGTGTATTGTTAACTCAATAATATACATTGAAGCTTTTTGTGAAACTGTGTTCTTAATATTTATCATATTGTTCATACAGTTCATTGTTCTTAATTATTGATATAGTGTTGATCCGCTGCAACTTCTATCATCAATTAGATCTAAGGTGTTTATTAACTTGTTTATAGTTAATCGATCCTGACAGTTCACACCAACAAATGTCGATTTTCACACTTTTCTCTGTACGTACATCTTAGGAAACATTGTAAATATGTCCGAAAAACGTTTACATTTATATGCGTGAATAAAACAGAGGGAAAAAAACATTAGAAGAATATAAAGTTTGTTAAGTATAGATATCATTGTGTTGCACTTATTGTATAGAAAAAAATGTATGCAATCTCATATTTAATGTAGTGCTTTGAAGAAGTGAATACTTAGATCATATAATGATCTACCATTTCCAAAGATGAAGTCTATTGATCCTTCAACGTAACAATTTTTGAAATAATGTCTTCCTAAATCATCAAGAAGAGTATCTTGATATCCATAAAACCCACATTTATAAAAAGCCGCTTGATCACCCATGATTCTAAATGCAACCGCTTGTCCTCCATTTGTACCTTGGCCAGGGTCAGGAGCCGTCTTCTTTGCCACACGACAACACACCAACATTTATCAATCTTAATTGAAATTTATATATAAATAAATAATTATCTTTTGCATACAATGGGTATTTATGATTTTCTTTCATTACCTTAAAGCTGATATCGTAAGCTATGAATTTGTCGGAAAAAACGCCAACCGAGTAGCTATAGAAGGTGCCACCAGACACCAGTTGAACGTGCTATATGTCATTCCAAGCAATAAATGTATTTTCGTAACCCTTTCCTTGAAGTATCAAATTGGTCTTAGTTTTTTTTCACTTCTACTTTCTCCCTGCCACATAAATAACATGATCTTATGAGATTAACAAATATTGCATGCATGCATGATTAAAAAATTACTTACGTGTATGTGCCTGAATTAACTATTATAAGTGTTGGTTTTAAAGCATTATCAGGAACATCATCCACCGCCTTTTGTAAGCTATTGAACTTGCCACAACCGTTTTGATCAACGGTTAAAGTAAGCGCCACCCCGTATTTTGCTATGAGTGGTGACTTCCATATGTTTTCATCACAATGTGATCTTTGAAAATGGCTAGAAAATTGTTGTATTCGATCGAAGATGCCCTTTTTTATGGAAGTGATTTGAGAGTCATTTGGTAAGGAGGTGATTGTGGTTATGTTTGAGTTTTCGGTGGTGTAAGAGAGTATGATGGAAATGAGAGCAATGGTAATAACACATGGCCAAAACAATTTGCTTCTTTTGGTGTTCATCTTTTGGATTAACGGATTGTTATTGTAAAAATTGTTGATTGTAGGAATTCTTGTGGGGTGACTGTTATATATATATATAGATGAATAATATAGCAAAGACACGATGCTAAGATAGAAATTAACCTTTTATTAGTAGATAGGTTTTTGTTTTAGATAAAGATAGAAATTAGAGTTATATTAATAGATATAATTTATTTTAGGTAAGAGAGAGAAATTTAGATTTTATTAGGAATCAAATTACATACTTTTCTTGTCCGAACGATAACAAGATTAGACAAAAAAATAAAATAAAAAATTAAAATAGCATGAAACATTCGTTTAATATAGATTTACGAATTTATTAAATCATATATGATTATCATATTGTTCAAAAAGGGTTTCCATTGGAATAAATTGGTTCCCGCTAAAGTATATATTTTTGTTTGGAGATTTGCAAAACAGAGTCAATCTTGATAACAGAGGAATTGATCTTTAGGCAATGTTTACCATATAAAACAAGTTGCCAACAAAAAACCCACAATAGAGTTGAAGAGAAAGTTTCCAAACACCTAACTAACTACAATTTACCTAATCTCCATTAACAACCTACTTCACAAAAAATAAAAAATAAAAATAAAAAACTTCATCAGCCCGCTTGCATTTGTAACATCATCGTTTTGGGGTTGAGAAATTTGCTTTTGTAGCATTGAATCATCGTTTTCCGAACACGTTTGCCATTGATGTTCCTTTAAATGTCATCATAGCCGAACACGTTTGCCTAAGCTCTTTAAGCTGAAATTTAAATTTAAATAATGTAAATGTAATTATAATTAAAATAATCTATATAATAATAAAACAAGGTTTTGTAGGTGGCCACGTGGCACCTCTTGGGAGGCATAATGACACGTGGCAATTCCTTAGAATTTTCAATTTTTTTATTCGACCAATAATTAATTATTTAATGCCATTGATTTCGGATCCTAATTACCAAATTTCGAAATTGCAGCTTTAAATACAAAATAAATAAGTCCATCCTTAATTTTAGGATGGGATTATGTTAATCCCATATTGCGATTTGAAGATTTTCTGAAATTAACTTATTTAATCGACCCAGTATTAAAGGTTTAATGATGTTATATATGTAAAAAATACGATATACGAAATAAATATTGAAAATTGGAAATATATAATCGACCCATAATTAAAAATTCAAAAATATGTTTAAACAACTACAGTTTTAATCTGTTACTACGAAATAAATATATATTCTTTAACTATGTTTAAAAAAATTATGTCAAAAATATTTTTTAATAAACAAAAACCAATTTCCATATTAAACAACTACACTTTTATTGTAACTTAGTCAAGATTGAAAAATTGACTTTAAAAGTCAACCGAAAATATAAAGATTTGCAATTTTTTTAATCGACCCAGAATTGAAGGAACAAGGATTTAATTTCGGAAGCAACTAACAAACATTCAAAAATGCATATTGAATTGGCAAATAGATGATTGACTCCTTAAATTAAGGATGGGATTAAAGATATCCTAAAATTGAATAAAAACCAATTTCTGAATAAAAATTCAAATATTCAGAATTTTAAGATTTATAAAGCTTTTTAATTCCATAATATTTCATTTTTTAATACTGTTTCTATTTTCATATTAAATTTTAATATTCCATAATTATCGCATAAAAATTAACTGCGACCAATCATCTGTACATAAATTTAGGAGGGATCTTTATTTTGTATTTAAAAAAAACCAAATTCCGTTTTTTTAAACAGATTTTTTTTCAAAGCCCATCCTATATAAACACTATATACTTTTGAGTTTTTTATTCGAAAAACAGTCATCTTTAGAATTTGATGTACCTTCTTCACAAAATAACCAGGTATGTAGCGACCCTTCATCATTCAATTTGGTCATTTTTTCTGGTTCCATGATCCAGAGTCCGCATTTAAAATCTTATGGTCGTAAAAATTGTTCATTGGTAGGGGTTTTGGTTTATCCATGTGACTTAAAAAAGTCAAACAGATTTTCAACAATTTAACAATTTTTAATCGACTTTATAAAGTATGAATGTTTGACTGTTTATGTATATGTTGACCATTATTTTTTGGTTAACAATATTTTAATGGTTTTCAGACTATTAATTTTTTGTTTAGTGTTAGGGTTAACTATTGAATACAATTTGATATTATAATATGAACATCTTATATGCAACATTACTCTTGATACGCTACAAATTGCTTGAACAGAATAATGTTTATGACTGTTTTTAGATGTTTGACAAAAAAAGTCAAACTTTCATATTGGAGTTTTTTATTTGAAATGTTCCATATTAGTTTCAACATTAGAGGCTTTTAAGCATACATGTTTTTAGATGTTTGACAAAAAAGGTCAAACTTTCAGTCAATATCAGTTTCACTTTTATATATAAAATCAAAAATCATTTCGACTTTTAAATTGAATAAACTTTTGACTATACAGTTTTGAGTTTGTTTGTGACCAAAACGTGATTACTTTGTGTCAATATGGTGGACTTATTTTACAAACATAAACTGCTTTGTCAAATTTCCCTATTTTTTCACTATTTTTTGTAGGTGGCCACGTGGCTTAGTGTTTGATTCTTAAAACTTTTTTAATATTAGATTACTGCATTCATGCCATTTGCAAGTTAGTTTTTAATAATGACAGGAACAATGCCTATTTAGTTTGAGATTTTTAAATGCATAGTAAATAAGTTGGATAATATAATGAGTTAAGTGAAATTCAGGTGCAGCTATTAAATTCCTAATTCATTAAAAAGGTAATTACCTCTATTATATTTGACAAAAACAAGTTGGATTATATTTGACAAAAACAAAAGTCAAATCTTAAAATGCACCATTCCTGTTTCATTTTTTAGTTTTTTTAAAACTTTTTTTGA
This sequence comes from Calendula officinalis, assembly GCA_963853835.1. Lineage (NCBI taxonomy): Eukaryota > Viridiplantae > Streptophyta > Magnoliopsida > Asterales > Asteraceae > Calendula > Calendula officinalis. The sequence goes on along the minus strand of OY970823.1, from coordinate 75,677,036 downwards.
ATTTTTTATATTATTTTTAGTTAAAAGCCAAATATCTACACTAAATCTATAAACCAAATATTTCGGCATTTTTCTTAATTTTGTATCATTTTGATAAAAAAAAGTCAATTAACTACCCTAATGGAAATTCTGCAAAATTTATCATTAAGTAATTTACCATTTCTGGTAAAGGATTTACGGTGCAAAAATACTGCAAAATTTATTCTTTTACTCTATTTATATCCTGCCCATTTTCGATTTACCTTTACCACAGCCTCAAGGAGCTCACAGTGTGCATCTTTGCTATAAAATTTGTAGACCTTTTACTTTTATTTATAATCTTTAAACTGTTTTACATTGTGAAACATAACAGCTTGTGATGCAGATTGTGAATATAAACCGGTATAATTATATTGTTATTTAAAATACTCGTATTATTTTCCGTTTGTAGGTGCTAAGTATAAAATTTCATCAGCCTCCTATACAGACTTTAGCAAACAGTTAAAAACAAATTTTATAAAATTGCAGTTCGTGCTTATGCATCAGAGTATCAAAATGAAGATTGGTCTAGAGTGTTAAATCACAAACTGTTAACATCTAATTTATATCCGACTAATAATCTACAGAACAAACATTCGAGTTTGTAAACCTTCGATTCTGCAATAAGAGCTATCTTGGCATTATAGAATTTCAAACAGGTAAATTCACTTCATTTTTTATTTTACTCACTTTAGTGTTCAACACCATTTGATTTTATTACGAATAATCAACCAAATATTAGATACTGATGCTCCTGAAATAGGATTTGGAGGAATCTTAAAACAAATTCATCCAAATAATAAACAAGAATTTTTAGTTAGATTTTATTTAGGAAAATGGACTCCTAGTCAGAAAAATTATTCTACCACTGCTAAAGAAATATTAGCATTAGCAAAATGCATTCTTAAGTTCCAGGATGATTTATATAATCAACATTTTATAATAAAAACAGATTGCCAAGCAACTAAATTTATGTTTAATAAAGATTTTAAACATGATATTTCTAAATAAATGTTTATGAGATGGCAGGCAACATTAGCATGTTTTGATTTTGATATACAATATAAAAAAGGGAGCGATAATAGTCTTCCTGATTTTCTAACAAGAGAATATTTCAAAAGAAAATTGACATTTTATTTGCAGGATGAGTTTTTCTAGTAGAGGAAGAAGCTACTCATCATATAGTGGTAGTTATGGAAGAGGTCGAGGAAATTCCATCATTCAAAATAGTTCTAATAGAGTTGGTTCATCTTCACAAAGTTATAACTTACCTATTGCAGGAGGTAGTATCTTAAGATACTAATATGCGTCAACATTTTAAATGTAACCAGGTTTAATTAAATTAAACTTTAAAAAAATAAAAAATAAAAAAAATTACAAGAAGTATTAACTTTTACTGCTAGACATTGAAATTGATTAAAAAACAAATAATAAAGAATCCATTAATAGAAGAATATGAAGAATCATTTGAACTGCTTGATTAATAATAATAATAATAATAATAATAATAATAATAATAATAACAATAATAACAATAATAATAATAATAATAATTATTATTATTATTATTATTATCCGCCTCGTTATTCTTTTGTTTTTCTCTCAATAAAGTCAACAGGTCAACAGGGAGGATTTTGGGTTCACGGGTTAGTAAGTTTTGCATAACGGAATGAATTCTCTCACAATCTATGCAGCAGAACCACTTTCCTTTTGGCAATGCCTATAAAATGTCAATTATAATTATAATATATTATATAGTACTGTATATTATAAATTATGCTATGTAAAACGAAAATAAATTAATATTTTTATTTTTAAGTATAGTAGAGTATATACAAACCTTTAAATCAACCATATTATGCTCTTTGAGACAACCGATATGATATTCCTTTTCACACTGATCACAAACGATTACCATTCGATTTTTGAAGACGTTTTTGCTGAAATCATGGGATCTGCATACAAAAATATGAAAACTGATGAATGAATGGGTCAGGTGTCAAAACGGGTCAGATCGGGTTGACCCATAAACACTTCCTTGAAAATCTTTCGTGTGCAAATTTAAAACCTTTTCGCTAAAAAATGACCTGACCCGTTTGACATAAGGCGGGTTCAAGTTGAAACGGGTTGTTTTCATTATGCATCGAAATGGGTCGGATCAGGCCAGATTGGGTTGACCCACAAACACTTTCTTATCCAACTTTAGAAAAATTGATTTTTTTGCAACTATGTTTTCATCTAACCCGTTTGAGTTATTTTTAGTATGCATCAGAATGGGTCGGGTCGGGTTAAAACGGGTAGCCTGCAAACACTTTTTCGACCATCTTTAAAAAAAATGAAACTTTTCGCACATTTAAACGTATTCGACCCGTTCCCCTTTTAGCTAACTTTTTTCATTTAACCCGTTTGAGAAAAAAATCAACCCATTCATATGTAAAGGGGTCGAAACACATACCTGCATAAAACACATGCAACAAGATCACAATTTTCTGGATTTTTCACAATATGAATGCAACGGGTCATTATTTGCTCCATAGGATCAACCCCTGTGACCCGTCCAGCTCGTCCAGCTGCAACAGCATTAACACTATCTCCAACAACTTTTAATGATTGTTCACAATATCTACAATACCATTTTCCACAAGGAATACAAACTAAATCTGCACATTCTGTTCACACCAAAAACAAAAAACAAAAAAAAAAAAAAGATTACAAATTTAAAACACAATTATTTTATATTAAAAATATTAATTTGACCTCGGTGAAAAGACCTAGGGGATCCATCACATAACAAAAGATCTCCACCATCACAACAAATTATACACAAATCATCATTGAATTTTTTTTAACGGGCATTTTTTGTTTTCATTTATTTTTAAAGAAACTGCATATTCATGGAGAGATACTCCATTTGAGATATAATGTTATTATATCTGTCAGCATTTTAAAAATAAAATAAAATAATATCAGAAAAAGAAACGCTTTTACAAAAGATTTAATAAATAAATATAAAAAACCTCACGGCTTTTTGCGTGAAGCCCAGCCCGCATGAGTTTCAAACTGTGAGGCACTGGTTTCAGTTTGACAGCAGGAACAAAATATTCCATGACCTAACTTATAACCTTCTAGAAGCTTCTGTTAATAAAAGAATTTTATATTATTATTCATTTTCTTCCAAAAATGAAATGAGATTAAAATAAATTATATAAAACTATAAAAGTCATCAGCTTTCCATGAAAAACATAAGTTAGTTCAGTTCCATCGGGTAAACCACCTTCCTCAAAAACGGACCAATGCCAGTGTAGATTTCTGAAAAACAAAATAAAATCTTATTTTCATGCAAGATTTAAAAAAAATAATAATAAAAAAAATATATTTACAACTAGGACCAACTTTATCGTTAGCTTTGTTCGATTTTTCTGTTGTGAGGGTGTACATTTAGTAGCACTGATGGCTTTTGGTACAGAAGCAGACCTTGCTGACCTGAACCACACAAAATAAATTGATATTTTTATAAGATATATAAATATTTAAATAAATACTGATACAACCTTGATGACCTTTTTAGTATTGTTGCTTTAATTTTATTTTGTGATAATTTATACTTTGTAGCACTTTTGGCTGATCCTAAAACTGACTCTGACCTGAAAATTCATATAATAAACATGTCATAAAATGGACGAACAGTACCTTTTAATATTTTTAATGTATAACGTGGTCTTTCATTATTTCAGAGTTTGTCCTTAAACTTTTTTTCAGCTTTTTTGTCACGATGGTCCTGTTTTTTCATTTATTTCGTCCTTTTACACTTAAACTGACCAAAATACCCTTATCGTTAATTTTTGAACTTTTTATTTATTTTAATTTTTAAAACCACAGGGACAAAAAAACTGAATAAAAAAATATTAAGGACAAAACCTGAAAGAATGAAAGACTGCATGGACAATTCTGTAATTTACTCAAAAAAAAAAAAATACAAGTGATTAAAAAAGGTATAAAAAATAGTTATGAGTTAAATGTTGAATTAATAAAAATAAATTGATAAAGAAAAATGGTTGGTGATAAAAGATACAAACTTTCTTCTTCTTCCTCTTCGACCCTTTTTATTTGACAAAATTGGCAAACTGTCACCTGCAGAAGCTTCTGAAACTGGACTTGATGTACTAAAAAACATTTTACACAATAAAACTAAATTTATAAATAATATTAATTCAACCAAAATTACCATATATAATATTTTCTAAGTATTAGTTATTTTCTTTCTGTTTTTGCAATATAACATAATATATTAATATCTTCTGATTAATATAAACATGTCGAATAATACGCACCTAACTTCTGAACAATTTGCAACTTTTGGTTCCATTTCCACTTGTTTTTTACTCAAAGAATTACGAATTAACAAATTTCCAGTAGAAGATTGTTCGATTGAGCCTGAAAAATGAAAATCATTAGTTCAGATGAGAAAAAGGCCAAATTCAAAATTAACAACAATTAAGTTTCTAGAACATTACTAACTGTTGCAGTTGGTACACACTGAAGGTTTCTAAAGCCGATGCTTTACATATTTCAATCACTTTACCATTTTCAAGACAAATATGTTTTATTGCATGCATCTCAAATTGAGAAGGTGAAATAACCTAAACATTCAATTAATTTATAAAAGTTAAAAACTTTACAGTTATAAAATGTTATATATGATTGTGTTATACACTAAAAGTAATATGACTTACTTTGGTACCCTCACATAGATTGCAAGAACATAGTATGCTAACACCTTTTATTTGTCCTAGTTCCCTGTAATAAAGACAAATTTCAGTCACTTTGTTACATGAACAATTAAAGGTTTTCTTTATCAATTTGTTAATTATTGATAATAAAAATTATAAATAGATTACTTTCCTAAGCTGTTAAACAACTGAAACACAGTTAATAGGCATGCATGCTACCTGGATATCCGAATTGTAGAAAACAGGAAAACCAGTATCAAGAAGCTCCCTCATATTAGTTGGCACTCTACCGAACGCAATCTTTTTAGACATTTTCAATTCCATCTTCATCCTTGTTGGAGTCTTTGTTTAGAGTTAATGGTCCCACTAAATATAGAGATAGACAGAGTTTATGGTTGGAGATGCTCTTATTACGTACACCTTCTCCACCACTCTCGCCGCCTCATCCCCGCCGTTGACCACTACAACAGCCGTTGGTTCTTCTTCCGCCACAGTTGATTCCTGTTCAACTTTAGCTACTTCGGCCACCGGAGATTCTTCTCCGGCCTCCGATTTACCGGTATTTATCGGATCTCCGTCCAGTTTTAACTCGTTTCCTCCGTTTATTCACATGCAATTCATCAATCAATTTTCTCGGGATGATTACTCGATGATCGCGTGTTCTTCCTTTTATCTGAGGAAGAGGAGTTTTCGAAGATCGAGTTCGACCGATGAAGCAATCGAACTGAGATAGAGCTTCCAATGCAAAAGCTAGTTCTCTCTTCATTATTGATTCAAATACCGATTGTTAGTCAAATTTAAGTTCGAAAAAAAGGGGGGAACTGAAAAACTCATCTATAAATCTGTGAGAATCTGTCAGAATGTGCTATATGACGATCGCAATTGAAAACCCCCTAGTTTTGTTTACGGTAATCCTCGGTAGGTTTCTTAATTGTACCTGATTTGGTGATCTGTACATAACTTGCAATTGGAATATGAAAAGAACCCTAGTTTTTATACAGGCCAGTTTGGTTAACATATGGAATCTAAATTCCTTCTAGTTTTGGATTAGGATTTGGTTTATAGAATTTTTATAAGGAACCCGTTAAAATTATGAGTTTTTTTTTTTTTTTTTTTTTTTTTTTTTTTTACAACTGAATGTTTCGGCTTATAAATATGGGTGTTTGCAAGTTGTTAAATTTTTATGATGTATTGGTTGGAGAAAGATATATTATTGGTTTTATAATGCCTCTAATATTTAAAGTCTTCAAAACCTTTAGTGGGGAATGAATTGATGGTTAAACTCACATGCACGTCGAGTAAAGCCTTATGCGCGATTTATGTGCACTTTGCACTTCGCACTTGTCCATAAAACCGAGTAAAGGTTTGAGAGCCTATAAAATTAACTCTAAGAAGTTCATTGTGTCCCGAAAAAGACTATCCCTCCTACTGCTTCGTTTTTGGTGTTCTTTAAGTATTTATGAAGTAGTCATTTTGTATTGTCGATTACTCTATTGTTGCAGACTCATGCTAAGACTTGCAGCATATAAAGCATGTAAAAATCTTAAATAACATAAATCATTCCATGTAGTTTTCATTAAGATTTAGGTTAATTCTTTCTTATTTATTTATTTATATGGATTGTTTGAGTATGTTATCAAAAAAGATAAATACAACAAATGGTGCACCTTCATTCCATTTCATGGTGGATATACATCAATTTATTTTAAAACAGTCATCATTTATACCTCTTAAATTTGATTTAATAGATGTAACATTTCATTTTTCTAATTAACGACCAAAATCATACATCTGTTACCCGTATCAGAACTTGACCCTCAGTTGATCCTCAAAACATGGATAGCCCATTTGTCTCTTTTGGGCCTCTTACTAAGCCCAATAACGGTTACAGGATTAAATAGCCCATTAGCCTCCTCAAACAACCCCAAATTCTCTCATCATCCCCTTTATTCATCAATCGTCATGCATCCCTACAATTCAATCCAACTTATTTTATGTAAATCACATAAACTAGAGGTTGATCAAATTTGCTTACAAAAAATCAATTTCCCATAACATAAAAGGTGATTTTTTTTGTAACCCTAAAACACCACGTTAATCAAAACTTAATAAAATCTCAATAAGCAAGAACATCACCCCCTTTGTTCTTGTCCTACACACGTTCGAGAAACCGATTGATTCGGCTTCGAAGATATACATGATCGAAACCCCTTAATCGATTGATCTCTAAACAACGAATAATTATACGTAAAATCTTTATAATCTCCCACATTATAATCAACATTTACATCAATAACCACACAATTACTTTGCCCCATTGATAATGATCTCTTCAACTCCATTCCGGTTAACCTCCTTTTTTTCTCTCCCGGTAAAACCAACGAATTACAATGCCGTAGCATTAATCTCTCCGGCACCGATGTAAATCCACCATCACCACCACCACAACCGCCACCAACCTCCACCACACTACCGGTACTCCGATCATTATCATCCACCGTGGCTCCCGCTGATCTACATATCGGACAATCACGAGTCTCATCATCCGGTGTAACCACCGGAACCCTACAAACCGGACAACTCATATGTCCCACAAACCACGCATCAATACATTTCACGTGAAAAAAATGCTTACAATTCGGTAACAACCGAACCATATCATCGTTTTCGACGTCACCTAAGCACACCGCACATTCGGTTTGGTCGGTGGCCGGATTATCGGTTTTCTTGTATTTGATTATGGGGAAGGTTAGAAGGGTCTTTTCATCAACTCCGGCGGGTGCTTCTTCGCCGGCTAAGTGTAACGCCGCCGTCCTAGCTGCATGTCTTCTTATACAATATTTAACAAGTAAAAGGTGGTAAAAAAGTATTGCTAAAGCGGTTACACCAATTCCCATAATGGAAATTAGTAAAGGGGTAAAAAAGGAATTTGTGGAAAAAGATTGTGATGTTGTTGATGATGATGATTGTATATTCATGATTGATCAATGTTAAACAAGAAAGAATTTTAGTGAAATTTGCAGGTATTTATAGTTGGTGTGTGTTTTTGAGGTGTTTTTAGTTTTTTTTGTAGGAAACAAGTGGCTATTTTTATGGTTAATGTCGTTGGGATAATAGCGAAGTAGGTGGACACTTGTCGCAATGGTAGTAAAGTTGGTGAAGTTGTGGTGATAAATTGGCCACGTGGCACGGTGTTGAAAAGGATATGGAGTGACTTGGTGTAACGTTTAAGATTGTGCTGGTTTGTAGTTTGGTTTATGGCTCTCACAGAAAACATAAACTATTGTCTATGATAAATATGATATTTATTAATTCGAATTCTTTTTTCATGTCTAGAAAGTACTAAACATATTATTTGTTGGATGGTGATCGATTTGCTGGTCGACTTTGACTAAATATATCGATTCGAATTTAGTTTAACAAGCTAGAGTATTCTAGAAACGGGAATTTTTCAAAATAGACTAATTTTTGTTTTTTGTGTCTGTTATAATGTACAGTGTATGAATCTTTTGTGTAAATAATGTAAATTTGTATTTCTGTTTATTTTGTATTGTCATATCTTACTCCTTTATAATGTATTTAGGACTATTAAATATAGAATTACTTAAAATTAAACTTATATCTACTTTTAGTAACATCTTAAACACCACAAAAATAAAAATAAAAATTTGCTTACAGAATTTGAACACAAGACATTTTATGAGTACTGACTGTGTGTTAACCAATTGATCTAAATGACACTTTGTTTAATCCCAAATAGACAGACAACATAACACTGCAAAACGTCGAAAATGTCCCCTGTTTTATTTCGGATACAATTTAATATGTATTCTAGAAGGTCTTATCACCCATCTTATACAACACTTATTGAAGCTAACGTCTTGACTATTGTCAACAAAAAAAAAACTCTACAATTTAGTTACGGGTACCCGTGACCGCATTGCGCGGGTACCCTGCTAGTAATATATAACAACTCTAAGGAATATTTCCACAATTTCCAGTGTGTCATCAAACATTTTCTCTCAAAATCCTAATTTGGACGATACCTAGTCTTCAACCACCGCTGCCGGAAATTGGCCACTCCGGCCTCGCACCATCAACAGGGGCGAATGTAGTATGGAGCACATGGTGGCACGTGCTACTACTCGAAAATTTTCGGTACGGTAAATTTTCGGAACTTTTTTTTTGTTATTGTATTTTGAATACATTAATATATATCCGGAAAGTCATAATAATACATGTATGTTGGCTAGCACAACTGGCTAACACCTTGTGCATGTATAAAGAAGGTCTAGAGTTCAAATCTTGTCTTTCTTACTTTCATAAATAAACTTTTTTTCCTTTCTTAGCCTCTATATTACAAGTGTTTTTTTTTTTTTGTCAGGCCATATATTTCAACTTTTTTCTTTATAACTATATATATTATAAAAAAAATTCTTTATATCACCACAAGGGTGCTACCACTAGTGAAATTTTCTAATTCCGCCCCTGACCATCATTGTTTCCATATATCTTAATACATACCAAATTATATAAAAATTTAGTAAAATTATATCTTTATGTTCTAAAAATATTTTTATTGACTGAAATTTACAAGTTAACAACTATCTTGATACATACCGTTAGGGGCGGATATATTTTATGCATGCTGTTTTACCTACCTTAAATTTCATTTGATATATGTGCATGCAGTGTTATTAGAATCGTTCATATAATGTCCTACTTTTGGATTGTTAATATACCATATATAGCCATATATAATACTACTATACTATTAGATAAAAAATTTGATTGATATAAAATGTATTGATAATATATTGGGTGTATATTAAAATAATAATAAATAAAATGTATAGTTTGACTTAGATATAAAGTATTTACCTCACATCCTTGCGGTCGGGATTCAAATGTTATAGTTGACATAAGTGGTATTTAAGAGTAAATTACGATTTGCCGTTAACAAAGCTAGAGAACAACAATTAATACATGAGAGTTACAGGGTTGCAACATCACTCTCTCTCTCCTTCAACATTCCTATAATTAACATACATTTGGAACCCAAAACAAAATACATCAAAATAATCATAAAAAATAACTCATGCCAAATATACACACCAAATGTCTTCAACGCTCTGCGAAGTTAATGGTGGTAGACCGATGATGGAAATTTGGTTAGAGCCAAGGTATGATTTGGCACGCCAAATGCCTATTAACCGCATTTTGGCATGCCCACGCCTAGTAGTCTTAATTTTTCTTGTAAGGTTACTTTAAGAGTTTTCTACATATAAATATAATAAGTTGATACAACATGAAGACCGTATCAATTAAAGAAGTAAAGAACTCTATACGTTCTAGTTAGTCATTTAAAATCATACTAAAAAGTAACTTTAGATAACTTTACTAAAGTTTAAAGAAGGTTAGAGGTCATTAATTAATGCGTTTTTAGTATTATAGAAAGGGCAACTAGCAACAATAATAATAAATAATAATAGAATGTGCTTCTATTTGTCCATTAGTTATTACAAGCTTTGTTTTGTTGATGAATTCTAAGTTACAAGTTGTTAATTTACTTTCTTTCTCTCTCTAAACTTTTCATCTTTCTTTCACTAACAAAAACTTCTGAAATCTGAGCAATCTTCCAGTTTCTCAATGGTAATGTGTGTTTATATCATTGATCAATCATATTTATACGTGTGTGTGTGTCTTATGATCAGTGATGAATTTGTAATTTGATTAATGGATGGCAGCAGCAACTGGTACCGCCATGGCTCGAGAAGCTGCTATCAACGGAGTTTTTTCCGGTGTGTCGAACGCATGGAGATGCCGTTAGAAGCGAATGCAACATGTACTGCATCGATTGCAACAACGAAGCGTTTTGTTTCTATTGTCGATCTACTCAACACAAAGAGCATCAAGTTATTCAGGTTAGTGTTTGTTATGGTGTTTTTAGTGTGTATTTTCAATGATTTCACTTGCATTGTAGCATTACATTTTGTGTAATTTGTATATTTTCGTGACTATTACTCACATTATTCATTCGTACAACGGAAAAAGTACTAAATCCCTTCAAATGAGGGGTATAAGGGAGGTAATTAAGATGTAGTTAGTCATACATTTACTCCGAGATATAGAAACTATTGTCACAACATTATTCATTTCATAGTTGTATGGTAATTGGCAAGAAATGAGGTGTTAGCCTTTTCTTAATTTATTACGATGATTTATTAATCAGGAAATTATTAAATTATTTTCTTTTCTTTTTAAAATTTAACGAATTAATGTGTAGATAAGGAGATCATCATATCATGATGTTGTGAGAGTTTTGGAGATCGAAAAGATGTTGGATATAGATGGTGTTCAGACATATGTAATAAACAGTGCAAAGATTTTATTTTTAAACGAGAGGCCGCAACCCAAATCATCAGGAAAGGCGAGTTCTCATATTTGTGAAGTTTGTGGGAGGAGTCTTTTAGAAAATTTTCGGTTTTGTTCACTTGGTTGCAAGGTTAGCCTAGTCTCCAACTCTTGATTAATTACTATTTTTAATTAAAAAATAATGATTTTATATTTATAAGTTGCCTTTGCTTCACATTGTTAGACAATGCAACTCACAATATGAATTAGCTTTCAATCAACATGATCATTACTTCATTATGCAATTTCATGTGTGTTTATATATAAATATTAATTAAAAAACAACCCGTCATCCACTAGTGATGTGATATATATATATATAATAATAATCATGTTTGAATTATTCAATACTCTGTGTCTTAAAAGAATATAGTTTCATTATGTTGGTTCAAAGAAATGCAAAGCAAATACTATGCATTATTGGCCGGCATTAGAATGTGTGATATTTGATTATCTAGTAAGATTCCCTTCCAAATATATTATAACAATGATAAAAAAATCTGTTATATCCATTTCGGTTTACTAGTTATTTAGTTTTATTTATTAGTTGGCCAAAATTCATTTTAATATCTTAAATTTGGTTTATCGAATCATCTACTATCTTGAATCATTAAAGGTGTAAAATGATACCATGAATTTGAAAAAATTGTTAATTACTGACCTAACTCGCTAATTTAGTTTTTCTTTTTTTAATGTGATTTACATCAAATCTCTATATATTGAGATTGAACGTGTATATCTTAAACGTATTTGTATGTCTATATAGCTTGTTGGCATAAAGACAAATGGAAATGCAAACTTTATGCTAGAAGGGATGTCATCCACAACAAGAGGAACATTGTCATCAACAACAAGAACAAGAAAATTAGGGATGATAATGGTGGGTGAAGAACAACACATTTACTCTCCCATACATCCTTCTTCCACTAGAAGAAGAAAGGGGATTCCTCATAGGGCTCCTAACTAGGAGAACCATATATATAACATACAAACCAAGTAAATTACTAAAATACCCTTTCCTATCGCACGGTATTCGTGAAGTCCCGAGTTTACCTCTCAAAAGCACTTCAGTTATCCTAGCGGGATTCTAACGGTTATTGACCATTTTTCGGCTAGAAGGGTGAGATGGTGAAGATGTAAAGTACTCAAATCAAATGTCTTGTTTTTTTATTTTGGTAACGATTCTTTGTGCACGAGTATATACTGAAAATATGTGGAACAATTGTTTGTATAGTTAGGATTTATTCTTGTTATACTAAAATCTACGAATTCGAATCTTACTTTTATGATTGTTCAATGAATTAATAATAATCGTATGTCAATCTTTCATAACTAGATAACATTTTATGATGCAAGTAAGTTTCCAAAGTTTCAACACAGTAAAAGTATAAAACATCAAAATTTCATAGAACATGGTGCATTCAACATAAATACTTAACCATAAATTTCGTAAGGAGTTTTCATAACTTGCAAATTTGTCAAATAAATAACAAACAAAACTGGTTTCCCAACCAATTGTTACAAAAACTGCTTCACACAACGAATGAAATCCAATTCTAGTCATAATTTAACCTATTTTTGCAACAACCGAATTTTTTTTTGGGATAATGAGTGTAAAACAAGCCCGAAAAATTCTGAAAACTTTACATTAAACCAGCTTTCTTCAAAGCGTCCATAAAATCTTCTTCACTTGTCCATGAAGCCACCTACAATAAAAACAGTTTCATTTTATCATTAAAAAAATGTACAGTATTAAATAACGACTTTATGACTATATAATCATTGAAGTGTGAAATTGTTTGCCTGTGTAACATAATGGTTAAAATGCCTCTCGATTTTTTCCATAATCATGTTGTCCCTATCACCACAAAGCAAGTTGAATACTGCTCCTGTTACATTAAACAAAGCAAGTTAGATATTACATATATAAAACTTGGTTCGATTATAAATATTTTACACGTATTTTTCTTTTAGGATATATATTTCCAATTTATCTATTTAAACTACTGGTTGCAACACATTCTCCAAAATAATGTTTTGAAATCAATTTGACGGATAAAACCGAAGTACAAATTTTAATATAATATTTTATTTTTTTAAAAGAGGTTGTTTATTAAAAAATGAAAGGGGGATTTATGTAAATTTGATTAGATCGATTTAACTTTATCCTATTTAATACGTATTTAAAATAATAATAATATAAAATAAAATAAAAATACCTTTACGCCCAAAACGCCCCGCTCTACCAATACGATGCAAGTATACTTCATTATCAGGCTCAGTAGGAGAATCATACACAATCGGAAGATCATAATTCACAACCAAATTAACCTAAAAAAAATTAAAAATCAAATATAAATCAAAACTAATCATCTGAGAATTCCTAAAAAAAGCTGAGAATAAAAAGAAAACTTTTAGGCCCTTAGATCCAAAAATGAAGGGCTGGGATTGAATATATACACATGTGAATTTTTTTATAGTTCTCAAATAAATCACCCCTAAAACTCTAAAAGCATACAACTTAAAAATAAATAAATAAATGCAAACCTGAGACTGGTCAAACCCTCGAGCAAGAACATCGGTTGAAATCAAAACTTGAGTCAACCCATCTTTAAATTCTTTGACTATTTTATCCCTATCTTCTTGTGTAAGTGCACCTTGGATTGTTGTTACTTCATACCCAAATTTCACAAGTTCTTCATGTAACATTCCTGCACTTCTTCTTGTACGAACAAATATAATTGTTTGACCAATTTTTTCTGCTAAATCCATTATTTTATCTTTAATAACCATAATTTTCGACAGCTCATCGGGTACGTTGACTTTATATTGTTTGACTGAATCCAAAGATAATTCTTCCTTTTTGACAAATAATTGGTTGTATTCGTGTACGAAAAGGTCTTTTACTATTTTTGAAACGAATGCTTTCACAGTTTCGTTGAAAGTAGCAGAAAATAGTAGCACCTGTGAGTTATTATAAATTATTATTTTTAATGAGAAAAATAGTATAATTAAATTAAGGTGATTATTAATTATTATAGTGAAAAAAAACCTGGCATCTAGGACTCCATTTGACGATTTCCTTCATTATCCTCACAGAATCTTCTTTAAATCCGCTCTAAATTACAACAAAACATGTAATACAATTGTCTTAATATAAGATTAACAAAAAATGTAAAATAAAAATTCAAAATTTTACCTCAGCAAGCATATGATCTGCTTCATCAAACACGAGAATCTTCAATTGAGATGTACCCAACTTTTTTGCTGCAATCCATTTGTTAATTGTGCCAGGTGTACCAATAATTACTTGCGCAGTAACAGGTGCTCTTTTGGAAATTGGTATATAATTAGCTTTATCTGCAGGAAGACCTAATTCTGATGTTATGCCAGTAAATTTTCCCATCTTCAGCAGGACTTCCATATTCTGCAGCATCATGAAAATAACTATGAAATATCACAATCAATTAATCACAATGTATCCACATAAGCAAGAATCGAACAATTACTAAGCTGAAAAAAACTCAACATGAATCCAAACAGTTTTTCTAAGCTGCAGCCTGAACTTAAGTTTCTTATAGGAAATTAACAATCAGAAAGTTGATAATTTGTTACCTGAATTGCCAATTCTCTAGTTGGACATATACAGAGCGCCTGAGGAACAGCTAGCTTCGGATCTACGCGACTCAACATACCGAGTACAAAACAAGTTGTTTTCCCAGAGCCATTATGTGCTTGAGCAATCAAATTCTTATGAGGTGGAGTTAAAATCATCGGTAAACTAATCGATTGGATCTTACTCGGCCTCTCAAACTTCATCTCAACGTATAATCCTTTCAGTAATTCAGGAGACAGATTCAAATCCTCAAATCGTACAGCAGAAGTATACGGTGTCTCCCCGGAGGTAACCTAAAATCAATTTACAAACCCTAGGCTGATAAGGTGGTTTTAACTTAAATTGGAAAGAAAACGCTTACTAATGAATAGAATAGAGTTTGCGAGATTTACAGCTTGAATGTTGGAATCTTCTGGATCATCAAGGAAATTGTTAACCTTTTTGGACTCGTCGATGGCGAGAGAGTCGAGTTTAACTTCATCGGCGACGGAGGAACTGGATGCCGCTGCTTCCGGCTCCTCCAGGACGTCGTCGGGTTCGTCAGCCCATCTTCCGGCTACTGTAGTAGTTGGGATCGGAGAGGCTGATGTGCCGGTGATGGTGGCGTTGGTGGAATCGCTGTCGGACATTGTCGCGTTGGGTTGACGGTGGGCTTTGCTTGATAATATGGGGGGTCCGATTTGAGAATGAAGGTTTAAAACTTTAAATATAAGGGGATTTTTTTTGGAAACGGGGCATATGAAATAACGGAAGTCTACTCACAATTTTTCAGCGAGCACCCTGAGTTCGAGCTCCGCATAAGCGGTCAAACACAGCCCCCAAAGGGATTTCTAAAGAAAATTCCTCATATGTGCCCGTGTGAGGTATGAGTTAAATTACGCAAATGCAACGCTTCCAAAGGGATTCGAACTCACGACCTGCAGCCCACATGGGTATAAACTCAGTGCCTCAGACCAGCTAGGCTGGCCATCAGTGGCTAAATATAAGGGGATTGAGTTCGGTTTGTAAAGCTAGTGAAAAAATCTTGATATTATAAAAGCGGTTAATCAACTAACCATTTAAGTGTATGTAAAATCATGTATCACGCAACTTATCGTAATAACCCACGTGATCAATATATTATCTAGATTAGACTATTTGGTATCGGTGTAGATTTGGTTTCTAGATGAAATTAGATAAAAAGAAAAAACTATTTAATGGTATGGGTTTAGGTTTTTTATAAGTATGTTATTAACCAAGACCAACCCTTAACCTGAGTAATCTAATATTATTATGACTTTTTGAATAAGTAACAAATATACAAATTTATTTTTCCAACTAAACTTATACGGATGTAGCAAAAATGCCCAATACCATAATGTTACTGCGTACAGGGCAGTCATGGACATCTATTCAAATTCGTTCAAAATTGTTGGAAAAGGGGATCCAACATTACTCGTCTTTATGTTCAAAAGTAAGAAGAGACAATGGGAAGAGTGAATTGCTCCTTACCAAAATTTAAAGTTAATTGGGGGCTGCAATAGTTGATAGAAACAATTTGAGGTGGCAATTCAGTGGGTTCGCACATTGACGGATCACAAAATGTTCAATATAAACTCAACATGTTTATATGAATGGGTAAGATGTCGCATTTCTACCATGTTTATTTTTAACACAAATACGAAACATATAAAAGGGGCAGTTAATAAGAGGACCAGTTAAATTGACATAAATTATGAAACTTGTTTATCTAACTCTAACTTATTTTATTTTTGTTGTCTGTATCAAGTCGTGTTTCGTGTCGGATCGAAAATTGTCAACCTCTAGCCGTACTCATGGATGTTTAGCCGGTTATCAACCAGACATACAGGTTCAATGTTTTCTTAAACTTAAAAAATAGTATTACCGGAACTTGGTTAGACGATGTTTTTTCTCGGCTATTTAATTAACTAATCATAGTATTTTTAAAAGAAAATAATAACGAAATTAAGATTTAAAATATGTATCACTAACTTGTATATCAACAATAATTAACCCTCCACTTCAAAGATTACCAACTATAAATTTTTTATTCTATGTCTTAAAACTATCAAAATATTAGGATGTGTGTGGCATTTTTCTTTAAAAAAAGGAAAAACAAAGAACACACGAGTAGAATAAAGACGACTTCTGTAAGCACGGTCTTCTCTGATCTCTATCCCAATGCTGTAAGCCAACACTTCTATAATTCGATTCAACTACCCACAAATTTACTTCACAAATTCATCTCTATACTTATTATCGCGTAACAATTTCTTAAGAAAAAACAGCATTTGGGGTTAATTTATTCTAAAAATGCCGGTAAATCCCGGCGACGTGCTATTGATCGTCTTGTTGGTGGCGGTTACCGTTATTCCGGTGGCGTGCGACGGCAGTTCGGCGAGGGTTCTAACTCTATCGAGGGCTTTTCCGGCGAACAAAACTGTTGAGCTCGAAATCCTCAGGGCACGTGACCGTGTCAGACACGGGCGAATCCTACGAGACATCGCCGGCGGCGTTGTCGATTTCGATGTTTTCGGTACCTCCGATCCTCACTACGGCGGGTAATTTTATTGAATTCCCAAATTAAAGTTATTTTATTTATTCATTATCACCTTTTTTTCTCTTTTTCTTTTAATAAATTAAAACATGCTCAAACATTCTACTTTTTGGATCTTTAATTAATCAGTTAATCAATGGAATTATGCCCATCAAGTTTGGTTTCCACAATCCAACATCTTTTCAGGCAAATTTCATGGGTCTTGCATTAAATAGTATATTTTCTGTAAACCATGTTATTATCTTTAGTATGGTCTTGTCTGTTGACTTTGAATTTGTAGGTCAACAAAATATTCATAAGTTTTATTTGACATTTGATTGTGGGTAAAATTGCCAATAAAAACTTTAAAACAAATGTTGAAGTTTAATTTTCGACGAATTCATGAAAAATTTGAGTTTTTGACAAATTTAGGGAGCCAAATATAGTTCAATTTCGACAAAATTCCTTAAATTTGTCTAATTTTAA
This sequence comes from Calendula officinalis, assembly GCA_963853835.1. Taxonomy (NCBI): domain Eukaryota; kingdom Viridiplantae; phylum Streptophyta; class Magnoliopsida; order Asterales; family Asteraceae; genus Calendula; species Calendula officinalis. Next base: position 75,659,236 of record OY970823.1, on the reverse strand, counting down.
TCCTTCTAATGAAATTTTAATTGTATTTCAGATTATATTTTACAAAAGTAAAATTAGGATCTCCTCCAAAAGAATTCAATGTACAAATCGACACTGGAAGTGACATTTTATGGGTAACTTGTAGTTCTTGCAACGATTGTCCCGAATCGAGTGGATTTGGTGTATGTTTCAATATTAATCTCATTTAATTATCACTCAAATTAATCATAAACGCTTTTCTAATCTAAATATTAACTATTAATACAACGTATTTTATTTTTGTTATAGATTCCGCTTAATTTATTTGATGCTACAACGTCTTCAACTGCTTCTATGGTTTCGTGTTCGGATTCCATTTGTTCATCAAATTATAAAACGGGTGACTCAAATTGTTCTAATGAAGGTGATGAATGTAGTTATGAGTTTCATTATGCAGATGATAGTGGGACATCGGGTCATTATGTAACTGATTTGTTGTATTTTGATACGGTTGTTGATCCTTTTGTGACTACTAATTCTTCAGCCTCAATTACTTTTGGGTGAGTATCATATAACCCGAACATGACCGTGTAACTTGTTTATTTAAAAGCCAAAATACATTTTAGTACCCTGAACTTGGCTGACTAGGTCTTCTACTACCCTTATTATTAAAGTTGTTGTATGGTACCCTGAATTTGACAAAATGGTCGATTAGTTATCTGAAATCATGACTCATTTTTTTAATCGTGTTTTCTTACTTGGCTTACTTTCGTTAGAGCTTTTAAAAGAAATATACGTCCATCTCAATATATTGATCTTTGAAGCAAATCACGTGAGAAAATAAGACCAAATTAGTGAGCCAGGCTATTAAATCAGTTGTTTTGTCAAGTTCAGTGTACCATGTTCCTTTGATAGTTCGGGTTATATAGGACCTAATCAGCCAAGTTCAGGGTACTAAAATGCATTTTGACCTTATTTAAATGGGTCAAACGAGTTGGCAAGTTGAATTAAAAAAATGAGCATTTTGATTCTATTAATAAGCAGGTTGGCAGTCTGACCCGCTTATTTAACGGGTTGACCCTTTTACGACCCATTTACAATAAATTTTCTAACCGGTTTGTGGTTTTTGTGACAGTTGTAGCACCTATCAATCGGGTGGCTTAACCCAATCAGATAAAGCAATTGATGGTATTTTTGGGTTTGGTCAACACGGTCTTTCTGTAATTTCACAACTTTTTGAAAAAGGAATTACTCCAAAAGTATTTTCTCATTGTTTGAGAGGCGATGGAAATGGTGGCGGGAAACTCGTTCTTGGTGAGATTTTGGATCCAAACATGGTTTATACTCCGCTTATTCCGTCGCAGTAAGTATTTTCTAATAAAATGATGACATGGCAGTAAGTTACCGCCACGTCATCGGGCTTACCAGGTCATTAGGTTGCCAAATGACCCAAAAAGGACATCATAGTAGAACTATGTTGTTGTTTTACCCAAAAAAAAAAACTTTCTCATGACAAGAATGTACATTTTGGTCATTTTATCATAAAGATCATTCAGATAAATAAACTAATATAAATTTCTAAATACAAATTTTTATTATTTTTTAATTTTTAATTTCAGGCCTCATTACAACCTCGATCTGCAAAGTATTACAGTCGGAAACCAATTATTACCTATTGACACATCATTTTTCGCGACATCTGAAAATCAAGGAACAATTGTTGATACTGGAACAACATTAACATATCTTATTCAACAAGCATATGATCCTTTTGTTGATGCTGTTAGTTTCTATTTTTAAATTTAATAAAATTTTGTTTGACTTTTGTGGTCAAACAAGTCATTTAGTCAACTTCTAGTGACATTTTAAGTATCTTGACTGCAGATAACCGCTTCCGTTTCACAACTAGTAACTTCATTTCTTTCAAAGGATACAAGATGTTATATAGTGAAATCAAGGTACTTCCCGAAATTCGGTTTTTATTTGTTTCTTGAGTAAATTACGTTAATCGTCCCTGTGGTTTGAATGAAATTTTGGATTTCGTCACTTGACTTTTCTTACTACACGGATAATCCCTATTTTTGAAACTTGTAACATCAACAATCCCTAATTTTGAAATTTGTTAACATTAACGGTCCCCTAATCTTGAAACTTTTAACATTAAGTGTTCCTAAAAATTTAATGACCTATTTTGCTGGGGTTACAACTTACAAGCTTCAAAATTATCCTTTAAATAAAAAAGTCGAGGGACGATTTATGTAATTTAGTTCTGTTTTTTTATTACTGGTGAATGACAAAATGACTAAAATGGCCTTCACATTCCATGCACGTGATGTGCATTTTTTATGAAATAAATATACGGAGTTGATTTTAGGATAAAACCCAGCATTTGAAACTATTTTTGGAATTAAAAGATGCAATCGAAAAGTTTGGGCCATTCCGTAAGTTTGAGCGAATTACAAGGACCATTTTTGTAATTAACTTGTCGTTTTGTTTTTCATGAACAGTATAGCCATGATATTTCCAACTGTTTCCTTAAACTTTGCGGGTGGTGCATCAATGATTCTTAAACCAGATAATTACCTTGTGATAGGAGATCCTGTTGTAAGTTTATAATCTTGTCTTTTTTATTTTATTAATTATTTAATAATCTAAAAAAATGTTAAAATTATTTAAAAAATGTAACAAATAGTTGAAATTTTTTATACAGCATGGTGGTATTCCATGGTGCATTGCCTTTCAGAAATCGACCAACGGGGTAACAGTTCTTGGAGGTCAGTTAAAACACACTCAATTTTAAAAGACCATTTTACCCTCAATGTCTAAGATATGTAATAAATTAATAATCATTTAATACATTGTAACTGCAGATCTTGTTCTTAAAGATAAAATCTTTGTTTACGATTTATCAAGAAACAGAATCGGATGGACTGATTACGATTGTAAGCGTATACAAATATTTATTCGGGTTTCAATTTGTACATTAATATTTTGAGTAAATTGCAAGAATAGTCCCTGTGGTTTGGTGAAATTGTACATTTGGTGCCTATGGTAAAAAAAAAGTGCAGGTGCAACAGTGCCCATGGTTTGAGGGACTAAAAAAATACCAAAAGTGCAAACCATGGACACTTTTGCCTGCACTTTTTTGAGCATAGGGACTAAACGTACAATTTCGCCAAACCACAGGGACTATTCTTACAATTTACTCTAAAGAATTTCATATGTTTTATTATTCAGGTTCCGCTGATGTAAATGTATCCATAAAGTCAAATAAGAACGAATACATCAATTCTGGGCAACGGAGTGCAAGCATTTTATTAAAGAATTCGGTTCTTGTGATGCATATATTATTTTGGTGTTTATTATGGTGAACATGAATATAATTTTGAGCAAGATTTCGGTTATTTCCGGTTTTTATTTGGGCGATCGGTGAGCTGTCCTTTTGCTCAGTTATGACATTGTTTTTACTCATTAGGGCATTATTCTAGGTTTAAATTTTATCGGAGTGTGTCGCGTTTTTGCTTTCTAGAATTGAATGATTTTGTAAGAAAACATATTGAAAATATTGATTATATCATTCTCAGTCTAATTTGGGTTGGAAGAGATTAATTCTATGTATATATAATAATCAAAAGTTAGTTAGATTCGGTTAAATGTCAATCCGGCTTAGCTATATATTATCATTTGCTTTGACTGTTGAGGTTGATAGTAGAATCTTAATTAGAGTATGTTTGAGAATTCATTTGAAAAATGCTTATAAATTTATTGGCTTTTTCAAAAGGGTTTGTCTAACTCATGTCCTAAGGGCATGAGATAAAAAATATTTATTGAACACAAAATTTCCTTAAATGCATTTATAAATAAAAATGGTAAATTTAGTTTATTAACCACTTCTTATCTCATGCCATAAGGGCATGAGTTAGAAAAACTCTTTTCAAAAATTCATTAAGTTAATAGGTTGTTTGGATAAGATAAGAAGTACTTTTTAAATAGCTTTTAGAAAAATCTTGAAAGTTTCTTAAAAGGGGGTCTTTACTTTTTCAAATAACCTATTAACTTTTCACTACAAATAAGACATTAAATCAATAAGCCAAATACTTTTTAAAACTAAAAAGTAAGAACTTTTGCTTAAAAAGTATTTTTTAAATTAAATAAGCACCTCCAAACATATCCTTAATGCAATTAAATTCATTATTTTACATATTTAAATCTTATACTATTTGTTCTATGGCGGTGGTTGGCTGGTTGCTAAAAATGGTACCGCCCACATTACATCAGTTGCAGATAAAATGAAGATATGTGTGAGCAACAGGCTGCGGTGGTAACTCAACTCTCCATTTAAAGTCAAAATTACCCTTTCCAATTCTTTCATCTTCAAGATTGTTACTCATTTTAAAACTATATTTGTATACCAATAAATGAATAATGATTATCTATAAAACTCAATGTTTAATTTACTTATTTGTCCACAATAACTCCTATAAAAGTTAGTAAATATTATATTATTTATGTATCTAGTTATTGTTCTAGAATCATAGGCAATTCATAACAGGACCCAATACTTAATAAAGTAATAGAAAAAAGAGTAACGATTTTCATTCTTATTTTATGTTCAAACTCATTTGATCAGTACAAGTATTTAAATCAAATGGTTATGTTATGAAAGAAAAAAAATAGTATATTTCATATGTCAATTATTTTATGGATATGAATATGAAATATAAATATTTAGGGGATTTTTATGATTAATTATTGAAAATAGATTATGTGTTTTGAAAATTGGTAATCAAATTACAAAACTTGATTATGAAAAATAATATTATGATTTGATTATATTGTTTGAAATCGTAATAATTAGACAATCAATCTTTTTAGTTTTTAGCAAACCTGATTACTTGTTTAGTAATTGGCTATTATGCAAATAATTATTTTTCAAAAGGCGGTAATCATCTTCCTATCTACTTTTCTAAAAATCCATTTTGTATGCCACAAAAAGCAAATAATTGATTTTTGAAACTTCTTGCCATACAGTCATTTTAGATTACTTGTGTTTTCAAAACGTAATAAGCAGATAATATATTTTAAACAGCAATTCTAAATCCCCTCTTAGTAGGAAGCAATACAATTTTTCTAAAAAGTATTTCATATGCTCTTGTTATTATTTCTTTATGATTACAATTCTTTTATACAAATAACTAATTTACAACTAAATAAGAAATATAATTGAAAAAATAATTTGCATAAATCAATTTACTTAATAAAAAAAATCCATGCTGCTTATATGACTTAACCACGATTAAAAATATTTGTAGATATAGCTTTATATAGGATTTAATAAATTTAATAATATGGAAAATGACAATTACATCAATGATGCAAATTAAATATCTTATATTAATACATTGATTGGACCCAAAAGCATGTATTGTTCACATATTTGATTAATTATCCTCGTAGGTTTCCATCGATATGAAGTCATGATACCTTTCGTTTTCCGAAAGTTATCCATTCATTTGAAAATAATATTACTTTCGATGTACCAATTCTTAAGTGTATGAGTTTTGTGCCGATTATTTTCCCTTTTAAGATAATTTATTTATAGTTTACATAATTTCTTTACCTTACATGTTATTGGAATAATGGTTAAAATTAAATTTTCCAATTTAAGCAGATATAAACAATATTGGCCGAATAATAACAGGTAATAAAAACTATTTGTGTCCTTTAACCATTTAATATTTTTCGTTTTTATTTTTTTAGTAAAAGATCAATTATTTTTTATTCCTGAAATTTTAGATAATCAGTCATTCAGTCTCGTGTAGAAAGTAAACACTTATATTTGATTGTCTATATATATACTAGCTACAAAACCCGCCGTATGGTGTAAATTTTAGTATGTAGAAAAATGTCCAAAAACTTTATATACTTCTAAATGACATAATAATCGATAGATGTGATGATGATTTTGTACAAAAAAATGGTAAATGAAGAAATGTTACATATAAATGTTACATATAGTTATTTGTTTCCTTCGCTGATTGATCTCTTAAATATTTATTTGTTTCCTTGTATGTAGGATCTTTTAAATAGTTATTTGTATGTACGATCTTTTAAATAGTTATTTGTTTCCTTGTATGTAGGAAGCCGTATATGGAGCATATGAATGTAGACCGTAAGCCGTACCAGATTCGTTTGCCGTATATGGAGCATATGAATATGAATGTAGACCGTAAGCCGTACCAGATTCGTTTGTATTAGTGCAAATGACGTGGACCAATCAGGGAATTCCAAGTGGCATTATGGACGAATAGGAATGCTTGGAATTGCCATGATGTCAAACCCTCTTCAAATTTAGGCCTCATATATAGGAAACCCTCTTCAAATTTAGGCCTCATATATAGGGTAGGATTCCAATAAAAAAAAAAATCCATGCTTTTGTCTTTTTACTTAAATTCAAGTAAAATAACGTACAAATGAACAAACTTCTAAGCCCTTACCTAAATATTTAAAGTAATTAAGGTAAATGATTGAACATGTAATAACTTAATAAGAATCATATTAGAAGTAAAGAATAATATATTCGTCATGCAGATAGAATTGATTATTTTTTTCTATAGATTAAAGTATTATTGAATAAAATTACACATCATGATCGGTGGAGGAATTTTTGAATACGGGTAAATTACCGGTTGGATGTAATGCGTCGTTTATTACTTTAATTCCAAAGGTTAGCAACCCGTCTTTGGTTAAGGATTATCGGCTCATTTCTCTTATAGGTATTCAATATAAAATTATTGCTAAGCTTTTGGCGCTACGATTGGCGAAAGTGATCAATAAGATTGTTAGTATTGAGCAATCCGCGTTTATCAAAGGAAGGCAAATTCTTGACGGGCCGCTTATGGTGAACGAAATTATAGATTGGTATAAATGAAGAAGAAAAAGCTTTTATTGTTTAAAGTGGATTTTGAGAATGCATATGACTCTTTAAGTTGGGAATATCTAGAGTTTATTATGTTGAGAATGGGTTTTGGTGCTAGATGGCGAAATTGGGTGAAAGCATGTCTCTCGTCAGCTAGACTATCGGTATTGGTGAATGGTAGTCCTACGGAAGAGTTTTAGATGTTTAGGGGTTTGAGACAAGGAGACCCTTTATCGCCTTTTCTTTTTATCATTGCAATGGAGGGTCTTCATATTGCAATTGAAGATGCGGTGGCTAATAATCGTTTACAAGGGGCATGTATTGGCACTAACAATTTAAATATATCTCATTTTTTTTATGCAGATGACGTGATTATGGTCACAGAATGGAACGACGCGGAGATGGATGAGATTATAAACATTTTTAAGGTGTTTGAAGAGAATTCTGGCCTTAAAATAAATGTCCATAAATCAAATCTTTTTGGTGTCGGAGTTGAAAATTCCGACGTCGAAGTGATGGCGAACAGGACAGGGTGTGCTGCAGCGGCTCTTCCGTTCAAGTATCTTGGGATTTTGGCTGCAGGAAAGATGTCGAAGCCGAGTACATGGGATCATATTATTGATTTGTTCCGTAAAAAACTCTCAAACTGGAAGGTGAGAATGTTGTCTATAGGGGGTCGGCTAACCCTTTTAAAATCCGTGCTTGGGAGTCTTAGTATTTATTGGATGTCGCTTTTTCGTGCACCGGATTCGGTGATATCTAAATTGGAAAGCATGCGAGCGAGGTTCTTTTGGGGTGGTGATGAACAAAAAAACAAAGTTCATTGGGCGGCTTGGGAAAGTATTTTGGCAGCAAAGGAAAATGGAGGTTTAGGCATTGCAAGTTTAAAAGCGTTGAATTTAGCGCTTATTTTAAAATGGAGGTGGGGGTTTTATAATGAAACTAATTCTTTATGGTGTCGGGTTGTAAAGTCAATCCATGGAGATGATGGAGGTATGACTTGCCGAGTTAGTTCACGTGTGTCTCAAGGTACATGGGCAAGAATTATGGGCATAATGAATTATTACATGATAATCAAATTATTGAATATAATGATATTCATTATGATCTTGTTAGTGGGGATAAGATAAAGTTTTGGTTGGATTGTTGGTTGGTTAGACAACCACTGAGCCAAATTTTCAATAGATTGTATCGGTTGGATGTTCAAAATGATGAGTTTGTAAATCAAAAATGGAATGGTCAAGGGTGGATGTGGAATTGGAGAAGACAAGTAAGAGGAGGGGTAGAGCAAGAGCAATTCGACAGGTTAAAGGTGAGATTGGTGAACATCAATGTTAGACATGGTAGCGATACAGTGACTTGGACTCCTGACCCTACTTCGGGTTTTTCAGTTGCTGGGGCTCGAAACATTATTGATAGGAAACTTCACTCGGGTTCGGAATCGAATGGTATATGGTCTAAAGCTGTTCCTATAAAGGTGAATATATTCATTTGGCGACTTAGAGCTAACCGGCTTCCAACCCGGTTAAATTTGTCACGAAGAGGAATGGAGATCGATTCTATCATGTGCCCCGTGTGCAATGATAGAGTGGAATCGGAAAATCATGTTTTTTTCTCCTGTAATTTGGCAAAGCAAATTTGGAGGGAGATTGGTAAATGGTGTGATATGGATGCATTTGAAGGAGATTCGTTGGTCATGTGGTTGAATTGGTTGGAGAATTGCTCTTCGAACAGTCAAGTCACAAACAAGCTGAGAACGATTGGGTTTGCAACCGTATGGATGATTTGGCGGTTTCGAAATTCGATGGTTTTTTATGTAGGAAGTATTCGGAAACGAGATATTTTTGATTTGATTGTGTCGTTTTCTTTTTATTGGTCAATGTATAGAGACCGAAATTGTAAGGTCACTTGGGTCGATTGGGTTAAAAACTCACTTTTGTAACTGCTAGCTTCTTGCTAGCTTTCGTTTTTTTAATTTAAGTTGTGGTGGGTATTTTCGGGAGGGTGATGACATTGCCGAAGCTCTTCCCGTTGCTCCTTTTTTGCTGTTAAAAAAATAATATGACATGAACTTTATATGAACATTCATTCGAAATGTTACATTAAAATATTAATTAAACAATTGTCAATTTAAATATTTAATTATTAGTCAAGTAAAAAGTAGTTCTTGTCCATGCAAGAAGGTATAAATTTAGTTGTCCCATTGTCGTATTGACGAAACAAAAAGTTACATAAATGATTATTTGACTATTATTATAATATATTCTTATTTTTGATAAAATTGCGAATTATATGTATGTTAAACATGATTTTTCAATTCAAGGTAAATTACAAAAAATTCTCTTACAAAATAAATAGAAAACATCGGCCTGTTTCCGTTTTTTAGATTTTCTTCTAGCTATTTGATAAATGTATGTACTTAAAAAAGATATTAAATTCATAACCTTTAAAAGACCATTTTAAATATTATTAACATTTGATTATTATTATAAGATTGCTATATACAATAAATAATATGTAATATATTATTTTAACATTTTATTTATATTACGTAATATTTCTAAAAAGGGATTGGCTAACTCATGCCCTAAGGCATGAGATAACCTTCATTTAATGCACTAAAAACTTCCTAAAATTCCACAAAATGTAATCAATGAAGTCTAATTGTGGTATTTTATAAAGAGAATAGAGGTTTAATAAATGCATTTTGTGAAATTTTAGGACGTTTTTATTGCATTAAATGAAGGTTATCGCATGCCCTTAAGGCATGAGTTAGAAAATCCCTTCTAAAAATAAGACACACATAGAGACAGTATAGCAAGGGCATTTATGTCAATGTACCCAAACACTTCAAAGCACTAAATATACCAATTAAAATAAAAGATATAGCCTTAAATCCAAATAACGTTTTCATATTAACAAGAACTTATATTTAAAAACCTAAAAGCTTTTAAAAACTCAAACATATTACAAGCTTAATTTTAAAGTTGGTTAACATATAGTATGTAACTTAAAAAACTCAAAGACAAAATCATAAAATTGGACAAATATATGAGGACTATTTATGTAACTCACTCTATTTATTACTTAAAGATGAGTTTTAATTGTATTTTGCATGAAAAACTCGAAAACAGAGAGCAAAATAAGACTAGACGCCTGGCTTGGTGGTGCAACCATCTTTCACCAATTGTCAAACTTCTTCTGTTTCTAGAGAGAGAAACCTATAGATACACTCATATATAACTATATATATGATATCAGTATATAATTAGAGAAAGTATTGTTGTTTTGCTTTTTGGTAAGGTATCACATTCCATGATTTATATATGAAGAGGTGAATAGTTGAATTTTTAGAGAGGAAAAAAATGGGTTCATGGAGAAATTCAACAAAATCATTTACAAAGCTTTTGTTTGTGATTTTGCCGTTAATGGTGGTTGCGGTATTCATCGGTGTAAAGAAGTCAAATTTGGTCAACGGGTCAAAGTATAACCCATGGGTTTGGAGTTCTGTTGCTACTTCTTATTCTTCTTCTGTGGTTAAAGATGTAGGGGTGGCGGCGGAGGGTCCTGTTTCATTTGGACGTCGGTCAAGGGTGGTCAAGGGTGGTGGTGAGGTGGCGGAAGGGCCGTCGGAAGATTTTGGATTTAATTATTCTTATCCACCATTGGCTATGGAGGATGAGATGGATGTTGAGCTCCCGGTAAGTTAAAATTATTTTATAACTAGGTTATGACCCGTGAAAAATCACGGGCTGCCATTAATTTTACCTCATATCTCCCACCTATATATGGAGCAAGGACATGATTTTAATTTGATGACATGTACCAATAACATTGCTTCTTAATGATGACATGGACGCTGACTCAAAGGGCATAATAGGCAATTAACTTCTTCTTTATATGGAAACATATTCATGTCTTCCCTCGCTTCGTTTTTCGCTCATAGCTTTGTTTTTTATTTGTAAACAAAAAATTTTAAGAAAATCAAAGTTCTTAAAATTAAATTCTTTACGAAATGAGTATAGTCATAAAATTTTGAAAAAAAAATGTCATGGTTGTAGATTGTGAATTCAATGATTAATTCATAGATTAAGCATAAACAAGTGATAATATAGGAAGATTAAGATGGATGAAATATTTGAACACTTTGCTATTGATGGGGGCTGCTACAATTTGGGCAAAGGTTATGCAAATTAGGTTACTACTTACTATATATACCTAGCCAAAGTTTCGACTAAATACAAAATAGTCCTTAGACTATTGGTTACAATAAATGTGACCCAACAATGGTTCAAACATTTTACGAAAAAAAATCTTATGATCTAAAAATGTAATTTAAATTTATTATGATCACAAAATATTATAATCTCAAAAATTTTAAGAAAATCAAAGTTCTTTAAATTAAATTATTTACGAAATGAGTATAGTCATAAAAATTTGAAAAAAAAATGTCATGGTTCAAACATTTTACGAAAAAAAAATCTTATGATCTAAAAGTGTAGTTTAAATTTATTATGATCACAAAATGTAATCACAAAAATTTTAAGAAAATAAAAGTTTTTAAAATTAAATTCTTTACGAAATGAGTATAGACATAAAAATTTGAACAAAAAAATGTCATGGTTCAAACATTTTACGAAAAAAATCTTATGATCTAAAAATGTAATTTAAATTTATTATGGTCACAAAATGTTATGATCACAAAATGTTACGATCCAAATTTATTATAATCCAATTTTATTATGATCAAAAGTTATAATAATCAATGTTCAAAAATATTATGATCCAAAAATATTATAGTCTAAACATATTATTATCAACACTCACACATGAAATTGTTGATGATACTATGTTTAGCCTCGATCTTTACACCACATAATTCTTGTATACTATTAAAATGTCAGGTTAACCATTAATCGTTACAGTGAGTTGATCGGGTCATAATTATTTAGCCTCGAACATTGTCACGGGTTGATTTGTTTGTCCAAATTTCAGTATTCTCACATGACCAGCTATATGTTGATGTATCAAGAGTAAAGAGAACAAATGCTTGAAAATTATTTGTTGCGACCGAGATGGTAACTATACAAACTCAACAACAAACGTCTTATACAATAAAATTTCGTTTTCTTTTTTGATTTATTTTTACCGATTATTCATGTACAACAAAATCTTTAATCATCATTTTAATAATAGTTGACCATATAATTTCTTACGTTTTTTTCATCATTATATATTATATTTCTTACAGCTAGCCCGCCCATCGGGCGGGTTATGAAACTATAGCTTTTATATGACACAAAAATTATCGTTAATTGCATGATTATTACATACGGAGTATATGATAAGTAAATATATAATGCTTCTAAAACGCAAATTATGGGATAGAAGCTTACAAATTATATAGATATGAGAAAATGTAAGATTACGTAATTATAAAATGAATAATTTTGTATTCAAATCGAGATGTTTCATCTTTTTAACCACATTTGACTTAATAATAATAATTTTTATTCATTCTAACACATTGACAAAAAAATAACATTTTAGCCATATTTTGTAGATTCTAATCCCTTATTTTTCTTTTGTAGTTAAAATAGAACATCCTAATGTGTGTATATGGTTATGGTCAACATAAAGTTTGCTTCATGGCTGCTCAACTAAGTATATGATAAATTGTGACCGACTGTCAATAATTTATCAGAACGTAATTTTTATAGAATTCAAAAATTTATCGTTAACTGGTTGAATACTACATATACAATAAAAAAATATACATTTAATGCTTCTAAAACACAAGCCATAGAATAGGAGCTTATAGATTATATAAACATGAGAAAATTTAAGATTACGTAATAATAAAATGATAAACATAAAATAACAAATCAAATACAATATTACTAAGTAAATATTGAACGCTCTCGAAACAATATTTTTAACACATTTTTTTTTACAAAACAATCTCTTTAACAAAATAAGAAAAATTGAGATAAATTTCTAAACATTTTCTAGAATACAACATTGATGATTATTTGCAATACCACCATCCTCATCTTCTATTAACATTTTCAAACATTGTCAAACTCTTAACTATATACATCACTACATATAATTTTATGTGTAAAAGCAGTATTTAAATATACGCTAAATAAAGAAACACCTAGACACGCGATAATAAAAACACACATTTCCTCAAACCGAAATTAATAGTAATACTTAAATGAGAAATGATATTTAGTCTTATCAGTTGTTCCTACCCATAGTCATACCCATTTGAAATGATGACATGTGTAATCCACTAATTCTCTCTCATAATATTATCCACTGATTTTGATACATATATTTATTTAATAAGTAGGACTATGAGTAACACTAAAGGGTTGGAATCCATATCATTATTAAGTAAACACCGTAACATATATGTTACAATATTAATAATTAAAATACATATTCCCGCTCTTTTGTAATCTGTATACTAATTTTGGTTTCGAATGAGTATTATCAAATTTGTCCTTATTGTTAGAAGGTTACGATTTTTTCTTGGTATTGAGTGGAAACCTGGAAGGAGATGTAAATTTGAAAATTAATATTTATAAAAAATAAAGAATTAATTGATTACTTCCATATTTACAGGAAGGGTTGTTCAGAAACCGATTTAGCTATTAATTGGGTTTAAAAGGAAATGATTTGAATTTAAGACATAATTATTTGCATATTAATTTCGGGCTGTTAAAAACCACTCTTGCAATGGGCGGGAAAATATATGTTATAGCTAATAGGAAGCTGACACATGGCAAACTAAGGCTCTAGGAATATGACACGTGGCAAGTTAAAAGCTTCTTTTACGAAATGAGTATAGACATAAAAATTTGAACAAAAAAATGTCATGGTTCAAACATTTTACGAAAAAAATCTTATGATCTAAAAATGTAATTTAAATTTATTATGGTCACAAAATGTTATGATCACAAAATGTTACGATCCAAATTTATTATAATCCAATTTTATTATGATCAAAAGTTATAATAATCAATGTTCAAAAATATTATGATCCAAAAATATTATAGTCTAAACATATTATTATCAACACTCACACATGAAATTGTTGATGATACTATGTTTAGCCTCGATCTTTACACCACATAATTCTTGTATACTATTAAAATGTCAGGTTAACCATTAATCGTTACAGTGAGTTGATCGGGTCATAATTATTTAGCCTCGAACATTGTCACGGGTTGATTTGTTTGTCCAAATTTCAGTATTCTCACATGACCAGCTATATGTTGATGTATCAAGAGTAAAGAGAACAAATGCTTGAAAATTATTTGTTGCGACCGAGATGGTAACTATACAAACTCAACAACAAACGTCTTATACAATAAAATTTCGTTTTCTTTTTTGATTTATTTTTACCGATTATTCATGTACAACAAAATCTTTAATCATCATTTTAATAATAGTTGACCATATAATTTCTTACGTTTTTTTCATCATTATATATTATATTTCTTACAGCTAGCCCGCCCATCGGGCGGGTTATGAAACTATAGCTTTTATATGACACAAAAATTATCGTTAATTGCATGATTATTACATACGGAGTATATGATAAGTAAATATATAATGCTTCTAAAACGCAAATTATGGGATAGAAGCTTACAAATTATATAGATATGAGAAAATGTAAGATTACGTAATTATAAAATGAATAATTTTGTATTCAAATCGAGATGTTTCATCTTTTTAACCACATTTGACTTAATAATAATAATTTTTATTCATTCTAACACATTGACAAAAAAATAACATTTTAGCCATATTTTGTAGATTCTAATCCCTTATTTTTCTTTTGTAGTTAAAATAGAACATCCTAATGTGTGTATATGGTTATGGTCAACATAAAGTTTGCTTCATGGCTGCTCAACTAAGTATATGATAAATTGTGACCGACTGTCAATAATTTATCAGAACGTAATTTTTATAGAATTCAAAAATTTATCGTTAACTGGTTGAATACTACATATACAATAAAAAAATATACATTTAATGCTTCTAAAACACAAGCCATAGAATAGGAGCTTATAGATTATATAAACATGAGAAAATTTAAGATTACGTAATAATAAAATGATAAACATAAAATAACAAATCAAATACAATATTACTAAGTAAATATTGAACGCTCTCGAAACAATATTTTTAACACATTTTTTTTTACAAAACAATCTCTTTAACAAAATAAGAAAAATTGAGATAAATTTCTAAACATTTTCTAGAATACAACATTGATGATTATTTGCAATACCACCATCCTCATCTTCTATTAACATTTTCAAACATTGTCAAACTCTTAACTATAGACATCACTACATATAATTTTATGTGTAAAAGCAGTATTTAAATATACGCTAAATAAAGAAACACCTAGACACGCGATAATAAAAACACACATTTCCTCAAACCGAAATTAATAGTAATACTTAAATGAGAAATGATATTTAGTCTTATCAGTTGTTCCTACCCATAGTCATACCCATTTGAAATGATGACATGTGTAATCCACTAATTCTCTCTCATAATATTATCCACTGATTTTGATACATATATTTATTTAATAAGTAGGACTATGAGTAACACTAAAGGGTTGGAATCCATATCATTATTAAGTAAACACCGTAACATATATGTTACAATATTAATAATTAAAATACATATTCCCGCTCTTTTGTAATCTGTATACTAATTTTGGTTTCGAATGAGTATTATCAAATTTGTCCTTATTGTTAGAAGGTTACGATTTTTTCTTGGTATTGAGTGGAAACCTGGAAGGAGATGTAAATTTGAAAATTAATATTTATAAAAAATAAAGAATTAATTGATTACTTCCATATTTACAGGAAGGGTTGTTCAGAAACCGATTTAGCTATTAATTGGGTTTAAAAGGAAATGATTTGAATTTAAGACATAATTATTTGCATATTAA
Organism: Calendula officinalis; assembly: GCA_963853835.1. Taxonomy (NCBI): domain Eukaryota; kingdom Viridiplantae; phylum Streptophyta; class Magnoliopsida; order Asterales; family Asteraceae; genus Calendula; species Calendula officinalis. The sequence goes on along the minus strand of OY970823.1, from coordinate 75,643,373 downwards.
TTTCGGGCTGTTAAAAACCACTCTTGCAATGGGCGGGAAAATATATGTTATAGCTAATAGGAAGCTGACACATGGCAAACTAAGGCTCTAGGAATATGACACGTGGCAAGTTAAAAGCTTCTTTTATTATATATAATAGATTATAATTATGATTTCTTTGAACGCAAAATTTGTTTTGCAACGATTCTTAGTGAAGACATATGATGGTCTAGTGATACGTAATTTCACATGATTAATTTTTTAGATGTTATGGACATTAATAACTATGTATAGGAGAAATTAAGTGAAATTAAAAGCTTATAAAAAAGAAAAGATTTTGTTGCCATGTTTCTTTTAGAACAGAAAATTTTAAGTTCTTTAGAAATTGTTCTTTATTAATTAGGATTGATTGCAAAGGAAAGTGAATCAAGTTTGTTGCAATTTCTAATTTAATCACAAAATCTTGAATTTTCACCACGAAAATATACAACTTTATGGCTTTTAATTGTTTGCAAAAAGTTGGTCATGATTAAATGTGAAGAGCAAAAAATATGGCTTTAGCCAATTGAATAAAACTTTTCAAATGCTTTGTTTTGTGTGTGAGAGAGATTGAGATTAGGACTCTGACTGACCAAATTAAGATTAGATTACCAACACAAGCAATTAAAAGTCTTAAAGTTTTTATCCTTAATGACAATGAATAAAGGTTCAATTTTCATCAAATTTTGAAGTAAAGCTTTAATTTTTGACAAATCTAGGAGTAGGAATGTGCATTTTAACCAAAAAATGATCGTAAACGGTTAGACCGGGCTTTCGGCTCTCCGGCCGCTTCTCGGTTCCCCTTTTTATCTTTTTTCGGGGTCTCGTATTTTCCGGTCCGGTTTCAAAATTTTCGGTTCTACAACTCGAATCTAACAATTCTGAGTCTAACTTAAGATGTAGTTTATGTTGGTGATGTAGGATTCGGTTTTAACAGGCTCTAAACCCAATGCCCGGTCCGAACCGGATCCGAATATCTTTTTCTAATAACTGTAATAAATTTTTTCATGGTATGCTTTTTTAATACAAAAGGTCAAAATGTATTTTTGTAACTTTCTTTCTATTAAAATTTTGGAATTTGTCCAAGTTTTTGTAAATGAGGATTAGGACCAGTCATGAAAATATTCTCTACACGACATCATTGTCTTTTTCAACCTTTTTCTGTTAATTGGAATCTTTTGCTTCTATTTTGATCATTTAGTTTTGCTAATTAAAATTTACAAGAAATCGTTATTTCTAACAAAAAACACGTTATTGGTTATGTACTTGTTTTACACTTATTATTGTGTTACAATTATTTTTGTAGTTTGTGGTAGTACTCTAAATGGATGCATTGTGTATATCTTGCTCGATGTCACAATCGCAATGTACAATTTTTTGAAAGCTTAAATAACAACTTCCTATAGCAATTAAAATCGTACTAACTCACCACATCTTGATAGGCTATTGCAAAGGAAGATGACTTGAATGCGACATTGAGTGGACCGGACTTTTTTGTTTCCACTAATCAAACTAGCGGGTTTCTTGTTGATTCACAAATCAACAAAAAGTACACTAAGTTGGATAAACTTGAAGCCCGTCTTGGGCGGGCCCGTGTGGCAATTAAAGAAGCCGAATCAAGAAATAGAACTCGTGATCCGGATTATGTACCGGAGGGTCCAATGTACTGGAACGCCGCCTCGTTTCACCGGTAACATACCCTTTAAAAGATCATTATGCATAGACAACTTGTACATAGAGAGGTTAAAATGGGCAGCTTGGGTGACGGGTCATTATGAAAAGTGGGGCAAATGGGTCGGGTCGGGCTAGAGTGTCCCATTATTTTGTTGGAAAGTTGACTTACATTTTGACTGGTATAGGAGTTACTTGGAGATGGTGAAGCAATTTAAGGTGTATGTATATGAAGAAGGAGAACCCCCAATTTTTCATGATGGTCATTGTAAAAGCATATACGCAATGGAAGGTAATTTTATCTACCATATGGAAACCACAAAATTTCGAACTAAAAACCCCGAAAAAGCACACACATTCTTCCTCCCGATGAGTGCCACAATGATGGTACACTTTATATTCGAGCGTGATCCTAATGTCGACCATTGGCATCCCATGAAACAAACGATTAAAGATTATATCGATCTTGTGGGCGGCAAATACCCATTTTGGAACCGAAGCCTAGGAGCCGATCACTTCACCGTTGCATGCCACGATTGGGTTAGTCAAGTTCCCCGAATTGTCGTTTTCTTGTTTTTTTTGTCATTTAATTTTGGATAAAAATGTGTAATGTGATGTAGGGACCAGAATTATCAAAAGCGGTTCCGTATCTATTCAAGAACTCTATTCGGGCTCTATGCAACGCGAATACATCGGAAGGGTTTAATCCCTCAAAAGATGTATCAATCCCGGAAATCTTACTTCCGGATGGCACAACACGCGGGATACTTAACGGGCCGTCTCCCAGAAATCGGCCCGTTTTGGCATTCTTTGCTGGCGGGGTCCACGGTCCTATTAGGCCAATACTCTTAGAGCATTGGCAGGACAAGGACCCCGACATGCAAGTTCACAAGTATCTTCCAAAGGGAGTTTCTTACATGGGTATGTTAAGACAAAGCAAGTATTGCATTTCCCCTAGCGGGTATGAGGTGGCGAGCCCGCGAATGGTTGAAGCACTTTACACGGGTTGTGTGCCCGTGCTCATTAAGGACCATTATGTGGCACCGTTTAGCGATGTTTTAAATTGGAAATCTTTTGCGGTTATACTTGCGGTTGAAGATATCCCGAACCTTAAAAGTATCTTAATGAAAATATCAACAAGACAATATTTGAGAATGCAAAGAAGGGGTAAGCAAGTTAGACGACATTTCGAGGTTAATTATCCTCCGAAGAGGTACGATGTTTTCCATATGATATTGCATTCAGTTTGGCTTCGAAGGTTAAACATTCAAATTCAAGATGTTGCAGATTCTTGAGAGTTGGTTTTTGTTGTTTTATTTTCAATTGGGCTAAATGGTGCATAGTAGGAAAATAGAGTAGGTTGTTTATAGCATTCTACCTCTAATTGGACCAGCTCTTCAATATTCAATTACTATTTAATCTTTGGTATTATTTTCATGCTTAGATAATCGGTTGCCTGTTTGTTTAGCATGCAACCCAAACGACTGAAAACTTGTCGGGTTATAACCATAGCCCTTTAAACTTTTCGAGCTCGTTAATTAGGCTCGAGTTTAGGCTCAAACTTTATAAAAGCTCTGACTTTATAGAACTGAAGTTTAAATAGCTCGACTGGTTTGCAACCCTAGACCAAACCAATATTGTATAAAAAGTTATAACCAAGAAATAAAAACAATATTGTATAGAAAGTTATAATCAAAGATCGGGTTATATATTACTAGTTTGCCAATTCGGTAGTTGGTATATAACTTCAATCCGAAACACACTTGGAACCAGATTCAGAACCTTTAGCTATTGATCAAACAACGTTGTTTATTCATAAAAAAGGGAAAAAATTAAATTTAAATCAGGACGTACATAAAATCGGTCATGGTCCACTATAGAGATGTACATTTCAACAAAAAAATTAACCCGGATTAGAGCCCGAACTGGTTGGACACGTTTTTTCAGTTCTCGGGTCGATATAGGAAAAATTACAAAAGTTGCCCTAAAAAATAGTACGAAATGTCACCGAGAACCCCAAAACGATCAAATTTTGTTCCTAAATGAATATAAACAATTCTGTAAAGTTTTTAATGTTATGGTCGGTACATATTCAATGGTTGAAACCAAATATCCTAAAAGAAAGCAACACAAAGTTGTGAAAGTATAAATTTTCGATTCTAACCCGTTCCGAACTCGAAATAACCTGACTCCTCCTTGAATCAGTCCAGTTTTTGGTTCTACTTTTTACTAAAGTTTCAGGTTTCCCAAGTCTGGTCTCATCCGGATCGGACCGACCCCTAGTCTAGTGTGAAACTGTGAATAGGTGAATTTTTTTTAACGAGGATCGGGGCAAGTAGTAACCCCCGTTAAAATTAGTGAGGGTGTAATAAAATTAGTGAGGGTGTAAAATGAATACTACTTGATTTACATGGGTCCTAAGTGAAACATTTCATTTCATCGTTCGTATTTCTTCATTCATGATTCACCAATATCAGCAGTGAGAACGAAGGAAACGATCCAGCAACTCATCTGATCTCTTCTCGCCGGATCAACCAACTATCACGTACCATTTATCTCCGCCGATCTACTCCTTTTCCGTCTTTTATTATCCCGATTATCTCAATTCAATCATCGATCTGTGCTTTTTACATTGCAGGTGTAACATTTTCACTTGATTCAATCGACATTGAGCTTCAATACTCTTCAAAATGGTAAATAAGCTCATTAGTTTGTTGAATTTCATGTTCGAGAAGCCAGATTTTAAATTGCTTAATATTTTGAGCATCGTATTTGATCTAGTTATTTGTGGGTAGATTTAGGGTTTCTGGTGCGTGATTTGGTTGTTAACTATGCTTATTTTATTACAGGTTGTCCTAGCCGCTTCGATTATTAGTAAATCTGGTAAAGGTGAGTAATTTGTATCGTCTTGTATTTACATTTTGAATCTAGATCGTTCATAAATGTAAACTAACTAAGAGTTCATGTGAATTGCTATTGATTTCATTATATCCTGGATCTGATTTAGATCAGTTTAATAGATAAAAGAAAAATGAAATTGAGATCGATACACAAATGCAGCTCCTGAATAATATCATAACTAGTATTCATGTTATTTTTTACAGCACTTGTTTCAAGGCAGTTTGTTGATATGTCTCGAATTAGAATCGAGGGACTTCTTGCAGCTTTTCCTAAATTGGTTGGAAGTGGGAAACAACATACTTATGTTGAAACAGAGAATGTGCGTTATGTGTACCAGCCAATTGAGACCTTATATCTCCTACTTGTGACAAACAAACAAAGCAATATTCTTGAGGATCTGGATACACTGAGGCTTCTTTCTAAAGTTGTATCCTTTTTTGCTGCATAACTAAGTTTAGTTTCCTTTATTTTCACTTTGTGTGTATTTTCATTATAATTTGAGACCTTAATTACAAATAGGTCCCTGAGTTTGCTCCCTCTTTAGATGAAGAAGGCATTTGCAAGTATGCATTTGAGCTGATTTTTGCTTTTGATGAAGCCATTTCTCTTGGGCACAAAGAGAATGTAACTGTTGCACAAGTGAAACAATACATTGAGATGGAAAGTCACGAGGAAAGATTGCACAAATTGGTATTACAGAGCAAAATCAATGAAACAAAAGATGTTATGAAGCGTAAAGCCAATGAGATTGATAAAAGCAAGGTAAAGTTAATAAAGATTCAATTTTTATGCCTTTTGTTTTCTGATTCGACAATCATTTGTGTGATTTTTGTAGATCGAAAGGGGTAAAATGGACAAAGGTGGATTTTCATCTTTACAATCAATGGGTTCTATGGGCTCAATGGGAAGATTGGATAGTGGATTTAGTAATGATTTGGGTATTTCAAGTGGTAATAATAATTTTGGAAGTGGTTCTGGATTCGGATTAACCTCTGATGTTGACTCGTTTTCAAACAAGTCTAAAGGTTGGTACTTTTTTTTTTTTTTTTTTTAATTTTAATTCCCGTACCCAAACACTATCAAACCCTAACTATGAAACCAAACACTCCCAAATTTATATTATTTAAACGTATCAGGTCGTCCAAGTGCAGCTGTTAGTGCACCAAGTAAAGGAATGGGAATGAAACTTGGTAAATCACAAAGAGCAAACCAATTCCTTGAATCACTGAAAGCAGAAGGTGAAATGATTGTTGAAGATGTAAGACCAACTGCCAATTCTGCCAGATCAGCGGGCCCACCAATTACTGACCCAATCACTTTAACAATTGAAGAAAAATTAAATGTCACATTAAAAAGAGATGGTGGTCTTAGTAATTTTGATGTTCAAGGTACCTTGTCTTTACAGGTACTTAACCAAGATGATGGATATATTCAAGTCCAGGTTAGTAATATTCCATTTTTCAAGTTTTTTAAACAGTTAAAAACTTAAAATGTTAAATACCAATTTTACCCTTTTAAAATACACAAACTTTTTGCTATGCTTTGTACAGATTGAGAGTGGTGATAATCCAGAAATAAAATTTAAAACACATCCAAATATCAACAAAGAGTTATTCTCCAATGAAAACGTTCTCGGATCGAAAGATCCTAACCGTCCATTTCCCGCGGGCCAATCTGGTGATGGTCTTGGTCTCCTAAAATGGAGGTTGCAAAGTAAAGATGAGTCAGATGTTCCCCTAACAAGTAAAATACCACATACTTTTATCTACAAATATTATTATTAATTATTATTATTATTATTATTATTATTATTATTATTATTATTATTATATTTAATATATTTTAATGCAATTTTATTTTTTTAGTTAACTGCTGGCCCTCTGTTTCTGGAAATGAAACTTTTGTTAACATTGATTATGAAGCTTCATCAAAGTTTGATTTACAATATGTTGTTATTTCGTTTCCTCTTCCTGCTCTTAGAGAGGCACCACATGTAAACCAAGTTGATGGAGAATGGAGGTCAAATTCCATTTTTTATTTTTTTAATAATTATTATATTTTAAATGCATTTTAAATGTCATTAAATTTTTTTCATGGGTATACAAAAAGTTGCTGATTTTTTCTATATTTTAATTGCAGGTACGACTCAAGAAACTCGATACTGGAATGGTCTATACTTCTAATTGATGACTCAAACCGCACGTAAGTAAATCATTAATTTATTTAAATTTCCCTTTTTCTTTTTTATAAAAGTGATAAGTTTTGTCTAACCCGTGAAAATTATGTAGTGGGTCAATGGAGTTTGTAGTTCCTCCAGCTGACACCTCAGCATTCTTCCCGATCTCTGTGCGTTTCTCTGCAACAACTACTTTTAGCAACATGAAGGTATGTTTAATTTAGTATCAGGATTATTTTTTTTATTTATATATCAAGCAAAAATTACTAATTACGTGATTAATATGGTTCCAGGTTGTGGGTATCAACCCGCTGAAAGGCGGGCCTGCTCCAAAATTTTCTCAGAGAACACAATTGGTTACTGAAAGCTACCAAATTGTTTGATTAAAGTTTTTAAGACTTTGGATTTCATAGTTTTTCTGTTGCTATCGTTTTAATGTGTGGTTATAGTTTTTATCAACCAGAAATAATTACTTCTGTTCTGTCTTTCATTGGGTTTACGGTCTTTTAGTAGTGAATTGAGTGGTATTCAGGACGGTATTTTGTAGACTAAATCGATTTGTAATATGAAGATGTTCGTTATGTTCTATTAATTTGTCATAAGAAAGATATTAATTTGCTCGGTTTTAATATGTACACCACCTGATTAAAATAAACGTGAATTGAACGTTACTTTTTTCTTGAACGTCAATCCTAATATACTTCTAAATTATATCTATATTCACTTTGAGACTTGAGCCTCCGACCAGGGGCAAACTTACATTTATTATTTAAATAAATACAACTAATAAAATTGATAGGGATGGTATTGGTAGGGGTGCTGGAAAAAACTTGAAATGTATTGAAGTTTTAAATTAATAAATCTCAATTTTGTTCCATTCAATTCAATCTTTAGAGCTCGTCGATTGCTGTTACGTCCCTTTTCGTTATTAATTCATTATGTAGCCAATTTGATTGCATCTAGCGGTCTTGCCATCTATACGTAGTTATGTTTTCTGACAGAATTTATTCATCAACTTCCCCATTTTTCTATAAAAATAAATTCACATTAATACCGGTAAGATAACCCATAAAAAATTAGCAAGTATATATAATAATTATTTTATCAATTTTACTCGATATTAAACTGACATAAAAATCTATCTCACAATGATATTCGATCAGACTAAACAAAAATCTTATGTATAAGGAGTTATTATAATCGATGATATCGTGGGGGAAAAAAACTCAAACAAACAAACATTCTTATAATAGTGTATGGGTACAAAAAGGTCAGGTTCATGGAGTGGTCACAACCGACCATAAGGAAGCTTCGTGGTGTGTTCAATGGGACCATGGTTAGGCCAGGTGCACCGCACTGCCTAACTAGTTCGTGGTTCACATCAAATGGGCCGTGACTCACAAAGGTTAAATACATGTACGTTTCTTAATAGTAACACATTTACAAAATTACATTTAGGATAACTAAGATGATGTGTAGCATTAACGTTATGCAAGTTTGCTCAATGTTAAGAGAAAATGAGAGTTAATGATGGATCTTTATTTGTATATAAGAAAGCTAGTGGTAGGGGTTTTCAAAAATATCCGAAAAATCCGGTAACTGAAAAAGCATCTGATATCTAAAAATCCGGGTACCCGAAAAATCTGGATATCCGGATTTTGGATACTGGATTCGAATAGTATTTTATAGATTGTCGGATACTTGATATCTGAATAAGTATCCATAAGAGCTCTTTTCATTCTAGGCCCGTTTCACTTTATAAGTTAGGTATAGAGTTTACTTCGAAAGATAGTTTGAAGAAGGATGAGACAACTAGACTTATAAGCCATCATCTAATTCATACTTTCGTCAATGTAAAGTCGTAAGAATACCCCGAAATTTGAAGAACCAACATCTTCGTTGGTCACGGTTAGCACCCTTGTGTCCGGTCTAAGCCACCACTCCGAGCTCATTGGTCACAATTATATTGGTCATGGTTGACACCTTTCTTTTTTTCGCGTCCAAGCAACCACGCCATAAGCCACCACACGCCATAAGCCACCACTCAGAGTATTGGAACTTCAAAATGTAGGTCTAATCCCATTCATCCTGGTCTGATCTGAACGGATCTGATACAAATTTATACGAACTATCCCACACTAGACAATATAAAACTCACTCCTAAAAGCTAGTTTGAAGGAGTGAATATTTAAACTTACAATACACCATCAAATTCATACTTTGACTGATGTGAGATTGTAACATAAGCTAGCTTGAGGGAGGAGTGACACTTAACTATATTTTTGTATAAATAATAGTAATACACAATAATAACATTAATCATTAACCATAATGTAAAGAACATGTTTAGCATTTTTATTAAATTTATAATTTCTAAATACGTTTTATTTCATTTCATTTCACGTGAATAAAACATTCTATTTCTGTCTTTGTTTCGTCAGATGCCAACCCATTATTGTATGTAAATCCAAATTGAACATAACCAAGCCGTAGACGTCTGACGCTGCACATGTTTGATTAGAGATTTTCCATTTGACCCTGTAAAATACAGAATATGAAAAACTGATCCCTATCTTGTCAAAATTGTTCATCTAAAGCATTATTTGTACAAAATAAATGACAATAAACAGAGATTCAGTTTTTTATTGTCTTCAAAATTTAATGTGACACTAAAATGTTTGAAAGTGACACTAAAATACTTATCATCAATATCTTAATTACGTACAAACCTCAACATTTTCCACATTCTGAAACATACATTCAGTATATTTTTTACCACATGTCTATTTATTTGCGTTGGACATATATAAATTGAGTTATATATTCAATAATTTATTAGCTTGGATTATGTTCCCAAATGCACACGCAAAGAAACTATAAAACCAACCCACATAAAAATCCCAACAGGAAAACATCACTGTAACTCGAGCAGCATGCAGACAAAAAATGCCAAGACCTCACATTTATATTATTGCAAAATACAATATTTTTTCTTTAATTTAATATTCCACTTACTATTTCCTGTTATAATTCAACGACATGTTTACAGTGGCGGACCCAGAAAAAAGTTTGAGGGGTTGCACAATTTTTTTATTTATATTATATAAAAAAACAAATATTTTTGGAAAGTATAATTTCATTACATATGTCAGAAAACATTTATAAATTACATTATAAAGTTAATCTCTTCGTTCTTTCATTTTCTGAAAACAATTGATTACACTTTCAATTGTAACATCTAAAAGGGCTTTTTGCACAAATCAACGCTTGATTCAAAAAATAATCACCCATTTTAATGCTCAAATCGGTCTTTAGAAGCTTCTCTGCAGAAGCATATTTCAGTTGTTGCAGTTAAAACCAGCAAAACCAATACCAACTTTAATAACCTATATATAGATAATGGAAAGAACGATATTTTCCTGTTTCAGAATCAGTAAATAATACAAACTTAATAAATAATAAATAATGAGTAATGAGCTTTATTTAATTTTTATTGGACTTTAATTATATTTTTCTTAATCCATCTTTTTAACAAATATTTAAATAGAACATATATTATATTTTTTCTAATACATAAGGATATTCGTTGAATTTTTTTCTTAGGGGGTGTCACCTACATTAAAAAGAAAAAAATTAACATTAATCCGAAACTTTTAAGGGGTTGCCCGGGCAACCCCGTGCACCATACTAGGTCCTCCCTGTATGTTTATATAGAACTTGACCGAACGGCTTTTGGAATGTATATGAGAGGAATGCATGGGTTGGAGGTGATGATGTTATTTTGGAGGATTCAAATTGTTATTTGTGAAATAATGCATAAAATGTGTATTTTTATTTACATTCTTTTTTTGGGAGTTTACATAAATCAATAAAAAAATATATTTTGACCTTACAAAATGAAGGGGTAATTGGACACCTCATCAGTTTTCAATGTTTAATTTCACTACCATTCAATTATTTAAACCTAGCATTGGATATATAAAAACTTGTGTGTTAAATAATCATTGCAGATTAGTAGTACTGTTGGCACTGATTTTGTTTATCAAACCATATATTGAGTTTTTTAATTAGTAAAAACTAATTTGAAATAGTCACAATACATTATATATTTGAGACAATTGGAATCAAAAGCCTCTTGAGTGGGACTTGATAGTGACTATAGACTAGTAAATGCATGATTTACTAAATAGAGATGATTATTTAGTTAGGATTTGTGATAGACTAAAAAAAACAGGTATGGGTTGATTTGTATATATGTGAGAGCAAGAATTTAAAAAAGCTTGTTTTGGTTTTATTGTAAATTTATCAAAGACTCGAGACTTGAGCATGTCGCTGTACCATGGTCCAGATAATACTCGTGATAAGCCGTTTTAGGCGTATAAAAGTACTAACCCATATGGGCTAAATATATACACTTATTTAGTTATAAGACTAGTTGGATATACTAAAAATGAAAAATTGTTTTTCGATTAACTATTTTATAAATTTATAATTGTGTATTTTTCTAGTATTCTATTTATATTGGACAGTCCCTAAATAAAATATATGATTACTTTGTAAATTTATCTGCGTAGTTTCTTTATGACTCCATAGCCATATACTTCAAATCTTTATCTTTATATATAATAAAAGAAAGAATTTTGAATTCTGCCATGTCACTTCATACACGTCATAAATACGTCATGATTCAGCTAACCACGTAGATGCCAGCTCATGTCACAACGCCTGCAGTTCGAATTAGGCATTGAAGGTATGTACGATTCCTACAAAACCTGCATCTTAGATAAGTTTTTCGCCTGATTCTTGCTCCATTATCTTTTTCTCTCTCAAATTCATCCTTTGCCTTCACTTGCTAAATCAATCGCTTTTTCTAGGGTTGGTTTATCGTTCGATTTCATCCATGGATTCTTCGTCGACGTCATAATTTGATAATTTATTCAAGTTGTTGATGATTGGGGATTCAGGAGTCGGTAAAACCATTCTTCTTTTGAGATTCACTTCTGATTGACGCCTTTGATTTGCTATCTCCTACCATTGGAAGCCAACGGTGTACGGTGTACGCTTTCAGTATATTAATTTTGGTGAATATGGATTACTTCTGAAATCTATTCAATCTCTCTGAATATGAATTAGGGTTTCATAATTTAGTTTGTTGTTTGATGTTGTTTAATTTTGGTGTATAGAATCAAGTTCTGAAATCCATTCGATTCAATTTCATATCTCTTTCCCCTTTACTTCTTAAATCGGATTCAATTTCATATCTCTTTCCCCTTTACTTTTGAAATCGGATCGATTCAATTTTTAGACAAATTTTAAAATTATGACCATAAATTTTTGATTTTGTGAGATATGATATGATTAAAAAATTATATTTTTTTATTTTTTGATTTTGTGATGTAATACTTCTATTCAGTTTGAGGATTTCATGCAGCTACACTAAAATTGAGTAACAAGAATACATAAAAGAGGCAATCACATGGAGCTACATTCAGGTGGTGACCAAGATGGTGCTTGAAGTTTCTGATTAAATATTGGTTCCTTATGAAGAGCCTGATACCAAACAGATTGATTTGAGTAACTCGGAGGACCAAAAAGGGCAGTTTGTAAATTGGGAGGGTGATTATGTTTCTTTTACAATGGTTAATGATTCATTTAACAAATCGTTATAGATAAGTGTAGACTTTTTTGGTGATTCACCAAGTAAGATCTCTTTCTATCTTTATTATTTCATATAGAGGTGGCAAAATGGGTAAGTTGGACAGGTCGGGTAACGGGTCAAATGGGTTTGGGTGGAAGCTAACTCCTGAAGGAGAAGAAGATTGTTGAATCTGATCATGTTATAGTCTATTTATGTTTACTCTTACCAAAAAATGACACCAAAATTAAACATATGGTTTATTGTGTTCATTTGGAAATTATAGTTGAAGATAACATGCAATTTAGGTTCCAAAAGAAACAAGCGTATCAATAGTTAGAACAAAACAATTCTGTAAAGAAGGAGTTAGTGTAGATATCAATGTTAGTGACCTTCATAATAGTATGTCTATTTAAAGCAAGAACCATTAATGTTTCTAGACACAGTTATTGAAAAGATATCTACATGAACCACTAATATGAGCTCCATGAATATCTAATTTAATTTGATGGCATGTGTTTGCAGCCAATGGAATTGTTGCTTCCATAAAATGATTATATCCAGCAGCTGGAAAGAGATTTCTTACACTTGCCATTCTTTAGTTGGTATGTTTGTAGTGAAATTTTGGAAAAAACGTGTGTAGTTTGCCTTAGTTTAAATCATTCTTAATTACATAACCAATTGTTTATGTTTCAATTTTTAGTAGTTTCTTACGGGTTTTGAGCAAAGAAAAAGTTTGAGATTTTGTTATCAAAATATATAGTAGGTTTAAGTGAAAAAATTGATGGAAAATTCTCAAAAGAAAATATTGAGGGAAAATTGTCACAAGAGGAACTTGCTAAAAGGAATCTAATTAAAGACGTAGTGGTTGTTAGACATTGTGGTTATACAGCTGCTGAGTTGAGGGTGAGGTTAACTAGGATGGAAAACCGATCCCTCAAGATATTGAAATTGAGGACCAACCTGCTAATGCTTCGAATACTAAAAGGTTAGTCAGATCATTCATCTTATTGCAAATCATATTATTTTACGTTTTTACTCACTTAAAGACGCCAAAAAATGTATTCTAAACGAGTACACCCTGTAACTTATTTTTATAAAAGAAAAGGGAAATTATTGTAATCATATCTGACACAATTTTCTAAAAGAAGTTGGGACTAAAAGGTCTACCAAACTTAACACATTTCAACCCGACTCCTTCATTTTGCTACTTTTAAATTGTGTATTCCTCTTATACACCTTTACCCCTCATGTTTTGCTAAACCTAATTACTTTCTATTTCTCTTATTGTTTATCAACAGACTTGTGATTGGAGCTTCGTCAAAATGCATGTTTTCACAATACCATGCATGTTTTCACGATACCAAATCCGTTCTAGAGGTTTACTCTTTTTCTTGTTATTGAGTGATGTAATAGAACTTAAAAGTTGTAGTTTGTGAGAATTTATTTTTAAAGTTATAACTTTAAATTTTTATCATGTTGATGATCATAACACAATTTACATAATTGTTCTTTTTTATATAAAGTAGTCAATTCTCTTGAAAATGAATATGAAAATTTCTATAAGTCACCCGTGATTTATCACGGGTTATAGGCTAGTTAGTTAATTAATCACTCGCGCATAAGGGCATATACACCCCAATTTCATTCCATGTAACCTAATATCGAGCACATGATCTTGAGAAACTTATTTAAAAGCTTTTACCACTAAATTATAACTAGATACTTTTTTTTTTTTTAATAGTGTGATACTCAAATATAGTTTACCTTTATACTTAATTATACGTGTATGAGTAACAAAATATTTTAACAAGATTTTCCATCTATCAAAAGCTAATCCATATCTATATCTGGCGCTACACGTATGCAAAAATATAGATAATTCAACAAGAAATGGACTCACCAATTTCAGTTATCTTTACGGCTAAACGAGTCCACTACGAGACCTCGTCATTGATTCGGATTCTTGTTTTTTTTTTTTTTTACAATAGAGGCTCTATATTTTGTGAAGTGTTAAATTTAGTCCCGCCAAATTCTAAATGTTTATTTAGGCTCCTATGCTACACGTCATTCTTCTTGGTTCCTACAAAACTAGTTTAAAAGCTATAAAATTTTATGAAATAATTTTAGAGTTAATTACACGAATGTCCTTTTAACTTTATATCAAATTTCATCAATGGTCTTTTAGCTTCAAAAATTACACCGATGGTTCTTATTTTTGAAACTTATTTCACCGATAGTCCTTTAGGCTTAACGGTGTTATATGTTAAGTCTCCCATGTGAGATGCACATGAGGGCATTATAGTCTTTTCCCATTTCACTTTTTTGCAAAAAAAAATTAAAAAACAAGCTTATTTACAACTTTTAAGACATTAAGTACCACACCGCTTGTACACACCCACACCCATGTGCATCTCACATGGGAGACTTAACAAAAAAATTAACACCGTTAAGCCTAAAGGACTATCGGTGAAATAAGTTTCAAAATAAAGACCATCGGTGTAATTTTTGAAACTAAAAGACCATTGGTAAAATTTGGTATAAAATTAAAGGACCATTCATATAATTAACTCATAATTTTATTAAAGGTGGGAAATACAAATTGGGGACCTTAATATAGTTTTTAGTAAATTACATAATAGATCTTGTCACTTAATGAAATATCAAACCTGCAAATATGTAAGGTCACCGAAAATTACTGTTTGTGATAGGTCTATAGGTCGTGGTTGAACTTGAACAAGGATAAAAAATAAAGAAAAGAAAGATAAATTTAATTGCCCTAAAGGCATGAGATAAGAAGTGTTAACTAAACTAAATTTATCATTCTTAATTACAAACACATTTATTACATGTAAAAAGTAGAATTGACTAATATGACATAAGAAAATTTTGAGTTCATTTAATATTTTTTTATCTCATTCCTTACTTAGGGCATGAATAGCCAAACCCATAAATTAATATAATAATTTCGTATATGCGTTTGTGCCATTTATTATACACACTTTTATTTTCATTTGTTACAAAGAGACAAAAGAATAATTTGCTCATTTAAAAAACTTCAACGACCTAATTTGATGGTTTGGACTACCAATATAAAACTACATACACTATCCGTTTTACTCATCTTTGAGTTACAGCTTATTAAAAACATTTATAAAAAAGAGAGCTTTTTTTTCGTACTAAAACATTTATAATATCCAAATTGATAATTGAATATGATATTTATGCTATACTAGCAGGGTATCCGCGTAATGCGGCGACGGGTACCGTAACTAAATTTTAGAGTTTTTTTTTTTTTTTTTTTTTTTTTTTTTTTTTTTGTGTGGGGCAATAGTCAAGACGTTATCTTCAATAAGTGTTGAATAAGATGGATGATAAGACCTTCTAGAATACATATTAAATTGTATCCGGAATAAAACTGGGGACAATTTTGACGTTTTGCAGTGTTATGTTGTCTGTTTATTTGGGATTAAACAAAGTGTCATTTAGATCATTTGGTTAACACATAGTCAGTACTCACAAAAGGTCTTGTGTTCGACACCTGTATTTTTTTATTTTTGTGGTGTTTAAGATGTTACTAAAAGTAGAAATAAGTTTAAGTTTAAGTAATTCTATATTTAGTAGTCCTTAACACATTATAAAGGATTAAGATAACTACTACTTCCTCCGATTCAAAATAAGTGCAACACTTTCCAAAAAGAGGTGATTCAAAATAAGTGCAATACTTTCCTTATTTGACATATTTTTATCTATAAAATTATTATTTTATCCCTACTTAACTTTATTAAACATCATTAATTTCTCTTTCTTCAATAAAGACAAAAATTATGGTTGGACCCTTTTCACTAATTATCCCTTTAATTTATCATAATCTCAATTAAACTATTTTATTTCAAAATCCGTGAAAATGCAAATGTTGTACTTATTTTGAATCGGAGGAAGTATAATAATTAATTTTAATCGTGCGTTTTATATTGAGAATAATCACTAGTAAAATTGCATGTTGTTCAAACTGTCACAAACATGACTACAGTTATTTATTTCTTTTAAAAAATATTCGAATAAATTAAATTGGACCTCTTGTTTCTTCTATAAATACAGGTTCCATGTGAGGGCTAACATGCCTTCAAGTTGGCTATTTGCCTCTAATTTGTCTTCATTCTCTTTACTTGTTTTTTTCTAAAAGGCAAAATTCTCTGTTTATTTGTGGCGCAGCTAACACCAAAACAGAGAGAAAAAACAGAGCATCAATGGAGACGAAAGGGTTTGTACTATACCTACTATCAGGTTTCTCCGCCGCCGTTTTCTCGGCGGTCATCATCTCCGGCTACCATTCTTACAAAAGCAACCTCCTTTCTCACCCGAATTCCGTCACTCTTAAATCCTACGAAAAAACATGGCCGGTAAGTTCCCGAATCCAGTCTCGTCATTATTATTTCAAATTCGAGAAGTGGGTTCTGTTAATTGTGATTTTTTATAAAAGGTTTTTTTTTATTTTTTATTTTAATATAGGAATTGGAGTTCAATTGGAGAATTATGTTGGCTACGTTGATCGGATTCTTGGGTTCTGCATTTGGGACGGTCGGCGGAGTTGGCGGCGGCGGCATTTTTGTTCCGATGCTTACTTTGATTGTTGGGTTTGATACAAAATCAGCTGCTGCTCTTTCCAAGTGTATGTTATTTCTCTAAAAATCTTATCTTTATATTTTTTTAATTAATCAATTATAGTAGTATCTTTTTATTTACATTTTCATGTAACGTATTCATGTTTTTTACTATTTGATATAACAAAATATATTAAATCATAACTTTAAAAAATTTAGTACCTTTAATTAACTTTGCAAACAAGATACACATATTAAATAGTAAAAATATGTACCAATTTTGTAGGTATGATAATGGGAGCATCGGCATCATCGTTTTGGTACAATTTAAGAGTACAACATCCATGCAGGGATGTACCAATTTTGGACTATGATTTAGCACTACTGTTTCAACCTATGCTTATGCTTGGAATCACACTTGGTGTTGCTCTTAGTGTTGTTTTTCCTTATTGGCTCATTACTGTTCTCATCATCATCCTCTTTTTAGGTAAATCCTAATTTGCTTCTTATAAATCATAATTCTTTTTAATTATAGTTTATTTCTTACCATAACAACAAGATACCGATATGCTAAGAAAAATATCACATGCATTTTGTGTAATTTTGTTACCAATCATAATATATACTTTTTAGAAAACAAAAAAAAAAAAAAAAAAACTCATTGAAAGTGCATATGTAACATGTTAGTAGGATCTTTATGTACGACAACCACTCAGACCCACAAAATTTAGAGATCTAGTTTCAAGTTAAGCCCATTGAAATATTGAAAATGACATACTAAAGAGTCCAAAAGAAAAAAAAAAACAGGCATATAAGTATATAACTTGGGGGTTGAAGGAGACACTTTTAATTTAACTGAATTTTTTTATTTATTTGGAAAACAAATTACTTTAGAGGGCTATTTTTAAGATCCTGCACAGGGTCCAAAATTGATAGGACATGCCCCGCCCACCACATGTTTTTAACTAGGGAATTCATTTCTACACCACAACTTTTACTTCTTATACCACACGGATACAAGTTTTACATCTAACTGTACAATTATGTTATGCACTAATTGTGGTAGATGACATAAAAGTTGTGGTATGAAAATCATCCCCTTTTTAACTATGGTTGTTTATTAGAAAATGTTATGTACGATGGTTATGAAATTAAATAATTTTAATTTGAAGTCTTGTACTAATTAAGTACCCTTAATATGAGGCAAGTCCTTTCAAATATACAAAGACAAGGAATCTTGGTGGAACGAGGTCAATGTTATCAGTATTTGTTTTATTTAGATCTAGGACAACGGTCTAATTATCTTAGGTTAACATTGCATTATTGCTTAGTTTAAACTCAAAATGACAATGATTTATCACTATTTTATTGTCATGTAGCTTATAAGTTATGAAACCATGCTTTATAAGTATTACTTAATATAAGTAGTTGTAGTTCTCACTCAAGCTTATGTGTATTTGATTAATGACTCAAATATTAATCATTGTTGTTTCGTGTTCTAATTAAGCAACTATACTTTATAGTTTATACTCTCGTTGTCAAAAATTAATTACAACAACTTTTATCTTCATTGACTAAATCTGAAATTATTTTTTCGGGTAAATGTATGACTGTCTACACCTTACATCTGTTATGAGTTTACTAAGTTTTTTAGTTATTTGTCAAACACTTATATTTACAACGGTCGAAATTCGTCTCCAGGGACATCTTCGAGGTCTTTTTTTAGGGGTATTGAAATGTGGAAGGAGGAAACGATACTAAAGGTAGGTTATTTTTTATTCTTTTAAACCTTTTTTAATTGTTATTATTGCAAGTGTCCGATCTTATGTGAAATTCTTGTGGTTGATTCAGAAAGAAATGTCAAGACCACGTGAAACATTTGCTAATTCTCGAGGAGAACGTAAGCTTTACTATGCTTGTTTAACTTTTGCATTTCGATAACTTGTTTAACTTTTTTATTATTATTTTTGTTTTCAGTTCTACTCGACACTTTTGAGCCGTTGATTCCAAGAGAAGAGAAAACGCCAATGGTAAGCATTCACAAACTTTTGATTTTTTTTTAAGATTGTGATTATTTTTAAACATTTTCCGGTATAAATTTGTAGGAAATATTTGCGTTAAACTTACGGTGGAAGAAGCTTTTGCTCTTAATAGCTGTATGGGCCGCCTTTCTAGTTCTACAAGTCATCAAGGCAAGTAGTTCTCTATATGTGTGTACATAGATTATAGTGCTGACACGTTTCCTGAAATAAAATGGTGCATCAGGACACATGTCAACACCAGAATCCGTCTTCTATTTGATACATTTAAATATGTAATACTAACAAAAACCTAATACTTCGTATATAATTGGTCTCTTGGTATCTTTTACAGAACGAATTAGCAGTTTGCAGTACATGGTACTGGGTACTCACAGTTGCTCAGGTACGACATTGTAATTTTACATCATCTTGTACCGTACAACACGTAATGCATGAATGCGGACTCATTTGTAGCATTTCTTTTTTTCTTTTAGTTTCCAGCAACACTAGCAGTGTTCGGGTACGAATGTGTTAGGTTGTACAAGGAAAGCAAAAAGAGGAAAAACTTGGGGAATACTGAATCGGTGTGTGAGGCCACAATCAATTGGACTGTACCCAACCTCGTATTTTGTGCACTTTGCGGGATTTTGGGTGGCACGGTTGGCGGTCTTTTGGGGTCCGGTGGTGGTTTCATTCTCGGTCCACTTTTACTCGAGATCGGTGTTATACCACAGGTACACATTTTGGGAAAAAAAAATCCGTTTTATTGGATGATGTCACATTTTTATACGGAGTATTAGATAATTACCAAAATAAACAATAAAATTAACTTATGCGACTTGATTTTCCTAAAATAGACCGTGCGACTTGGTGTTTTTTGTGCCACTCCATTTGGAGGTAGTATTTTTTGTGCGAACAGACCATTATTTGTGTGACTGATGTACGATTAGACCATTATTGTGCGACCAGAGCACACTTGTCAAATTTTGTACGGAGTTGCACGGTTCATTCTTGGAAGATCTGGAAGGGGAGTTTTTTTTTTGGAAATCACCCTTTTTTGACGAAATATTTTAGGAAAAAAAACAGTAAAAGGTTTAAAATTTTTTGCCTTATAATGTTGGGTACGTGGTAGAATACAAAGAGGACCACATTGAATTGGTTACATATTTTGTGTAGTTAGCATTTCTAAATAAACAAAAGGCAGACATTATCATAATTGTCACCATCAAGAAAATGATTTTTTTTTTTAATTTTGTTTCGTTGTTATTTTCATAGGTTGCAAGCGCAACAGCAACGTTTGTGATGATGTTCTCATCATCTTTATCCGTAGTCGAGTTCTATCTACTCAAAAGGTTCCCAATCCCTTATGGTATATTCTTGTAATTATCATGATTTTCAAGAAAAGTAACACCCGAAAAAGACTTCCACTAATTATTCTTTTTTATTTTTTATTTTATTTTAATTGCAGCATTATACCTAATGTCGGTATCAATTTT
The DNA here is from genome assembly GCA_963853835.1 of Calendula officinalis. Lineage (NCBI taxonomy): Eukaryota > Viridiplantae > Streptophyta > Magnoliopsida > Asterales > Asteraceae > Calendula > Calendula officinalis. The sequence goes on along the minus strand of OY970823.1, from coordinate 75,622,851 downwards.
GGCTGGATTTTGGGGTCAATTCTTTGTTAGAAGACTTGTTACATTTCTAAAGAGGGCTTCACTTATTGTCTTCATTCTTTCTGCTGTTATCTTTGCTAGTGCTCTTACAATGGGTAAGTTTCTAAATCCTTTTATTGGGAGAAAAATACACGTAAATTGTCATTTAGTGATGCGTAAAAATAAGGTAAAGTAAAAGAAAATGTGTCACTTAAAGTCCAAAAAGTGTCTTTATAAGTTAAAAATCTGTAACAAAAAACATTAATTTGTCATCATTAAATTTTTATGTATAGTGACACAAAATAGCGCGAAATTAAGTTGCTGCTATTTTTGTGACACAATTACTCCATAAATAATGTCTTAAAACTTAAGAATGTTACATTTTACCCACATTTAAAACAGTGTACGTCACTGAAAACTCAGATATATTGACACTTTCATTATAGTGGTTGTAACTAGTACATTGTGCTTACTATGTTGTACTTTTATGCATAGGTGTTATTGGTATTGAGCAAAGCATAAGGATGATCCGCAATCATGAATTCATGGGCTTTCTTGAGTTCTGCAGCAGTCAATAAGCACTCAAAATTAAAAGTTATGGTGTACTCATGTACATAATTTATATAGCATTGTTTTGGAGGTGCTTTAGGCCAATATCCGTTGACCAATTGACCCCGAACAATATTATTATTTTGGTTTAATTTCATTGTTACCAAGTGTCGAACGTGTGTGGTAAACGAGTTTTTGGGGTACGATTAGGAAGTTAGCTACAAAGTTATCATCACCGCCTCCATTGCCGCCACATCACTGCCACCATGGTGTCACATTTTAGGGTCTAATAAAGTTTCCGGTGGGTGGTTGTTAAGGAGTGTTAGCTAGTCGTTAACACGAAAACAACCTAGCTTGGATTAGTTAGTATTTAGATTTCGTTTCATTGTATTGGATTTATTCTGCATGTAATATAATGCAAAATCCGTGAAATGGTTGCATATTATACTCACCACTCCATTTTAGTATTTATATCTTTATAATATATATCTATACTTATAAATTTTATTCTAAATACTTTAGTTAATATTTGGAAAATATATATAACCATGTAGATAAATTTTTTTTTTTTTTGCCATTGCAAAGGTAAGCGACATTGTATTTATTGTTATAAACTCAAAAAATCCGAAGACTTAGAATAGTAAACATAATTAATTAACAACATAAAAATAAAATGAGAAATGATTTTAGTCATAGCATTTAATCCTACTCATAATCCTATCTACTTGATAAGATGACTATGTAATTCACTAATCATATGTTTTAATATTATCTTTTGATTTTAATATATATTTTTATTTAATTAGTATAATAATGAGTATGACCAAATGGTATAACTAAATACCATTACGCAAATAAAATAGGTTGAATTATCACAAGAGGGCATATTAACAAGGCCACATGAAATGTACCATAGAAGAATTGGTGATATGACAGCCAAAAACAAAACTAGAATACAAAATCAATTTGCACTTCTCATATGCTTCTTCCAAAATAAACCCCACTTAGTCCCCAATCAACATTTTTTGCACACCATTTGTCTTAATTGATACTCTTAGCGCCTAAATATCATTTACTAAAGTTATATATATTTTAGAAAAATATCTGCAACAATAGTCAAAAACTATAATAGTTTATGCACTACATTTAACAATGATAAATCAACACAAAAACTACTATAAGTTACATAACTTCATAAAATGAAATTAGAAAAAGCTTACAAATTCAGAGGGACTGCAAATCGTTCTTAAATATATAACATGGCTTCTCCACTCTTATATCGTCAATTTTGACTTTTGAGCCCTAATTCAACATAAAAAGAAGACAAAAAAGTATAGATAAAGCTCGGCACCATCATTTCGACGGCCCATCTAGATCTATATGTAAGTTAAAATGAAGAAAAGATAATAAATAAATATTAGAAGATATATAAATATTATTTTTTTAATCTCCTTCGAGATGAGATATTGGCTTATTTCAGAGGGAAATTTCCCGCTACATATTTAGAGACCACTTTACTCTCAAAAACTTGAAATATCTTTGTTTTTTCTAAAAAATATATATTGAGACCTCTACTTTTAGAGACAAATCGCATGCTCTCTAAAATAATTTGGTCTCGAAAAGTAAATTTTTAAGAATTTTTACTCACAAATAAAATATAACATAACTTTTCAACTTTTTACCCTACAAAATACTAGTACTAATCATTTTGCTTAAGTTTCCAGAAACAAACAAAATTCAAAAATCCATCCCACATCGCTATGGAAGGAAACATTGTTGTACCTAGCTGCAGTATATATTTCACATATGCAGCATCCTAAGTCTCAATATCAGCGGGTCGCTTTTTGTTCAACCTGGTTTTGAATACAAACTTGCTGGCTTTATTTTTACTTGTTGGTCCGGTATATTCCACCCGGTTGGACTGCTCTGATCGTGAAAACACTGGTTTTTCCACATTCTTTCCACAATAATCATCTAGTCTGTTTCAAGGTAAATTTGTTTGCTTCTAAAGTTACAACGTTGCTTTTTGTTTTTACTAATAGAGTAATTAGGATCAACTTTTAAAGCGATCTCTTTTTCACGAGTTTTCTTATAAATCATTATTGTGTCTTGAACTGAGAAAATGGTTTTGGCCACCCTATAAATCATTATTGTATCTTGAACTGAGAAGTGAGAAAATGGCTGAAGTCAAAATTTGATCAATATTGTATACTTAAGGCTTCTTTGTTTCAATTTCATTATAATGTTATCTGTTTTAATCAACACTTATCATGCAATAAAAGTTGCAATTGTCTTGTGAAAAAAGGGCCAATAACATTGGACATGGGATCACATAGCTATACTAAATTTGTGTAAAATGCAGCAAAGTGGAACTCTTGAGAAGCTAAATCAGAATATTTAGCAATATTGAATATGTTTAATATTCATATAAGGTGACAATTTCAACTCCGTTTACTCATAAATGAGTTAATTTTGGTTGTGTTTCGTCCCAAATGGGTAAACTAGAACTAAACGGGTGAAATTGGTCAATTTTGTTTGTGTTTCGTCCCAAATGGGTCAATTAGAATTAAACGGGCCAAATGGGTCCGATAACTAATACGAGTCGAAGGTAATGCTTACAAACTTCTTTTATTCAAACATTAAGATTAGAGTTAATTATAAAAATGGTCATTTAGGTTTGACATAAATTACATGTAATGAAATCTGTTTAACAGAAGACTTATTTTATAAGTTTAGACAAACTCTCAATGACCCCCCATGGTATAAACGTTGTTTTCACTTTGTAGTACAAAATTGTTTCCTGCAAAATAAACGTTCATGCACCAGAAATTAAATTTTCATCCACACAGAAACATATATATATATATATACACCATATAACATAAACACATCTACATATATATCTTTTCATGCAACATATATAGATCATATATATACATCCGTCAGCATGGCTACTGGCGGCAGTCGTATTCCTTCCATGTTTCACTAATAGCCACATGATTCCTCTAGTCTATGCCGCTAGGCTAGCTCTTTGCAGCCTGCCCGTGGTGTTCGGTCAACCATCATCACCACCGTCCACAATGCCCGCATATTCCAAACCTCCGTTGACCGTCACCCCATCTCCATCAGCACTCTTGACTTTCCGGCATCGGAGGGAGGTCGGACTGCCAGCCGGAGTAGAGAATTTCAGCTTAGCGGTTACTCCAGAAATGAGTTATTCATGGCATTATTCTGCTCCAGAAACCAATGGAACAACTGATCCAAGATCTTGCCCCCGATTGCCTCTTCTCGGACATGAATTTTCCGTGGACCGTTGAGCTCGCTTACGAGCTCGAGATCCCGAGAATCTTGTTTTATCCAGGCAATGTATTTGCCGAAACCGTTGAAAATAGCTTGAAAACGTATGCTCCTCATGTGAATGTGAAATTGGAATCCGAGAGCTTTTTGGTTCCCAATTTACCGGATACAATCACGTTGAAGAGATCCCAGATCCCTGATTATTACAAAACCAAAACCATGTATGGCGAACTGAAGGAGAAGATAGAAGAATCGGAGAAACCGAGTTACAGATTGGTTTACAACACGTTTTATCCGCTTATATCGATCATATTAAGAAAGTTAAAGGGAAAAAAATATGGCATATCGGTCCCCTTTTTCAATATTTCAACAATTCAGATAATCGTGTTTATTGCCTGAAATGGCTTGACGATCAAAAACCCGAATCGATCATATACGTGTGTTTTGGAAGCATGGTGAGATTCTCTGAGGCTCAAATCGCGGAAATCGCGTTGGCGTTGGAAGAATGTAAGCAATCGTTTATTTGGGTTGTGAGGAAGAAAAGAGACGACGGTGGGATGCCCAAAGGGTTCGAGGAGCGGATTGTGAGGGAAAACAAGGGGTTTATCATTAACGATTGGGCCCCGCAAGTGTCGATTCTACAACATCCGGCGACCGGAGGGTTCTTAACTCATTGTGGTTGGAACTCGAGGTGGTTATGGGCGTACCGCTAGTGACATGGCCCTTGTTCGCGGAACAATTTAATAACGAGAAGTGGGCCGAGATATTAGGGATCGGGGTGGCAGTTGGAGCCGAGGGTTGGAACCCGGGTTTTGAGATTGCGAGCCCCGTCATCGAAAAACGGAAAATCGAAGAAGCCATTGAGAAGTTGTTTTGTGGGTCCACAATAGCGGAGACCCTAAGAAGCAACATAAAAGAGTTGTCCGCAAAAGCTAAAAATGCGGTGAAAGAAGGTGGGTCGTCTTTTGACAATGTAACGGATTTGATAGAGGATCTCAAAGCCTTTAAGCTCGGCCCAAAGGCTTGATGTCTTGAAGCAAAATTTGTGTTTCAAATATTCACAATATGTATGTGTTTCAAATGTTTGTGTTGTAAACACAAATTGTTGTAGCTGTCTACTATTACAAATAAAACCGGTGATGTTCACTCACTACTGTTATTAAACCGGCTATTGAAGAAGACTAGCAGGGTACCCGCGCAATGCGGCGGCGGCTATGATGATAGTGATGTCGGTGCCAATAGTGATGGTGAGTGGTGGTGCATAGTGATGGTAAAATGGCGCCGCTAGTGATTGTGGTGGTCGTGGTAGATGAGGTGGTAAGTGATGGTGATAAGTAGTGATGGCGATTATGTTCAATACAATAATTAAAGAATAATATACATAAATAATTGTATTAAAGTAATTAGCATACACAGTAGCTCAGTTACCTAAAATGTTAATAACAATATGCTAAATAAGTCATATGCTAATAACAATATGTTTGATTATTGATCAACGCCGGAAAATTACTGAAACAGTTTTGTAGAACACTTACATATCCATTTAATTTCATTTATCCGAAATCCAACAAAATATATGCTCGATAATTAGTGAAACATTAAAATGTTCAAAAAGTTGAAGAAGTTCCCGTTATTCAAACATGTTTTTGACTTGTTTATTATTACAAAATCGGATACCTAGGCATAAACAAATTTAAATAGTTTGACTCCTCCAGAGAAAAAAAGTTATATACATCATATGTAATTACCTCCTTAGGCATGTTACATTTTAGTCCCACTTTGAAACTCTCTAAAAATGAAACACATGGGTCATGTGATAACGAAATAAAACACAAAGACAAAATTAAGCTCTTTATTAAATTTAAATTTGTCGAAAGATTACATTGAATATGTACTATACAAATTCTAAATGTTTCCCCAACGACCAAGAAAATAAACAAAAAAGAATCGAAGAGCTACAAAACTCTGACCCACTTGCCTAACAATATAAGACCACTTTGGTCCAATTTAGTTGGGTCTTTAACGGAAAAAGAACCACCACCATGTGCACCTCACTCACCCACCATATGTGTCAACAATGATGTTCCTCCCGGTCCAGCATCCCCTTAAGCCAACCGATCACAAACTGGCTCAATGGGTTAAAATGAAAGATGTTGTCAACTGTCAAGAAAATACCTCAAGCGTTGACATGGAACCAATTCTATAAATCTTGTCACCAGGGGTTGTATGAGGTCACATTATTTCTACAAGTACAAAATAAACAAAGATATATTATAACTTAATTTTGCAAAAAGATAAAAAGAAACACTGACTTCATGTAATATCTAGAAAGCATGTTGAATATTGTTGCTGATAAAGCTCTCAATATTGAAACAATCAACAATCGGCTGAATATTTTTCATGAGGACCTTGTAATCCTTTTGGAAATGATATTAAATCACGATCATAACAAGTAGATAAATAAGGTTGAAATTCATCATAATCAGCATAAACAATTGATACATTTACTGCATTTAATATCAAAAATCCCTCTCTTTGATCATCAAACAAACCATCATTTCTTGAATTTGAGTTTGCGAATTGAAGGCTAGCAAAAACCGTGTAACAGTTTCAGAATCTAAATAATAAGTATAAGTTTCTGAAAATAAAAGAAAAAGAGTAGGGAAAGAGATTCCTTTGGTTACCTTATTCACCATATGGTAATTAATGGGTTTGTCTATGAAACACAATTTTTCCACTATTTAAAGCAACTATAGAACGATTTTTAATAGTTCTTTTAGCACAGTATGTATCAAAATGATGAGCATTGACTGAGAGGAATTAAGTAAATCAGTTTGTTTAAAGTGGTAACACAAACCGACAAATTAATCCAGAAACATATAGATTACATAAAAAACATACCTGATGATTCATGGCACGTTGATTAAGATTCAAGTCGTCTATTCAATTTAAATTAAACACTGCCTGGTGTAACAAATTCTACATGGTCATGTATAAGGGCCGATCGTAAAACCCTAGGTTGCCTTTGCTTGGTTGGTTGTTGTTTTTAATTCTCAATTTGAAGGGGAATTTGAAGGGGGATCGTAAAACCCTAGGTTGCATACAAATGTTCTGTCAATAAAAAAGTAATCAATCAGTTAACTGAAAAATGAGTTATATATTGGGGGGGGGGGGGGGGGGGGGGGGGGAATCAACATCCCTTCGTAAATGTGAGTATTAAGAATTTCAACCAGAACGATAGAGATTAAACTGTGCAATTGGGGAATACAACATTAAACATACCTCAATCGTATTCGATACCTCAAATATATGCGTTGTATAAATATGGTGTAGAAGGATACTCATGCTTGAAGTAACCGAAGAGGTTAATTGCAGAATCGAGGAGGCGGACGAAGATGAGTGGATTTCCTTGAATCGATGACACGCCATGTCTCTTCAGTTTTATCGGCGGATTCGAGGAGGGCATGTGAACAGGCCGATGAAGAACAGGTGGGGTGGATGAAGCATGATGATTGATGACTGAGCCGAATAGTAAATGATGGGTCGAAGATGCTGAATTGCTTTAGTGGGCCGAAGCCCACCCAATTGTGAACATCCGTATCTTTTAGCAATTTATAAGAGTTATGTTAGGAGTGATACCACAACAGGACGACAGATCAGATGGTATGGGCGCTTATATTTCTCCCGAAGGTTGCCGGTTCGAATCCTTTCAGGGGTAAATTTTTTAGTAAAAAGATTTAATTCCAAAAATAGCAAGATTTTGGCTGAATTTTTAGTCTTCTATTTATAGAAAAGTCCTAAATGCATTATAGATAGTAGAGATGAAGAATGGTGAAAAGGACCAAAATGACCTCACATGCCTTGCATTTTTCGTCTGTTAACGGCCAAAATTGGACGGAAGGATAAATTTCCAGAATTTGAAAAACTTAAGGGACAAAAAAACCGAAAAAAAAACATTAGGGACAAAAACCCCGAATCGACCATAGGTCAGGGACAAAAACTATAATTTACCCTTTTTTTTTAATTCAAATTTCGAATGGTATTTAGTAATCTAATATTGCAACATCCATATCTCGTTTAAACTATAAATATTGCACGAATTTTAGTGGTTTGTATTCAAAATATCCCTTAATTTTTATGTAGTTTTAATGGACAAATTTTAATAATTGATTAATTATAAGTGATTCTTAAAATTAATCATATATTTTATATATGGAGGGGTATTTTGGTAATTTTCACATAAAATATTTAATTTTATTTTTCATTATTTATTTTAGAATTTATTTTTATATTATTATTATTAAAAAAAATCATTATTTTTTGTTAATAACACATAATGTGATAATCACATATGATTGTAATTACATGTGACTGTAAACTAAAATCACATGTGATTTGGTACCACACATAATTATTAAATAATATTATTTTTTAACGAAAATATTAATTATAATACTTCCTCCGTATCAAAATAAGTGACACACTTTCCATTTTGAGGTGTATCAAAATAAGTGACACACTTTGAAAACTTTCCATATTTGGTAAAAATAGTGGGACCCATACCCACTAACTATCCACTTTAATAAAGTGAAATTACCCTTATACCCTTACTTTTACTTTTAAAACTCATTAATATCACTTTATTCAAGAAAAGTGGGACTCATTCTCCACTAATTATGTACTTTAATCTATTTTAACATTTACTTTAATCTTTTGCCTCAAAAATTGTGTAAGCTAATTTGTGTCACTTATTTTGATACGGAGGAAGTAATAAAATAAAAATTAAAAAAATCGAGTTTTTTTTATGTGTCAAATAATCAAAATACCCCTCCATATATTAAATATGTGATTAATATTAATAATTAGATTAATTAATAATTAAGATCTATCAGTTACAATTACATAAAATTTAAAGACTATCTTAAACATTTCTCTTGTAATATGATTAGATTATTGATATATAATATCACATGAAAATGTGACGTTCCAATCTCAATCCTATTTTGCGGTATCCATCTTTGACAGCCGTTAACATTAGAGCTATCTTCCAAGAACCGTTATGGCGACTATCATTATGAATAAGTTTTTCTCCCTTTCTCCTACATCAAAAGAGAAATAAAATAAAATGATAGGTGATTATTATTGTACTATATATAATATTGATTAAATAATAAATAGTATAGCTATTTTAATAAATGTTACATTTTTTTTTTAATGGTGACTTGGACTCATAATCAAGGTTCATATACATCAATAGTTCAATACTAAGTTATAAGTCTTAGGTTATAAATGTTACAAAGTTAATTATAACTATAAAGGACATGCCCAACTTTCAAGAATGATATTACTAGAGACCCATGCATGATAGATATTATTTTGGATCAGATTTATGTGAATAACTAAAGGGTTTTTGTATAGCAGTATGGTGTTTGCCTCTCAACTTTGAGGTCAGGAGATTGAATCCTGTTATAGACATAAGTGGTAATTAGAAGCAGATTAGATTTGCCGTTTTAATAAAAGAAACAAAGATTTATGTGAATATCTTTGTGGCCGTTTCTTTCTAAACTTATTTTTATTTTGCTCTTGTGAATATACGAGGATATGTATGTACCAGACTACCACTAGGCATTGATGTCGGTTAACTTTTTTTTCTTAAAAATAATTTATTAAGTGACAACGGATAATAAAGAATAAAGAGTTTAATTAATTGTGTCACAATAAGCTTAATTAAGTTCAAAAAACGTAAGGTGTGGTGTTCTCCATTAGCTTGTAGTCGTCAGTTTAAATTCCTTATGAACAATACGTTGTAAATTTAGAAATACATTAAAAAATGTGCTGTTAAAAAAATTATCTTCTAAAGAGATACAAAATGAAATACATAGAAATGAAATTATTTCTATGAATAAGCTTTTAGCATAGAGAAATATGAGCAACTCAACAGCTAAGACTTAAGAGGTATTAAATTCAAATATCATTCAATATTTATATCGTTTCCAAAAAAATTCAATATTTATATAATAGAAATGATAATAATAAGTTAATAACAATGGGTTGACATCACCGGTTTTATTTTTAATAGTAGCTAGCTAGAACCTGCAAAGAAGATACAACCATTTGTGTTTATAACACCTACAAGTGTACAACATACATATATATTTCCCTTATAATGCATTTCCCATTCAAAGGAACTGTGCATTGATTTTCTAAACGGAGTTTTGCAAATAACAGAGTTTCAAAGAAGATTTAAAAATGATGGCGGCGACAAACCAGTGTAGCAATTACGGTGCAACTTCATTAGCAAAATATTTTTCAAATGAAATTTAAAGAAGGTTTGAGAAATGTAAGTGTTGCAATCCACTGTGGCAATTTTATGGTACAACAATTATTATTTAATTTAATTCAATTTGGAAGAGTAACCTCACTAGTAAATCTATGTTTATCATCTTTCTTAGTTATTCTTTTCACGCCTTTCTTTTTTATTTATAGAGTTAATTACACAAATGGTCTTTTAAGTATATAACATATTACAAGTTTAGTCCTTTAGTTTCAAAAATTACGCCGATGGTCCTTATTTTCAAACTATTTTGCGCCCGTAGTCCATTAGACTAAATGGTGTTAAACTTTTCTGTTAAGTCTTTCAATGTGCAATGCACATGAGGGTAAAATAGTCCTTTCATCATTAATGCACAACCATTTAAGCATAAGTTACAAGCATTTTTCTGTGTACAATTAAAGGTACACATTGTACAATCCTATTTTGTAACCATCTCTCCATCTCTTTCGCTGCTCTCTTTTTTCTTTGCTATCTATTTCTTTTTTTCTTTCCTATTTCCCATTAAGCCCATTTCCCAATTAAACCCATCACCGCCGTCATCGCAACCATCAGCCACCAAAGCTGCCGGGAAATCAACTCCGGCGATCGGCGGAGAGAAGAAGCCACACATATTCATGCCAGGAACGGTGGCAGTAAGAAAGATTCATAAGTACCAAAAAGGTCACAAAATATAGTTCTTTTGATGATTTGAAAAAAAAGGGGTCATAAATAAAGATTATCTGATAGGGGTTTTTAATTTACCGATTTGAAAAAAAATTAGTTTTTTAAAATTTTGAGTTCTTTTGGATTGTAAAAACAACCGATTAAATTCATGGTTTTGGGGGGTTTTATTGATGGGTTTTGATTTAATTTCAGCCTTTATTTGCAATATGTTTTATCTAGATACACTGTATTACATTTTGATTTGCTAGGTCTGATGATGAAATTAAGGAATAAAGCGTACGGTGGTGGGACGGCAGGTGGTGGCCGACGGTGATGGGGTGGCAGGCGGTGGCGTCTGATGATGGAGGCGGCATGTGGTGGATTGGTGGTGAAGAAGACGATTCTGGAATGATTACACAATATGATTGTACAATGTGCATCTTTAGTTGTACACAAATAAATAGTTGTAACTTCTGTTTGAACAATTGTACATGAATAATGAAAAGATTGTTTTACCCTTATGTGGATTGCACATGGGGGGATTTAAGAGAAAAATTTAACACCATTTAGCATAAAAGACTACAGGTGCAAAGTAGTTTCAAAATAAGGACTGTTGGTTTAATTTTTAAAAATAAAGAACCAAACTTGTAATATAATGTATACTTAAAGGACCATTTGTGTAATTAACTCTTATTTATATTAGAAGTCCCATAAAAATAGCAGTATTATTAATGTTATATTTATCAAATAAGTATTATTATTAATATTTAAATAATATAAAACACTACGCTTCAATTAAATTCATATAATTGAGTTTATTATACGACATATTAATTTATTTATTTAAACATAAGTTAAACTATACATACAATTAATTGCATCTGATAGATACCAACATTAAAAAAACTGAACTTTCATTATAATAATTTAAAACTTATAAGCAAAATTAAACCCGCAGCAACACCGGAAGTTATATCAAGCCTTTGGGGCGGCCTTAAAAGCTTTGAGATCCTCTATCAAATCCGTTACACTGTTAAAAGACGAGCCGCCTTCTTGCACCGATTTTGTAGCTTTTGTGGATAACTCTTTTACGTTTCTTCTTACGGTCTTGGCTAGCGTGGACCCGCAAAACAACTTCCCAATAGCTTCTACAATTTTCCGTTTTTCGATGACGGGGCTCACAATATCAAAACTTTGGTTCCAAACCTCCGATCCAACAACCACCCCGATCCCTAATATCTCGACCCACTTCTCGTTATTAAATTGTTCCGCGAACAAGGGCCATGTCACTAGTGGTACGCCCATAATCACCGCCTCGAATATCGAGTTCCCGCCACAATGACTTAAGAACCCTCCGGTAGCTGGATGTTGTAGAATCGCCACTTGCGGGGCCCACCCGTTTATGATAAAACCCTTGTTTTCTCTCACGATCCGCTCCTCGAACCCGTCGGGCAGCCCACCGATCCCTTCGTCCTTTCTTTCATTCCTCACAACCCAAACAAACGGTTGCTTACATTCCTCCAACGCCAATGCGATTTCCGTGATTTGAGCCTCGGAGAATCTCACCATGCTCCCAAAACAAACGTATATCACGGATTCTGGTTTTTGATTGTCAAGCCAATCCAGACACTTGTGTTTCAGTAATGAAACACGGGTGTCTGGATCGCTGAAATATTGAAAAAGGGGACCAATATGCCAGATTTTTTTCTGCTTAACTTTCTTAAGATGATCGATATACGCCGGTTCAATCTCGTAAAACGTGTTGTAAACCAATCCGTAACTCGGTTTCTCCGATTCTTGTAACTTCTCCATCAAGTCGCCGAACATGGTTTTCGTTTTGTGATACTCCGCGATCTGGGATCTCTTCAACGTGATTACACCCGGTAAATTGGGAACCAAAAAGCTCTCGGATTCGGATTCCACGTTGGCATGAGGAGCATATGTTTTCAAGCTATGTTCAATGGTTTCCGCAAACACATTGCCTGGATAAAACAAGATTCTCGGGATCTCGAGCTCGTAAGCGAGCTCGACGGTCCACGGGAAGTACATATCCGAGAAGATGCAATTTGGGGCAAGATCGCGAATCAGTTGTTCCATTGGTTCCTGGAGCAGCATAATGCCATGATACAGTGAATAGTTAATTTCCGGAGTAACCGCTAAACTGAAGTTCTCTACTCCGACTTGCAGTCCGACCTCCGATGCCGGAAAATCAAGAGTGCTGACGGAGATGGGGTAACCGTCGGCAATATCACGGTCAACGGAGGTTTGGAATGTGCGGGCATTGTGGACGGTGGTGATGATGGTTGACCGAACGCCACGGGCAGCAAAGACCCTAGCGGTGTAGACTAGAGGCATCATGTGGCTATTTGTGAAAAACGGAAGGAACACGACGTGAAAGTTGCTGTCGGCGGTAGCCATGGCCGGCGACAGATGTATATGATTTATGTATTTAGTATTTGTGGATGAAAATTTTATCATTACCCCCTTCGACTTAAATATTAAAACAATCAAAACTAAACTACAAATTTAGCTTACGGCCGGTGCATGCACGTTTATTTTGCATAAAACAATTTTGTACTCGAAAGTAAAAACACCGTTTATACTTTATAGTTTATACCAAAGAAACCTGGCTACCAATTTAAACCAAATCGAATTTTGCTGATTTAGCTTTTAGGATTTTCAATCCTGATGATTTCGGTATCTATTAGTTTCGGTTAGCGGGTTTTATTAATAATTTAGTTTCGGTTTTAAAACTAAACTCATCTGATTTCCAATCTTAATATACAAATTCATGAGCTAACTTTTATTATTTCAACATTTAATTAAAAGTTCAGCAACAATATCTAATTAAATTCAATGTTTAATATAATATTCAACACTTAATATCACTTTCAGCCAACATTTTTTAAATATAAACGCATTTTATGTCATGTAATCATAATATTAGTGGAGTTGTTTCTTAATAGGCAGTTTCTGAAACCGAAACCTAGCCGAACTCATCGGGTTTTTCTAATTTTAGAATCTAATCATCGGTTTTGAAATGTTTTTAGTTTTTTCAGTTTTATCGGATTAATTTCGATTTCTCAGTTTTTATAATCAACCCTATATTTAGTATACTCGAGGGTGATTATGCTCTGTTTAAACCAAGGTTCTAAAACGCATTAGCTGTGGCATGCCAGCACTGCCAAGCTTCAAGTCATGGCAAGACACGACGTTTGTCAAGGCGTTACTGTATATTGATTTATATGATATTATATATATAAAGTTACAAAAGGTGTTACATCCAAATTCATAATTATATACTTCCTCCGATTCAAAATAAGTGCTACACTTTTACTTTCACGCTTTTTGATGCAAAACATTGTGATAGAGATTATGATAGATTAAATGGGATAATTAGTGAGGAATGGTCCCACAATATAGTTGGGAAGGACAAATTAATGACGTTTAATAAAATTAAGTAAGGATAAAATGGTACTTTCATATACAAAAGTTTACCAAATAAGGAAAGTGTAGCACTTATTTTAAATCACTCATATAAGGAAAGTGTATCACTTATTTTGAATCAGATGGAGTATGTAACAATTTATTTAAACAAAATTCAATTTTCTTGGTCAGATTAAAAAAAGTCGTCATAAGGTCTTGTCTTACTTCACGCCTTACACAACCACTGATAGAGCTATAGCAATCGAAATCTCAATGATCCATGTTGATTTGAAGAAATTGATAAGAGTTAGTATGTGTAAGTGTGTGTGTTTTGAGAGAGAAGATGGAGGAGGGAGATAACTTTCAAAAGTGTGATCTCAATTAAGTTGGGAAGCTTACATCATTAGCCATCACATAAGGTATTTATACTCTAACCTCTAAACTAGTTTAATTAGGCTAATTACAAGTGTAAAGCTTAAAACTAGTCCTAACAATCACCATGACCTATTTCGTAACGTTAAAATCGCGGATCTCGCCTTGGCGCCGTCATACCGCGCTTTTTAGAACCTTGATTTTAACCTATAAATCATGTCTTTTTGTTTAATCATATTTTATTACGTGTATTTTATGTTAAAAATCTGCTAAATAATTAAATTCGACTTAGAGGATCAAATTTACACACCATTAATAACTTAGTAATATAATTCATCAATCTAAATATAAACATTTAAAACATTTGATTAAACTCAAATTTATATATATTGAGAGAGAAAATAACTAAGTTGCATATTAATTAAATATAGTACCTTAGATAAAGATGACTATTAATTAATACATGCCAAGGTCTTGGGCCTTTGCAGGAAGCCCAACTATACAAGCCCACGCATGAAGCTCAACTATACAAGCCCACATACAATAGCCATGTGTGTTCTTCATGTACCTTATTGATAACATCATAACGGTAAGAATTAAGATGTGACACCAAGAACCTGATTTCTAATCTGTTGTTTCCGAACTCATTCTCTAGTCATCCCCAAAATATATAGATAGTCAGGTGAATACATCTTGAGTACCTAGCTACTACGGGGATTGTTTTTGAACTATGTGATATATAAAAACTGTACTAGAGAAATAAAGTTACAATATATTAGTTTAGATAGAGATTAAATATCAATCTAACCAATTTACTGAAAGCTTTTTCCCGTGTTAGAATTTCAAATGAAGGAAAGAAATTTAACATCATCACCTAACATGTTTTGTCTAGGCTTCTTGGACTAAAGGATTGTCCCATTTCAATCTAAATCGTTATACCGTACATAGAGTGACAGTATAAAGAACCACTTTAAATGAAAGTTTGTTAATTTACGATAAGGAGAATGAATTTGCAAGGCTGGGAATAAACTGAATGGAATCGGGAATGAGAATTTGAAAACTCCACCAACGAAAAATGAAACTCCAGAGATTTCTAGCCACTTTTCACCGGAGGAAGATGTGAATTTCATCTTCAGATCTTAATTGTGTGATGGACATCTGACGACCCTAAGTTAATGCCTTTTTTCCGAGGTTTATATTTGTAGGTAGCCTATTCCTGTCAATAAAACCCGTCTCCCACTGGATTATTATTATTGTCGACCATTAAAATTTTTCTCATATATTCTGTTAAGACCGCTCCCAATGACTTCGCCGGTTTCTTCGCCAGTTCAACCGGCGGGATCCAACCGTTGGCACGCCCTGCCAGTTGGTCACCGCCGGTTTCCCACGCCGCTTTGAAGACGAGAGCGAGAGAGAAGATCGGTTGGTTTATGTGGGCCCCCTCTGAGATAATAGGAGTTTAGAATTAAAAACAAAACTTTTTTATTTTTAATTTTTTTACGTAATAATTCTACAAAATTCAAAAAAATTTAAAAAAACTCAAAAAAAATTAAACTTTTTACATTTAAAAAAGTTTAATTTTTTTTGAATTTTTTTAAATTTTTTAGAATTTTTTAGAATTTTTTAAAACCCTAAACCCTAAATACCCACTCTTTTTTTTTATATAATGTCTTTTTTTAATTAATGTAATTTATTTTTATTAGTTATATGTTTTAGTTAGTTGTAAATTTTTATTAGAAAAAGAAAAGTAAATGGTGGGCCCAAATTTGGTGAAGTGACGGAGTGCTGTTGACATGAATACGTCAGTTTAATGTTAGTTAATTTGTCTGCTGACGTGTCACTAAGTTGGCAGCAACTGATGGCGTCAATTACTGTTATCATTGGGAGTGGTCTAACCATAAAGCTGCCACCGGGATATACTAGTGGTGTTGAGAAAACACTCAAATAATTTAAGATAGCGACGAGATAAGTTGAAAGTGACAAAAGAAAAAGGTTTTGTAATAACAAAAAGGGTGGGCCTATTTCGTGCATAATGCATCCCGATGTCAGTGATAAGTATGCGATCTCAATGCCATGGCTGATATATATAAAAAAAAAAGATAAAACAATATTATTTAGGTATAAATTTTAGAACTACGAAATACGAATCAACCTTCAGTTGACAAAATTAATGGAAGCAATGAAGCGAGAGAAATATGAAAACGACGTACACATGTGTCCATCTCATTGGATATGCTAATTTATATGTATAAAATGTAGGATAAATAACTAATGAGGTACCCTATACTCATGCATGCATGACCGGAGCCATGCATGCATGACCGGAGCGATGCATGCAACTCGCGAAGAAGCCTCGCAGGTTCGGAAAGACCTATCGGTGTAATCTATAAACAATCAGATAACAACAAAAGAACATCGAAACGGTAACTATGGATATCGCAGTGGTCAAACAATGCAATCCGGATTTTAAGGGCGCGACGTCCTATGTGCATTAAATGCATTCGGCGCTGAAAGAAGAATAACGCTATTGTCCAATGGAAACAAGACTCCGTCTTGCCGGTTTAACCGTAGGATACTCGGATGTCGCGTATCGAAGGGAGGTCTCGCTTTTTCCCGCACTACTACAGATCGGGTTTGTTAGTGCGGACTAAATTTTTTTTATGTTGCGGTTGTCCTGCAGAACCGCAACAACAAAGGAACATCGCACTGTATAAGAAAGAACCACATCAACAATTCCATTTGTTGTTGCGGCCAAGCAAGACCCGCAATAACAATTCCATTTGTTGTTGCGGCCATACACTACCCGCAACAACTACCATATTTGTTGTTGCGGCCATATTCTACCCGCAACAACAATCTAAATTTTCAGTTTAATTAATTAATTGGCAAACAAAAACAAATTTCATAAAATACAACGATGCAGCATGTTGAATTCAAGGACAACCAAAACCAAAATGTAACAAACTATTACAAATAAACCCAAAATAAGTACAATATAAATACAAAGCTAACAAAGATGCATGCATATATGTTGAATTCAGAGAAGAGTAACGTTGAAGATAACTCCACAACCATTGTTTTTTACTTCGAGATCAAGGGTGAACATGACATGTTGGTTCATGCGGATGCCCATCTTCTGATTGAAGTCGACCATATCACCATTGATAGTCATATGGTCTATAAAACGAACATTGGACCTCCTTCGATCACCGTGGCGTTGTAAATTGAAAACTTTACCGTATGGGGGACTCATCTCAAGGTTTTGCAAAGCAACCAAATGACGCTCATCCCAAAGTTGGTGATCCCTAACAAATTTTGTTGGAATAGTCTGATGAAAGAAATGAAAATTAAATTTATACTACAAATTTTTATAACAAGAAATTAAAAAGAAAAATTATACAGTTTTTTTTTTTTTGTCATGTACGCACACCATTTTACGATGAAGAAATTATTAACTTGTACTTCGTGATCACCAATATGCAGACTAGAACTCATATTAGAAACTTACAAAAGATCGATTAATCTTACTTTGAAAAGTTTTTCTTTGAAACGTTCTTGTAGGTTTAAAAATGAAACGTTTTTTGATATAACAAAAGGAATGCATTAAGTCTTATATATATATACTTAATTATAGAAACTTAATTACAAACCCAACTAAATTTTTTGGCGGGATTGGGGATTTGGCGCGCATCACAACTGTACAACCGCATCTCCAAACAAGTAAATAGTCATTTTGATTTCTGCTGCAGCATCATCAAGATTCGCGTGAGAACAAAATCTGCCGCAACATGTGAATCTTGATGATGCAGCACCAGTAATCAATGACTTAATTTATCTTCATATATGAAAATTAAGTTTGATCCATCAAAATAATGGCAATTAGAGTACAATATATAGAGCTGATATTAATTAGTTCTCTTTTAATTTCAAAGAAAATATCATCACGTATATTTTAGAATCTCAAGAAAATATTTGATTCTCCTGCAACACTACCTATGATGTGGTAAAAATCGAGGAAAAACATTTGTTGTTGCGGTTTCCATATATGTTATTGCGGTTATAAGGATAAGTTTTAAAAAGTAGCTGCAACACTAGCTGTAACTTCCATCCAACTTGATCTGCAGTATTTACTCGATGCATTTAATTTAAATCCCAAAATATTAATTCAAATAAAATTGATGCAGTTACATTGTTACATTTGTTATTGCGGTTTTCCGTATTTGTTATAGTGGTTTCACTGTTGCTACGCGCTTGAATTCTAGATGACGGTCAATTTTTCCTCTTCAATTTCGACACCCTTGGTTATTATATATAGTTAACCAATATTATTCTAAAATGGTAACCTTCGATCACAAGAAAATTATTAATCAAAAACCTTTTTTTGTTATTAACATCATGAGTTCCCAAAACGAAAATCTTCCACAAGAGATTATTGATATCGAGTCTTCTACCGACGACGATATTAACAACTACAGAAGTGAGGATCCTCTAGAGCACAACCATTACTTTGCTGTAAAAATTGACCTCGCAAGTTATACAACGGAGGGAAATTGTATGCATTCTATATTGTGGTTCTTTATTCTTTCTGTTTACTGTTTATGATGATGAAATATTATTTTGATTTCTTAATTTCAGACTATACCAGCAAAGCTGGTTCAGGATCTCAAGCTCTTCAACTATGGCACATGTTGTGTCTTCGAGATGGGGGAAATGAGTCAGAGGTTCGTGTTGGTTGATACCTTTCGTAATCGAAAGAAACCAATGGAAGAAAGACCATATGGCCCGATCACCATTCATGGGGATTTTGACGAGTTGAGAATGAAATGGGGCATCCATTGGAGCCAATGAGTTGTTTTCACCACTGATCTTGAAAAAATGAAGCCTGGAGGCCGAGTTTTCATTAAAGTAACTTTGTTTTAATTTATTTGTTGGTTGTGAATTTTGTGACTTTTTTATTTTCCCTTGTAATGCATGCACGTTTATTAATATTATCTTAAGTATTTTTAGTTAACCATCTATCTTCAAAGTCTCCGATAAAAAAAAATCTATCTTCAAATTTAGAGTGTCTAATTTCAAATAATTAATTTATAATATTAACAGATTAATAATAATATTTTAATTGATTAATTTATAATATTAACAAATAATGACTAAAATCTTTAAACAAGTTTTACTTGTCTCACGTTATTTATTGTAACGGCTAGCATACATTTGTTATTGCGGTTTTTCTACTTTTGTTGTCGCGGGTTGTTTGTTTGTTATTGCGGTTTGACCGCAATAACAAAACAAATTTGAATTATTTAATATCCAACGGACATATTTTGAAATAGTTATCTTTCTTCTTCGTTGAGATCCTGTTTTCGTTCTGCTACTCTTTTTAAGGTAATTTCGTTTTCTTTTTTTAATTTCATGCTTTGAAGTAGACTTAGAAATATAAGTATCTTCCAATTAGTTGCCAAAATAGACACATTACATTCATAAAATAGAGAATACAGTAGATTATGCAAACATTGCATATCCTATGCAAACTATGCAAATCCCTATCAAATACAATTTCATTTTCCTTAGCATTAAGTCCCGTTCCTCCAGCTTCATTTCAAGATTGTTCTTCGAGTTTATTAATCATGGAATGATTTGTTTGGATCTTTCACACATAACAGGATCAAACCACACAAAAAACCTACATGTAGAACCCTATAAAAAATAATATACAATAGTTAATAAGTTAAATTCTAAAATGGTTATATATTAAATATCTTCAAAAGGCCTTACCTTTGTTGGACATGTATAACTTCAAAAGGCCTTACCTTTGTTGGACATGTATAAAACCTTCGTCTAGGGTTTCTGGCTGTCCATGAAGTGCGAATCACTACTTGTTTGCCACATGATGAACAGAAAACCATCTTGTAGCTAGAAAGATAACGTGTTCGTTTTTTTTAGGTTGATAAATGGCTGAATATGAGACTTACTTATATATCCTTCAATTACCATTTAAATATAATATTAATTAATTTTTATTGTGGTTTTATTAATATTTAGATGGAGCGTAATTATTGGATGTATCATGCTATACGTTCGTCCGCTGATTATGTCATCGGTGTTGGAAATTTTATTCGGTTTGCTGAATCGAATCGCGTTAAGAACGCAGGTCCTTCGATTTTATGTCCTTGCAACGTTTGTAAAAACTCTAAAAGATTCACAAACACCGCTGATATAGAGCACCATTTGTTTCGTCATGGTTTTATGTATAATTACACTTGTTGGTCAAGTCATGAAGAATCACGACTTGATTGTAACACATCTTCGAGCAATGTAAATAGTAGTAGTGCATATACAACATTGAACAACGACTCATACCACGATAACGATCAATACACTTCAAATGACCGTTTCGATGAAAGTATTAATGAATTGGATACTAATATGAGTTGTGATGTTGGTGAACAAGATGAATTACATCGCTTATTTAATGAAGCCGAAACACCGTTATATAAAGGTTCTAAATTAATGAAACTTGATGTTGTGTTGAAGTTAATTAACTTAAAGATGAAAAACGGATGGAGTGATACAAGTTTCACAACCCTATTAGAGCTTTTACATCATGAGTTGCTTCCGGAAGAGAATGGATTACCAATTTCTACATATCGAGGAAAAATATTAATGTGTCCAATGGGATTGGAAGTAGAAAGAATACATGCATGTCCCAATAATTGTATGTTGTTTCGGAACGAGTTCGTAAATTTGCATAACTGTCCTCATTGCAAGGCATCGAGGTATAAACGGAAAAAAGATACGGATGAAGTTGACGATGATGTGACAAAGAATGGACTGTAGGAAAACCTTGTAGTATTCACATGGCGGAACTTGAATACCACATTACTGGATCTCTACTAGTCAATGAGATCACGAGAAAGAGAGGATGATGAACATTACCTTTAGATAGCTAAAGAAGTGATCCACCTCTACTGCACCACCTGGACACGCTGCAAGACCGCGTTGTACCAACAAAGTATCACACAAGAACTTGTGTGTGTGTGTGTTCTTCGTCGAACACCAAACCGAAACCCCAAGGGGTTGTTTGTTCGAGTTCGGCAGAGAGAGGGATGGAAGGGATTAGGGTTTTGAGTGTGTAAAATGATTAGCATCTAAACCCTTACACAAGCCCTTTATTTATAAGGCTAGATGTTACGGTTTAGTCCTTGGAGTTTAATTATGATTAATCTCATAATTAAACTTCCTATTAACACTTTAAACCCTTGGACTTTTACTAGTTAATTAATTAACTATTAATTAACTGTCCGTTAAATATTTAACCTAATATTTAACCATCCTCATAAATAATAATTAACTTATTATCATTTATTCTCTTCTCTATAATTAACTTAACTAGTTAATTATTCCACACAACTTACTTTATTCGGTTGTCCATTATTGGGTGTGTAGCGGTGTGACCCTTTAGTGTCTTATAACATTGGACACGGTGACACGTGTACTTATATGTGCACATAAATCCTTCAGACTCCCACTTGTGCAAGTTAAGAAACACTTTCTGATCATCGTGTACTTATATCTTGCCCACGACTTCCGCTGTCTTAGTCAAGTTCCTTATGATCACCCTTTTACGGTGTGACGGTAGATAAATGCTAAAGATCAGAAGTCATCGTGTCTCAAACCAAAACGTCTCAGGTCAGAGGACATCTATTCGAAATTTCTCATGCTTGGGCTCCATGAAGTAATCTCGATCTTTTGGTCACGTCTAATGTTTAGCAAACTCTGTAAACATCTATGAATATTTATTTTAACAACCCTTGTTTCTCTATTCAATAACTATGAAATAGATAAATATTCATAATGGTATTAACTCTTGAATCTAGCTCCCACTAAATTCAAACAACCACAGACAATTTAGATACTAAAAAACTTTATGTATCAAGGATAGGTTTAAAACATGTTAAGAATAGACAGTGTGAAAATATTACGTAAAACTTTCTATTTCAATCCCACGAAATGTTATTACATAATGTATCGGTTTCAAACATGTCTATGATTCTAATCAAAATTACTAGCTACCAATATTTAGGTACTGCATGCCTATAGCGTGCGCATGTTTCTCATGCTTTGGTCCAACTAGTGGTTTTGTCAACGGGTCAGCGACGTTGTCATGCGTTGGTATTTTCTTAATTACAATATCACCTTCTCTTACATACTCACGTATGCGGTGATATTTCCTGCGTAGAGGTCTGGTCTTTTGATGCTCTCTTGGTTCAACAGCTTGCGCTATTGTTCCACTATTATCACAGAATATTTCGATGAGTTTAGAGATACTGGCAATAACTCTAAGATCCTCGATAAAATTCTTAAGCCACGTGGCTTCTTTCCCAGCATCATTTGCAGCAATGTACTCAGCCTCTGTAGTCGAATCTGCTATCGTATCTTGTTTCTGACTCTTCCAAGATATAGCTCATCCGTTTAGTGTGAAGACAAATCCCGATTGAGATTTGTAATCGTCTCTGTCGGTTTGGAAGCTTGCATCTGTGTAACCAGTTACACGTAATTCTTCCAACGAACCTCCAAAGACCAAGAACATTTCTTTCGTCCTTCTCAAATACTTGAGAATGTTCTTGACAGCCACCCAATGGGGTTCACCAGGATTATTTTGATATCTTCTTGTGAGACTTATGGAGTAAGCAATATCGGGCCTAGTACATAACATGGCATACATGATTGATCCAATTGTCGAATCATATGGTACCAAACTCATCCTAGCAATTTCCTTGCTAGATGTGGGACTCTGAGCTTTGCTCAGTGTAATGTCATGTGTCATTGGAAGGGGTCCTCTCTTGGAATCACTCATACTGAATCTCTTCAGTACTTTGTCAATGTATGTACTTTGACTAAGTCCAATAAGCCTCCTAGATCTATCCCTATAGATCTTTATACCTAGTATAAACGCGGCTTCTCCCAAGTCCTTCATCTGGAAACATTTACCTAACCAGGATTTTACTCCTTGTAATGCTGGAATATCGTTTCCTATAAGCAGTATGTCATCAACATACAAGACTAGGAAGATTACTATGCTCCCACTGAATTTTGTATAGACACACGCCTCGAACTCACTCTTGACAAAACCAAATTCTTTGATTCTTTTGTCAAAGTGTAAGTTCCAACTTCTAGATGCTTGCTTCAATCCATAAATGGATTTTAGCAGTTTACATACTTTATTAGGATTCTTTGGATCAGTAAAACCACCCGGTTGTATCATGAATACGTCCTCACTCAACTCCCCATTAAGGAAGGCGGTTTTAACATCCATCTGTCATATCTCATAGTCGTAATATGCTGATATGGCCATAAGAATTCTAATAGACTTAAGCATGGCGACTGGCGAGTAGGTTTCAGAATAATCCACACCATGTGTTTGCGTGAAACCCTTCTTTGTAAGTATGTACTTTCCCATCCATGTCGGTTTTCTTCTTGAAAACCCACTTGCATCCAACAGCACGAGACCGTGGTGGCAAGTCTGATAACACCCAGACTTGGTTGTCATACATGGATTGCATCTCTGCTTGCATAGCCTCGAGCCATCTTTCAGACTCTATGCCGTTAGCAGCTTCGCTGTAGGTTAATGGTTCTGGTAGACTTCCATCATCTTCATCGATCATGAATCCAAGATACCTATCTAGTTCTTGGCGTGGTCCTACTGGACCTACGCCGATTGCGTGTCTCTTCTTCCTCAACCGGTGGGTCTGGTTGGGGATCAACAATTCTTTGTTGAACTACTGGTTCGACTAAAGTCGTCGGTGGATCTTCGTTCTCTTCAATTTCTTGAAGCTCTATTTCTTTTCTTGGAGTTTCAGTTCCTAGAAACTTCTCCTCCAAGAAGACACCTTTCCGAGCAACAAAGACTTTGTTGTCTTCTTGATGATAGAAATAGTATCCTAAGGTTTCCCTTGGATATCCAACGAAGATACACTTGTCTGACTTGGGGTTTAGTTTGTCTGTGAAGTTACGTCTAACGTATGCTTCACAACCCCAAATCTTGAGAAAAGATAATTTAGGTTTTCTCCCCGCCCAGTGCTCGAACGGAGTCTTTTCTACTGACTTGGTCGGAACCCTATTCAGTGTGAATGCTGCAGTCTCGAGTGCATGTCCCCAAAATGATAGTAGTAGTGGGGCGCGACACATCATTGAACGTACCATGTCTAACAAGGTGCGATTCCTCCTTTCTGATACGCCATTCATCTGAGGTGTATACAGAGGTGTGAGTTGCGAAACAATCCCACATTCCTTCAAATGATCGTCGAACTCGTGGCTCAAATATTCGCCTCCTCGGTCAGACCGAAGTGACTTAATTTTCTTGCCTAGTTGGTTTTCTACTTCCCTCTGGTATTCTTTGAACTTGTCAAAGCTCTCAGACTTTAGTCTCATAAGAAAGACATAAGCATACCTACTGAAGTCGTCAGTAAAGGTAATGAAGTAACGGTATCCTCCTCTAGCTTCTGAGTAAAGGGTCCACACACATCTGTGTGTATAATCCCTAACAACTCGCCTGCCCTTTCATTGTAGTGATTGAAAGGGTCTTTTGTCATCTTGCCAGATAAACAAGCTTCGCATATAGCATATGATTCCAAATCAAATGGTTCTAGAATTCCATCATCGTGGAGCTTCTTAATGCGAGTCTCGTTTATATGACCTAAACGACAATGCCAAAGATAAGTTTGATTCAAGTTACTCTTGGATCTTTTACTTATATGATAAACGTCTCGTTCTATGTTATTTAGATTTAACGTGTATAGACCATTATGAGAATTTGCGTTAAAATATAAAATGTCATCTTTTAAACACGAAATTATTTTTCCATAAAACTCATAATAAAAACCACTGTCTATAAGTAAATCAAAAGAAATAACATTCTTAATAAGTCTAGGAACATAATAACAATCTTTAAGTTCCAAGACTCTCCCTGAAGGCAACTTGAGAAGATATGTTCCTACGGCTTCAACTCCAACCTTGGAAACTTCGCCTACTCGTAGTTCAACAACCCCTCGTCCTAGCCTCCTGTTCTTCTTAAATCCCTGCAAA
This sequence comes from Calendula officinalis, assembly GCA_963853835.1. Classification (NCBI taxonomy): domain Eukaryota; kingdom Viridiplantae; phylum Streptophyta; class Magnoliopsida; order Asterales; family Asteraceae; genus Calendula; species Calendula officinalis. The sequence continues at coordinate 75,597,152 of OY970823.1, read as the reverse complement.
TGATTGGAAATGTGATGACCACATCCGGTATCCAATACCCAGGATTCACTAGAAGTAACGAGACAATCAATCATAAAGATACCTGAATCGCTGACAAAGTCAGCGTCCAACAGCCCCACGTCCGACGTGTGTTCGCAAATATCCTTGCTGCCACAAGTTGGGCAACACAAATCAGCAAAGTCATTCAACCAATCATAGAACTCATCCTGCTGAATCTCAGGGAGAGATTCTTCCTCCAGCCTTTGAACATCGCGTATACACAAGAGATTCTCGTGTAGACCTGCGACACTCAAATCAAAATTCCCGATCATTCGTACTACCTTGTCCTGATAGTACTGAGTGAGAGATCCAAACAAGAACAAGACTTGTTCATGCTCGTTTGATGTGCCAGTAACTAAGGTGAGACAATCTAGTAACCTCCTTATGTTGATAAGGTGGTCACTCAGTGGTTGATCATCTTTCATTTTCTACGAAATGATTTCTTGCAAAATGAACTGCTTGCTATCTTCAGTACTATCTTTAAACGTCTCCTCAAGATACTGGACAAACTCATAGCATGGTTTCTTACGTAGATTATCAGTAAGCTCTGATAATGAAGTAAGAATAAGAATCGACATAACTTGTGATTCATCTGCCAGATACTGATAATAAGCGTCAAGCTCATCATCCTGGGCATCTTGCCCTGGTTGTCCTTTGGGCACCTCGTCTATCACGTACAGTAGATTCTGTGCTTTTAGGTAACTCCTAAAGTGCACTTTCCAAACTTTGTAGTTCGAACCAGTAAGCTTCCATTTTCCAGTGATGAACTTTCGCGATTCGTTTGGTGAGTAAAACGGAATTTCTGACGGTACAGACATCTATAAGAAAAACAACAAACGGTTAGTAAGATTAGATAAAATAAATAACTTCTAACATTATTACCTTTTAATAATAATAGTTAGACTAGGACCCATATTTCACGTCCTCTAATGCAAGGTTTGGGCACTTCCCATTAGAGCCACGCTATTTCTGGTAGGTATAGCCATACCGATCGCCTATAGACTAGAAATGATTCCTAGATCCTCGGGATATCAAGTTGAACAACAAACTTGTACATGTTTTAATCCCTCTAGTGCATTTTGGGCCGGGACTCCCGATTATCACCAAAATAGATCGTACCACCTAAGACAGTGCGATGCCTTGCGCCGGGACTCCCGATTATCACAAGACCCTACGCACCCTAACACTCGCAATGATTTGAATCCACATCTAAGGTTCTTTCTCCTTACAATGTGAATATCGTTTAACAAGTGAGGTGTTCCATTAGGTGGGTTGCACTCTGATCTAAGATTTTCTAAAAAGGATTTTCCTTTGTTCGAAAAATTAGCCAGTTTTTAATTACTTGGTTTTTTATAAACTAACTGTTTATAAATTCCACTTTTAATTTGTCTTTTATAAAACTTGGTTTATAAACAAACTGTTTACTTTACCATTATTAATTTTAAAACTTGGTTTTCTAAACAAACTGTTTATAATCACCATTATATTAATTTATACCTTGGTTTTCTAAACAAACTGTTTATAATTACCATCTTATAATTAAATATTGGTTTTCTAAACAAACTGTTTATAATTACCATCTTATTATTTCATATTATAATAAATAAACGACAAATAAATAATACTTGCAATTTCGAAAAATTGCCATGCCATAACCCCAAAGACTTGTTTTTGTGTTTTTGTTTATTTAAAAAAAACTTTATAAAAAATTTCCGAAAGATAAAAAATAATTCAAAAAATTTAAAGTAAACACAATATCATTTCTTTTGGGTTATGTCATTCTAATTAAGTAAATAAACTGATAATTTAAATTACCACATGGATAATTATTAAATTACCCAGGAATCGGTTTCTTATTTCCTCCTTAATTTCATAATTCTCTTGATTTTAATAAATCTTATTAAATTCAGTTTTAATTTAGATGTTAATAACTTTATTATAATAAACGAATAAATAATGAAACTTGTCAAAAAGTAAACCTTTTTAACATCCGATTTGATCCCGTGTACCCTATGTGCCCGATACTGAGCCTTAGGTTAACGAAACTGGATCAAATACACAACGAGGGAAAAACTGGATCGATTAGACGAAGACCGAACCGTGGCTCGGTTCGGTTCGTCTGTTCGGCCCATTCGTCCGAACCATGCTCGACCGGAACTCGGTCTTGCTTGGTTCGACCGAAACCTATCCCTTTTTATTTTATTTTATTTAAAAAAACGAAAATTATAATAATAATACTAGTAATAACAAGTAAATAAATGTGTTATTCTAATACTAAGAATAACACAACTTTCCTTATTTTGTCTAAAGCCTAATTTGTCCATTGATTCACCAAATCTTGGTTAATCAATTACTTGGACTAATTTTTCTAGGGTTTTTACTAGACAAAAAAGAAACCTAATTCTTTTTATCTTGAAACCTATTCAATCCAATTGTTCATAAACTTGAACAATGTTCTTGGATTAAATTTACTAGGGTTCTTTCTAAGATAAAAAAAACTTAAATATATGTATATATTTATTTACGAAAATCGGAAATAACAAGGAAGCAAAAAGAAGCCTAATTTCTTTTTATCTAGAATCCTATTCAAACCAATTGTTCATAAACTTGAACAATGTTCTTGGCCGAAAATTCTAGGGTTCTTTTCTAGATAAAAAGAAACTCAATCGAATCTCATTGAGATTAGTAGAAAGCTCTGATACCACTGTAGGAAAACCTTGTAGTATTCACATGGCGGAACTTGAATACCACATTACTGGATCTCTACTAGTCAATGAGATCACGAGAAAGAGAAGATGATGAACATTACCTTTAGATAGCTAAAGAAGTGATCCACCTCTACTGCACCACCTGGACACGCTGCAAGACCGCGTTGTACCAACAAAGTATCACACAAGAACTTGTGTGTGTGTGTGTGTTCTTCGTCGAACACCAAACCGAAACCCCAAGGGGTTGTTTGTTCGAGTTCGGCCGAGAGAGGGAGGGAAGGGATTAGGGTTTTGAGTGTGTAAAATGATTAGCATCTAAACCCTTACACAAGCCCTTTATTTATAAGGCTAGATGTAACACTTTAGTCCTTGGAGTTTAATTATGATTAATCTCATAATTAAACTTCCTATTAACACTTTAAACCCTTGGAATTTTACTAGTTAATTAATTAACTATTAATTAACTGTCCGTTAAATATTTAACCTAATATTTAACCATCCTCATAAATAATAATTAACTTATTATCATTTATTCTCTTCTCTATAATTAACTTAACTAGTTAATTATTCCACACAACTTACTTTATTCGGTTGTCCATTATTGGGTGTGTAGTGGTGTGACCCTTTAGTGTCTTATAACATTGGACACGGTGACATGTGTACTAATCTGTGCACATAAATCCTTCATGGACCACCGGCTAAAATGTTGTGGTATCTTCCTATTATTCTAAGACTAAAAAGGTTATATTCAAACGAGAAAGAAGCCAAGTTACTTTGTTGGCATTCAGAAGAACGTGTGATAGACGGGAAAATTAGACATGTTGCGGATTCACCGCAGTGGCGAAACATTGATAAAAGGTATGTTGAGTTTGGGAAGGAGATCAGAAGCATACGGTTTGGGCTTAGTTCGGATGGGATAAATCCTTTCGGTAACATGAGTAGTCGTCATAGTACGTGGCCAGTTCTCTTATGCATTTACAATCTCCCACCATAGTTATGCATGAAACGGAAATACATTATGATGTCCTTGTTGATTCAAGGTCCGAAACAACCGGGTAATGATATTGATGTTTATTTATCCCCTTTGATTGATGACTTAAAGACTCTTTGGAGTGATGGTGTAGATGTATACGATGCTTATAGAAAAAAACAATTTAAATTGCGGGCCATGGTTTTTTGTACTATCAATGACTTTCCAGCATACGGTAACTTGTCAGGATACAAAACGAAGGGTAAGAAAGCTTGTCCTGTTTGTGAAGATGAGACAAACTCGATGTCGTTACGAAATTGAAAAAAAACTGTATACATGGGACATCGAAGATTCCTTACCAAGAGTCACCAGTTTAGGAAGAAGACGATTGAGTTTGACGGAACTGTCGAGGTCAGGACGGTGAAGAAACGATTTAATACATTTTCACGAGTTGAAAATATTAATGTTGTGTTGGGTAAGAGATTTCGTATTGATAATGATGCCATATGGAAAAAGAAGTCCATATTGTTTCAATTGCCTTACTGGAGACATTTAGATGTTAGACATTGTCTTGATGTTATGCACATAGAAAAAAACGTATGTGAGAGCTTGATAGGCTTATTATTGGATATTAAGTATAAAACTAAAGATGGTATTAAGGTTCGAAATGACATGGTCGAGATGGGAATACGTAAGATCTTGCTCCCGTACAACGAGGCACTCGTACTTATCTTCCACCCGCAAGTTATAATACAACGAAAGAAGAAAAAAAAAGTTCTGCCAATGTTTGCACGATATTAAGGTTCCGTCATCTTATTCAGCAAACATTCAAAGATTTGTATCGATGAAAGATTATAAATTGCTTGGGATGAAATCTCACGATTGTCATGTTTTGATGACACATATGATTCCAATCGCAATTCGTGGAATTTTACAAGATGATATCCGACATACAATCACAGAGCTTTGTTTGTTTTTCAACAATATTCATATGAAAGTTATTGATGTCGAAGATTTGTGCAAATGGGAGAAAGACGTTTATGTTATCCTTTGTGAACTAGAGATGCACTTTCCACCATCATTTTTTGATATAGTGGTTCACCGAATATCTCATATCGTACAAGAGATAAGGCATGTGGTCCTGTATTTCTACGTTACATGTACCCTTTTGAAAGATACATGAGAATATTGAAAGGTTATGTAAGAAACCGTAATCGACCAGAGGGAAGTATTATTGAAGGGTACACTTCTGAAGAGGTGATTGAGTTCTACCAAGGTACGTATGTAATATATAGGATCAACTATAGCAAAAATTAATTTATTATATATTTTGTTTTTCTTAGACTATATGGAAGGTGTCAAAAGTGTTGGCGTTCTAAGAGTCGCCATTTAGGTCGACTTGAAGGAAAGGGAGGAGTATGTTTAAGATAATAGTACCAATGCACGAAGAACTACAAGTTGCTAATTTAGTAATCTTAAAGCACATGACATGCCTCACTCCATATGTTGATGAACATATGGATATGTTAAAGTCGACGAACCCGGGTAAACAACAAGTGTGGTACATAAACAACCAAAACAAGGATTTGGCAAGTTGGTTGAAAGAGAGGGTGACAACAAGTTACGACGTTGATGACACTGTCAAAAAATTGGGACAAGGTCCAGATGCTAGAGTAAAAACTTACCAAGGATATGATATTAATGGTTATTGTTAGGAATATATCATATGATATTCCTTAGATTTGATGTGTCAAAACTTGGAAAAGAAGAAAAGTACAAGGACCTAAATCGAAGATATGTAATTCAAGATTTGACTAAAGATTTAGAAGATCATGATAAAGTTTAAAAGATTTAATTTATTAAATCATGTATATCCTTGTAGAATTTAAAAGATTTATGTTAATCTTTTCCTTGTAAATCTTAGGTTCTCTATTATATAAAGAGACCTAATGATATAGAATTAGTCGTTCTTGAAACCGACGTTTATTCAATAACGTGTTTTTGTGTGCTCTAAGCCCCAAGGTCATAATTATGATCATGTTAGAAGATTAAAACCGTTCTACATATTTTATGTAAAATTGGGGTTTTTAGTAATCATTGTGTATAAATTGATGATGATGAAAACCTTGTTTAGCAATACAAATCTGTTCGTTTAATTCCGCATTGTTTATGATTTGTATATGTTTATTCCAAGATCAAGAACTAACCATTCTGGAGCCTAAAGATCGATTATTTAGAGTTGTTCTAAACTCAGCAAGTGGTATCAGAGCAAGGTGGCTCCAGACCTGAAATGAACAAGGATTAATATCAAAGTCGTATAAGATTTTGCAATCAGGTCATAATATATTATTCCGTCCCCCCTGTAGTTCGTACATAGGCTCTTCGTGATTTCATAAAAGATTTAAAGAGGGTACATGACGAATTGGAACGATACAAGAATTTCTTTAATATAGGGGAAGGAGATGTATTGGTGGAAGAAATTCAAGATTTAAGAAGTCAACTTCAGTCATACGTAGACTCTTAAAAAAGGTTTGAAAACTTTGACCCACTTTAAATAAATCCTTTTATTGATTTCTACATCTTTCCTCAACTCCAAAGGAAACTTCAAGTTGATATTTATGTGGCAAGATTTATTTGTTTAAAAAATTAAAACACAGCAAGTTTTTTTTTCTATCTTTTGGGCGCACGAATTAGCAGAGATGATGGACGAATATATATAAAAAAAAGAAAAAAAAAAGAAAGGGCAACGGATCTTCATGCATGGATTGTGTGTTCGCGTCATAATGTGCTGAATTTACAACATGATTTAAAAGATATTTTGCATAAATCTTCAAGAATATGTAAATTTCTAAATGCCCCGGTGGACCCACCAATGCACACGTTTTTCAACTTTTCAAAAATCCATTTATTTGCTTTCTTCAACTTTAGCTTCATTGACTTTTAAGCCATCTTCGAAGTATTTATTGTTGATCGCATAAGTTAATACTGCTGAGAAATGTTACTGCTGATTCGATATTGCCGCAACTTATTACTACTGATCGCGCGTAACTCTTTACTACTGATCAGTATTAAACAAGGGTACTGACCCGAAAAAATTATTAATGCTGATTATATTTTATTACTGATCTTCATGAGTACAAAGTTACCATGATTTCTTCCTCATAACCGATACATCATACTTTGGAAAACATGACACATACCATGTTCGTTCCATACTACGGTTTATTGATAGTATCCGGTTTAATCACTTATTATTATTTATTCTCGATAAAAAGAGGATGAAAATAACTCGTGATATTAATGTGAAACAAATCACATTATTTTCTTTATTCGAGAGTCATCTTGGCTCTTGGTTAAAGAATTTCACACACACAGGTTGAAGGCTTGATGAAGATAAAGGAAGAAGGTTTATTTGTTAATATATTTGATCTTCATCAGTTGATTACAGAAGAAGATTGATTAGAGTTTATTTGAAGAAGAAGTTGAAAGTCTTACTACATAAGATGTTATGTAATTGTAATGTAACTGCAATTCAACAGAATCTTAACGGAAAGGTCTGTTGACGGCAAATATGTCCTTCATACAAATTATGACGTTGCGGTTTACTTGATTTAGATGGGATGTGATGCATAGTTTGAGTTTCTACTTCAACTTCAAATAGAAGATGATTTATTTTCAATGTAATTGATATAGCCTTGAAGACACAAGAATGATAGAACACTTTCAGGGGAAGAAAAAAGTGTTGATCATTCAAAGGGAAGTTCAAGTTTCTCAGATTTGTATTTAATTATGTCAAAAAGGGGAAGAGACTTGAAGATTCTGAGCTAATTCTATAAGTTTTGTCATCATTAAATAGGGGAAGATTGTTTGGAATATATCATATGATATTTCTTAGATTTGATGTGTCAAAACTTGGAAAAGAAGAAAAGTACAAGGACCTGAATCGAAGATATGTAATTCAAGATTTGACTAAAGATTTAGAAGATCATGATAAAGTTTAAAAGATTTAATTTATTAAATCATGTATATCCTTGTAGAATTTAAAAGATGTATGTTAATCTTTTCCTTGTAAATCTTAGGTTCTCTATTATATAAAGAGACCTAATAGTATAGAATTAGTCGTTCTTGAAACCCACGTTTATTCAAAAACGTGTTTCTGTGTGTGCTCTAAGCCCAAAGGTCATAATTATGATCCTGTTAGAAGATTAAAACCGTTCTACATATTTTATGTAGAATTGGGCTTTTAGTAATCATTATGTATTAATTGATGATGATGAAAACCTTGTTTAGCAATACAAATCTGTTCGTTTAATTCCGCATTGTTTATGATTTGTATATGTTTATTCCAAGATCAAGAACTAACCATTCTGGAGCCTAAAGATCGATTATTTAGAGTTGTTCTAAACTCAGCAGTTATACATTTTACACCAAAGATCAAGATAGAAAAAGTACGGTGCAGAATAGTGGAGTTATAGTAATAGCATCAACAATCGAAATCGATAGGCGTGATCAAGATACATTGATAAGCATCGCAAAAGATTCTTATTACCGTGTGATACAAGAAATTTGGGAATTGCATTATTCTGATTTCATAATCCCAGTGTTCAAGTGTAAGTGGGTAAATAACCGTACGGGTGTTAAGGAAGACAAGAGAAAGTTTGCAGTTAAACGAAAGAAACTCTATCATTTGGGCGAATATAAATAGAGAAAGAAGCCCAAAAGGCGGCATGCATGCAGAAAACCCAACGGTCGGAAAAACAACCCTCATAACGGTAACATAGGAAATAACGGTAACTTTTTAAAAAAAGATAGGCGATAAAAGAAAAGTTAAAAACAAAGTATAAACGAATAAATAATTTTTAACTTAAGGGACTTAATGAGGTACCCTATACTCATGCATGCATGACCGGAGCGATGCATGCAACTCGCGAAGAAGCGTCGCAGGTCCGGAAAGACCTATCAGTGTAATCTATAAACAATCAGATAACGACAAAAGAACATCGAAACGGTAACTATGGATATCGCAGTGGTCAAACAATGCCATCCAGATTTTAAGGGCGCGACGTCCTATGTGCATTACATGCATTCGGCGCTGAAAGAAGAATAACGCTATTGTCCAATGGAAACAAGACTCCGTCTTGCCGGTTTAACCGTAGGATACTCGGATGTCGCGTACCGAAGGGAGGTCTCGCTTTTTCCCGCTCACTTCCCGGATTGTATTTCTCGCTCATCTCCGCTGCTATAAGTAAGTATGCTTATCGTTCGATGAAGGTACGCTCTAATCCGCATTCAATGCTCATACCAACTCTCGAATAAATTGAATGTTCTTAAAGACCTTACGTCAATAAACTCTAACTCGAGCGTCGGAATGTTCTCACGAGGATCACCCTCGGGGAGCAACTGACGTAGGGTTTCGATTGTTTTCAGGTTGCCGTCCAGAAGCTTCGCCCCGCACCGTTCCGGAAGAATTTGGTTACAACAATAACATTTCTCTTTGTGTAATTGTGTCAAAACAAGCTTCATCCGTATCTAGCAAATTACTACCCAATTTTGTGTCATTAAAATGTAACTATTTCAATGAAAATGTCTTTAGCCTTGCAATATATGATCGAGTAACACATCAATTAAGAGGACCACTGTGTGGGGGGCGTCTGTACACTGTATCATCTCCTTTTTTGCATATATTATGACTTCGCCTTTCTCTTTGTATTTATTGCCCTAGCTTTTTTGTGAAACTGTACCACTTTTTTTGTGAGAAGGCGGGGTATTGGGCAAGTTAAAAACCCGCTGAAGCCAATCACCCTGTCATACCCACACCACCATCCTGTTATTTAATCGTCATGCAAAAACTCATTATAGTTTTAGCAACACGTTAAATGATTGTATGTTTAAAACACCCTATATAACATGACTTTAACATGTTATACCATGTTAAAGTAATGTTAAAATGATGATAAAAACCCAAAACTCTACAATATTATTATAATTAAGCCTTCATACCTTGTACGATGAAAGTGTTGTGTAGAAGTTTACTTGCCCTAGTATTACCATCTCATTTCTCTCTCTATTTCTTTAATAGTAGTATTTACGTGATCCAGCTTCTTCTCTCTATTAGGGACGGCAATGGATCGGTGTGGATCGGATGATGTGATATCCACTTCCATATCCATTTAGATTTAAAATGTTATATCCATATTCATCTAAAACATCCATCAATATCCATATCTATTGGATTATAGCGGGTAAATGAGCATCCATTGGATATCGAAAGAAATTTATTTTTTAAAGTATGCTAATTTTATAGATAAATTTACATTTTTTTGTTGAATACGTACATAGTTTCTTCTAAAAGAATATACAACGAAAACATAACTTCGAACATACATTTGATGCACAAAAATAGAGGCATAGAAAATAGTTTGTAACAAATCCCAAAATATTTGTACAAAGAGAAGCTAAGAGCATGTGTTGTAATCAGGGCCGGTCCATTGGGTTTTAATACCCATGACGAGATGTGAAATTATGCCCCTACTTGTATCATATAACAACAAAATATAAATATATAAATTTTCAAACATTGACCTTGACACGAGTTGAACTTTACTGATTTGGCTTTCATAATAAAACAAGCCTGAAACTAAAATACGATAATATAACTAAAGGAGTCATTTTGAAGTTTCTGACTAGTTAAACAATTAGAACTTCATTTTGTTCAAAGTTTCATAATAAAAATTGAGAAATTGGTAGACAGAACAACACAAATAGGATGAATTGAAGGGAGCTTTGTTATTGCAGCAACAAAAGCATCCTAATGTTAAATAAATTAAGGATTAATAACGAAGATTAATAATATATTCTAAAGAGAAGCATAAAACAGAAAAGAGAGATAGAGAAATCGCTAACCATGTGCAAACAAGTGAAAAAGAAAATATTTAAGAAGTTTACACAGCATAAACCCTAAATTATTAAGCTATGGAGGAGCATGATTTACAAAACACTTACAGAATCACCAAACACTGAATCAGAAGGAAGGGGATATTAGTTGGATCATAAGAGACGATTACTGGAATCAGATGATAATAAGAGGGAGAAATAGACGATTACCCATTGTGATGATCGAACAATAAAGGGCTCGATTATCTCTTCTCTAATTCCCGAGGCGGCGATTCAGTTTTCTAGGACTGTAGGATACGAGAACTGTAACATTGAATACGGTCTAAAGAGAAGACGCCTCTTGGGCTCTTGGGACCGGTGGATAAAAGACATTTAGGTATTGGGCTAATGTTTGGGTTAAAAATATATATACATATAAGAGTTGTATTCTAGGAAGTCTAAGAGTTTTGCATACTCCCAAGAGACAAATCCTAGTCATTGGATCAAGATGGTTAAGATCAAATCCCCCGCCCTCAGCCACCTAGAGCCGCCGCGGGCCGCCGCCTCCGGCCGCCGTCCGCCGCCGTGGCTGACAGTGAAGGTGCTGGTGGTCATGGGAGTGGTGGTGGTATTGATGTATTGAAACACATGTGCTTCACTAAAACACAACATATTACTTCGAAGCACATGTGCTTCAGGTCACGAAACACATGTGTTTCAAGTCACTAAAAACATGAGTTTTTAAACACACAAGGGGGCATACGAAGCACATGTACTTGACGTTATGAAACACATGTGCTTCACTAACAAGAAAAAAAATCAAAACAAGTGACGAACATATCTATATAAAGCACATCTACTTCATAAAGCTAAGCACATGTGTTTTTGTTCCTGAACACATGTAACTTACAAGCAAGTCATTTGTGCTTGAATCACGAAGCACATGTGCTTGACGCTATGAAACACATGCGCTTCACTAACAAGAAAAAAAATCAAAATAAGTGACGAACATATCATTATGAAGCACATGTGCTTCATAAAGCCAAGCACATGTGTTTTTTTTTTCCTGAACAAATGTAACTTACAAGCAAGTCATTTGTGTTTGAATCACGAAGCACATGTGCTTGACGTTATGAACACATGTACTTCACTAACAAGAAAAAAAATCAAAACAAGTGACGAACATATCATTATGAAGCACATGTGCTTCATAAAGCCAAGCACATGTGTTTTTGTTCCTGAACACATGTAACTTACAAGCAAGTCATTTGTGTTTGAATCACGAAGCACATGTGCTTAACGTTATGAAACACATGTGCTTCACTAACAAGAAAAAAAATCAAAACAAGTGACGAACATATCATTATGAAGTACATGTGCTTCATAAAGCCAAGCACATGTGTATTTGTTCCTGAATGAAGGGTTTTGCTACGCACCATGCGACTGATCGACCCATATGATCGACCTCCTAGTATACTTGGTTCGAACTATGACTGACCAAGAACATAAACTTGTTCTTGACCGGTTAAAACCAACTAGCTGATTTAATCCCCAAATGCGGAACTGGGATTAAACCTAATCCTTAAACCCTAAAGGATTGAGATGTTGGAAATCTAGATTAGGTTAACAAGAAAGAAACCTTGTACGAAGAACTCGAACACACACACATACTTGTGTGTGTTCGTCGACTACTACCAAGAACCCGAGGGTTCTTGGTTCGAGTTCGAACAAGAGGAGAGGAAGAAGAGTGTTCCATGAATCATACATTAGGTTAATGCTTAAGATAAGTCCACTGATGATGAACACGACGAACGATCCTCTAGATGATCACTTGCAACGAACTTGGATCTTCAAGACTTGAAGAACACGAAGAACGAACGAAGAACACGAAGAACACAAGACTTGTGTTGTGTGTGTTTCGGCCGAAATTGAGAGGAGAAGGGGGTTAGGGTTTCGTCTCCAAGGTGTGTCACCGTAAGTGATCCCTAAGCCCTCTATTTATAATACATGGACTTTCACTTAGGGCCCTTCTAGTTTAATTAAGATTAATCTCTTAATTAAACTTATCTCTTACACTTTAAACCCTTATAGTTTTACTAGTTTATTATTGTTGCACTTAACTATTAAATGTCTAGTATTAACACACCAATAATTCGGTATCCATATACACGAATTATTTACACTTGTATTTATACTTTTAATAGTTAATAATATAATAACCTTTATATAATTTACACAATAATATTATCCAATTACTATATGATTTAATAGCCTTAAATCATATCATGGATAATCTATAATTAACACATTGTATATTTACTTAACTAGTAAATGTACAACTACTTGTATTAATTAGTTAGTTAAACTAATCTAGTAATAAGTTAAACTTAACTTAATACTTAACTGATTCATAATGACTATTATGAATCATTCCTCTTCGTAGTATCGTTGCATAACTTGCTCGTATTACATGCACTCACTGGTGTGACCCTTAAGTGTTTCGTAGGCATGGATGTATCATCATAGGTTGACTAACTGTGCACATAAATCCTTCACTGAACACATGTAACTTACAAGCAAGTCATTTGTGTTTGAATCACGAAGCACACATGTGCTTGACGTTATGAAACACGTGTGCTTCACTAACAAGAAAAAAAATCAAAACAAATGACGAACATATCATTATGAAGCACATGTGCTTCATTAAGCCAAGCACATGTGTTTTTGTTCCTGAACACATGTAACTTACAAGCAAGTCATTTGTGTTTGAATCACGAAGCACATGTGTTTGACGTTATGAAACACATGTGCTTCACTAACAAGAAAAAAAATCAAAACAAATGACGAACATATCATTATGAAGCACATGTGTTTTTGTTACTGAACACATGTAACTTACAAGCAAGTCATTTGTGTTTGAATCACGAAGCACATGTGCTTGACGTTATGAAACACATGTGCTTATCTAACAAGAAAAAAAATCAAAACAAGTGACGAACATATCATTATGAAGCACATGTGCTTCATAAATCCAAACACATGTGTTTTTGTTCTTGAACACATGTAACTTACAAGCAAGTCATTTTTGTTTGAATCACGAAGCACATGTGCTTCATTACTTGAAACGCATGTGCTTGGCTGTACATATACACTCCTTTTATATTCAAAACACATGTGTTTCAAACACATGTGCTTCCAGTCACGACCACCACCACCGGTTACCACCGCCGTCCGCCGCCGCCGCCGGCCGCTGGAGGTGGGTGGGGTATTGATGTATTGAAGCACATGTGCTTGTGTGGTTTGAATCTTGATCTTGACCTTTGACTTTTTCTTGATCCAATGGCTATTAATTTTCCCTTGGGACTAGCTAAAATTCTTGGACTACCTTGAACATTTCTCATACATATAAATGGTAACCTGGGCTTAACTTATGCCCCTTTTTTATGCTGCCCTAGGCCGAAGCTCATCTCGCCCATATATTGGGTCGGGCCTGGTTGTAATTTTTACAAATTTAGTTATCTTTAATGTTATGTTATGTATAAATTATATTGAATCAAAAGAATGTAAACAGTTATTATTAACTATGTGAAGTTATAATATACTCCCTCCGTCCCACAAAAAAGTTCTCAATTCTAAGAGCATCCCCAATGGTAACCTTACAATAGCTTATTAGTTTTGTCACATCAACAATCTACTAATCAAAAACCTCTACATAAATAGCATCTCCAATGGTTAACCTTTTCAAAATCTTTTTCTTTAACAATATTTTCAATTTACCTTTATCTGTAACGACCGTAATTTTTACGTTTTTTTTTCGTGTAATTTATTCGGGATTTATTTGAATTTTAGTATTTATATTAGATTATGTTTCGGTTTGTGTTTATCGAATGATTGAATGTTTGGGACTTGGTATAATCAAGTATGGGTCAAAACTTGGATGGAAACAAGTTTAAAGGCCAAGAATCTGGCTGGAACAGCCCTCGCGGCGCGAGGCAGGCGCGAGCCAGACGCGAGATCAAACAGTGGGTTCAGAACTCAGACGCGAGAGACTCGCGCCGAGCTCGTGTTGAGCTTCGCATCGAGCTCGCGACGCGAGCAGGGCGCGAGGTAGGCATTTCTGCGGCGACCAAGAAGACATCCCGCGTCACCTCGCGGCGCGAGGCAAACGCGAGCGGGGCGCAAGGACTGTCTGGAGTATATAAAGTTGTGTGGAAGCTAGGGCTCATAACACCTACGAACCCTAGAGAGAGTGCAACCGTTTTTGAGAGCATTTGGACGGTTTTTGGAGCTAAGGAGCTCAAATCTTCGTCATCTTGAAGGATTCAAGCATCAAGGGTAAGAATTCTTGCATATCTTGCTTAGTTACTTTCATTTTGAGCTTAGAATGGGTAACAATGGTGGTTTTGGGAACCCACCATATCATCTTTGGGGAAGATGAACTTTCATGGGTGTAAAACACTCCTTGTAGACTTGTAATCAATGTGTACAAGTTAGATTTGAGATTGATGATGGAAAATCTTGAACTAGGGTTTGAGATTCCACCAAGTTGTATGAACTTGGTGGTTGGGAATGTTTAGATGGATTAATAGTTATGGATTATAACTAGATTTTATAATGATATTGATGTTAGGTCAAGAGGACCTTGAGATTGGAAGTACTTCCTCAACTTGGAAGTAAGGATTGTGTTATTAGACACAAGTGTTGGATATCATTGCTAAGGTGAGTACATGTGTTATTTCTGAGTACATAGTAAACCATGTTTTATGAATTGAAATGGTTTTAGAGTCTTTATTAGATAATTGTTTTTAAATAAAGAAAATATTGAATTGATAGAGTATGAATTGAATTGAAGTGTATTGTAATCGATTGTGTAGTTACCACTAGTATGATTGAGTTGTGATATGGGCTTTGACCCAAGTAGATGATTTGTTATGTGGTAGCTAATCAATTGGATCCTAGACAAACCACACAAGCTGGGGGAGTTAGTGACACCTACTTGGGGCGGTACCACCCCGCGCAAGAGTAGTGTGTCGAGAAATAGTTAACCCGGAAATCGGGTTAGAAATAGTCAACCCGGAAATCGGGGGAGATATAGTTAACCCGGAAACGGGGGAGTTTACCTAGTTAACCCATATCGGGGGAGTTGCTTCGGGGAGGCCCGTTACGTATGTGAATGGCTTATGGCAAGCCTTAGAGTTTGATTGACTATGTGCACTTTGATAATTATTTAATTCTTATTTTATTGTAAATTATTTTCTAACCGGGTCTAAAACCCATGTTTCTCAAGAGAGAATCTTGTCTCACTACTACGTTTATTTTGACTATGTACTCAGGTTCGGGAGCTAAAGATTAGGCGGCCCGTAGTTAGCATTTGGAAGGATTAGCTCGGTGTACTTATTTAGTTCTCTAAACTATAGTTTTGATATATTTGTAACACTAGTTTTGGTACTTTCTAATTATTCCAAATGTTTGAGTTAAACCATATTTTTAGATACTCGGTTTGTAAAGACATATATTTTACATTTTTAAAAGTTTTAAATTTGGTTGAAAAATCGGTGTGTTACAACTTGGTATCACAACATTAGTCTAAGTGAATTAGGTTGGTTACCCACCCTAGGCTTAGACTTTGTTTTTGGGACATTATGTTCTATAGGAAGTTAGGTTGACCTGAGAGGATTAGGGTTGACCATTGAGGGAATTGTTTTAAATCGAGCTATTCTTATGTTTAATTTTGACTTTTTAGTCAACTTATTAGATTCTAATTGAGTTGACATCTTATTATGGTAAGATAGCTAGATCGAGAAGTGGTCGATTGTTAGATGGAGAACAAGCTTCGAATTTGAATCAAGATGGGAATGGATTGGCCAATTCGGGTATCGGGAACAACCATACTCCGGTAACAATGGAGGCCATTCAATCCATGCTCACTAATATGAGAAATGTGATGCAACAAGATGTTAACCGGATCATAAATAATCGGATGAACTTAGGAGGTGATGATGATTAAAGGGAGGAAGAAGAACGTCTTTTTGAGGAAGAGAGTGAGGGAAGTGAAGATTCCCCTCAACTCACTAAGACTAAGTCAACGGGAAACACCAACCCGACCGAGAAGTCCTCCAATGGGGAAATTGGTGAAGAGAGAAAGATTGAACGTGAAGGGTGTTCTTACAAAACATTCCTTGCTTGTCGACCCGACTTCTATCTCGGGAGTACGGAACCGAAAGTGATGGTTCGTTGGATTCGAGAGACGGAACGTGTGCTTGAGAGTAGCAAGTGCAAAGAGGAAGACATGGTGACTTATGCCTCACGATTGTTTAAAGATGATGCTCTTACATGGTGGGACACCGTGTATGAAACTTTGGGAAAGAAAGCCATTTACAAGATGTCGTGGGATGAGTTCACTAGAAGACTCAAAGAGAAGTATTGTCCCGAAAGGGAGTTGGAAGAATTCTTGCACTTCAAGAAGGGCAATTTAACCTTGGATGAGTATACCAAGAAGTTCACGGGATACCTCCCGTTTGTGTCAAGTACTTACCCAACCGAACGTAGTCATGTGGTTCGGTTTGCTAATGGGTTACCATGGGAGTATGAACTCGAAGTGAAGAGGGCGACCACTCTTGATGAGGCGATCAATGTCGCCTGAAGAGTTGAGAAGGTTAGTAAAAGGAGAGTTCAAGATAGGTCGGTTGGTAATGAAAAGAGGAAATTTGAGAGTTTTTCGGGACCATCCAAGAAAAGCAAGTTTGCCCCGAGCGGGTCAAAACAAGGAAGTGTCGATGGATGTAGAAAATGTGGTAGGGACCACAAGGGAGAATGCAAGGCGGATTCCAATGGCTGTTTCAAGTGTGGTTATTTTGGCCACAAGGCTAAAGATTGCAAGGTTAAAAGCCTTGATGAGGTTCAATGTTACTCAAGTCATCAGAAGGGGCACTATAGCAATGTTTTCCCAAAGAAAGGGACCGAAACGTTGGTGTCAACCGCTCACAAGAAACCAGAGCCGTTGAAAGTCAAAGGGCGTGCCTTCCAACTCACGCAAGAAGAAGCCAAGGAGACTCATGATGTCGTCTCAGGTACCTTATTCATAAACTCCATACCCACATATGTATTGATTGATTCGGGTTCTACTTATTCTTTCGTGTCTCATGAATTTGGTGTTAAGTTTAAGGTTCCACTAGAGTTACTTGATGAATTGTATGAAATAGAACTAGCCGATGGGAAAACCTCTATGGTTCAACACATCTATAGAGATTGTGAATTAGAAATCGATAGTAAGAAGTTTAAGGTTAATTTGATGCCAATGGGGATTAAGGCTTTTGATGTAATTATCGGGATGGTTTGGTTGGGAATCCACCAAGCCAAGATTTTGTGTGGAAAGAAATTGGTGTCGATTAAGTCACCTGAAAATGAGAAAGTGTACATCTATGGGGAAAAGAGGCATCATATGCCAAACTTGTTAACCGCCATTAAGGCAAGAAAGTGTTTAGCGAAAGGTTGTACATCATTTATAGCTTATGTCTTAGACGGAAGAAAAGAGAAGAAGACGGTTGAGAATGTGAAGATAATTCGGGATTTTCCCGAAGTTTTTCCCGATGACTTAGCCGGTTTGCCACCGGAGAGACAAGTCGAGTTTCGAATTGATTTAGTTCCGGGGGCGACGCCGATTGCCCGAGCCCCGTATCATTTAGTCCAACCGAAATGAGAGAGTTGATGCCTCAACTCCAAGATTTGCTTGATAAGGGTTTTATTCGTCCTAGTTCGTCACCATGGGGTGCACCGGTTTTATTTGTGAAGAAGAAAGATGGTTCGATGAGAATGTGTATTGATTACCGAGAGCTTAACAAGATGACGATTAAGAACCGGTATCCTTTGCCAAGGATAGATGATTTGTTTGATCAACTTCAAGGAGCCGATTATTTCTCCAAGATTGATTTGAGATCGGGTTACCATCAAGTTCGTGTTAAGGAAGGTGATACCGAAAAGACGGCCTTTAGAACTCGTTATGGGCATTATGAATTTTTGGTTATGCCATTCGGTTTGACGAATGCCTCGGCTATCTTCATGGATCTCATGAATAGGGTTTGTAAACCATTCCTCGATAAATTTCTCATCGTGTTCATCGATGATATTCTCATTTTCTCCAAAACCGAAGAAGAACACGAAGAACACTTGAAGCAAACTCTAGAAGTTTTGAAATGGGAAAAGTTGTATGCAAAATTCTCAAAGTGTGAATTGTGGTTGCGGGAAGTTCAATTTCTTGGTCATGTAGTATCTCGAAGCGGGATAAAGGTTGACCCGTCTAAGATTGAAGCGGTGAAGAATTGGGAAGCACCAAAGACTCCAACCGAATTTAGAATTTTTTTCTTGGGTTAGCCGGTTATTACCGAAGGTTTATCGAAGATTTTTCCCGAGTGGCGGTCCCACTCACGAGGTTAACTAGAAAAGATGTGAAGTTTGAATGGGGGAAAAAGCAAGAGGATGATTTTGCTTTGTTGAAGGAGAAGTTGTGCAATGCACCGATCCTCACTCTACCCGATGGTATGGAAGACTTCGTGGTGTATAGTGACGCCTCGAATAAAGGTCTCGGTTGTGTTTTAATGCAAAGAGGTAAGGTGATAGCTTATGCTTCAAGACAATTAAAGAATGCGGAAGAAAGGTATACAACACATGATTTAGAATTGGTGGCGATCATTTTCGCCTTGAAGATTTGGAGGCATTACTTGTATGGTACAAGATGTATTTTGTACACGGATCACAAAAGTCTCAAGTATGTGTTTACACAAAAGGACTTAAGTATGAGACAAAGAAGGTGAATTGAGTTAATTAGTGACTATGATTGTGAAATCGTTTATCACGAGGGAAAGGCTAATGTGGTAACCGACGCCTTGAGTAGAAAAGTCTATGGGAAGCCGGTTAAGGCTAAGTTGATGCGGATTGATGTAGTATCTAGCTTTATTGAAAGTATAAAAACCGCACAAAAGGGAGTGATGGGAAAAGACGAGTATAGACAAGAGAGATTGGGAAAGAACCAAGTATTTGAAGAAAATGATCAAGGGTTAAAAACCGTGAATGGCCGAATTTGGGCTCCAAAATTCGGTGGAAACCGAAAGGTGTTGTTGAACGATGCTCACAAGTCCAAGTACTCGATTCATCCCGGAAGTAGATGGATTAATTAGTAGCTAGTTATGGATTATAACTAGATTTTGTAATGATATTGATGTTAGGTCAAGAGGACCTTGAGATTGGAAGTACTTCCTCAACTTGGAAGTAAGGATTGTGTTATTAGACACAAATGTTGGATAGCATTGCTAAGGTGAGTACATGTGATCTTTCTGAGTACATAGTAAACCCTGTTTTATGAATTGAAATGATTTTAGAGTCTTTATTAGATAATTGTTTTTAAATAAAGAAAAGATTGAATTGATAGAGTATGAATTGAATTGAAGTGTATTGTAATTGATTGTGTAGTTACCACTAGTATGATTGAGTTGTGATATGGGCTTTGACCCAAGTAGATGATTTGTTATGTGGTATCTAATCAATTGGATCCTTGACAACCCACACAAGTTGGGGGAGTTAGTGACACCTACTTGGGGCGGTACCACCCTGCGCAAGAGTAGTGTGTCGAGAAATAGTTAACCCGGAAATCGGGGGAGAAATAGTCAACCCGGAAATCGGGGGAGAAATAGCTAACCCGGAAACGGGGGAGTTTACCTAGTTAACCCATATCGGGGGAGTTGCTTCGGGGAGGCCCGTTGCGTATGGCAAGCCTTAGAGTTTGATTTACTATGTGCAATTTGATAAGTATTTAATTATTATTTTATTGCAAATTATTTTCTAACCGGGTCTAAAACTCATATTTCTCACGAGACAATCTTGTCTCACGTACTACGTTTATTTTGACTATGTACTCAGATTCGGGAGCTAAAGATTAGGCGGCCCGTAGTTAGCATTTGGAAGGATTAGCTCGGTGTACTTATTTAGTTCCCTAGACAATAGTTTTGATATATTTGTAACACCGATTTTGGTACTTTCTAATTATTCCAAACGTTTGAGTTAAACCATATTTTTAGATACTCGGTTTGTAAAGACATATATTTTACATTTTTAAAAGTTTTAAATTTGGTTGAAAAATCGGTGTGTTACATTATCTATCTTAAATGTTTTATATATACCCCTTATATAATTTGACACTTTTTATAACATCTTACTACATATAATACTTTTTAAAATATCTCATACAAAAATATTATAATAATTGACACTAAATATTATATAATTTATTTATTAACTAATAAAAATATAACAAAAAATTTATGTATAATATATCTAAAGTTTAAAATGAAAAACTATTAAACATAGAGTACTAAATAAGATAAATTTTGAAAGTACATTAAAAGGTTAGAGCATCTCCAATGATAGCTTTTTCTAAAGCTTATTACTATTACAATAAGTCTTTGAAAGACTTTTTACCATTGGAATACCTAGCTTTTTGAAAAGCTTAGTAGAAAAAAAGTCTTTGAATAAGCTTTTAAAAAAGCTAGTTATTCCAATGGGTAAAAAGTCATCTAAAGACTTATTCAAATAGTAATAAACTTTTAAAAAAGCTACCATTGGAGATGCTCTAATGGACACAAATATTTAGGAAATAGTTAGTGGTGGGGTCCAAGATGATATTTTTTTTATTAAAATATAAGGTTTCTTGGAGAGATAAAGTGTTTTTAGAAGATAATTAGTGATGGGGTCCATAGTTTTAATATTATTTTATTAAGTGGTCCCTCACCATTTGAGAAATTAGAACTTTTTTGTGGGACAAAATTTAGAGGGGAAATGTGAACTTTTTTTGTGGGACGGAGGGAGTATAAAAAAGTTAATTTCGGGTTAACTGCATTCATCAATCCGTGGAATGAAAATCGTCATGCATATCCCCTCCAATAGACATCCATATCCGCTTCATATCCGATATTCACTCATTTAACATCATCCATATCCACCACTGTTGGACCGGATCGGGTGGATGATCATCAGGTGGGATGATAGTTTCCATCCCTACTCTCTACTCAGAAGCAGTCTGACAGATAAGATCCAGAATCACCAAACTCAGAATGTGCAATTACCGAATCCGGGAACTCGGATTCACAGTGTGTATCGGGCAAAGAATTGAATAACTGGACACATGACACGTTTTTGTGTTGAATCTAGAACCTTTGAATCCGGAAACCTTGTTTTTGAAAACCCAGAAAAAGTACATTAGAAGCGTTAATGACTTAATGTTCTCCAAATGTACATTATTTTGGCAAATGATTCTAGTAAATTCTACTTCCTTCAATTCAAAATAAGTGACACACTTTTCTTTTTGGGGGGATTCAAAATATATGACACGCGTTGAAAAATACCTTATTTGGCAAAAAAAAATAAAATAGTATGACTCATACCCATAAATTATATATTTTAACAAAGTGAAACTACCCCGTTACCCTTACTTTTTACTTTTAAAAATCATTAACCTCATTTTATTCAAAAAGTGTGGGACCCGTTGAGAGTCCTAATGAAGCTAGAATCAAGCTAATCCATGAAGATATGAGTGAGATTGAAGAATTTGTGTGTGTGTGTTCTTGGTGTTTTAGTAGGTGTAATTGAAAGAGAATGGAGATGGATGAATAGCTTTCAATACTGTATTTCTGTAAAGTGTGGGAAAGCTTACATTGTAAGTCAAACATACATTCTTTTATACTCCTACCACTTAACAAGGTAAATGTTAACTAACGGACTTAAAGGTCAAAACTATTACAATAACGGCCCTAACATTATTACAATAATGATCCTAACAATCTCCCCCTTTTTGATCTTTCATAAATCATCCCAGTCTTCAGACTCCAGATTCTTCTCATAATCTGTCTTTGGCAAGAAAATGTTTTTCTGAATTTCAATAGCAAAACATTTCAGAAATCTGGAAGTTTAAGATACTCAAAGAAGATATGTTTTTCGTTGATACTGTTTGAGTGAGGAAATCCTATAACTAATTTACTAAAGATTTGAAAATTTTGGGAAAGGGAATATCAGTTAAGTAAGGATTTGACTGGGTTTTCAGATAATGGAGAGGTTGTTTTTGGAATTTTGTGGTAGAGGATTATATTGAGGATAGAATGATAATGTTTTTGAATGGTTTGTCTGTCAAAGTTTTGGATGTGTTTGTTTGTTTCGGTAAGAATGATTTGAAAGTCAAAAGTTTTGAATATGTATGTATGTATGTTTAGTATGTATGGAAAAATGATATGTACATTTAGGATTTGAATGAATGTGGATAATTTGTATTTGATATGGAACAAAAGATTTGTACAGTTAAGCTTTTGTACGGATAATGAATGTTATGGAATTTTAGAAAGAATGGTTTAAACGGTTAAGCTTTTGAATGTATGTGGTTGTTACGGAATTTGGAATTTTGGATTGATATGAATGTTTTGTAGTTTGGACAGAAAGATTTATACGATTAAGTTTCAGTTTGAAATGGTTGAATTTTTAATGTCATGGTTGAGATTTTTGAGAGAGATTTCTGTAGATATGTCGATTTCTTCTTCTTCTTCTTCTTCACTTGTCTTTCTTTTTAAACTTCGTTAATCACTTTCTCTTCCTCTGAATTTCTTGATATATACTATATCTGATTTTACCGATAATTTGAGTACATTCGACATGAATTTTCTTCGTTGATGAGATATTTGTGGTTCTTCTTAAAGGTGTACATTTCTTGCTCATTTATATCTTGCTCATTTATTTCTTGCTCATTTATATCTTGCTCATTTATTTCTTGCTCATTTCTCCCCCTCATGAGGATCATGAAAAGGAGCCTCATGTTAATGATGAAGATATGCTTTGTGGAAACGGAGAGAGGAAATTGTATGTCTTTATAATACGAGAGCCAAGATAGGATAGTTGTACGGTGCAATTCGGAATCGAGAACCAGTAACAAGTAGTACTCGTGAAGTATCCAGCTAAAATTGATTTTCCAGAATCTTTGAGAAAAATATTTGAAAAATAGAGAATAACAGTGTCAAGAATCACCTGAAGTCATAAACAAATGCAATCTTTACTGAAGAACTTCAGTAAAGAGATCGACGAATTTGACAGACAGGATGATTGAAGACATTGTTAAGCAAATATTTGAGGTTTAAAAGAAATCAATTTGAAGTGGATTAAAGATCAGTGCACAAAGACGATTTTGTGTGTGAGATCATATGAATAATTCAGAATCTAATCTGAACAATTTGGAGAAAAATTAAAATACATTCTCCATTGATATATGTTTGTAATAAAAATTGTTTGAAAAGTGGTAAGAACAATCAATCCAAGAAGTTGTTATAAACATATTCAATCAGTACTAATCGAAATTAGTAAAGAGAACGACGAATTTAAAAACAGCTTATGTTGAGTGCTACAAACAGATATTTGGAAATTCTTTAAAAATTGTGCAAAATCAGAAAAATGATTTGAAAAATTATGTCAGCAGCGCAAGAGAAAAAAGTTGGTCATAAACAGATGCAATCTTTACTAATGAGATTAGTAAAGAGATCGACGAATTTGACCAAAATTTATATCCTACGTAACTAACACATGATTTGAGTAAAAAAAAATATAACAGTTAAGATTGAGTTGTGCTAAAGTTGTAGCAACAACGAAACTCAAAATGTTGAATTTAGTAGAAAATTTTGAGTTTCACAGGAATATGAAAAATCAGAGTGTGATGTCAACAATGCAAGAGACAAAAAGGTGTCATAAACAGATGCAATCTTTACTAACTAAAGTGGTAAAGAGATCGACAAATTTGACAACAGTTCGTATCCTACATTGGTAACATATGAGTTTAAGTAAAAATTTTGAATATAGTGTGAAGTTGTGCCAACGGTATGACAACAACGAAACTCAAATAGATTTTGAAAGATATTGAGTTTAAGTTTGAAAACAAAACTGAGGAGATGATGTCATCAACGCAAGAGACAAAAGTATGTCATATACAGATGCAATCAATACTAATCGAAACTAGTAGAGAGATCGACGAATTTGACAAAAATTTGTATCCTATGTAGACAACATATAAGTGAGGAAAACATTTTTGAACTAAAATAATGAAACACAATTGAACAAATTTTGAAAATATTGAGATTGAGTTTCTGAAAAATTTGAATAATGAATAAAAATGGGTTAACAAGGAGTATGCTCCCCCTTTACAGATGAAGTTTCATAAAAATGCTCCCCCTTGACGAATGAATGTCAATTTTCTCCCCCTTAACAAGTGAATATTGATTTTCTCCCCATCAACCAATTAAGAGTTATTTGCTCCCCCTCAACCAATGAAATTATTGAGGTACGGGTTTCAAGCGAATTTACTTGAAAGCCATTTCTTTTAAAAACGGGTCATACACTGAATTGTGTAAGAGCCATTATTTAATGAAAGATAAAACGGTTTAAGCTTTTAGATTTAGCATACCAAGTTTAGACACAAGAAAATTAAAGCGTTTTTCGTCTAAAGCCTTGGTAAACAAATCAGCTAATTGATAATCAGTGGAAACGAAGTACAATTCCACATTACCTTGTTCAACATGATCCTTTATAAAATGATATCGAAGATCAATATGTTTAGTTTTGAAATGTTAAACAGGATTGCATGAAATTGCAATTGCACTTCGTGAATCACAATATAAAGGAATACGGCTGTATAGAAAGCCATAATCTTTTAATTGTGATTGCATCCAAATTACCTGGGATAAGCAGCTTGCAGCAGCAACGTATTCTGCTTATGCAGTGGATAATTAGTGCCGAAGACTTAAATATGTCGAACAATATACCAGATCGATTGAATCTATTAATGATCGATTAAATTTGATTCATGGAATTGAGTCTGAACAAACAATCTATTTCTAATTACGGAATTGAATTTGATTTACAGAATTGAATTTGATTTACGGAATTTGATTTACGGAGTTGGGTGTCGTATGTCTGTGATTTGATCGAATCAAAGATCGATTTCGTTTTTGAAATCAACTGGTGAATTCGAAAATCAATTGAACAATTTAAAGATCGATTGCTGGTGTCGTTTTTGATTGAATCAATTGAAGATTGAGGCTGATTTAATTGAAGAACAGAAGTCGAACCTGTTATTGAAGTTTACGAAGAATAGGCCGAACTTGTATATACTGAACTTGGGCCGAACTTCACTTAAACAACTTGGGCCGAACTTAAACATCGGGCCGAACTACTCAACCAGTTTGCTTGGGCCGAACTTCTCAAAGGGTTTGCTCGGGCCGAACTTCTCAACCAGATTGCTTGGGCCGAAGTGAATAGAAGTTCGATATGGGCCGAGGAGTTTAGTAGTTCGGGCCGAACTTGTTGGGCCGAGGAACTACTTCGGGCCGAACTACACATTAGAACTTCGGGCCGAAGTTGTTCATCAACGTTCTTGAAGCCGAAGTCGACGAACGAACAGTACGCTACTTTTCTTCTCTATTTCGATCGGATTTTTCTTAATACTCCATCGATTTGAGTGATTCTTTTTGCTAATTACTCGAAATCCAATTGCTAACACTTTGATCCGATCACTTTCTTCAATCCATAAGACAATAGCTTCAATTCTTCGATTTTCAGTAAGTTTTTCAACTTTTTCACTTTTTCACCAAAATCACAAAATTGAAGTAATCTGTTAACGGAATGGATCGATTTTTGATTCTATTTTGATTAGAATCGAAGGAGAAACATGATTCTTCAATAAAATCTTCAATTCCAACGAAAAATTTACAACATTAAATTTCTCATGACGAACGAACTTTTCTTCAAACTTTTTCAGATCTTGATCATTTTAGCTCGATTTTGGATCTTCTCACAGAGAGATTTCGCTCTGATACCAATTGAGAGTCCTAATGAAGTTAGAATCAAGCTAATCCATGAAGATATGAGTGAGATTGAAGAATTTGGGTGTGTGTGTTCTTGGTGTTTTAGTAGGTGTAATTGAGAGAGAATGGAGATGGATGAACAGCTTTCAATATTGTATTTCTGTAAAGTGTGGGAAAGCTTACATTGTAAGTCAAACATACATCCTTTTATACTCCTACCACTTAACAAGGTAAATGTTAACTAACGGACTTAAAGGTCAAAACTATTACAATAACGGTCCTAACATTATTACAATAATGGTCCTAACACTCATTCCCCACCAACCATCCAATTAATCAAATTTAATTGTCATTATGATTTATTGTTTCAAAAATCGAGAAAGTCAAAATGTGTCACTTATTTTGAATCAGAGAAAGTATAATTTTTTAGAAGGAATTTTCAATTTAAAATAATCAAAAGGATAACCTAAGAAAGATCTCCCCTCCGAAATAATATTTCCTACAGCCGTCGTTCATTTGCTTTACAATCGCGACTGCCTTTGTTTTTCCTACACCTTTTCCTTTATTTTCTTTTATTACTATCCACTTTGATTTAATCAGTAAACATAAGAAGAGATTATTTGTTTATTAATTATTTGGAGTCATTCAATCTACACGTTGTTTTTTCAAATGGTGTAATCAAATTAATTACTCAAAAACAATTTATTGGCTACATAAATCAAATTGAAGAAATAAAAAAAGCAACCACATGGATTTGGAGATGATAGGCGTGATGAATAAAGTTTGGGTTCACCCGATGTTTATTACCTCTTTAAAGTATAAGAGACGAAGCCTTAGAGGAGATTATGGAAGAGCAAAAAGCGCAATAGGCATACCGAAAGGTATTAAAAAGCATGAAAAAAAATTAATAAACGAAGTTCCACCTACCCAACTCACGCCACCCCTCCCTCTCATCTCCAAAGGGGCGGCGGCATCCAACTGGCGGCTCAACTGGCGAGGGCGTGGTAATGGTGGGAATGGCGCCAATTGAGGGATTGCCAAAAGTGGCGCTCCGGTTGAGAGCAGTCTAAGACCGCTCCCAATGGTGCACCCAACCGACGCCGTCAGTTGCTACCAACTTAACGTCACGTCAGCAGACACACTAACTAACATTAAACTGACGTACTCATGCCAATAAAACCACTTCCCTTCAATTTTTTGGGACTCACCATTACAAAACACACACAAAATACCCCTTTGGGCCCCACCATCACCCACTGATCTCTCCCTCAACCCCGTCTCCAAACTGGCGAGAAGCAACTGGCGGAATCAACTGGCAGAACCATTGGCACCAACTGATACCGCCAGTTGAAAGAAATTGAAAATGACGGATGCCGTTGGCATTAGTCTAAATGAACATGTGGGCAAAATGGAATTCTAGTGTAATTGCATATATAGTGGGATATTCAAATGACTTACGTCATTATAAGCCATTCTTCATTCTCCCCAACCAATTTGGGATGGATATTTCATAAATAGACATGTACAAACATATATCGTATATACTCAAAGGCCTATAAAGAGATCAAATTTTTTCTTTAAAACGATGGCACCAATCTTTCAAAAATCATGACCAATTATGTTTATGGCAATTCATATTACTTCAATAGCATCTTCTAGTGGAAATGTGTTGTTTACGAGGAAAATGTATCCGCGCTTCGCGGCGGGTTTGTAAGGATACAAATCATAATTATAAACTAATATTTTTATATACATTTTCTAAAAAGAAAAACCTAATTTATGAATATTTGTTGGATAGTTAAATAAAAATGTTTTTTGAAATTAACTGAAAGTATACCAAATATAGAGTTAATTACACAAATGGTCCTTTAAGTCTGTATCATATTACAATTTTGGTTCTTTAGTTTCAAAAATTACACCGATAGTCCTTATTTTTGAAACATTTTACACCGATAGTCCTTTAGATCAAACGATGTCAAGTTTTCAAGTTAAGTTAGCTCGTATATTTGTCATTTCCCATTTAATTTTTATGAAAATAAAAACCAAAATATATGTACAACATTTTATGCATTGTGTCCACCACACCCACCCAACCCATCTCTCTGCTTCTCCTATCCTACTCTTCTTCCTTCCTTTTCACCGGAAAGCCGCCAGCACCACCAAACCTACCACCTGCGCCGCCGCCCCAAACAGATCCAGAAAAGAGAGAGAAGAAAACTTGATATGTTTGCTGAGTTTGATCAGCTCATAAGCTTGCTTCAAGAATTTAAAGACAGAGAAAGCTAAATTGCAAGGTGAACTAAACGATTTTAAACCAAAAAAAAAATCTTAAAACTTTAGAGCTCGAAAAGGTGGTTGAATCAAAGACTAGTAAAATTGATGCTCTTAAAAGTAAATTGATTTATTGGAATCTGAAAACACTAGTTTATCTGAGCTGGTTGAGATGAAATCAGATCTGCACGCGACTTCTATTTCATCTCAATCGGAAGAAAAGCTGACAAACGAGATCTATTTCTTCTCAAAAACACATGTGCTTCTGGATCGATTCCCAGTCACCGCCACCATCTGCAACAACAACCGCATGTCTTTCTGGATCGATTCAAGTCACCACTACTAAAGTCGCCGACTCTCTCTCCATGTATCTCGTCTTCTCTCTCTTCGACTCTCTCTTTTCTGGATTGATTTAGGGCTGCGGTGGGTTTGGCGGCTTTCCAGTGAAGGCTGGAAGAAGAGCAGGAGAGGGGAAGAAGAGAGATGTGTGGGTGTACATAATGCATGGAAAGTTGTACATGTGCTTTAGTTTTTTATGAAAATAAATAAATAAATAGCAAATGACAAAAATACACTCAGGTGCATTGCACATGAACTTAATAGAAAAACTTAACATCGTTTGGCTTAAATGACTATCGGTGAAAAAAGTTTCAAAAATAAAGATCATCGGTGTAATTTTTGAAACTAAAAGACTAAAATTGTAATATGATATAAACTTAAAGGACCATTTGGGTAATTAACTCCCAAATATATTTAAAGTCTCCCGTCGCCGTCATTGCTTTTGTTGGACTTCCCCTCACCGCCAATGCTTCTCCCAGACTTTCCCTACATCAAAACAGACCCAAAAAAGCTTTTCTTTTACTGCATATTTGTGATAGCTACACTGCAAAACAGGTTGTTAAGTGTTAACGACATCTTCAACATAACAGAAGTTTAAAAGCATCGCGAAAATCCAAATGGGCGGGTCGGGCCCCGCGCGGAGGGGTGGGGGTGGACTACAAATCCAAATGGTTCGGGTAAAAAAAGGCGACCTTAACCCTAAGGTTAATCTGCTCACCATGCTAAACTCATAATTAAAAAAATAATTACTTTATTAATATATTTTTAAAAGTTGAGCAATGTATATATAGAATTGAACTGATGAAGATCAAAAATCAATTGAGCAAGATCTTCAATGGTGCAAATATCATGATTTGGTGGTGGGGAAATCCGAAAATTATAATGTTACACCAAAACGCCCTGATGCTACCTGAAATATTATAATAACAATGCATCAGAAAATGTATAAATCCAGAAGCATGATCAAGCACAATTATTATTATGTTGTATTTCTCAGTTTTCAACTTGTTCCTAAACAACCTTTAGTAATAGTATGGATTATATCTTTCTTGTTGATCAAAATTCTAATCTGTTCTAGAAGCATGATCAAGCACAATTGTTATTGCGTTCGAATTATCCAAACTTGATATAATATAGACATAAAGTTCTAGTACATATAATATTTAACCAACTCTACAACTAAGGCCCAATTAATCAAGATTAATGGTAATGTCTTCATCGATACGTCTATTATCTCTCATTGGCAGCTCCATCACGCCCGTATTATAAACCAAACGGCCAAACAACGAAGTAATACTTTTAGAATGCTACCGTCTTTATTATCATTAGGGTGAGCATTTGGACCGAAAAAACCGAACCGAACCAAAACCGATAACATGTTATCAGTTCGGTTTCGGTTTTGAAAATTCATGGTTTTCGGTTTTCATGGTTTTGGTTTGGTTCGGTTTACGGAAAATGATGAACATTTGGCCTAAAAAAGCCGAACCAAAAACCGACCGAAACCGAACCGAACCAAAACCGATAACATGTTATCGGTTCGGTTTCAAGAATTCATCGTTATTGGTTTCGGTTCGGTTTTTGGAGCGAGCTCACCCTTAATTATCATCAATCACTTTGTCAAAGTTGAAAAAAACAGAGCAAACATTTTAATTTGATATAAAGGTACCATTTTTTAGCATGATAGAAGAAAGACAAAATAATGAAACAATGCTACATGGTCCCGAACATTACCAGTATAAATGGGTATTATCTGCGTGCACTTTTTTGTCTTACGGACGATAAAAAAATTGAACCACCAACTGACCCGACAATATGGAAGAAATAAAAATGATCTCGTTTGAGCATGTAATGCAAAAAGTAGCTCTAATTAACGAATCCACATGTGACAGGTCCATAAAATCAAAATTCACTGAATCCCTGGACTCTTTAACATAAGGACAACATTAGTTAGTTGGATCTCTGGGACTTTATTATCATTAAAACAAGTATATGAACAATTTGTAACGATTTCATCCAGGTTATAACATTTCATCTTCACATACCCTGGACTCATCATATACTTTACACCATCAGTTGTTAACGATGTTTATGCGTAGTAGCAAGCACCACTTTTATTGCCCCTTCATGAGTCGGTTCAAATAGTCTCCCATGAAGCTCGGTTGGCAGATTTGGATAAATCAGGCAAATGATTAACTATGGTATTTTACAACGTGTTCTAAGTTTAAGAATCTCCTCAATTGTTTGTTAGGAACACCAATATGTCACCATCTCCAAGTGGTAGAGTGACATGAATCTCAAGCACCCTAAAAACAGCAACATTTTTAAATTTATTGTGCAAGCTTCAAATATAATAACATGACCAACAATGGATTTTACACATCATCACATAGTTCAATTCAATAAATGCAAGGTCTAAACGTTTGTTATTAATTCTAATTCTATAATTTGCAATCAATTAAAATTCATCTCAAGTAAAAAGTAATCTGATTTTATAACATGTAAAGCTTCCAACTTTACACCAGATTTCATCTTTTAAAACAAACCCTAAAATCGATCAATACTATTCGCTATCGTCAATCAAACCCTAGAAACCAAAAAATAGCACATTCATGGTTGAAGATTGATAAATTATATGTAATAATGAAAACCGACATGAGATTAAAGATGAAGATAATGGCATTTACCTCTTAAACGAAGAAAGAAGAAGTATGAAGATGATAAAGTGATGTCGATCAGCTGGTCTCCACCCACCCTTAGAAGCTGTCGTCAGCCCTAACCACACCGACGACATCACTACACCAAGCCCCCCGGCGACTGCCACATCGTCCCCACCATTGCCCTCATCGCAAACTTCAATTTCGGGTATCAAATCCAAGAAGAAAGAATGAATCTTTGATAAAGAGATTTCATAGAAGAGTATTTCATTATCGTGCCCTAGAAAATGAGGAAATGGGCAAGATGAGAAAAGGAAGGGGTAAAATCTCTCTTCATGTACCGTGGATGAGCAGTAAAATTTCTCCCTAGGAAATGTTGACAGTTTGATAAATATTTTTTATAATGTTTGTTTTATAAACAATTTATTTTTTATTTTATATACATGGATAGTTTATTTATTTATAAAATGATGTTTTTTACAAAACAATATTTTATATAATGCTATTAATATGTTAATTTATAAATATGATATACATATTTGTAAACACACGACTAAACACAGAAATATACTCTTTAATATAAACAGTGCATAGTATACAATTTTATATCAAAAAAAGATAATTTTATTGATAAGCTTTATATGGCATACACTTGCATTTTATTGATAAGCTTTATATGGCAACACTTGCACTTCCTAAACATAACTATTTCTAGTTTCTTATTTTTTTATTTTAGATAGAAAGTGCTTACATCACCGATTTAAACACACATACTCATAATATGATCAACAATTGATACACAAATTTGGGTTTGATCCAAGATATCAGACCTTAATTTGGAGTGAACTTAAAGGCTTTGATATCTTCTATCAATTTTGCTAAATTATTGAAAGAAGATCCACCTTCTTGAACAGCCTGCTTAGCTTTCAAAGATAACTCTTTTATGTTGGTTCTTACGCTTTCGGATATCACTAAATCGTCGGTTAATTTCCTAACGGCTTCTATTATGTTACCCTTTTCGATTATCGGACTAACAATATCAAAACTTGGGTTCCAAACCTCCGCCCCAACCGCCACCCCTATCCCTAAAACCTCCACCAACTTCTCGTTAAAAAAATGCTCAGCCGTCAACGGCCACGTCAGCATCGGCACGCCGGCAACAACGGCTTCAAGCACTGAATTCCAACCACAGTGAGTCATAAACCCACCGAGCGCCGGGTGGTTTAGAATCTTCACTTGTGGGGCCCACCCGGTTATGATGAAACCCTTGTTTTCTCTCGTAATCCTCTCTTCCACCTCTTTCGTGAGCCCGTCGATACCTTCATCGCCGCTCGACCTCACGACCCAAATAAATGGCTGCTTACATTCTTCCAACGCCAATGCGATT
The DNA here is from genome assembly GCA_963853835.1 of Calendula officinalis. NCBI lineage: Eukaryota > Viridiplantae > Streptophyta > Magnoliopsida > Asterales > Asteraceae > Calendula > Calendula officinalis. The sequence continues at coordinate 75,564,033 of OY970823.1, read as the reverse complement.
TCGTTAATCTGAGCTGGCGGGAAATTCGCCATGCTCCCGAAACAAACATATATCACAAATTTCGGGTTTTGGCTGTCGAGCCAGCTCACACAAGGGTGCTTCTCAGATGTATCGCCGCCTTTCGAATCCACTTTGTTGAAAAACTGAAAAAGCGGACCAATATGGAAACTTTTTCGACCTTTAATCTTCTCGATGTGGTCGGCGTAAGCCGGTTCGAGTTCGTAAAACGTGTTGTGGACCAAACCGAAACTTTTTACCTCGGATTGGTGAAACGTATCGTACAAGTCTCCAAATCCGGTTTTAGTTATGAGATGTTCCGGCATTTGAGACCTTTTCACCGTGATTTTATCCGGTAAACCGGGAACCACAAAGCTCTCGGATTCTGACTCCACGTTCGCGTGAGGCGCGTGGGTTTTAAAACTACGGAACATAGAGTGGTAAAGGAAACTTTCGGGGTAAAACATGAGTCTCGGGATCTTGAGTTCCTCCGCAAGGACGGCGGTCCACGGGAAGAACTTGTCGGAAAAGATGCAATCCGGAGCAAGATCCCGGATTACTTGCTCCATTGTTGGTCTGAGCATCATCATACCATGAAAGACTAATCCCGCTGTTGCCGTAGAAGAGGCTGAGCTTGTATTCTCTACTCCGACCGGCAGCCCAACTCGCGACGCCGGAAACTCCATGGTCTTGACGGAAACGGGATGACCGTCGGCAGCATCACGGTCAACGGAGGATTGAAATATGGCGGCGTTGTGGACGGTGGTGACGATGGTTGACCGAACGCCACGTGCGGCAAAGAGCCTGGCTACGTGGGATAGTGGGACGATGTGGCTGGTGGCGAAAAATGGAAGGAAGACAACGTGGAAGTTGCTGTCGTCGGTATCCATGACGGCCGGAAGTCTATTTTTGCTAGGACGATGTGTCCTTATCCTTTTCACTACTTACTTTGTGGACAACGTTTATTTCCCTACCATCTTCGACTTATATAATGTAAGTCCAAGTTTATTGTTTTGAATATTTCGGAATTCACCTAACAAAAATTCTACTACATCCATCCGTATTAAAATAAGTGATAAACTTTTTTATTTAATGACTAATCAAAATAAGTGATATATTTTTGAAACTTATCTTATTTAGTAAAAAATAGAATTTTTCTCCACTAATTATACATTTTAATAAAATGAAATTACTCTTTTACTTTTAATTTTAGTTTTAACAATCATTAATATCACTTTATTTAAAAGAAATGAGACTCATTCTTAACTAATATCCATTTTAATTTATCTGAAATTATTTTTTAATATTTTGTTTAAAAAACTTTAATTTTTCAAATGTATCACTTATTTTGTTACAGAGATAGTATATATGGAATAAATAATGTTATTTATAGAGTGCGTAGAATATCGATGGGGGTGGGGTGAGTGTCGGGATTGAAACAATACCAAGTGAAATAAGAAGTTTTTTTGTGGGACGGATGTAGTACTTTATAATACTCCCTTCATCCTACAAAAAAAAAAATCCACATTTCTCTCGGACATAAGCTTTTAGGAGATAGTTAGTGGTGGGTCTTAGGTAATACTTTTAACTAAAATATAAGGTTAGATTGAAGAGAGAAAGTGTTTAGTGGTGAAATTATCGGTAATAATATTATTTTATTAAGTGGACCTCCAAAAACAGAAAAATGTGAACTTTTTTGTAGGATAAAATTTTAAGAAGAAATGTAAATTTTTATGTAGAACGGAGTATGTATCTTTACAAATCTAAAGCTAAACACATATGCATCTCTTGTAAATAATACTCCCTCCGTCCCTAAATAAAGTTCCCATTTGTCTTGGTCACAATATTTAAGGAAAAAGTTAGTGGTGGGGTTGTTGGTATTAAATTTGATTAAAATATAAAGTTGGTTTGGAGAGAGAATGATAGTAAGTGGATAGTTAGTAGTGGGGTCCATGGTAATTATATTATTTTATTAAGTGGACCCCATCAACTTGTGAAATGAGAACTTTATTTAGGGATAAAAATTCAAGGTGAAATATGAACTTTATTTAGGGACGGAGGGAGTACATAATTACATAGTATACAATTTTATTTCGAAAAAAGAGAATTTTATTGATAAGCTTTATTATATGGCATACACTTGCACTTCCTAAACATAACTATTTTTAGTTTCTTATTTTTTATTTTAAACAGATCCTAAACATAACTATTTTTAGTTTCTTATTTTTTATTTTAAACAGAACTTGTAAGCAGATGCAAGTATCAAGTATGTGCTTACATTACACATTTAAACACACAAACTCGTAATGTGATCAACAATTGATACACAAATTTGGGTTTGATCCCAAGATATCAAGCCTTAATTTGGAGCGAACTTAAAGGCTTTGATATCTTCTATCAATTCCGCTAAATTATTGAAAGAAGATCCACCTTCTTGAACAACTAGCTTAGCTTTCACAGATAACTCTTTTATGTTGCTTCTAACGCTTTCGGATATTGCTAAATCGTCGGTTAATTTCCTAACCGCTTCTATTATGTTACCTTTTCCGATTATCGGACTCACAATATCAAAACTCGGGTTCCAAACCTCGGCCCCAACCGCCACTCCGATCCCTAAAACCTCCACCAACTTCTCATTAAAAAAATGCTCTGCGGTCAACGGCCAAGTCAGCATCGGGACGCCTGCGACCACGGATTCAAGCACCGAGTTCCAACCACAATGACTCATAAACCCGCCGAGTGCCGGATGGTTTAGAATCGTGACTTGTGGGGCCCACCCGGTTATGATCAAACTCTTGTTTTCTCTCGTAATCCGCTCTTCGACCTCTTTCGTAAGCCCGTCGTCTCCACTCGACCTCACAACCCAAACAAACGGCTGCTTACATTCCTCCAATGCCAACGCGATTTCGTTAATCTGAGCTGGCGGGAAATTTGCCATGCTCCCAAAACAAACGTATATCACGGATTTCGGTTTTTGATCGTCGAGCCAGCTCACACAAGGGTGCTTTTCGGATGCACCGCCGCCTTTTGAGTCCTCGTTGAAAAATTGAAAAAGCGGACCGATGTGCCAACTCTTTCGACCTTTAGTCTTCTCGATGTGATCAGCATAAGCCGGTTCTAGTTCGTAAAACGTGTTGTGGACCAAACCGAAACTTTTTCCCTCCGATTGGTAAAACGTGTCATACAATTCTCCGTATCCGGTTTTGGTTTTGAGGTGTTCCGGCATTTGAGACTTTTTCATCGTGATTTTATCCGGTAAACCGGGAACTACAAAGCTTTCGGATTCTGATCCCACGTTCGCGTGAGGCGCGTGGGTTTTAAAACTGCGGAACATAGAGTGGTAAAGGAAACTTTCCGGGTAAAACAGGAGTCTCGGGATCTTGAGTTCTTCCGCAAGGACGACGGTCCACGGGAAGAACTTGTCGGAAAAGATGCAGTCCGGAGCAAGATCTCGGATTACTTGCTCCATTGTTGGTTTGAGCATCATCATACCATGAAAGACTAATCCCGCTGTTGCTGTAGAAGAGGCTGAGCTTGTATTCTCTACTCCGACCGGCAGCCCAACTCGCGACGCCGGAAACTCCATGGTGGTCACGGAAATGGGATGACCGTCGGCAGCATCACGATCAACGGACGTTTGAAATATGGCGGCATTGTGGACGGTGGTGACGATGGTTGACCGAACGCCACGAGCGGCGAAGAGCCTGGCTACATGCACTAGTGGGACGATGTGGCTGGTAGCGAAAAATGGAAGGAAGACGACGTGAAAGTTGTTGCCGCCGGTAACCATGATGACCGGAAGTCTGTTTTTGGTCGGACGGTGTTTTTCTTATCCTTTTCACTACTTTCTCTGTGGATGACGTTTATTTCCTTACCAACTTGGACTTAAATAGTGCAAGTCCGAGATTTTTGGAGTGTAACTAAAAAATATTCTACTTCCTCCGATTCAAAATAAGTGATACACTTGGGGTTTCATGGTTTTTGAGGCAAAAGAATATAATGATGGTTAAATTAGATTAATTGGATGGTTAGTGGGGAATGGGTCCCACACATTTTGAATAAAGTAAGGTTAATGATGTTTAAAAGTAAAAAGTAAGGATAAATGGGTCATTTTACTTTGTTAAAGTAGATAGTTAGTGGGTATGAGTCCCATTTTTTTTGCCAAATAAGGAAACTTTTCAAAGTGTATCACTTATTTTGAATCACCCAAAAGGGAAAGTGTATCACTTATTTTGAATCGGATGACGTATTTGAAATAAAATAAGGTTCCATTTAGAGTTAGTTGTTGAGTGTGGTTTGGGGAGGTGGGGTTTTTTAAAAATAGTTTTATCCAACTAACCCGTTTTTGAGTAAAATATGTTCACGTTGTATTTTAACTTTATGAAAAATTAGAAATCTCTATATTTAATTTATGGGATTTGCTAACCATTGCCCTTAGGGCAATGGTTAAGAAAGGATAAAGTGATTTTTGTACAATTAATTATGCATAACTAATCAAAGGTGGTTATTAAAATGCATGAGGGTGGTTTTTATTAGTTAATGTACAATGATTTAAAGCCAATAAAAATTTCTTAAACAATGCCCTAAGGGCAATGGTTAGCATTTTCCTTAATTTATATATACAATTTAGAAGACAACAAATTATCTATAATTAAATTTTAAAAAACACGTTTAATTAAGGAGGTTTTTTTAAATATGGAAAGCAGAGACCCATTTTTTTTTTTTTTTTTTTAATTTAAAGGCAAGAATGATTTCCAACTTTTCTTTTAAGGCTCTATGGGCACCACATGTGGTGGTGAGGTTTTCTGCCACATCATCACCACACCACATCATTTAGTGGAAATACCCACCACACCATACCACACCATTTTATTTTACATCTCATCATTTCATTTCCATTTATTTTACACACAACTAATATTTTTTATAATTTAAAATTACATTACATTAAATAAAATTAAAATGACAATACTTTAAATTAAAATGAAAATACTAGAAATTAAATATTAAATTAAAAATTACAATAATTAAAATAAATTATTACTCTTCATCGTCTTCATCGTCGGCATGTGTGTTGTTGTAGAGATGGTCCGCCAAGTCCCGTCGAAGTCGTTCGTGTGTTGTTTCGTCTCGAATGTCGACAACCCTGTGCAAATATTATGCACTTCCCGGTACATACAAAGCATGTTGGGGACCGTCCGACACATATGGAGAAATCATCCGACCTTTATCTTCGACAACCATATTATGCATTACAACACATGCATACAAAATATATCTTAATCTTTCAAGGTCATATGAACGGGCCGTGTTTTTGACAATGTGTCACTTCGCCTTTAAAACTCCAAAAGCCTGTTCCACATCCTTACGTGCGGATTCTTGTTTTTTGGTAAACAAGACCTCTTTTGGATCAACTGGATGTCGGTAGGCTTTGACAAACGTCGCATGTCGAGGATATATACCATCGGTAAGGAAATAACCGAATCTATATGGATTACCATTCACCGTAAAAGGAGCATCGGGTGCCTTTCCTGATAACAAGTCGTTGAATATTGGTGATTGATCAAGCACGTTAATATCATTATTAGAACCCGCAACCCCAAAGTAAGCATGCCAAAACCATAAATCTTGGGAAGCAACAGCTTCTAATATCAACGACGGTACTCCATGATGTCCACCAGTGTACTCACCTATCCACGATTGTGGACAGTTCCTCCAATCCCAGTGCATACAATCAATGCTACCAAACATTCTAGGAAAACCATGTCTCTGTTCGTGTGCCTCATATAATTTTTGAACATCGCTTAGTGTTGGTTTTCGCAAATAAATAGGTCCGATAATTTTCAAAACACCTCGTGAAAATCTATACATACTTTCCCTAGCAGTTCTTTCAGACATGCGTAGGTACTCGTCAAGAGAATCAGGGGATGACCCGTAGGCCATAGCTCGAATTGCTGCAGTACATTTTTGCAAAGCAGTGAATCCCCGCCTACCTCTAGCATCATATCTCAATTGAAAAAAAGGATACCTGTTTTCTAATGCGTTACATATGCGCATAAATAAATTTTTGCTGAGGCGAAGCCTTCGTTTGAAATCGTTGTCATCATAAACATAATCATCCGCAAAATAATCTCGATATAGCATGTCGTGTCCAGCTTCTCGATTTCTATTTAGCTTCGTGGTTCTAGTGTCAAAGACTTCACTTTCATCATCGTCGGATAAATCATCGAGGAGTTCTTGGTATATTGTTAGCATGAACGCATCATCCTCGTCAGATGATGAACCAAGATAATTCATTATTTGTGAGTTGGGTATTTTGGTAGAGTTGTGGTGTATTTTGGTAGTGTTTTGGTAATGTTTTGGTAGTGTTTGAGTGTGTTTATATAGGAAATAAATAAATTAAATTAATTAATTAAAATTTTTGTTTTTTGAAAAACCCCAACGGCTACCAAAAGAGCCGTTCAACGGCTCTTTTCTCGTTCAAATCACTCCCCAATGCCCGTGGAATCCCGTCGTCCGAGCAAAGGTTTCGCCACGCCGGCCCCAACGCCGTGGGGGGGGGGGGGCGGTGTTCCGGTTTCGTGCACGCCGTGGGGGGTGTGAGGTGGACACCACGCCGGGCCAAGCGTGGTCCCGTACCGAGGAGCCTAAGTGGGGCGGGTGAAATGACGAGACCCCTCTGCCAAATCAATTTTGCCTATGTGGCCTTCTTTTGGTGAAAAAGTACCTCCGCCACCATACCGCAAATGGTATGAGTGAAGGGTTTCTTGGTTGCCGCAACTGAGGAGAGAAGAGAGAGGGTGTATTATTTTTAAGGATATTTTATAAGTAAGCGGTATTTTAGCGGGTTCTAAAGAAGTATTATTAGTTAGTTACTCTCTCCGTCCCTAAATAAAGTTCTCATTTCTCTTGGGCACGACTTTTTAGGAGATAATTAGTGGTGGGGTATGTGGTATTACTTTTGATTAAAATATAAGGTTTGATTGGAGAGAGAAAGTGTTTTAGGAGATAGTTAGTGGTGAAAGTATTGACAATAATATTATTATATTAAGTGGACCCCTTAAGTTTGAGAAATGAGAACTTTATTTAGGGACAAAACTTAAAGGAGAAATGAGAACTTTATTTAGGGACGGAGGGAGTATGTTAGAGGGGTATTTGGTGTTTTAAATATGAAATGTGAAATAATGATGTGGCGCTGAGGTGACAATGATTGGGCGGTTTGGCTTGAGCCACCATACCTGACATACTCATGCCAACTCACGTTAACTCAACTTACGTGTTACATTTAACTGACATACTCATTCCAACAATATCCATCATATTCAGTTGTTTGTATCTCGTCATTATAAAATATGTTAGTCAAAATATACACATACAAAAATATTATATACCTTATTTAAATACTCCTTGGCCCCATTCTCCCTCATTTCCACACTTCTTCTAACCGATGCGTTGAACTGATGAGTACAAAAAGCGATGAGACGTGCCAATGAAAGGTATCAACCAATGCCAAAAAAGATATCAACCAATGTCTCCATAAAGTGGGAATGAAGCATTCCATTGCATTCTCATTGCTCACTTACAGCAAACAAACATGCCCTTTTTCTCTTTACCTTTTAATTTCTGTGAAATTTAATGGTAAAAAAGATATGTTACAAAAAAAATTGATACTAGCTTCAAATATTCTTTAAATAACTATGTATTTGGTTCATGTAAATTTGGTTTGTAAAAACTATACAAAATGTGTTAATTCATATGTTTTTATATTTATTCATTTATAAATGTTAGTAATATATTCACATATGATTAAAAAAAGTTTTAAAAAAATAAGTCTTAATTAAATACCATTTTTGTTAAATATCATATAATTAATTGTTAGTTTTTATATTGTTAGGCTGAACGGTATGGGCATTTGCCCGTTAGCGTGGAGGTGAGGTGGCACATGGCCACGGCGTGGTGGCTTGGGGGAACACCGCCCCCTACACGGCGTGGGGTGCAGTGGTGGAGTGGCGTGGTAACGGAAACGGGTTTCAACGCGTGGGGAGGTTGCCATTTTCGACCGTTGGGTGGGATTTAACAAATAAAATAAACTGAATATACCTCACGAAGAAACAAAAATGGTGGATGGTGGTTGCATCCACAAAATCGAAGAAGGTACAGAGAGTCGAAGAAGAAGAAGCAGGTGGCTGCTGGGGTTTTTATTTGGTTTTAAATTAGGGCTGGGCTTATTGGAATTTATTTTGGGCTCTTGCTATTTTGTTATACCAGATTTTATTTATTTTTTATTAGGGTTTTATTTGGTAGATCAATTTAGTTATGTTTGAATTTTTTTTGAGAATTAAATTATAATATTAAAATTAAGTATTTTAAAAAAAATGATAAAGAAATAATGAGATGAAAAAAAAATGATGTGGTATGGTGTGGTGGGTATTTCCTGGATAAAGTGGAGTGGTGTGGTGATGCCAACGGGTGCGGGTAGTAGCGGGTAATGCACAACCCGTACCCGCACCCCAATCCCCATACCCGTACCCGCCCGCACCCGCGTCATCCCCAACGGGTTCGGGTAGAAAAATCTCCGCGCGGGTACGGGTAACCCGATGGGTATTTATACAAAAGTTCAACAAAAAAATAACATTAAACACAACACATGTGGTTGGTATACTTTAATACACACTTACATGCATCTATGTTGATTGATAATACTATGGAAAACTTTGTTTATTAGTTGTATTCTAGCAATGTGGGATCTTATTTTCTTTGTTATTGTCCCACATTGCTTTTTGAAAGAACAAATCATGTAGAATTGCCCTATATAAAGGGAAGGGCATAGAGAAATAAAAATAACATTTTGTCTTAGTAAGTAATATGTAATATACATAGTATTTGTACATAAAAAATGTAATATATATATACATACATATACATATATTCGGGTATAAAACGGTGCGGGTAGAGGAGTACCCATACCCGACCCGCACCTGCTTCGGGTGTAAAAATTAATACCCGTCCCCGCCCCGTTACCCGTTTAAGCGGGTAATACCCGCCCCGTTAGGGTCGCGGGTACCCGAATCCGCGGATAAAATTGGCATCTCTAGGTGTGGTTGATTAGGTGACAGATAATGTGACAGAAATTTTAGTGTAGTGGTGATGCCCGTACCCTATAGCCTTAAAAATTCAACCACAGTGTTCACGTTTTGTCGTAAATGGTCAAAAGTTTTTGTCGTAAATGGTCAAAAGTTAAAAGTATCTTTCTCAAAAAACCTAAAAAAATAGCATATATGTTTGTCTATTGTGAACACCAAATAAAGAGGAAAATAAAATAGAAGACAAAGCAACTTTTATTGTTTCTGCATAAAAGCTAAAATGATAAACTGACGAAATGACAGAAAAACGTGTTGCGTGTGATTGTTGATCTATGTGATAAAAATATTGTGGCATGTCAAGGCATCTCCAAATGTTAACTTCATAATAAACAAAGCATCTCCGATGTTAACTTTGTAATAAATTATTAAATTATTACTTACTTTTGAGAAATTTACATGAATCTTTTTTTTAATTTACATGAAATAACCTATTTATTATTTACCTTACTTTTAAAATCATTAAACTCATTTTAATCAAAATATGTTAGACTCACCATCAACTAACTATCTAATTTAATCTAATCTAGCATTCGTTACAATCTTTTGTCTCAAAAAACGTGAAACCTCAAATATATTACTCCCTCCGCCCCACAAAGAAGTTTACATTTCTCTTGGGCACAAGATTTTAAGTGATATTTAGTGGTTGGGTCACTAATAATACTTTTGATTAAAATATAAGGTTTGATTGGAAAGAGAAAGATAATTAGTTAATGGTGGGGGTTTTTTTTTTTACCAGCAAAAAGGAGGCAACAGGTCGAGCTTCGGCATTGCCATCACCCTCCCGAGGATCCCCACCAAAACATATATAAATTAAAAACGAAAGCTAGCAAGGAGCTAGCAATTACAAACAGGGTTCCTAAGTCAATCAACCCACGAAATCTTATATTTATGATCTCGATGAGTTAACCAGTTAAACGAAAATAAAACAATATAATCAAATAAATCTCCTTTACGAATAATACCAACATCAAAAAGCAAAGAATTTCTAAATCTCCACAGCATCCAACATGTAGCACTTCCTATTATAATTAACTTCATCTCTTGATCTTTGTTCTTTGTTGTAGAAGACACCCATCCCCACCAATCCGACAAGGAATTGCCATCAAACATACCCGTATTACACCATCTCGCTATCCTACTCCAAACCTGCTTCGCCAATTGACACGAAAAAAGTAAATGACTTGCCGTTTCCATGCCCATTTGGCAATTAGGACAAATAATAGAATCAATCTCCATTCCCCGTCTAGAAAGATTTTGTCTTGTAGGAAGACGGTCTAAAGTCACCTGCCACATGAAAAAATTTACTTTTATAGGGACCTGTTTGACCCATTTTATCGAAATATTCAAGCCCGGATGCAAGACCTTATCAATCAATTTCCGAGCACATGAAACCGAAAACTCGCAGTCTGTCTCATGTATCCACTTCAATCTGTTCGAGCCCATCCCCATATTAATATTGGCAAGCATATCCAAAATATTTCTCATTTGTTCTGATTCTAGCCCGCCTCTTAAAGCCTTTCTCCAATTCCAAACCCAAGTTCCTTGCTGCCATTTTTCTACTACCAAAGAATTGTTTTCCGAGTCTAATCTAAATAAACGATTAAACAAAACACATAACGGCTGTGGAAATAGCCAAACATCGGTCCAAAAATTAATCTTATTTCCACTCACAAGTTCATACCTCATGGAATTATAATCAATAATATTATTATCATGAAGGAAATTCAAAGAACCAATAATTAGGTGCCACGTACCATTTCCGAGACGAATGGTGGGGTTCTTAGTAATAATAATATTTTAATATGTGGGGTCCATCAAAGGTGACAAATGTAAACCTTTTTGTAGAACAAAAGTTTAGTGAGAATTGTAAACTTTTTTTGTGGGACGGAGAGAGTACTTATTATGAAACAAGGGAAGTATAATTAGTATATATAATATTTTTGAAGTTGATGTTACATAGAAGTAAAATATTATTTATATTATTTATATTTTTAACTTGATATGCCTAATTTTTCTTTTTATGGTAACCGGAGTTATAACGCACTTTACGAGCCGACTAATTTCAGTCGACCACGCGCTTTGGGGATAGTCCGGAGTCGACATGGATGAACTTTTGTGGCCTTAAGGGGTTTTTTCTTCTCATATGAAATACTTTTGCACCAACGTTTTGCTTTTTCATATAAAATGACATATAATATAAAACTAGTATATTAATTTAATAACTATGCTATTGAAAATATATTGGAATACATATTTCGTTTACTTAATATAAAACAATTGTTTGAATGTTATATGAATATATCAATAAACAATATTTTGTTAACTATATGAAAATCTCGGCAGTATCGTGCGAGTAGAAACGATCTAGTTTAACTACAGTAGACATTCACTCTCTTCACTTTAGTTAAAAAAAAAAAAAAACTGACGATTTAGAGCAACTTTCAATATTTTTTTATTAATCAGGAACTTATGGAAGAACATATTTGATGATTAATTACTTTGAGCTGGAGCGAAATTAAATCGAATTTTGTATAAAGGGTTTTTACGAGGTTGATAGTCAAATGAAGTTTTTTTTAACAACAAAAGAACCAGGCTAACGAAATTTAAGCTTTGGCATTGCCATCACTTACCCCGACCAATCCCAAAAATAATTAAAATTTTAAGCAATACACCGAGTTATAGAGTACATATTACACCTATTACAATTGTGTTAAACCATAAACGGGATAACACATACCCTCCATAATACGCCAACGACCTAAGAATATATACATACTTATTAACAATGTAAAAACAAAAAGAAAAAATTCCGAACACCTTTGGATCCGGCTTTCACCTAATTAAAGTGATGTTGGGTGTATACACCAAGTTCCCCAATCTAGAGAACTCCATTTTACCTTTGTCCAGTTTTTTAGCCAATAGAAGGATTGAGCTTGAGCTTGCATGTTGATTGTATGGTACGCATGAGAGTTTTTGTTAAAAATTATTTCGTTTCTTGCTTTCCAAATATGCCAAAGTGTGGATATGAATGCAGTTAAGTATCTTTGTGCCTTCTCCTTTGACATATGCGCCTACCACTCCATCAACTGATCGATCCCCCTTATTTCTCCTATATCGATGACCCACCACTTACAAAAATCAACCCAAATGATCCTCGTTTTACTACAATGCCAAAACAAATAAAGTAGGAGCGTTTGTTATGAAGTGAATTGTGTATACATGGAACCGAAAACTACATGGTACGAAAACTGTTTAATTGAATACAAATTTTTGGAATATCTCGTACTGAATGTTGAACTTATTAACTTAGGATGGTACTGGTTCGAGTCCGGTTACTCACCCCTAATCAAAACTTCAGAATATGTTTTATACCTTCAAATAACTTCTTTTTCTATCAATTTTTTTTTTCAATCCCTACTTTTTAATAAACAGAGGTTTATTAAAAAAAAATAAGCCTTCATTTTTTTTTATTAATGTTCAGCTCTAAAACATTTACAATAAATAAGCCACTTTCCTTATTTATTTACTTTACGTTCACAATAAAATAAAGGGTAAATTGCATAAAATAGCAACTAACTATTAGGTGATTCCTAATTCTAGCAACAAACTAATAAATTTTTCAAAAATAGCAATGAACTTTTAAATTTTTGCAATTTGAGAAAAACGTGTTACCAAAAACTTGAGTAATCGGTATTTTCTAGTGACATAAGTTATTATAAATATATTAATATTTACTATGTGGACCAACAAGCGGAAAAAAGAGAAAAAAATGAGTAACCGACCACGTCACTATAAAATATCGACTACCATTATTTAAGGTGAAATATTACCCAAATTGGAAAAATTCAAAAGTTTGTTGCTATTTTTAAAAATTTTGGTAGTTGGTTGCTAGAAATAGGAATCACTTAATAATATGTTGCTACTTTTGAAAATTTTAATAGTTTATTGCTAGAATTAGGAATCACTTAATAGTATATTACTATTATATGCAATTTATCCTAAAATAAAACAAAAAGTTACTTTCATAGTGAACACTTCACAACTAAAAAATGTTTTCTTCTTTTTTAAATAGCTATCTAATATGAAAAGTTAATGATTGCTAAAGAAAGTTGTTTCAAATGTGTAAAACAAGTTATAAAAAAATTAATTTTATAGATTACTTGAAACTTGGTTGATTGTTAATAATCACGAATTCGTAGTACCATTAGTTTCTTGAGCAACACCACGACACGAGAACTGCATAATTGAACCGTGCCGGGCTGTATCCCGTTATTTTGTTTCGGTTCTCTATTTTAATTTTCGTACAAAATCCACTTTTAGTCCGATTCAGTTCTGTTCTTCACCATACACAGTTTTTAGTTCGATTCAGTAGGGCGTACACATGCGTTTGAACAAGACCAGTTCAATATCCCCCTAAATATCCAGTAGATGAAATCCAATAACATTAATAAATAATACTAGACATAAGAATATTGGGCAGCTCAACTTATATTCAAAAACTAAAGATAAATTAGAAGGCTTCGGAATTATAACAGGTGAAAATATATTTTAGTATTCTGAATTTAGCTAACTAGGTTTTATATTACCCTGAATTATTAAAGGTTTAACATAATACCATAAACTTGATAAAATTGTCAACTTAGTACCCTTGACTCACTAATTTGATTTTGTTTTCTCACGTGATTTGCTTCTAATAACAATATATTGAGATGAACTTATATTTTTTAGTTCGTTAAAAGCTACAACAACAATATTCAAGATAGTAGAGCACCTAGTTAGCCAAGTTTAAGGTATTAAACTGTATTTTGGCCATTAAAATAAGAAAAAGCCAAAAAAAAAAGGCTAACAATAATTATGTCACGAGGACAATTAAATCCAGTTTGGTACAGATTAAAAAGCCTCTTGCAGTGGTACAATAATACTTTCATAACAAGTTATAAAAAGACAAAAATACATTTTAGCAATTTAAATTTGGATAATCGAGTTCCTTACTACCATGAACTATAAAGATACAATATGATACTTTGAATTGAAAAAAAAAAGAGTTAATTTAATACTTTAACTCGTTAATTTGATCGTGTCTTCTTATTTGACTTAATTTCGTTAGAGCTTTTGATGGAAAGATTTATGTTCATCTCAATATATTGAAATTAAAAAAAATCATGTGAGCAAAGAAGATTAAATTAGTGAGCCAGATTACTAAATCAACAATTTTTTTACAAATTCAAAGTATCATGTGTACTTTTAATAGTTCAAGATAGTAAATATCCAAAAGTTTTAAGCTTTCGTAAAAGTTTATTTTATTTAATTATACAGAGGTCTTTTCTATGTCAAGTGATTTTTTTTAATGGGAACTTCGTTTATAAAACTATTTTCAACATTATGTAAAAATATGGTTTGAAATGACATAGAATGAGCAGTTACAATAGTAAGATTGCAAACAAAAATTCAAATAAAACTAAATAAACATTGTTGAAAACATAATTGTTTTAGGCTGATATATTTGCCAGTAACAACTCATTAGTAGTAGCCCAACAGAAATAGCCGAAAAAGTCTACTATTAGGCCCACGAAAGTAGCACGGTAGGTAACATTAACAAAGTTCTAGCCCAAAAAACCAGCTCATCAATAGTGGACAAGAAATCTTATTAGGCTTGTGCTTAGTTTGATAATTGAACCGAATCGCTACCGAACTGAACTCAGAAAGTCGTTTCATCCGGGTTGAGGACTTAACTGAATACATCTTAGATCGGACTGAGAACCGGGTTTTTATTAAAAAAAAATTACCTTTTCGAGTTTTTTTCCGAGTATTTATGGTTTTGAACCGAGAACTAGTTTTGCATGAAATTTAAAATTGATAACCCCTAACGGTATAGCTTGGTTCGGTTTTGCGGTTTTGGACGGTTCTTGGTCCAATTTACACAACACTAAATACAAGTATTATTTCCCATATGCAGAGAGGACGAAAGCTATATAGCCGTGTTTCACAAAACCCTAAATATTTTTTGTTGGTAATTATGTCGGGGTAAGTTACATTGCAGTATTATATTTTTTGGGTGGGGTGCCTGTAGTTTCCAAACACGAATCATTCAACTAACCTAGAATAGTTATCTGATTGAAATCCTTATCCCTAAATATCAATTTTCCTTGTTTATTATTTCAACATAGGGGTGAGCATGTTTCTAAAAGCGAACCGAACCGAAATTGAAATAACCGAACCAAAAATGATGACTTTTTTTAAATTATAACCGAACCGATTATATGTTTCGGTTTTGTTTCTGTTCAGTTGGGTTTCAATTCGGTTTTTTTAGCCCAAATGACTATCCATATCCGAGGACCGAACCGAAACCGATAGTTGAGTGTTTGAAAAGGTTACATGTAATTAACAAAGTGTTAGAACTCAAAATAGCAATCAAATATCTTGTTTGGTTAGCTTGAGAAAACAAGAAGCGGAGAAATACCGTTTCCTAATCTCTACTTCCGTTTCCCTCTATGTTGCAAAGAAATGATGGGAATTGAAAAGGTGAGAGTTGAAAAAAAAAAATGGAGAATTCAAATCTCTTATTCTCTCTGTCTCACAATTTCGTTTTGTCGTTATCTTTCACACAAAGTAATTGCCACCATCGTTACCCACTCATGGCCTATGTGTTTCACTGATAGAAGTCGATTTGAGATGACTAATCTCCCAAGAAATTAAGAAAGAAATTAAAAATACTTTTAACAACTTTTTCTTCATTAACTTTTCCACAAACCAAAATCACATATAAATACTAAAACAAATTAACTAACTAGCCCACTACTTCCACTAACTATTACCACTAACATACATTAAACCAACTAGTTTGACTAATTAAACTAACTTACAAAATATAAATTACTAATAATAATTTGCTTAACTAAAATTGAAAATACTAATTAAAATTAAAATAACTAAAATGTAACGACCCGAAATTGTAAATAAATAAATTATGTAAAAATATGATAATTATGGATAAATCATATAAAACACGTGGAAATTGGTTTCGTGTCGTTTGGACACCGTACGAGAAAGTTATGGGCGAAACCGGGTCGAGACAAAGTTGGAAAGTGCAGCCCTGGCTGCATAAGGAGTTCGCGACGCGAACTCGAGATAGCGATCGCGAACGGATGCCAGGGAGTTTGGCCATGAGTCGCTAAGTATTTCGCGTCTGGGTAACGATCGCTAAGTATGGCCAAGTATGCAAAGTTAGCGACGCGAACTATGTTCGCGCCGTGAACTCTGGACGACCAGCATTAAAGTCGGGTTTGAGCTCATTTATGGCATATCAAAACCCTAGTTTTCTCTCTTGGCGATTTTCGAGCTTAAAGGCTGTTCTTGGTTGATTTCTTCACAAATCCTTGGTAGATTTCACTCCTAGTGGAAGATTAAAGGTAAATCTTCACTCTTTCATCTTTGTAGCTCAAGATCTATGGATCTTGAAGCTAGGGTTTGAAACCCTAGTTCTTGGGTTGGTGATTTATGGTGACATAAATGATGTATACACTTAATAGATGGTATATTAACAAGTAAAACAAGTGTATGATTTCGATTTGTAAGAATCTTAAGGGTTGGTTAAACCTAGGGTTTGGTAATCACCAAATTTGGGGGAAATGGATTGATGGGTGTTATCTAGAGGTAGATGAACACATTGGTAGTAGTTTGTGATGATAATCTTGTTGTGATTATTGTATTAGGCTTTTGGTGACATTTTGGAAAGTCGGGGAAATTGTGGAAGCAAGAGTATTGGTGTCAAGAACACGGTTTGAGCATCATATTGCTAAGGTGAGTACGTGTGGAATTTACTGAGTACATAGCCCTGTTAAATATTTTCATTACTTGTGTTATGGTCTATTTGCTTAATTGTGTAGACTGGTAGTTGATAGTTAGTTATACCGATGATAGTATTGAACTAACTTGTTGATGATGAAAGTGATAGCCGAGAGCTAGATTTGCATAACCATAGGGTTATGATGAGATCGAGATGATGTGATGATACGGGCTACTCCCGATCATGAGGTGTGGATTGAGGGGCAGTCGGGGTGGATTCCCATCGACTCTTCCACGTTAGTTATGCGATGTCACGGGCTACTCCCGGTTATGAGGTGTGGTGTGAGGGGCAGTTGGGCATATTCCCATCGACTCAACCACGATAGTAGTCTTACTCATTGGACGTATTCCGGTGGGCAAGGCAGGTATCGGTAGCGTGGGCGATCCTATTGCCGGTACCTTGTTTCTAGCTAGTTTGGGGGTAACCCGATAGTTAGACGTGATTGCTAGGTAAGCAAGATTGATAGGGTCACACTAAGGTGACTAGACTGGATAGTTGGATACATATATATATGTATATTGATTGGTTATATGAAATGTGACATTCATTTTATTATCGGGTCTAAACCCATGTAGCTCACGAGACGTTTTTGTCTCACGTACTCCTTGTTTTGTTTTGCTATGTACTCAGGTTCGGGATCGAAGGCTTAGGTACGCATGGATAGAGATGCGGGACCTAGATTAGAAGAGCACTAGATTGGATTTAGTCTTAGCTTGGTTATGATCTATTTTGTAACACCTACTTTTATACTCTGATTTCATACCAAGGTTTTTGTAAATCCAAATTGAGGATGTTCTTCTATTTATAAAAATGTTTTATTTTGGCCAATATTTGGTGTTAAAATTTGAGGTGTTACATAAAATACCATAAACTATAATATTAGACACGTATCAATACTCCGCGCCTCAAAAACGACCTTGTCCTCAAGGTCGGAGTTCTTGTCCGGTGGTTTTGGAGGAGGTTTGGGTTGGTGACTAGTGTAAAATATTTTCAAGCATCGAAAATAAAGTCTTTGACACCGATTAACTTGGATCTCATTGGGTGAAAGACATTGTAACCGTAGTGGAACGGGTTTATTTGAGGTTGTGAACCGAAGGTGGCCGAGTGTGAACTTTTCCTCGATGAGATTGACAAAGTCATAACTTTTGTGAAGTTTTGATGGATAAAAAATGACCATCTCATCTTGAACTTTTGGGGTATTTTGAGGTGGTTTGATAGGTGGAGGAGGTGGCGGTGGGGAAATTTCATTGGCGACCTCTATGTCGGTATTGGTGATACCTGTGGTTGTAATTGTTAGGGAATAGAGACCTTGGGTGGTGAGGTTGGTGGCGTTCTTGGTTATGGCCTTAAGAAGATTGGTGGTAACGGTGGTTTGGAAGGCGATATGTTTCGAGATGATTTCAAGGTTGGTGTTAACCAGCTTTTGGCTAGCGAGGATTTTATCGATATTTTGGTTGATTGTTTGAATGAGTTTTTGCATCATTTCAACCATGGTGGACATGGTTTCTTCGAGTGTTTGAGGTTCCTTGCGGGGAGGCATGGCGAGGACGAAGATGAAAGCACCAAATGATAGAAGTCGATTTGAGATGACTAATCTCCCAAGAAATTAAGAAAGAAACTAAAAATACTTTTAACAACTTTTTCTTCATTAACTTTTCCACAAACCAAAATCACATATAAATACTAAAACAAATTAACTAACTAGCCCACTACTTCCACTAACTATTACCACTAACATACATTAAACCAACTAGTTTGACTAAATAAACTAACTTACAAAATATAAATTACTAATAATAATTTGCTTAACTAAAATTGAAAATACTAATTAAAATTAAAATAACTAAAATACCATAAACTATAATATTAGACACGTATCATTCACCTTCACCACCATTTGTCTTCCTAAAATCCAAGTACAAATTCCATTAATTTCCATGTGAAACTAAACGCTTGGTTATGTATTTCTTGGAATTCCATTAATTTATTTTCTAGGTCAAATCTGGGCGTGAGGACGTTATCAACGAACATGCTTTTGGTTCCGAGTGCTCTGGTACCTCCTAGGGTTTTTATGCTATCTTCATCAAGCTCTGTTACTGAAACACATTGTCAACATAACAACAATCAGAAAAACATAATAATGATTAATTGAAAACTAAAAATTAAAAACTAAAAAAAGAAGAAGATGAGATGCTTACTTTAAATTACAGACTTTTGGTTGGAGGTGTGTCTTCAGATTCAGTCAAGCTTCAGGTTGATATGGCTATACACAATGATACAAATTCCAGAAATGATGATTGATGAAGAAACTTGAAAAAATGGTTTTAAGTTGTTGATGCTGCAACATTATAAAATTAAGAGAGCTTTATTACATATAAAAAAAACTCAGGAGTTATTTGCTTGTAAATAGCAAATTGCACAGAACATTGTTTCGATTCATTGTGTTTCGAGTTGCAGGGAAAGATGTTCGTGGTATCAATTACTTAAATGAACTTCAGGTATTTATCGTGTTATTTGTGTATATATTTGTGGTTGGTTTATATGAATTAATGTTATTTCATTTGCAGATTGATATTTTTCTTGCTAAAGAGGCTAAATACATGACAAGATGGGAATTTGATACTCCCTCCGTCCCTAAATAAAGTTCCCATTTCACCTTCAAGTTTTGTCCCTAAATAAAGTTCCTATTTCTAAAACTTAAGGGACCCACTTAATATAATAATATTATTACCAATACTTTCATCACTAACTATCTCTTAAAACACTTTCTCTCTCCAATCAAACGTTATATTTTATTCAAAAGTAATACCAAATACCCCACCACTAAGTATCTCCTAAAATGTTGTGCCCAACACAAATGGGAACTTTATTTAGGGACGGAGGGAGTAGTATTTATCAAGCAATTCTTCATGGTTTCCTGGGATAGTAGATGAACAACGTTTATTGGAAGAATATCTCAATTCTATGCTAAACATGCACTTAAAACCCAATTAATAGTTTTCTTTGGGTAATGATGATGGATAAGAGTTTGTTTTAAACTTCTAAAGTTTTGAAATATTACACATGTCCTTATTGGTTATTTTAAAAGTTCTTGTCTAATTGGATCATTAAAGATGGCTTTTTGTTCCGTTTGAGTCATTTGACAATCTGATGATCTGATAATGATTGTTGTGAAAAAAAAAATATATCTGGTAGTGATAAAGTTTGTACAATTCTCTATTAATTTTTTTTTGTAACAAACAAGAGAATAATTATCTGTTGCAATTCTCTGTTGAAGTCTATATGCTACCAAACACAATAATCAATTCTCGTTCTCCATACTAATTCTCTTTCTCTGCAATTTCATTCTCTGTCGGATGGGGACTTCTTTGACTTCTTTGATAAAAAGAACTAGAATAACTTCGTTTTTCTGAAGGAGTCGTCATTTAGGTACTAAACGCAAGTTTCTCAAACAAAGTGATATTTATAAGACAATTATGAATGTTGCGTGTCGTGTAATTACAATAAATTGAGGTGTATATAATTAAAGTAGATAATATACATTTTGAGACATGAACAATTGGGTGGGATTTGGGTTTGACCCGAATATTCACCTCTTAGTCACACGGTCGTTGGTCAAGTTTTAAACCTTTAGTTATTCAATAAGTAACATTATTTATGGATTTTTTATTTGTCATCATTTTGTCTAAAAATAATTATTTATGTTAGTAATTTTATTAACATGCAACACAACTAATTAGCTATAATTTAATTAACAACGTCCTTGATTAACAAAATCAACATTGACCGAACCTTGTAAGAAAAGATAAAGTCAACTCCATTAAACTATTTGGGTTGGCAGTTTTACGAATTCCTGTGGACTCTCGTACATGTATCTGTATATATGTAAATATAAAGGGTGGCAGAAAACAATGTCCTCAAAACCAAAACCTTTTGCAAAACCAGCTGCTATGCCCCCTTGGCCCCCAGTCTCCTATATCACCCCACTATCTCTACATACCATTCTACCATCACTTCAATACCTTCATCTCTACCCAAAATAAACACAAATTCTACACTTTTTTAAGAAATTTTAATTCTGGGTTTTCATCTACGCATCATTTCAGTTAGTGGGTCTACCTCAAAGTTTGATCTTGCAAAAGTTATTAAATTTTCTTGAAAAAATAATGGATACAAATGGTTTGTTTTCTAACACTTCTGGAGGGTCCGGAATGTTAGGGTTAGAAATGTCATTAAACCACCAACAACAAAACCCAAATTTCCACCACCAGCAACCACCGTTCGCCGCCGTATATGCACCCAAAAAAAGAGCTTCACCAATTAGCGACGATGAAGAACTTCATAGCAACAATATGAACAACCCTTCCACCACCGAGGACAGCGGCGGTGGTGATGGTAAATTGAGAAAAGGGTCGCCGTGGCAAAGAATGAAATGGACGGATAATATGGTGAGGTTGTTGATAATGGTGGTTTTTTACGTCGGAGATGAAGTGGGGTCCGATCAACCACCGGGTTCCGACACGGTGGTGAAGAAGAAAGGCGGCGGTGGGGGTGGGGTGATGCAAAAGAAAGGGAAGTGGAAATCGGTTTCTAGAGCTATGATGGAAAGAGGGTTTTATGTTTCACCACAACAATGTGAAGACAAATTCAATGATTTAAACAAAAGATATAAAAGGGTTAATGATATTTTAGGTAAGGGAACCGCTTGTAAAGTAGTTGAGAATCAAAGTTTGTTAGAAACTATGGATCATTTACCCGCCAAAATGAAGGAAGAGGCAAAAAAGTTGCTTAATTCTAAGCATCTTTTCTTTAGGGAGATGTGTGCTTACCACAATAGTTGTGGCGTTGGTGGTGGTGGCGGCGGCATTAGTGGCGCGAGTGGTGTGTTAGGTGTAGCACACCATTCATCGCCACCAGAAGTGGCCACCACTGAACAACCACCGCAACAAAGACAAATTTGTGTCCAATCTAATGATAATGAAGATGAAGATGAAGATGAAGAAAACGATGAAGACGCGGGTGATGAGGACGAAGATGATGGCGGCGATGATGAAGAAGATGACGGATTATCGAGCCGGAAAAGAGGTAGAACGGTGGAAAACGATGGTCATGAGAGCATAATACAACATTTTAATGGTGAATTGAGTTGTATCGTTGTCGATTCGACAAAAAGTGTGTGGGAAAAGAGGCAATGGATGAAGGTAAAGATAATGCAATTGGAAGAACAAAGAGTAGGGTTTCAATGTCAATCATATGAGTTAGAGAAACAAAGATTAAAATGGGTGAAATTTAGTTGCAAAAAAGAAAGAGAAATGGAGGTTGAGAAGCTAAGGAATGAAAGGATGAAACTTGAGAATGAAAGGATGGTGCTTTTGTTAAGGCAAAAGGAAATGGAGTTGAGATCTTCAACAACAATATTCATCGAATGTTCATCATAGAAGGGCTAGTGATCCATCTTCCATCGATGGTTGATTTTACTGTATTTATTTCGAGTTTTAAGTCCATCATTTGTTGTTTTAGTGTGTGTATATAGAAGTTGTTTTAGACATATGATTGTTGTTTGTTTTTTTTTACATTTCAATATTGTGTTTTTCATAAACATTAAAGTGCAATAGATGCCCTAACAGAATTGATATTTTCTTGTATGATTTTGGTACAAATTGTATATTGCCAATGATAATTATCCAAAAGTAACATTCATTCTCTCTATCTAAGTGTACAACACAATTGGAGAGATGTGTCATTTTAAAATTACTAGAGATGTGGGGAAAATGATAAAAGAAAGAAGTATTGAACTATTGATGTTTTAAAAGTAATAGTATGGATAAAATGATATAAGAAAGAAGTATTGAATTATTGATATGGAAAAAATGGTAAAAGAAAGAATAAGACATTGTTACAAAAGTGAAGATTTAATTTAAATATTTTTTAGTTACACTATTTGCGATCGAAATTTGATCGTTCCGATTGATTTCGAGTTGCTTTTCCGATCTGGTTTCAATTCTGAATTGCTAGCAGCTGATTGATCTGTTGATATGTCTTCTAGAAGAGCTTCGAAGAGAAGCGTGAAAATCCCGATGAAATTTGGGGATTCAATCAATAATTTGGTCAATAAGAAATCATCACCTCCGATCGATCCAGTAGTCAATAAAGAAACTGGAAACAACACAAATGAAGATCGAGTGGAGACTAATGATGATCGAGCTACAATTGAGACACCGGAAGAAAAGGTAGAGGAAACATATGAGTTGGATAAGAATTACAGTCAATCACCGTTTAATTGCAGTAATGAATACAAGGAAGATGATATGAATAATAATGTTGATGATAATGAATTTGTAAGTAATACTATACCTGTCTATACGACTACAAACACTTATGCTAATGTACTAAAAAGTGAAGATAAGATGTTGAATATGAAATTGCATTATATACCTACTATTAAAAATGAGAAAGGAGATGATGTGGTAATTTTTGATGAGGATTTAGTGAGTAAAGGATGTATGCTGTGGAAATTAACATTGTATGGTTATTTTGTTGGATTTACAATGCACATAAATGAATTGAGGTACAATTTGAGGAAATTGTGGGGTAAATTTGGGCTGCTAGAAATAACAGTTCATAGCCCAGGGCAATATCTGTTCAAATTCAGAGATGAAGAAGGGATGAACAAGGTTATTGAAAAAGGACCATGGATGGTAAACAATAAACCTCTTATTGTTCAAAAATGGAATCTTGAAGTTGGAATGGAAAGGGTTGAACCGACTAAAATTCCACTATGGATTAAAATGTTTGATGTTCCACTGGAAGCTTGGAGTCTAGAAGGCCGGCTGAGTGCTATCTCTAGCAGTATTGGTACTCCAATGGTTATGGATAATATGACTGCAATCATTTGTAAGAATGGTGCAGGGAGAATGGAGTATGCTAGGGTTTTGATAGAAGTGGATGTCAAAATTGAATTTAAAGAGAAAGTAGAATTACAATACAGGGATAAACTTAACAGAGTTAAAGGAGGTAAAACTGTTAAGGTTGACTATGCTTGGAAGCCTGAGATGTGCTCTCATTGTATGGTGTTTGGGCACAGTATGAGGAAATGTACTAAAAGACCAAAGACTATGATGAAATTGAGGCAAAAACAAAGGAAAATGAACTAAAAAAGTCACTGGTTAATGCATTTACATAGGTGATTAAGAAAAAAGGAAATGGAAATAAGAAAACAATATAAAGAATTTAAGCTGGAAGAAAGGAATCAAAGAGGAAAATGGAAGGTGAAAGGTAAATTTGTTGAAGAATTGAAGAGAACTGCAAATAAATTTGCAGCCCTGGAAGATCAGGAAATTGAAGAGAGATAAAAGGAATTTGTTGACAAATATATGGCAGAAAAGAATGAAAAGGGCAAACCTTCTAAGCAAGAATTGGCCCATTGGTCTGCTGAGATGGTGAAGTATTATAACCAGAATTGGCATTATGATGATGATGAGGAGGATGTGATTATAGAAACTGAAGGAATGCCGTGCTAACCCCGTGCCAAATAGTATTTGGCACGCTTTTTTGAGTATTTGGGACGGTTTTGCGCCTTCACAAATACATGTTTTTCTTGTAGTCAATGAGTCAAAATGACTTAAAAGGTGGGGATCCAAATGTTCTTAAAGACCAACACATATGATGGATTACAAAATTGCATCCTGGAACATAAGAAGTATGAATCAGATGAAAAAGCAAAAAGAGGTATTAAAACTTATAAAGGAGTAGAATGTACAAGTGTGTGCTATTTTAGAAACACATGTTAAAGAAGAGAAGCTTGATAAGATTGTTGATAAAGCTTTTAATGGTTGGGAATGGTATACTAATATAGCAGTGAGTAAAAGAGGATGCAGAATTGTTATTGGATGGGATAAGAATAAGGTGAATGTGACTACAATGCACACATCATACCAAACAATATTGTGTAATATTGAAATGCATTATCTTAAAACAAATGTATTATGTAGCTTTGTATATGCGGCTAATACAGGTAGGGAAAGGAAAACGTTATGGAAAGAGTTATGTATGGCAAAAAGCATAGCGAATGGTAATCCTTGGTTAGTGATGGGCGATTTTAACACAACTATGGAGAGCAGGGAACATTCTGTTGGCAGCTCTAATATCAATTGTGATATGCAAGATTTCATAAACTGTGTGAACAATATTGAGGTGCAGGATGTATGTAGCACAGGTTTATTCTTCACATGGATAAAATCTCCAAAATCACCATCCACGAGTATAATGAAGAAGTTGGATAGAGGGATGGCTAATAGTCATTTTCTTACTAAATTTAACCAGGCATATATGCAATTCCTTCCGTTTATGACCTTTGATCATAGTCTTGCTATAATGGTCGTCCCTAAGGGCAGGAAGAAGGGGCATAAAGACTTCAGGTTTTCCAATTTCATTACTGGAAAAACTGAATTTCTTCAATTGGTCCAGGATAATTGGTATACTGAAGTGCAAGGTTCTAGAATGTATATCATTGCTAAAAGGCTCAAAGCACTGAAGTATCATTTAAATAAACTGACAGGGAAATATCTTTGAGCTTGTTGAAACTCTGAGAATTAAATTGAAAGATGACCAAAAACAAATGGAGATGCAACCACATGATATAAATTTAAAGAAAGCAACAGCTGATTCATTAGAGAAGTATAATGAAGCAATTCAAGATGAAGAAAAATTGTTACTTCAAAATGCAAAAATACATTGGATGAAAGATGGAGATAAGAATACGAAATATTTTCACCAAAGTATAAAAGACAGGACACAAAGAAACAGAATATTAAAAGTGTGTGATGAAAATGGTAAGGTTTTTGAAGGAAATGAGGTTGCAGATCAGTTTGTACAACATTTTAAAAACTTCTTAAGTCCAGCCACTCAGATCAGTCAAATTGATGATATTGGAGCTCTATTTGAAAATAATTTGAATGATGAGGAAGCTTTGGATATGATTAGGGAAGTATCTGATGAGGAAATTAAGAAAGCTATGTTTGACATTGGTAAATATAGGGCACTTGGACCAGATGGTTATACCTCAGCCTTCTATAAAGGTGCATGGAGTGTTATTGGAAGTGATGTGTGCAGGGGCATGGAGTGTTATTGGAAGTGATGTGTGCAGGGCTGTAAAAGAGTTCTTTAGAAACAGTAAGTTGTTGAGTGAATTGAACACCACTACTATTAATCTCATCTCAAAAATACCACAGCCTATTAAAGTATCTGATTTTAGACCAATTGCATGTTGCAATGTCATATAAAAGTGCATTAGCAAAATGCTCACAAACAGAATTAAAGATGGGTTGAATAAGATTGTGAACATGAATCAAAGTGCCTTCATTCCTGGCAGGTTGATTCAAGATAATCTATTAGTAACACAGGAGCTACTAAAAGGATATAATAGTAAAGGTGGTGCAAAGAGATGTGCCTTTAAAATAGACATAGCAAAAGCCTATGATACAATTGACTGGAATTTTCTAAAGGAAAACTTAATGCAATTCGGGTTTCATGAGAAAATGGTGAAATGGATTATGATTTGTACCACATCTGCTTCCTTTAATATTTGTGTGAATTGTGAAAAGCATGGTTTTTTTAAAAGTGGCAGAGGTTTGAGGCAGGGTGACCCAATGTCACCTTATTTGTTCACTCTTGTAATGGAAGTATTCACATTGATGATGAAGAGGAATATAAGATTAAACCCTAGTTTCAAATATCATAAAGGCTGCAAGGAAATGAAGCTCACACATCTATATTTTGCTGATGATTTGCTGATATTGAGTCATGGTGATTACAATTATGTGCAGATTATTAAAAAAAGCAGTAATGGAATTTAGTAACTGCTCGGGATTAATCCCTAATATAGGGAAAAGTACTATGTTTTGTAGCAACATTGAAGATGGAGTCAAAGAGCAGATTATGGTAGAGATGTCATTTCAAACTGGAAGATTCCCTGTCAGATATCTAGGTGTCCCTCTGGTTGATAGAAAGCTAGGAATAAACGATTGTAAACAATTGCTTGATAGAATTAAAAAGAAAATATGTTGCTGGAAAGATAGATGCTTATCGTATGCTGGAAAATTACAGCTAATTGCTTCAGTGCTTTCATCTTTACATGTATATTGGGCATCCATGTTCATACTGCCAAAAACAGTAATAAAAGACATTGATAGAATTCTAAAAAACTTCTTGTGGAATCAAGGGGAATACAAAAGAGGTAAAGCCAAGGTGAGCTGGAAAATGGTCTGCAGGCCTAAAAACCAAGGTGGGCTTGGATTAAAAAACCTTAGTATATGGAATGAAGCTCTTATGAGTAAACATTTATGGAATATAGCTGCACATAAGAAATCATTATGGGTTGAATGGGTTAACTTGTAAAATTAAAAGGAAGAAGTATATGGGATATTTCACCAAATAACAAAGATAGTTATATGTGGAGATCCATCTTGGAATTGAGAAGTAAGTGTAGGAGTTCAATTGTTCATGTGATAGGAGATGGAAAAACAACTTCTTTATGTCATGATTCATGGGATAGTGTTGGTCCTATTGATATGCTTATCTTAAAAAGAAGATTGTATAATGCCAATTTAAGAGATGATCTTACTGTAAATAATATGATCAATAATGGGCAATGGGGATGACCACATGAACGGTATCAACAGTACCCCTGGTTGGTGAATTTAACTATTCCTAATCTGATTGGGGGTAAAAAGATCAAATTCGGTGGAAACAAAGTGATGGCACATTAACTGAATTCTCTGTGAGAAATATTTGGCAGGCATTAAGTACTAATGATAATACAGTTAGTTGGAGTAACTTTGTGTGGTTTCCACAGGGGAACCCGAGACATGCTTTCATTCTTTGGATGGCGGTGCAGAATTGATTGCAAACTCAGGATAGAATGTTGGTTTGGTGCTCGGGGAATAAGTTGTTATGCCCATTGTGTAAGAAGATAAGTGATTCACATAATCACCTATTTTTTTTAGATGTGATTATTCAGTAGTTGTATGGGATAAAATGAAAGAGATGATGTATGTGCAGTATATCCCTAATATATGGAACAAAATTATTGATGAGATGAAAGTTTGGGTATGTAATAATACCATCTATAGCGTGGTCAGAAGAATGGTGTTGGCAGCTAGTATATCACATTTGGAAAGAAAGAAATACGAGATTGTTTGGCAGTTGCAGCATGGATGCAAAGAATCTGATCTCCATCATTATTGATAGCGTGCGTTTACAGATTATGTGTTTAAAGGTGAAGAATTCTAAGCAGGTCTTAAGAGTGGCAAGAGATTGGAATGTAAAGATGCAAATTAAGATTGTATAGGCTGCCGTCTAATTCTGTTTTTAGATAGTTGTGTTTGTATTGTTGGGTATGTCTGATTTGTTTGTATGGAACACAGTTATTTGATAAATATATTCATGGTTAGCTAGTTAGAAGGTGATGGCAATGACGAAGCTCTTTGCTAGTTTGACTTTTAAAAATAAAAATAAAAAACATTGTTACATACTTATCGTTGCTTGATGTGCTTTATTAAAAATTTGCTAAGGTGATTATTACATCTATATTTTTTGTTTTGATTTGTTTAAGGAGTCCGTACAAAACATACAAGAAACATTTTAACATTTTCGACACGTAGCATGGATCAAACTTAAACAAGACATGCACACCTTTTTATGGTTTTCTTAAAGTTCATTAGTTAAATATTGTTTTTTTGTTTTTTTCTAGGGTAAGCTGTTTTCGTTTGTATTTTTGGACTTTATAAGGGGAAAGTGGATCATCAATTTAAAATTATGGATATATTCTCGAGTGGTAGTATAGGCATACCTATAATGCTTGTAGATATTACACAGAGATATGTATATACATTTATGAATTTAAAAAAAGAGTAAATTACGGTTTTTGTCTCTGTGGTTTGCCTGTTTCTGCATTTTTGTCCCTGTGGGTTTTTTTTCTGTTTTTTTGTTCCTTAGGTATGCAAATTTCTGTTTTTTTGTCCTTCCGTCCATCCTCCGTTTCTTTTTAGCCGTTAAAGCCCTCACGTGCTGAAAACGTGAGGGTATTTTGGTCCATTTTCACGAATTGCTTGTACATTGTACTTTAGAAGTTGTACTTTTATATTCGTCTCCTTCTATCCACCATCCTCATCAAGAACACCCCAAATTCAAAATTAAAAACCCAAATTCTGAATTTGGTTTCGATGACAGGTTTTTCAGTGCTGTTTTTTCGGTTTCGATTCGTTTTTTTTTTGTTTTGGTTTTGTGCTAACCCCTCAGCATATAAATCTTACATGGTTATATAAAAGTAGGTCACTATAATATACATTAGACAAAGTTAAGAGACAAGATCCACTCCTTCCACCAAACAACATAACAATTATTTCAATTTACGTCAAAACGTAAGAACAATGCCATAAAGTTACACTAAAGAAATCACGAGATCAATAAATTAAAAAAAACCAATTTTTATTCAATTCATGTTCAAACTACTAAAGATTGTATCAGAAAATTGGATTTTTGTAAAACCAAAATTTTCCCAACACGAAAACAGTAAAAATGTATAATGTAACATACAAATTTCCAAAAGCTGTCAAGGTTGGGAGATTAAACCCAAAAATAATAATTTAAAGATGCTGTGAATTATTGGTTTCTAGTCTTCAAGCTCGATGATTTTAACAACAGCTGCATCTCCAACTTTTTGGCAGACCACAACCCGGTCATGTGACTTGATTACTCCCGAGGCTTTTCCGTGATCTAGTGCAACTTTTAGAACTGATTCGTTTGTTGCACTTGTAGATTCCGCCTGAAAAATACATCACTTAGATTATTGAATATATAAATTATGGTTTTATTCTGATATTTATATTATTATTGTAAAAATGTCAATCATGTGGTGGTATGTTTTGGTAATTTTATACTTTTTAAGGTCCGCTTTAGTACTTGCAAGTTTTTGAATCAGTCTACTTTGGTCATGATAGCTTTTAATAAAACCATGTAGCACTAATAAAAAAATGTTTTCTAATTACCGAGTAAGGCTGAATTAAAACTTTAATTACCAAAGTACTGAATTTTGTAATTACCAAAACAGACAGACCACTGCCTAAAGTAATTTGCTATGAAGTAACATTTTCACTTTTTGTTATCATAATTGACGCACTTTGGCGATTATTTATTACTGTAAGATATATATATATATATATTTTAATTCAATGTCAATAACATAAATTCCATAAGAAAAAGAAAACTTACGGGATGTCGAGGGTCAGCAAGCATGGGGAAAAGACCTCTCACAATTAGTGATTGCCTTGCCTGCCCATTCATTTCATAAAGATATATATAAAGTGTCAATCTATGTATATATATCATCTTAAATTTCTAATATATATTTATATAGGGTTTACTGGTAAATATACCTCAAATGCACCACTGAAACTCCATTTCAGTTGGTTAGTCTTTAGCCTAGGAATGACAACTGATAAAACTGGCATTGTTGGTCGGTATTTCGCAATTAATCTGTGCATTTAAGATGCTTAATTTTTAGATTACATAACTTATCTTGTGAATAAAATTAAAATAGGTATGTTATATATGCATACCTTGCAGCCCTTCCAGAAGAAGTAAAGCAAATAATAACAGAAGCCTTCACCTTGATAGCTGCACGTACCTAAATTTATTTATTTTTTTAAAAAAATGATCAGACCACTGCACAAACATAACAAAAAGAGTTAATTACACAAATGGTCCTTTAAGTTGATATTAAATTGCAAGTTTGGTCCTAATCTTTTAATTTCGACAAGTGTAGTCCTTTATGTTTTCCAATTTTGCACGTTTGGTCCTTTAGGCCAAATGGTGTTAATTTTTTCTGTTAAAGCCCCCAATGTGCAAAGCACATGAGGGTATTTTCGTCTTTTCCCTTTTTTTTACAAAAAATAAAATAAAATATATGTACAACTATCCATGCATTAGGTACACACACTTGAACATATACATTTCATCTTCTTCCCCAAAATCAAAACCCTAAATTGCATCCTCCTGTTTGGTACAAGTAAAAAAAACGACTAGAGAATCACTGTGAAGCTTCAAATCGATTCAACAACATTATTATTCACAGATACATATTACCACATCAAGATCCATTAGGACATTGAAGCTTAAAATCCATCTAAAAGGGTGGATACAGATCCATCGATTAAGAAGGGAAACATAGCCATAAATTTGTGACGAAGGGAATAAGCAAAGACGAAGATGTGTGTTGGGTTTCGATTGTATCTCCTTGGAAAATTGATATTTGTTGAAATTGCGGTCAGAAAAATTGATATTTGTTGAAATTGCGGTCAGAAATTTTGAGAAAGAGGAAAGAATATGGTTGCTCTTCATGAATCAAGACCAGGAAAATGAAAAATCGCCATGGGAGAAAAGAGAGAAGAGGGTGGCTAGGGCTTCAATTGTTCTTTCATTTTGATGGCATGTGCTTGTCACGTGCACCTTATCCTTTTATATGTTTTCAAGTGATGCCCTGCATTCACACATGAAATCAAACCACGCGTGTTTTTCCATTCATCTCATTTCTCCCCATTTCTGCGACCATGGCGGCGGAAGACCTTCCAGACAGCTTCGCCGGAGAAGATGAACGCCCTGGTGGTGGTTGTGGAAACAGATCTGAGATAGTTAGACCTGAATCAAATCTGAATCTATTGTGAAGATTCAAAACCCTATTTAGAGAAGACGAATGGAAGAGGGGGAGAGAGAGAGAAGACGAGAGGAAGAGGGGCAGAGAAATTCGGCGAGAGTGAGAGAGATCCGGTGAGAGAAAGAGAGAGAGAAGACGAGATGCAGCGACAGCCGGAAAAGATTCTCCGGTGAAATCCAATCTTTCCGGCGGCTGTAAAGCACATGGATAGTTGTACACTTGTACATATATTGTATTTTTATTTTTTGTAAAAAATAAATGGGAAAAGACGAAAATGCCCTCATGTGCTTTGCACATTGGGGGCTTTAACAGAAAAAGTTAACACCATTTGGCCTAAAGGACCAAACGTGCAAAATTGGTAAACATAAAGGACTACACTTGTTGAAATTAAAAGATTAGGACCAAACTTGCAATCTGATATCATCTTAAAGGACCATTTATGTAATTTAAAAAAGCAAAAGAAAGAAAACTTGAAAAAATACCGCAGATGAAGCAATTGATTCCAGATGACTCATTGGTTCTCCAACATATTTGACAGTTTTTTTGAAATACAAGTCTTGGTTGAAAACCTTCTCTGCCTGCAAGTAATTAGGGGGGCGTTTGGTTATAAACCGTCATCCATATACCCATAACCAAACACAGCCTTAAAAAAGAAAAACTTACCTCTGCACAAATTTTACCAACAATAGATATTGTCTCAACAGGGTATAATCCTCGTAGAGTTTCAGCACCAAGAAGAATTGCATCACTTCCTGCAAAAATAAAATTAAGTATTAAAAATATTGACTACATAACTAACTAATTAACTGCAGTTACATGATTAACTAACCATCTAAGACAGCATTAGCAACATCAGTTGCTTCTGCACGAGTTGGCCTTAAATTGTCAGTCATACTATCAACAACACGAGTAAGGACAGCTGGCTTTCCAGCCATGTTACACTTGTAAAGAGCAGCTTTTTGAAACAAAAACACCTGCAAAATGTATATATATTGATCAGATTAATTAATACCTTGTATAAACATAATTAAATAATAAATTCGGTTTCCAATTGAGATTAATTAATTAATACCATGTACATCAAAAGAAAATAATATATACGTATTTATTAAAATCCACATGGCATAATACCAATTTCAGGTAAACCGTCTTAAAAGGT
This sequence comes from Calendula officinalis, assembly GCA_963853835.1. Taxonomy (NCBI): domain Eukaryota; kingdom Viridiplantae; phylum Streptophyta; class Magnoliopsida; order Asterales; family Asteraceae; genus Calendula; species Calendula officinalis. Next base: position 75,531,178 of record OY970823.1, on the reverse strand, counting down.
AAGTTTTGATTTTTGAAGTACTTGTATAGGTGGATATTTCCTATTTTTTGTATTATTTTGGAAAACGAAATATTTATTCTAATAATTAAATAAAAACTGGTTAATTTATTTAATTTACCTTCTCTGGTGGAAGATCAATACCAAGATTTCCACGGGAAAGGATAATACCATCAGCTTCTTGCAGGATTTCATCAAAGTGAGTTAGACCCTGTTGGGAAAATTGTTAATTGATATAAATTCTCACTCACATAAAAAATAAATAATAATAATAAATAAACAAAAAATTACAAACCTCTATGTTTTCAATTTTTGCAAATATTTGAGTTTGACTGAGATCACCAAGCTTGTTAAGATATTCACGAGCCTGCAGTTACAAACCAAAAGGTAATATTATTGATTATACTCTCGAAACATGTTATATATAATAAATAAAAAATAGATAGATGAGTAAATAAATAAAGACATGGTGTCTGTAAAACCGAACTTACTTCACGAACATCTTGTGCATGACGCGTGTATGACAATGAAAGAAAGTCAATTTTGTTTGCAACTCCCCAAGTGCTAATGTACTGAAATAGAAGGAGAAAATCATTAGCATAATTCTTCCAACAATTTCTTTAGTAAGTTATAAATTAACTACTTCTATAAATTTACTAATTTAATCACCTCTTTATCTTTTTCAGTGAGAGTAGGCAGATCAATATGAATTTGGGAGGCATGGAGAGTGAACAAAGCTCCAGCTAAAGTTGCAGAATTTTTTATCTTGCAGTCAACATCTTTCCCATCAACTTTATCAACCTGCTCAGTTCCATATTTCCAGTCATTAATATTTTTATGTTTTTAATATAGGTTAAAAATTAATATGGGTTGGTGAAAGGTGTATGCTTCGGTTGAGAAATAAAAAAATATACAAGCATTGATGATCAACAAGAGATTAATTTTGTAATTTATGAGAAAAAAAGTCTTGCCTCTAGCCAAACAGAGGTGGTTTCACTTCCTGTAAACAAATATTGACCAACAAAAATGGTGTCTCCCTTCTTCACAGCCTGCAAAAAAACATATAAAAAGTCTCATAAGCATAGAGGAACCACTAAAAAAGGGGTCAGATTATACATACACGTTCACACACACATACATATAGATATAGATATTATATATAGAGAGACGGAAAAAGCAATAGCACCTTAGCTAATCCATCAAAGTTGATTGGCAGTACTTGAGATGAAGCTTCCTGACCATTATCAGGTGTCAAAATAACATTATCATCTTGTTGAAGGGAAATGGCTTTTTCACTCTTGTTCACAACCTGCATCTCAGCTCCAACTGTATCGAGCATTACCTGTAAATGAAATAAATTATAAAAATATATCAAAAAATTGTGATTGTCTTGATACGAGTCTTACTAAATTGGCAGAAGATTTTGCTGTTTGTATTAATATTAAGATGATCAATTGATGTAAGCTAAAAAAGAAAAGAAAAGAAACATACAGCACAAAGCTTCTTAGTGCTCTTTACAGCAGCCTTCAGATTATCCAAAGTTTCTTGGTGATATGCAGTGTCTCCCCATGAAAAGTCAAATCTAGCAACTGCCACATACACATCAACCAAACAACAACAAAAGTTATCACATTTAAGAGCATACCGAGCATTCAGTTTGATAAATTTTTATTCATTTCTAACTATAAGAGATTGCAATTACATCAGGAACCAAATACAATAAGAAATGACTCTATAAACTTAAAATTGAAACAGACTGTAATTCTTTCAAAGACAAAAATATACAAAATTAATTTCTGTGTAAATTATTAAGTTCGTGTTTGAAAAATACTGAAGTTAATGGTCTGACATCACTATACGAGCATAACAAATCTTCAAATCAACAAAATGTATTTAAATCAATAGGTAACAGCCACATCAACATCAACCAAACCACCAAAAACATTATCACATGTAACAACGCACTAATCTTAGCTAAAAATAATTAAAATTACATCAGTAAATCAAATAACACTACTCTCCATCATAATAAATCTTCAAATCGACAACATGAATTCAAATCAATACCACACACAGAGTAAACACCCCCCCCCCCCACACACACACACACACACACACACACATATAAATACTAAAATTAAACATACCAGACATGCCAGCTTTGAGGCAGCCAGATATAACCTCAAGAGATCGTGAACGAGGACCTAAAGTTCCAACGATCTTAGTCATCGCAGGGAAGAAATTCTGCAAAAGCATAAACAAAATCGCGATTCTAATCAGATCGTTAATACGAAAACAAACATATACATGTATGCCCCATCAAGTAAAATTACATGCTTAAATTCGAGAATTAAACAAAAACACAAAAACAGATCGATGAAATGAAAATGATTGTATTACAGATTTAGAAGGCTCGAGGATCGACGCCATTCTGATAGGTTCTTCGAGAAGCAAGTGATTGGAATGCATTTTGATTGATTAACAGCAACAAATCTTACAAGATGAAATTGAAAGAGACGATTGATGCAGGTGGGGGGATTTGGTAAAAGAGAAAGAGGGTAATATGCTTGAGTCCGGTTTTTGTATATAAACACGTGGAAGCTGGAGAACCCGGTTTTTTTGTTTGTTCAAAACCAGCCACTCTGGCTGGTTTCGTCCTCCCCAAGCTACTTTTGTTCTAATTTATGAAAAGTCTCATAAGTATTTTAAAATGAATATTTCTTCTGTGAAAAAATATACTTTTATAACAATTTATTTATATCTTTATGGTTGGTTTTTATAATCTAACAATATATTTTACAGGGTGATACTTTTGTTAAGAATTCTTTTTTTTTCATAGTTATAAGTTTTTAGCCCGATTTAGTTAAAGATGGTTTAATTGAAGAAAATTTATAATAACAGCTGCTATTAAAATATTAAGATATTTTCACTAACTTGTATGTTAATCAATGGTCAGCCGTTTAAAAGAAATAAAATGTTAATCAATGGTCAACTTCTGAATTCTGAATTACATCCATTAATAAAGAGAAATTATATTATCACTATTGTAACTCACTAGACTTTTGGTTTTCTTATATTTACACTTATCATTAACTTGTGTAATGGTCATTTATTCTATGACTCTTATAGTGCCAACTTGTGGCCTATATAAAGAGGTTGAGATGTATGTTTGAAAACACACCAAAATATATGAACTTGATCGTTGGAATGAAATCTTAGAGTTTTGGCTATTTTGTATCACAACACGTTATCGGCACTTTGCTCGAACCAAGTAATCTCACCAACTATTCTTCATAACATTAAGTATTTCTCCTCCCGTTGTAGGAAAATGTCTATCAAACTTGATTTCCCGATCTTGGATGCTGCCGGCAAGAACTATCTAGACTGGACTCAAGATATCCAGAACCATCTAGATACTCAAGGCATATTAGATGTCATCTATGACGAGGATAATCGTGAGGTTGAAGTTACCCGCGAAATGAATGCTAAGGCGATGATATTATTTCGTCGACATATGTCAGACACGATGAAGTCTGAGTTCATATCAATCACCTCACCCAAGACATTATGGGACTCTTTGAAACAACGTTTCGATCACCAAAAGACCATTTGGCTTCCTGAAGCCCGCCAAGATTGGCTCAATTTACGATTCCAAGACTTCACTTCGGTTACTGAATATAACGCTGAAGTTTGTAGAATGCGTGCACTTCTCCACTACTGTGGTCAACAGTTAACTGATACTGACTTGTTGGAGAAGACTTACACCACATTTCCTAGTTCTGACAACTTGCTTCAAAAGCAGTACCGCCAATCCAAGTTCACAACTTTCCCCGAGCTCATTACCCAATTGTTATTGGATGAGAAAAATAGCATTGTTTTAATGAGAAATAACAATTCTCGTCCTGCTGGGACAAAGGCAATTCCAATGCCTGATGCTAATAATGTTCGTGGGCCTCAATCGCGGAACGGAAACCGAGATAAGGGCCAGTCGTCCCGAAAACCGAAGCACTATGGTGAGCGTAAACCTCACCAAGCGAAGCGAGGTTCTGAATATAATCCATACCAAAGACCTTCAGGTCGAGGTTCGGAATATAACTCGCACCGAAGACCTTCAGGCCGTGATTCAGAATATAACTCTGACCGGAGGCCTTCGGCTTCTAAGCCATCTCGTACTGGGAACAATAACAGGACGACCAATCGTCCCAATGAAAGGGCACATACTGATAAGCATACCCTTTGTTACAAATGTGGTGATTATGGTCATATGCAACGAGTTTGTAAGGCTACTCCCGACGAAGTTCGTAACTATCATAACGGGAAAAGAGCTGAAGCAAATGTGGTTGAAACCAACACACGTGAGTCTTTTGAGACACCTGATTTTGTGGCTCAGATTGAAGATTAGAGCTATTGTTGAGCTCCTGGATCATGTTATTTTATGCTTTCAAGTTTAAATAATGTTCACTTTTGGATAATGGTTTGTTTACAATGAACGCATTTCTCGAAATAATTTAAAGTTTTTCCTTATGAAAATACTACATACGTGTGACCGATTTTAAATTATTTTTACTTTTAGGCATGCATATTGGGTCAGTTGATTGTCTGGTTGACAGTGGTACAACCCACACTGTCCTAAAATACAAGGATTACTTCATCAACATAACGCCTAAAGTAACTTCATTGACAACTATTTCGGGCCCGTCGACCCTTGTTCAAGGCTTTGGTAAAGCACAATTTACGTTGTCAAATGGTACTGTGTTAACCATTAATGAAGCCTTATATTGTCCAAGTTCCGGTCGAAACTTGTTGAGCTTTAAGGATATTCGAGAAAACAAGTTTCATATTGAAACTGCTTCAGAAAATGGTATTGAATACCTCTACATTACCTCTGATAAATACGACCAAAACCGTATATTGGAGAAGTTGAGATGTTTGTCAAATGGTTTGTATCTAACCACGATAACACACATTGAAAGCAATCTAGTCATTCGTCGAGCCCCCGTTGATGAGGGAACTTATATGTTATGGCATGACCGGCTGGGACACCCGGGTCAAAATACGATGCTTCGAACTATGAATGCATCTCATGGGCATCCTCTTGGAGGTAAAAATTTCGTGATTAAACCAAAAAGCCTATGCCAAGCATGCTCGATTGGCAAGACACATCTCAAACCACTTCATGTAAAACCTACAAAAGTGGTTTCCCGTTTTCTTGAGAGAATTCAAGGGGATATATGTGGACCTATCCAACCAACATGCGGACCATTTAAATATTTCATGGTATTGGTTGATGCATCAACAAGATGGTCACACGTCGCTTTGTTGTCCACAAGGAATGCAGCATTTCCTAAACTCCTAGCCCAAATCATTAAGTTGAGGGCTCATCATCCAGATTATCCAATAAAGTCAATTAGACTTGATAATGCTGCGGAGTTTACATCGAAAACATTCGATGATTATTGCATGACATTGGGCATTGATCTTGAACACCCTGTTGCGTACGTTCATTCCCAAAACGGTCTTGCAGAAGCATTCATTAAACGAATACAAATGATTGCGAGAACTTTAGTTATGCGTACAAAACTTCCAATTTCTGCATGGGGTTATGCGATATTGCATGCTGCTGCATTGGTCCGTCTGAGGCCCATGGCCACCCAACCACTTTCTGCGTACCAGCTGGTAACTGGATATGAGCCTGATGTCTCACATTTACGCGTGTTTGGGTGCTTGGTAAATGTTCCAATTGAACCTCCAAAGCGTTCGAAATTTGGACCTCAGAAACGACGGGGAATATATGTTGGTTATGAATCCCCGTCCATCATACGCTATTTAGAGCCCTTGACAGGCGATCTCTTTAACGCTAGACATGCGGATTGTGACTTTGATGAGGCAATCTTCCCGTCGTTAGGGGGAGATTTGCACGTTAACGTTGATAAGGAACGACGTGAAATAACGTGGCATGAACCCAACTTGTCTCATATGGATCCCCCAACTTCACATAGTGATAAGGATGTGCAAAGAATTCTAGGTTTACAAAATGTTGCTAATCAGCTACCAGACGCATTTAATGACCTAGCAAATGTCACGAGATCAAATATACCTGCTGCAAATGTGCCTGCAAGGATAGACGTCCCTGAGAGACCCCATGTTCCACTTGAACATGTTGTACCGGTCGTACCCACCGTGCAAAGGACGCTACCATCAGCTGTCCAGTCTGCTGCTCTTCCTAAGAAAAGAGGAAGACCAGTCGGTTCCAAGGATGTTCTGCCTCGAAAGAGGAGAAATTCTTCTGAATCCGTTTTGCCACATGAGATCATTAAGGATCACGGGAGTGTATTGGAGGAGCGTGTTTCAGATGAAACACCAATTTCTCATCATCCCGATAACCTTGAAATATTTGTCGAGTATGCTAGCTTAGACGATATTTTAAAGCGAAACGAGACTGTCATTGATGATGTGTTCATATACGCAGTGGCCACTGACATTATGAGCAATGATGACATGGAACCACGTACTATTGTTGAATGCCAACGTAGAACGGACTGGCCTCAATGGAAACAAGCAATCCAGGAAGAATTGGATTCCTTAGCGAAAAGAAGAGTGTTTGGACCTGTTGCTCCAACACCACCCAATGTTAAGCCAATTGGTTACAAATGGGTGTTCGTAAGGAAGCGTAACGAGAATAATGAGATTGTAAGATACAAAGCTCGCCTAGTGGCGCAAGGCTTCTCTCAACGCCCTGGAATTGATTACGAGGAGACATATTCTCCCGTAATGGACGTTATAACGTTCCGCTACTTAATCAGTTTAGTAGTTTCCGAAAAACTGAATATGCAGCTTATGGATGTGGTCACAGCCTATCTCTATGGGGATCTTGACACGGAGATATACATGAAAGTCCCTGATGGACTCAAGTTGCCTGAATCAAGTAGTTCTAGACCACGGAACACGTTCTCGATAAGACTGAGACGATCACTTTATGGATTAAAACAATCTGGACGGATGTGGTATAACCGCCTAAGTGAGTACTTGATCGGACTGGGATATTTGAACAATGAGATATGCCCATGCGTGTTTATTAAGAAATCCACTTCAGGATATGCGATTATCGCAGTCTATGTAGATGATATGAATCTCATAGGAACCTCGAAAGAGTTGGTCGAAACTGCTGAAATCCTGAAGAAGGAATTCGAGATGAAAGATCTTGGGAAGACACGTTTTTGCCTCGGCCTGCAGATCGAGCAACGTAGAGATGGTGTTTTTCTTCATCAAGAAAATTACATCCAAAAGGTGTTAAGACGCTTTAGTCATCATGATGCAAAGCCGTCTTCTACTCCCATGGTCGTTCGTTCTCTAGACATTAAAAAGGACCCATTCCGTCCAAAGGAGGACGATGAAGAGATATTGAGCCCCGAGTGTTCATATCTGGGTGCAATAGGCGCATTATTGTACTTGGCTCAATGTACTAGACCGGACATCTCGTTTGCTGTGAACTGCCTGGCTAGACACAGCAATGCGCCAACACGCAGGCACTGGAATGGTATTAAAGACATATTCCGTTACCTAAAAGGTACGGCGGATATGGGCTTATTCTATCCCTACGCGTCGTCGAGTGGATCAAACCCTAATGATACTCGAAATAACGCAACCCTTACTGGCTATGCTGATGCAGGTTACTTATCAGACCCGCATAAGGGACGTTCCCAAACTGGTTATGTCTTTACCATTGGGAACACAGCGATATCCTGGAGGTCTTGTAAACAGACTCTGGTTGCTACTTCGACAAATCATTCTGAACTACTTGCGCTCTTTGAGGCAACTAGAGAGTGTGTATGGCTTCGATCTGTAATTGGTCATATTCGAAGTACATGTGGTTTAGCTTATGACCCCGATGAACCAGTTGTTATGTATGAAGATAACTCTGCTGTCATTGACCAAGCGAAACATGGTTACATCAAAGGGGATAACACTAAACACATCTCTCCAAAATTGTTCTTTACACATGAACAACAGTTACTTCAAAAGATTGAAGTGCAACATATTGGATCGGAGAAGAATCATGCAGATTTGTTCACCAAATCACTGCCAAAGTATTCATTCCAGAAACATGTCAAAGCTATTGGACTTAGGAAACTCTCCAAGCTACCTAAGTGACATGTATCATGCACTTGTATATAAATAATAATTGCATCCTGACGTATGCTTTGCACCCTGTTGAGTGCATGTGAGGGGGAGCATCCCGATGAATGCTTGTGTGCTCTTTTTCTTTAGTTCAAGGGTTTTGTCCCATTGGGTTTACCTTGACAAAGTTTTTTAATGAGACACTAACTGTATCCCACACTCAATAAGAATCGCTGAATTCAGGGGGAGTATCGAGTTGATTACTTATTAGCCATTGTGCACTCTTTTGTCCTTCGTTAGAGTTTTTGTCCCACAGGGTTTTCTCTTAACAAGGTTTTAATGAGGCACATCATATATGGTTCCTTCCCTATCTCAAGACATCCTGATCGTACTCTTTTATCCTTCAACCAGAGTTTTGTCCCAAAGGGTTTTCTCCGTCAAGGTTTTTAACGAGGCGAATGTTTCAAGGATTGTCTGAAGATACAAGATGAAGTGCATGTATAGTTCAATATAAATCTAAGCAACCAAGGGGGAGTATTGTAACTCACTAGACTTTTGGTTTTCTTATATTTACACCTATCATTAACTTGTGTAATGGTCATTTATTCTATGACTCTTATAGTGCCAACTTGTGGCCTATATAAAGAGGTTGAGATGTATGTTTGAAAACACACCAAAATATATGAACTTGATCGTTGGAATGAAATCTTAGAGTTTTGGCTATTTTGTATCACAACAATCACCTATTATTTGTGTTTAATTATGTGCCTAATCACTTAATTAATATAAATGTTAAATGAAAAAAGAAAATTATTGTATTACACATGTCATATTTATAGCATTCTTAATTAAATAAGTCTTTTTAACATTATTTATATTATTACTAATATTAATATGGAAAATACTAATGACAGCCCTTAGGACTGTCATTAAGAAGGCAAAATAACAAAAGACAACCCCTGAATTTTAAGAATATTACTTTTTTAATCAATGTACAAGCTTTTTATGCATGTTAGCGACAGCTCTAAGGGCTGTCATTAGCAAAACCCTATTAATATTAATATTTATATTTGTGACCATACAAACCATAATGCCGAAAGTACGAAAAAGCCCCCACTAGGGGCCAAGTTGGCGTATTTGTATGGGTTATTGTGTTGCGACTGTTGTCTACTTGTCCAGCCCCCGAAAAGCCACACAAACTTAAATAAGAATATAATAATTGATGTGGTTAGGGTCATTTATTTCATTTGTTCTAGAACATAGTTTTCATTTATATTTTTGTTTTATGAATGTCAATTTACAATTTAGAAGAAGGTATAAACTTTGAAACTGAATAATGGCTCTAGAAGTCCTAACAAAATCAGGACTTTTCATTTTTCAAATATGTCATTCTGATTATGACATGTATGTTGCACGAGGCCTTTTAGAAGATACATCCATAAAAATACTATTGTAACGTGGAGAGAATATGAGAATTAGGAAGATAAAATGTGGTAAAGATATTAAAGTTATGTTAAATATATTGTTGGGTGTATTAGACTAATTGACACGGGCACCACACCATGTGGTGTGGTGATGACATGTCAACCTGCCATGGCATGGTGGAGAGGGAATCCATCCTTACGCATGTGATATGTGCGGTGTGGTGTGTCGTGGCCACGGTCAGTGGGTGGCACGGGCGTGGTTGTGAGTGAAGAGGGTATTTGTAACACCTCAAATTTAATGCCAAATATTGGCCAAAATAAAACATTTTATAAATAGAAGAACATTTTATAAATAGGTGTTACAAAATAGATCATCACCAAGCTAAGACTAAATCCAATCTAGTGTTCTTCTATTCTAGGTCCCGCATCTCTATCCATGCGTACCTAAGCCTTCGATCCCGAACCTGAATACATAGCAAAACAAAACAAGGAGTACGTGAGACAAAAACGTCTCGTGAGCTACATGGGTTTAGACCCGATAATAAAATGAAATGTCACGTTTCATATAATCAATCAATATACATATATATCCAACTATCCAGTCTAGTCACCTCAGTGTGACCCTATCAATCTTGCTTACCTAGCAATCACGTCTAACTACCGGGTTGCCCCCGAACTAGCTAGAAACAAGGTATCGGCAATAGGATCGCCCACGCTACCGATACATGCCTTGCCCACTGGAATACGTCCAATGAGTAAGACCACTATCGTGGAAGAGTCGATGGGAATCCACCCAACTGCCCCTCTCTCCACACCTCATGACCGGGAGTCGCCCGTGTCATCTCAAAACTAACGTGGAAGAGTCGATGGGAATCCACCCAACTGCCCCTCAATCCACACCTCATGATCGGGAGTAGCCCGTACCATCACACCATCTCAATCTCATCATAACCCTATGGTTATGCCAAATCTAGCTCTCTGCTAGCACTTTCATCATCAACAAGTTAGTTCAATACTATCATAGGTATAACTAACTATCAACTACTAGTCTACACAATTAAGCAAATAGACCATAACACAAGTAATGAAAATATCTAAAAGGGCTATGTACTCAGTAAATTCCACACATACTCACCTTAGCAATAAAGATGCTCCAACTGTGTTCTTGACACCAAAGCTCTTGCTTCACAATTTCACCGACTTTCCAAGATGTCACCGAAAGCCTAAACAATGATCATACAATGATCAACATCACAATCTACTATCAATGTGTTCATCTACCTCTAGATAACACCCATCAATCCATTTCCCCCAAATATGGTGATTTACCAAACCCTAGGTTTAACCAACCCTTAAGATTCTTACAAATCTTAACCATACACTTGATTTCCTTGTTAATATACCATCTATTAAGTGTATACACCATTTATATCACCATAATCTATAACCCCAAGAACTAGGGTTTCAACCCCAAGCTTCTAAACCCATAGATCTAAAGCTACAACTACAAAGGATTGAAGATATACCTTAAATCTTCAACTAGGAGTGAAGAATCACAAGATTTGATGAAGAAATCGACTCCAAATGATGCTTGACACCCAAAATCGTTCACAAGTTCGAAGAGAGGAAAACTAGGGTTTCACTTGGCAATAAATGAGCCAAATCCCGACTTTAATGCTGCCAGACACAAGTTCACGACGCGACCAGAGTTCGCGTCGCTAACTCTGCGAATTTCATAGTTCGCGATCGTTAAGCAGGCGTGAACTTCTTCGCGATAAAAGGCCAAACTCCCTGGAGCAAGTTCCCGATCGGGAACTTATAGTTCGCGTCGCGAACTACTAGAGGCAGCAGGGCTGCACTTTTCATCAAGTGTCTTGACCCGTTTTCCCCCATAACTTTCCCGTACGGTGTCCAAACGACACGAAACCAATTTCCACGCGTTTTATATGATTTATCCATATTTATCATATTTTTATACAATTTATTTATTTACAAATTTCGGGTCGTTACAGTATTTGGTGAGACCTCCGTCAAATTATGTGATATGTGAGTGGGTGTGGTATGATGTGGTGAGTATTTCTTACAAAGTGGTGTAGTGTGGTTTGTTTAGGTGACATTTGATATGGTAAAATTTCCAGTGTGGGGGTATTGACGAATATCTAACAGCTTTAGGTCAGTCGGTATGGGACACCAACCACGCAGTGGTTGCCTATGTGTCATCCCCAACCACGCGTGGAGCAACGTAAACACCACCCCCACAACATTGTGGGGATTTTCGTGAGAGATATGTGGCACGTGCACGAGTGAGCACGAGGAAGGGGAGCAGTTTTTAATGGGTTTTTTTACCGTTGAAGGCTATATATATATATATATATATATATATATATATATATATATATATATATATATATATATATATATATATATATATATATATATATATATATATATATATAGTGTCCGATTCAGCGCAGAACCCATTTAAGCTACAGAACCGCAGAACCCAATCTTGCACCTTTAATTTTTGAATCTAACGGTGAAGATCAATCGTGACTTTTTTTAAATTAAATCCTTTATATTTTAAGTTAGAAAATAAATGAAAGGATATAATGGGTATCTTACAAAAAAAGAAAAAGAAAAGGAAATGTCTTAAAACCGTCCCCCTCTCCCCATTTTCCTATTCTCTCTCCATAACCCTAGACCCACTTCTCATGCCTCCTTCTCTCTTCTTCTTCGTCAATTCCTCCTCAAAATTGGGGGTTTCAGTTTGTTTGATCAAGAGGTTTCAGAGAAATCGTTAATCCGTCGCCGATGATCGATAAATACATCTGTAAGTACTCCATCCAATTGTTTGCAAATCTGCGTTTTTGGGAAGCTTTTTGAGAAATCTGCGTTTTTGGCAAATCTGCGTTTTTGAGAAGTTTTTTGAGAAATTTCCAATCCCTCAAGGAGCGAAGTTCGAATCGTTCATTTCAGAAGCTTTTTGGGTTTCGTATTCGAAGGGGAAAAAAAAAGAAAGAAAGAAGAAGTAATCGGTTGGATAATGTATTCGAAGCTTTTGGGTTCTGTATTCGAAGGATGCATGTTATTTTACAGCATACATCCGATGTTAAACATCGGATGTTAATTTACCAGCCCTTATACATTATATGTTTTTCAAGTGTATTTTGACTTTTGAATGTGATGTTGTATATTAATCATCTGAATCATGATCAACTTGCTGTTCATCCTCCTCTTCGTCTTGATGAACGGACAAAAACAAAATCGTATCTACACACAATGTACTTAACATTCAATGTTTTAAGTCATCTAAGCCACACGCTACATCAAATGTTGTTCGCTACATCAAATGTTGTTCGTTGTTGATCTTCTTCATATGTGTTTTCATGAACATCGAATCTGTTTGGGAAACGACTTTATACATTCGATGTTAAAACGACACATATGTTTTTCATATCGCATATTACATGTCGGAATACCAAATTATTAAATCAGAAAAGGAAAAAAATATATGAACATACCCAGGAAAAAACTCACTTCCTAAAAAAAAACCCCCACTTCCCATATTTTAGGGATCCAGCGCACATTTTTTGATTTCCATATATATCTTGTTTTTGTTATTTGACTAAACTACCCTTTTTGACTAATAATAATAAATATATAATAATTAATATTTGCTGCAATCTGATTGGTCGATACATGGTTCTGTGGTTCTGTCGCTAAAAACGGTTATGCGCTGAATCGCACCATATATATATATATATATATATATATATATATATATATATATATATATATATATATATATATATATATATATGGTCCGGATCCGGTGAGGACTCTAAAAAAAACTCTAAAAATGATCCAAAACAAACTTTTTTCAAAAAACTTTTTTTTTAACATTAAAATCGCAGCATATAAGATCCAAAAAAAAAAAATAAAAAAATGATTCAAAAAAAATATGGATCATAATAATGATCCACAAAAAAAATATGGATCATTGTTATGATCCGCAAAAAAAAAGCGGATCATAATTATTTTTTTGGTCAAATGTAGTAATAATCATGGGGAGTTATATATATTTTTTTCGGAATTTTTTGGAATATTTTTGAGGTGTCCTCGCGAGTCCTCACCGTTTTTTGAGTCCTCACATGATCCCACTTCTATATACTTCCTCCGTATCAAAATAAGTGACACAAATTGGCTTACATGTTTTTGAGGTAAAAGATTAAAATAGAGGTTAAAATATATTAAAGTACATAATTAGTGGAGAAGGGGTCCCATTTTTCTTGAATAAAGTGATATTAATGAGTTTTAAAAGTAAAAGTAAGGGTATAAGGGTAATTTCATTGTATTAAAGTGGATAGTTAGACCATGCGTATCGCACAACCAAACGATCGGTCGCGACCTCCACATCGGACGACCGCGACGCGTCGTCCCCGTTACGACCTCCCTTGGTCGACGCGTCGACCCCCTTGAACGGTCGGGGAGTCGACCGTTGGTGAACGCCGGTGTTTTGCCCTCTTTCTCTCTTATACATATACGGATATATATATATATATTAATAATTAATAATTTAATAATATATTATATAAAAAATAAATATTATATTATATATAAATTAATAAAATTGAAAAAAAAATTAAAAAAAATTGGACGCCGATTCGGTCACCCGTTACGGGGGTTTGGTCGCTGTCTGGTCATGTGTTTGATCAGGAGAGAGAAAGCTGATGTGGCGCAGAGGTGGCAGAGGTGACCAAACTGGGTTTGGTCACCCATTACGCACAGTCTTAGTGGGTATGGGTCCCACTATTTTTACCAAATAAGGAAAATTTTCAAAGTGTGTCACTTATTTTGATACACCCCAAAATGGAAAGTGTGTCACTTATTTTGATACGGAGGAAGTATATATATATATATATATATATATATATATATATATATATATATATATATATATATATATATATATATATATATATATATATATATATATATATATATATATATATATATATATATATATATATATATATATATATATATATATATATATATATATATATATATATATATTGGTGTAGTGTGGTGGGTATTTCCGATAATATGATGTGTTGTGGTTCTTTAGGTGACATGTGATGTGACAAAATTTTCAGTGTGTCTAGTAATACCTATACCCATCAGGCTTAAAGACAAAGTGGGGTTTGACAGAACCGGTCCTGGGAGGTAAGTTAATGTAGGCCCAGGCCTATAAGAATTTTAAAAGAGAAGCCCATATTTTTAAATATTTGTTTATATTTTTTGGAAAATCAAAATTTATCATTTTTTACTCTTACACTCTTACGTGGATGTGGGGTGCAGAATGTGAGAGATTATTGGATTCCAATTTTCTAAGCTTTATAATTTTAATTTTTTCATGTTGATGTTGAGTATTTTTAATTGACGAGCAATTATTTAAACTTTTAACCATTTATAAATTTTATATTTTTACAGTTTAATTTAATGAGTTTAATAAGAAAAATACAAGTTAAGAGCAAAACAAAATAAATAAAATAAATCATGTACAAAGAACTTTTGGTTATATATTAAGAGTTACGTTCAAGGAGGTCCATGATTTTTACAAAGTCCAGAGGAATAAATTTCAACCATCGATCAATATGATCTAATGGTCAAGATTAATCACATATTTGATACATGGAGGGGTATTTTGGTCATTTGGCACTAAAAAAATTATTTTATTTTATTTTTTATTTTAAATTTTTATTTTATTTTTTTATTTTTTAATTGAGGGGTATTTTGGTCATTTTGAAAAAAATTATTATTTTTATTTTTATTTTTTATTTTAAATTTTAAATTTTTAGTTTTTTTTAAAAAAAATATTTTTTTATTATTATTTTTTTAAAAATTATTAATTTTTCATTAATAACACATAATGTTATTGCATAGTGAATCACATGTGATTGCATATTGAATCACATGTGATTGTATTCTGAATCACATGTGATTTAACTAAAACATGATTTTACACTAAAATCACATGTGATTTTACGCTAAAATCACATGTGATTAAGTTATACACGTAATTATCAAATAAATATTATTTTTTAATAAAAAAATAAAAATAAAAAAATAAAAATAAAAATAATAAAAAAAATTTAAAATGAAAATAAAAAAAATCGAAATTTTTTTTAAGTGTCAAATGACCAAAATACCCCTTCATAATAAAAAATAAAAATTTTAAAATAAAAAATAAAAAATATTTTTATTTTTTAAAAAATGACCAAAATACCCCTCAATATATAAAATATGTGATTAATGTTGACCATTAGATCCTTTTGATCAATGGTTGAGATTTGTTCCTTGAGACTTCCTAAAGATGATGGACCTCCTTGAACGTTTCTATATATATTAAACCTTAGAGTAATTTATTCAACAAATATTTTTATGCATTTTGCATTGATATTGATTTTAATGATTACGATAGGGGCCCCAAAATTAGTATTCGCCTAGGGCCCTGTTTAACTCAGGGCCGGTCCTGGGTTTTGAAAGTCAAAATCGGCCCCACACTAATTTAAAAAATATGGAATTGTTCGTTGCGGTAGTTGGTGGACATTTGAACATTAGTTATTGTAGTTGAAGGTACGCTAATTGTTCTTGGTCTACTTGTTGTTGAAACGGATTGTGAATGGTGTAGTAAACGGACGCTTTGTGCGGAAGTGGACTGTATCCAAACTAGATGAAGCTGATAACAAGAATATGAATTGAAACGTTGGTTCAAATTATCGTTATTTGTAGGTGAAGTTTGGTCGCACATTATTGGTGGTCTAAAATGTCCTTCAGGCTACACATTAAAATTTAAAAGCATGTTTATACTAACGGACCCGTCATGTGGCGTGACGTTTCTAAACTCCGGTATAGTTAACGGTTTTTCCAAACTCAAACTAACGTCGTTTCCGACATTCACTGCCAAACCCTAACCCTAACGTCCCGCCGACGGCATCTTCTGATAAGCTTCAAAAGCTTATCACACAATTGTACAATGAGATCAGCTCAAAGTACCACAATCTATTGCACAAGCAATACAATTCAATTACAAATGGTCCAAGACATCTGAATAAGAGGGTTCATCCTCTTATTTATACTACTTAGCCCTAACGACTTACTAACCAAGTAACTAACTGATTTAACAACAATTACAGACTTAACACAC
Organism: Calendula officinalis; assembly: GCA_963853835.1. Lineage (NCBI taxonomy): Eukaryota > Viridiplantae > Streptophyta > Magnoliopsida > Asterales > Asteraceae > Calendula > Calendula officinalis. The sequence goes on along the minus strand of OY970823.1, from coordinate 75,514,429 downwards.
AAGTCCCTGGACTTTCACAAATATACAAACTAGTCCCTGAACTATTATTGACACATATCAATACCCTCATCATGAAAAGAGACTTGTCTCTCATATGAAGCCAATAGAATAAAAGAAGAAAATTGGTGCTGCCATTTTTTAACATGTAAGTTTTTTTTTTTACACTCACCACCGTACAATTACAGTAAAAAAGCCAAATTTTCAGCTTCACCTTCAGCCGGAGAGTATAGGAAGGATCGAGAAGAATGGAGTGACAGTGCGATTGCTTGTTTATTAGATGCTTATTTAGTTTAGATAAATTTGTCCAGTTGAACAGAGGGAATTTGAGAGGTAGAGATTGGGAAGAAGTTGCTGCAATTGCGAGCGAACGATCCGAGAAGCAATCGAAGAGCGTGAACAGTAAAATTAAGGTTGATAATTTGAAAAAAAGGTATAAATTGGAGAGACATAGGATGATGAACACAAATGGTGGAAATGCAGTTAGTCATTGGCCATGGTTCAATAAAATGGAACAAATTGTTGGGAATTCATTGCCTTTGAAGACGGTTTTGGGTGAAGAAAATTCGGTTAGTGGAATGACTAGTCTTGTTAGACAGTCAGACGTATGTGTTTGTTGAAATTGTTATAAATTGGAGATAATAATTTGTTGAAATACTGAATTAAAATGCAGTGAAAGATGAAAATCAAGTGTTATAATTTTGATGATTATTTGATTATGTTTATCTAACTAAGTATCTATTTTAATGATTCTGCAGATCAACATCCAGCCCAAATTGTCAGATTACTATAAATCCAAAACCAGTTATAAATACCAGATGGAGAAGAGTTGTTTTTAAGATCAGTGGTACATCCTTAGCTGGAACTGGTTCTCAAACTGTTGATCCAAAGGTACGATTATTTATTAATTCTGGTATTATGGTTTAGTTAGTTACAAATGTACTAAAAATCTTTATTTTGGGATAATGTATGTGCAGGCAGGCCATCCCAAGTATTCAACTTTTTTTATTAAGGCTCACAAGTATGTATCTTGTGTCATTTATACCGGTTTTGGCCAAAAAGTATATATATATATGCCAAATGACGAAAATGCCCTTTGGATTTTCATAAAAAACAACAGTTTTAAGTTTTAACATATAATATTCGACGCCTCATCATATCTTGTGTTATAACTTATAATGTCATTTATACCGATTCTCACAAAAAACATGTCAAATGAGTCATATGACGAAAATACCATTTTTTTTTTTAAAAAAAAAAATTGTATTTTTAATATGTAGGTGGCTATGATGATTGCTAGAGAAGTATCAATGGCTTGCAATGTTGGTATTGAGGTGATAAAATTTCTTATCACCTGTCATTTATAAAACATGTGACTTTTAATATATTAGCAATTTTGACCGATGTTTGACCGACTTGATTGATATTCACCGAATTTGACCAGGTCCAATTAATTTCACTGATTATGTAATTTCTAGGTCTATCAACCGCCAATAACCGCCTAGGTGACGATTAATCGGCCGCCAAAACCGATTTTTACAACACTGATAAAAACTGATAACAGGTGGCAATAGTGGTTGGTGGGAGAAATTTCTTTTGTGGAGACACATGGGTTACAGCTACTGGTATGGATACAAGTACTGCTTATCAGATTGGGTAATGCCATCACTTTCTCTTAAGCCCTAAATATATTGGTTCGGGTTTAAATGGGTCAAACAGACCGGGTCGGGCTGACCCTCAAAAACTTCTTGTGCATTTCTTCTAGATTTTTGTTTACCTATTTGGAAGTTTTCCCTTCTTTTTAACAGAAATAACATTAATTCTAAGATAAATTTAAAATATTTACAAGCTACTTTGAATCGGTTCAACCTGAAATCCGACCCATTCTAAGTTAACGGGTCAATGTTACAATTTTATCACATTTTATGTTGATTCAGAATGGGTTTTCTGACAGTATGATGGCAACTGTGATGAATTCAATATTAATCCAGTCAGCATTTAGGTGGTATCGGTGCTGGAACTGGAAATCCACTTTTTTCTACTGATAAAGCTGCTGCTCTTAGAGCATCCGAAAGTATGGCCCACATATTTTAATTATTAATTACTAATTATTAATATTAACTACTAAATTCTAATTCGATAGTTATTGTTTTCGTGCAGTTCATGCAGATGCGTTTATTAAAGGTATAAATGCAGACGGTGTATATGAATGTGAGCACATTTCATTTAGAGAATTGGCTTCTCGAGGTGCATCACCTATTGACATGATGGCTGCAACGTTTTGTGAAGAAAATGAGATTCCTGGTACATATTTATTGAATTAATTATGTTTTAAAATAATTTTTTGAAAATAATAATAATTTGCATCGCCATTTTTTGTTATTTAGAACTATCGTTTAAAACACATACCAAAATTATTAGACTAAATTACAGATGGCTGGTTTTATAGATTCGTAAGTTTCGTCCTTGCCAAAAAAAATTCAGCAAATTACGTCCCTTAGCCACCTAAAATGACCAAATGGAAAGAAAACAGAAAAATTAACTTTAAAAATATGAAGTTTTTTAAAATAATAATGGAAAAGTATAATTTTGTCATTTTAGGTGGGTAAAATTTGCAAAATCTGAGAGGGTGTAATTTGTAGAAAATAGGGATGTCGTTTGCCGAAAAGAGTTGGAAGGAACAAAACTTAAGAATCTGGAAAACCATTGCTAAAATAAACATATATGTTCAGGTCCTATGACACACCAAAAAGAAAAAGTGAAATCCAAATTAAACTTATTTATTTCTGTTTCTTTCAGTTGTGTTATTCACGAGCCTTGAAATATATCATGAGCATTATCCGGAGAACAGGTTGGCACGTTAATTGATCAAGCGGGAAGGGTTGACTAATTACCGTTTTAGTACCTCAACGTCCAGATTGAATAAAAGAGCAAATCTGTTAATGACCCACCGCCTTCATCTCAAAACCAACACACTCAAAATGAGTTCATCGGAATCCAAAAATTAACGACCATTAATCACCGGCTTCACCTCTGCCTCCTACTTCCGTAAGTTCAGCTCATTGCTTGATTTAGTAAGTCAATTGATTTAGTACTCTTGGTAGATGATTGTGATCAATTAGGGTTTCATTTCTAGCTCTATTAGAGTTCGTGATCGATTTAATATCTTCTGCAATTTCATTAATTATGGTATCAATCATGTATTAGGGATACCAACCATGGAAGACACTATTTCTGCTGCTGTTATTTATGGGCTATGAATTTTTTCGATTTCATTGATTGATGTAATAGTAAATTATTTATGAGCTAGGGTTAGGAGTTTTGTTAATTCTGCATTTTCCATTTTTACACAAATTTGGGTGTAGAGAAGAAGTAAGATATTTTTAAAATAATTGTAGTTAAAGATTATTAATATTGTGTGATCTGTTATTTGCTTTCATGCAAATCTTTTTCTATTCAAGAAGGGAATTCAAATCCATCTGGAAGCGAGTGTGATCATGCATTTCTGCTACAACTTCTTTTCTTGTTCAAACACACATTTAAGTATGTTTACAACTTTCTTTTAAATTTCTTTTAATAATGTACAAAGAAATAATATTTAAATTAACAATTTTAGATGGGTGAATTCACCTCCTTGTGAAAGTTGTGGCAATGAAACTGTGAATCAAGAAAAAGGTATAACAAATTTGTCAGGGACTACTTATGGAGCTAATCGAGTTGAACTTCATCGGTATGGAAAGAAAATCTTTTGATTAATTTTAAATTTGGCATTATTTGTTTGATTTTAGATATCTTATAATTTATAACGTCTGTAGAATCTTATATTCAGAGCTGTCCGTGTTGTATTTTTATTACAGGATGTCATTAGCCGATATAGCCTAACTAATTTTTACCGACATTTGTGGGTTAGATCAACAGAAGAAAAACAACTTTATGTTAGTGGGAAAAACTAGGGAGAAATGATTTAAATGGTGAATGCCCTTTGCTTTTGTAAAATATCTAAAATATTATTAACATTAATGTGTGATTACAACAAGCTTTCTAATTGTCCAAAAGTTGGTAGTATTCATACTTGGTCTAATAATAGAGTATTTTCCTTTTTCAGGCAATATGCTGTCTTTTGTTTTGGTAAAAAAAAAACATTTGAAATCTCGTTAGTTGATGTGTCCCAAACACAGCTTCAAGGAAAGACTGATGTCATATTGGAATTTTATGTGAATGACACAACTAGTGCAAATGAGGTTAATTAAGTTTCATTTTTTTCCTCATGTCACATGTCATATCATCTACATTATATTTTAATTTTATTTAATTTAATGCAGAAAGATTCATTGATGGAGATGAGTTTTCACATAACCACACACACTTTGTTGGTGATGGAAATCGTCCACCTGCACAGGTTTGATTAGTTGTTTTTCTTCATTGTTTTTTTGCTAGGTGTCTTTTTCATAACACTAGGTTTGTCTTTTTTAAAGGTTTTTCATGACAAAAATAAATAATGTCAACGGCAAATGTTGGTGCTGCAGGTGAGCAATTTTGTGAAAATGGCGAAGTGATTTGCAAAGTGAGCACAAACGTTATATAACTGAAGAGGCTTTTAATGGATGCCCTGTTATTATAACAGACTACCCAAAGGCCGGCATGATTTCTCTTCTAACTTTTTTACAAAAAAAGAAAGAAAAAAACTAAACTTAACGGGTATTTTATTGAAAACATCCAGGATATCAAGATATGCGACAAAATGATGATGGAAATATTGTTGCAGCCATGAATTTGGTTGTTCCATGGGTAATATTTGCATTTATATTAATATCCATGTACTTAATAAAGAATAAATAATAACACCAAAAAGTGATCATACTTATAATAAGAAGAAGTTATGAACACCTTCTCTGTTGAACTTTTTAGTTTTATCCATTTGACTTGTCAACCAGAATATATGAAGATGTTATCATAGCTTAGCATATTACTTTGGATTTGAAGGTGTTATTTTATCCTTCTGCTTTGATTAGCTTTGAGTGATTCCCCGCCAACATTCCCTTTCGAGGATTTACAAACGTATAAAATATATGAAGATGGAAATGGAAACAAAACAACTCTTACGCTTAGTGGCATCTGTAGCTTAGTTATGGAAATATACGTCCTATGCTTGATTCCTACATGCATCTAATTTTTATTTTAGTTTTCTGTTTTTTTGTGCAAAACTTATATTCCCATCCCCTAACTTTTAACCCTATACTTTTATAATTTATACTATTAAAAAAACTGTATGATTTTTAGTTACTAAAAAAAAGTGATCCTTCTAAACTTCAATAATTTATATTTTTAACCCTTAACTTTTATAATTTATAATTTAATCTAATTTGTAGTATTTTAAAATAATATATAGAACAAATAAAATGGTTACAGTTTTTGAAATATTACTTTTTTCAAATATATATTTTGATAAATCATGGAAAACATGTTAATAAATATACCCGCAACAACGTGCGGGCGCTATAACACTTGTAGTTATAATTGGGGCCTTGTATGTGACATTAAATACGAGTCAAGTTAGAGTGATTGCGGGTGACAGTTTCACCCTTAATTTTTTTTATATTGTTGTTGTTGGTGTATTGTAACCTCTTTATATTCTAAACAGGTTGTTCAAGTAAATGGATTGGTAAACTGAAATTATGTTTCACTATACAAGTGCAACTAATATACATCATCTAAATTAGATGCAACATAAACAGTATAGATACATAACTTTTTAGATATCTTATACAAGTTGGTAGATCTTGAAAACTACTTTTAATCACATCCACATGTATACTTCTTTTTATTTATATTTCTAAACAAGAAGTCCATACATAAAATCGTTGTTTTTCTATGACCAACGTTCATCTATATGATTAAAATTAACGAGAAAACAATTTAAAAGAAATGATTATGACATTTTGAGAAAAAAATAATTACACTAAAGAAGTTTGGTGAGCATTTTATATGCTTTACCGCTTTCTGTCTTCAAAATTTGCATGGTAATACCATTTACCAACCACCATCCTTTATGATTGAAACTTGAGTGCAATTCATGTCCCATGTGATTATTTTAAAGGTTCCCTTGTTGCCTTTCTCGAAATAGAGAATAGAATATCAATCGAAATGCTTTCCAAAAAACGTTAAATCCCATTCTCATATTTACTACAAATTTTGCAAACATATGTACATAGATATTGACTAAAATTTGTCAACTTGCTTTCAACCTACTACCCGCAATCAAGCAACTAATCACGCTTTTAATAATTGTTAAGAGTAAAATCTAGTAAAATCTTTTATATTGTGAATATAATAAGTTAAATAATAAAGACTAGTTTATTTGATTAATTGTATTAAACTTAGTTTTGTGCGGCCTAAGCCGAGTACACGAACCGATCTGTGAATCAAGCTATCATTGATTTCAGTAACTGATCAATATCATTGATTACGTTATATCGTTATTGAAATCTAGATAGTTAGCTAGTTACAAATACTAGTGATCATTATGAGATCTCTATAATCTATAAATAGAGATAAAATGTTTTGTTTATTGTGTCAATATTCATATGTATAACTTTGTGATCAATCCTGTTTTAGTTTCTTAGGCTGGAAGGTATGGGACCACGCCCACCGACGTGGGGGCTGAGGTGGCGGAAGGCACGGCGTGGAGGGGGAAGGAACACCTCCCCCCACAACGGCGTGGGGGGGACTGCGTGGGGCAACTATGGCTACAGCCACGGGAGGCCACGGGCGTTGAGGCGTGCTTTTTGATCGAAAAAGAGACGTTGGAGCGTGCTTGGGGTATCTCACGTACCTGTTGCCGGAAGAAGGAGATGAAGCTGCACAGAAAATTGAAGAAGACGATGGGACGATTAGGTTATAGGTTTTAAAAAACAATTGGGCTTCTAAATATTCATAGGGTTGTATTTAGACTTATATATATATATATTTTTTGGGCTTCATATCTACATATATTTTTAGGTTATAGGTTTTACTAATTAGCCACTAAAAAGAATAACATAGAGTATTTTATTTTTTTTACTAATTAGCCACTAATTAGCCACCGGCGGCGGACGGCGGCGATCGGTGGTGGTCGGCGGCGGCCGACGGTGGCAGACGGCGGCCGGAGGTGGCCGGAGGCGGCGGCCGGCGGTGGCTGTAGGTGGGGGATTTGATCTTGTCCATCTTGATCCAATGGCTAGGATTTGTCCCTTAGGACTAGACAAATCCTTTGGACTTCCTAGAATACAACTATAATATTTTATATGTTTATTATATTTTAATATTTTAAAAACAAAAAGGTACAAATTTATTACTTTGAGTGAAAATGAAGTCAAATATGTAAAAGCATGTAAAGCAAAGATATGGAGTAAAGCTATGGAAGCCCCTTTTATTTTGTCCCGGGGACACCATCATATCAAGCATGAGATTGCAATCCTCATCATACCACTACTTTAACCTTTTATTTAGAATATAAAAAAGTTACATTTAAATTCAAAATTTAATCCCATTATTTGCCTCCTAATTTTACAAACGGTATGAATTTGTTTATATTCGAATTTGTATAAACCATGTATCTCAATTCACAAAACCCAAATCAAAGTCGGACCTATTCGTGGGTAATTGAACTGAGCTCAAGACAATAACTGTATGCAATCTTTTCAAATAGAGACTACTTATTAAAAGATTTCCGATAAAAATATGCTAGAAAAAATAATGATTTATAAAATAGGATTTACATATAGAGCCTCATTATATTTTAATTATACATAATTAACCCTCTAACTTTCTTAGTTACGCATATTCAGCCTTTTATTTACACACAGACCGTACCCAAAGTTATATACTCCTAGCAACGTCTATAATTTTTCTTTTAATGAAATTATAATTTTCGCCTTCAATATTACGTAACGATATAAGTTATCGCAATCTAAATATTAAATACTAGTAATAACAGATGATACACAAACCAAATACCAAAAAAAACGACATAAAATCAAACAACTTAAAAAATAGATTGAAGAACAATCTTTCAAATGATCAACCTTCGGTTGTAGCAACCGAAGGTGACATCGAATTACGCGATTCATCATAATCTTCCCCTAGCGGCGATTGCTCCACCCGTATTTCCTCAATCATTCTCACAACTTCCGCCATTGTCGGCCTTTTCTCCGGTTGTGCCGCCACACACGTCATCGCAACATGAAGCATCGAAACAAGTTCTTCCTCGATGTTTTTATACCTTAATAATTCTTGATCAAACACTTCAGCTGTCCACTCGTCTCTAACAACCGATCGAACCCATTTTGGCAAATCAATCGATTGTTCTTCTTCTTCTTCAACTCCAACACGAGATGGTGACGGGTATATCGATGGGGCCCGCCCGGTTAACATTTCCAATAGTAAAATACCGAAACTGTAAACATCGGCTTTTTGGGATAGTCGTTTTGTTTCGAATTGTTCGGGGGCTTTGTATCCTCCTAATCTTGCGGTGGCGTGAACGGGGTTTAAAAGTAACGATAATCCGAAATCGGAAATGCACGCGTTTCCGTTTTTGTCGAGTAGCACGTTTGATGATCTCACGTTTCCGTGAGGGATTCTAGAAGCTTTGTATTCTTCGTGGATACGGGCTAGCCCGCGGGCTGCACCTAACACTAAACTGATTCTTGTTGTCCAATCTAATGGGATTCTTCCAGGACCCCTATTTCCTGTAACAATTAATAAATAAAAAAAAGGTTAAACTTATATTAATTTCTTATGATTAATGAAATTGAATTGGGGAACTTAGAATTACCATGAAGGAGTAAATGCAAGCTTCCATTAGGTAGATAATCATACACAAGAAGTTTTTCTTCTTTAGCAAAATAATAAGCTCTCAATTTCACAACATTTGGGTGTTTTAGCTTCCCAATAACATCCATATACTGTTCAAATTCCTTCCTCCCACAAGGATTTGCATCTTTCAACCTCTTCACCGCCACCACCGTACAACCGTCGTCTAACACCGCCCTATACACCGTTCCCAAACTACCTTTTCCGAGCATCTCCGCCGATGCTCTCAACAAATCCTCCAATTCAAACTTCTTCTTCTTATCAAAAAACACAAGTTTATTATTCCCGTCACTATCTCCATCGCCGCCGCCGCTGTTTGCGTAGACTCTGCTTTCGCTGCCGTAACTGCTCCGGCCTTTTCCGATTTCAGAACCTAATTTTGAATTCGAGCTTGTGGATCTCTTTCCACAGTAATAAGCCACTAAAAACGAAGCGATTACGAGGATTAGAACAGAATTTGCAATTACAATAGCTACGATTACGCCTGGATTTAATCCTCTATGTGTTTGTCTTCTTGTTTCATCGATATTTGTTGTAGTAGGTAAGGTGCTAGGGTTTGATTGAACCATCGGAGGAGGTGTGCTCGCTGAACACGCCGGTAACGGACTTGACCCGCATAATCCTTCGTTACCGGAGAAGCTATTCTCGCCGAACTTTTGAGCAATATTTTCCGGCAAATGACCGTACAATTCATTGTTTGATAAATTCAGTTGTTTCATTCCCGAGAGCGAAGAGAGAGATTGCGGGATTTCACCGGAAATCTCGTTGTTCTCTAATCGGAGTGTGAGCAGACGAGTTAATTTCGAAATTTCCTCGGGAATTGGACCGACGAGGTTGTTATCAGAGATGTCGACACGTAACAAACGAGTGAGATACGAGATTTCCGGCGGAATTGAGCCGGAGAAGTCGTTCCCGGGGAGATAAAGGAGTTTGAGATTTGTGCAATTTACAATAGGTAAAAGGGTGCCGTTTAGGCGGTTGTTACGAAGATCGAGAATGCGAAGCTGGTCTAGAGAAGATAAAGAATCAAGCGGCCCGCGGAGGTTGAGGGAAGGTAGGTAGACGGCGGTGACACGGTTGTTGGTGCATTTTACTCCGGTCCAGGAGGCGGAGCAGGCGGTGGAGTGTGTGGTGGAGGATAGTGTCCAGTTGGAGAGAAGGATGCCATGAGTGTCGGTTTGGGAGCGGAAGAGAGATAAGGCGGCGGTGTCACTGTCGACGTCGGCGGTGTTGCTGTCGACGGCGGTGGTGGAGATGGATAGAGAAAGTGCGAGGAGAAGGAGGAGAAAAAGATACTGGAAATTTTCCATTAGTGGAAGATAGAATGAATGGTTACGCGGGAAACAAGTATGATATGGTGTGTGTTTTTAAAAGTAGTTATGGTACTATCCCTATTCCTCCGTCCATACCAAATTATCTTTCCATGTTTATTTTCCACATATGTTTAGTACGTGGTTATTTGCCTAATTGGTAATTAATCTAATTAAAACATGAGTTGACACTCCTTTATACCAAATAAACACTCTAATTAAAGTCACAACTTGAAAACTGGGACAATGAACAATTAACTAACATGATTATACATGTCTTTTAAAAAACTTAAAACTGGTGGTCGACGATGGTGGTAGTGAGCGGAAGATTTGATGGTAGTGGTGGAGTTAGCGGACGGGCTAGTTGGTGGAGGCTGAATGAGCGGCGGAGTAAGTTGGTGATGGTGGGGTGAATGGCCGAGTGAGCGGCGGGGTGGTCGGCCGATTCCGATGCGAGTGAGTTGATAGAGGTGGTGGTTAGCGGCGGAGTGGTGAAGATTGTATAAGAATTATTATGAATTTTTGAAATGTCCAATTAACAGAAAGATGTATTCAAGTAGTCAATTCCTTAGAATATAAGATTAGTCGGTTAATCAACTTTATTATTCTTCAAAGAAAGTTAGTGCTGGATCCTTGCACTGATTTCTAATCAAAGTTTTAAAACAAACAAATAACGAGAAACACGAGTTTAAGGGCCCTAAAAACGAAAATTAGAAATCAAGAGGAAAAACAAGAATGAACATTCTTAAGTGATAGTTGCTTTGAATATCTTTTGACTCAGCTATATTATACGTACGAAATATGAACCATTAGTATAGGAAACAAGCAATTCTAAATTTTTTCCGTCTCAAACAAACTTGAGTTTTGTATAAACTAATAACATATAAGAATTCTGATTAATCAATCCTTCAATCAAGAAAGGGCACTTGAGTATGGAAAAGAAGGGTGGTTGAAGGTATGATTGTGTTCATAAGTTTCCCCACATGGAATGGAGGAAAAAGTTACAAAAGCATGCTTTTTCCTCTGTTTTTCCATCATTTTTCACCTTTTTACCCAAAATAATTGATTTAGCTAGGTACCTGTTTTTTATTAATTTTGAAGACCATTGCAGATTTGTTACAATAAAATGGACACAAAATTTAGAAACCATTCTACTTTTTTTTATCTGTTATGAAAATATGTTAGGAGATACGGACGAATACATAACTTTTTAATATAAGAAATGTAAGGTGATTTGTACGCTACAAATTCAAATATGTACACCTCTGAAGTGCATGTTACATTATGATCATGCCTCATAAACTTGAACTTAACAGTTGTCGTTGCGACAATCATAGGCTAGCTTAACCAAATGTGTAAAATACTATAGTTAAAATAAACATAACATCCATTCAAGTGGGTTGGATAATAAATCCATTCTTGCTGTTAGATTCATCAAAACTGAGTAAGTTTTCATGATCAACTTACTAATGTTGAAAAATGACAAAAACCACACGTTAATGGCGAGTTTCAAAACCACAATCAACAGAAAACCAAGTCTTAGTTAATAGTTAGACATAATCATCAAAATATACCTCCCTTTTCCCAAAATAGAGTTGTGTGACTCGGATTTTTCAAATACAACTTTTTTTGTACAACCAATGTACGACCAGACTGTAAAACTAAATGAAAATTGTCAAATTTTAACTAATTATTTTGTGAAGATTTGAAAGTGAATATTTTTTTGTTTGAGAATTTTGGATCTTGCTTTGTTTTAAAAAATCACCCTAATAGTTCAAACTTGGAAGGTCCATAGATGGAAATCTAGTAAGATTGAATGGTTTAGTAAAAGTTGACATGAATAAGTATTGAGTCTTCATGAAGCTCCAGAAAATTGTTTAGTAAAAAGCTACTAAGTTTTTGGGCGTGTAGACAGGCCGGGCCGGGCCGGGCTGGGCCTAATAAGAAGTAGCTCATCAATTGAAGATACACATAAGTGCATGTTCTAACTTTGATTATGTGTAATTGTTGTTTTTCTTAAGCTTTTTGTATTATATGGAGTTGAAGCATGGTCCAAACGTTTTCAATAACGCCAATCGATAAAGCATCAGAAGCATGTCTTGCAGCCATACGTCGTGCTTCTAGAACTTTAGGTTTACTAAGGAGCTTGTCTAGAATTTCTTCAACTTCCATTCTTCCACCGACCTATATAATATATAAATCCATTCCGTCACAAGTATTCAACTTTTTTAGTTATGAAACCTCAAGTTTGTAATTGTTCTCATTTTACATAAATCTATGACGATAAATTATAGATTGAAATACAATTCTACCCTTCTAAACCATTAATTTCTATTGAAATAAGAATGCATTTAAATGAAGGATGAATTTGAAATTCACATTAAAATGATCATTTATATTGTTAAAACTTGTTAAAAGTCAGGTTTATTTTTGTCATTTTATAAATTTCCTTCATAAATTTGGTCGGAACTAGTATAAAGTTGGTTGTCTATAAAAGTATACTTTTTTTTTTAATATATAGATGGCCTTAATGATAAATGTTTGATATTTTTGTGGCCTCCGGATACAATATCCCAAAAATTATTAAAAATATTACTACCCGGTTTTCATAAAACAAATAATTAGATGCTTGTTTAAAACCTGAATTATCGACAAAGGATTCAACTGCTGCATTTGTAGAATCATATGTGAGAAATGACCAACATGTTGACCTAACATCACCAAACCATAAAAAAGCTCAATTTTTATAAAAAATTAGAAACACGAACGAAATACAAGATAAAAATAAACAAATAAAAGATTTCGTAAAAAAAAAGGTACCAGTCAAAACAGCACAGCCAGCTGCAGCAGCCTCAAATATATTATGACCAGTTAAACCAGGCAAAAAAGAACCTCCAATTACAGCTATAGGTGTCAATCTATAAAATTGCCTTAATTCTCCTGCATAATCAATTAAATAATATATTATTAAAATATTTAAATATCCATTTACAACAGACAAATTACACGTCATTTTCATGAAAAATACCTAATGTGTCAACCATGTATATACTTGTTTCAGATGTGAGTGAATCGCCACGAGATCTCAATGCCACATTTATCCCTTTTTTTTGTAAGTCCTGCATGTATCATTAACCAATTATATTCATATATTAAATTATTAATCCTTTTGATGATTATATATATATTTATTATTATTGAGTAAAATATATAAATTATAGATACATACAAGAGAAATTTCCTGCCCGAGATTTGGATGGCGAGGAACAATGATAGCAAGGATATTGGGGTGCTTTTGCATTAAGGCTTTGTGAACTCCTAGAATTACTGTAGAAAATATTATCAAATTATTTATTTTTGTGTAAAATAATAATCTACTTTTATATTACCCATTTTAACCCTTAGGTACATCACCTTCTTCTTCACCCTTGTGTATTGATGAAGCCATCCAAACACATCTCTTTACAATCTTATCTTGTAAATCTTCCATATTTCTCATGTTTTTATTTACATTGACCAACTCTTCAATACCTAAGAAAGTCAACATCATATCAAGACGCCATAACTATAAAAAAATGATGGTCAATATACGCATTCAAAAAAGTCAAAGGGCATACCAAGTTTTAAGTCACCAGAGAAATTAATAACAAATGGTGGAGCTTGCAGTAGCTGAAAATGAATCGCCTGAATATTACTCTGCAACAAGATAAAAGTATAAAGATTACAATATGAAGTACATATAATTTTGTAAAATATAAATGCAATAATGAAATAATTAGGTCAATGTCATACCAATGGGAGTATTAATGAAAATTTAGACAGCATCAATTGAGAAAGTAACCTAATTACTGGTTTTGACCAATTGTTGAATGATTTTATTGACATTCGAGCATTTATTAACGCTAGCATAACCTGCATAGAAACGAAAACAAATTAACCTAACAGTAAAAAAAATTAAAAATCCAAAATAAATCGTTTATAATATCAAAAGGTAAATATACTTACACCATTTGCTGATGCACTAATAACAAGATTTGGCCATAATTCATTTTCCACTAGCACAAGTGCATTCGGCTTCCAATATTCAAGAAAACCATTAACAGCAGCAGGTGTATCAACTGGAGCAAACTGACATGATTTCATTATTTTGTAAAGTATATATACAGAAAAAGAGTAACTATAATACCTAACTAGTGGGGACCACAAGACGACAAGATAAGTACTTAAGTAGATAACTAACTAATTAACTTGTAAATAGGTATATGCATAATACGCTTACTAATAAATACAGAGTACTACATAGAAACTATCAAAATCTTCAAAAGGTTTGATATAAGTAACAGGGGTTAAACTGATTATGAGATTCAATAGTATGTACCTGATATATGACATCACTAGGAAGCAACGTCTTTAGCACTTCACTGTACCAACAATAAAAAGATATTATTCGCTGCAATTTTATAGTAACTACCTCATAAAACAAGTTTTGTATCAATTTCGGTATGCAATTGATATATATGAGCCCAATAATTCAGCAATCTTACTACTGCTTTCGGTTTGACCATTGAAATCAACATATGGTTCATGTTACTGACCAAAAAGTGGTTTACAAAAGTATGTCTAAATTAGAAGACAGAATATCAAAAGATAAAGCTGTAATTCAATCAATTATGCATAAATCATTTCTCAGCTTCTTTAGATTTTCAAATACCTAAATCTGTACACAAATGGAATGCAATTACAGTTAATTCTTACAATGCAGATGTTGTAGTTGTAGTCATCAAAACAGTTACATCAGGTCTTCGTTCAACACATCGTTTAATTACAGGAACCACACACATTCCTTCACCTGTTCATCGCTTTCATAATCTTAATAAACTCATAAACAGCAATTATACATAACAAATCCTATAAACATACACTAGCTGAATTATAATCTAGATGTAGTAAAACCTAGAGAAACGGCGTGGAACCAGATAATGGAGCCGGGAGGCCGGTGAAGAGACGGCCGGCCGATACGCTCCTGCCACCGGAGAGGATGTTCGAGTCCTCGGAACTTGCGCCACCGGAGATGGAGATTGATTAACGGTGATAGACTGTATGTTACAGCTTTGTAGAACATGTAAACCATTTCACCGCCTTTAATTGCCGCCATTTTCGAATTCGCTTTGAGTTCAAGCGTCTGCTACTGAAGTTGAAATTGTGTGTTTTGAATTTTGATTCAGAAAATTGGGCGAAAACTGTTTTCTAGATTCAGAAATATTTTTTTTTATTTTAATTTGCAAGTTTTAACAAGCTTCTAAATAATATGATAAATTGCGTAATCAAGTTTCCAAGGCATAATTGACATACGTTTTTAAATATGTAATGTAAGATAATAATTTCGTATACAAATAAATATAGAAAAATATATAATTATAAAATTATGGTGTTTCCTCGTTTTAAAAGCACCAGCACGTGGAGGAGCATGACATTTGGTGCCGTTTGTGTTTTTGAAAAGATAGAAGGTTTGCAGTCTGCGGAGCACATTTACAGAAAGATTTGTACCAAACGTCTGCAGTCTATAAAAAGGAGACAGTTTGTTTTTTAATGTCTGCAGGTTGATAAAAAGTTAAGTGACAGTATATGTGTGGGTGGTGGCGGCTTGTGGTGGCAGTGGGTGGTGGTGGGTGGCGGTGACGGTGGGTGGTTGTGGTGGTGTGTGGTGATGGTGATGGTAGATGGTGGTGGGTGGTGGTGGTGGTGAGTGGTTGTGGCGGTATGTGGTGGTGGTGGTGGTAGGTGGTGGCGGTATGTGGTGGTGGTGGTGGTGGGTGATGGCGGTAGATGGTGGTGGGTGGTTGTGGCAGTATTGGGTGGTGGCGGCGGTATGTGATGGTGGTAGATGGTGGTGGGTGGCGGTGGCGGTACGTGGTTGTGACGGTATGTGGCGGGTGGTAGTGGCATTAGGTGGATGCGGTAATTGCTGGCGGCGGTAGGTGGTGTTTGGTGGCAGTGTTGGTATGTGGTGGTGGTGGTGGGTGGCGGTGTTTGTATGTGGTTGTGGTAGTGGTATATAAACTTTTGGAAAATGATAATGACAGCCCTAAGGGCTGTCAATAAGAGGCTAAAACATGCATCAAAATTTGTACAATAATCAATAACCGCCCCCTGCATTTTAGGAATCATCCCCCACTAACAAAAGTACAAACACTTTATGCATCCAACGACCCCTTAATGACAGCCCTAAGGGCTGTCATTAACAAAACCCTAAACTTTTTTTATAGGGGTAGGTAAAATGTCTTCTAAACTTGGAAGACTATGATCCAAGTCTTCTCCAAGTACACATCAAAAAGACTTTTTCTCATCTTCTGACTTTCAAAAAAATAAACAGTCTTTTTTCTAAATTATCTTCCCGCCTGCAGACATAAGACCTCAAAAAGACTTTTTGTCAAAAAACAATCGTCTCCTTACTAATGACTAATGAGTGTTTTAAAATGCATTTCTCAACAGGAAATGCTATTCCGAAAACAATCTTAACCCGTTCGACTATTGTAAACAGTGATCTTAATAGTACTTAACAATATAATCCTAATATCGAACTCAAGTGGACATTTCTCGCAAACCACCATCATTGCCAAACAAACTTTCTTTTCAAACTAATTTAATTTCATTTAATTCGATTCATTTTCAATATTATTTTTAACCCGTTTTCAAGCTTATATAATACTTCGAGCTCTTCACATAACTGTGAAGTAATTATTGCAAATCTCTTTATCTTTTTAACCCGTTTTTTTTTCATTTTCTTCAACTCACACCCTCACGCACGCCAATATGAAAATCGGTAAATACGCCGCAAGAGATGGTGGGATGAGAGAGTTGCAACACAAATACACATGAACAAATAATTACATGATTGAATTGCACATCATAAACTAGCAATACTAGTCAACCACATTTCGTAACTTTCGCTAAATTTCCATTGATATTAATCATTTTAATGTTTTTTATAAATTTATTGTAATAATTTTTTTTGTATGATTGTATATTTTTCAATTAATGCAATATTTTTTACTTAAATGATGTTTTATTTAATTGTATTTTCTAAATAAAAGGAAAAAATATTTAGATAAAAAAAAAAGTTCAATAATTTGGGAGTTCCAAAAAACTGAAAATAATACTTCATCCGATTTAAAATAAGTGATACACTTTCCATATTTTGGTGTATCAAAATAAGTGATACACTTTGAAAACTTGTCTTATTTGGTAAAAAAATAGTGGGACTCATACCCACTAACGATCTACTTTAATAAAATGAAATGACATATTTACCCTTACTTTTACTTTTAAACATCATTAATCTCACTTTATTCCAAATTTACGGGACCCATTCCCCACTAACCATCCAATTAATCTAATTTAATTATCATTATCATATTTTGCCTCAAAAACCGTGAAACCAACAATGTATCACTTATTTTAAATCGGAGGAAGTATATATTATTACTATAATCCCATGTAAGTGTCAGTTAGTGTACCCTTTGTGTGTGGGGGACTTTTGTCGTTGGTGGAATAATGTTTATTCGGGTATTCAAATTTCAAAGTATCAATCATATTCTTAACTAGTTGATTTCTCCCGCCGAGATGCCGCAGGGATTTTCATGTAGTGTCCAGAATATTGTTTATTAATATATTCATATAAAATATTAAAATGATTGTTTATATTAAGAAAACGAAATATGTGATACAATATATTTTCAATAGCATAAGTCTCAAATAAAAACCATTATTCTATATTAGATGGCATTGTGGCAAAGATATTTTATATGAGGAGATAAAACCCCTTAAGACCACATAGGTTCATCCGACTCCAGACTATCTGCAAAGCGCATGATCGCCGAAAATTAGTCAGCTCGTAAAGTGAGTGAAGAACTGCGGTTAGCATAAAAAAGAAAAATTACTAAAAATATAATTTTTAAAAGTAAAATTAATAATAAATAGACTATTTCACTATATTATATAAGATAGTTAGTGAGTTCGAGTACCACTATTTTTCACCTATGTTTAAAAGTGGAGGAGTTGTTTTTAAAACTTTCAAAAAAGTTGAGTGGTTGTTTTAAAATTTTCAAAAGATGGAGGGATGTTTTGAAAAAAGAAGAAATATCTCATGGACAAAAAAAGGGTTGTTTTAAAACTTTCAAAAAATTTAAAGGGGCTAAAACTTTAAAAAAATGGAGGGGATATTTTGAAAAAGAAAGAAATGTCTCAATATAATACTTCCTCTGATTCGAAATAAGTGCTACGCTTTTTTTAAATGGTAGATTCAAAATAAGTGCTACACTTTGAAAAATTGCCTTATTTGGCAAAAAATAGCAGGACTCACACTCACTAACTATGTACTTTAACAAAGTGAAATGACTCATTTACTCTTATTTTTTACTTTTAAACATCATTAACCTCACTTTATTCAAAATGTGTGGGGCTTATTATCCATTAACTATTTAATTAATCTAATTTAACTATTATTATAATATTTTGACTCAAAAACTATGAAACCTAAAGTATAGCACTTATTTTGAATCGGAGGAACTAAAAATATTACGACAGTCTAGTTCTGATCCATGACATCATGGGAAACATATTTCAAAAGAAAAGGAAAAAGATTAAGGGGTAACTTTGTCATTCTGCATGATTCATATTAAACAAATGCAAAGTAACACACCACCACCAAAGTCAAAGAAATCTACCAATTAGCACCCAATTTACAAAAGTGTCCTCACATTATAAAAAAAGGAAAATTTTATTGAGGGCAAGATAGTAAATATACATTCATTGGTGAACGTATATAATATATAGAATTGGGGTGAGATTTTAAAACTAAATAATACTCCCTCCGTCTCATTTTAAATGTCCAGTATACTATTTTAGTTTGTCCCACAAAGAGTGTCATTTCCTAAATTTCAACCAATGAAAAAACATTTAAGTGGGAAAGAGAAAATTTGATTGGTGACATTATATAATTAATGCACTTTTTTTAAACTTTTGTGTTTTTTTGTAGTGGACAATTAAAGTGGGACAGAGGGAATAAGAAATAACCATGTTTCTCTCGAGTATATTCACGGTCCTTTGGTGCCTATAGAAACATAGGAATAGTGTAGTATTTAATCGAGAGAAAATCAGTTTTCGATCTCGGCCATTATGGAAGCACAAACTCTATTATTTCTGGATCAAGTTTATATTGAATTTTAGATGGAGTAACTACAATTGGATTATTTGGTGTTATAATCCCATGCGTATTTATTAATTTTGTTATTCATTTCTCTTTATACTCTCTAGCTTCTTATTGGCTTGTGTTTCTTGTACTTAATATATCTTTTCCGTTCGGAAAAAAAGTTAAGATGTCATTTTCCTGAAAACCTAGTGGTGTCCTAAGATGGTCGGCCAATCAACTTAGCCGACGCTACCAGTACATCTTTTTTGATAAATTTGATTCCTCTTTTGCTTTGGTGGGGACTGAAATTTATGAAATTCAAGATAAATTCGGTTATTTTCTATGTACATATAATAATATATCTTCCGATTTAAACATATACGCATCCGATTATCCATTGGTTTGAATAGCTAACAAAAATTCAAAACAAAATATTATCACGAAAAAAATTGAATTCTACCTAGATAATTTACCCTAATTTTATAATCCAAACTAGGAATGAGATATAGAACGGATATATAAAGTCATCGTTAGAATTGGAATAATTAAAATTATTCCGGGTGGCGGTCTAATTTTTCCGTGAAACAGACATCTAAGTCTTTTGGATCCAGATATTTCGGGTTAAGAAAATATTATCTTAAATCAACAAATAAATTAAATAAGGAAAATGCTAATGACAGCCATAGAGCTGTAATAAGAAGACAAAATAACAAAAAACAACCCTCTGAATTTTAGGAATATTATTTTTTTAATTAATATACAAATTTTTTATGCATACTAGTGACTAGGGGTGTCAAATTTGTACCGAACAAAACCAGCCAACATGCTACCAACCATACCAAGTATAGTTGGTAGCCAATATGTTGGTAGCCAACATGTTTGGTTGGTAGTACCGTACCAATTGTGTAATCATGGTACGGTAATGGTACACAAATTTTAAATACCACGGTATACCGTACCAACCAAGATATATATTATATGATTTTTAGTTTAATATATTATAACAAACTAGCAACCTATTTGCCCAAGATTCCAATTAGATATTAAAATATACGATATTTTATTTAAATTATAGATGTGCCCAAAAAATATCTCTGAAACTAATATAATATAATAAGACATACTTATTTTAACTTTAAAACTAAAAACATCTTTGAAAATATAATATTTTATATGTACATTCACACAAATCAGTGATTCAGTTACGACAAGATAGCTACATCTTTTGTTACTTTATCGTACTAGATTATGTTTATATAGCACGTAACATATTATATCATTTTGCTTATTTTGTTTCTATGTTCGGAACACTTGTTAATATGTTTAACTGGTCGATAATGATAAAATATCATTGTTCTTTTGTTATTAATTTTTTTAATTTCATATGAGTTAGTGATGTTGGTATATACCATTACCAATTTGTACCAACCAAGATTGTTGGTAGCCAAACAAATTGGTACCAAGTAAACTTGGTATGGTAATGATAGATAAATCAGTATACCAATTATAGTTGGTACGGTACGCGGTATGAGAAAAATATACGTGGTACCGTACCATGTTCACCCCTACTAGTGACAGCCCTAAGGCTATCATTAGCAAAACCCATTAAATAAATACAATTATTTTTATCTTTACTTTATTTTCATCTTTACACCTACTATAATGTACCTAATTCTGCAATTCCTTTAAATGAAAAGAAACTCAAGAGCCAAACAGAGACAAACTCTTGGTTAAAAGAAACCGCTACATTCATTTATAAATTATCGATCAAAAACTTACCATAATTCAACAACAATGGCAACTAAAGATTCAAAGCTCAAGAATGTCATTGCTCCTTCCGATGACACGTGTACCAGCGAAAAAGTAGAAACCAAGAATGATGTTGCTTCTGATGATCATATAAAAGAAACAGAAACAGAGATTGCGGTTGTTGCTTCTGATGACAGTCGTAAAGTTGAAAAATCTGAAGAAATTGAAAAAGAAACTGCACAAATCGATTTAGGCATATCCTTGGATAAACTTAGTATCGGTCCAAAAAAGAAACTTGTTGTGATTCCTCTTGGTGGTATTCTTGTTCATCGAGCTCATCGTTTTCGTCCTAACACTATTCCTAAAAGTCGACGTGCAGATTTCTCTTACGGAAATTTTCAAGGTGAGTAAAATATAGGGGGTATTTTTCAAGGGTTTTGCCCTTAGGGCGATCACTAACATGTATAAAAAGCTTGTACATTGATTAAAAAAATAATATTCCTAAAATTCAGGGATAATTTTCAAGGTGAGTAAAATATAGGGGGTATTTTTTAAGGGTTTTGCTAATGACAGCCCTTAGGGCAATCACTAACATGCATAAAAAGCTTGTACATTGATTAAAAAAATAATATTCCTAAAATTCAGGGGCTGTCATTAGCATTTTCCATTTTTTAAATGCTTCTTTTTTTTAATGTTTTAAAAAAATATTGTGTCCAATCAGAAATGAAAAGGTAGCTGGTCCTGGGATTCGTATTTCCCATTGTCCTTACCTCTGCTTTTTTGGAGTCCGGGATGACTCGGATGAGCAGAGAAAACAGAACCTGTGAGTTACGCCTTTAGGGGCCGCCACGTATAGTCGGTTAGAGTGATAGTAATAGTTCCTTTCAAGCTTTCATAAATTCCGTCTTTCACGTATGCAATTGTAGTCTTTGGATGAACTACTTTGGCTGGAATCAGCTGGTTGAATATAAAACTCCGGTTCTACCGCAAAAAAAAAAGCTTTTCTAAAAGAAATGATAAATAAAAAATATATATATATAGCTTTGAAAACTTTAAATTTTAATGAAATGTATTTTGTATTTTTCTAGAATTTTTTTTAAATATGAATAAGTGTTACATCATGCATACTTGTTATCTAGTTCGACCAGTTTATCAATCTGGTCCGGTCAATTTGACCATATTTAAGGACCGTTTCTATTCATAAACTGCTTTTTAACACGTTGGCTTTTTTAATGTATTTCCAGTTTACATAAGGCCTTTCTGTAAAGAGTTTTTGAAGTTTTGCTTTGAAAGATTTGAAGTGGGATTATGGTCTTCTGCAATGGAGTTAGTATCACATTTTATTTATTCTATAAATATAATTTGTATATAATTGTACATTTACTCATATTAGTTAATGTTTATCTCAGGCATAACTTAGATGGAGTTTTGACCAAGGTTATGGGTGAACTCAAAAGCAAGTTATTGTTTACATGGGTGAGTCTAAACTCACTTCAATTACACGCACTAACAGTTAGGTTATATCGGAGTCTGTTATAAATGAAAATACTTTTTTTTTTTTAAATGTTGTGTATTGTTGCTTTTAAACAACAAATTCACAAGTGCTTCAATTTTGATTTTGATGTTTTGTTGTTAGGATCAAAAACATTGCACGAATACCGGATTCATGTGTTTGGATAATCAAGATAAGCCTTTGTTCTTGAAACAACTCAAGTCTTTATGGCTCAACAAATGGCGCGGTGTGGAATACTCGGCTTCTAACACGTTGTTGATTACGGATCCCGTGAAGGCTCTTCTAAATCCTGTACTATTTCACACTTTTGTCTTGTGGTTAATATCGAATAAGTCATTTCAAATTTACAAAATTTCACATTTAATAATTGTGAATTTGTGTTTCATTGCAGCCAAACACTGCGATTTTTCCAGGAACTTATGATCCTGAAAACAAGGAAGATGATTTCCTAGGTAATTAATTTTACTTTGGGCAACATTTGAAAAAACTAAGGTTTGTGTGCATTTTAAAAGGTTTAAAACTAGCAGTTTCTTTTAGCTTTTGTTTCATACTTAGTATATAAGTGGGTTCGTCAACTTGTTTATAAATCAGGTCGTGTTCAAGTTGACTTATTTATAAACGAGTCGACCTAACAATCAATTTAGTTTCGCTAAGTTTTTATTATTTTTAAATATGTAAATACTATAAATAATAAAGGGCATTTTTTGTGATATTAGCTTTGTATTTAGGTCCATTTTTTTGTTTCTTACCCACAACCTTATTCTGACCTGCTAATCTGTTTGTCGCACCAATTTGTTCGGTTTGAGTGATTCCAATCTGCTAACTCAAACGTGACCTGATTGCCACCCCTACTGACGCTTATCATTTTATATTTATCAGGTCCGAATGGTGAGTTACGAGCTTTCTTGGATGGACTCGCGGAAGCAAAGGATGTGCAAAACGTATGTGAAAGATCATCCATTTGGAGAGCCTGCGATAACGCCTTCTCACCCTGATTGGAAGTACTATGCGAAAGTAGTTCGTGCTTTTGGGAAAAAAGAAACCGATGATTCCAAGAACTAATCCGATTCGAGTATACCCAAATCATCGGGTGCTTTCGTTTTCATAAGCTTGTTATGGGACTTTAATTCTTCCTTGCATTTTATCGTTTTTATAAGTTTGTTTAGGGACTTTTGCTTTTGTCTTTGCCTTTGCCTTTTTCAACGTTGGTTCTATCAATGAATGAAGTTAAGAAAATATTGTCTCAAATTAATAAATAGTTAAAATAAATGCAATTATGGTCTCAAATATATGTATATAATGTAACACCCTCGTTAGGTCCTAATCGTCTTTTGGTGTTGATGGTAAGTTATTTATATTTAGTTAATTTATTAGAAATTTATTTACATATTATGTGCTTTCTTTTTATATTAAATTTATTTATGTTATAATTGTACCTTATGATAGCAGATAAATATATTGTTTATATAATTGATAAAAAAAAAGAAAAAATTAGAAACAAAGGTCGGTTTATAACCCTTTCCCTTTTATATTCTTTATATCTTGAAACCATCCCCTGTATTATCATATCTTCGATTTGGAGATTGGTTCATCCCTAATCACTTGAACTTTGTTTATTTGCTACAAATTGAATACTATTTAAAGGTATGTAGCTTGAACCCTAGTTGTATTTTCATAAGTTCCTATAAGAATAAGAAGAGGGTTTATTAGGATTTGTGAATAATTGCTTTAAATTACAGAATTAGTTGATTATTTGAAGTAGGAGATGAAGATAGCTTAATATTAATGAAATTACTTTTCTTTGTTTGTTGACTGCTACCTTGAATCTACGAGTTGTATATATATATTTTCTAAAAAGGAAAATTTCTTTGTAGTTTTATTCTTTCTTGCTGCTGAGGTCATGCATATATATATATGTATGTATATAAAAGAAATTATAGTTAATTCCTCTTTTGAGAACCTACTGATACATAGACCAAAAAGGAAGTAATTGAAATATGTCTTGTTTGTCTTGGACTACTTATCCGTAAAAAAAGAAAAAGAAAGAAGGTTTGGAATTTGATCGTTACTTGCAACTGCGTATTAACTTATAGTTTTGGTGTCATTGTTTGGTGTCTAGTATCTCTTTAATGTGCGTAGAACCATAAGCAAACCAAAAGCATTTGGTTTTTAAATTATAAGTTGATATTTTAGTTATATTTGGTCAAGTTTGACTATTTTAGTCAAAGTTGGTAATTATGCACATATATTGTTTAGCACCTATAAATGTTTAAAGTAATATGTATACTAACTTATTGGTTATGTTGTGGATGTTAGGTCCCCAACAAAGACTCCAACAACACGAAGGTGCTTCTGGGAGGTGATACTTTCAGACTTGGTGAAAGATAAGTAATACATTATAATTGAATGATTATAACTCAGGTAAGGGTTTGACCAGGTATTGGTTGTGGACTTAAATTCCAGACTTTAAGTCTGATGCAGTGTTTGGTATTATTTTGAGTATAATTTTGTGCTACTTGTATTTGGTTGGTGATACGGCAAACATGATCATGTATTCAGAGGTTGTCTTCGGACCAGCCTACTCAGGTCGAGTACTGAGTTAAT
The DNA here is from genome assembly GCA_963853835.1 of Calendula officinalis. Lineage (NCBI taxonomy): Eukaryota > Viridiplantae > Streptophyta > Magnoliopsida > Asterales > Asteraceae > Calendula > Calendula officinalis. The sequence goes on along the minus strand of OY970823.1, from coordinate 75,489,216 downwards.
GGGCTAACGATAACTCCCGGCATAGGCCAATGGGAACCGTTCCTCCTGGTGATGAGGGTCAAAATGGAGACCCAACTGTGTGGAACTGTGTAGTGATAACTACAATTATGTGTTTATGTTAACTCGTTTCCTGAATTTATAATTATTCGGTTTGATGTATTATTCACTTAGCTTTACAGCTAGCGGTTTTTAAGTTGCCCGCAGGTTTGTACAGTTTTGGTAGCTGCAAGTTATATGACTACTAGAGTTGGGATACTTCACGGTGCTGGACACAAGCCATGTTTTTGTAGCTTTTGGTAACACCGAAACAATATTTTTGGGAAAACAAATGTTGTATTATTATGTTAACCGTTTTGGTAAATTCTTTTGGCATGGTTCGGATGTGAACCAAACTATGTGTATATGTTTACGTAAAATTTGTAAACTATAATAGTTTAGTTTTTTTTATATGAAAAATATATCAGTCTTTCGCTGTATTAAAAAAAATAGCTTAAAATTTGACGGTGTTACATATAATCGATTTAATATAGCGCTTTACATAAAATAAAATAAAAATGAGAAAAAACAATGTCAGACTCGAATATGCACCGGCCCAATGCCACAATATGCTTGCATCATTTTGTTCTTTTGATATTTCTTGAAGTGAATTAACGTGTTGTTTAATGCCAAATAATTCATAACTCAATTAACAATTCGAGAGTGGTTTCATTCATCACTCATTACTCCTTTAAATTTTAATATAAGTTTAATCAACTTTTCAATTGTTCGTTTGTAATTTATGTCATTTTTTTTCAACCGTTTGATTGGATAGCATTTCAGTTTGAATTCTGTTTGAATTTGGGATTGAAATTGAACGGATTTCTAATGTTACGCGCACCACATGTTTGTTTGATGAAAATCCTGAATGAAATTCAGTTATATAATTTAATTAGTAAATAGTAATTACAAAGAACAAAAGATTTATTATATATTCATCAGCCGAAGATACGTATTTTGTTTAGTATTCACCATATATTTATTTTGACATTTACAAGATTATCTGTTTAACATTTGTAAGTTTGACTTTTTTGTTGTTTCGTTGACCACTTTGTTTTTTCAGCAACTATGTTGACATGTTTGCAGCTATTTTGAAGCATCCAGTATTCCAACAAGTCGTTATTTGGATCACCCATAAGAATAACTCAATCATATAATCAAAAGAACACGACCGTGGGGATAAATCGATGAGTTTATAATTAATTTTTCATTTTAACTAAAAATTTTAAAAGTTTATAAATTTCATATTTGAAAAAAAAAATCTATGACATATTAAACAGGTTAATATACACGTTAACATTTTGCCCATTTCATTACGGTGTACATCACTCTTTGGGCATTTTGAGGAAGATGAGGCGCGATATTAAAGTTATCATTGTCGCAACTCGTGTTACTTACATCTATTTTTACTTTTGTCGACATATTATGTTTGTAAAAAATTCTATAAGTTAGCCCGTAATTTATCATAGGTTAAAGCACTATACAAACGTTAATTGGTATAAAAAACATGTATTTACGCAAAAACTTCATTAGTGATCGGTTTGAAATATAGCTAACAAAAAATCAAAACAAAATATTATCAAAAGAGACAAAAAATATTGAACTCTACGTAGCTAATTACACTAATTTTGTAATTCAAACACCTTTAAACGAAAAGAAACTCAAGAGCCAAGACAGGCAAACGGTTGGTTAAAAGAAACCGCTGCATTCATGTATAATCAATCATCTTCTTAAAAACCACCACCCAAAAGCCATCTTCCATTCCTATAAATTACACATCAAAACTTACCATAACTCAACAACAATGGCAACTAAAGATTCAAAGCTCAAGAATGACGTCATTGCTCCTTCCGATGACACGTGTACCGGCAAAAAAGAAGAAACCAAGAATGAAGTTGCCGCTGTTTCTAAGAACACTCGTACTAACGAAGATGATCAAATTGCGGTTGTTGCTTCTGATGACACTCGTGAAGTTAAAAATGTTGAAGAAAAAGACAAAGAAATTGCAGAAATCGATTTAGGCATATCCTTGGATAAACTTAGCCTCGGTCCCAAAAAGAAACTTCTTGTGATTCCTCTTGGTGGTTTTATTGTTCATCGAGCTCATCGCCGTCGTCCAAACACTATTCCTAAACGACGACGTGCTGATTTCTCGTACGGAAATTTTCAAAGTGAGTGAAAAATAGTGGGTATTTTACTACTTTATGATTGCACATTTTAAATGCTTGTTTTTTTGCGGTTTTTATAAGCTACAGCCTAAAACTATAGTAAAAAACCTTTTTTAAAACAATAAACAGTTTAATTTTAAATACTTTAAAAATATGCAATTTTAAACACTTAAGGGATGTTTGGGACCTCGTTTTGTAGAAGTGCCTTAATTTTAAATACGTAATAAGACATATTAGCAATTTTAAATATACAATTCCAAGTACCGTCCTAGCTAGCTTCCGTTAATTTATTCCTTATTATTAATTATTTAAATCTCAGTTATGGTTATCAACATTTGAATTTGGATGTATTCACAGTTTACAAAAGGCCTTTCTGTCAGGAGTTTTTGAAGTTTTGCTTTGAAAGATTTGAAGTGGGGTTATGGTCTTCTGCAATGGAGTTAGTATCACATTTTATTTATTTAATAAATATAATTTGCATATATTTCTATATTTACTCATTTTAAGTTATGTTTATGTCAGGCATAACATAGATGGAGTTTTGACCAATGTTATGGGTGAACTCAAAAGCAAGTTATTGTTTACTTGGGTGAGTCTAAGCTCACTTTAATTACCCGCTATAAACGAGAATATTTCTTTTATATATAAAAAGTTGTGTTTTGTTGCCTTTCTTAATAATAAATTCAAATATACTTTATGTTTGATTTTGATGTTCATTTTTTTATAATTTTGTTTTTATGTCTTGTTGTTAGGATCAAGATCATTGCACGAATACTGGATTCATGTGTTTGGAAAATAAAAACAAGCCACTATTCTTGAAGGAACTTAAGTCTTTATGGCTCAACAAATGGCGTGGTGTGGAATACTCGGCATCTAGCACGTTGTTGATTGTTGATCCTGTGAAGGCTCTTTTAAACCCCGTATTATTTTATACTTTTATCTTATGTTTATTTGTTTAAGATCGAATATGTCATATAGTTTAAATTTACCAAATTTCATATTTAATTAGTATGAAATTGTGTTACATTGCAGCCAAACACTTCAATATTTCCTGGAGATTATGATCCGGATAACAAGGAAGATGATTTCCTAGGTAATCGTATTGACTTTGTAGCATTAATTTTACTATGGGCACATTTGAAAAATCGAAGTTTTGTGTCATTTTAAAAGGTTTAAAAATACTAGCTTTTTTAAAGGGTGTATGTGTTTTGATGTTAAAAAACTATTTTATCTTTATTAGGCCCGAATGGCAAGTTGCGTGCTTTCTTGGATGGACTTGCGGATGCAAAGGATGTGCAAACTTATGTGAAAGATCATCCATTTGGAGAGCGTGCGATAACGCCTTCCCACTCGGATTGGAACTACTATTCGAAAATAGTTCGTGCTTTTGAGAAAGAAACCGTTGATTGCAAGAACTAATCCGATTCAGCTAAATCGAAGGGTGGTGTCGTTTTATAAGCTTGTTATGGGACTTTAATTTTGCTTACATGTTATCTTTTTTATAAGTTTGTTTTGGGACTTTTGCTTGCTTTTGCTAATGAATGAAGTTTTGTTAAGAAAACACTGTCTTAAATCAATAGTTGATTAAAATAAATTCAATTTCGTCTCACATGTATGTATATAATCGATTAGATATAGTCCTTTACTTAGAGAAAAAAAAAAAGTCAAATTCAAATATGCACCGCCCATGCCACAATTTGCTTACATCATTTTGTTCTCTGATATTTCTTGGAAGTGAATTATCGTGTTGTTTCATGCCCACTGAATCCATAGCCCAATTAACAATTCGAGAGTGGTTTCAATCATCACTCATTGCTTTTTTAATATAAGTTTTATAATTTTGTATTTATACCAATATAACAATTACAAAATACTAGTTTCAAAAGACCGTAAAATAATAGAACCAAAGCGGATGATTTGGCCTTTAATACTGAAAAATAAAAAAATGTGGGTTTTAGTACCAACCGTATGTGATGTTTTTAAGAATAAATATCATGTTTAATATGATTGTATACTAACCATCGATCATCAACCACCAACTGGATTTAAGTATTTAACTATGGTTTACAATCATGTTAAAAACAATATCCAATCTTATGTTAACAAAACTCTTGTTTTATTAGTTACCAGAAAATTTAGCAGGTTCGTAACTAAAAATCCTATAAGGTTAGTAGCTTCAACCTAAAATTTTGCCAAATCATACTAAAATTACATCATAGATATAGAAAAATAGCTAGTGGGTTCACTTACATCTATATGTGGCTATGTCTCTGTGTGCAATGAATATTAATGGACAATGTTCAAAGTTGTTAAGATTTCGATTCTGATATTAAAATCTTACGATTTGATGATCTTGTTCCACGAAAACATGTTGATCCTTTTTAGGATCTTTGATTACAATATCTCAGATGAAATTCGATCTTAGTTGGTTTGAATTAGCAATTAAAATTCATAATATACTAAACTTTTGTAAGTCACGTTTAATCGGTTAAACAAAGAAGTGACTAGTAAGAGTAAATTTAATAGTCTTTTGTTCAATTGTTTAACATTCTCAAAATTGAATATTTGTTGAAACATTTAGTAATCTTGCGATCCTTATCCTATTTTACGAATTCGATTTTGCATAGACAAAAATGATCAAGCATAAAATTCTGATCTTAACAACCTTATTTTAATGCAGGTAAAATTTCTAACACGTATATAATTACATAAAATAATATGTTTTAATTAAATGAAAAAAAACAGAACCACAATTATTCGAAAATGAATATTTCAAAATTTTGATTTTTATAAAAACCCATAAATAGAAATATTTGATTTTCTCGTATTTATTTCCGGAGGGAATGACCATTTCATCATGAAAATCGGAGGCCTATAAATGCCTCAAACCCCCTACAAATACATACCGTGCCTTCAAATTTCCCTCACTCCAATTTCTCATTTCTCATCAAAATCAATTTTTGCATTTAAATCAATCTCAACGAAGAAGAAGCAAATGGCTACAATCAAAACAGTAACCGCACGTCAAATCTTCGATAGCAGAGGCAATCCAACCGTTGAGGTTTGTTTCCTAACAGTTTGAACTACAATCAATAAACATGTGCAATTGGTGATATATAATTTCGATTATAATTGCATTTCCGATTAGTGTCAGGGTTCCTGTGTAACGGTAATTGATCATCGTTATTATGTTTAGTTTTGTTATGAATCAGACTCAGCTGAAGCAATTATTAGGTGATTGTGGTTTTGGTTACGTTTACACATACAAATGTATGTATACACAAGCATATGAACGATTGAACACGCATATTTTGTATATTTTGATTAGGTTTCAGATTCTATATGCATTTTAGATATGGTTCAACGTCAATTTGAATCAATCATTTGTATTTGTCCAATTAAGCTTTCATACTAAATCATTTTCTATTGCAATGTTATTGCATTTTCGATTAATGTTAGATTTGCTATGATCAAACATCTGAAGCAATAATTTGCTGTTTGGTTTAAACATATACATTATACAATCATATGTATACATTTATTTGGATCAATCATTTGCATATGGCTAATTGTGAAAGTATATTATTGTAGACATTGAATATAATGTTATATAATTAATAATTAATGTTTTGAAGTGTGATAAGATTGTAATGCTTAAATTTGGCTGTTATATTTTTATATGATGTAGGTTGATATTTCTCTATCTAATGGTACATGGGCCCGAGCTGCTGTTCCCAGTGGGGCATCCACAGGTAAGATCTGTGTCTTTCATGAATCAAATTGTTACACTTTAGTTTTCAGTTAATTTCGGACATAATAATAAGATATGCATATTATACTTGTCTTGTAGGTGTTTATGAAGCACTTGAATTAAGAGATGGTGGCTCAGATTACATGGGAAAAGGTGTCTTCAAGGTGAATTAAAAATCTGAATTAATGCAATTTGTATATTTATTACATTATATGATTTTAAAATAAGTTAATTCTACATTTTATGAATAGGCGGTTTCCAATGTGAACACTATTATTGCTCCTGCTATTGTAGGAAAGGTTTGTTTTACAATCCGTACACCTCAATATCAATTTGAAAATTATTATTTTGTGTATTAAGGTCCATAATAATGATGTTTTGAATCATATAATATGTTACAGGACCCAACTGATCAAACAGGTATTGACAATTACATGGTTCAAGAACTCGATGGAACTAAAAACGAATGGGGTTGGTGCAAGCAAAAGGTTTGTTTTCTTGCACAAATTTAATTAGTTAATTAATTATTATTATTAATGTTTTTATGTAAATTATACTTACGGATAAATTACATTGTTTAGCTTGGAGCAAATGCCATTCTTGCAGTGTCTCTTGCAATCTGCAAAGCAGGGGCTAGTGTAAAGAATATTCCCCTTTACCAGGTAATTTATGTTATATGACTAATTATGTTTTAATCCTCAAACTTTCACTGACTTGGTGTTTTAGTCCCTAAACTATGGTTGGTTGGCGTTTAACGGTTTAACCCATAAACTTGTGCTTACCTAGTGTTTTAACCCTCTTATTGACTTTGTTACTGGTCAAACGGGTAATCTTGTGTTGACGTATAATTTTTCTTACGGTTAAATATTGTTCAATCCTTAAACTTGCATCTATTTGGCTGTTTTACACTCAGACCTTTTTAGGGTTGAATATGGTTAAATCCTTTAACTTTCGCATATTTGGCAGTTTAATCCTTAATTTTTCTTGATCATCCCATTTTGAAGTCAACTGATAAGTTTGACTGGGAAACTATGTGCAGCATATTGCAAATTTGGCTGGTAACAAGAACTTAGTTTTACCAGTACCAGCATTCAATGTCATTAATGGTGGTTCACATGCTGGAAACAAACTTGCAATGCAGGTATAAATCTTTGTGATAACTTGATGTAGCTTGATCCACAATTTCTCACATTTTTTATTTTTTATTTTTTTGTAGGAATTCATGATTCTTCCTACTGGTGCTTCCAGTTTTAAGGAAGCCATGAAGATGGGAGTTGAAGTATATCATAATTTAAAGGTGCGCCAATACATATTTTTTATAATATCTAATAAATAAATTTGGAATAATGCACTTATGGTGTGTGAATGCTAATAAAAATTCATTTGCAGGCTGTTATTAAGAAGAAATATGGTCAAGATGCAACAAATGTAGGTGATGAAGGTGGTTTTGCTCCTAATATTCAGGTAAAATTGTGATTTAACTTTATTATATTTTACATATCAATTTAAACTGGTTTAAATACATTTACATATTAACATGATAATTTTTTCTTAATTTGTAGGAAAACAAGGAGGGCCTTGAGTTGCTTAAGACAGCCATTGCTCAAGCTGGTTATACAGGAAAGGTGACTACTTTTAAACCACTCTTTTTCTTTATTTTTTGAAAATAATTAAGCTATCACTTTTGAGCAAATTATTATAGGTGGAAACTTCGACCCATATACTTATGAATGGGTTAATTTGGGTTATATGTTTTTATCTTTAATGAGTTAAAAGTAAAAATAAAAATGGTGAAAAGGAAACGGGAAATTCGCCCGCTTTGTATTATAATGCATACAGTCTCTTCAATTGTTTTATTCAGATAGTTCGATAATTATCAAAATAGATATTTGTTTAATCATAATTAATAAACTATTTATTTATAAAATTTGAGCTATCATTAATTGACCCGACCCGTTACACTTATGTAGGTTGTTATTGGAATGGATGTTGCTGCGTCTGAATTCTATGGGAAAGACAAAAACTATGATCTAAACTTCAAAGAAGAGGTTAGTTTCTCATTTATTATCTTCACTATTTTATTTAATAATAATGAAAATAAATTCTTATTGTTCCATAATAATATGTTTGTTTAATTGCAGAACAACGACGGGTCGAAAAAGATTTCAGGAGTACAACTGACAGATTTATACAAAGCGTTCACAAACGAGTACCCGATTGTGTCGATTGAAGACCCATTTGATCAAGATGATTGGGAGCATTATGGAAAGATGACTGCAGAATGTGGTGATAAAGTTCAGATTGTTGGTGATGATCTTTTGGTCACTAACCCCACGGTTAGACTTTTTTTTAACCATTTTTTACTTTTACAATATTTTTAACAAGATTAACTATTTTGACCCGTTCATTTTTGAATGGTTTGATTTGGGCAAATTTTATTTTCAACGGGTAAAATGAGATAAAAATGTTAATACCTCAAATTGTGAAGAAAAAAAGTTATCCTTTTGTGCAGTTTGCCCTAAAATAAAATAGTTGTATAGAAATTAAGTCAAATGGGTTGAAAGTCGTCCACAACTAATTTAAAATGGATACAACCTCCTAAAATTGTTTTTATTCAAAAAGTTAGATTATTGTTGAGATACGATTATTGTTTCATCATTATTAATAAATATAAAAGCATTACTCTTGGACATTACTTTTGCCACATGTACAAAAAGATTACCCGCTTTGACCATCTTTAACAAAATTTTACCCTTTTGAACTAACTGTTTTTACAGAGAGTTAAGAAGGCAATCAGTGAGAAGACATGCAATGCCCTTCTCCTCAAGGTATATTATATTAATCATTTACACCATAAATTTAAGCTTCTAAAAAGCAATTAATTAATTAATTATTTTTTTATTATATAATTGTAGGTTAACCAAATTGGATCTGTAACTGAGAGTATTGAAGCTGTGAAAATGTCCAAACAGGCTGGTTGGGGTGTCATGGCCAGTCATCGCAGGTATTCTATCTTTATTACCATAATATCATTGACCCGTTTTCACTCATAAACGGGTATATAATATCAATTTTGAACACATATAACCGACCCGACCCGTTTTTTTAATGATTGACGATTTTGATATTGTTTTGCAGTGGTGAAACAGAAGACACCTTCATTGCTGATCTCTCTGTGGGTTTGTCAACGGTAATATGATCGATCAATCTTGATGTAGAAAATTATTTTAAAAAAATAATAAATTAATTATTATTATTATAAAATGTAATTCACCAGGGCCAAATCAAGACCGGAGCACCATGCAGGTCAGAACGTCTTGCAAAATACAACCAGGTACATAAATTTGACCCGTTTGATAAAACATAACCCAAATGGTTGACTAATATCATTCTGTTTTGACCGTGTACAGCTGTTGCGAATTGAAGAAGAACTCGGGTCAGCAGCAGTTTATGCTGGAGCCAACTTCCGCAAGCCCGTTGAACCCTACTAACTAACTTCCCGGTTGAATGAATGTCCATCCAAATAAAAACCAAGGGAAGTGAGAAAAAAAGACGACCCTTGTCTCATAATAATGGGCACTCATAACTCTTTTTTTATTTACGTTATTTTGTCTTAATGATGAAGCTTTTCGAGGCCGAGTTACTTGTATTTTTAATATGAATTTTTGCATTTTGTTTTGTGTTAGTTATAATGTTTTTGCCTTTTTTTTTCACATGTTGTTCTTTCTGATTTTGAGATGTATGCTTCAAGGTTAGAAATGGAACATGGTTTGATTTTCTCAGTTTTTCCTTGCATTAAACTTTTTTTGTGTTGGTGTAGACGAGACGACTATATGAGTGTGCAAAACTTAGGACAAATCCGTGATACTGGCATACCGTATACGGTGTAATACTTGGGTCCAATGCTTGGCGATAGTACATGATGCCTCGTACTAACTTTTGTTCATATTGAAAAAACTAGTTTCATAGCCTGCCCGACTGGGCGGGCATGCTTCAAAAGATATATTAAAGAAAAATAACAACAAATATTAATACTTTTAAAATGACATAAGAATTCGTAGCTGTAATGACAAGTTTGTACAAATTTTGATACATGAATAAATGTTACAGAAAAATTATAGACGAAATAAGACTTCTTTGTAAACGACATTTGTTGTTGAATTAGTGTAATTGCCATCTCTGTCACAACAAATGACCTTAAATCCGTTCTTGTTCTTAACTCGTGATACAGCTACATAAAGTTAGCCATGTGAGTCTCAACAGTATATAAATTTAACTGGAGTTTGACTTTTTAAAAATCAAAAAATCATAATATGAATCACTATGTAAAATGATCAAACAGTGAAATATTATGATTAAACAGTGACTTTTAGTAATTTATATTTTGAAATTACAAAATAAAAAACTTAAACAGTGACTAAATGCAGTATAAAAAATAAATAAATTTTTAAAAATAGTTGACTTTATAAAATCAGTAAAAAAACTATACAAAAAATTCAGTAAAAACACTAAACAATAATCAGTAAAAACAGTTAGTATTTTTACTTTGTTAAAGGTCATGCTTACAATTAAAATTTCTTATTTTAACAAACAATTTATAAGTTTAAATTTGTATATAGTACAAAAAATAAGATTATATAATTAAAATATAATAACGTTAAATTAGTTGAATTATGAATCTAATTAAAGCAATAAATAGTTTTGAAAGTCAAAATAATATTTAATCAATAATCTTAACAAACAACTAAAATATTCGGAATATTTATGCAATTACTTAAATGTATAGGTTCACTTTGCACAGTTAATAACAAAACATGTAAATAAAATTATTTTGACTACATCAAAAAAGTAGTACACAATTGAGCAAGTTGGTAAAAATTTCATACTACAGAAAATAAAAAACTTTAACTAAAATAAGAAATTTTAATTGTAAGCATGACCCTTTTTCATGAATTGTGGAATTTTACAAAGTAAAAAACAAATTAAATAAATTTAATTATTATATTGTAAATACCAAATAGTTGAAGTTAAAACTTTAATGTCTACAATTAGAATTCATCTGCTTCGAATGTATTATGAACTATAATGTCTACAATTAAGATTGACCATGTGTTTTGCTCGAAACCAAAATTGTAATTGAAAAAAAATTCCGAAAAACATTATGGAATTGCATTGCATTACCTGGTATTAGTTGAGTAGCGTATGCTGCACAAAAGGACTGCTGCAAAACACAATGTAAATCGTTTTTTAATAAATAAATTGAAGCAACATAATGCATAAGCGTATTTTAAAAGGATAAAATTGAGAGAGACATATACCTTTTGCTGTTCAGTAATCTGTCAGATTTGTGTATCGTTTCTGCCCTACTGGTTAACACAATGTGTGATTTAAATAGGCTCAATTGTGAGGTAAATATCTGTGTCGAAATTATTTAGGTGATAAGTTAGGAATTCGAAATTCAGATTAAAATTCAATATTAATGATTAGATGGTAAGCATTCAACTAATTCCGAAAATATTATATAAAATTTTGAATATTTTTAAGGATTGTATTTAAGACGTTATGTATTTAAGAATATTGAATGTATTTGAAAAGCTTGCCATATATTGCTGGAATTATTTATGGAACAAAATAATGTTGCATTATATTAGTTGAAATTGTTAGAGCACAAGGTGTGGAAGACATGTTATAGGCATGTTATAGAGTTTTTGGGCTTATAACTTGGCTATAATTTGGGGAGGGAAAAGTGGCTCCCTGGTGTTATAGTTAAAGTGGTGTTATAGGGGTCCACATTTATTATTTGGTGTATTTTGATTGGTTGGACAACCCCACCCCCCACCCTCCACCCCTGCTCGTTCCCTTTGGCGAGTCGCCATATCTACGACGAAACCATATTAGCGACCAAAATAACAAAAGAGGGGTATGGCTATAACGGCGTTATATGATTTAAGAGGATATAACAGGGCTTTTTAACGGCCCATACCTTGCCCTCTTAAGACTAATTCCGTTTTTAAAATGCAGAATCGAATGTGCATAGTGTGATTTAAGGAATAAATTATTGTTATCAGATTTTCGTTGAACTTGGTAAGCTTTATTCAGTTTTTAAATTCCAAAATTCGAATTTGTACAGAATTTCGGTTTGTTTGTTTTACAGATGTTGTCTGGCCTATAGGGGAATTACATGTGGCATACGGACCAATGAGAAGGCTTGAAAGTGATTAGTTGTCAAAATAATTTCAAACTTAGGCCTCATATATAGGTTAAGATTGGATAAAGATCACCTAGTGTAACGACCCGAAATTTTAATAAAATAAAATATGGGAAAAATATGATAAATAAGGATAATTCATTTCAGAACCGTAGGAATTGGTTTCGGGTCATTTGGACACCGTATGAGAAAGTTATGGGCGAAACCGGGTCGAGATAAAGTTGAAAAAGTGCAGCCCTGCTGGCTGCTAGAGTTCGCGACGCGAACTAGGTGTTCCCGATCGGGAACATCAAACAGAGAATTGGGGTATCTGACGATCAGAGTTCACGACCAGTTAGCGATCGCGAAGAGGTCACGACACGGGAACTTCGCGACGCGAAGTTGGGTTCGCGACGCGAACTTTGGGCGAGCAGAATAAAATCGGGTTTGAGCTAGGGTTTGCTCATTTTCACCTCCAAAACACTTGCAGCCGTTTCTAGAGAGAGAAAGGTCGGATTTGGTGATTTCAAGCTCAAATATTCACCATCTTAAAGGATCTAAACATCAAAGGTAAGATTTCTTGATTGTTGATGTTATCTAGCTAGTTATGAACTTTGTATGGGTAGAAATGGTGGTTTGGGGAACCATCCATGTCATCTTTGGGGAAGATGACTAATTATGGGTGTAGAACACTCATTGTAAACTTGTAATCGATGTGTACAAGTTGGATTTGGGATTATTGATAGAAATCTTGAACTAGGGTTTGAGATTTCACCAAGTTGGATGAACTTGGTGGTTAAAATGTTGTTATGAGTTTATTGGTAGCTAGTTATGGATAATAACTAGATTTTATGATGATATGGATGATAGGTCTAGAAGACCTAAAGATTGGTGACATTTCACAAGTTGGAAAGCAAGGATTCGTGTTGTTAGACACGATTTGGAGTTAGCTTGGCTAAGGTGAGTACATGAGACTTTTACTGGGTACATAGCAAATGATTTTGAAAACTATGATGTTTTAAGAGTCTTTATTAATAAACGTTTTTAATAAAGATATGGTTGATATGATGAGAAAATGCTAGTAATGGAATATTTTAGTGAAAAGTAATCAATGAGTTTTCATAAATAAGATGTATGAATAAAGATGATGATTTAAAAGAGATTGATAATCGGTTTATTAATAATATATATTAATAAAGCTTGAGACAATGATTTTTAAGTAATAAGAATTGATTAGTATATTATACTAATGAGAGTAATTATTGAATTACTAAGAGAATAAGTATAAAGCGACTAGTAATAAACGTGTATTCTAGTCAAAGAAGAGTCAAAGTAATATGATTTCGATAAAAGATAAATATGTTTTAAATTAGTAAAGGACTTGGTAAAGTCAAGATTTAAAATGAAATAATAAAGAGAATAGTATGATAAATTAGAAAATATGTATTCTAATAAGTGATGAAAGGAGCTGATGCTCATATTTGATGAAAGGAGCTGAGGCTCATATGTGAAATGAAAGATCCGGAATAAGACCGCCCAGAAATGGGGGAGCATGAGACGTCTACTTGGGGTGGTACCTCCCTGCGCAAAGAGTAGAATGTCACAGTTTACGACACTCAATGATGAGTGAGCATGACGACCCGGGAACGGGGAGAGCTTATGAATCTCGGTAAGATGGGGGTTCCCAATTACCTTGATAGTTTACCTATGACACCCCATATCGGGAGAGTTGGCTTCGGAGAGGTCCGTCGCATATGTGATAATGAAAGTGTAAGTTTGGAGATAACTTACAAGTATGTGATTAGATGACGAGTAAGCTTACGGTAAGCTTATTAGTCTATACGGTTAAATGAATGGAAGATGAATTATGAATTAATAAGAAATGATAAGAATAAGTATTTTTGATATTATAAATATTATTTTGTAAATCTTTTGAGAATGGGTCGAAAACCCATGTATCTCACGAGACTATTTGTCTCACGTACTACTTTGTTTTTGGCTATGTACTCAGGTTCAGGATCGTTGGATTAGAGGGTCGCGTTAGAAGTGGCCTAGTGTTGATTAGCTCGGGAGCTCGTAGGTAGTTCTCGTTTATCCTATGGTTATGATATTATCTTTGTAACACCGGATTTTATAACTCTGATAAACTTTTATTGGTTTTTGTTAAACCGTATTTTGGGAACATTGGACATTGTATTATTTTTATTTAAAAATATGTTAAAAAGGGTGTTTTGAAAAATGAGGTGTTACAACTTGGTATCAGAGCTATAGTTTAAGTGAATTAGGTAGGTTTGACCTCCCTAGTCTTAAGCTATGCTAAGTAGGACCATATGCTTTCCATAGGATGTCCTTGATCAGTCCGTTGAGACAGTAAAGTATGGGTATATTAGGGTCGATCCCTAAGAGAAAGGATAATGTTTTGGGCTATATGGGTTATGTTTGACTAATAAGTCAATCTTTGAATTTTAATGGTTTAACATGTTGATATAGAAAATGGTGAACCCAAGAAGTGGAGAGATTCCACGAGATCATGAGACGGATTCAAATCGAATCCCGACTCATCCCGGTAATAATGGAGAAGGTTCCGGTTTGGATGCAAATCAAACCCCGGTAACTATGGAAGCTATCCAGAAATTATTTACCCAAATAAGGGAAGTGGTGAATGAGGATGTGAACCGGATCTTGACTAACCGGTTCAATGAAGAGAAGAATGATAATTCTAAGTCCCGTGGGGGAAGTAAGTCTTCGGGTAGCAAGACCCGTACTGTGGAGCCATCGACCGAGGAAAGCGATGATTCGGGGTCAGAGGAACGGGAAGGATGTACATACAAGACATTCATGACGTGCAACCCCGGTGTGTATTTTGGAAGTTCGGAACCGAAGGTCACGATGCGTTGGATTCGGGAAACCGAGCAAGTGCTAGAAAGTAGCAAGTGTTTAAAGAAAGACATGGTCATTTATGCATCCCGACAGTTGAAGGATGAAGCGTTGACATGGTGGGATACCATGTATG
The DNA here is from genome assembly GCA_963853835.1 of Calendula officinalis. Taxonomy (NCBI): domain Eukaryota; kingdom Viridiplantae; phylum Streptophyta; class Magnoliopsida; order Asterales; family Asteraceae; genus Calendula; species Calendula officinalis. The sequence goes on along the minus strand of OY970823.1, from coordinate 75,474,061 downwards.
AGACTTTGGGAAAGAAAGTGTACAAGATGTCGTGGAAGGAGTTCACGAGAAGGTTGAAGGAAAAGTTTTGTCCCGAGAGAGATCTAGAAGAGTTGCAAGAAGAGTTCATGTTCATCAAGAAGGGAAATATGTCGGTGGAAGAATACACCAAAAAGTTTACGGGATTACTTCCGTTTGTAATCAAGTCCTATCCTTCGGAGCGTATGAAGGTGGTTCGGTATGCAAATGGACTACCACCGGAGTTTGAATTGGAAGTCAAGCGAGCAACCACGTTGGATGAGGCCATTAGTACCGCTCGGAGTGTTGAAAGGGTGTTTCGGCGAAGGGCACAAGAGTCGGCATCAGGAAAAGAAAAGAAGAAGTTTGATAGTAGCTTGGGATTAACAAAGAGAGAAGGATTGGGGTCGAGTTCGTCAAAGCATAGTGGTATTGGAAGTTGTCAAAGTTGTGGGAAGAATCATCATGGGGAATGTAAGGCAAATTCGGCTATATGCTTCAAGTGTGGTCGAGTAGGACACCGAGCAAAGGATTGCAAAGTAAGGAACCTCGAGGAAGTGGAATGCTACACTTGTCACGAGGTGGGACACTTTAGTAGTGCGTGCCCAAGGAAGAGAACCGACACGTCAGCATCAACCGCCAACAGGAATCGGGTGAAGGAAACCCGTGGGGCCGCTTCAGGTAATGCATTTATGAAATTTTGATAGATAATTAGAATTCAATTGCTTTTATGTCGCACAAATTGGTGCTTATGTGATATAAGTATGGAAATAATATTAGATAGAATATATGATGTGAAAAATAAGTTTTGGAGATAATCTCCCCGAGTTATTACGCGTATGGTTATGGGTTGGCGACCGGTATGACGCGGGAAATAAGAATAGAAAGGATTATGTCATTATAAATTATCGGAAGGTGAATCATAAGAATAGTAATTGTGCTCAAAGAAAGGGTAGTAGTACAGTGAAGTACTAAGTTTCGGTAAGACTGGTGAAGTATGAATGGAAAGCCATAGAAATAATGATTTTGAAAATAGAACTTTAGTGTTCGGTGGGAATCCTGATAAGTAGTGCAGGTATTCAAGTCAGGATTGACGTATGCAATGACAAGGGTGAATAGTTTGTTGTTGGTAGAGTTAAAAAAAAAAAAAATAAAAAAAAAAAAAAAAAAAAATGATGAGATAGTTCAAGGTTGGGTATCGATCGGAGTCAATGGGTTGACTCATAAGGACCGTGTGAATCGGTAAGATATGGTTATTAAAAGGGTGTTAGTGGTTACCTTGGTGGTAAATGAAAGATCAGAAGATATTAATGTTGAGAAAGCATGTTTAGTAAAGGTCGATTAATAAATAAATTGGTTAGTGAATTTGTGCATACCGTGTGGTATTGGGTGTAAGTGGAAAAGTGAAAATGTGGATAGAAAATGGGGTTGATTGTGAAAGAAAATTATAGCATGATGTTAAGCGAATGAGGCATACATGAATGGTATGCAAGATGAAATGGTATTGTATGAGTCACTTTGGATTGGAGGCTTTCTGATCATTGTGACAGTTTGGGCCTTGATGGATTGGAGGCTTTCCGATCATCTCGGTGGTATAGTTAAAGTATGAACTGAGGTATCAGAATTGTGAGGTTTATATCTGTCGAATGTAGAACCGTAAGTTGTTGTTATGATTTTTATGGCAAGTGAGAACTTGGATTGAAAACACGGGTAGTGTTTAAGTATAAGTAAGTGTAGGAGGTGCCTACGAGTTCATGGTTTATGAAAACGGAATGCTTTAAGGAAGCAAAGTTTGTTAATAACCAATGAGTGGTGAAAGAGGTATAAGGGTGGCTAGGCCACAATTGGATATGATTGAGACTCTAGAGCCGGTAATCGGGAAATTCAAGTATGGTATAAGGATGTTTGAAGGAGATTATAAAAAGGTATAAGTAATTGGATGAAAGTTAAAAAGTAATAGAAATTTGGTATTGATTCAAGTGGAAATGGTTAATCGATTGTAGAAAATTGAAATTAGAGAAGAGAGAAACAATTGAGAAAGGAAATTTAAATATTGGAATCGGGAACGAAAAGCTTGGGAAGCGATGCCTTAGTAATAAAGAATATGTGGAATTTAGCAAGGTAAGTTGACTTATTCATAAGTCAAGGTTAGTCAACTAGTAGATTGTTGACTTTGGTAAAAATTGGATTTTTGATTTTTGTTTAAAGGAGGTTAGTCGAGGATAAGGGCATAATGTATCATGTATGTGTGTATGATAGTGGTTGATTGATTAATGGAAATAATTGTAGTCAAAGGGTGCGACTTTGACCTTTGGGCAATTCGAATGAAATTTAGAAACCGAGTATGATTGTTGTTGGACCATGAAGGTAAGGTCGATTGTTAAGGAATTTACGATTAATAGAACCACTAATGGATAAGGAAATTTTTTAAGATTTGGTTGACTTTGTGCTAAGTCAAAGATGGAACGATGTTGACAATTTGGTCAAAGCGAGGGGTTGACTATCATTTTGGTCAAATGGTTATTAGTAATGATTGGGTCATGTCATCCCAATGGGAGTAGGGAGTTTGGTTAAATGATGAGAAAGGTTAAGGTCAAATTGTGAAATTTTGACCTGTTCGGGTATTAGGAACTCAAGTTTGGTTTTTGGCCGTTTGGGTATAACGGGTCAAGTGGGCAATTAATTGCGTAGGTATTATTGAATCATAAGTTGGAAGTGGAATGAGGATTGGAAATCCTTGAGTTGATTCCGAGGACGGAATCCTTTTAAGGGGTGGATAGTTGTAACGACCCGAAATTTTAATAAAATAAAATATGGGAAAAATATGATAAATAAGGATAATTCATTTCAGAACCGTAGGAATTGGTTTCGGGTCATTTGGACACCGTATGAGAAAGTTATGGGCGAAACCGGGTCGAGATAAAGTTGAAAAAGTGCAGCCCTGCTGGCTGCTAGAGTTCGCGACGCGAACTAGGTGTTCCCGATCGGGAACATCAAACAGAGAATTGGGGTATCTGACGATCAGAGTTCACGACCAGTTAGCGATCGCGAAGAGGTCACGACACGGGAACTTCGCGACGCGAAGTTGGGTTCGCGACGCGAACTTTGGGCGAGCAGAATAAAATCGGGTTTGAGCTAGGGTTTGCTCATTTTCACCTCCAAAACACTTGCAGCCGTTTCTAGAGAGAGAAAGGTCGGATTTGGTGATTTCAAGCTCAAATATTCACCATCTTAAAGGATCTAAACATCAAAGGTAAGATTTCTTGATTGTTGATGTTATCTAGCTAGTTATGAACTTTGTATGGGTAGAAATGGTGGTTTGGGGAACCATCCATGTCATCTTTGGGGAAGATGACTAATTATGGGTGTAGAACACTCATTGTAAACTTGTAATCGATGTGTACAAGTTGGATTTGGGATTATTGATAGAAATCTTGAACTAGGGTTTGAGATTTCACCAAGTTGGATGAACTTGGTGGTTAAAATGTTGTTATGAGTTTATTGGTAGCTAGTTATGGATAATAACTAGATTTTATGATGATATGGATGATAGGTCTAGAAGACCTAAAGATTGGTGACATTTCACAAGTTGGAAAGCAAGGATTCGTGTTGTTAGACACGATTTGGAGTTAGCTTGGCTAAGGTGAGTACATGAGACTTTTACTGGGTACATAGCAAATGATTTTGAAAACTATGATGTTTTAAGAGTCTTTATTAATAAACGTTTTTAATAAAGATATGGTTGATATGATGAGAAAATGCTAGTAATGGAATATTTTAGTGAAAAGTAATCAATGAGTTTTCATAAATAAGATGTATGAATAAAGATGATGATTTAAAAGAGATTGATAATCGGTTTATTAATAATATATATTAATAAAGCTTGAGACAATGATTTTTAAGTAATAAGAATTGATTAGTATATTATACTAATGAGAGTAATTATTGAATTACTAAGAGAATAAGTATAAAGCGACTAGTAATAAACGTGTATTCTAGTCAAAGAAGAGTCAAAGTAATATGATTTCGATAAAAGATAAATATGTTTTAAATTAGTAAAGGACTTGGTAAAGTCAAGATTTAAAATGAAATAATAAAGAGAATAGTATGATAAATTAGAAAATATGTATTCTAATAAGTGATGAAAGGAGCTGATGCTCATATTTGATGAAAGGAGCTGAGGCTCATATGTGAAATGAAAGATCCGGAATAAGACCGCCCAGAAATGGGGGAGCATGAGACGTCTACTTGGGGTGGTACCTCCCTGCGCAAAGAGTAGAATGTCACAGTTTACGACACTCAATGATGAGTGAGCATGACGACCCGGGAACGGGGAGAGCTTATGAATCTCGGTAAGATGGGGGTTCCCAATTACCTTGATAGTTTACCTATGACACCCCATATCGGGAGAGTTGGCTTCGGATAGGTCCGTCGCATATGTGATAATGAAAGTGTAAGTTTGGAGATAACTTACAAGTATGTGATTAGATGACGAGTAAGCTTACGGTAAGCTTATTAGTCTATACGGTTAAATGAATGGAAGATGAATTATGAATTAATAAGAAATGATAAGAATAAGTATTTTTGATATTATAAATATTATTTTGTAAATCTTTTGAGAATGGGTCGAAAACCCATGTATCTCACGAGACTATTTGTCTCACGTACTACTTTGTTTTTGGCTATGTACTCAGGTTCAGGATCGTTGGATTAGAGGGTCGCGTTAGAAGTGGCCTAGTGTTGATTAGCTCGGGAGCTCGTAGGTAGTTCTCGTTTATCCTATGGTTATGATATTATCTTTGTAACACCGGATTTTATAACTCTGATAAACTTTTATTGGTTTTTGTTAAACCGTATTTTGGGAACATTGGACATTGTATTATTTTTATTTAAAAATATGTTAAAAAGGGTGTTTTGAAAAATGAGGTGTTACACCTAGTATAATTAATGAAGTCAGTTTTAAGTCATGAGAAAAATATTTATCTAAAATTTCTCTACATTTACTATTTCGGAATACATTTACTTGAATATGTGATCTTTATGTTATTAACATAATGTCATAATCAATTGAACCAACAAATCATACATTCATTACATAGTTTTAATTATTTTTATTTTTCTTTTAAAATTTTATAAAGTTGATATTACAACTATCACCCACCACCACCATCACTAACGTGGCCACCACCCGCAACTACCACCCACTACTCGCGACCACCACCCACCACCATCTAGCTTTTCCTAGGTACATATAACTAATAATGATTGATGATTGTAAAATCTTATCCTAGTTTTCTTTTTCTTTTTTTTTAAGAATTATAGTTTCTCATAGAAAATAGAGTAAATTACATGGATGGTCCCTGTGGTTTGATAATTGTTTTGGATTTGGTCCCTAAGTATCAGAATTACACCCGTGGTCACCGTGGTTTGGAATTCGTATTGGTTTTGGTCCCTAATACTAACAGCCGTTAAAATTTACTGTTAACTTTCTTTAAATGACTAAAATACCCTTGACCTTTATATTTTTCATTTTATCTTATATCTCATCCTTTCAAAACAAACCCAACCAAGGTTTTTCTGTTACCCAAACACCCGATCGATCTTTTGTAATCTTTCTTTCTAGTGAACGAGATCCGTCTTCTTCCATGATTCTTGCTGTAAATCAAGAAAAGAGACGTCATTTTCTGGTTCTTAATTGTGACTACTTTTGTATCGGCGTTGGTTGTCCCGATAGTGGTGATGCGGTGGAATTACTAATCTTTACCGACATTGTGAGAATGCCTTAGATCTAACCGACAAAAATGAAAAACACCAATATTTACCCCTATGAAATTGATGGTTTCTTCAATTTCTTTAACCTGCTTTGAACCTCCATGAAAAAAGGCACGTGATGACCTGCTTTTTGTCCAGATGCCAGAACCCAAATGTGAGATCGATTGCTTTTTGTTACAGATTTTGTTAGTATTCAAATTTTATCAAAACGAGCCCAAGAACAAGCTTTATCACTCGGAATCCCCTTATCAATCCTAGACGATCACCCAAAACTCGATCTCGCAATCGACGTAAGATGAAGTTGACCCCGATCTCAATTTAGTCAAAGGCCGTTGCGGCGCGTTACTCCGGGAGAAAATGGTGGAAGCAACATCTGACAAATTCGTTGTCTTTTTCGATTATTCAAAACTTGTTTCCGGTCTTGGCGGAAGTGGGTTAGCGATGCTGGTTGAAGTTGTTCAATTTTGTTGGAAATATAACCTAATTACACTTCAAGAATTGTTCAAAGATGAAGGATGCGATGCAAAATTAAGATTAAACGATGATGGATCACCTTTGTTTTGAAATGAAAGAGATGATACATGAGAGAAAAGGAGAGAGAAAGAGTTAAATAAATTAAAATTAAATATAAAATGAAAAAGATAAAGGTAAGGGTATTTTAGCCATTTAAAGAAAGTTAATAGCAGATTTTAACGGCTGTTAGTATTAGGGACCAAAACCAATACGAAGTCCAAACCACAGTGACTACGGGTGTAATTTTTGATACTTAGAACCAAATCCAAAACAAATGTCAAACCACAAGGACCATCCGTGTAATTTACTCTAGAAAATAATTAAGAACGAAAACTGACTTTGGTAAAAAGTTTCAACTATTTGATGTTTGTAGTCCCTTATCATTTGGTAATTGGCACTTCCACAAACACATTTGCATCTAATAACTACTACCCAGCTTAGTTTTTCCTATGTACATACAAATATAAAGATTTCATATAAGTCCGCACTTCTTGGTTATGCTTTAAGTCGATTCACTATATATAATCATTTTTGGCATTCAACGTTAGACTTCGTCCACTTGGAAGACAAAACATCTTTTCCACGATTGAATGGTGGATTGCGACGATTTTATCCATCCATAATTAGAAACCAAAACAACTGCCCGTTGATGGAATTTTCCCGGTTGAAATCTTCATATACGACTATCCAACTTCCTGCCAATCGCAGCTCATCATGTGGTTCCCAAGTGTTCCGATTGGGAATAGCCTTTTTTTTGTTTAGATTTTGATGACTCACCGGATACTTGTTTCCCTGTTTTTTTTTGTATTGAAGTTGGTGCCAGATTTGTATCTTCTTGTGATTGCAGGTTGGGTTGTTGGCTGCCATCATGCCACAAAAAAAAAAAGTTATATTCCTCGAGCAAAAAGTTATTTATTATAGTAGATTGCATGGTGGTTAACGGTATTATAATTGAGTGAATTGTGTTTGAAAGACTTGACTAGGAATTTGGTAATGTTGATCGAAACATGAATTTTGTGCATTTGAGCAATTGTGTTTAAGGGACTTGACTAGAATGAATGTGATATGAGTTGTTTGACATTTTTGAAGAAGATGACTAAAGTATAAAAGAATAGAAGTGTTTAATGTGTGATTTGGTTTGTGTTTGAGATGTTGGTATATATAAGAGTGGTAAAATATTTAAAAATAAACAAGCAAATAATTGGCAAAAAAAAAAAAAAGTAGTAAAATAATAACTAGATTTTATAAAAAATAAAAATGTATCTTTCACCTGATTTATTTAATTTTAAAGGTAAAATTGTAAATCTACACAAAATACCACAATTTTATTTTATTTTATTTTATTTTCATAAAAAAAGGGTTATGCTTAGGCTGTCATAAAACATGCATTAAATACTTATATATTAATCTTCAACCGACTCCTGAATTTCAGGTTCTACCCCATTGTACAAGATTTTATGCACTTAGTGACAGCCCTAAGGGCTGTCATTATCAAAACTCTAAAAAAAAAAGTATATACTACCTCCGTATCAAAGTAAGTGATACACTTTCCTAAAAGGGGTGGAACAAAATAAGTGATATAATTCAAAATCTTTCCTTATTTGGCAAAAAAGTGGGACCCTTTCTCCACTAACTATCTACTTTAATAAAGTGAAATTATTCTTTTACCCTTACTTTTGCCTTTAAACATCATTAATATTACTTAATTCAAAATAAGTGGGATCTATTCTTCAATAACTACCCACTTTAATCTATCTTAAACTATCTTTTAATCTTTTGTCTCAAAAAACATGTTTCTTCAAATGTATCACTTATTTTATTTTAATACGGAGGTAGTATATTTTTTTTCTTACAAGTAACATTTCAACCTGTCAATTCCCACCCCAACAAAATTATATTATAAAAACAAAATAAAACGAAATCTATAATCTCTTTTGATCACTTCCCCCTAAAATCACACAAACCCTAACCCTAGCCGCTGCAGCTGCTCGGAAAAATGGCGGAACATTTGGCGTCCATCTTCGGAACGGAAAAGGACAGAGTCAACTGTCCGTTCTACTTCAAGATCGGAGCTTGTCGCCATGGCGATCGATGCTCAAGGCTTCACACCAAACCTAGCATCAGCCCTACGTTGTTGCTATCTAATATGTATCAGCGTCCCGATATGATCACTCCAGGTGTTGATCCTCAAGGTCAACCTCTTGATCCTAGCAAAATCCAGGATCACTTTGAGGTTCGGTCACGTTCCTGATTGAATTCCAATCGTATATCTTAATTTATTCGATTTTAAGTAATATTGAGCTGATTATGATTGCGTATTAATTTGTTGTTGACGTTCGTTTGCTTTGGTGTTTGTTAATTTATTCGTTTTTGTAAGAGATCTTACGATTGATTGACGATTTCAAAACCCTAGGTTAATAAGTATTGGCGCTTGCTTTTATGTCATGAATCTACGGATTATATAGTTATGTAGCTGAATTGATTGGATTTTGTAAACAGTGATGCTATATTGATTATTAGTTAATTATGAACACTTTGTTAGCTACTTTTTTATATGCATTAAATTCATCTTAACGTTGAGTTATTGTCTTAAATGCAGGACTTTTATGAAGATCTGTTTGAAGAACTGGGCAAATATGGAGAGATTGAAAGCCTAAACATATGTGACAATTTGGCTGACCATATGGTATATTTGTTTTTACATTTCAAATTGAGTAATTGTTTTCTAATTAAAAAAATGCCTACTTTATGTTAAATTTCTTCTTCACTGTGTGTAGGTGGGGAATGTGTATGCACAGTTTAGGGAAGAAGAACATGCTGCAGCTGCTCTTCAGAATCTGAGCGGAAGGTTTTATGCAGGTTAGTATAGTTATATATACATGTTTTTTCTTGTTTGTATATGTTCCAATTTTATAAATTTTAGGCGTACTAGAAGGCCAAATTTTTATAAATAGTTTAAAAAATAATGTAATATTAAACATGTTCCATCTAACATAAAATCCAAATTTTCCTTCAGGTCGCCCGATTATTGTGGATTTCTCACCAGTAACAGATTTTCGTGAAGCAACATGTAGACAATACGAAGAAAATGTATGCAATCGAGGTGGTTACTGCAACTTTATGCATCTGAAAAAAATCAACAAGTAAGTTGACCATTATACCCTCCACTTTTCACCACTCAGTTTTTTATTTTTTTAAATACCCAACTAATTAATTGACTACTTTTTCAGAGATTTAAGGCGGCAATTATTTGGTAGACGTAGAAGAAGCAGAAGCAGAAGCCGTAGTCCACCAAGACACCGGAATCATGATGACCGGCCACATGGCGGCAGCGGTCGTGGCGGCTCCGATAGAAGAAGCGGCTCTGATCACCGCCACGGTGACAGAATCCGGCGACCTAGAAGTAGGAGTCCTGGCCGGAGATCTGGCCGGAGTAGAAGTCCGGGAGGAAAGAGAAACCGGAGTCCGGTTAGAGAAGGAAGTGCTGAAAGAAGAGCTAAAATTGAACAATGGAATAGAGAAAAAGAACAAGCAAAAGCGGGACCCGAAAGTGTTACTGATAAAGATGATAATAATAATAATGATAGGATTAAAAATGGTAATGATGGAGATCGAGAGGTTAGAGATGATGATCATGGTCAACAAAAGCAGCAGCAAGATGATGATTACTGAGCAAAATGGAATTATCTGGTTTGTTTTCTTTCTTTTTTGTTTTTAAGGTATGTGAATGAGTCTAAATAAGTAAGAATAAAAATATAAAATAATTAAAAATAAAAAATAAGGTTGGTGCTCTGAAGATATGGCTTACTCCTGCTTTCACTGTGCAGGAGTACAGGTTGTTGACTGGTCAAACCTATTTTCTACTTTTCTCCTCGTTACCCTTTTAAGGAAATTGAAGACCGAGAACGGATCATTATTTGACTGAATGCATAACACATCGTTCTTACATCTTTTTTCTTATTCTTTTCTGTCTGGGCACAAAATCTCAGTTTTTTTATTATGATTCCATTTTTTTCACTGTTTGAAAAACCCGATTGAACCGGGAAATAGAAGATATCCAGTCGGAACCGGCTGGTTGGACATAAAAAATAAAAATCTGGTAAAAACCATTTTTTCTTAAAAAATTAGGTAAGTAAAATAGAAATATGAAATGTTTTATATATAGGTTTTGAAACCTAAAATTATTAAATTTAGTTGAAAATAAAGTATTGGATTTTTTAAAATTCTTTTTGGTATTTGACTATTTGTTATGTATTCTTTCTACTACTTTTTTAGCATTTGAACACCATTTACATAATTATTGCTAACATTATCATCTGGTTCAACCGTATTCAAGGTATTGGCTTGGTCAATCCAAAAACTGGTTTTTAAAACATTGGTTTTTTAAGTTTGACCTCTTATAGATAAAATGCAACTGAAAACGGGTCAAAATTGGCGGCTCAGTTATAACTGTTGGGTAGGGTTTTGATTTATTTAGAAATGTGATCTTATGTAATTTACTAGTTTTTGCAGGTTCAGGTAATCTGGATGGGACGTTAATTTTTGCTGTTTATTATTAATTTTTGTATACAGGTTCTCTTTTACATCTTCAGCTCCCAGGTTACATGGAGGAACTAAAGTTATCCCGAGAAGTTCTTTTTCTGTTTTGAAGCAACAAGTTTGGTATTTTAGGGTCAATTATTACTAGTCAATTACTGTATTTTGGTGATATTTATGTTCTTTGTTTTTCAGAATCTCTGTTTAACTTCATCTCAATGAACAATTTATTGTTGGTTTTTGATTCACGTCGTATTACTTTTGTTGTATCAAATTAGGTTAAGCTTGAGTTTGACTTGATAACTTGATGAGCTGGAGCTCTGCTTGATAAATATTTAAGACTTGTGTTTCCATGTTTATCGAAAATTTATTTTTTATAACTAAAGTATTATAAATAAAAGTGTAGAATTGTATTTGATATTCAAATCAATAATCAAAATGTATGTGTGTTAACTTAAATTCGTAAATAGCTTAGGAATGTATATATACACTGAAATATAACTAGAAATCAAAATGTCCAATTAGGCAACAAAACTTATTATGAGTAAACTAACATGTATCCGCAACGATGGTACTCATGAAAATAACATAATCATACACAAACAAGAAAAGAAATAACAGATAATGAAATGGGTTGCTATGTCTCCAATTGAAAGATTAATTTCTTCACACTGTCATAAAATAAACATCATAGTGAAATGCATAAAAAGAAATTTCCAAGATTTATTTCAACTATGTATTTTATTCAAGTTAAATGTTAAAAAGAAAAATCCGGGTAAAATTGACAAATTCCAATTTTGAAAAGTTTAATGGTAGTCTGCGATACAGCGTATCACACACACCTTCAGGCACATCCCCCTCTCTCCTTATAAAACTCCGTATTTATTTCCTCCAAACCCTAACGTTTTTTCTGCTCATAAACACACTTCTCTCTGCCGCTCATCTTCCCTCGAGAATCTTCTGCAAAAATGGAGTTTTGGGGTAACGATTCCTCTTTCTCTCTCTATTATATTTTAACATCTTCGTGTATCTCTATCCTTTCCTTTTTCGTATCTGTCGTTAGGGTATTTTCCGATGAAATTTAGCTTTGTTAATCATGTATTCGTGAAACAAATTGTATTTCTATCTACTGTGATGTTATGTGTCTTATTATTCTGTTTCGATTCCGTGATTTTGCGTTCATGATTCGTATTCCTAACACGTTCTGTTCTTCAATTTTTGACCTGAGCTCCTGTTTCATTTTCGAGATCAGTTAGAATGTATATATATATTTATGTATGCTTTTGTGAATTTGTTACCGTTTTGAGGTTGTTGCAGTAGGCGTTTTCATCCTATTTGTTTAATCTCGTGTGTATTTGTACAGAGTTTTGTTGATTGTTTTTTAACATCAAAATTGTATGAAATGATTTACGAGAATTCTTGCATCACACACACACGTTCTGTTTAGTTAATTATATTTCTGCATTTTACAGAACAATAGACTGATCAATTAATATTGCTTTTAAGAGTAGCCTTGCTGTAATGCTATTTCTATCCTGAAAATATAGTAACGATGCATGTTTAATATGAGCTAGTATTTACTTCGGTGGTGTTTGGATTAGCTTGTTTTTAAGCTCATTTCCCCCCTAATAAGCTTATGACTTTTTAAGCTAATCCAAACACGGTTCAGGTTAATCAACTGCATGTTGCTTATACATTTTGTTAAGCTCATATTTTTGTTTTATTCAGGTGTTGAGGTTAAAAGCGGTTCACCGTTTGAGGTAAAACTTGGTGAAGACAAGGTTTTGCATCTTTCACAGGTATAATAATATAGTTCATTAACTGTATACTATACCACATATAATTTTTTATGCATTAATAATATAATGAATTAAATTTTCGAGTTTGCAGGCTTGTCTTGGAGAAATTAAGAACAACAAAAGTGAATCTGTTTGCTTACATGTCACTGTTGAGGGCAAAAAGCTTGTTTTAGGAACACTTCATTCTGAGAGATTACCTCAGCAAATGTTTGACTTGGTGTTTGATAAAGACTTTCAAATTACACACAACTGGAAAAACGGAAGTGTGTATTTCTTTGGATACAAAGCTGACCAACCCATTGATGATCAAGAATATCCTTCTCGCAGATATATATATATATATTTAGTTCAATGTAATTTAATTTTCTATGTTTTTTTGTTGTATTGTGTTAACGTTAAGTTCAGCATTGTTGATTCCTTGACCTATTTGCCTTTGTGTTCTGTGATCACTGATTCTGAAGAGATTGGTTAGTATACACATGCACACTGTTTTTTCAATTCATTTTTTATATTATATATATTTATTATATGTAATTCTATATTTGTTGTTTTGTTTAGATACTGATGAGGAAGAAGAGGCTCTTCAACTACCAGTTCCCAATGGTATAAAATTGAGTTTAGTTTATTTGTTTCATGTTATAAATATATATTTATTGGATTAATGTTGATTATAATATTTAATTTGGGGTTGTAGGCAAGAAAGAGGAGGCCAAGAGAGAAGAGAAGACAGTGACAGCTGGCAAGAAGGATAAGCAAAAGGTGAAGATTGTTGAACCTGAAAAAGAGGATAAGAAAGCTGATGATGATTTAGACTCTGATGATTCTGATTCAATGTCTGAAGATGGTTCTGATTCTGATGAGGTAATTAATTTAGTATATGCAAATTCTTATTTTTATAATAATTAATAATTTATTTTTGTTTTTCTAGGATAATGAGGATTCATCTGATAGCGATGATGAAAGTGATGAGGATGAGGAGACACCTAAGAAGGTTAGTGGTGTTATTCAAATTGTTTTTTGTAATCCTTTTTAATTAAAGGATGCTAATTATATTAATATTAGTGTTATTATTATTATTATTATTATTATTATTATTATTATTATTATTATTATTGTAGCCACAATCTGGAAAGAAGAGAGCAAATGAGTCTGGTGTGAAAACCCCTGCTACTGACAACAAGAAGGCAAAAATGTCTACTCCTCAAAAGACTGGTTAGTTAGTTCACTTGCTTTTATTAATTGTTTCATATTTACTAATTTCAACAAATTAAATAAAGATGTAAATATGATAAATAATAATATTTAATTAAAAATGGAAATGACAGATGGGAAGAAAGCAGGAGGACACGTGGCAACACCTCACCCTTCAAAGGCTGTTGCTAAGACTCCAGCAAACAAGTCAAACCAGAAAAGTCCAGCTTCTGCTTCTGAGGGTGCTGTTTCTTGCAAACCTTGCAACAGGTAACTAATTTCTAAATGTTAAATGTCATAATTGCCCATGGAATCATTTCTAACATGTCTACAATATCTCGCCTTAAATAAGGAAAGTGGAGTTCATTTAACGTGTCATATCATGAGCACATATTAGAAAAGGGAGCTGATTCGTAAAGAGTAGTTTTTATCCATACAGAGCAATTTCTTCTCATATGACAATCATGCCCTTACTTTCCTTTTATCACATTTTTCATTTCACCCCTCTCACTAAGGGCATCATTGTCATTAGATATAAGATTGCTCTGCATGGATAAAAATTGCTCTGTACGAATCAGCTTCCATTAGAAAAACTAATTTGTTAAATATTTATTTGATTGTGTAGGAGCTTCAAATCAGACAGTGCTCTTCAAGCTCACAACCAGGCTAAGCACAAGTAAATAGCAACAAATGATTTTTGAAGAGATGCCAGGGTGGCAGATTTTGACTTTTTAAGGCTGAGGGTAGTTTATATTATCTGTTTTTTTTAAGTAGGTCTGTTTCTATCTAGTATTGAAAAAAGCCATCTGGTTTCTGACTTTTCAAGTGTTTGTGGATAGAATGTTGCAATTCTATGCCTTTTCTGTTTTATTGTGCATCTTTTGGGATTCAGAATTCTCTTTTTTTCATATTAATTTGGCCATGGATGTTGCTCATAATTTCTCTCCTTTACATTCATCCATTTTGCTTTAGATAGTAATTTTCTAAAGGTAAATTGGTTTACATCTTATCACAAACATACCCTTTCTTTTTATTCGTGGGTTTTAAACATTATTAATTTGTGTAAATGCATTTGAATAGGAATATAATATCTCAACTATAAATAGTCCAATTCAATTTATCGAAATAAATCCATTTATTTTAAAAAAATACAAAATATTAATATAGATGGATCAAAATGTGTACTACCAAAAATCTCAACGGACCCAAATCCATAGATCCTATACTATAATAGGATATTTTTATGTAACAACTTTTAATACATTCAGCACAATCATCCCTTACAATGATTGTACAGATAGTGTAAAAACTACATGATATGATGAGTATGTGATAAAAAAATGTAGTTTTTATAAAATAAATTCTCTGCAATATAATATCTCAACTGTATCAACTAACAAATTAAAACAACCAAAATAGTCAACACTTGACATTTTCATTAGCCAAAAGAATAAATGTGACAACATTTATTTTCCATATTCATCAAAAGTCATACCTCATTTAAGACTATGCTATTTAATTTTCGATTTCCTAGTGGCACATTATAATATCATTTCCATGCAGATCAAATCCGTGTAAACCCCATTTGCTCCATCTATATCGTAATTGCATACATACATACATACACACACTCCCACATAAATATGTTATAATCTCTCCTACTTTTAACCATGGTTGCTTTCCCTCCTGAGTTGACTCAGATTTCTGTGTACCTCTTCCTTCTTACCGTTCTATCTCATCCAATCGCCGCCGTGACGACCACCGGAACCGCCCAAGAGCTAGTCAAAGGCTTCACCGCCACCCCAGATTCATCCGTGACGTCATTCCAACCAGTACTCGGTGACTCAGTTGGTAACTACTCGTTTGGTTTCTTACGAGTTGATCGAACTCAACTTGCTCTTGCCGTCATTCATGTGCCGTCACAGGAGCCGCTTTGGATGGCCGGAAATAGTCCGTTGACTCGGTGGTCAACTCAAACTCGTTTATCGTTCAATGGTAGTATCGTTTTGTTGGATAAACGTTCAGGGGTATTATGGTCAAGTTACACCAACGGCAACCGTGTACGGCTGTCCAACACATCCAATTTGTTAATCGAAATGGTGGGTGAGACTGATCGCACTTCTTCAATCTTATGGCAAAGTTTTGACTTCCCCTATAATACCCTTATGGAGAATCAAAATTTCACTAGTGCCATGACACTAGTTTCTTCAAATGGGTTGTATTCCATGAAGCTCGGACCCGATTTTATCGGATTTTATGCTAATTTTTGTATAAATTCGAATCAGGATCCGAATACGGGTCCGGGTCAGCTTTACTTCCAGCATGATCCATTGGAAGCCAAGGCTCAAGTTATGAACGGTCATGGACCCATCCGGGTTATGCTTAGCCCGAATGGGTTCCTAGGTATGTACCAAAATGGGTCAGCTCCCGTTGACATACAACCTTTTAGCACTTTCCAACAACCAGGGACAGGTAACCGTCGTGTTCGGATCGAACCTGACGGTAATCTGATCGGGTACTATTGGACCAGATCATCATGGCTCGTAGATTTTAAACAAATCCTGAACCTTTGTGATCTACCAAGCTCGTGTGGACCCTATGGTCTATGCCAACCTGGCAAAGGATGTTCTTGTTTAGACAATCGGACAGATTACACATCTGGTAGGTGTGACACCGGAGAAACTAAAGTCTCCGGTGACAACTTCTGCCAGAAAAAATATAAAGTTTTGAGGAGAAAGGGAGTGGAGCTACCAAACAAAGAGATAATGGATTACACGATCATGACTTCTTTAGACAAATGTGAGAAAGCATGTGAACAAAAGTGCACGTGTTGGGGTGCGGTGTACAGTAACACATCTGGATTCTGCTACACAATAAACTACCCCATACAAACATTAGTCGAGGTTCTAGACGAGTCCAAATCGGGCTATTTTAAGGTGGAGAAGGGTGCACGAAAAGACAATACGGTCGCGGGGCTATGGGTTGGGTTAGCATTGTTGTGTGGGTTAATTTTGCTAATTTTGGGAGTTGGAGGTGTGATTTTGTTCAAGAAGCAAAGTAGAGGGGTGAAAGGGTACGTAGAGGAAGATGGGATGAATGGTGGGGTAGGGCCATATAAAAATTTGGGGACGACAAGTTTTAAGTCTATAGAGTTAAGTGAGAGGTGATGTGTTCAATGACGTTTTTTGGGTTTGGGGGTTTGACTATGACCAGGTTTGACTTTGTTTGTATTGCTATGCGGGCCGTGATATGTTAAAAGCCTAAAAGGATCTTCATGGGGCCCCATATGTCTAGCAGCTGCGAATCACGTGAAGTCGTGAGCTCAATACATTCAATACTAGTTGTACATTTATAAAATGTATTTATTCGTTAAAACTTATTTATTATGCCAATATCACTAGTAAATTTAATAATTTATCCTCTTTAGAATTATGCAGTGCCATCAACTAATTCATTAACTACTCAAAATTTGTAGCCTAGTCATATATTGGTGTTTAATATTATTCATAATAGTAGATATAAAAATCGTTCAAAAGAATTCAGTGAATTTTCATTGATAACTTTTTCTTAGTAATACACATTTTTTTTGTTGCTCTTTAGGTGCATATTTAACATCTTTTTATATAAACTTTGAAAGGGAAAAAAACAACGATGGTTAATTAAATTATTGAGACATGGAGCGGCCAAAAGGACAAGCTCTGTCAATATATATTATATCAATATCAATACGATCAAGATAGTTTTGTTTATTATAATGGCGCGATCAAGATATATTATATGCATCTTTGATTTGGTGGTATGGATATGAATGATTTATATAAATAGTTAGATTGGTTCAATAATAATATTCGAAATCGAAGATTATATCACGAAGTAATGGGATTGGTTACGTGTTGGTTTTTACGGATATATTGGAATTCTATTACTCCATAATTGATTTGGGTAAGACGTTGAAAAGAGATTAAATTTACAATATTATTATGTATTTTTATAGTTGGCTGAAGTATAGAAACTCATAATTTTGTAGTAATTTAGTTGACTGCCTTTAATAATCCTTTATATTTGTATTGATCTAAGGCTTTTGCTATATTTGATTTTTAATACAAGTTTGATGCTAAAAAAATGTATATTTGGTTTTGGTATTCTGTTTGGTGATTGTCAGGATCGAATAACTTAATCAAGTTATTAGAAACCCAGATCTACTAACACAAGAAGTTACAGCGGATTAACACTTATGTTATTAGATTAAGAACAATGTAAACTGCAATTGAATAAGAATAAAACGAAGAACACAGTTTATCACAAAAAGCTTCAATGTATTAATTCGTTCGATCAATACACGTATGTTTACAATTCATAAGGAACTATATATAATAGTCCTTGAAGTCTAAATTAATAACCTAGTTATTCTAGGAATCGATTACAATTGAATTACATAAAGATATACATCCTATAACAAACTAAGCTAGAATCTCGGACTCGATCAACACCATAAATAGAATCAGTAGTATTTGTTGATCGTCAGTAGTATTCATCATCAGTAGTAAGGTCCAAGCTTAGCATCAGTAGTATATAGCATTTCTGCCCCATCAGTACTAACTTCATTCTTCATTGATCAGTACCAACTGCAGTATCAGTAATAGAATGATATCTTTGTTTTATATCCCAACAATCTCCCCCTAAACTTATTAATTCGTTTTGAATTAATCAAGTTTCTTTTTGCTCTTCATTCTTCTTAGCTTGTTCTTCTAATTGTTTAGCTCTTTTTTGTCTGCCTTCAATTGTTCTTTGATTTTGCAGCTTTCTCTGAGCAATAATATACTTGCCGTTTCTCTTGATAAAATAGTTAAGTTTGTTATGGAACATTACAACATCATGGGGTTTCATCATTGAGTTTGTGTAAAGCTGATACATTGTTTCCTCAGAATGTGGATATTCCTTTTCATACAAATATAGTTCACAGTTTTTGCTTGATCTTTCAAAGAAATACATATTAACTGTGGGTAACACATTCCAGGCATACACATTTTCTGTGTTTGAAAAGATTTCAGGATAGTTATCTGGATAAAATGCAGCATCTATCATTTTGGTCAAATATCCAGCACCTGATTTCCTCCATGACTTCTTAGTCATTCTTGGTTTGCCTATAATCAGGACTTTAATAATATCAGCTCTGCTACAAGACATAACTAATGGTTTCCAACCAGTAAATCTTTGAACTGATTTGTCTTGTCTAATAATCTCAATAGCATCACCAACCATTCTCCAATTTATGATTGGATTATCTTCTATAGGAGCAACAGGAGTGTCAAATACCTGTATTTCCTGTTTCTTTTTCTTCCTTTGTTCTGTTTCAACTTCACCTCCTTTTCTTTTCTCAGGAGGTATTGAAGATTCTACAGTTGTTGGAACTCTGGTGAGGACTGTCATGGGATCTATTTCAATTAAAACTTTTTCTTTTTCAGCTTCAACTTCTAATTCAGCTAATTCTTTCTTCTTGGCAGTACAATATTTATCTACGATTGTATTCATCTTCATTCTACCAAAAGATTTTGCACTATGCCCCTTTGACTTCAAAAATTCAATCATATTCTTTTTCTGTTCAAATATGTCATCCGGTAGTTCACCTTTTACTCTTTTACATTCAGCTACCAGGTCTTCAAGACAATTTAAGTGTTCTTCTTCAATTTTTCTACGTCTTTCAAATTCAGCTTTTTGACCTTCTACCTGAATTCCTTCTATTTGTGGGATTTGTACTTCAGTTTCTTGACTATCAGGATTTTTTAATCTTTCCTCTTCAGCCTTTCTCTTGTCTTCAAGAGCTTGAGTCTTAGCAACTTTTCTTAAGTACCTTATCCTGTTCACCTTCCATTTATCTCTTTTAGCAGGTTTGACATGGTTTATTTTGTTTACCATGTAGTGACCTAGTGCTCTGTTTGGATAATCATCATCATATTTTTCTTTCCCTTTTCCAATACAGACAGCTGGTGGAGGTGGATTATACTTATTATCAAGAACAGTAATAAACACAATTGATGGAGAGAATAGATGAATTTTATCCTCTGGAAGTATTTTAGGGTGAGGTGGAAGTTCACATTCATCTACTTCATACCAGTTCACATTGTCATCAATATCAGGTATGACAAGTGGCTGTTCTGGTGTTTTAGGTTTTGTAACAATAATGATCTGTTCTTTCTCAAGAAGCTCATGAATCTCTTCATCTTCTTCTTCAGTAGTGACCAAGGTAGTTGCTACTGGTGTGATGGCTGTGGTTTCTACTGTTGTGATTGCTACTGGTGTACTTTCAGGTTCATACACCACAACTTGTAGTTCTTCATTTACTACTGGTGAGGTTGCTATTGGAGTTACTACTGCTAGGGCATCAGTAGTATCCATAAACTCTTCTTCTGGTGTTCTTACTACTGGAGTTTCTTTCTCTTCAATAGGGTCAGTAGTAACAACCTCCTGATCCTTGTTTTCCTCAATTTCCATTGGATCAGTAGTTTCAATTACTTCAGTAGTAACTGGTGAGTTTATTTGTTCTGCGGTTTGTGATTGGTTTGCAGACACAAATACATCATCATCCAGATTTTCCATTTCTTTGTACAGGTTCTCACCAACACTTTGACCTAGTTTCACCATGGACCTCTTTTAAGTTTAGAAGGGCTGCTGCTGCAATTGGTTGATCAATCATCCCTTGAGTTTGATCTTTCTCCCCCTTAGTGATCTCAACTTGTTGAGCCTCACTACTTGCAATCTTTCTTTGTAATTTCCTGATAAATTTTGATTGCCTTTGAAGTCTGTGTTCAAACCTCTTATGTCTTTTGTTCAAAGTGTTTATGTAATGCTTAATGTAGGTCATGGTTTTTCCTTGATTGTTCAATAGAGTCAGACAATGTTGTACAGTGGTTTTAAGGTTTTCCTTCCTATCCGTCAATTTTGTGGTTTTAATACTGCCCTCAGCCCCTTTGGGTGGATCATTGGGCTCATTAGGTACATTGGCTTTGAGGTTTTCCATCCTATCCGTCAATTCAGTTTGTTCAGTTCCACCCTTATCACTTCTTGGTGATAAATTGGGTTGTTTGGACACCCTCTTCTTCCTAGAAGAAGCAGTAGTGCCCCCCCCTTGTGGTTTCTTGGCACCGGGGTCCTCTTAGTAACTCCTCAAATTCTGAGTCATCACTAAGAGTTGCCGAGGTCTGGGTCCTATTTATGTTCTCACTAGCCTGTGCACCCACCTTTGGGGCATCAGTAGTGAGAGCCCTTTCCTCATGCCCTCTCTCCTTCCTGGAGAACAACTCTTGGAGTCTGAGGTTTGACTCAATTGGTCCCCTGGTGTCCTTTAAGGAAGTTCTCTTCCTTTTATAAGTTTTAGAAATTTGTTTGGCTCTGGTCTGGTCTTCCTCAAGAGTGAAGATTAGCACTCTAGGGATTAATTTCATGTACCTGGGACACTTGCAGGACATCTGTTGGTTCATTTAATTGAGTGGACTGAATGAGTTCTATTTGGGCTGTATTTGGTGGTGGAGTTGGTTGGGATTCAATGAGGTGACTTGAACCTTCTCCAGTTGGGGGATGATCATAGATCATGTTTGAAAATAGTGGAGTATCTTTACCAGAAAATTTAAATTGTTTTCTCATGTTTGCAAACACCTTTTTATTTAATTCTGGTGTAACAAATCTGTTTTTACGAATAGAAAGATTTTAAAGTTAACAGTAAAAAATATGAGTTAGAAATCTTGGATACATTAAAATTTTTGCAGATGACAGATTTCCAAGCATTCCTTCAAATATCATGTTTGAAAAATTAAATACTTGTCCTGTGCTCAGACAAACAACAACAGATGCTATTGATTTGTTGAACTCATTCCAAGTACTTCTTTTTGGAGAGATACAATGTTGAATAGTATGTACCAAAAACTTCCATTGAGGTGAAAGAAGACCCTTTTGAAAAGTAACTATATCTGGTCTTCCTTCATACCCCATTTTCTATAAAGTTTCAACAAGATCTTCCTTTGGAAGAGAGAACATACCTGACTCATCATTGAGTTGAAGATGATTTCGGATTGATTGTTCAGTGATAATGATCTCCTTTCCATCTATAGTAGACTTGATTTTGGACATATTGGAGTCTTCAACTCTTTCAGCATTTGTCCAGAAATCAACTAAGTGTTGTTGATATGCTTTAGGATTGATGGTGAGAGCAAACTTTATATATGAGTTCTTTAAGAACATCACAATAGGACGAAAGTCCTTTGTACCATCTGGATTTCTCAAGAAAGCACACATATTGTGGAATTCAGAAAATTTGAGATCAGTTGTGACTTCGAGTGATTTTAGGGTTGCCATTCTGCGTGATTTTGATCTGTCGTTATGAATTTTTCAAAGAGAGTGTTCGTTTTGGCACGAATTTCACTTTGGTGAAAGGAATTGAGTTGTTACTGATGCAGGGTTTTGATCGGATTTTGCAGAGGTTTAGGGTTTAGCGTAGGATTTATCGAATCGAGGAGAAGATAATGCTAAACTAATCTCAGTCTGCTATTTATATTTTTTGATTTAACCTGCAAAAAGACCAGAATATCCTTCGAATAATAACACAACGGCTATTTTCATGAGGGTAGTAATGTAATTTATGTATTTTCCAGATAACGGTCTACCAGTAGTAACTAAGTATCAGTAGTAAAAACATCAGTAGTAACTATTGTTTTCAGACGTGACCTAATTTCTAAGGAGAAACACTATCAGTACTAAAGTATAGTAGAAGCATACAATCAGTAGTAATAAATAACCAGTAGTAAAAAGAAATAGTAAAATTAAAATTGTACAAAACACTTTACACATGTTTTTTTTTTCTTTTAGAATTAATTTATTAAAATCATTCCAATACTGCTAACCAAAAAGCTGAATCTTCCTACATCAAATGCTTTTGTAAAAAGATCTGCCAATTGATTATCAGTATGAATTTTCTCTACTTTAATCAATTTCTTTTCATTGCAATCCCTTATAAAGTGAAATCTAATTTCAATGTGTTTTGTTTTAGAATGTTTTACTGGATTATTCACAATACTGATAGCACTTTTAAAAATTGGAGTTTTAAGGATAGAGATACCAAAGTCTAGTAGTTGATTTTGAATCCATAGAACTTGAGCACAACAGGCAGATGCAGCTACATACTCTGCTTCAGCAGTTGAAGTTGAAACATTGGTTTGTTTCTTGCATTGCCATGACACCAACCTTGATCCAAAGAATTGACATCTACCAGTAGTAGATTTCCTATCTTTACATTCACCACCATAGTCACTATCTGTGTAGGCTATGAGTTCAAATGGTGATGCATGTGGATACCAGAGACCAAGTGAAGGTTTTCCTTTCAAGTATCTGAAGATTCTTTTGACTGCTTGCAAGTGTAGTTCTTTAGGTCTTGCTTGATACCTTGCACAAACACAAACACTATACATAATGTCAGGTCTTGATGCAGTTAAGTACATTAATGAACCTATCATAGATCTGTATAGGTGTTCATCTACATCCTCCCCCTCAACATCAGGATGTAGGTGTTTGTGAGTTTCCATTGAAGTGCTTGCACTTTTGCTGTCTTTCATTGCAAATTTCTCTAGAATGTCTCTAACATATTTAGATTGATTGATTAAGATACCATCTGATCTTTGACTGATTTGGAGTCCAAGAAAGAAGTTCATTGGACCCATTGAGCTCATCTTGAACTTGATTTGCATTAGTTCTTCAAATTCTTTGCATAGTTGATCATTTGTTGATCCAAAGATGATATCATCTACATAGATTTGGACCAGTAGTATATCATCTTTGACCTTTCTTGTGAACAAAGTTTTGTCAATTGCACCTCTTTTAAAGTTGTTCTTCAGTAAATATGAGGACAATGTGTCATACCAAGCTCTTGGTGCCTGATGGAGGCCATATAGAGCTTTGTCAAGCTTGTACACATAGTCATCATGTTCTGGATCTTCAAAACCTGGGGGTTGACATATATACACTTCTTCTTCAATTTTACCATAAAGGAATGCACTTTTTACATCCATTTGGTATACCTTGAATTTCTTATATGAAGCATATGCCAGAAATATTCTTATGGCTTCAATTCTGGCAACATGAGCATATACTTCATCATAATCAATTCCTTCTTCTTGTGTGTATCCTTGGGCTACAAGTCTTGCTTTGTTTTTAATCACTATACCCCTTTCATCTTTCTTATTTCTGAAGATCCATCTTGTGCCAATAGGTCTTTTTCCCTTTGGTAGAGGAACAAGAGTCAATACAGCTTGCAGTTTGAACTGAAGAAGTTCTTCTTGCATTGCTATGATCCAGTTTGAATCTTTCATAGCTTGTTGAATCTTCTTAGGTTCTTCCTGTGACAGAAAACATTCATACATGCATTCATTAGATATTAAACTTATGTTACAAATATTTGAATTTAATGAAGAAAAATTTGCTTCTTGTCTGCATGTTTGAATTAACATCACTTAGGACTAGGTCCAAAGGATGATTCTTTTCAGTTCTGGTTCCAGGGATTTTGTCAACAGAGATTTGAGAATCTAGGTTTGACTCATTTGATTCAAGGATTTGTGCATCTGTCCATGTTTCTTCTTGATTGTTTGCATTTTGTGGAGTTTCATCATTACTACTGGTGTCAGTAGTGAAGTTCTCTTCATTGACCTCAGGAGGGTTATTGTTGTTACTGACATCAGTATTGAGTAGATTATCATCACAACTCTGTGGTTCGGAGTTACTACTGGGATCAGTAATATCTTCAGAATTTGTGTTATTACTAGTATCAATGAAATTAGGGTTACCAGAGTTACTACTGTCCTCAGTATCAACTGTAGGATCAGTATCAACTAAGATATATTTCATGATTTCTTGCCTTCCACTTGATGATGGTCCTACTTGTTGGCTTTGATTGTTTGAATTTCCTGTATTAAGCTCATAATTGACATCAAAAGATTTGGTTAGATTATCAATGTTAAACAACCAATCTGGACAATTTCCTTGTTCATTCATCAGATTTTCATTAAAGGATACATTTACACTTTCTTCAATGATCCTTAGCCTTTTGTTGAACACTCTGTAAGATTTGCTTTGAGTTGAGTATCCTACAAATATTCCATCATCTGCTTTGCAGTCAAATATACCAATTTGTTCTCTTGTAATTAAAATAGTACAAGGACAACCAAATGATTTTAAGAAACTTATTGATGGTTTTCTTTTATTGAAAAGTTCATATGGTGTTTTAAAGTGAGGCTTAACTATTAATACTCTGTTCTGAACATAACAGGCAGTATTAACAGCTTCAGCCCAAAAGGTTATTGGTAATTTTGAATCTGCAAGCATAGATCTGGCTGCTTCAATGATAGTTCTACTTCTTCTTTTAGCTACACCATTTTGTTGTGGAGTTCTTGGAGAGCTGTAGTGCCTGTCAATGCCCTTAAGATCACAAAAATCAATTAGGTTAGTATTTTTAAACTCAGTTCCATTATCACATCTAATTGCTTTCACTTTGAGATCTCTTGTATTTTCCAGCTTTATAATCAGATTCTTGATCATTTCACTTGTTTCATCTTTGGTCCTAAGAAAGAAGACCCAAGTATATCCGGAAAAATCATCAGTAATAACAAGGCAGTATTGTTTCTTTCCAATACTCATTACATTTATAGGTCCAAAAAGGTCCATATGTAAGAGTTGCAAAGGATTAGAAATAGAATTAATTGCTTTGGACTTATGAGAAGTCTTGTGTTGTTTACCTTTTAGGCAGGTGACACAATGATGATCACACATAAATTCTTTTTGTGGTAGACCAACTACCAAATTCTTTTTAACTAAATTGTTCATATTTTTAAAATTTGTGTGACACATCCTTCTATGCCAAAGTTCTGATTCATTTGTGTTTGCCTTAGATATAAAACAGTTGATCTCATTTGATGAAATGAGTTCTCCCCCTATATCCAGGCAATACACATTGTTTCTCCGTGGTGTTCTTAAAACAACAAATTTTTCATCTAAAATAAAATCAGGAGAAAGAATGATGCACTCAACATCTGTGAAAAGATTTTTGTTCTTCTTATCACAGACTTGTGAGACACTAACCAGATTGTATTTAAGCTCAGCAACATAAAAGACATCATCAAAAGTGATCTTACCATTTGATACTGTACCTTTACCTGTAATCTTACCTCCTCTAGGATTTTTCTCCAAAAGCAACATACCCTCCTTCAAAAGACTTGAAATCTCTAAGTATATGAAGATTTCCAGTCATGTGTCTAGAGCATCCACTATCAATATGCCATGTTCTACCTTCTTCAGGGATCTGGATACTCTGCACATAAAGTAAAAGGATTAGTTAATTTTGGGAACCCAAGCTTGTTTTGTCTTGGGTTCATCCTTTGAAGAATAAGTCTTTCTAACTGAAGAAGCCTTATATGCAAATTTGTACTTAGTACTGATGTTATTAGTTACTACTGATCTAGGTTATACCCGTAGTTTTTGGCTTTTGAAAATTTTACTACTGATGGACCAGTAGTGTTTGGGTAATATGAGTGTTGAGCATAATCAGTAGTGTTTTTGTAGTTATACCAGACAGCATTCTAATTAGGGTTTTTACCAGTAGTAAACCTGGAATAGTTTCTATTGATGTTTGAAAACTTTGAAAATTGAGGAAAACGATTTTGTTTTCCATTGTTTTTTGAAATAATTGCTTCTGTTTGGACCTTTATACTCGGTATTTTGCACAAATCGTGGTGCAGTTCTTCCAAATTTATGAGTGTCAACACATGGTTTATTGAATTCCATTTGGCTTGGTTTTTTAGATTCCTTTTCTTTTGTTTCTTTAGTTTGTTTTAGTTTTAAGGCTTTTTCTTTTTCTTTGTTGATTTTGAATTCTTTAAATTCTTGATTGTTAATAGGATTGAAGTGACAATTTTTAGATATGTGGTTAACCTTGTTACAAATTAAACATGATAATTTTGTTGTTTTAGCACTTTCAGGTTTTCTTTGTTCTTTTAGCCGATTTAGGTTTCTTTGATTTCCTCTTCTTAGAAATGTAAGTATATTTTCTGAATTGTATTTTGGAGATTCAGTTTGACTTTGGGTTGTATGAAAACTTGTATAATTTGATTCAGTTGTTTGATCATCATCAGAAGATTCATTTGATTCATTACTGGTTTCAGTTTCAGTTTGACTTTCAATTTTTAAATCATTTAAAACTCTTTCTGTACTTGATTTAAGTGGAGGAATAAAATTTGTTGGAGGTGGAACTGCATGATATCCCACTCCATGAACAACCTTTTCTGTGGTTTGATTATTAGTTAATTCATTAACAATTTTAGAACTTCTTTCAAATTTCTTAATAGTTAGTTTGTTCTGTTCTAATTCCATTTTACATTCTTCTAATTTGATCAAAGTTTCTTTTTGTTTCAATTCAATATGTTCTTTTTCATAAGTAGTTTGTAACAATTCATCTTTTATTTTTTGATCAGTTATTTTATAAATTTTAATTTGATTTTCTAAATCAGCTATACACCCATTATATTCAATTCTTCTATTTCTGTTTAGTATCATCTCTTCAAGTGTTTCTTTATTAAGTTTTTCTAATTCTTTATATGCTTTAATACATTCAGGAGTACAAGATTTAGAATTTACCTCAGTAGTAGAAGGATCAGTAGTAAAGGCCATGAGAGCTTGATTCTGTGCATGTTCTTCAGCTTGAAAGCTCCATTCATACCCTTGTCCTTCTTGAGATACTAAAGCAGTTGAATTTGAGGTACTGTTTTTGCTGTAATTTGATCTTTGGTCTTTGTTTGGGCATTCTCTGGCAAAGTGACCTAGATTGCTACAGTTGTAGCACTTGACCTTGGTTTTGTCAAATCCAGCACGATCACCTTTGTTGTAAGACAGATTTTATCTTCCAGTTCTTTTAAGAAACCTTTTGGTTCTTAAACTTAGCATAGCCGTCTGCCACTTGATGTCCATCTCTTCCAAATCATCAGGATTGAGTTGTTCTAAATCCTCACTAATCAATGCAGTATGCACATGACTAGTGAAGAAAGATTCTCTTGCTATATCTCCAGTCCCTGTTGTAACACCTCGTTTTTCAAAACACCTTTTAAACATATTTTTAAATAAAAATAATACAATGTCCAATGTTCCCAAAATACGGTTTAACAAAAACCAATAAGACATTTATCAGAGTTATAAAATCCGGTGTTACAAAGATAATATCATAACCATAGGATAAACGAGAACTACCTACGAGCTCCCGAACTGATCAACACTAGGCCACTTCTAACGCGACCCTCTAATCCATCGATCCTGAACCTGAGTACATAGCCAAAAACAAGTAGTACGTGAGACAAAATAGTCTCGTGAGATACATGGGTTTTCGACCCATTCTCAAAAGATTTATAAAATAATATTTATAACATTATAAATACTTATCCTTATCATTTCTTATTAGTTCATAAATCATCTTCTATTCATTTAACCGTTTAAACTAATAAGCTTACCATAAGCTTACTCGTCATCTAATCACATACTTGTAAGTTATCTCCAAACTTACACTTTCATTATCACATATGCAACGGACCTCTCCGAAGCCAACTCTCCCGATATGGGACGTCATAGGTAAACTATCAAGGTAATTGGGAACCCCCATCTTACCGAGATTCATAAGCTCTCCCCGTTCCCGGGTCGTCATGCTCACTCATCATTGAGTGTCGTAAACTGTGACATTCTACTCTTTGCGCAGGGAGGTACCACCCCAAGTAGACGTCTCATGCTCCCCCATTTCTGGGCGGTCTTATTCCGGATTTTTCATTTCACATATGAGCCTCAGCTCCTTTCATCGAATTCATCACTTATTAGAATACATATATTCTAATTTATCATTTTGTTCTCTTTATTATTTCATTTTAAATCTTGACTTTACCAAGTCCTTTGCTAATTTAAAACATATTTGTCTTTTATCAAAATCATATTACTTTGACTCTTCTTTGACTAGAATACGCGTTTATTACTAGTCACTTATTACTTATTCTCTTAGTAATTCGATAACTACTTTCATTAGTATAATATACTATCCGATACTTATTACTTAAAAATCATTGTCTCAAGCTTTATTAATACATATTATTAATAAACCAATTATCAAGCTCTTTTAAATCATTATCTTTATTCGTACATCTTATTTATAAAACTCATTAATTACTTTTCATTATCATAATCCCTTTCAAAACCAACAATCGTTAGATAGACTAAAATAGTCTAATACTAGCATTTTCTCATCATATCAATCATATCTTTATTAAAAACGTTTATTAATAAAGACTCTTAAAACATCATGGTTTTCAAAATCATTTGCTATGTACCCAGTAAAAGTCTCATGTACTCACCTTAGCCAAGCTAATTCCAAATCGTGTCTAACAACACAAATCCTTGCCTTCCAACTTGTGAAATGTCACCAATCTTTAGGTCTTCTTGACCTATCATCCATATCATCATAAAATCTAGTTATTATCCATAACTAGTTACCCATAAACCCATAACAACATTCTTAACTACTAAGTTCATCCAACTTGGTGAAATCTCAAACCCTAGGTCAAGATTTCCATCAAAAATCCCAAATCCAACTTGTACACATCGATTACAAGCTTACAATGACTGTTCTACACCCATGATTAGTCATCTTCCCCAAAGATGACATGAATGATTCCCCAAACCACCATTTCTACCCAAACAAAGCTCATAACTAGCTAGATAACATCAACAATCAAGAAATCTTACCTTTGATGTTTAGATCCTTCAAGATTGATGAAGATTTGAGCAAGGAATCACCAAAATCGCCCCTTCTCTCTCTAAAATCGGCTGCCCTTCAACAATGGTAGAAATGAGTGAAAACCCTAGCTTTCCCGATTTAATACAGCTGGTCTCGCAAAGTTCACGCCGTGAACAATCTTCGCGTCGCGAAGTTCGCGTGTCGTGAACACTTCGCGATCGGTAACAGGTCGTGAACTCAATGTCTGAAAACCCCAAGTCCCTGGACGGAGTTCGCGATCGCGAACTCCACTTCGCGCCGTGAACTCCACCAGTCAGCTAGGCTGCACTTTTCGGTCTTTGTCTCGACCCGGTTTCGTCCATAACTTTCTCATACGGTGTCCAAACGACACGAAACCAATTCCTACGGTTCTGAAATGAATTATCCTTATTTATCATATTTTTCCCAAATTTTATTTTATTCAAATTTCGGGTCGTTACAACTATCCACCCCTTAAAAGGATTCCGTCCTCGGAATCAACTCAAGGATTTCCGATCCTCATTCCACTTCCAACTTATGATTCAATAATACTTACGCAATTAATTTCCCACTTGACCCGTTATACCCAAACGGCCAAAGATCCAAACTCGAGTTCCCAATATCCGAACGGTTCAAAATTTCACAATTTAACCTTAACACTTCCCGTCATTTAACCAAACTCCTCACCCCCATTGAGATGATATGACCCAATCATTACTAATAACCATTTGACCAAAATGTTAGTCAATCCATCACCTTGACCAGATTGTCAACATTGTTCCATCTTTGACTTAGTACAAGGTCAACCATTTCTTGACAATTTCCTTACCCACTAGTGATTCCATTAACCATAAATTCCTTAACAATGGACCTTACCTTCATGGTCCAACAACAATCATACTCGATTTCTAAATTCCATTCGAATTGCCCAAAGGTCAAAGTCACACCCTTTGTCTACAATTATTTCCATTAATCAATCAACCACTATCATACACACATACATGATACATTATGCCCTTATCCTCGACTAACCTCCTTTAAACAAAAATCAAAAATCCAATTTTTACCAAAGTCAACAATCTACTAGTTGACTAACCTTGACTTATGAATAAGTCAACTTACCTTGCTAAATTCCACATATTCTTTATTACTAAGGCATCGCTTCCCAAGCTTTTCGTTCCCGATTCCAATATTTAAATTTCCTTTCTCAATTGTTTCTCTCTTCTCTGATTTCAATTTTCTACAATCGATTAACCATTTCCACTTGAATCAATACCAAATTTCTATTACTTTTTAACTTTCATCCAATTACTTATACCTTTTTATAATTTCCTTCAAACATCCTTATACCATACTTGAAATTCCCGATTGCCGGCTCTAGAGCCTCAATCACATCCAATTGTGGCCTAACCACCCGATATACATCTTTCACCACTCATTGGCTACTAACCACTTTGCTTTCTAAAGCATTCCTTTTTCATGAACCATTAACTTGTAGGTATCTCCTACACATACTTCTACTTAACCACTACCCGAACTTTCAATCCAAGTTCTCACTTGCCATAAAAATCATAACAACAACTAACCTTACGGTTCTACATACGACAGATATAAACCTCACAATTCTGATTCATCAGTTCATACTTTAACTATGCCACCGAGATGATCGGAAAGCCTCCAATCCATCAAGGTCCAAACTATCACAATGATCGGAAAGCCTCCAATCCAAAGTGACTCATACAATACCATTTCATCTTGCATACTATTCCTGTATGCCTCATTCGTTTAGCATCATGCTATCATTTTCTTTCACAATCAACCCCATTTTCTATCCACATTTTCACTTTTCCACTTACACCCAATACCACACGGTATGCACAAATTTACTAACCAATTTATTTATCAATCGACCTTTACTAAACATGCTTTCTCAACATTAATATCTTCCGATCTTTCATTTACCACCAAGGTAACCACTAACACCCTTTTAATAACCATATCTTACCGATTCACACGGTCCTTATGAGTCAACCCATTGACTCCGATCGATACCCAACCTTGAACTATCTCATCATTTTTTTTTTTTTTTTTAACTTTACCAACAACAAACTATTCACCCTTGCCATTGCATACGTCAATCCTGACTTGAATATCTGCACTACTTATCAGGATTCCCACCGAACACTAAAGTTCTATTTTCAAAATCATTATTTCTATGGCTTTCCATTCATACTTCACCAGTCTTACCGAAACTTAGTACTTCACTGTACTACTACCCTTTCTTTGAGCACAGTTACTATTCTTATGATTCACCTTCCGATAATTTATAATGACATAATCCTTTCTATTCTTATTTCCCGCGTCATACCGGTCGCCAACCCATAACCATACGCATAATAACTCGGGGAGATTATCTCCCAAACTTATTTTTCACATCATATATTCTATCTAATATTATTTCCATACTTATATCACATAAGCACCAATTTGTGCGACATAAAAGCAATTGAATTCTAATTATCTATCAAAATTTCATAAATGCATTACCTGAAGCGGCCCCACGGGTCTCCTTCACCCGATTCCTGTTGGCGGTTGATGCTGACGTGTCGGTTCTCTTCCTTGGGCACGCACTACTAAAGTGTCCCACCTCGTGACAAGTGTAGCATTCCACTTCCTCGAGGTTCCTTACTTTGCAATCCTTTGCTCGGTGTCCTACTCGACCACACTTGAAGCATATAGCCGAATTTGCCTTGCATTCCCCACGGTGATTCTTTCCACAACCTTGGCAACTTCCAATACCGCTATGCTTTGACGAACTCGACCCCAATCCTTCTTTCTTTGTTAATCCCAAGCTACTATCAAACTTCTTCTTTTCTTTTCCTGATGCCGACTCTTGTGCCTTTCGCCGAAAAACCCTCTCAACACCTCGAGCGGTACTAATGGCCTCATCCAACGTGGTCGCTCGCTTGACTTCCAATTCAAACTCCGGTGGTAGTCCATTTGCATACCGAACCACCTTCATACGCTCCGTAGGATAGGACTTGATTACAAACGGAAGTAATCCCGTAAACTTTTTGGTGTATTCTTCCACCGACATATTTCCCTTCTTGATGAACATGAACTCTTCTTGCAACTCTTCTAGATCTCTCTCGGGACAAAACTTTTCCTTCAACCTTCTCGTGAACTCCTTCCACGACATCTTGTACACTTTCTTTCCCAAAGTCTCATACATGGTATCCCACCATGTCAACGCTTCATCCTTCAACTGTCGGGATGCATAAATGACCATGTCTTTCTTTAAACACTTGCTACTTTCTAGCACTTGCTCGGTTTCCCGAATCCAACGCATCGTGACCTTCGGTTCCGAACTTCCATAATACACACCGGGGTTGCACGTCATGAATGCCTTGTATGTACATCCTTCTCTTTCCTCCGACCCCGAATCGTTGCTTTCCTCGATCGATGGCTCCACGGTACGGGTCTTGCTACCCGAAGACTTACTTCCCCCACGGGACTTAGAATTATCATTCTTCTCTTCATTGAACCGGTTAGTCAAGATCCGGTTCACATCCTCATTCACCATTTCCCTTATTTGGGTAAATAATTTCTGGATAGCTTCCATAGTTACCGGGGTTTGATTTGCATCCAAACCGGAACCTTCTCCATTATTACCAGGATGAGTCGGGATTCGATTTGAATCCGTCTCATGATCTCGTGGAATCTCTCCACTTCTTGGGTTCACCATTTTCTATATCAACATAATAAACCATCAAAATTCAAAGATTGACTTATTAGTCAAACATAACCCATATAGCCCAAAACATTATCCTTTCACTTAGGGATCGACCCTAATATACCCATACTTTACTGTCTCAACGGACTGATCAAGGACATCCTATGGAAAACATATGGTCCTACTTAGCATAGCTTAAGACTAGGGAGGTCAAACCTACCTAATTCACTTAAACTATAGCTCTGATACCAAGTTGTAACACCTCGTTTTTCAAAACACCTTTTAAACATATTTTTAAATAAAAATAATACAATGTCCAATGTTCCCAAAATACGGTTTAACAAAAACCAATAAGACATTTATCAGAGTTATAAAATCCGGTGTTACAAAGATAATATCATAACCATAGGATAAACGAGAACTACCTACGAGCTCCCGAACTGATCAACACTAGGCCACTTCTAACGCGACCCTCTAATCCATCGATCCTGAACCTGAGTACATAGCCAAAAACAAGTAGTACGTGAGACAAAATAGTCTCGTGAGATACATGGGTTTTCGACCCATTCTCAAAAGATTTATAAAATAATATTTATAACATTATAAATACTTATCCTTATCATTTCTTATTAGTTCATAAATCATCTTCTATTCATTTAACCGTTTAAACTAATAAGCTTACCATAAGCTTACTCGTCATCTAATCACATACTTGTAAGTTATCTCCAAACTTACACTTTCATTATCACATATGCAACGGACCTCTCCGAAGCCAACTCTCCCGATATGGGACGTCATAGGTAAACTATCAAGGTAATTGGGAACCCCCATCTTACCGAGATTCATAAGCTCTCCCCGTTCCCGGGTCGTCATGCTCACTCATCATTGAGTGTCGTAAACTGTGACATTCTACTCTTTGCGCAGGGAGGTACCACCCCAAGTAGACGTCTCATGCTCCCCCATTTCTGGGCGGTCTTATTCCGGATTTTTCATTTCACATATGAGCCTCAGCTCCTTTCATCGAATTCATCACTTATTAGAATACATATATTCTAATTTATCATTTTGTTCTCTTTATTATTTCATTTTAAATCTTGACTTTACCAAGTCCTTTGCTAATTTAAAACATATTTGTCTTTTATCAAAATCATATTACTTTGACTCTTCTTTGACTAGAATACGCGTTTATTACTAGTCACTTATTACTTATTCTCTTAGTAATTCGATAACTACTTTCATTAGTATAATATACTATCCGATACTTATTACTTAAAAATCATTGTCTCAAGCTTTATTAATACATATTATTAATAAACCAATTATCAAGCTCTTTTAAATCATTATCTTTATTCGTACATCTTATTTATAAAACTCATTAATTACTTTTCATTATCATAATCCCTTTCAAAACCAACAATCGTTAGATAGACTAAAATAGTCTAATACTAGCATTTTCTCATCATATCAATCATATCTTTATTAAAAACGTTTATTAATAAAGACTCTTAAAACATCATGGTTTTCAAAATCATTTGCTATGTACCCAGTAAAAGTCTCATGTACTCACCTTAGCCAAGCTAATTCCAAATCGTGTCTAACAACACAAATCCTTGCCTTCCAACTTGTGAAATGTCACCAATCTTTAGGTCTTCTTGACCTATCATCCATATCATCATAAAATCTAGTTATTATCCATAACTAGTTACCCATAAACCCATAACAACATTCTTAACTACTAAGTTCATCCAACTTGGTGAAATCTCAAACCCTAGGTCAAGATTTCCATCAAAAATCCCAAATCCAACTTGTACACATCGATTACAAGCTTACAATGACTGTTCTACACCCATGATTAGTCATCTTCCCCAAAGATGACATGAATGATTCCCCAAACCACCATTTCTACCCAAACAAAGCTCATAACTAGCTAGATAACATCAACAATCAAGAAATCTTACCTTTGATGTTTAGATCCTTCAAGATTGATGAAGATTTGAGCAAGGAATCACCAAAATCGCCCCTTCTCTCTCTAAAATCGGCTGCCCTTCAACAATGGTAGAAATGAGTGAAAACCCTAGCTTTCCCGATTTAATACAGCTGGTCTCGCAAAGTTCACGCCGTGAACAATCTTCGCGTCGCGAAGTTCGCGTGTCGTGAACACTTCGCGATCGGTAACAGGTCGTGAACTCAATGTCTGAAAACCCCAAGTCCCTGGACGGAGTTCGCGATCGCGAACTCCACTTCGCGCCGTGAACTCCACCAGTCAGCTAGGCTGCACTTTTCGGTCTTTGTCTCGACCCGGTTTCGTCCATAACTTTCTCATACGGTGTCCAAACGACACGAAACCAATTCCTACGGTTCTGAAATGAATTATCCTTATTTATCATATTTTTCCCAAATTTTATTTTATTCAAATTTCGGGTCGTTACACCTGTATTCTTTGTATTGTCTTTTCCTGTTCCTGTACTAGACACAAAAGCAGCATTAT
Source organism: Calendula officinalis (assembly GCA_963853835.1). Lineage (NCBI taxonomy): Eukaryota > Viridiplantae > Streptophyta > Magnoliopsida > Asterales > Asteraceae > Calendula > Calendula officinalis. The sequence continues at coordinate 75,438,215 of OY970823.1, read as the reverse complement.
TTGAAGATAAATTAGGAGTTTTAGTACTTACCTCTGATTCAAACACTCTTAGTTCATTGTAGAGTTCATCAAGTTCTTTTTCTTCTAGTGCATCTCCTTGTCTATATATCACAATATACATAGACCATTCTTCACCTAGAGATCTGAGGAACTTCCTGTAGACATCATCATTGTCTGGTTGATAACCAACTTGATTCAGTTCACCAATGAGTTTGTTGAACCTATCAAATACTTGAGATAATGACTCATTCTTCTGTCCTTTGAAGTTTTCAAAATCTTGTTTCATAACAGACTTCATGTTTCTCTTTGTGCTCTTTGTACCAACAAACCTCTTTTCCAGAGCCTGCCATAACTTCTTTGCATCATCGTATTCAACAAAGAGATGTTGATAGTCATTGGGAATGACAAGCAACAGAGTGCTTAAGGCTTTGAGCTCGATCCCTCTGTCCTTCTTCTCTTTCTGACTCTTGAGTTTGTCAGCTTCAGTTGAAGTGGTGGCTATTTGAGTTTGAATAGTCTTGTTGCCTTCAAGAACCACTTCCCACATGGAATAATCAGTGACCAGCATGTATTGCTTGATTCTGTTTTTCCACATCCCAAAGTTGTTGGGAGTGAGAATTGGAATTTTGTTTGCTTGAGTATTTTCATTGTTATCAGACATGATTAACAGTTTTGAGATCGAAAGTATGAAACTTTTTGCTGTTCTTAATTCGCAGATCTAGAACCGTAAAGCTCTGATACCACTTGTCAGGATCGAATAACTTAATCAAGTTATTAGAAACCCAGATCTACTAACACAAGAAGTTATAGCGGATTAACACTTATGTTATTAGATTAAGAACAATGTAAACTGCAATTGAATAAGAATAAAACGAAGAACACAGTTTATCACAAAAAGCTTCAATGTATTAATTCGTTCGATCAATACACGTATGTTTACAATTCATAAGGAACTATATATAATAGTCCTTGAAGCCTAAATTAATAACCTAGTTATTCTAGGAATCGATTACAATTGAATTACATAAAGATATACATCCTATAACAAACTAAGCTAGAATCTCGGACTCGATCAGCACCATAAATAGAATCAGTAGTATTTGTTGATCGTCAGTAGTATTCATCATCAGTAGTAACGTCCAAGCTTAGCATCAGTAGTATATTGCATTTCTGCCCCATCAGTATCAGTAAAATATGGATTTAGTTTAATATTCTGGGGTCACATGTGATTCACAAAATTTTGGTTAATTTGTTATGATTATGAATCTCGGGTCACATGCAGTTCAACAAATTTTAGTTATTTTGAGTGAATAAATATCTATTTCGTGTTTAAAAATCCATTACAAAATTATCTTGTTGTTTGTAGGGTGAAGATAAAATATTTTAGAAAGCTAAAATAACAAAAATTGTCTGTGTATCACACAAAAAATAAAGAAAAATGATATTGAGTCCTATTTTGTGTTTGTTTATCTGCTTACATACTTGATAAAATGACATTTATAATTCATAAATTCTCTCTCATAATATTAATCTCTAATTTTGACATATTGATCAAGTTGGTAGAGACATAAGAGCATCGCTAATCATACTTTATCACACACTCTATCTCTGTATTTTGAAGTTAATTCTTCTGCAACTCATCTTTATCACTAACTTCAAATATGAAGTTTTTCAAAAATCACTCTATATTTAAAGTGAGATGATATTAACTCTATCCATGGACTCCACTTTGCAATGTGAGTATATTTATTAGAGCATCCACAATGGTTAACCTCTCTAATGACTTATTATATTTGTCACATCATCTAATAACCTATTAATTAAAATCCTCTCTAATGATTAACTTTTCCAAAGACTTTTTCTTATTAATATTACTAATTTACCTTTATTTATATCAAATGTTACTAAATGCCCCCTCTTATGCAATTTAACAATTTTTAAGCATTTATAAAACTTAACAATTTTATAAAATGTCTCTTACAAAAATATTATAATGCTTGACCTTAAAAAGTATTAAAATATGATAAAGTTATAATTATAGTTATAAAAATAATAAATGTTTCACACATAGATATATATAGTGGTTTAAAATGAAAAATTATTAAATATAGGGACTAAAAGAATCAAACATTAGAAGATGATTAAGTGGTTAGGGAAGAATAAGTGGTTGGAGTGACCCCCTAAAAAAGTCATCTATTCCAATGGTAAAAAGTTATTTTAGAGGTTATTCAAATAGTAATAAACTCTTATAAAACCTTCCATTGGAGATGCTCTTAGTGGGAAGTATGTCATTTGGTTTTAAAGGATTTTGAAAGAGAATAATAGAGTGTATGGTTGGAGTTGAGATGTTATTTACAGGGAATGGTCATCCAATTTATAGAGATAGAGAGAATTCTATAGAGAATATGGTTGGGGATGCTCTAAAGTAGGCACAAAAAGTAAACACCAATACTATTACTAAAAAATAAACTAGTAAATATATATAAATTCCCTAACACTAAGAATGAAATATGTCTTGACTTCTTCCCGTCACTCGTACATATCTGATTGAAGATATTGCACTCTCTGACACATTGTACGCTTCCCACACCTTCTCACCAGCCTCACCTGGCCTAATCTGAAAGACCAGCTCAGGTCAGAACTCATTGTTCTCAGATGCTACATAACGGCTCCTATATAAAAAATCCAAAAGGTGTTCTCCAAGCCACTTCATTTCATTTTATTCTTACAGGCCCTAACAGAATTGGCTTGACTGGCAACCCTAGTAAATCTTGCATAATTTCAGAGTCCCAAAGTATGGAAACCCAAAAAGAGGCTGGCCCAACTTAAATGAGATATGATAGCTTCTTCCATATTCCGGTTGATCAATTCGCGCAGTATCCAATCCAGAATAGGCCCCTCTGAGATGGTCCTGAACCGCCTCCCCTCGTCAAAGGATCTAAATGCAACTCTCATTTCAACATTCTTCTCTATTAAATGTTTTGATGTTATTTTTAAAAGACGTTGAACTTAAATTGTTGAATTTAACTGGAAAATTAGTATTTGGAATTTTCTGGATTTTTTTATCATTTTTAAATATTCAATAATATTGTAATCTGGTTTAACCCGTCCAATCGATTTTAAGGTATTTAGTGGTTCAAATCAAAACCACAAACTTTAAAATGTCTAATTATATTACATATATAGTATATGACTATATTCTATAGATACGGAAGGAATCTTGATAATATTTAAGTTTCACCAACCTTCATGGTTGAACACTTGAACTACCATTTTGTAAATACAGAATGAATAGTTAGTTGGAAGTTGGAACCGTCTCCTGAATTAAGAACTGGTGATCCAACTTGATTCAGAAATTCAATTTATTCATGCAGCAGTTAAAGATTAATTAGGCAAGAAAATATAACGCAGAAAGTGACATTATTGGAAAACAATAATTATGAAGCAATTTTTATATTGACTTTGTGAGTTTAATAATCAATTGGTTTGGTTGGTCACCGTAATTGGAAAATAACTTTAATTTTGTAATGTCTTTGCCTTTCCCAACTATTAACAAGTGATGCTTTCAGTTTGCTCCAATAAATAGCATGGTATCATCCGTTGGAGAGAATGTTGCAGGTGTCATTGAAGCGATACGATGAGAAGATGTTTGGTGGGGTCTAATGGGTATTTTAATATGGCAATGTGTGTGTATATTCTATAATGGCTGAGCAAAAAAAAAAATAATTATTAATGACACGAATATGTCAGTTGAAAGTCGGTTGGCGGAGTGTCAGCTGACGGGACGCTGATTTGGCAAAACTGAAGTGTCGGTCAGTTGGCGTCATGGTTGAGAGTGGTCTAACTTGTCAATTTTGTCACATCAACGACACATCACCCTCTTTCCAGTTGACAAGAAATTAACAAATCCATATCAATAACATCTCTTCCTTCACTCTTTCATCCCCTTTCCCTTTCCCCTCACTATACATTTCCCTTTTATCTCTCTCATCAAAGACCCTCGAAACCAGAAGACGAGATGCACCGACGAGGTGCCAACGACATTGGTGGACCCAAGAGTTACAACATACGAACTGATGACTTCTAGCACTACCTTTGGGGCGGGTCTTATCATGTATGTGAAGTGCGGTCTAATTAATATTTGGATCCTGAGCGAAATCTTACAAGTGGGCCCCTAAAGTAAATATATTTATGTAATATTCTTCAATGAAATATAAAGCGTCTTCTTAATTCCCAAGTTATTTGTTCAGATTTTCTTTTTAGCCCTTTAATCCGTCCATTTTTAATATTTTATTGGTTTTACCCTGATTCAAATGAGCTTATATATTTATACATGTAGATGTATTTAAAAATACATTTATAAATTCTGTAAGTCATGTGCAACTGTCCTGGTAATCATGCCCAAGACAGACCTTGTGTATGCGTTTGGTATTTATGTCTACACCCAGATAAATAAACTTTCATCTATACTAAGATCACGATTTAGATTTCTTAAAATTATCAATCATAAACCTTGAATAATTTTAATAATTGCTAACTTGCTTTCTTTTACATGTTATTATGCAAGTTTATTGTATGTGTAAAACTAAACCAATAAAACAAAATTTAGATCAGTAGTTCAAACAAGAAATACATAAAACGAATATACATACACTAAAGTCTAAATACCATCATGTATGTTTTAACCTTTACTGATGCACAGATGATTTCTTTATCATGATTTGTTAGTGTGTATAAAACCAGACCGATAAAAACAAAATTTTGGATCAATAGTTTAAACAAGAAATACATAAAACGAATACATACAAAAGTCGGAATATAATCATATATGTTTTAGCCTTTACGAGTGCACCAATGATTTTTTTTATAATGTTGTTATGTTTTGGTTATTAGGCATGTAAACAAAGTGAATGTTCATCAAAACAATTATAAACCATTCGACTAGAAGTTGGTTTATGCTCGTTTATTTGTTAAACTGGCGCACATGAACGAAATTATATGGTGATTCAGTTGCATAAATGCACACAAATATTTAGTCGTCACAAGGTTGCCTTGATCAATTAATTCCTTTATTATAATTTTTATTGTAGTGAGCAGGGGCGTCTCTGAGATTTTGAAGGCCCTGTGCAAAAACATAAAAATGGACCCCTTAAATATAAGATTTTATAAAAATGTGAACTTTCTAATTTTTTTTTCTATTAAATTATTAAGTTAGCTTAAATTTAAATAATATATATATACGATATATATAAAAATTGAGCCCCTATAAAATATGGGATCTGTGCGGCTGCACCTCCTCAAAGACACCCATAGTGAGAGGTGAGAAGTGAGTAGGGGTGTTCACTATTCGGATATAACCGGATTGTCCAATTGGACATTTTGGATCGGACTATTTGGATTGGTTATTTGGTTTTTTGGATCGGTTTGGACTTGAACCAAATTAATAGTTTGGATTTCGGATTGGATTTGGTTTCCGTTGTGAAAACCGGATTGTCCAAAAAAACCGAATAGTAATATATAATAAATTGATTTATATATATTAACACTTATTGGTTTCCATTGTAAGCAATTATGGTACTCATTTTCTTTACATCTCTTATAGTAAATTGTTTTATATACTAACACTTGTTTCATTTTATATTGTATCAGTTGGCGATGTACCAATCTTTTTGAAGTTTTTGATAAAGTCGATGTTAAGATTTTTGCATATATGATTGTAAATGACACAAGTTATGAATTAGACTTGTTTTTATGTACAAAGTAGTTTATCATTTTGGAATTTTACAAATCGAACTTAATATTATTTATGTTATATACTTTTGTAGTATTTTAAAAATTTTAAGGAAAAACCGAACGGATAAAACCAAACAACCAAATTGTTATTTGGTTCGGATCGGTTTGGTTTTCGAATTCGTTTGGACGGTTTGGTTTGAACTTTTGAAAACCGGACTTTATTTGGTTCGGAGTTCGGACAAACCAAACCGTCCAAACGAACACCCCTAGAAGTGAGAACGCACATTTTGACATGTGCCCATGTAGTTTCATTTCTTTTACTTTCGCCCCTTTGTTCCATTTCTCTATTTCATTCCCCTAAACACTCTGCTATCTTCACAGAGTCACAGTCAACAACCATGGCGGATTCCGATCTCTCATTTCTCGCTCTCTGCGTTCTCTTCCCAATCTTCTTCCTCATTTTCCTCAAACTAATCGTCCGTCCTTATCCTACCAAAATCCCAATCAAATCGCGCCACGTGTTCATCACCGGCGGATCTAGCGGCATCGGCTTAGCTCTAGCTCGCCAAGCCGCCGCTGAAGGTGCTCGCGTCACTATCTTAGCTCGTAACCTTGAGAAACTAGAGGAAGCTAAAACCACTATACAGCTCGCAACCGGTATAGATGTTGCTATTGTGAGCGCTGATGTGTGCGATTTTGAAGCGGTGAAGGAAGCAGTGAAAAATGCAGGTCCGATTGATGTTTTGGTTTGTAATCAAGGTGTTTTTGTAGCTCAGGAGCTTGAGAATCAGGATATTAACGAGATTAAAGGTATGATTGATGTTAATCTGATTGGAACTTTTAATCTGGTTAAGGCTGCCTTGCCCGGAATGAAGAATCGGAGTGATCGGAAACCGGTTTCAATTGCATTCATGTCGTCTCAGGCCGGTCAGGTACTGTGTGTGTTATTAGAGTTTTATTACTTTCGAGCTGATTAATTAGTAATACACATATTTGATATTAGACAATTAGGGTTTCTGAGATGAAATTGAGATTTTAACAGTTAAAGGGCTAGATGATGCTCGTAATTTGTACAATTTGTTACAATTAGAACATGATCTATGTATGATGTATGCCTGTGCTTAGATGACTCTGGATTTGAACCAAAACTACATTATACAAATCAATAATCATATTATCTAACACATTTTGTTTCTGTGCAAGTTATTATGAGTTTTACTGTCACATTTTGTTAATTGTTATGTGTTTATTAATTATTTTTTTATTATAAGTCAAATTTTGTTTATTAATTATTTTGCTTATGTGTTTAATGCATTGAAGGATCATTATGTTTATTTTTTCACTTTTAGGTGGGAATTTATGGTTATACGGCTTATTCGGCTAGTAAATTTGGCCTAAGGGGTTTGGCAGAAGCACTACAACAAGAAGTTATCTCTAATGATATTCATGTTTCACTTATATTTCCTCCAGACACAGATACACCTGGTTTTGCTGAAGGTTTAACCTCTCTCAGTTTTCTCTATTATTTTACAGTTCTTACATTCTGTATTCATGTTTCAATTTTCTCTTAAATTTGATCATTTATGTGTTATTTTAGAGAACAAGAGAAAACCAAGATTAACAAGCATAATAGCAGCATCATCTGGTGCAATGCAAGCTGATGAAGTTGCAAAAAAAGCATTAAATGGAATAAAATGTGGATCTTTTATTGTCCCGTGCAATTTTGAAGGATTTTTGTTGTCTATTGCAACTGCTGGTCTCGCTCCTCAAAGATCATATTTAATGGCGTTTGTTGAAGTTATTTTTGCTGGCGTTTTACGTATTGCGGGATTGTGTTTTCAGTGGACTTGGTATGGAAGCATTGAAAAGTGGAACACACAACAGAAGAAATAGTAAGTGTTTAATTAAACATATTATCTGTTAATAAAATTCAAAAGTTTTAGCATTTTTATCAGTTTATGATAAAATTCATATATTTCTCTTTCTATATGTACAATGTTTAATCTTCATATGCATAATTACAGATTATTTGACTATAGGAGCTTGGATGTATATTGCAGCTATACACGAAGGATCCTATCTCATGGACTGAATTTGAGGTCAAACGGTCAAACATTTAACATCAACAGACAACAGGTACCAAACTTCATTGTTCTTTCCCCTTTTTGATCCATTATTGTCAAGAAAGCTCTAAGTCTTTAAGAAAAACTGGTGTAAGCGAATAGTGGATCATGCTTTTCATTTTAAAATTCCAAATCTACGAAACTTTGATTATGAATTAATGATCCAAACATGTTCTTTATTTTGTTCTTGTACATTTCATATTACGTGCATGATGGATCACATGTTCATTTAAATTTCCAAATTTATGGGACCTCGATTATGCTCCTACAAGTGTTGTATTATTGACTATTCCTAACAATTTCTCAGTCTTCTTTTTTGTATTGTTACAATAGTAGCTGGATTGAACTGATTTTTGATTGATTATTTGTGAGTTTGTAGTTAGATGGAGTAATTTATAACTAAATCGACCAACTTGAAAACTATGAGAAATGTTTTCCTAATAAATAAGTTGCGTGACACATAATTTTCTGTAGATGTAATCGACCAGATGGCGATAAGAACTGCAACACAGTTATGTTCATTTGTTACCGCCAAATCATGGTAGTCATTTGAGTATAATAATTAGTTGAGATAATAACATATTATTTTCTTAGACAAATAATCATACATTCTTTTAACCTAATGTATGATTTTGTCGAGAATATAATATGTTATTATCTCAGTTGATTATTGTCGGAACTTTTGACGTGACTGTTTCCGAATCTTTTTTTGGCCATCTGATAAATGTTTCTGAACCCTTACCGCTAGGTCATGGCTGAGATTTTCAAATATGTGATGTTTAATTACGTTTCTTGGCAAATTTCCATTCAATTTTTTTTGAATTGATTGAAAACCGCCTTGAATTTGGTCAAACACTTTTGTTGCTACCTAGTATGGAACTATCGACCATATTTAATCTTCATGTGCTTACAGAGTGTAAAAACTTAGGTACCAAAGCTTACTTATTCTTTTTTTCCTCTTAACGTTCAAGAATATATGATATCATATCTTCTATTAGAAATCGAAATTCAGGAATTTAATGCTTACACATCAATTACATTATTATACTTTGTGTGTGTGAACATGTTCTTGCAAGTTGGTTTGGATAAGGAAGAGAAAAAAAAAACATGTTTTTCTGATGCCTCCCTATTTATACACCCCGATGCATGATGTATAAGTTTTCAGAGACGAGAAAGAAAAACATGTCAACTCGAGCTTGACCTCAAACTCATTTTAGATCGTTTTCCGAGTGTTAAAACTTGGGATGAAACTGTGAGTCCGAACCATTTTTCTTCTTTTTGTTGTAGTTAAACGAAGCTGTTTTGGATGAAAATATAGCCTAAAATAGCAAAACTAAATCACTAGCTCAAAGCTTGATTTGGGTTCATGGTACAGTTGTACTAAATGACAGGGGTCTTTTGGAAAGCAGTCACTCTATTCTTGGTTAAACGTATGATTGTAGACATCTCAGTTCCATACCATCGCATTTGGCCAAATTAGGTATCGTTGTCGTTGTGGTACCTCACATATACTAGAAGGTTCGATATTTGATGTTAGAGCATCTTCTATGGTAAACCTTAAATGTTTTTTACCAAGTTGTCATGTCATGTCATGTGAGCTCAACTATACATAAAATTTTCATTTTATGAACTCATCTTCACCAGGTATGAACTTTCCAAAAGCTTTAAAAAATTATATGAATTCAATTTTGAGACCAAAAGAAATTAATTAGGGGAAAGTTCATAGTATTGAACTTCTTCATGCCACACAATCATAAAACATAAACTCACCGTGCTTCACAAAATTATGAATATTCTCATCATTTTTAACCCTGTTTATGAAATTACCATTGGTGATATACTTGGTATTATGTCCCTTTGTGGAAGTCTGTAGTTTAATTACTTGGACGACATAATTTGACCAATTAATTAGGGTCTAATTTTGAATTTGGTTTGATGACAATCTAATGAAGGCTGCTTCTTTGACTTTACATAGGCAACTCCCTTTTGAGTTTTGAATGTTGATGGTGGGTGCTGCTAATTTAGACTCCTCACTAATATAATTTTGATTTTACTTTCTTAATAATATGGCTAATGTAATTTAACCACAAGTCCATATAACCCGTTGTGTGGTCGTCTAACTGAAAGTTGAAGCCACCACAACTAGTAAGTTTTGAACAAATTGTGGTGGCTTCAGCCTTCAAGTATCTCCATGTGGTTTTGTTCAAGAAGTCCCTGTTTCCTTGAGATCTATTCATGACTCATGGTATGCCAATAGTTCATGAATCATTTATCATTCTTCGTGTTGTTCATCCACCGTTATTCATCCTCGTGGTACGTCTTAGAGTTCCGGATCTTCTTGTATGCGTGATGTTTGGCTCAGATGTGCTTGGCTGGATACCTTCGTTTGGTTCAAATTCAAACGTGAACATCACGAATCATATCAGATATATTGTGGAACACCAACATATAAAATGACTAGTTATTAATCTGTTAACAATAACGATACATAATATCTTTAAATGTGGTATATGAAATTGTCCTGTTTTAAGTTTAGGTGTCAAACAAAAACATGCGATTTTAAGGTTTATATAAAAAGGAATTTATTTCTGTTTATGAGTAAAAGACCAATGATTACAAAAGAATAAATATCATATAATGATCTCTATCTTAATTGCATATAGTGTATTTGAGACCTTTTCAAATTAACAAGATTTAATTTTAATCCAATATATTTGTTATTTTAGGACATATTTTGTGTTTATAAAAAATGGGAAGTCATGAGACTCGAACCCGTGACATTAATAATATTAGCTCTAACGATCAACGCTACTATGGATGTTGCATTTATTTTGTTATTAATGATAAAGCGTTTAACTGAGTTAATTTCAATTACTTTTTCCCCTTATTATTACACATCGTATTTGAAATAAACCTTACGTTTACACTGAATACATTCGACACTCAGGGGCGGAATTGTTATGGTGCACACGGTGGCACGTGCTACTACTCGAAAAAATTTCGGTACGGTAAATTTTCGGGACTTTTTTTAATGATATAGTATTTTGAACACATTAATATATATCCAAAATGACGAATTAAGACACATCCATCTACTAGTGCAGCTGGCTATCACTCCTTTCATGTATATAAGAGGTCATGAGTTCGAATCTTGTTGTTGCTATTTTTTTAATCAATTTTTTTTTTCCTTTTTAAGCCTCTATATTACAAGGGTTTTCTTTTTTTACCCTATATATTTCAAAAAAAAAAAACTTTAGTCCAAACATGTCAAATCATTTTCTTTTATTTTCCTTTTTCAATACTTTAAATTGATTATTTTTATAAATCAAAGGAGGTATTTTAAAAAATATAATATAATTTTATAAACCAAAATTATTATGGATTAAAAACCTATTCAATATCCCAAATCAATCTTAAAAAAAACTTCTAACTATTAGTTAATAGTCCACACTCAAATACAACCCGAACATTTGAACCAAATAAAAAAACATAAAATGTGTATTGTAGATTTTGTAATATGTTTATAAAAATTAGTAATTATTTCGTAAGTTTATGAAATTCATTCTTAAAGATTTGTTGCTGTATGTAATTAAAAAGGGTGATTCGTAATATAATTTTTTTGTGTTAAATTTGTTTTATTTCATGACATTGCCACTGGAATCCCACTAGAGATCGCAGTCCCCTTAACACCGCATTTTTTTTCACCACAAGGGTGCCACCGCTTGTGGAAGTTTCTAATTCCGCCCCTGTCGACACTAATTTTTCACTACTATCGTCGTATTGTGTTTACGCTAATTTAAATTACTATTTATTTATATAATTATTGTTAGAAAAAACATGTAATCAAACAAAATATGCTCACCGTAATATATAACTACATGATATCTGTCGCTTAATTATGCAAATACGCATATGAAACATTTCACTCTTTTATTAGAAACTTAAGACAAGTCGATTTTCTATTTTAACTTTCTGAAAGTAACCTCATACCTACCATCGCTTCACGCCTTCCATTTTCTTTAGATTAATCTGCGCCATCATTCATGCCTCACCATACATTTATTAATTTTCTAAAACCACTTACAAGTATTAAATGAAAAATTATTTTGCTTACTATCTTCTAATTTCATCTTTTTATACATAAAGTGATTAAGATGTGAGATTTATTAATTTCTTTCCATCCTGTGAACACTTTAACTAAATTAAGAAAATAATTAAAAGTTAGTAGAAAAACAATCTCGCATATTAATGACATGTTTGATTAAGCTTTTTGAAAAGGTTTATTAACTCTTTAGCTTTTTGAAAAACTACAAGAAGTAAACTTACTTCTTAATTTAGATTTTTAAAATGTTAATGAGTTAATAAGCCTTTTAAAAAAATATAGCCAAACATGCCCTAAATAAACATTTAATTACGAATTATATGACTATGTTGGAGAAGAAGAAAGAAATAGGCAGGGGGCAAAATAGTAAAAAAACGAAAACCGCCTCTAAGACCCGATTCCTGTGAGATGCCTGATTCGGGGGGCGATGATACCCATGTCTTCCCATCGTCTTTATATAAACCCCCACTCACTTTCTTTGACTCTATCGGTTTCTACCTAATTTCTTTCTCTCCAAACTTCTTTTCAGATCTCAAATCTCGTAACCATGTCTTGCTACAGAGGAAAGTATGCTGGTATAATTTCATCTTCATCTGCTTTATACCTTTTTTTGTTTGAACTTTTGCTTAGATCTACTGTTTTTGGGGTTTTTTTTTTGTTCAAAATCGATATGATTGTAGTTTCAACTTGTTTATAAGTTATTAGATGCAAATACTGGATTTGAGATATTAGCTACCGATTTGTCATGTGATTATGTTCATCGTTAGATTGAATTGTTTACTGCAACAAGTTTTATCGATGTATTCTGTAGTCTCTCGTAATTGTAGTTATGTTATTCGTTAGGTTAAAAAAAGATGTTGCTGATCTGTTTGTTGGCTTTCAGCTGATGGTTTGGTCATATTCTGTGTGTGATCTTAAGCTGGAATTACAGGTCTGATAATCGCACAAATAGGCTAAAAATACAAATCAGATCTATATTAAGAAAAATAAACCTTATAAACTACAAGCCTAGAAGATTGTGAATTGAATCGTGGATCTAAGCAAAAGCAGTTCAATCGCTTACAGAGTTTTATAAAAATCTTTATATGATAAATTTGTTCTTATGCATATTATTATTTTTACTCGTGTAATGTTTTCGTTTATGTTCGACTTTGGTTTTATATCTTTGGCTAAATGAATGTGGACACTGGTGGTGTTTGGGTGATTGGTTCACAAAAGTCCAACAAGCTCAAAAGCTAAAAAGCTTATGAGAAAGAGCTTATCATAAGCTTTTCTATATTAGCTTTTGAGCTTAGTTGATTTTTGTGAGTACAGTTCACCAAACACCCCCTAGTAGTTGATATTAATTATTCCAGAACTTGTCTTCTTTCGCTTAACTGCTTATTTATCAACCATTTTTGTTAAAATCCAGTAAACAATTTGTTGTTATCATAAGAAACATGTTATAACTTACAAGTTCTTTGCTTTTTTAATCAGATGAACTAATTGCCAATGCTGCTTACATTGGTACCCCTGGAAAGGGTATTCTGGCTGCTGATGAGTCAACTGGTACAATCGGGAAACGTCTTTCCAGCATCAACGTTGAAAATGTTGAGTCAAACAGGCGAGCTCTTCGTGAGCTTCTTTTCTGCACTCCTGGTGCCCTCCAATACCTCAGTGGTGTTATCCTTTTTGAGGAAACTCTTTACCAAAAGACTGCTGCAGGTTTATATTTAATTTAATTTATTGAAGTATTATAATTTTATATTTTAACATAAACAAAATGAATGCAGGCAAGCCTTTTGTTGATGTGATGAAGGAAGCTGGAGTCCTACCCGGTATCAAAGTCGACAAGGGTACAGTCGAGCTAGCCGGAACTGACGGTGAGACCACAACCCAAGGTCTCGACGGGCTAGCCCAACGGTGCGCCCAGTACTACACCGCCGGAGCCCGTTTCGCCAAGTGGCGTGCGGTTCTCAAAATCGGCCCGAACGAGCCATCCCAGCTCGCCATCAACGAGAACGCAAACGGGCTAGCCCGTTACGCCATCATCTGCCAAGAGAACGGTCTCGTCCCAATCGTGGAGCCCGAAATCCTCGTCGACGGGTCCCACGACATCAACAAATGTGCTGATGTCACCGAACGCGTGCTAGCCGCGTGCTACAAAGCCCTAAACGACCACCACGTTCTCCTCGAGGGCACACTTTTGAAACCCAACATGGTCACACCCGGATCCGACTCCAAAAAGGTCGCACCCGAAGTCGTGGCTGAGTACACGGTCCGAGCCCTGCAACGAACCATGCCGCCAGCGGTCCCAGCCGTGGTCTTCTTATCAGGCGGTCAAAGTGAAGAAGAGGCGACAGTCAACCTGAATGCCATGAACCAATACAAGGGGAAGAAGCCGTGGACTTTGACTTTCTCATTCGGGCGGGCCCTACAACAGAGCACCCTAAAAGCATGGGCTGGAAAGGAAGAGAATGTGAAGAAAGCCCAAGATGCTTTTCTCACCAGGTGTAAGGCTAACTCTGAGGCTACTCTTGGAACTTATCAAGGTGGTTCCGGTTTGAGTGAAGGTGCTTCTGAGAGCCTTCACGTTAAGGACTACAAGTATTAAGGCGTTTCTGGGTTCTTCGTATTTTTTTTACTGATTAATGTCGTTTGATGACAATTTTGGCTGATCTGAGGTTGGCTTTTGCCCTATGGACTTGTTGGTATGTCTATGTTTGTGTTTTGTTTTTAAAGTTGTGGTTTTAATCCGTTGGATGGAATAATAAGCATGAAAACGTTTGCTCGTTTTAGATTTGGTTTTTCATTTCCTTCATATTATTGGCCTTTTTTATTCCTCTAATGTTCCTTCATATTATGTGTTTCTGAGGATTGACGAGTGACTTTGTTGAGACTTGTGAAGACACCGTCAATTCAATCTCTAGATATTGAGATTTTAAAACTTGGGCTTTAAAGTACGGGCCTGGGCCCAACTCAAAGTTACTTATGGGTTTGATCGCGTATGGTTGCAAGTTACAACCCGGCATGGTTTAGCAGCTTGAATGTTTAGAACCGATCTTTTTTCTGTCTACCTCTAATATTTGACTAGTTCTGGAGTACTAAGTTAATATATGTTTTTCTAATGTTTGTTAAAGAAGACTCTTTTTTCAATTTGAACAAAATAGCAAGTTCATGTACGTATTTAATGTATACTTTTATCTTCCAATTAATAATGGATTTTGCTAATGTATGTTATGATAATCAATGCTAAATGTTTCAATGTTCTTGTATATAATTTATAAAACTACTTTTTAGTTACAGTATGAGCGCTCGCTAAACTACCGTTGAAGGGCACGGCTCGCTAAACTACCGTTGAAGGGTATCTGGTGGCGCCAAACCATACCACATGTATCGCGGAACACCCTCCATCAACTTAATGTTGTCATCTTGGTGGAGCGTTAAAATGCAAGCATTTGACACGTGTAGGTAAATTTGGTTTGACTATCTTTTTTTTATTGGTTTGAGGTATTTTTTGTGGGTTAATTTTTTTTTATCAATGTTAAACGAGAGAGAATACTTTTGAGGTGCGTGTTAAAACATATTTAAAGAGTTAAAAATTAATATAACACAAATTTAACATGGAGGACACCTTGTGCTTTAAGGGTAAAACTGGCTAAATACAAAAAGATTAATAACTTAATGTCATTTTACATTAATTAAAGAAAAGTTAGTTTATTAAATGTTTATTATCAAATAACCTAGGATATTTATTAGAAAAACTCATTAATAATTAGTTGGTTTGAAATAGTAATTAATAAAACAAATGTGGTATGTTATGGCAGTGAGTACCGGAAGTGAAACTAAAGTAAACTGGAAGTTTCCATTGAAAGAAATTATGAATTTGAAGAAAGAAACAAAGATGGTTTTCAGTTTTAGGATTCAGAGAAGAGTGAGTTTGTAGCAAAAACAGCAGCATCACAGTTTGGCTTCATTCACTTGTCAAATCAAATAGCATCATCAACTCACAGTATACATATATATACGCTTAATTATACAAAGATCCAACCAAAAATAATAAATTCAACCACCTCGGTAAGAGCGCACAAACTGTGAGAAAAAAGACCTATATCATTGGAGAACAAATAAATAGAAGAATGTAATAATCGATTTAAAATCAAATTACTATTATATTATTTAGGATATGAGAAATGTAAATTTGTTTAAATTTAAAAAGTTATCTAAAATTGAACCAAAACCATGGTTTAAAATAATGCTTATTTTAGTCAAAAACAAGCAAACAAATACTTTATTTATTATAGTAGGGTACCCGCGCAATGCGGCGGCGGGTACCCAGAAACCATATTTCGTGGCGAGCAAGTGTTGTTTGTTTACACGGTAATAATTGTTGCTAGAAATAAATAATTAAACGGAAATGTGGATTTTGGTAGGAGTTAATGATTTACAGCGTCGTATATTTAATGTTATTGGGTAAAATGGTTTTCGAGTAACAGACTTTTGTTATTAAGTGTGGGTGGTGTTACCAAAGTGTAATGTATAGCAAGTGGTTAACACATAGTGATAAGTTAGGAGAGGTCTTGGGTTCGAATCTTATTAGCCGCGATTTATTTTTTTTAAGGTAGAGAACTAACTAACAAAAGTGGAAAGGTCCTTAAAATCAAGTTTAAGGAGCTCCTTAAACTTGCCTAATGGGGTAGGCCTAAATGCTTTATATAGTAGTAAGATATTTAAACACTTGAATAGCTAGGGTATATTGGGTTTAAATAAAGTAATAACTACTAATAAGCACTTAATATTAGGGGTGACAATTAATCAGGTTAATTGGGTTATAAACGGGTTGATCCATTAGAATCCGCGGGTTGAAAATTTGAACTTGAGACTTTCTCTATAAATCTCAAACCCACTACGGCAAACCTCTAGTTTATTTTTTTCCAATCAAGTTTTAAAATTGAAAATCAACTTTTTATAGCATAAATATATTCCAAGTAGTATTATAATAACCGAGAACTATGTATGCCATTGTTTGACACACCGTTTAAATTCTGTATAACACGAATTACGTTCAGTGGTCAAATGTGCGTACGTATAGTAGCTAGGTCTTTGAGTTTGGAGTAAGTCTTACACAATGGCCCCTCTACTTAATAACTTTCTCAAAAATGGTATAAAAGACTTAAGAAGCAATTTTTGGTAATGCAGTTGGGTGACATTGACACTGGTGTTACTTGTTTTGTTTGTGGTTTGGTTATTCCTCCAAGAAAAGGGAGGTTGTGTAAGAAGCTGAGAAGGTGACAGTGGGTTGTCTATCATCTATGCATGCATCACATTCCATTTATCATCAATTTGCATGTATTCCCTACAACTCCCATCTCTTTTATTTCAATCTTTTCCATACCTATATATGTATAAAAAGTGTTGATTCATCCTAAATCTTTATACTACATCTGTATCAAAATAAGTAAAACATTTAAAATTTCACAGTTTTTTAGGCAAAAAATTAAAATATGTGTTAACATAGATTAAAGTAGGCAGTTAGAGAAGAATGAGTCTTACTCTTTCTTAATAAAGTGATAATAATGATGCTTAAAATTAAAAGTAAGTGTAAAAATATAATTTCACTTTATTAAATTAGATAGTTAGTGGAAAATGAGTATCATTTCTTTGCCAGATAAAGTAAAATTTAAGAGTGTACTACTTATTTTGATCCGCCTCAAAATGTAAAGTGTATCACTTATTTTGATACGGAGGTAGTATATATCTTTTTACTCATTTGATAAATACAAGTGTTCAAATTATATGATGAGATTATGAAAGAAAGATTAGTAGATTCCACGTGTCAATCATTTTATGAGATTTAGTAAGAAACAATACAAATTTTCAAATGTGCGGTGTATAGATGATTTGGGGTAGTTATTATATGGTAATTATTATATGGTAATTATTATATAAGGCGACTTAAACTGAATTTGTAGATGTCTATTAATTATGTTAAACTTCTTTGGATTTATCGGTTGTGTACGTAAACATTGTTCTAGTTTATTAGTTTGGGTAAATGTTCTTCGAATTTATAGGTTAGTGTTATATGTACTTTCATAATATTTATAATCTAATTTTAATTATATATTTAATACTACCTCCGTATCAAAATAAGTGATACAATTTCCTAAAAGGGGTGGAACAAAATAAGTGATACACTTCAAAATCTTTCCTTATTGGGCAAAAAAGTGGGACCCCTTCTTCACTAACTATCTACTTTAATAAAGTAAAATTACTCTTTTACCCTTACTTTTACTTTTAAACATCATTAATTTCACTACATCCAAAAGAAGTGGGTCCCATTATCCACTAACTATCCACTTTATACTATTTTAAATCACTTTCCAATCTTTTGCCTCAAAAACCGCAATTTCCCAAATGTATTACTTATTTTGATACGGAGGTAGTATTTTATTAGGAAATTTCATTTGTTTGCATTCAAGGACAACAACTATTAGTCTAATATTTGCATGCAGATTGCTACTATCATGACATCTCTGTGACACAATCAAGAAACTTAACAGTTAACACTATCAAACTTTGACTTAATCTTTTCCAAGTACATAAAGGCAACCTTTTGTAATCCTTACAAACAGACACCCTAAGATACTATGAAAGAAACTTAACACTATCAAACGCGACACAATCAAGAAACAATCAAATTATGTCTTAGAATCCAACACATAAAGTCAACATTAAATTACATAATTCTTGGAAACAAATACTCAATAGTGCCTAAATGTTTTCCCCTTTGGACATTTTCATTTCATAGCCATTCCACATGATTTCTTCTTCTTGATGGAAGATATAATTATGGTGTTCATGATCAGGATACAAATTTGAGCATGATATTGTGTTCTCTTTTCTTTTCTTGGTTTTTAATAATAAATTTATGTGATCCCATTTACCCTTGCACATGAATGCATTCTTGTTGTAACCCAAACAAGCCATTCTTGAAGCAATTTCCTCCCATAACACCTCTTCCAAACACACCCCTTGCTCAAATCTTGTTTCCATGCTACATCTCAGTTGTATTAATTGTGTAATCTCATTTTCTTCCCAATCATTATAGTTTTCACTACAAGAAGCCACATTAGCCGATGATTCATTAGCGGTTAGTTTATGCAAAGCTTCCATTAAAACCGAATCCCGAGACTCGATCCATGCTCGTTCGTTTGCTCGAAGTTTTGTAGCTATCTCTAACCTTGCAACCTCTTCTTTCCTCCATTGTTCCTCTTTTAAAATCCTTTCTTTTTCCTTTTCGTCTATCGTTTTCATCATCTTTTCCATCCATTTATCTTGTCTTTCCATAAGTGTGTTCACTCTTGTTTCTATAAAATCCGTTATCATGGTCTTCCAACGTTTCTTCCCCGTAATTTTCTTGTTAATCATCTTCTCGACACAATTACTATGATCTTCTATGAATGGAGGTAATCGATTTTGGAAATCGTGTGATGAAGGATCAAATATAGATGGATTATTAATGACTAATTGTGGATTAGGGTCATGACTAGTATTATTAGCCATTGTTTTGCCGTATATAGCATCTAGTTGGTGAAAAAATCGGTAATGCTTCTTGTCTTGTCTTCCGGCTTTCCCTTCTTTAATCTTCTTGTAATACTTGTACAAGTTTTCAAATTTCTCACTGCATTTTTTGCCTGTTCTTTTATACCCATGCTCCATACACATTATCCTGAAAATTAAACAACAAAATAGATTGATTTGTGAAAAGGAATTATAGAACTAAATCTATATATATAGTACCTAAATTAAGGTCTTAATTAATTATGACTATGTATTTTCAAGATGAACAAGAAATTAAAAGCGAGTCTTTTTAACTAGTCTCTTTTCACATAGTTACTTGATTCAAGGAATAAGAAGTGAAATCTGTCTACTTCAGTGAATAGTTTTCAACAAGGCTATAAAACCTTTAGAAAACTAATTAATCATCCTTAAAAACATAATTAGCATCATAGTTTTCTATATAAACCTTGTTTTTACATCATAAAAGGTGTAAAGTTTTTATAATATATAGTTAGAAATTAAGATGTGGACGTTTAAATCTAGAGATTCTTGGATGTATAGATTTAGGGTTGCTATATATGATTAACCTAATTTGACTAACATCTATACCCATGTTGTTTCATATGAAGAAAACCCCAAAATATGATTCTAAAACATAAAAGAATATAACAAAAAGAGAGATACCTTGAAACTTCATCCCACAAAGGGCCTTTATGAGTAGCTTCTTTGAATTTAGAATCAAGTCTTGATCTGATCTCAAGAAGTACTAGGGTTTCTTCCTTTGGCCATCTTCCACCGCCACTGCCGCCGCCACCACCACCACCGCTGCTATCACCACTAACACCGGAAGTTGACCCCATACCCATTGTTGAATCAGATCCAAACCCACCACCACCACCACCCAACATCACCATGGGATAGTGTAGGTCATGAGGTGGTTGTTGGTGATCAGGTATGGCTGGAAAGATGGGGCCTCCATTCATGTAGTGGGTGATTAGATCCATCATACCATATTTATCTTCCATTCCTATATATTTTGGTTTTCAAGTTTCTTTTTCAAGATTTTTTTAAGAATTTAAGAGAATGAAGAATTTATGATAGAGGCGTGTCTAGCTAGAAGAAAATGTATGATTAGGCTAGAATGAGTTTTGGACCCATTTCTCTATGTGTGTGGTTGTTCTTAAAGAATGACATATACTCTATAAATAGTAAAAGATTACTAATTCATCCTAAAATAAAAGTACAATATTTTTTAATCATTTTAGTTTATCTAAAGAAGTTCGTTTCCAATATAATTTGTCAACTTTCTCATTCTCCCTTTAGTTATACATTCCTAAAACATGTGTATTTTAGTACACATGTATATGAGTATATCTATATTGATATCACCTTTATACGGTGTACTACACATGTATTATATCAAATCTCTCTCCTCTCAGAGAGAGAGAGAGAGAGAGAGAGAAACTAGGTAGACAGTGGCACAGATCAGTAAAAACGTACACAGGTTCTTGTAAATATGTTATTTAAAAGGTGAACACAAGAATTTGATCCCTAATATGATACATTTCTTATCAACAGTGCCTTGGACCCCCTCCCCCTATTAATTCTTATATTATCTCCATCATTATTTTATCTTTTAGTAATTAATCTCTTACTTTATCCTTCTATGGTCATATAATATATTCTATACCCCTTTCGATTCAAAATAAGTGATACATTTTTATTTCATGATTTTTAATGTAAAATATTATAATAAAGGCTAGATTAGATTAACTGGATAAATAGTTGGGAATGCATCCCACAATTTTTGAATAAAATAAGTTTTAATGATGTTTAAAAGTAAATGTAATGGTAAATGAGTCATTTCACTTATTAATGTAGGTAGTTAGTGAGTGTAAAACTCACTACTTTTTACCAAATAAGGAAAATTTTAAAATTTATCACTTATTCTGGATAACCAAAATATGAAAAGTATATTATTTATTTTGAATTGAAGGAATTATTAGCTATGTGAAAGTTTTATAATATATACAAACGTAATTGTTCAGTTTAGTTCTTAATTTTCTTGTAGTTTTAAGGGCAAAAAATTCAACCATTAATCAACAATAATTAAAAGTTAAGATTAATCTCATGTTTTATACTACCTCCATATCAGAATAATTGATATACTTTCTATTCAGAGGTGGAACAAAATTAGTGATACACTTCCAAACCTTACCTTATTTGGTAAAAAAGTAGGATCCTTTCACCACTAAGTATCTACTTTAATAAAATGAAATTATTTTTTACCCTTACTTTTACTTTTAAACATCATTAATATCACTTTATTTAAAAGAATTGAGACTCATTCTCTACTAACTATCCACTTTAATCTATTTTAAACTACCTTTTAATATTTTGCCTCAAAAACCGTGTTTAAAGAAGTGGATCACTTATTTTGATACGGAGGTAGTACATATATGAAGAAGTATTTTGTCATTTGACACTTACATAAAATAAAGTGATGGATTAAAGGTTAGATCAGTGAATGTGTGGTTGTCTCAACCATAAACCAAATACTATATTCGGCTTTCAGTTCAAGAAATGGGTAATACCTAATAAGCCAAATTTGAAATAAATTGAAATTTAGTTTGCATCAGCATAATTATAAAAACTGAAGAAGCCCAATTGAGATAACCGATTGACTAACCCAAAAACCGAACTATTTGGACACAGCTAATTCGTATTAACATGATCTGTTATTTGGGCTTGGGGGTCGTTCATGGGCCTTAATGGTGGTATGTTTGGACCAACAACAATTTCCCCGAATACCAATTGATTTGGAACTTTAATTTAATTTATTTTCTTTTCTCTGTCGATTTTGGGACAATAAAGATTTTTTTAGCTACCGACGGAGTTGTACAGTGTTTATTTTCCTGAAAGAAGATTAACATCTGCTTTTTTTTACTTTGTATTTATGATAAAATTTTTGTAAGATATTATCTTATAAAAATAATAATAGTAACAATAAAATAAAGATAATAATATTATGATATGTGAGTTGCGTTCAAGGAGGTCCATTGTTTTTACGAAGTTTCGAGGAATAAATCTCGACCATTAGATCTTATTGATCAAATATGTGATTAATCTTGACCATTAGATCTCATTGATTAATGGTTGAGATTTGTTCCTCGGGCCTTTATAAAAATAATGGACCTCCTTGAACGTTTCTCTATGATATGTAATTTCTTGTATTTTCAAAATGAAATCGGGATTGTGTAAATGTATAATTGTATACTATTAAGAAAGAAAAAAAATAATGGTTGTTTACTGAGTTTGAAAAAATTAAAATCATAGGGTTATTTGATAGTTTATGATTTTCCAAGAAATCTAGCATTCTTATTATACGTTAACTACTGCAAATTATATAAACGCAAATATACTTGACATTTTAATAGACATCCTTAATTTTTTTTTTCATACACATGTTCATGTTAAGACTTGAACCTACGAACTTTTAATTATTATGCAACTTTTATACAGAGAATACAAATTTGTGTCAATTTTCGTTTTTACCATAGAAAATTATTGTTATTAAACATCTTTTATGTTCACTTTTAAGTTTTCTAGGATTGACATGCCAATCAATCAGGAAACTTTAATCAACAACACATGCGCCCTAGATTCTTTTCCTCGCAAAAAGCATATGACTCATCGATTAAATTATAATGAAAGTAAAATCTAAAATCAGTTTGGTGATCAAGGCCACATGGTGATATATAATACCACAAAATTCAGTTATTTAATATTAGATGGCATAGAAAACCATATATATAGAAATAAAAGCCTTGATCTTAACACGGATAAACGCAGTGACAAAGATTGTTGATCTTTTGGCATTGGCCATTGGCATTTGGCCCTCCTCTAATTTTGCATTGGCGGTCACACTGTGACGGGTTACATGGAGCCGGACCATCCCGCCACCATTCCTCACATCCTTCGGTAACCATCATCTCATTCCCTACATACCATATCAATCAAAGAACATTAACTAATACGTATCATAAACACAAGAAATAAACAAATTCTAAAGCTTCTAACCATACATAACGACACTCTATTAATGACTACTCCATCCGTCCCAAAATTATTGTCCACTTATAGATAATAAAGATATAATTTAATAAATATAATCAATAGAATTTTATCATCACCAATTGACTATTTTTTAAGTAGACAAATAATGTTGATACATACCACAAAGAAAGAATGGATAGTAAAATTGGGAGAGAAGGAGTATTATTATATGAATATACTTTGTTTATCATATTTAAACAATGCGTTTTGATTTCCATTATGACTCTCAATACAAAGATTACCAACAATTGTGAATATGAGCAGAATAGCAACATATAACTTAGACGCCATGCTTTGTAAATTTTATGTCTATCAAATGGTTCAACCATTCAAGCATTGTAAATTTATATAGAAGTTATTCACAAGTGTAAGTGACAGAAATCATGCTTACGATTTATCATTAAATGAATGTCATTTTAATATTAATATTATATTACATTATATTATATTATACTATGTTATACTATATTATATTATATTACATTACATTATATCATATTACATACTATACTACTCTCTCCGTCCCAAAATATAGTTCACATTTCTCTTTAACACAAGTTTTTAAAATATAGTTAGTGGTAAGTCCTTGTAAATAAATTTGATTGAAATATAAAGTTATTTTGGAGACAAAAAAGTGTTTTTTAAGAAATAATTAGTGGTAGTGTCCATGGTAATAATATTTTTTGTATTTTATTAAGTGAACGATTAAATTTGAGAAATAAAAAAATTTTTGTAGGATAATCTTAGGGAGAAATAATAATTTTATTTTATGGGACGGGGAGCTCTAATACCACTTGTCAGGATCGATTAACCCAGAAGGATTAATTAATCACAGATCTACAAACTATTAGAAGTTGCAGCGGATCAACACTTATATTTAATTGATTAAAAACAATGAATACTGTTAATGAATACGAATGTAAATAAGAACACAGTGATTCTCAAAAAGCTTCAATGTATATTAATTTGATCGATCAATACACACGTATGTTTACAATTCATAAGGAACTATATATACTAGTCCTTGAAGCCTAAATTAATAACCTAGTTATTCTAGGAATCGATTACAATTGAATTACATAAAGATATACATTCCGTAACTAACTATGCTAGAATCTCGTATGCGATCAGCACCAAAAATAGAACGTCAGTAGTATTTGCTGTCATCAGTACTAACTTGAGATCAGTAGCATCAGTAGTAAATGTAGTTCTGCCCCATCAGTACTAACTGCATCATCAGTAATAGAATGATATCTCTGTTTTATATCCCAACAATTTTATTTATTTCTTTAATTCTTTTTTCTTCCGGCCAACTTCTCCATCAAGTTCCGATATACTTCCGGCAACCACAAATCTCAACACGCTCCTCTACGCTCACTTCGTACATTAAAGATGCCACCTCTTAAACATAATCAGTCAAACTACAACTTGATCAACACCTCCGCCACCGTTATACGTACATTAATTTGTGGATCCTTGATCTTAAAAATTTGTTTAATCACTTCTGATTTGGATTCTTATCTTGATTAGATTTATACTCATATACCAATTGTGAACTAGTAATCAATAATTAATTCAGAATTAAGCATGTTGAAGTAATAATTAGAGAGATTCAATGAGAAAGTTTAAAGAGTTTTTTTTTTTTTTTTTTAATGACATATCCTAATCTACACCTAATTCCACCTATATTCACGACGGGACTTGAACTCCCAACCTCAAGGTTGCGAGGCAAACACCATACCGCTAGGCCAAAGGCCCCCTTGGTATACTATGCATACAAAGTATTAGGGGTGAGCATTACAGGGTACCCGCCGGTTCCGACTGGAACCAGAACCGAAACCAGAACCGCAGGTTCCTTAAATAAAGGAACCGGAACCTGGAAGACAGGTTCCTAAATTTTCGGAACCGGAAACGGAACCGCCGGTTCCAGGGCAGGTTTCGGTTACCCTGTCTCTAAATTCAAAACATTTTAGCATTACTTACTATGTAAACAAGACAATAAATCACACGAACTAACGATTACAAATATCATTTAATAGTTTTAAAATATAGTTCAACGATTACGAATATTGTTCAAAATAGAAATAAGTGAATAATAATGATAAAAACACTGTAAATGTGTGAAAGGTTTGAAAGTCAGTCACAAAGATACGACCTCACGACGAGTAAATATCTCACTCAATTATAACGAGTAAGGGAAATTTTATATTTTTACTTGGACTAGTATGTTACATTTATATATTTTAATAAAAACATGTCGTGTAACCGCCGGTTCCAGGGTATCCACCGGTTTCAGGTTCCTTAATTTTGAGAACCAGAACCTCTTATGGCGGTTCCATGATTTTGGGAACCGAAACCAAAACCTCCTAACAGGTTCCGGGTGAGATGGTTCCGATTCCGATTCCGATTCTGGTTACCCTCTTTTTCTGCTCACCCCTACAAAGTATACTAACTACAATTAATTACTCTTAATATCTTAAGTTTTTTTTTTTTTTTTTTTGAACAATCAGTTAGTAAGTTAGTGGTTCGAGCTTAGACAATAACATCTACAAAGGGCAGTATGTCTTCCCTCAAACCTTCACCTATGGGGAATAAACCTCACGTCCACGACGGAACTTGAACCCATAACCTATAGATCATAGGCAACATATTATCTTTTTTTTACCAATATGACTAGAAGCCTTGGGTTCTTAATCCAACAAATAACAAGATACTTGAAACTTAGCATAATTTTTTTTTCTTTCAAATTACAATAGACCTTACGCGTAAAGGACACAAATAAAGATCTGACACGAATATACATATAAAAGAATCAAAGAAATCAAGTAATTTCCAACTAAAATTTTGGATTAAAAAAAATAAATCATTTTTCTTCCTCTTTGACAACAATCCCTCCAATATTAATTGTCTTGACTTTGAAACGCTCAAGTTTTTGGTTCATTTCTTCATCAATACTTACATCTCTTTCTGCAACTACGAACTCATCATCTTTCCGAGTTTCTATATTCTTAATTACTTTTCTTGTAATCTTTCCCAAGAAATCATTAGCTCGAGTGTCCCCGATTGCTTCTCTTGCAAGCCTTCCTAACGGGATCTCGACATCATATTTGGAAATAACTTTATGAAATAATTCCTTGCCTTTAATATCGATTTCCTCTAAACATTCCCGAAGGGCACTGATTATGTGATCTTCTACCTCATAATTTTGATCGTATTCTTCTCCCGTATAGGTGTCGTTTCTCATGGTACACGAGGAAATTGTTTCATATGTGGAGTACTCGGGCATCGAAGGCTCAAAATTATATTGCATCGAATCAGTTATTGTCAATTTAAGACTGAGAAGATGGATATTGTAGCAAGTTTTTGTTAGTTTGTTTATGATGGTAGATATTGTATATGGGTATATTATTTTCGGATGATATTTATATCTAAATCTTGGTGTGTCTAGCAAGTTTGACAAATCAACATTCCAAGTGTTTGACTAATCAAATTTCTATCTTTTTTAGTCATGTCTTCGAAATTTCTATTTGAACAAGTCTTGATGGATTACGTGTAGGACCTTTATCTATTAGGATGGAAGCTTGCCTTATACGCCAAGATGTAACACACGTTTTACTTGTTTTTTGGTGGGTTTAAGTAAGGGAATTTTTTGTGAGTTAAAAATGTGTGTTTTGATGTGATTATGTAAACGGGTAAACATATAGAGATCTTTGTTCACGCTATTAGGAGAAGTCAACTATTAAGTTGTGATTTACGCGACCTAATCAATGTTATTGTTGTTTCTGAACTTTCGCTCGGTCATCCAATTGTTTATCTAGTGAGGTCCGAACTCCGAGCTCCTTTCTCCTATGTCACTTTGAAATGTTTATCTAGTGAGGTTTTGATGTGAATATGTAGTATATAATAAAAATTTAATTTATTTAACTACTGAATGCATGATAAATATCATTATTGAGGCTCTACAAAAACTTATCAACCTTTTTAACTAATTTATAGATACAAAGGATTAGGGATGCAAATTTGACCCGCGGGTTCGGGTACCCGCGAGTACCCGAGTTTTACGGGGCGGGTATTACCCGTCTAAATGGGTAACGGGTCGGGGATGGGTTTAAATTTCATACGCGAGAGCGGGTACAGGTCGGGTACGGGTTTTATAATACCCGCA
This sequence comes from Calendula officinalis, assembly GCA_963853835.1. NCBI lineage: Eukaryota > Viridiplantae > Streptophyta > Magnoliopsida > Asterales > Asteraceae > Calendula > Calendula officinalis. Next base: position 75,410,437 of record OY970823.1, on the reverse strand, counting down.
ACGTTTATACCCCGACCCGAATATATATATTAATGTGTAATTTTTTTAATACAGGTTTAGCCCACTAGTCACTACTCAAACTTAGCCAAACTCTTAATCCCTCTTTAGCCCAATCTAATAATGGTTAAAATCTGACCCGTCTCCCGTTAGTCCATTACGTATTGAACGAAATAAGCATGAACGAACTAAGAATATTAAATGTTTTAGCTATTTTGTTTAATTTTTTATTGAACGGGTATCCGTCGGGTTACCCGTACCCGGCGGGGACTTTTATACCCGAACCCGACGGGGATTTGACCGGGCACGGGGCGAGTACGGGTATGGGAGTAGCGGGTCGGATACGGGTTTTGCAATACCCGTTATACCCGTACCCGTTTGCATCTCTACAAAGGATCTTTATTTGACCTAAATTGAAGTAGTTGAAAGTTGTGTTTAGTAGGTCAAATCAAGTATGCTTTGATTTCTATTAAAAATGAAACGGTAATTTTCAATTCGTTTATTAAGTCCATGGATGTATTTTCTAGCGATAAATAACGTTCTTCTACATTACATGAACATGGTTTTAATATAAATAAAATGATGTTTGAATAATTGGTTTAGTTCTAAATTTTTTCCAAAATAATAAATATAGTATTTTATGTAGTGTATGAATACATTAGTTGTTATTATTATTTTCTTTAATAAAATGGTATTTGAATATTAGGTCTGATTCATCTCCAAATTCTTCAAAATAACAAATATAATGTTTTATATAGGGTTATGAATATCTTAACTTATAGATATGATGTCTTTATTTTAAAATGTCGCCAAGAGCGGGAACATATTCTTCATAATAAAATAAAAGACAGGTTAACTAGGGGTGAGAAGAAAAAGAGGGTATCGGAATTGGAACCGGAACCTCTTTAAAACCGTCAGTTCCGGTTCCTAAATCATGGAACCGCCCTAAAAGGTTCTAGTTCTGGTTCTCAAAATTTAGGAACCGGTAACTGTCGGATAACCAGAACCGACGGTTATTCGGACTATTTTTGTTAAAATATTATATATATATAGGGTCGGATTCAGCGCAGAACCGTTTAAAGGTGCAGAACCGCAGAACCATTTCTTAACCAATCAAAATGCAGTAAATTAGATTTATTTTTTATTTTTAATCATTAATCGTTGAGGGCAATTTTGGTATTTCAACAAAGAAGGTTATCTATGGAAACCATATTTTTTGAATAATGGTTCCTAAAATTAAGCATATTTAGTTACTACCCTAATTATCTCCTTAATTAATCAAATCATTATTATGTTCTTCTTTGTATAGAACAATCTGTGCTCCATTGATTCTCGAAAATTCAGCATACAACTTCAAGATGATAAACGAACATGAAACATTGAATGTTAATTTGTGACATGAATGTTAAGTACATGTGTTAATTAATATTTGATGACTTAGATGACTTAAAACATTGGATGTTAATTTATGACATGAATGTTAAGTACATTGTGTGTAGATACGATTTTGTTTTTGTCCATTCATCAAGACAAAGAGGAGGATGAACAACAAGTTAATCATGATTCAGATAATCAATATACAACATTACATTCAAAGTCAAATACACTTGAAAAACATATAATGTATAAGGGCTGGTAGAATAACATCTGATGTTTAACATCGGATGTTTGCTGTAAAATAACATGCATCCTCTATTGACAAAATGACGATTAACATCTGCTACAAAAATTGCCCATATCCAAAAACAGAAAACGAGGTAAGTACATAAACGATTACACATCCGATGTTTACTAAACCCAACATCCTATGTTTAGTAAACCCTAAACATACCAACTACATTTCATCATGATTTTGTTAATCTTCATGATTTTGAAGCTTCGATTTCAGATTCTTCACCTCGTTTGACGCCGAAACCCTCTGCGGTCGTACAAAACCGATCAATTGATCTTACAGAAATTGCAAAATTCGAATGTTTTCTATGAAATTAAATAGCATAATTTTGATTGCATTTTAGTACCAGTAGTAGAGAAGAAGAAAAAGAAGCCTTGAATGTTCTGATTCACCATAGAAGGAGAAGAAGTTGATTACGTGTTTTTGAAATTGGGTAGAGGGAGAATTAGGGCTAACTTAAAATGAGAAAGTGGAGGGTGGGGGCGACGGTTTAGAGGGTTTTTGCAAAATACCTATTGTACCCTTTTATTTATTTTCTTACTAAAATTATAATTGGTTATATTTACATAAATGGCACAATTGATCTAAACCGTTAGTTTAAAATTTTAGTGGTCTAAGATTGGGTTCTGCGGTTCTGTACCTTTAAACGGTTCTGCACTGAATCAGACACTATATATATATATATATATATATATATATATATATATATATATATATATATATATATATATATATATATATATATATATATATATATATATATATATATATATATATATATATATATATATATATATATATATATATATATATATATATATATATATATATATATATATATGGGGATAGTGAGTGTGTGGCTGTCATGTACCTAAGTTTAGGTATGGAACCACCTATAACTACATAATTTTGGCTAAAAAAATATTCAAAACGGTTATTTTTACAATGCCTTGTCAATTTCCCACCATATTAAAACACTTAGATAATACAAAAACACCAACTCAACACTATTTCAAGAATATGAGATGTGTTCAATATAAACACCATTTCAAGAATATGTAACTTGACTCACCAATTCAACAAAAGCATAATTAATATTTAAGATAATTGATGAGTTTTAGACGGGATTTGATATACTAATGAGTTTATGTAGTGAATTATAAGTTTTTTTAACCTAAATTATGTAGTTTTAGATGGTTCCACACCTAAGCTTAGGTATGTGACAGCCACACACTCACTTTTCCCTATATATATATATATATATATATATATATATATATATATATATATATATATATATATATATATATATAGGGGAGGGTTCATGCGAGAAGTGATTTTTTTGCGAGAAATGCGAGAAGCAATCCAGACCACTAATTTAATCAAACGACTCTTTAAATATGAAAGGGTATTATGGTCTATAAACTTATTTTCGGTATTCCAACTTGCATTCCTACTTTATTGGATCTAGTTAAAAAAACAAAATTTTGTATTCATGAAGAAACCCACGAATGTTTGAAATCAGTATTGGAGAACCTTCATTATCAATTTTCTTTTTTAATATTATTTTACCACTTATGTTTTTGCAGAAAAAAGACGCATTTCCAACAATTAAATCCAATTGAATATATTTCGTTCATTAGTGAACGATTACAGTAAATTGTAAACTTAATATTCATCAGTGAACAACTACAATAACTTGATAATGAACAACTGCCTATATTAATGAACAATTGCGTCCACTGATTCCAAATAGTTGAAAAAATACTGTGATTCAATGAACAACTACGTTTACTAGTGAACAACTGCAACAGCTTTGTTCCAGATCTAATGAAACATGTACAGTGACCAAATTTCGGCGGTGAGGGGCTGCGCCGCCTGTGCAAGAAGACCGACGAAATTAGGGTTTTGCAAATCCGGCGATTTAGACTATTTTTTTCGATCAATCAAGGGTGTACGCCATAATCGCATCCCCTCTGAGTTGAATGGTGGTGGTTCGGTGATCTGATTCCGGCGGAATAAAGTTGCGGCGGCATACCCCAAAAAACGGCCATATTAGGTTTGGGATTTCGATGTGTTTGTGTCGTCGTGTTTGCAGTGGTAATTCAGACGTTAATGGTGAGGTTAGAGGTGGTGTGGGCGGCGCTGGTGTTGGGCGATGGTGGTTGCCGGATTTTTGGGGAAGAAAGGGAGGAGTTACAGAGGAAATTCAAAACACACACACAAGTGTGTGCTCGTGGGTTATGCCATAAAGTAGGAGGTTTTATTGTTTTAATTAATTAATTGAATTACACTTGACATTTTTACCCTCCTTTCCTTAACTTTTAATCCTTTATAGTTTATTTATTTACGAAAATGACACAATTAATCTTAGCCACACATCTCATCATCTAATGGTTATAATATGTTCTCGCATTTCTCGCAAAAAAAGAGCTTCTCGCATGAACCTTTGCATATATATATATATATATATATATATATATATATATATATATATATATATATATATATATATATATAGACAAGGGTTTATACGAGAACCATTAATATTGCGAGAATTGCGAGAACAGTTTTGTGACCTTTAGATAACTAGATGGGTGGCTAAGATTAATGGTGGAATAATCGTAATTAAGTAAACAATAAAAAACACGGAGGGGGTAATTATGTAAAACGAGATATAAATTAAATATAGAAAATATTTCATGTGAGTGAGAACTGTGCCTCATAATCAATGCGTGATTTTGAGAAGCCCTAAACTGTTTCAAAAGCTCTCTCTTCACAACTAGAAAAACCTATCAGGTTCATCATCACCGGAAAAAGTCCTTGTGAAGCTGTCGCCGTTGTTCATCATCACCGCTGTTTATGTAGGACACACATGCCGCTTTGACTCCAATGGCGACTCTTCTTAACGAACTCATATCACTGCAACAATCACCACCTCCGGCACCATCCATGGCGGAAACTTCGGCGGGGATGGTGGCCTCGTCATCTGAGAAAACCAGGATTTTTGTGGGTTATAAGAGGTTTTTCATGCTTTCGGTGTACATTAGTTCACGTCTGAAATCGAGTTTCTTAGAGAACATAACCTTTTTGGTTTTCCGGAGAGGGCGGCGCCGTTGAATTAGGGGATCTGGCGAGTTTCAGGTTTCCGACGAGAGCGGCGCCGGCGGAATTAGGGTTCCGGCGACAGCCGCAGCTGCATATGGCAGTTTCTGGGAATAATTGTGCGATTCAACCCGGCACCAATTGGACTTGTGCGTTTGCTGTTAAAGATCAAGTCTTTAGTTTTAGTTACTTCCATTCTACCACTATGAAAAGCTTGCAGGACATTAATGTAAGATACACTATATATTTGTACTTATGCGTTTATTGTAGGATGATTGTAATTTATTTATATGTTTCCCCTGATCATTTTATATTTATGTTCATCTAATTGTTTATTTTTCATGAACAAATTATGGCGATGGTAATATTTTGTCAATGTATGTGATTTGATTTGGGGACAATACTTGCAACCCCTAACGATGGTGATGTTCACCAATGATGATAATGATTTGTGTTCATCAACGATTGTTTCAGATGTGTTCACCAACGATTGTATAAATTTAATTTTTAATAGTTTGTTCACTATTTTGTTCACTATTTTACTTTTTATTTTTGCAGGAACTATCGATAATATGAATTAGTGTGATCGTATTCGAAACTACAAGTCCAGATTTGCGATGTTCAGTAGTCAACATAACTGCAATGCTGGTTTTTAATTCAGATTTGAGCGAAGAAGGTAGGTGGTGCGTATGTGTTCATTACTGATCAATGTTCATTATCTGGATCATTGTTCACCAGAGTGATCGAAAGTTAAAGTTGACCAGAGGAAGAATGATCTGTTCATTAGTGATCAACGTTCACCAAATTTCATTAGTTTGTAATTTCATATTTGTTTTCGTCTAGGGGTTCAATTCATTAATTTGTAATTTTGTGCATCTGTGAATTCCTCAACAATTTTTTACATTTTGTTTAGTAATTAACAATGATTTAATAAGTTTATATTTTTTTGTATATATGTTCATCAATGAATATGTATATGTGTTCACAAATGATCTATTCAGTAATACATTAACGAAAGTTAAAATTATTAGTTATATTTATGTGTTCATTATTGAACACATACGGATTGCAGAAGTATCATACGAACCGCAAAATTAAAATCCTAGAAAATAACATTTTGGTTGCTATTAAATTATTTTAATTTTGGAAACTGAATTTAAAAGATTTTTAATATTAAAAAGACTACAATGCCCTTTTGAATTAAAAACTAATAAATTAAATGATTGGTCAGAAAGTGGTTCTCGCAGTCCTCGCAAAAATATAGGTTCTCGCATTAACCCTCCTCTATACATATAGGTGAGCGTTCATGCGAGAACCATAATTATTGCGAGAACTGCGAGAACCAATTCTGACCATTAGATTATGAGATCAAATGCTAGAATTAATGATGATAATTCTGTAAATAAATCAATAGTTATGGATCAAATTTAAAGCTTGAAGTGTAATTTTGTAAAAACATCTAATCTCTCATTTAATTGTATCCCTAAAATATCTCCTTTATTTTATAACCTCTCGTCTTTCTTCAACCCTAATAGCTGCCTCCATTTTCTAAATTCTTAGACCAACCCTCCCTCTCTCGGCAACAATTAGAAATCGAAGATTTTGAAAAATACAATTAAGAAAAGTTCCAGTAATTGATTCACCAGAAAACGTTGATATGTAAGATTGATTTTATTAATTTATTTTTTTGTGATGTGTCATGTGATTGTGCTTGTCCATTATCACCAATTTATAAATTGAATTTACATTTATAACGTCAGCGCAAAACGTTAACAAATATAATTGGATTTATGTTTAAGTGAATTTATACTTATATTTAATTTATTACCGATTATCACCTTTTGTGTATTACCCATTATCAATTTTTTTTAATTAAATTTATATTTAGTTCATTGTTAAATATGAAAAATCTATATATCTTAAACATGGATTTGGGCTTCAAGTTTCCGGTGAACAAGCTTTAATTCCAATTGTTCACCAATGAACAAAGATAAAGATTTCAACTTTCCGACAAACTGTGGTGAACGGTTACAGATATTTATTTTTGTTCATTAGTTACATAGATTTACATTTACAGAGATCGTTCATTTATAGAGGTTTGTTGGTTTGTAATTTTTTTCATCTCCGGTTTGTAATTTTTGTTCCCCTTTGAAGGTTTGTAATTTTCTTATTCTTTACTATGTATTATGTTCATTACTTTTGTAATTCAGTTCTTTTTCCATCTAGGATTTTAGATTTGTTCATTAATAATTAACGTTCATTAGTTTAAGATTTTGTTCATTATGATGAATTTGTTCATTAACAATATAGTCGTTTGTTCATTATGTATTTTGTATATTTATTCATTAGTGAATTGTAAATTTTGCAAGTAAACACATTTTTCACGCGGTGAATACAAATTTTCAGATTTGGTGAACATATTTTTTGGTGAATATAATTATCCGGTGGGTCTAGTCAATATCTTGTGAAGTAAAACATGGGAAGTGTTAATTATATTGATTTAATTAATTTAGTTGCTTTAATTAAATAAAGCCAAAAAGACCTTAATACCTTTTCCATTTAAAAATTTAATTAAATGAAATGATTAGCTAGGAATTGTTCTCGTAGTTCTCGCAATAATAAGAGTTATATATATATATATATATATATATATATATATATATATATATATATATATATATATATATATATATATATATATATATATATATATATATATATATATATATATATATAGCGGTTCATGCGAGAACCACTAAAATTGCGAGAACTGCGAGAACCACTTTCTAGCCAATCATTTTGCTTAATTACATTTTTTAATCTTAAGGGTATTTTAGTCTTTTTAACACTAAAATCTTTTTATTAAACAGTTTCCTTAATTAAATTAATTCATTTTTAACCCCAATCCTATTTTTTAGGATCCGAATTTTGAAATCTGTAATTTTTTCGCAATTTGTATGTGTTCATTGATGAACGCCCACAAATAACTAATATTTTTTTTTACCATATTTAACATGTTCAGCATAATAATAATGTGTTTAATTTTCAAAATTTACAGATATACTAATGAACAAATCTACAATATACATAATGAACATAATGAACAAGTCTGACATGAAATCTTATTAACCTTATTTAAAGTATTTAATGATGAATGAATGAACAAAGTTACAAACTATGAGCTGAAACCTTAGACCGATACAAATCTGAAATTACAAACTGATGAACAAGAACAAATCTGAAACAGATGAACAGATCTGAAATACAGATGAACAGATCTGAAACAAATGAACATAATGAACAAATATTTCTATACATAAATATAATGAACATAATGAACAAATGTTTCTATACATAATATAATGTTTCTATGAACCCTAGCCGCCGCCTTCAATCCGAACCCTAGACGCCGTTAATCTGAACAGAGAACAAACCAATAATCATAGAATCATTTAAATTAGAATTCATTAGAAGAAACCAACAACACAAATGAACAAATCCAAGCCTAACCCATAAGATTTACAACCAGTTCACGCTAAAAATCCATAAAAAAAATCCATAAAACAGATTTATTGATTAATAATTGGAATAAAAACAAAAAATTGATGAACAATTGCGTCTCTGTTACAGGCTCACCAATTAACAACGAAACCTAAAAAAATCATTGAAAGAGTGGCAACCCTAGAACTTCGAAACTTTAAAATTACTTGGACATTAAACCGATGATCTCTAAAAAAATTACCATCGACCGTCACAATTGGGGATTCCGTTCATCGAAACCGCCACAACCGCCTCAAACACCGTCGACCGTCATTGACGTCATCGCCCTTTACCGGCGTCCAGCGGTGGTGTTGTACGTATTGTATTTCAGATCTCGTTCATTTACGCTGTCGACCTTCATTATATTTTACAGATCTGATTCCATGGAGAGATTATTGAAATAGGCAATTCCAAACACAGGGAGAGAGATGCTATATTAAATAAGAAGTTGAATTGCAGAGGAATACGTGGAGAAGTATATGCTAAAATGTGTGGTCAAAATCTTTTAAATCAATTTTTAATTACTTTCCTTGATAACCGAAAATACTATAATTAAGTACGGAGATTTGTTTACTTTTCTACCCTTTTACTCGTTAACTTCTATCCATTGATGTTCATATATTTACAGGAATGCCATCGATGATCTTAGCCACTTATCTTTTAATCTAGTGGTCAAAAAATGGTTCTCGCAGTTCTCGCAATTTTAGTGGTTCTCGCATGAACCGCTATCTATATTATATATATACTAGTTTCATAACCCGCCCGATGGGCGGGCTAGCTTCGAAAAATAAAATGCATAACGACAAAAAAACGTACGGAAATATATAATCAAACAAATGTTGCAAGATTCAAAATTGATATGATTGGCTCGAAAGTCATACGCAATGCGATCTTGAACTTCAAACAGGCAGGAGGCAATGCTATGAAACAATTAAGTTCAAGTCAATAAAACCGAATAAACTCAACAATCAACAAAGATTGATTTTATGTGCATATTTGAAAAATATAATTAAATAAAATAACCATAATTACAAACATATCTACACTTTTAATTACAACCAATAGTAACTTAACAAATTATACCAAATTAAACAATAAATAAGTAACTTCCACCATAGCTGCTGTAATTAGATTATGATGAAGTTACTTGGTTGAGACCCCTTTTGTAACTACTAAAGTCTTAGACCAATTTAAATTTCTAAACATCACTTCGTCCAATACTAACTGCATAGAAGTTTGACCAATTTTTGGTTAACTGTTTCTTTTGGCTAACTGGTGCTTCTTTATGACCAACACTTATAAACGGAGTGAAGTGGAGACTGCATAAAGAAACATTAAGCTCCTAGATTGTGAAATGCTTTATATATAGTAGAGATAGAGATATTACTTAACCAATCATAATTACCATTAAGTATTTAACAATGATTGATTTGTACCTGGTTAATAACTCCTAGAATATGATCAAAACAAAAAAAAAAAATTAGCAGTTCACGTGATTTAAATTATGAAACATAAACCATAGACTTCAAATTCTTAACCTTAAAAGTTGATGATGCATCTGATAATATATAAAAGGTTGGATCTTCATAGCTAAAAATAAAATAAAAAGGATTTAAAAAAGAAACGGGTTAAACGGGTCAAAAATAACCTAAATCATTTATTCAATACAAATTTAATCATTATTGAAGTAATGTAGTTCTTGTAATATCTTGAAGTCTAATTTTAACAATTATTAAATACATTTTTGAACATATATGATAAATTGTAAAATAAATAAATGCTTTTATCTCATGCCCTCAGGATATGAGTTAGAAAAACCTATCATAAAAATGGTAAGGTGCATTCTTATCCTTATTATAAATAGTTTGGACTTCATTAATGCACCCATGTTAGAAAAATCCAAATAACAATTATATTATACATAATTTATGTTATTTATATGGAAATGTTTCACAAATATGGTATTCATAAAACCGACAATTATGTCATTTCCGTAATTAATGATTATTATTAATTATCCGATCAGTAAATATGGAAATGTTAAATTTGGAAATCTTCATTTACTGTAAATATGTCTAATTATTGAAACTGATTTGAAGGAAATTGATCTTTTAATGCCTAATTATTTGCATAATGAATTTCAGTTGATACCGAAAATGTAGTAAATCCATGGTTTAAGGTAAATGCAGGCCAAAACTGGATTAAAATGTTGAAGACACTAACCTGTGTACACCAGTAAGATTAAAATCAATGACCTTTTTCCATTGAGATGCCTTCATTCTTATTGACTTTACCATCTCTTGTAATTTATTTATTTGTTTTTTGAACGGCTTACCATCTCTTGTAATACATGCATTATTTCTTATTTTACTCAGATTAAATAAAAAACAAATATGAGAGACATAGGACCAATAACTAACCCTATATGAATTAAGTAACCTGCATTGTTGACAAATATTTCATTGTTGAAAAATAGGACCAAGAACTAACCATATGTGAATTAATAACTAACCACTTGTCTGGCATGTCTTGCTTTGCTATTAAGAGCCAATTGCAGTACAATAATATTTCAAAAATAGGAAAAGACAAAATAAGAAATAAAAATAGTAATATTTTAAGTAATTTAGTAAAATGACAACCTTTAGGATTTCAATGTTAGTCCATGGCCCTTTATTAGATAGAAGAAAACCCCCTTTATCTGCACAGGTACATGTGTCACTTAAGAATTCTTGTAACACAATACAAAAAGTGCCAATCGAATATTTAACATAAGAATTATGATATAATAATATGAAGATGAATAATTACTTTGCATCGATTAGCTCGAGCAATTTTTTATGGTCCTTGTTACTCAGAACCTGACAAGAAATCATAACAGATATCACCTAACAAGCTTACATAATAAAGTTCCAGAATTTTATATTAAAGATAAAAAATAAAAAATTAAGCATACATGAATTTTAGCAGCCCGCTTTCGGATCTAGAAATGACTTTACTGTACTCCAGAGCAGCCTAAAACCAGGACTCCTATAATGCATTTGATGGAGTGTCTGGAAATTTTAAAAAAAAAGTTAGTTACTGATGACACAGATAAAATTCATCTGTATAGCGAGTGATCGTACTTCAGGATCAACTTTTCCTAATCTTTCAACCTAAACCAAATAAAGCATCAATCTTAAACTTATATTCACTTATGAAAAGATTAAAACTACAACATAAATGTAAAAATATACCTCAACATCATATGATAATCAGAGCAGAGTTTTTCTGGGTTTGATCAGAAGTCAATTTGAATAATAAAATTAAGCCGAATGCAGCCAATCCACCAAACACTACATATATGCCGAATGAGTAGATAAATTAGTTAAGTTAATTACCTTCATGTGCTGCAACAGACGAACATACGTCTTGGATCTGTTGTGTAGATCAACATAATCAGGCTTCATAAGTAGACCTTTCTGCCCAAAGCCAAACACCAATAAATAAAATTTTTGTATTTTTTTACAAAATTAAAAAAAAAAACATAACACATTCTCAATGCATATGGAGTGATTCTTGAAAGCAAGTACTCCAAGAATTTCCCCATCTTCGTTTCTGTGTAAACATTCAATTAACAATTAACATAAAGTACCTATATACATACAATGGCAGTTACAGTATTTACACGATTCAAATGCATAAGGATGAAATTTAGCTATACATTTAAGAGATTGTTGTTTCACAATTCATCATAAATCAATGATTTTTCATGGCAACCTTCGGTTTTGCTGATATAAATTCATATAGATTCAAACAAAATCTGAATCAAATTTGTATCGAATTAAGTAATTGGACATGATATTAGGGTTTGCAAATGTACACATCCATAGTCTAACGTTAATTCGGTAATTAAAAAGAAAACAAATTCGGGATGGTGTAATGGGGAAATAATTCGATGGCAGTACCTGTCACATATGTTTTTTCATTTATAATCTCAATTAAATGGTGCATTTCAAGATCTTAATTCGAAGATCGACCTTACACTTCGCATCCGATGTTGTGGTAGTAGTCGCTGTTTTTCCGGTGGGAGCCGCCGCCTTGATTTCTTGATAGGTAACTCTAATTGGTAACGGTATGATTCGATGGGAGCCGCCGCCTTGAATTCAATGGAATGAAGAAGAATCAATCACATGATTCGATCTGAATTGCAAGCGTATGTAAATGAGGAAGAATGGGGAAAAGTGTAAGAGTTCTGTGGAAACAAAACCCTAAAATGAAAGAGTCGATACATGTGATTGCTGAAGTGTGAAGTTACCAAGTTACCCTTTGAGTCAGCGTTTGAGTCATCATTAAGGAGTGATGTGATTGGCTGCCTAAGACACGTCATCAAAAAAAATTCATGTCCTTGCTCCATATATAGGTGGGATATATATATATATATATATATATATATATATATATATATATATATATATATATATATATATATATATATATATATATATATATATATATATATATATATATATATATATATATATATATATATATATATATATATATATATATATATTAACTCTATAATCATATAAACAGAGTTTGTGAAGTCTGTATTTCATCTGGTTTATGATAAAATATTGTGGACTTGTGCATAGCATGTGTAAGAAGATTTTAGTAAAAGTGAGTGTGTAAATTTAAGTAGCTCAGTATAGGATAAGTCACATTTACTAAAAGGTTTGGGTTTGGGAATTCGAAGCCTGGGATGTGCTTCTTGTTATTTTCAATGTTTATCACTCGGTATTAGAGTGATAACAGAAATGTGGCTAAACCCCATGGAAAGTTTTTGGATTTTGTGGCTTAAAGGTTTGTGATCATTTCTTGAATTATGCTACCCAACTCAAAAATAAGTTGGACATTATTCAAGCAGCACCAGTGGGTGTCAGTATGACATCAACCACCATTGTCTCTTTAAATGTTGAGACAACTGTAGACTGACAATGATCAATTGGGTGCTCAGTATATGAATTTTGCATAGCAGCAGTGGGCTAGCTATGTTGGCCATAAACGGATATATATTTGAAAGATCGTGTGAGACTTTGGTTAGTATTGAGTTGGTACTGGCCAATACTTAGTCTTTATTTGGGAATGAAATATATATATATATATATATAAGTTTAAGGGCTTTTTAGAAATTCATACCTGAGACTCTATCAGATTCCCTTCTAGCATCGGCAGAGGTCGGTGCAGGATCATGTGATTGTTGATTTGCAGCACCAACATCTTCAATACCGACCTGTCTGTCTTGCTGAGCATCTTCCAGTGTAGTTTGCTCATATTGAATCTCCACATCAAGAGGAACATGAGGTTCCTCAATTGGTTGAGCAGTTGGGACTAGTACTGGACCTGGAAGGTCAACGGTGGCTGCAACTAGGCTTTGGGCTTGAAGAGAGGCAGTTAATGATGGAACATTTGCAGGCTGCACCTCCTCAGATGATAACACGCCCATAAAGACTGGTGAGAGGTTTCTTCTTCTTCTTCTTAGGACTAGCGGTGTGGCTTCGGACGATTCAGTATGAGAGATATGTTGTTGAGTCGGTTCTTGAACTTGTGGAACATCTTGCATCTCAACATCTTGACCAGCATGTCCTCCATTACCACTATTATCATTATCATCATCATCATCATCATTGTCTGATTCAGTATCAGTCATGTCTTCTTCCTCATTTATGTGTTATTGAACAATGGCCCACATATAAGGACTCAGTAGAGGCTCTCCTTCTCTTGGCCTGTAAAAGAAGATCTTCTCACTAAGATGAGGAAGATCAACCCTTGGACTGTGAAACTCATCATAAGTATGTGTGGGCATTGAGTATTGAAAGATGAGTGATAAGAATCTGCAGAAAGGGACATTACATTCCCTTGTGTTAGCCCGAACCAAAGCAGCTAATTCATTGAAAATGAGCCTTGCATAATCAATGTTTCTTCCATAGTACAAAGCATGTACTATTTGCATCCCAAATTCATTTATTTGGTCCAAAGCACCCGTCTTGTGGGTCATACACCGAATAATCATTGTAATGAGAATACCCCACATAGGACCAAATTCGTTCCTTTTGATTATGCCCGTTGTTCCTCTTCGACCCAAAATTGGCAATACTGAGCGTGCCTCTGTTCTATCAACGAATGGGTCATACTGAGCTTGGGCAGGAAGCCTCAGTGTTTCACGAATGATGGCAGTAGAAACAAATGCCCTTCTTTGATCCCTAATTACCCACCCAACAATCATATCTGGAGAATCGAGTGTGGCAGAGTACCAAAACTCGCATAGCATTTCTGGGTAAATTGCTCGAGGAGACAAAGTCAGTGCACGAGCAATTGGGCAATTTTTCAAAAAAGTCACAATGTTTGTGAATTCTTGGCATACCCAGGCTTGAGGAATAGTGACCAGGGCCGGCCCAAGCCCTGTGCGGCCCGTGCGCAGGCCCAGGGCATCAATGGGCTTTGGGGCATCTATTTTCCAGTCCAATATTCATATACCTACCACATTCGTTCATTTATAATAAAAAAAATTATTAAAATTAAAGAGGGCAACCAGTGAACCGTGACGTGATTTGCGAGAAAGTCTCCTAGACTTCCCAAGCTCTATAGAGATTCTCACCAATGCATATTTCCCAATTAAATTGTCCCTTGCGTGAAAGAGGGCAGCACACTGCACCGGAATCCGTCCCAACTACTGAACTACATCGTCGTTTCCGTCGGCGAAGGATCTAGATTTCGACAATGCTATCAATTTAGATGAGAAAGATTTCATTCACAACTGGTAAGTTTCAATTCTTAAATCAATTCGAGCATATTTTAGATTTTTCTAAAATTGTAGGGTTTAAAATTTTGATTACTGCTATGTTTATATTAGACATTAGAAAGACGTGTTAATAGTTTGTTGTTGATATCCTTAAAATAGGAAGTGGTGATTGGTGAACATAAGAAGTTCACAGTTTAATTGTTTGTTGGATTGTAAGTTGGTAATTTGCAATTATTAAATCCATAAAAGTTCACATTTTCATTTTTGTTTCAGTAATAAATTTTGCTTACTAACTTTTTTAAATTTGGAATTTGGGTAAGTAATATGCTGATAAAGAAAAATTAAGTTTCAATTGCCTTCATGGTTAAAAACATTTAAGAAATGGTTTAATATTAAGAATAAATCTGAAGACTTCAATGTAGATTATGTCAGTCATGAGGATGGTTTCTTCATAGTTTACAACTACTTCAGGGTTTAAAAATAATTTGGGATTTTTTTGTTTTTTATTTGAATAGGTTTGTTGAGAACATGAATTGATAGTTTTTTGATAAATTGGAGCCACAGCAACCCAGGATGTGTAATTTGTTTTCTTGTTTTTGTATGATCATTAATAGTAATTTTCTTATTTTAATCAAAACAACATATATGCTGGATTAGTTGTGGTCTTGAATTTTAGATATAATATTACAGTGAAAACTAAATAGCTTTTTAACAACTTACCCATTTACAAACAATGATTTCAACGAACTAGAAGCGTGCATCATCAACGAAAACAGAAGAAGTTCACACTTGGGGGCATTAGGAGCCCACTTCGCCCGGGGCAGCAAAACACATTGGACCGGCCCTGATAGTGACATTGGCTGTGATGTTGTTCCTCGCAAACCTGGGCAGTTCATCATTTCGGAATTTGATTTCCGATTCAACCTCTGGAGCGACGAAAGTGTAGTTCGCCATCTGTGATTTTGATTTAAGAGTTTTTGCTTGCTAAGAGAGAGTGAAATCGTTAATCGCAGATAGAATTTAAAGAGAAAGAATGAAATAACTGTTAAAAAATATTTGAAGTAAAAAGAACGGTTATTTATAGGTGATTGAAAGATAATTAAGGTATTGGGAAGTAAAACTGGCTGATTTGACTGCCTTATCCTGTGCCAACGATAACTTTCCTATTAAGAAAGGTTACCGTTGGGCAGTATGAGGATTAAGCTCGGTGTGAGCGCCGTCATACCCCAATACTGAGAGGAAAAAAAATTAATTTAAAAAAATTGTAAAAATATAAAAACAATTAATTTACTCTTGAAATTAATAAAAAAAAATAAAAATTTTAACTTTTGATGATAACAGACTAGTGATACTGAGTGGTCAGTATCAACAGGAGTGATACTGAGAAATCAGTTTTAAAGAAAATTAAGAAAGATCAAGGATTCAGCATACCTAATTGCCCTAGTAAATAGATAAACCTTTCCTCAGGGAGAGATTTAGTAAACACATCTGCCAATTGTTCATCTGTGGGTACATAATCTACCTCAACCTTACCTTTTTCCACATTATCTCGAATAAAGTGGTGTCTGATATCAATGTGCTTAGTTTTGGAGTGATAGACTGGGTTCTCTGTGATAGCAATAGCACTCTTGTTATCACAATGAATTGGAGTCTTTTGAAAGTTGAACCCATAGTCCAATAGTTGATACTGCACCATAATAATTGAGCACATCAACTTCCTGCAGCAACATACTCTGCTTCTGCTGTGGAAGTTGCTACCGAATTTTGCTTCTTGGATGACCAACCTACTAGTCTTCCACCTAGGAATTGACATCCTCCACTTGTGCTTTTTCTATCCAATCTACAACCTGCAAAATCTGCATCTGTGTACCCTTCAAGGTCAAAGTTTGAATCTTTAGGATACCAAAGACCCAGGTTAGGAGTACCTGTAAGATATCTAAAGATGCGCTTAACTGCTTTCATGTGTGATTCTGTAGGATCAGCCTGATATCGAGCACACAAACATGTTGCAAACATGATATCAGGCCTGCTAGCAGTTAAGTAAAGTAAGGAACCAATCATACCTCGGTATGTGGATTGACAAACTGGTTTACCAGTTTCATCCTTACTTATCTTATCCTGAGTACCCATAGGAGTGTGCATGGAAGATAAATTTTCAAATTTGTATTTCTTTAACATGTCATGCACATACTTACTTTGATTTATAAAAGTGCCATCAGGCTTTTGTTCAACTTGTAAACCAAGAAAATAAGTAAGTTCTCCCATCATACTCATCTGATACTGAGTTGACATTATCTTAGCAAACCAGTCACACATTGACTTGTCAGTGGAGCCAAACATAATATCATCTACATATATCTGAATGAGTAAGATGTCAGAACCTTTCCGTTTTGAAAATAATGTTTTATCAATTTTACCTCTTGTAAATTTATTTTCAATAAGGTACTCAGACAGGGTATCATACCAGGCTTTTGGAGCTTGTTTGAGCCCATATAGAGCTTTATCAAGCTTGATAACATAATTAGGAAATTTAGGATCAACAAAACCTGGTGGTTGTTTAACATAAACTTCCTCTTGTAGTTTTCCATTTAGAAAAGCACTCTTGACATCCATCTGATAAACTTTGAAGTTCTTAAAAGCTGCATATGCAAGATACAACCTAATAGCTTCAATTCTTGCAACTGGTGCAAAAGTTTCATCATAGTCAATGCCTTCTTCTTGCCTGTAACCTTGAGCAACCAACCTTGCTTTGTTTCTGATGACAACACCATCCTTGTCCATCTTATTTCTGAATACCCACTTAGTACCAATAATAGTTTTGCCAGTAGGAGGTGGTACTAAGTTCCAAACTTTGTTTCTCTCAAACTCTGTGAGCTCTTCTTGCATAGCCTCTACCCAATCTTCATCTAATAAAGCTTCATCAGCTTTCTTTGGTTCAATGGTAGATAGAAAGCTTGAGAAGAAACAAAAATTTGTAGTTGCTTGGGGTTGAAACTCTAATTTTCTTCTTGTTTGGACACCTTCTTCAATAGGACCAATAATGTTTAAGTGTGGATGGTCTCCGTGTTCCCTTAAATTGTTTCCTAAGGAAGCATTTGAAGTAGGATCAACACTATCTTGTTGATTAGGTGTGTTGTGTGTCTGATACTGAGTGGAATTCTGGTCAGTATTAGACAGCGGAGGTTGCTGTTCATCTTCATTTTGCAGAGTTGATGTGGATTCTTGTGAAGTGTTGGATGTTTCACCTTCTTCATAGGTAGAGTGGTGCAGATCATTAGTTGGAAACTTAGTGTGAGGGTTCTCTGTTATGGGAGCCTCAGTATTAGTCGCAGTTGAGTGAGACTGAGTTCGAACTTGATCAGTTTCATTAAACTTATTAGGAATAAAGTGTGGATGAAACTTGGGCTCTTCAGCAATGGAGTTTTCTGGATTGCATAGAATATCTATGCCACTTATGTCTTCACTTGCTGGGGTAGAATGCTCATTCTGATCTTCATCAAAGGTAACATGAATGGATTCTACAATCATCTTGGTTGAGATGATATACACTCTGAAGGCTTTAGAGTGTGGAGAGTAGCCCATGAACACACCTTCATTTGCTTTGGGAGCAAATTTGTTGAGATTTTGTTTTATACTGAGTACAAAGCATTTACTTCCAAAGATGTGGAAGTATTCCACATTAGGAATCTTGCCATTGTATAACTCATATGGAGTCTTCAGATGTCTCTGGACTATAGTGGCTCTATTCTGAGTGAAGTTTGCACAATTTACAACTTCAGCCCAGAAACTCAGTGCCAGTCCAGCATGGCATAACAAAGTTCTTGCAGCTTCAATTAATGTTCTATTCTTTCTTTCTACAACACCATTTTGTTGTGGTGTGTAAGCTGCAGAGAAGTTTTGAATGATTCCTTTTTCTTCACAGAAATCGGCTAATACTGAGTTCTTAAACTCAGTACCATGGTCACTTCTAAGTTGCTTGACCTTGTTGCCTTTTTGAAGTTCCTCTCTTTTTATAAAGGCAATGATTTATGTTGTTGCATCTGACTTAGTCTTGAGGAAGATGACCCAAGTATATCTTGAGAATTCATCAACCAAGACTAGGGTATAGATCTTTTTGGCCAAAGACGGTGTGCTGATGGGGCCAAAAAGATCCATATATATCATAGTAAGAGGTTCATTAATGGAATGATTGACCTTTGACTTGAATGAACTCTTCTTCTGCTTGCCCATTTCACATGCTGAGCATAACTTATCTTCTGAATAAGTAATAGTGGGCAACCCTCTCACCAGTTTCTTCATACTGAGCTTGTTGATATTTCTAAAGTTGATGTGAGAGAGTTTCTTGTGCCATAGCCAATGCAATTCTGGCTTGACTTTAGAAAGCAGGCATACTCGAATAGTTGGGTCTATTTCAGATAGGTTGACCACATATACATCTTTTTCTCTTCTAGCAATGAGTACAGGCTGCCCTTTATCATTGTAGATGATTCCTGCAACCTTCCTGAATCGAGCTTCATTGTCATCATCACACATCTGGCTGATACTGAGCAGATTGTGTTTAAGACCCTCTACATAGGCAACTCTTTTAAAAGTTATGTTACCTGCCTTGATCACACCATAACCTCTTGTCTTTCCCACCGAGTCGTCTCCAAACTTAACAGAAGGACCCTTCTCTGGAGTATAATTGAGAAGGTACTCCATACTGCCAGTCATGTGTCTTGAGCAGCCACTATCTAAGTACCATTTTCTGTCACCCTGCACAAGACACAAAAAAGAATTAGTTCCTTTTAGGAACCCATTTTTGAATGGGACCTTTGGTGGAATAAACAGATTTTGACCTGATCTCTTTATTTGGAGAGGTCAGTAACACTTCAGGGGAAACTTTAGAGGTTTTCTTTGGTGATACTGACTTAGATTCTGTCCTTTTCTTTGGTACTGAGTACCTAGGACTTGATAGATCAGTCCAGCATTCATCTCCCTTATGACCAGTATGATGACACCTATAACATTTTCTAGGTCTATTTCTAAACATATTTTCATAAGGTATTTTAGAAAACTGTTGCACTTTTGGTAGATCAGTATGAGTAAGTTTTGCAAAATTTTTACTTAAAAATTTAACCTGGTCACCCAGTGTTTTTAAAATGTTATTTTTGTCATTTTTAATAGGTGTTTTAACATTTTTTTTACTGGTTTAGAGGGTGGTGGATCTGGTTGCTTCTTTTTATTTGGCAGAGAAGTCTTTCTAATATAATTAGTGTAAGACTTCTTGTTTCTGCCAACTGTGGACCTAGTTGAAGTTGTTTTTTGTTTATCATGTTTTGAAGAAACAACTTTAACAGGTTCTTTAGATGTCTCAGTATATGATGTTCATGTTCCTGCAACTTCTGTATTAGATGAAACATTTGAGATAGAAGTAGTCTTATTATCATTATATAATTCAAAAGTTGTTGTATTAAATAATAATTCAAAAGGTGGAACAGAAGAAGTGTCATACTGAACTATTGGGAGCTCAGTATCAGAAATTTCTTTTACAGGAAATTCAATACTGAGTTCTTGTAGCTCAGTATAGCACTTCGAGCAGATGGAGGGACCAATAGGTTTTTCTAAAATTTCATTTTCCTCATCATCTGACTCAGTTTGACATCCAACTTCACAAAAGGTTTTAGCTTTTATAAATTTAATAGGGTTCATATTTGAAAACTCTTCAAATAAATCAGCAAAATTATTTCTAATTTTAAATTGAGGATCAACACCAAGTGCAGCCCTCACATTTTCTGGGAATTGTTGATTTAAACATTTATTTAATTTTATTGAAGCATTTCCCCAAGATTTACACTGTTTTTCAAATTTTTCTTTTTCAAGTTTGTGTAAATGAGCTTTATCAGCTAATCTTTGGTTAATGTCCTTTAAATCTGAAAAGTTTAGTTCTAAATCTTTATACTTTGCTAATTTATCTAAGTTTTCATTATTTACCCTTTCAAGTTCTTGAATTGTTAATTTTAATGCTTTTTCTTTTTGTACAGAAGTTTTAAGATCAACAATCATATACTCAAAAATCTTAGTTTTTTCATTCACTGAATAAGTTTGAAAGGAACTTACCTTGTACAACTGAGTGGAATCCCAATCAGTATGAACACTCATCCTCTCAGCCTCTTTGATATCCTTTTCAAAGGAGCTCTTCAAATCATCTTCAGTGAAAGCCATAAAGGCTTTATTCTCAACCTCTTCCTCATCATCACTTATGTCCTCATCCATCCAAGCTTTAGAGTACAGTGCTTGATGAGGTGGTCCATTCCCTTCTGCCCTATTGCCCTTGCTCCAGTTCTTCAGTTTGACATACTTGTCTCTATACCTCTTTGCTCGGTATGCAATCTTGTCATTCTGATCAGTCTCAGAAGACTTGGTATGACAATTTGCAGCAATATGTCCAGGCTTTCCACACCTATAGCAAAGACCCAATCTTGGGTCAGTATTAGAAGAGCTAACACCAAGCCTCTTCTTTTTCAACTGATCCAGCTTCATCGACATAAGAGCCATTTGAGTCTCAAGCTCTTCTGCCTCAGCATCAGCAAGATCAAATACTGGTTCTTCAGGCTCGGTCACAATATATGCTTGTTGCACAATGAGAGCCATTCCATTTGAAGATTGGTCAGTTTTCTTCCAGTTGATCAGTCTTGAAGCAGTATTCTCCTCATGATTCAACATTAGGCCATACAAAGTTTGAAGAGTATATGACTCAATGTTGTTAGCAGCATTGACAGAATTTGACATGTCAAGAAATTGTTGAGGAAGACTGTCCAGGAACTTTTGAACAAGTTCCCCTTCCTCTTTTACAATGCCAACACTAATTAGACCATGAACAACAGTATTAAACCTGTTGTAAAGAGAGGTAATGTCTTCATTTGGATTTGAGAAGAAGTTTTCATACTTTCTTCTCATGTTGCTCTTTCTTTGCAACTTCACTTTTGGTGTGCCTTCATAAGTGACTGATAGGCTATCCCACATAGCCTTTGTTGTTGGAAATTCCATGATTGCATTGAGAATTTCTTTGGTAACAGCATTACCAATCACCCCTTTAGCCCTGGAGTCTAAAGCATACAACTGACGGTCAGTATCAGTCCAGTTGTGCCTTAGTTTAGGTACATTTCTTATGCTCTCAGGAGCATTATCAGTAGCAGCAACGGGTTCCACAGTTTGTGGGATGATAGGACCATCATTTAGCACAGTGAGCATTTCATGATGAATGGATTCAAGATACCACTGAGCTTTTAGCTTCCATTGATGGAAGTCTTTACCATCAAAGATGGGTACTCCCTTTCCAGACATAATTGGTGCAACAATGGTAGAGATTTTTTTATTTTGGAGTATGTGAATGATAAGTATAAGGGATGGCTGCCAGGGTTATAGATCGACTAAATAAGAGTTTATTTAGCCTGCTCTGATAGGCTTTTTGCCTTAACAAGGGAGTTGCCCGGGTGTTGGATACGAAACGCTATCGGTTACCGTGGTTTTGGCCGACCATGGTTTAAGGCTCCGGCAGGACCCCGATCTTCTCGAACAAGCAGTGATTACCAAACCGGAGATGTTTTATAACTTCCGTGTTTAAGTGATTACCCAACCGGAGATGTTTTATAATTTCCGTGTTTAAGTCATTAGTGTAGTGGTTATGTGGCTCTTCGATCGTAGAGATGTTTATGCTAGCTTGTTGTGCTTTACAGAATTTGTAGATTATATTTATTCACTTAGCTTTGTGTTAATCCCTCCCTCGTTGAACCTTTTCAGGTGATCGGTGCTTTGGACGGGATGATTGACCAAGCTCAGTTTGTTATGTTTTGAGAAATGAGCCATGGCGTTTATTAATACCGTTTAAATATTATTATTATTGGAGTTTAATTTGGGACGTTTGGTTTGTAAACCTAAACCTAAACCTTATCTATCATCTTTATGCTTCCGCCTTTAAAAAAACGCTTTCTAAATTTTGCGGTGTTACAAGGTGGCCGACGACGGAGTTCGGTGTTCTTGAGAGAGAAGTTTGTGTAACGCCCCAAATTTTAAAATTAAGTTAATTACGTTTTATTAATTATTAAACCTTAGTGTATTATTTATATGGTGAAATAAATATGTGACGTGTTAAATTATGCATTTATGTGATCTCTATTATATGTGTCGATTAATATTGTGGTGTGACGTTTCGTTACACAAGTTAATTAACTGTGACGTTCTAGTTTGTATTTAGACATTTAATATCGCGACGTTTAAATCTTGAGCCTTTATTAATCTAGTGCTATCTAGCTTCCGTGTCGAGGTGAGGCCGAACCGAGGCATTAAATCCCGCAAACAATCTCCATCTAGTTGATCGAGCCTTTTTGGTCCTTTTTATTTTCTAAGAGTCTCACCGACCTCCTAATACTTTTATCACTCTAGAGCCCGTTTCCTTCTTCTTTTTGCTGCTTAAATTCGATTTAAGGATGGGCCAATTTGGTGAGCATAATTCGATCTAATGATGGGCCAATTTGATGAGCATAATAATTCGGTAGGCTAGTGGTGGGTTGTTGCTTCTTGTTGCGTGTCCAGCCCACATGGTGGGAAAGTCGGGCTTAAGCCCTTGTGGATTAAAAGTGTGTTATAGTTTCATTAGAAGGAATCCTGTAATTTCACTCCACCCTAATTGCCGACAAAGAGCGTCTCCATCTTTGGCTTCCTGTTCGATCGATCATAGGTACCATTGTCATTCTTTTGTTTTCCTTTTTTTTTCCTTAATCTCCGATCATATTACTTATCTATCGATGGGTGTGGGTAGGGTCTCATGCCATAATTTCGAGCAGCTCCAATCCTTTGCGTCTTGGCGATTGAGCATCAACAACCTGCGTCGAGTTAAGGTGGAAACATAATTCGAGCCGGGGACTGTTTTAATTGATTCGGTAAGAGCAGTGTGTTCTTTCCTTTCTCCAATTCGTTTTTCTTTTTCTCGATTGTCTTAACCATGTTTCGTTCTGTTTTTAGACGTCTTAGAGGCTGAATTGGGAGAGGGCCGTCTCACAGAGATTTGTAGCCCTCTGAGTTAGCTTTCCGAATTGACTGAGCACTCGTTAAACGGGTTTATGGTTTGGGAGTTACGGTCCAAACAATAAGATGCCGCAGTGATGTTATAGGCTATTGATATACTCGTTTATAAACCGTCTTTGTTTCTGATTTTTAATCTAGTGATCCCGTAACTAACATGTTATGTCTAATAAGGGTTTAAGGGCTACGTGTTTTGATGGTTTGATACCAAACCCGAGTTGGGATCAGTTTAGTTGCGAAGTTAGTTTTTGTCGTCTCGTTTTCTAATCGCTTTGTTGTTTACAATTGGCTTAGATTATCACAGAATTGTAATTGTTTGAGACCCGGGTTGGAATTGATGAACCGGGAAGTCGAGGCCGAGCCTCGGGTTGTCTCGGTGGTGTGGGTGTTTTATCGTTTCTATTTAATCGGGAATTTATAACCGAAGGGGAAACCGAAACCATAGGGTTCTCGGTTTCCCAATTGGGAAACTTTTTGCAGTCAAGTTTTAGAAATCATTTATATTTGGAAAAAAAATAAGATTTTTAATCTGCCAGGTTTTCATTTTTGGGAAGCTCGGGTTTTCGGTAACGGGTGGAGTTGGCTAAATCAAGTTCTTACATCAAAACTTTTCTGGCAGATTCTGCCCCTCTATTCACAGCAATTTTTTATTGGTTTAAAATAACCTTTTGGATTTTTGGCCCGCGATGGGTACTAGTTTTCGGAGTTAGCTTTCCAATGCCGCAAACCTCTCGTTAATCCGATTTACGGTTTAAAAGTTATGCCCATTTAAGTTGCTGCTGTTAGGAACTTGACCTGTGCAGCATACCTGTCTTGTGACACCAATTTGAGACCCGTAGAGTCTGTTTTAGCCAATGAACGTCTCACAACGATTTGTATTTCTGGTTGTCTAGTTTCTTCGGTAAAAAGATGGGACAAATCTAATTAGCCGTTTAGGAGTTGTGGAAGTTTCCATGAGACCGACAAGTGCTGCCAGCTTATCTAAAATAAGTGCTTGGGTCGGATTTATAATTCGGGGTTTCGCTTTATGTTTTAGGATCGTCTAAGAGATAACCTGTTGTACCTTTGATTGCCGGGAACCCTTTGGAGCTTACGTTTCTCGAGGTGAGTATTCTAACTGTGTATTCAGTTTTAACGTTATACATGCATGACTTATGTGTTTCATTAATTGCACCATATTTGCTATCTGAGTTACCTGTGATCTGAGTTATCTGTGATCTGGGTTATCTGTGATCTGGGTTATCTGTGATCTGAGTTATCTGGGCTATCTGAGTTAATTATGTTAAAGAGATAAAAACATAATAATACACATCTGGGTTTTTGGCTATATGCCTACTTGGGATCACCTCCCGTCTGAGTTTTTGGGATCACTCCCGTCTGGGTTTTTGGCTTACGCATATCTGGGGTGTGAGGAGGGGCGATCGACCCGAATCACACAAGCGCGCTATATAAATTAAAATCTGAGAATAATAAAATCTGGAAAATAAATCTTGGTAAATAACTGAGTAGATTCTGAGTAGGAGTACATCGATGTGCCTCATGTGTTGTATGTTATGATTGTATGAATTTTGAGACTATTCACTCAGCTTCCCAGCTGACCCATATTTTCCCCCATTATTTCAGGTACCAGTAAAGGAAAGAAGAAGGTGGACGGTTGACCGCTGTATCTCCCCAATGCTGATGTGGACAGCATTTACTATTTTTTTTAAATACTTTTACTTTACTAAACCATTTTCGCATTAAATACATTTTTAAATGAAGACTTTACTATTTTGGGATTTAAAACATTTGAATTATTGGGACCTTTTATTTAAATTTTGTACTAAAAAATTTTAAAATTTTGTGAATTTTTGGGTGTTACATTTGTGTGAGGGGTGGTTGATTTGAAATAGTGATTATGGGAAAGGGAATATAATATCAAAGAGAGGAGAGAGAACCCGTTTTTAGGGGGGATTTGCTTTGATTTTTTTATTTTGTCAAAATACCCAACATACCCTTTTCATTTAATATTACCAAAAATATAATTTAATTTACTTAACAAAATGTCAAAACAATCTTAACCGTTAATTTTGATATCTAATGGTCTAGATTGATTAATAAGAGTTCTACGGGTTCTGCACGGAATATATGGTTCTCTATATAATTCTCCGCATGTTATAAAATGATTTAAAAGGTTATTAACATTAATATATTTTAAATGGTTTAAGGTCAGTTTGATTCACTCTAACATGTGATTTTTATGTTTAACTCGTTTACAATGAACACATTATTATTATTAGCAGGGTACCCGGGCAATGCGGCGGCGGGTACCCAGTAACTATATGTTGCGGCGAGTATGTTATTAGGTTATACGTTTTTTTCTAAAAACAACTGTACAAATGGATCAAATTTGTATTAACTAAAACATGTCAAATGGGTTATCATTTATTACTACTATTGGGTTATACGTTTTCTATTTAATGTTGTTTGTTTATTTGGGATAAAACAAAGTATCATTTAGATCAATCGGTTAACACACAGTCAGTACTCGCAAAAGGTCTTGTGTTTGAATCCTGCAAACAATATTTTTTTTATTTTTGTGGTGTTTAAGATTTTATCAAAAGTATAAATAAGTTTAAGTTTAAGTTTAAAGCCTTCAATACTTACAAGTCCTAAATGCTTTAATAAGGAGTAAGATATGTACGTCAAATATAAATGATCACCTCTAATAAATGTTGAAAAGTTTGATAAAAATTGTGTTGAATTAATCGTATTAAATAATTATCTTATTCTAGAAAATCATGTAAATACGTTTTATCGGCTCGCAAAACATCAAAAAGAAAAAATTTAAATTTAACAAAGACAATCGTTTTTCTAAGTTGGAATCAAGTATAGGCATGCAAAATATTTATGTTAACGTGTTATCATAATAATGATAATAGAGAAATGTTTAAGGAAGTTTATTATTTTTATAAAGTCATGTGGAATAAATCTTAACTATTGATCAATAAGATTTAATGGTCAAGATTAATCACATATTTTATACATGAAGGGTATTTTAGTCATTAGTAATTTAAAAAAATTTAATTTTTTTATTTTTTATTTTTTATTTTAAAATTTTGTTTTATTTTATATTATTTTTTTCGTTAAAAAGTAATATTTATTTGACAATTACGTGTAGTTTTAATCACATGTGATTCAGTACACAATTACATGTGATTCAATATGCAATCACATTATGTGTTATTAATAAAAAATATTTTTTTAAAAAAATAGAATAAAAATAATAAATAATTCTAAAAAAATAAAATAAAAATTATACTTTTTTAAAAATGCCCAAAATACCCCTCAATGTATAATATGTGATTAATCTTGACAATTGGATCTTATTGATCAATGATTAAGATTTGTTCCTCTAGACTTCGTAAAAATGATGGGCATACTTGAACGCAACTCATTGATAATAATAGTAAAAAAAATTGTATATTTTATAATAATAAAAATAATAATTGTTTTAGTACAAAATAAAATAGGTTAAAAAACAATTCATTGACTAGACAAATTGGCGAGATACTTTTGCTCAATCTCAACCCAACATTGTGTAGTGTATCGCCATTTTGGCCATTGGATGGTGCCAACTTTATTCTATGTTTAAAACAATATTTTGCCTTCTTTTTTTTCTAAATGGACCCATGTCACGACAAATTTTAGGTGGATATATGCTTTTCCATTTTAAAAATATAAACGAAATATTTGTTAACAAATACAATTGTTTTTATACAATAAAATAGCTATGATTGTTTTTATTAAAAAAACTAACAAACATGTAATCAGGGAAAACGTTAATACCTCATCCGTTTTGATTTTAAAGGTTACATCTTTCATTTCAAACATAAGTGACAGCTTCGATATTTTATTTCAGTTGATAAAAGTTAGTAAAGTTCATATATATTAACTATCTTCTTTATACTTCATTCGTATCAAAATAAGTGATACAAATTAGTTTACACGTTTTTTGAGTTAAAAGATTAAAGTAAATGTTAAAATAGATTAAAGTACATAGTTAGTGGAGAATGGATCCCACTTTTCTTGAATAAAGTGATATTAATGAGTTTTAAAGGTAAAAATAAGGGTATAAGGGTAATTTCACTTTATTAAAGTGGATAGTTAGTGGGTATTGGTCCCACTATTTTTACCAAATAAAGAAAGTTTTCAAAGTGTGTCACTTATTTTGATACACCCTAAAATGGAAAGTGTGTCACTTATTTTGATACGGAGGAAGTATAATGAAATAATTATTTTAATTTTACTTTTATTTTTAAATATCATTAACATCATTTTATTAAAAAGTAATACGATGCATATCCATTAATTATCAATTTAATCTATTATAATCTTTTATTTTATAATTAAAAAAAAACAGTGTGTCACTTAAAAAGAAACAGATGAAATATACCAATAATTGGTAAGAACAAGTTAATACCTCATAACTAATCATTATATATGATTCATCATGCATGACAGTTAATTTGAGTAAAGTTTAACATCAATCATATGACACAACATGGATTTGACATGGAAATAAAATTTAATTAAAGATGGCTCACCGTGAAATTAACACAACATGATGTTTGACCTCCATTCTTGTTATTATAGGTTTAAGTGATCAAAGTCTCATAATAACAAATACTTCCTTCGTATCAAAATAATTGAATCACTTTGAAGTTCATGTTTTTTGACGTAAAATGAGGTTACAAGAGATTAGTGAAATTAAATTGGATAATTAGAAAGGATAGGAACCACAATTTTTATTATTTTGTTACTTTTATAGAAGACGACAAAATAGAATGACCCCACGCCTTTAATGATATTTAAAAAAATATAAAGTAAGGGTAAAGAGGTAATTTTAAATATAAAAATTTACCAAATAAGGTAAATTATTATAGTGATTCACTGATTTTGATACACCCCAAAAAGGAAAGTGATTCACTTATTTTGATACGGAGGAAATATAATATTTAGAAGTAGATTAGTATTTAACATTCAAAAATACACCAAGCAAACTTTTCTATACAAATCATTTCCGACTATAGAAAAAGTTTGGATGAACAAAAAGAACGCCTATCATAAAATACTTTTTGTTTCATTCACCACATAATTGACTTATATATCAAGAAATCTATTTCCGGCCTATAAGTAAATTATATGGTTCGTAACAAGACAATGGAAATTCTTAACTTCTCAAGTTAAAAAGTATTTTCTAGTAATCTTAATTATTGTCAAGAAGAATTAACAAGTTCTTGAACAAATTCATCCATCAAAATCCCGAAAATAGCCGTCTCTATATCCATCCCCGTTTCTCTAATCTTCTCTTCATCACACCTCTTCCATCCTTCACATCTAAAGTCTGTTTCAACCATCATGTCGATTGTATTCAGTTCGACCACTTTCCACGAATGCAACCGCTTGGATACCATTTCCACAACCACTCGAGGTTCTTTGTTCTTGCTCTCTTCTTCAATTAGGTCATACACGAGATTTTTCATGTACCATGGGATTTTCCCGACACCTAAATGGTTCACTATTTCTCTAACGAACTCTTCATTAGTCACAACTTCTTCAATTGTAGTGACATCTTCATCGGCATCTTCATCTTCATTGTATTGTTGTTCTAACATGTGCATTTCAAGGTTAATCGGGTCCAACCCGGCTAGCCTCTCGAACCGTTGAAGCTTTAGTAAGAGTTGATGTTTTGCTCCTACAAATTTGACATATAAAACATTAACTAAATAACTGTTTATCATTATTTGTCAAATATGTAAAATAAGGTAAGTAAATGAAAATAATAATTATTATAGTGATGGGCTTTTTAAATTTTTTTTAACACTTTGTGCTTCTACTCACATATATTAATGATCTTGCTAGATATAAATTCCATGGGCCCCACAAATAATTTGTAAACCTCCACTTTAGTACAAATGAATAATAGAACTTGATTAGGACTTTAATTAATTTTTATATTCTCAATAATCAAATTGGCCGACACAAATCTAACTACCAAAAAAGATAAAAACATTAATATAAGTTAAGAGATGTCTTATTTTCATTCCCCACTATGCATGCAATGTACGAATATCAATGCATGATGTACATATTACACCTATACCAAAACCGAGTCCATGGACAATCAACCAATGCACAACAAGAAGCATAAAACACAAATAAATGCACATATTATCAAACTTGAAAACGACCTTCAACCGTGTCGATTTAGTCAAGATTTGACAATATAAAACAAAGCATTTTGATCGGTTAGGGGTAAGGGAGTCCTTTTGTAAGGTTGGGGTTAAAGGAGTCCTTTTGTCTCTCAAGATAACATGTTCAAATCTTACTAGATAATATTTTAGGTGAGTAGGAGAAAAATATCTGAAAACAGTTATGGGAATATCAGTTTTGCCACGTACATTAGACTCAAAAGCTTTATTTCTCATGTGTTGTCCGAATAGGGATCCTTCTATTTTAATTTACTACAAGGTAGTAAATTTAATACGGAAAAAGAATAAATGTAAGAATATGCAACGATTAATACATGTCACTTACTTTGTACACTCGCATAGCTGCATTCAATATCGTAACAATCATCTTCCACGACCCTACCATCACGTTCTTCAGCATCATCATCGAATAAAGGGTCAAGTACAGATACCGGGCTACATTGTTCTTTTTCTTCGTCCTCTTGTCTATCTATTTCTTTAGGGTGATCACCTTCATAAATTTTCATGTCCTGTAAAATATGTCACATTTAATGAACCATGTGGTTTTAAAAGATAAAACATTTAATAAATGGTTTACTTTAGGTCAATTTATAAACTTCAAGAGCAAGATTAGCATCGTTCATATTCTAAAATCATCAATATGGAAAATAAATGTCTTAAAAACAAATTGTATGAGATATGTTCTTTTTCTCTTGACTTAATTATCATAAGGATATAATCTTGTGTGGTTGAATCATGGAACGTTGACTTTTGACTTTTCTTCTAGCTTGTTCTATGGACACACCCATACTGTATTGTACATGTGTGATTATTGGATTGTCTTTATTTAATACTAACAAAGGTCCAAAATGTAATAAAATATATTTTGGTTTTGTCCATTTGTGAATACTTTAATATTAACCAAAAGGGTATGATAATGGTAAAAGTTTGGTTTTTATTGGTAAAAACATTTGAGGTCCAAGTTATGAGCATTAAAATATAATCTCTTGTTAACACGGAGGTGAACACGGAGGGAGGTAGACTTGCTGACTCCAAGCTACCCACAAAGAATGCAAGTTAAACATTTAAAAAAAGAATGCAAGTTAAACATTTATTTTAAAGGTATGGTAATATAAAAAATTCAAATAAATAACCAAATAATAAAATACTTCATACAAAATAAAATGGAACAAATTGCATAAACATAAACACCCATGCATAATAGTTTTGTCACAATACAGATCATGAGTATTTTTGTCATTTAACCGTGCAATTCACATATAATGAACACAAAAAATCAAAGGGAAATGGAAAGATGTCAATTGAGTTACGGGTTAATTAACCCGTGGTCCCATACTACCATACGTATCACGTATCTTGAATTTGCATAAAAGCATGGAATTAATTATATATTTTCATTATATTGTAGTTTTTCTATACCAATTTATTTGATTTATTATCAATCTATATAACTATGTTCAACTTGAAATTAATTTATTAAGGATAGTCTTGTTTTGCCAAAAATATAACTATGTTTCACTTTACAAAAAAAACTTAATTTTTACATAAATGCACATCACCACGAGCTTTGCTCGGTCGAGAGGAATATGTTATAAATGAAAATATTTTTAAATAATTAAATAAAAAAATATCATGATGAAACGTAACTGTAACTAGACTTAATTGCGTTAATTGGTTAGAAAAATAATTAATTGCTTTTGCATAAATATTTCACTTAGCTTAATTATACTGTATTAAACTATAAAATATAGGGTGATTTATCTCATACACCACAATAAATATTTAATATCTTTGTACCGTTTACAATGATATTTATTATTATATAATGTAGTTTATGAATTAAAAAAGGTGGTCCAGAAATTAATTCTCAAAAAATATACATATACATTGAGACAAAAATACGAAACCTGTTGGAAGTGGCGGCTTGGAGATGTCACCGGCGATGAAGAATCCGGTTTCCGGCAACTGGGAGATGGACTTCTTTGTAGTGAAAAACGAAAAGGACTGGGAGGATTTGAGCAAAAACAGTCATTTTCTTCATACTCATGAATCGATCTTGAACTACATGAAGTTTCCAACTCCGACAACTTTTCCGACCAATCACCACTACTAACCCTGCTATCATTACAAGAGTATGAAAACCGTTTCTCATCGCCACCGCCGTTTAAGCTCCTTTTCCGATTTCTTCTCGTCGGTGGTGGAGATGTTACGTTAACCGGTCCAATTTCACGGCTTTTGGTTCGGATGCTCCGATCCTTTAACCGCCGGAGAAAAGATCCGAGTAACCCGAGCCGGATTTGCTTCGACCCGGGTTTGGGTTTTTGAACCCGGTTGGCGGCATCAACTAGCATGGCGGCAGTCCTGGCGGGAATATGGAGAAATACGGCGGCATTATTACATGGACTCTTCGCCGGAAAATCAATAAACGGTGATTTTTTAAAATCCGGCGAGTCTTGGAACGAGAAAAGACAAACATGATTAATACAAAAATTACGTCCGGCGGCGGTTTCTATGATGGGTTTTCGTTTTTTTAGCTGGAGTGCTGTTTTTTCGGCTCCGGTGATGGTCGATTTGAGCTGTGTTCGGCGGTCGGCGATGAAGTTCTTGAGCTGAAATGGTTCTTGATCTTCTTTTAGTAGCTCATGTAAATGCTTATGACCCATGATTAGAAATTTTTTTTTAGTGAAATAGATTATGATTAGTAAGAAATAAACATGAGAAAAAAAAAGATTGGAAATTGATGGAATTTTTTGAAAAGGGTGGAAATTTGAAGAGATTTTAACAATAAAAAGGAAAATATTGGAAATTGTGAAATATTATTATTCGTACAAAGAGAGTGTGGGGGAAATAATGAGGAGGTCTCTACTTTTAAATATGCAAAGGAGTAATTGGGACATCCCGCCGCTGGAGTGGATGAAAACATACTTTTATTAAAAAAAAATGGTAAATTATAGTTTTTGTTTATGAGGTTTTCTGGATTCCGGATTTTGTCCCTAATTTTTTTTTTTTGTTTTTTTGTCCTTGAGGTTTTTAAAATTCTGCATATTTATCCTTCCGTTCAATTTTGGCCGTTAAGTGACTAAAAATGCAAAAACAATAAGGGTATTTTCGTCTTTTACATTTTTTCATCCCCAACCCCCAACTGATCCATGAACCCTAATCCTAAATCAAGATCAGATTTTTGAATCAAACCTGCAACTATTAACCCTAAGAACACCAATCATCCTTAATCTTCACAGGCATCACCAATTCTTTCCATTGGTTTCCATCGATTCACAGGCATCATCAAACTCCATCGATTTCCTTACATGAAGAAGAGCAGACGGAGACCAAACCTTCATCCTTCAACAAAAAATGGGTTTCAACCTTCATCCTTACAAAAATCGTGAAGCTTCAACGGTTGTTGGAGATGGGTGAGCAGAAGGGCGTATTTCGGTCGTCTTCTCCGGTCATCTTCTCCCGACTTCCCAGATCTGGCACCGGCGGTGGCAATGGTGGATGTCGATGAACCAGGGCCTTCTTCTCTCTCGTCGATATGCACCAGCCCACCAGCGTCTTCATCGGCAGATCTAGGTTGTGGATTTGGGTCCGCCGCAAACAAAAAAAAAACTTCAAATTCTGCTTCGAGGGTTTAAGCAACCTGTGACGGTGGTGGTTTCATTTCGGGGAAGATGATGAAAATCAAAAATCAAGTAGAGAATAGTGGTGGTGATTTCATTTCTGCTTCGATGGTTTGATTTTTTCACCTCTTTTCATTTATTTTGGGTTTTCGATTTGGGGGGATTTTTGGATCTGGGTTTTTCACATACCTTCAAAATCAAAAACTTCTGATGATGATGATGATAGAGGTTATTTGGGGAAATAGACAAAAATACCGTCAGTTAACGGAAGATTTTGGACGGAAGGACAAATATGCAGAATTTTAAAAACCTTAAGGACAAAAAAAAAAGGAAAAAAAAGTTTAGAGATAAAAACCTCGAATCCGAAAAACCTCAGGGACAAAAACGGTAATTTACCCATAAAAAAAGTTGTTGTAATATAGTGATATTGACATAATATGGAAGTTATTCTTTTTTTTTTTTTTTTTTTTTTGAACGGCAAGTTAGTAAGTTAGTTAGGGGTGAGCATTTGGACCGAAAAAACCGAACCGAACCGAAAACCGACCGAAACCGAACCGATAACATGTTATCGGTTCGGTTTCGGTTTTAAAAATTCATCGTTATCGGTTATCGGTTCGGTTTGGTTCGGTTCGGTTTTCGGAAAAAGGATGAACATTTGGCCTAAAATAACCGAACCGAACCGAAAACCGACCGAAACCGAACCGAACTGAAACCGATAACATGTTATCGGTTCGGTTTCGGTTTTGAAAATTCATCGTTATCGGTTATCGGTTCTATCGGTTCGGTTCGGTTCGGTTTTGGCCCGATAATCACCCCTAAAGTTGGTGGTTCGAGGCTAGACAGTGACATCCACCTATGGGAAATAAACCCCACGTCCATGACGGAACTTGAATCCATGACCAGTGGGTCATGGACAACACCTTATCTATTTCAGTCATATTATTAGGCTAGAAGCCTTTGGTAATATGAAAGTTATTCCTCATGATATATTAGTTATGCATTCAAGTTTAGTGAACGAATTATAATAGATTAAGTGTCTAAAATTAATTTTTTGTTAATGTATATTTGAGTTGTGATGCATGGCTATAGGAGTGGAAATTGGGTCAAATTTATATTAGTAAGTTTAAATTGTTAGGTTGGCGTATTGAGTCATTCCGATTAGTTTCCAAACTAGAGTTAACCACCTTATGGTTAGTGGGTAACTTAGATGCCTTGAAGTTGCAAGCCAT
Source organism: Calendula officinalis (assembly GCA_963853835.1). Taxonomy (NCBI): domain Eukaryota; kingdom Viridiplantae; phylum Streptophyta; class Magnoliopsida; order Asterales; family Asteraceae; genus Calendula; species Calendula officinalis. The sequence goes on along the minus strand of OY970823.1, from coordinate 75,375,176 downwards.
TTGGTTATTTGATATTAAATATGTGGCTACGAGCCATTTGTTGATTTACAACATTTTAAGAATTAATTCCGTTATCAAAAAAACCTTTTATCAAAACCCTTATTAAAATTGGACATACAAAGGTATTATTAAAACGAGAGTCAAAAATAAAACCAAAGAGTGCTAATAAGCGAAGCACCATCACCGAAGGATTAAAAAAAATATATACATAAAAGCTCGAGAAAAACAATAATCGACAAGCCAATATTACTAGTTATGGTCTGAATATGGGATAATTTGGACATGTATCATGTATGCATCAGTAAATGTAAGTAAATCGGTTAACCATAAAATCAAGAAAGATATTTACTTGTTAAATGGTTTTTTGTTAGTTTAGATTGAAAAACTTAACTTACCCAAACTACATTTTATTTCGATTGAACTACCGATCATTGACCTTAAAACTGATCGTTCTGTAAGGCAAAACTAATACATGTACAACTCATATGTCCATAATAATAAGTTGTAGAATAATTTAGGTTTCATATCAAATTTTGTATACATAGTGAAAGTTATAAAGGGTGTAGTTCATATGATCTGGTCATAATTAAATATTTGACAGTTTAGAATATTTAAATGTAAGGGTTTTGCTAATGACAGCCCTAATGGTTGTCACTAACATACATAAAAAGCTTGTACATTAATTAAAAAAGTAATATTCCTAAAATTCAGGGGTTATCTTTGGTGTATTAGCATTTTCCTAAATGTACTATGAAATCCGTTTAAGTTGTGTGTTATATAAATAATTTAGCACTTTCATTTATTTAATAATAATAATAATAATAATAATAATAATAATAAAATATGATAATATTTATAATGTAATATTTAGACAAGTTATGTGTATGTGAATACAAGGGAAATTGAAAACACGGAATATGGAGTGGAAATTTTTCAGAAAGTGGTTTTACTTTCTTCCCCTCATTTCCATCATGGTGTCTTTTAAATTCACAAATTTCATACACCTTGACTTTCACGGTTTTTAAGGCAAAAGATTATAATGATTATTAAATTAGATTAATTAGATTATTAGTAGAGTATAAGTCCCACACCTTTTGTATAAAGTGTAGTTAATGATGTTTAAAAGTAAAAAATAAAGGTAAAAAAGTCAATTCACTTTGTTAAAGTAGATAATTAGTGGGTAAGGGTCCCACTATTTTTGCCAAATAAGATAATTTTCAAAGTGTGTCACTTATTTTGAATCACCCGAAAATGGAAAGTGTGTCACTTATTTTGAATCGAAAGAAGTATTAAATTCCAGACACATTTCGATTTAGCAAATTCACTTTTAAAAAGATAAAATAAGAGGTGATAATGTAATGGTTGGATCCGTATGAATACGGTGAATTATCACAAGATCAAATATTCAATCCCTATAAGCAGATTAATATAATTTTTTTGGCCATGGAGATTTTGTAACCTGGGATGATCGCCCCGCAAAACGACTTGAAGTCCAATTTTAAATAAACAGATGTAAAAATAGGTAGACCTCTATAATTAAATTTCCCTGTTTATTAGAGCTTGCGATGTCATCATGCCAAAGTCACACTAAAGGAGCTTTGGCCGCATAAAAGCTCGCCAAATGACACCACTTACCGCTCCAAATGACTTGGGGGCATTAGTATAACTTACGTTAAATTATGTGTTTCATTTTGAAAAAAAATTATGATTGGTTTGCATTTTTTGGTTAGCCTCAAATGATTTTTTATAAGAATGTTAAACAAGTTAAAGTCGTTTTGACTTTACTACCACTTAACAAACTAATGACAAATCACAACTGTTCTCGTATAACAACTTGATCTAACTAGTAATTACTATATGCAGTACTAGATTCGCAATTAATACTACTATTTATAGATCTATAAAAATTATAAAGTTTGAGTTTATACAATATATACTTAAAAGCAATAATGGTACTGTTATAGAACTTATTTTGAGCTATAATAATAAAAAGCCGATCGCATCTAGTAAAGTTGGTTTTCATAAAACGATAGTTAAGCTTAAGCCAGTGATTATAGAGTTTTAAGAGTTGGAAGGGGACAAAATATGTTTCCCTTCAGATATTATATTTATCTTGACCATGTGTTTTTGTAATTGTATCCGATAATCAGGCTGAACCTGTTTCTTGCTCTCAATTAGCACACACATGATGCTATTAAACAATATTTTTTAAGTTTTTGTTTAAAATTAGTATGTTAAACTGGTTTGTCTTCAATAATAGTAAAAATGAAACTCATTTGTCTTGGAAAGGTGGCGGATGAGTCACATAAGTTATAAGTTATAAAATATAAATTTCTTTTCGCCCTATCTTGATTTATATTATTGTTAAAAACCATTACCTTTTATAAAACAAGTGTTTGTTTTTTATTTGTATTATTATAGTGAATTTTATGACTATTGTCATGAAAGCATAAGTTGAGGACGGGGTGTTAAAGATTTAAAGTTGTGTTAAAAGCTAAAACGTATGTATAACTTTAGGTTTGGTTAAGATATACAAGTTGTAATTAATTACCCTTTGGTATGTCCCTAAACCTACACATTCTATTTATGCCCCTCTATGGGTAAGGAAAATATGGTTGATCCTCTAGTTGCTCCCCCGTCCACCGCAACCGAGATCCCTGTTGCTATATCAAACAGTTTTGAGGTGTTGGAGCCGCGAGACGAGATTGCTATAGAAAAATATGAGCTTGATGCCATTGAAGCCGATAAAGGAAAAGGTTTTGCAACTCGGCTTTTGTTAAATGGTCCGAAAGAAGGTCTGACTACTTCATGGCACAGTGGAAGAAGATTTATGGGCTGGAGCCCAATAGTGACCCGAAAGGGCTTCATTTATCTGACTCAGGTGAGGAGGATGAAGTGTTTTTTAATCATGGAGATGGTTCAGTGGATTCAGAAGAGGACGTGAGTCTTCTTTTTGTTCTAGTTATTTAGAGTTGTATAATGTCCTAACTTTTTCCTTTTGTTTAGGTTGTGTTAGGCTGTTGTATTTCTCTTTAAATTTCTTTTGTTCCCTATATTTATACTATGGGGGATTTTAGTATGTATGTTCTGTATTCTTTTATTTTCATTTATGTCATTTACCGGGCTATGTCCCTTTACCAAAAATAATTGATCATATACTCGTATATACGGTCAATATGTAAAATATAAATTGAAAACCTTGTGACCTCTTATTCATGCTACACGACTACACGAGGAGTATGTGCAAGCAATTCACGACGGGTTTACAAAAATACACATCATATTTATAGACTAATATATTTATAGAATTATATCTTATTAGAAAACTATTAATTTACTGTAAATAATTATAGTTAATGACATGTCCACCCTAGTTAGAATATGACAGAGGGGAGAGATAGCATTAGAAAGATAAAAAATAGAAAGGACTGTATCATTGTAGAACTAAGCTTCAATTATTTGACATCAAAATCAAAATAAAACAGTTGTAGGGTTAAAAAAACTGCAAGCAGTGTTGGTATGGTTGTCCAAATCCTCAAAAGAAGAAAGAGTAGATGTTAATTTTTATGCAAAAAGTGGAGCATGTCAACTTTACCATAAGACAAGGAAAAAGTTAAACCATATTTGTGTTCATTCCAAAGAATTAAAAAGTCTCTTTTTGCAACATTTCTTGTACATTTGTATTCATTTTTTTAATAAAATGGAAGATACACATAGATCTTAAGCACAAAAGTGGGTCAAGTTATCCAGTTGATATGCGTGTGTATTCTTGTTTGAAATTCTAAATAACGATTTATGCAATTTTATTGGTTAAAAAGTCAAATTAAAATCTTGATAGAAATTGAATCAACTTTATAACGACATCACCTGGATTTTATTTTATTTGTTATATTTTTATGATATACTTTTGTCAAAGCTCTTTCGAGAATTAACATCTCTAGTAGCTAATTAGATACTGTTGTTGATAGATCACATCTCTAACAGTTTTTAAGTCTAAATAAGCTAATTATTTTTCTAAATTTAAATAAGCCGTTAAATTCAAAAATTTGTTTATATTCCAAGAGTGCCCTTAAAGAAGGTGGATTGCTTGCTATAGGTGGCAGTTTGATAAAAAAAACAGAATTCCCACACCCATAAATTTGTTATTTGTCTGAACTGTTGCACGTTGAGAAACGTTCCTATCCCGAAGCACTCATCTGGACTCTCTGATCCGAACCGTACCCCTTTCTGACCCGATCAGTCCACTTCTCCTTTACAGTCAACTTTATTATCATTACCAAATTTGCATTTTTTTAATTATAAATGATTTTAAAACACTACCATGCAACTCATCCTCACTTTTTATTTTTATTTTTCAAATGTAACGTATGTAGTTTATTAGTAGTGTATGAAAATATCCTAAATAAGTGTCTCTTTATCCATTTTCAAACCAACATAAGTCATTGATAATATTGTGTCATCAGTATTTCCAAATTGACATGATATTTACTCCAACTGAAGCAATGGTTGACATTGGTATTATCACTTATGCACTCACATATACAAATCATATACATATATATCTATTTAAAACGAATTTCTCATGCCCAAATTCAACCTTACGACGAGGATACAAATGGTGACATGATTTTGCAATACGACATATTAATAAGAAAAGAATGAAATGTAATTTTTCATTTTCTTTTTAGATACATATTTTTTCGTGTGCACGCTCATTTTGAAAAGGACATGACGTGGTAAGATCTTCAAGATATGGCTTTAAACAAAGAACAGCCCCCACCCATTTTAATATTGAAAATTGTATGACTTTTCACTAAATTTCCTAATTTATCATTTAATATATTAATTTTATTTTCTAATTTTATCATTCAGTTTAAATATATATGTTGATCAGATTAATAGAACGATAACTAATAGAAAGATAAGTAGAATAATTTAGTAGTAAATGATACCGTCTCTCCTTTAATAATTAGTTTTAACTTAGTATAATATAAGCAAAGCATACACACTATTCTAAAGAGTAAACAGAAAAATAAAAACACTGTAGAAACAACATATTAAGATTAGGAGTAACGCACGACCATTAATATGGTCGCGACCTCCATCTCCAATAAGTGGCACTCTTTGGGACGCGTCCCAACGGTTACGAACACACCCCTACAACGCGTCGCTCGAGCTTAATGGTCGGCCAGACGACCCACAATTTTCAAAGGAGAAGGTTTTTTTTAAAGGGGAATGGTTTGGTCGCCTGGTTACGTGAGTTTGGTCGAAATTTTTTATATGTTTGGTCAGTCTGATGTGGCGCTGATGTGTCGACCACTAAAACAATGATCACCCATTACACATAGTCTAAGAGGGTTGGATGAGATGATCGAACGTGTCAAAGTAATGGGCATGCATTCATGGGTCCATATTTTTATAAATATAAAAATATATTTTTTCACATCAAAAGACAAAAACCTTAACTTGTACGTTAGTGTAGATTCGGACAACATTTAATGAAATGGAAGTACATAGCACACACATGTGTGATGATATATGTATATGTTGTATGTATATATTTATATTTATATGTTTGAGGGTCGACTAGAGAATCCTATGATCCTTTTTTACTACGAGTTGTTTGTTTTCAATTATAGTTTTGGGACATCTTTTGGGGACAAGACTTTGTCGGTGTCTATTAGGCCTCTCTCAACACCTCATCTCACAATAACTCGTCGGCACCAATTCCTTCTCGTCGGTAGCTGATGCCATTGTCATGGCTGTGTTCTTGCAACTCGTCGGTAGCAACTCATCCCCATAGGGATATGTTAGTGATGAGTTTTTGACACGACTTTGTCAGTATCTAGTCAATAATGATGATAGTGATGTGACACTACTGATCAATTTGAAAACTCGTCAGTGTTCGGAGAGACTTTAGTAATAATACAATTATTACCTTGACGTGACATAATGAACAATGAGTTTATTTTTTCGTCTTCTGTAGGTCATTTTTATCAACTTTTCCTCCCTGTAAACATTCAAATACTACTACTTAAATAGTGTGTTTACTATTTGAATCATATTTTTATGTATATTCTAATGCATTTATACTTGAAGTTGAACTACAAACTGCCTTTACAATAATTTACCCAATTGTTTTTTTCTTATCATCTTGTATATAACCACAATATTTTTTGGCAAAGATATAACAGTTTAAAAGTAGTAATATTATTTGGCAAAGATACATCATGTATCTAAACTGAAAAAAAAAATGAGAGATGATAAACATGCGGGCAAACTTGATAAAAAGGAAATTGGATTTACACTACGTGTGTGTATTTAACAAGGACTGTAAATACCGCGCGTTGCGGCGGGATTATTTTTGTAATAAAAGTTTACACTATAATAGAAGTAATTTATGTCGATAATAACCTAAATTAAAATTTAAAATTTTCATTAAAAATATGAAATTTTAATTAAGAAAATGTTACAAAATATAGTTGGAACAGTGTTTCATTATAAACCTTTATTCTTCGTTTGTATAGTTTTGAACACCACAAATGTAGAAAAGGTAATGTAACATCTTCTAGTAAATTCAGATTTTGTGAAATTTACATGTTATATAATCACATTTTAAAATTACATGTTACTTCGTCACATTATAAAGTTTAGGGGTGGTTTTGTAATTTTGGAATACTTCCACTCAAAGTCTGAAACCCATTAAATAGAAAAACTGAAGATGCATTATATTTTTAGAGTTGCGTTCAAGGAGGTCCATGATTTTTACAAAGTCCCGAGGAACAAATCTCAACCATTGATCAATATGATCTAATGGTCAAGATTAATCACATACTTTATACATGGAGGGGTATTTTGGTCATTTGGCACTAAAAAAAAATTATTTTATTTTTTATTTTTTATTTTAAAATTTTTTTATTTTTTTTATTTTTTTTATTTTTTAATTTTTAGTTGAGGGGTATTTTGGTCATTTTGAAATTTTTTTTTTTAAAAAAAAAATTTATTATTAATTTTTTTAAAATTATTAATTTTTCATTAATAACACATAATGTTATTGCATAGTGAATCACTTGTGATTGCAAAGTGAATCACATGTGATTGCTTAGTGAATCACATGTGATTGCATTCTGAATCACATGTGATTTAACTAAAAACTGATTTTACACTAAAATCACATGTGATTTTACACTAAAATCACATGTGATTAAGTTGTACACGTAATTATCAAATAAATATTATTTTTTAATTAAAAAATTAATAAAAAATAAAAAAAATAAAAAAAAATAAAAAAAATAAAAAAAATTTAAAATTTTAAAATAAAAAATCAAAAATAAAAAAAATCAAAAATTTTTTGAAGTGCCAAATGACCAAAATACCCCTTCATAGTAAAAAATAAAAAAAATAAAAATTTTAAAATAAAAAATAAAAAATAAAAAATAAAAAAAAATATTTTTATTTTTTAAAAAATGACCAAAATACCCCTCAATGTATAAAATATGTGATTAATGTTGACCATTAGATCCTATTAATCAATGGTGGAGATTTGTTCCTTTGGACTTCCAAAAAATAATAGACCTCCTTGAACGTTTCTCTATATTTTTAACCTTACTATTTTCAAAAAGAGTTGTATATACATTATTAAATTAGAGACAATGAAGATTTCAACGGAAGTTCTTTTCAACGGAACGGCAATTCAATAACGGAGTTAAGTTGTTTGCCGATAAGTTCGTGTGAATAATTCCAAGCATCTGCCATACTTTTTATTCTTTTCTCTTAAGTTGTACCAAATTTACATTAATGTACCTTAAACTTTTAACTTCTTACTTTTATCGCCTCATTTTAAATAATTTGTATATACATCTTAATTTTACATAACAAATTAAATACTTACAATTCTAAAAAGTAGATCATACCAAAACATTATAATTAAATATTAGGGGTGGTTTTGTAATTTTGGAATACTTCCACTCAAAGTCTGAAACCCATTAAATAGAAAAACTGAAGATGCATTATATTTTTAACCTCACTATTTTCAAAAAGAGTTGTATATACATTATTAAATTAGAGACAATGAAGATTTCAACGGAAGTTCTTTTCAACGGAACGGCAATTCAATAACGGAGTTATTGAAATCTAATGAACAGTGCAAGATGAATGCCTATTGTATATATAGTGTAATGTAATGTAATGTAATTAAATGGCTCATTTGTTGTTTTGCTTGTCTCTCTTTTGGAAGCTTTTACTTCATATTTTTACTTTCTTTCAATTTCCTCCCCTAACTTTTTTGGATTTGACAATCTTCTCATCACAGAAAATAATTTACTTCCTGTTGGCCCACAAATTTTTGAAGTATTCTTGAGGTGGCACGTGCTTAATAACTAATACTCCGTATAAAAGATTCCTAAATGTGTAAAACTTAAAAAGTGATTAATTGACAAAGAGAAGAAAAGGTTATTTGAAGTATCTCAAAAGCATTAATTTGTATAGATTTAAATCGATGAAATGATTAGTCATTGCATTCGGTAAAGAGCCATAATAATGTAATAGTTCTAAGTGATGTGCATGTATATTGACTAAAGTTGTAAGTGAACCGAGTTGTTCCCGAGCTACTCAGGCATGACTCATTAAAAACTCAAAAAAAATCGAGTTAATCGAACTCGAGCCAAATTTAAACTTAATCTGAAGCTCGAGCTTCAGGCACATGGCTCATTTAGGTTCATATATACAAATTATAATAATAGTCTTGTATATTAAGAGTCATATACCTATATCATTAATATATATATATATATATATATATATATATATATATATATATATATATATATATATATATATATATATATAGTGTCCGATTCAGCGCAGAACCGTTTTTAGCGACAGAACCGCAGAACCTAATCTCAGACCATTAAAATTTTAAACTAACGGTTTAGATCAATTGTGTCATTTATGTATATATAACCAATTATAATTTTAATAGGAAAATAAATAAAAGGGTACAATTGGTATTTTGCAAAAACCCTCCTAAACCGTCGCCCCCCACCCTCTACTTTCTCATTTTAAGTTAACCCTAATTCTCTCTCTACCCAATTTCAAAAACACGTAAACAGCTTCTTCTCCTTCTATGGTCAATCGGAACAATCAAGGCTTCTTCTTCTTCTCTATCTACTGGTACTAAAATGCGATCCAACTTATGCTATTTAATTTTATAGAAAGCATTCGAATTTTGCAATTTCTGTAACATCAATTGATCGCTGTGTGTGGTGGTTCGATTTTAGGGTTTTATTGTTCGTCAGTCGAGGAAGATAGACCAAAATTGAAGCTTCGATAGTCATGTCGGGTTAGTAATACGTTAGTGTAACGACCCGAAATTTGTAAATAAATAAATTGTACAAAAATATGATAAATAAGGATAAATCGTTTAAAGAACGTAGGAATTGGTTTCGTGTCGTTTGGACACCGTACGAGGAAGTTATGGGCGAAACCGGGTAGAGACAAAGGTGAAAAAGTGCAGCCCTGGCTGCATAGGAAGTTCACGACGCGAACTTAGTTCGCGATCGTGAAGTCGGGCCAGGGAGTTTGGTCAGGAGGCGTGATGTAGTTCGCGTTTGGATAACGATCGCTAAGTATGCGTTCGACATGCAAAGTTAGCGACGCGAACTAGTTCGCGTCGTGAAGTCTGGTCGTGCAGCATTAAAGTCGGGTTTGAGCTCATTTATTGCAAAGAAAAACCCTAGTTTTCTTCCTCTCGAGTTTGTGGACGATTTTGGGTGTAAACCATCATTTGGAGCTGATTTCTTCATCCAATCTTGTGATTATTCACTCCTAGTTGAAGATTTAAGGTATATCTTCAATCCTTTGTAGTTGTAGCTTTAGATCTAAGGATTTAGAAGCTTGAGGTTGAAACCCTAGTTCTTGGGGTTATGGGTTATGGTGATATAAATGGTGTATACACTTGATAGATGATATATTAACAAGGAAAATAAGTGTATGATTATGATTTGTAAGAATCTTACGGGTTGGTTAAACCTAGGGTTTGGTAAATCACCATAATTGGGGAAATGGATTGATGGGTGTTATCTAGAGGTAAATGAACACATTTGTAGTAGTTTGTGATGATAATCTTGTTGTGATAATTGTTTTAGACATTCGGTGAAGTATTGAAGTGGACGAATTGTGAGCAAGGAACCGGCGGAAAGAATACGGTTAAAGCATCCTTGTTACTAAGGTGAGTACGTGTGGAAATTTACTGAGTACATAGCCTATGAAATACATTTTATTACTTGTGTTATGGTCTATTTGCTTAATTGTGTAGACTAGTAGTTAGTAGTTAGTTATACCGATAGTTGTACTGAACTAACTTGTTTGATGATAGACGTGATAGCCGAGAGCTAGATTGACATAACCATCGAGTTATGATATGTTGAGATGATGTGATGATGCGGGGGACCCCCGGTCATGAGGTGTGGTGTGAGGGGCAGTTGGGTGGATTCCCATCGACTCAACCACGATAGTAGTCTTGCTAACTGGAGGTAGTCCGGCGAGTAAGGCAGGTATTGGTAGATTGGGCGAATCCCTCTTGCTAGTATCTTGAGGCTTATTAATGGCGATGGATTTCGGTTAATAAGTCAAGGTGGTTCTAGTTAGTTCGGGGGCAACCCGATAGCTAGATATGATTGCTAGGAAAGCAAAGTATTAGAGTCACAATAGGGTGACTAGTTAGATGGGTGATTACTTACATGTTTGTCTGTATGTCATTCGGTTATTATTATTATCATTGGGTCTAAACCCATGTAGCTCACGAGACGTTTTGTCTCACGTACTCCTTTTTTTGTTTTGCTATGTACTCAGGTTCGGGATCGAAGGCTTAGGTACGCATGGATAGAGATGCGGGACCTAGATTAGAAGAACACTAGATTGGATTTAGTCTTAGCTTGGTTATGATCTATTTTGTAACACCTACTTTTATACTCTGATTTCATACCAAGGTTTTTGTAAATCCAAATTTGAGGATGTTCTTCTATTTATAAAATGTTTTATTTTGGTCAATATTTTGTATTAAAATTTGAGGTGTTACAGTTAGTCTTTGTTATTTATCTTCCGATTTTGATAATTTCGTTAGGGTTTTCTTTAGAAATCAGATTGTTAGCCATTGTACAAAAACAAATAGTATTTTCTTGAGTTATGTATATTGAATTCATTAGATGTTTGCTATGGATTAGAAAAATTGGTATGTAATACAGTTTTGTACCGATTGAAACAATTGGGTTTCACCCGAAACAATTGGATTTCACATTAGTCGTATCCCATCGCTGCTTTATTCTGGTTCGAATTAGGGTTTTGTACCGATTGAAACAATTTGCTTTATTCAATTCACTCGATGTTTTCTGTTGATTAGAAAAATTAGTATGTAATCGTGTTATGTAACTTAGATTCACTTTAACAGTTTATGATGTAGCAGTAAAATTAGTATGTAATCGTGTTTTGAAATTCAATTTGTCACTAAATCTGGTAGTCAATTACTTAAAGAAGTTTAACTTATTTAAATTGATTAAAGAAGTTTAACTTAGTATGTAATCGTGTTTTGAAATTCAATTTGATGTTTTTCCTTTAGAAATCTTTTTTTTTTTCCTGAAAACATTTGATGTTGATGCTTTTTCAGTTTAATACATTGGATGTAAAATAATTATGAATATATAAGACTGCTTAAACCCATCCCAAAAATCTGGATTGCTACTGAAACCCAGCCCATTTGCATTCCACAATCCCAAATGATGCAGTTGTATGTTTTTCAGATTTAAATAGGTCATATTTTGTTATGTTTTGTTTTCAGTTAATTACAACGAAAGTTGGAGGCCTAAACCGGTTGTCATAGTCGGTATGTTGGTTTGATTTATTATTGTATGTATTTAATCTAATGTATGTTATTTGTTCAGATTTAGATGATGAAGAAAAAGATCGACTTGATCATAAACGGAAAGGGAACGCAAGATTGGTGAATCATCTAACCGAGATGAATCTAATGTTATTCGTGCAGCAATATCGTGTGAATCTTAAAAATTCTTAATCAATATCGTGTTATACATTTGATGTTTTTGTCATTATTAAATTTGATATTAAAGTGTTTTCGTATAAACATTGTATGTATTGAAAGTGTAAACATTGTATGTATTTGGGTCATCATCATATAATGATTATTTTACGTAACACATTTCGTACAATACTCATTGCCTAATACCAAAAACATCTTATGTTCCATAGATCAATCACTGTATGTTGAATACGTCTGACTACAGGCCGCAAACATCCAATGTAATTACACGAATGTTATAAAAAACTCACAATTAATATCGTGATATTGATAAAAAAACTGACTTCCTATGTTTTAAGGAATCCAGCACACAATAATTGTATTTCCATAAATAACCGATTTGTGCAATTTGACATAAATACCCTTTTCGTTTAATAATAATAAAAACATATTAATTATTAATTGCTGCGATATAATTGGTCGATACATGGTTCTGTGGTTCTGTCGCTAAAAATGGTTCTGCGCTGAATCGCACCATATATATATATATATATATATATATATATATATATATATATATATATATATATATATATATATATATATATATATATATATATGCATTATAAAATGAAGTATAATATAAAAAAATAAAAAAATTATGTCACATAATATGGAATAAATTCACGCAAAAAGTTGTATATTTAGTGTAAATACAAGCTTAAATCAACTCAAACGAGCCGAACTCGAGCATGCAAAATTTGTCACATGTCGAGCTTAAGCTTTACACATAAGGCTCGAAACCAGTCGAGCTCAATCTCGAGCACTATGAACTTTAACGATCCGAGGCTCGAGCGATTTGAACTTAAACGAGCTGAGCTCGAGCTTTTGCGATCTCGTTCTGAGCTCAATTCAGTTACACTCCTAATTTTAACAACATCATCTCATTTATTATTATGAGGTTAAAGTAGCTATGATACTAACCCGTACCTTTCAACTTTTTGGTCCAGTTATCCCCTCCAATGCATTGTCTACATCTTGGTGTGCACCCTTCAAGTTTCTATCTCGACAATGCATTTCATAGTAACCAAGATAACCCTTGATCAATTGGTTTTGAGATACCAATTGTGGTTCACATATTTAACAACCTTAAGGACCACACTAGGTGTAGGACGATAGGCATGGCGGCGATAGCAATGGTGGCGTCGGCAACTACTTGGGGTGGACTTACGGGTTCTGTAACAAATTGTTGCACTAAAATAATATTTGCACTAGGCATATGATTTTATTCTTACTTTTTTGTTGTTCGTAGTCATCTAATTATTTTGGAATTAAAGATAAATTATCAAATATAACTTTGTATAAACTTAGAGAACATAAGTTTTTAAGTAAATTCTAACCATCTAAAGTTAGATTAATATATTAAAAATAGATACAAATCAAATAACAGTTTATAAATTATCAACAACTCGGAAATTATAATAATGCCCTTTAAAGAGAAGGTTTAAGTTCGAATCTAACAAACATGATTTTTGTAACATAAAACATTTCCTTACATAATTGAAATAATAATTTATATTCTCTAAAAGCTAAATATACCTCAAATTTATGGGCAATACCAAACACCAGTATACAGCCAAAACATAATCGGTTCCAAAACCGGATCTAATTCGGTCAATAATGGTCAAAATCGGAGCGGAACGAAACAGGATTTGATCCTTTTTTTGGTACATTTCCACCCCCTAGGCACTATAAATACCCAAATATTGGGCCGGATGAAATTTGGGCCGCTCCTGACTACATAGACAACTCATAAGTCATAAACATGCCCAGAATAAGTTTGGGCCGATAGACAACTCATTAGCATGATATATACCATTGACAAAGTTAACTTTGGCCCAAAACCACCAATAGATTTTGGCCCAAAACGTTAACTTCAATCTACAACTTACAGTAGTGAATAGACAGCACAATTCTTCTATATACATTCACCATAGAAACTCACTGTTCATTAGAGTTCCAGAACGGTGTTCCGTTTTAATGTTTTATCATTGAGAATTCTATCACACTTTGACTTTTAATCCACATGTCATTACAGATCAGCTGTCAAGCATTGCATGACAAAATTTTAAAATCTTTCCCAAGTTAAGCCCATCATTATTCAAGAATTTGACATTCACAATCTCTCCACTTGAATATATACTATAAACAACAAAATTTGACGCATGTTTTTGTAAATTTGGTATAACTTAATTTTTTTATGATAAACAAATAAATCAGAAAGTTAGAGCTTTACCTCCAAATTAATTATTATGATTTCCAAGTACATAAAATATTGATATTATAAATGATCAAAAGTCTAAAATGGTTTAGTGGCTAAAATTATTGGTTGAAAGTTTTTGCCTTCTATTCTACCGGGATCAAGTCCTACTCGCCACAAATTCTTACCTTTTCTATTTTTAACTTCTATGAAATGCCAATCTAAGTCCCTGGATTATGAGTTCTTTATTAATCTCATGATCAGTAAAACTTTAAATATTAATTTTGTAACTAACTTGGACAATAATTAGTATATTAAATTTAAAAATACACTTTATATTTTGTAACATAATTTTAAAAACAGTCCAAATTCTATCAATAAATACCTAACATCTTGTTTATCTAATTAAATATACTAATTACTAGAAACTAATGCGTGTGTTAAGTTCGACTTTTGTAGTTTAGTAATTAATAAAGTGTTAAAGTAAGAATAAGCACAACTGTAGTAGATCAGCTTTCTTGTAATTGCTTATAGGGATTGCAAAGCACTTAATTACAAAAATGAGGGGTCCTTTTTAAGATTTAAAGTAACGTAGGAATGATGTCCTCCATTCCAGCTTGTCTTATACCCACCCTTCACATGTCAGGAAGTATGATCCGGTGGTTGTAGTGATTCCCAACTGTCATAACTATATTCTAATATTAAAATACATGAAAAAAATATAAGTATACTTTACCGTATAATATTGTATATAATTATATAGGCTTCTAGCGTAGCTGTAGATGTGTTATCCACTAATTAAGAGGTTGTCGGTTCAAATCTCGTCGAAGATATAGCGTAACATTCAGTCTCGTAAATAATTGTCTTTCTACAATAATAATAATAATAATAATAATAATAATATACAAAATCTTTAGGTTATATATACGAATATGGATAAATAAAGAAGCATCCTTATTTGAAGAAGCTAGAAAAGGGTGCATTTTCAAAAAATATACATATAAATATACATATACGTACATATATGTACATATACATAAGTATTTAGACCATACATATATATATTTTCACATGTATACCCTCTATATGTATATATATACACACATATATATACGGTATGTATATGCATTTTCGTAAACAAAAATGCAAGTTCCGATATGAAAATGCAAATGCAAGTTACGTAAAATGCATGTGTATATATATGTGTATATATACATATATATAGGGCATGAATATGCATATATAATATATATGGTCTAATTATATATGTATATATATACATATATGTTTTTATATGCATGCATATATGTATAAGTTACGAAAATGCAACCATTTTCTAGCTTCTTCAAATAAGTACCATTTTCTATAGATTATTACCCTATATATACAAGATAATTTGTATTGCTCAGATATTCATGATTTGGCGCTTGTATAATAAGTAAAAAGAATGAATAGAAATCAATATGTTCTACTCTACATAAAAATCTACAAATTTTGAGGCATTAATAATTTTCACCATTAACCTTATTGTGTGCTACAACATGTGGAACGACACAAAGACAAACCCGTTTAGAAGTTATAGCTTTTCCAAAGGGCATTTTGGTAATTCTGACAAAACAATAGTTGTCATTTATGCACAAAATTATGGGGCTATGGCCAGATTGGCAGGTACAATATATGAAATAATTGATACAGTACCACCACCACCCTTCAGTCATAATTTGGAGTTCTGGACCACTAATAAAACCTACCCATAACAAGGTTTGCTTCACTCTCAACCATTCATAATAATTTAATTCCACAATCTTATCTATAAAATTAAAATCCATAATATGTAAAAATTAAGGTTCAGTTAATTAAGAATGGACCGATAATCCATCAAAACCACAGGAGGAAATGGAGTCCAATTATAGATATCATTTTTCATTGAAAAATTTGTTTCTTCGTTTGATTCCAGCCAATTCTCAGTTGTTCAGCCCACATTCTGGCCGAAAACATTTTCACAATTGTTGTTCGAAGCAGTCTGGTTCGGCTCTTTAGCCGTAAACATAATTTTTTTTTTATATATCTTTTGCACAATAATTTTATATGAAGAGAAGAAAACCATAAAACCACCAAATGCAAATAAGAATCCTAATATACAAGAAACAAAAAATAAATAAAATTAAAACCCCCAAGCAAATAGCAAAAAACGAAAACAAAAGAGGTTCTTTGACATGAGTTTAGTTACAGACCTGTTTTTACAACCTAAATCAGCAAAATACAAACACAATTAACCGCTACTCAAGCAAACAAAAAACGCGTACAAGTTTAAACCAAACCGAAACCGACCCATATGTAATAACAACATAGTAAATAACAGAACCGTCACACTAAAACGTAATTAGCTTAACCCCATCCATAATCACCATTAGGTTACTGATCATCAAACTTATTGTATCGTTTCAACGCTCTTGCTAAGTTCTTCAAGTTTCTTCATCCTCATTTTCTCACTTTCGCTCACCAGCTGCTTAATAATTTATTACATTCACATAAATAAAGTGTGTTAGAATGTTAATTCGAATTGATAACAAATAATACGTTTTTCGTAAATTTTAAAAATAAAAAAATAAACGAAAAACTCGAGACCAACCTCCATTAATCGTGTAATGAGTTGTACTTTTTCTTTGTTCTTTTCATTGAAAGCATCTAGGGCTTCTTTGTACTCCCTATCCTATAAATGAAAAATTAATCAATAAACGATTTAGCGACCAAATTTGGTGTCGTGAAAAATGTCGTGTTTAGGTTTTTTTTATTACCTTTTTCTGACAAGTTTGTCCCAACGGTTTCAACTCTTTGTTGACAGAATCGATCTTCTTGCGAACAACTGAGACTTCTTTCTTCATTGGATCGGTTAGTGCTTCAAGTTCCTGATAATACATTCAATCATTTAGTTTAGGAAAATTACAAAAACGCCCTTTTGAAAAGGCAAGCCACATAGAAATTAACAAGTAAATGCTCAACTGTACCAAATTTATATGGAAAATATATTTAGTGCATTAAAAAAATATTTTTATTTTTATACATGACATCTTTGATTCTGCTAGCTCGATAAAAAAGGCCCCTAAAATGATTTGAACCCTAAAATTTTGGGGCATATACCAGATGTTCTAACTACCAAAACCGGTTAATAGTTAAATTGTGAAATACTGAAATATGAAAACCGGTTGATGAACATGTCACCAACCATAGAACTTATAGCCCACATGTTTTATATAACAACTAGCCTTTAAACTATCATAAATATAAGAATTTAATTAAAAGTAGAAATTAATATCCAGATAAAATTCGATTTCTAGATCTATTTAGAAACAGATCTGTCAGAAAGTTTCTCTTGAATTCTACTTTGACAACTAATAATAGGAGTAATTGACAAAGAAAGTCCTTATACAGAAATTCAATCAAACTAAAGGAAACCCTGATTTAATATTCCCCAAAAAGATTCGATTTTTAATGAGTCAAAAATTGGAGCCCTAATTTTTTCAATTTTGTTTTGAGAAAAACACCCAAATTCACATTTCCCCAAACCGTACATAAAAACACCCAATTTTCCTTCCCAAAATCAAACAAAATTGAACAGATTCGTTCTATATAAACACACAATAACAACAACAAAAACTGAAAAGGGGGTTAATCTTGTAAAATATATAAATAACCCAAAAAGTTCACCCAGAAAAGCAAAAAAAATCGCCATCATCGAAAACCCTGATTTTATTCCACAAAATCGAACTAAAAAATTGCAAATTTGAACAAATCAATCGACGTAAATGGAATATAAAAGATTTAACTTATCAAAAAACAGTAATAAACAACCCTAATATTCCATCGTAAACTAACAACCATTTTTACTTAAAAATTTCGGAAAACCAAATTTAATTTCCTCAAAAAGCTGAGCTAAAAAAGTTGCGAAATCAAACAAACGCAAAATGAATAAAGTTAAACTTCTCCAAAAATAATTTAGAACGAAAACCCTAATTTTCACCCAAAATAAACAATCAATTTCCCCAATTCCGGAAATTCAAACTCAAATTATAACCAAAGTAAACAAATCCTTCAGCACATATGAAAAAATCATCAAACAGAGAAGCATCAAACCTCACGAATCGTAGCCAAACGCCTGGTTTCTTCTTCAATTCGACCTAATTGAGCCTGAACCCTTTCCCTGACCTCCAATTTCTTCTTCTCAATTTCTTCTTCCTTCGCCTTAAACGTCGAGAGTGCAGACCTCGACATCTCTTCATCTTCTTTCGTCATCAATCCATTGAAGCTTAAACTACCAGAAATTTGACCAGCTTGCATCAGCGTTTGAAGCTGCTCACTTGATTGCCTCTGTGTTTGTACCTGTGTTTGAGCAGTAGTCATTTCTTCCTGTTTTTGTTGTTTTTTTAGTTTCCTCAAAAAGAAAAAGAAAAAAACTCTTCTTCTTCCTTTGATTCCTCTCTTTATCTCTCCAATGACGGTCTTCTTTTGCTTTATTGCTGGTACTGTGTGTTTTCAGTGTGTGTAATACTTTCCTCTTTTTTGGTTATGAAGGAGAGAAGGCAGGCCTTGTAACCCCACAGAGATGATGTGTGTTTGTGTGTGTGAGAGAGAGGGAGAAAGAGTGTTTGATTATTTGTGTGTATAAATGTATATATACAGGGGGAGTGTATGTATATTTTTGACAGGGTGAAAGGGGAAATGACCAGGCTGCCCATGGAGCTCCAACGGAAAGATGACGATATGAATGGCCAGATAGAAAGTTTCTTTTTTCACCCTTTAACTTTTGCTCATGGAGTCATGGTTAACCAATCTATTCATTACTAGAATATAAAAGATTCTTATTACTAGTTCTTTTTAACGACAACCTAATCTACTTCAAAATCTACATATACTCATTATGGGACTTGAACCTTCAACCTCAAGGTTAGGGATAAACACCTTCACCGCTAGGTCATTGGCCCTTTGGTAAGAATTAAGAATGCTTTAATTTGGTGATCAGAATAAATGTATACTTACTCTTATTCAGCATGAGTGATACAATTTTCATTATTGGATGTATAAAATCTTTATATATATTAAAAGAAGTTTTTGTCACCTAGACAATGCCATGTCATAATAGTACCTCATAAAGTGCTATGTCATCAGCTACATCATCAGTCCACATCAGCCCTAAGCCACATGTTTAAAGCCACATCACTAATACCACCTATAAGTCCATGTATGCAATGTATGTCACGTTACGCCTATTCCATTGTCACGCATCTGGTTGCTGGTGTAACGTTTAGGGCTTCATGGAAAGCGGTTATCACCCTTTCACCTTTCAATCTTTCATACTACTTTAATTGAAAACGTTTCTCTCCACGGTAGAAGTTATGGCATTTAAAACGTCCATCCTCAAATTAACCCATGTCCGTTTCATATGTAACATCCCAAAACCCGGCCTAGAAGTTTATTGACCTTAAGGTATCTTATTAAATGATTTCCTGATTAAATGCTTAGTTAATTTAATTAGCCTACTGTCTTTTGCGGTATTTTAACCAAGGGGTTAAAATACCCGACTTGTGATATATTTGGAATGAAAATGTGATTTTTATATCTTTGGATTCCTTGTTAAATATCGTTTCCGGAAATGCTTTCGTTTTTAAAATTGGAGTCCGTTTACTATTTTAAATAAATTAATTACGAAAGGGACTTTTCAAACATATACTGTTAAATTAAACGAAAAGGCAACAAGGGGGTCCCACCACCCTTGTTTGGCCGGCCAAGAGAGAGAGGAGGGTAACTCCCTCTTCACTTCTCTCTTTTGAAAACCTTATCCACTATTCCATTGGTTTTCTTTCTCTCAAAAACCCATATACTTGTTCTTGAGCTCTTGGGGTTAAATCCTCACCATTGGTCCGAAATTTGCACTAGTGTTTGTGTAAAAGAAGTCTAGAAGTAAGCTACACCTTCTCTTCTATTTGTTCTTGTTGTTCTTGAGTTATGGCATGAACTAGGGTTTGTGATTGTTAGGATTTTATGGAGGAATCTCGTTATGGATGTTGTTTTATGTGTTTATACAAGCTTTTACATCATTTGTATGGTAGATTGTTGAAGGAATACAAGATTTGGTGAAAATCACATTCAACCTCCATTAATGGTGGAAGTTGAAGGTGGGTTTTGACAAATCTTGGAATTCTTGATGTTTGATTGGATAGAGTTGTTTATTAAGTTGTGAAATCATGTTTGGTAAGTTATGGATGTTAAAAACCTAGTATTAATTAATTTGGTGAAGTAATTTAACTAGGGATTTTGATGATTTTGTCAAAATGGTGATCTAGTGATTATGCAAGTATGTTACTTGGAATTGTGATGATTATGATCTTGATGGAATTGTTAAATGATTGTGAATTGCTAGTTTAAAGATTAATTGCTAGTTGATGGAAATGTGGAAGTGTTAGGATCATGTTCGGGTTTTTGGCCCGTTTGGGTCAACTAGTTGTGAATACTTGATAAATGGTCAAAATGATCAATTGTATTGATGAAGGAATTGTGCTAGTTGGAAATGTCATAAAAATGTGCATTTTATGAGTCTTGTGCGGTTAGTGGTTGAAATTGATGATTTTGACAATTCGGTGGATTATCACTAACTCGGTATATTGTTGACAGGAACCGGGAAGGATACTCAGTGATACTAGCTCACTGAGTTAAGGAATCAGAAGTTGAAAGGTGAGTGGATTAGACCTACAACTCGGGTTTCAGTTATTTTATTTGGTATTGGCATTTTGGTGAAAATCGCAGGAATTTACCACACAAGGGGAGTTCACGGCGTGAACTCCACTTAGCGATCGTGAAGTGGTTCCAGCTAAGTTGGTCGATGGTCGCGAAGTAGTTCACGACAGGAGTTCCCGACGCGAACTCTAGTTCGCGATCGTGAACTTGAGTTCGCGATTGGGAACTCTTTCGTGACGTGTTTCGCGGTGTTTTTCGTAGCTAGTCTACTTGTTATGTATGCCTAGTGTTAGGGAATACCATACATGACTATGTGCACAATCGGGATGAGGTCAGTGTCAGATGGATAACGGCTGGGCACAGTGTATCGACTAATAGGGTATCCAACCTTACCTGTATGCGTTACATGGTTAAGGGGAGGGAGTTGCTCGGGGTGTTGGATACAAAACGCTATCGGTTACCGTGGTTTTGGCCGACCATGGTTTAAGGCCCGCAAAGCCGCCGATCCTCTCATTAAGTAATTACCCAACCGGAGATGTTTTATAACTTCCGTGTTTAAGTGATTAGTGTAGTTGGTAGTGTTAGGAATTCATTCACTTAGCTTTTGTGCTAATCCCTCCCTTATCGACACATTTCAGGTTGGATGCCTGGAACGGGTCGGGCTTGGACGGGAAGTTTGACCATGCTTAAATTATGTGTTTTGTAAAATGAGCCGTGTTTAGTAATACCGTCTTTTTAACTAAATTTGGTTGTAATATTTTGTGGGACCATGGTTTGTAAACCTAACTAAACTAGATGCTTCCGTAACTTAGATTAATACTTAATAGCTTTTAAAAAAAATGCGGTGTTACATCATATGTCTACACTTTTAATTTTATTGCAGTTTTCTCCCCCTTTAGTTTGACCAGGGCAAAGCGATTATAACGCAAGTTGTTTATTTCCTTGTCAACAATTACTAATCAATTCTTGATTTATATTTTTGTTTGTGTATTCATAAAAATGTTATTTTCTGTCCATCAATAAGTTGGTAAATACATTTTTTAGTTTTTGCATGGATCCCACTGCAAAGATAATAAGCTATTTGTTTGCATGATTTATTATATACGCGAGGTTAGTTGTTAAATATTTTTTTTGTGACAAAAAAACATTTTAACACTGTAAAAATTTGGGTTGAAATGTTTAAAACATTCCATTAGTATACTCCATCTAACTTTTGTTTTGAAATAAAGTAAAATATTATGAAATATATATTATAAAAAAATTTATGAGTCACCCGTGATTTTAAAAGAAGCTTTATCTTTATATGTATTAAAAGAAGCTTTTGCCACCTAGACAATATCATGTCGTAATAGCACCTCATAAAGTGCTATGTCATCAGCTACATCATCAGTCCACATCAGCTCTAAGCCACATGTTTAAAGCCACATCACTAATACCACCTATAAGTCCATGTATGCAATGTATGCCACGTTACCCCTATTCCATTGTCACGCATCCGGTTGCTGGTGTAACGTTTAGGGCTTCATGGAAAGCGTTTATCACCCTTTCACCTTTCAATCTTTCATACTACTTTAATTGAAAACGTTTCTCTCCACGGTAGAAGTTATGGCATTTAAAACGTCCATCCTCAAATTAACCCATGTCCGTTTCATATGTCTACACTTTTAATTTTATTGCAGTTTTAACTCCCTTTAGTTTGACCAGGGCAAAGCGATTATAACGCAACTTGTTTATTTCCTTGTCAACAATTACTAATCAATTATTGATTTATAATTTTGTTTGTGTATTCATAAAAATGTTATTTTCTGTCCATCAATAAGTTGGTAAATACATTTTTTAGTTTTTGCATGGATCCCACTGCAAAGATAATAAGCTATTTGTTTGCATGATTTATTATATACGCCAGGTTAGTTGTTAAATATTTTTGTTGTGACAAAAAAACTTTTTAACACTGTAAAAATTTGGGTTGAAATGTTTAAAACATTCCATTAGTATACTCCATCTAACTTTTGTTTTGAAATAAAGTAAAATATTATGAAATATATATTATAAAAATTTTTATGAGTCACCCGTGATTTTAAAAGAAGCTTTATATATATTAAAACATTCCACGGTAGAAGTTATGGCATTTAAAACGTCCATCCTCAAATTAACCCATCTCCGTTTCATATGTCTACACTTTTAATTTTATTGCAGTTTACTCCCCCTTTAGTTTGACCAGGGCAAAGCGATTATAACGCAACTTGTTTATTTCCTTGTCAACAATTACTAATCAATTCTTGATTTATAATTTTGTTTGTGTATTCATAAAAATGTTATTTTCTGTCAATCAATAAGTTGGTAAATACATTTTTTAGTTTTTGCATGGATCCCACTGCAAAGATAATAAGCTATTTGTTTGCATGATTTATTATATACACTAGGTTAGTTGTTAAATATTTTTGTTGTGACAAAAAAACTTTTTAACACTATAAAAATTTGGGTTGAAATGTTTAAAACATTCCATTAGTATACTCCATCTAACTTTTGTTTTGAAATAAAGTAAAATATTATGAAATATATATTATAAAAAATTTTATGAGTCACCCGTGATTTATCACGGGTTATAGGCTAGTAAATGATATATTTTGATAATTTATATTATTTGATAAAATTATTAGGCCATTATTCATTAATTATCTTATTTAATATAGTGAAATTATCATTTTACCATTATTTTTTATTTTAAACATTATTAATATCACTTTATTCAAAAGAGTTGGCACTTATCCCCACAAATTATTCAATTTAATGTATTATACTAATGTTAATTTTTTTGTCTCGCAAATTGTAAAACCAACAATGTATCAATTATTTTAAATCAGAGTAAGTATATGACTTCGACCAACTAGTAGTTCATTAAGAAGTGGTTTTTAGAACTTAATTTGAATCAGAGTAAGTGTAACGACCCGAAATTTGAATAATATAAAATTTGGGAAAAATATGGTAAATAAGGATAATTCATTTCAGAACCGTAGGAATTGGTTTCGTGTCGTTTGGACACCGTATGAGAAAGTTATGGACGAAACCGGGTCGAGGCGAAGACCGGAAAGTGCAGCCCTGCTGGCTGCTAGAGATCGCGACGCGAACTGGTGTTCCCGATCGGGAACATCAAACAGGGAATTGGGTTATTTGGCGATCAGAGTTCACGACCAGGTAACGATCGCGAAGGGGTCACGACACGGGAACTTCGCGACGCGAAGTATTGATCGCGTCGCTAACTCTGGACGAGCAGAATAAAATCGGGTTTGAGCTAGGGTTTACTCATTTCTCACCCAGATCGTGGTGCAGCCGTTTCTAGAGAGATAAAGGTCGAATTTGGTGTTCTTGAGCTCAAATCTTCACCATCTTGAAGGATCTAAACATCAAAGGTAAGATTTCTTGATTGTTGATGTTATCTAGTTAGTTTGTGAACTTTGTATGGGTAGAAATGGTGGTTTGGGGAACCATCCATGCCATCTTTGGGGAAGATGACTGTTTATGGGTGTAGAACACTCATTGTAAACTGGTAATCGATGTGTACAAGTTGGATTTGGGATTATTGATGGAAATCTTGAACTAGGGTTTGAGATTTCACCAAGTTGGATGAACTTGGTGGTTAAGAATGTTGTTATGGGTTTATTGGTAGCTAGTTATGGATAATAACTAGATTATATGATGATATGGATGATAGGTCAAGAAGGCCTAAAGATTGGTGACATTTCACAAGTTGGAAAGCAAGGATTCTTGTTGTCAGGCACGATTTGGAGTTAGCTTGGCTAAGGTGAGTACATGTGAACTTTCAAAGTGGGTATATAGCTAGTAAATGTTTTTATGATTAAATGATTTTTATCGAGTCTTTAAGTAATTTAGTCATTTATGTGATATATGATGAATTGCTTGTATGATGGTTAAATGAATGATTGAATAAGAAAAGATGGAGCTATAAGCTCATAACGATAAAAGATAAGTAATGATGATGATGATGATGATGTCCCTAGGGCCGTAGTAGATTGGAGGCATTCCGGTTATTACGGTACCTTAAGGTTCGTGGTAGATTGGAGGCATTCCGATTACCCAATACCTATGAGTCCCGGTAGATTGGAGGCATTCCGATTACCGTGGAAATGATGGTCTTGATAGATTGGAGGCATTCCGATTATCTTGACATTGGCCAATGATGAAAGTGATAAAGTGACCCAAAACAAACTTAGTAATATTATTTTAAGATTAAATGATATTATTTGACTATTTGTTTATCAGGTCTAAAACCCATGTATCTCACGAGGCAATTTTGTCTCACGTACTATGTTTGTGTTTTTGCTATGTACTCAGGTTCAGGATCGATGGATTAGAGGGTCGCGTTAGAAGTGGCCTAGTGTTGTTTAGCTCGGGAGCTCGTAGGTAGTTCTCGTTTATCCTATGGCTATGATATTGTTTTTGTAACACCGACTTTAATACTCTGACAAACTTTGATGATTTTTGGTAAACCGTATTTTGAGGAATATCGGAATTGTAATGTTTTTACTTAAAAATATGTTTTAAAAAGTGTTTTGAAAATTAAGGTGTTACAACTTGGTATCAGAGCTATAGTTTAAGTGAATTAGGTTGGATGTCCATCCTAGTCTTAGACTGTAGCAATAGGAATGTAAGATTCCTTGAGATCGATAGGTTGACCTTGAGACTTTATGATAAGTTTAGGGTTGAACCTAGGGGACCTATGGAAGTTGTTATGCAGTGTGCAATATGAGTCTTTTGAGACCGTAAGGCATTGTATGATAGGGTCGACCCCTATGATAAGTGCCATGTTTTGATCTAAACTTGTTGTTTTTGACTGTTGAGCTGACCGTTTGAATCTTGTTTGTTGAATACGTTGGTATGGCGAAAGAATGAATGTGAAAAGTGGACGAGCTCCACTAAATTGGGAAGAGTTATGAATGAGAATGTGAACTAGACTATTGATGACCGTATGATTAAGGGTGGGAGGAATGATTCCAATACCCGTACGAAGGAAGAGTCATCGAATGGCGAAGCCCGTAGTGAGAAGTAGCTACATAAAGAGGTAGCCAGACCTAGTCGGAAGAAATGGAAGGACGTTGTATAAGGTTGTCATAGCATGTAAGACCGTGGGGTAAATCGGAAGTTCTGAACTGGAGGTCACGATCGGTGGATTCGGTGGATTGAGCAAGTGCTAGAGAGTAGCAAGCGAAGAAAGAAAGATATGATAAGTTTGACATCCATATAATTAAAGGGTGAGGCGTCGACGCGGTGGAACGTGTAGTATGAAACTTTTGGAAAGAGAGTGCGGTACAATATGTTGTGAAAGGAACTCACGAGTGAGTTGAAAGGGGAAGTCTTCCCGGAAAGAAATCTAGAGGGGGGTTCATGATGCAGCCTCGGAGATCTTAGGTGAAGATTGACGTTATGTGATTATGGCTTAATTGTTTGGTTGTTGCACGAATTGGTGCTTTTAGAAATTGGAAACGATTCGTACGACATGGGGATTTTTTTTTTTTTTTTTGGAAATAGTCTTCCCGGTTAGTGACGTGTGTGGAAGCATGTATGGGAAAGGACTATAGACAAATGTGTCGCATATAGTAAGGATATAAGGGTTGATACTAATATGTAAAAAGGATGAGACACGAGATATGGTGAGTATTTCTAACAGAAATGTAGTAGTACAATGAAGTACTAAGTCTTGATAAGAATTATTACTATGGATGAAATTTTCCTTTTTGGAATAGGATCCTTGGAAATGGAATTTGGATATTCGGCGGGAATCCGAATAAACAATGTAATGATTGTTACACGTGAATGGTAAGCAAAAGAATGACTAAGGTATAGTCATGTCTTAGAACTTATAAATGGGAAATATGTGGAAAAGAATAAGTGTCGGGAATGACGACTTTTGATTGTTGAAAGTGGTTGGGTAAAAAGGTGGCATATAGCCATGACAAACTTGGTGACAGTAATGATGAATTCAATATTAAGGGTAAGAAATAATTGTTGGTTACGTGTTATAGTAACGATATGGCGGTATGTGGCGTAGAGTAGCGTGAGACTACGGTTGGGAAAGGATTAATTCTAAGTCTCACGATGTATAAAGGTGGGAACAGCGAGTGTTGAGCTATTGGGTGCTAAGTCATGGGTCACGAGTGAGACCGGAGTCGGTTGGTTGACTCAAAGATGACCAGGTTGGCCGGTGAAATATGGTTAACGAAATAGATTGGTGGTTACCCAGTGGTGACAAAAGATTTGGAAATTTGGTAATAAGGAAATGAATCGGTTAAGGGTGGTCAATGTGTAATTGAACGGTAAATAGTAATCGGAAATTTTAATAGTTTACCCGCGGGGTACAATGCACGTGTATTATGCGATGGCCGTTGAAAGCATATGATGATGAAAAAGATAATGTTATATGAAACGCGGTAAGTAGTATGCCCAATGGGGAATAGATTAAAGATGGAAGAAAATGATAAGGTGTTACTATGGGGAGTGTGCTAATTGCATGGTGAATAAATAACCGACTGAATGAGTGAGAAAGTGGTAAAGTTATGGGATGTGAAAAGATGTATACTAGAATGGTATGTGACGTAGGAGGGTTTAGAATGGAATCCCGTTTGATCGGAGGCTTTCCGATTAATGAGAATTGGTTGAATCTTGATGGATTGGAGGTTTTCCAGTCATCTTGATGTGATAGTTGAATTATGGATTGTTATGTCCGTATGATAATGTTTATGTATTAATGAGATGAATGTAGGACCATGTGGTTAATTTGTATTGTTATAATTTTACGTGTTAAATGAGAACTTGGTTTGCTAGTGCGGGTTGCATTAGGACATGTATGGGTAGGAGATGCCTACAGTTTATAGAATATGAGGAAAGAGAACTCCTAGAGACCAATTTATTATTTGGTAACCAAGATATGGTAAAAATTTCGTGAAATTGTAGAATGGGTTTCGGTAGAGGATCTAATACCGATGTTTGAGAATAAAAAGTTATGAAATTGATCGGTGGGGTACAAGAATGGTTGAAGGAATACTAAGTGATAGCAAGAGTGACCAAATGAAGGTCAAGAAACGGTAAATGTGAGTGTGACCTTTAAGTAAAGGTGCGACTCTCGGATTAATTGGGGAGGACTTTAAGTAAAAAGGAAACGGGAACAATTATTAAGGAAATAATGATGAGTAAAACCGGAAGTGATAAATTGCGGGTAGTACCTTGCGAGTAGAGAATTTGTTAGTTGGCAGAAGTATGGTTGACTTCATGCAAAAGTCAAGATTTATCAATTTGTGATTGGTTGACTCATGATGACCGGGTGGAAGAAAAGTTAGAAGTTTTAGTAATGATAGAATGGATCGAATAAGGTCGGTTGATAAATGAGTAGATTGGTGGGAAGCACTAGAAATGATTATGTGTATACCGTGTGGTATAATGTATGAGTAGGAAAATTGAAGGTAAATTGTGAAAGAAAATGATAGCATGATGCTAAGTGTAATGATGCATACATGAATTGTATGCAAGATGGAATGGTTTTGGATGAGTCACTTTGGATTGGAGGCTTTCCGATCATTGTGACAGTTTGGGCCCTGATGGATTGGAGGCTTTCCGATCATCTCGGTGGAGTAGTTAAAGTATGATTTGATGTATCAGGAATGTGAAGTTATATCTGTTGTATGTAGAACTTTATGGTTAAGTTATTGCTATAATTATGTGGCAAATGAGAATTTGTATTGAAAACACGGGTCCTGTTTAAGTAGAGGTATGAGTAGGGGATACCTACAAGTTAATGGTTCATGAAAAAGGAATGCTTTAGGAAGCAAAGTGGTTAGTAGCCAATGAATGGTGAAAGATGTATATCGGGTGGTTAGGCCACAATTGGATACGATTGAGACTCTAGAGCCGGTAATCGGGAAATTCAAGTATGGTATAAAGATGTTTGAAGGAAATTGTAAAAGGTATAAGTAATTGGATGAAAGTTAAAAAAAAGTAATAGAGATTTGGTATTAATTTAAATGGAAGTTGTTAATCGATTGTGGAAATCGAAATCGAGGAAAAAGGGAACAATTGAGAAAGGAAATCTAAATAGGAAATCGGGAATGAAAAGCTTGGGAAGCGATGCCTTAGTTATAAAGAATATGTGGAATTTAGCAAGGTAAGTTGACCTTATTCATAAAGTCAAGGTTAGTCAACTAGTAGATTGTTGACTTTAGTCAAAATGGGGTTTGACTTTCGTTTAAATTGGTTAGTCAAGGATAAGGGCATAATGTATCATCTTCATACGTAAGATAGTGGGTAATGGATTAATGGAAATAATTGTAGTCAAAGGGTGCGACTTTGACCATTGGGTATTTCGAATGGAACCTGGAAATCGAGTATGATTGTTGTTGGACCATGAGTGTAAGATTGATGTTTAAGGAATTGATGATTAATGGAACCACTAATGGGTAAGGAAAGTTTCCAAGATATTGTTGACTTTGTGCTTAAGTCAAAGATGGGACAATGTTGACAATTTGGTCAAAGCGATGAGTTGACTAACATTTTGGTCAAATTATTATTAGTAAAGATTGGGTCATATCATCCCAATGGGAATATAGAGTTTGGTTAAATGATGGAAAATGCTAAGGTCAAATTGTGAAATTTTGACCCGCTCGGGTATTGGAAACCGAGTTGGACCCTTGACCCAAGTGGGGTATAACGGGTCAAATGGGCAATTAATTGCGTAAGTATTATTGAATCATAAGTTGGAAGTGGAATGAGGATCGGAAATCCTTGAGTTGATTCCGAGGACGGAATCCTTTTAAGGGATGGATAGTTGTAACGACCCGAAATTTGAATAATATAAAATTTGGGAAAAATATGGTAAATAAGGATAATTCATTTCAGAACCGTAGGAATTGGTTTCGTGTCGTTTGGACACCGTATGAGAAAGTTATGGACGAAACCGGGTCGAGGCGAAGACCGGAAAGTGCAGCCCTGCTGGCTGCTAGAGATCGCGACGCGAACTGGTGTTCCCGATCGGGAACATCAAACAGGGAATTGGGTTATTTGGCGATCAGAGTTCACGACCAGGTAACGATCGCGAAGGGGTCACGACACGGGAACTTCGCGACGCGAAGTATTGATCGCGTCGCTAACTCTGGACGAGCAGAATAAAATCGGGTTTGAGCTAGGGTTTACTCATTTCTCACCCAGATCGTGGTGCAGCCGTTTCTAGAGAGATAAAGGTCGAATTTGGTGTTCTTGAGCTCAAATCTTCACCATCTTGAAGGATCTAAACATCAAAGGTAAGATTTCTTGATTGTTGATGTTATCTAGTTAGTTTGTGAACTTTGTATGGGTAGAAATGGTGGTTTGGGGAACCATCCATGCCATCTTTGGGGAAGATGACTGTTTATGGGTGTAGAACACTCATTGTAAACTGGTAATCGATGTGTACAAGTTGGATTTGGGATTATTGATGGAAATCTTGAACTAGGGTTTGAGATTTCACCAAGTTGGATGAACTTGGTGGTTAAGAATGTTGTTATGGGTTTATTGGTAGCTAGTTATGGATAATAACTAGATTATATGATGATATGGATGATAGGTCAAGAAGGCCTAAAGATTGGTGACATTTCACAAGTTGGAAAGCAAGGATTCTTGTTGTCAGGCACGATTTGGAGTTAGCTTGGCTAAGGTGAGTACATGTGAACTTTCAAAGTGGGTATATAGCTAGTAAATGTTTTTATGATTAAATGATTTTTATCGAGTCTTTAAGTAATTTAGTCATTTATGTGATATATGATGAATTGCTTGTATGATGGTTAAATGAATGATTGAATAAGAAAAGATGGAGCTATAAGCTCATAACGATAAAAGATAAGTAATGATGATGATGATGATGATGTCCCTAGGGCCGTAGTAGATTGGAGGCATTCCGGTTATTACGGTACCTTAAGGTTCGTGGTAGATTGGAGGCATTCCGATTACCCAATACCTATGAGTCCCGGTAGATTGGAGGCATTCCGATTACCGTGGAAATGATGGTCTTGATAGATTGGAGGCATTCCGATTATCTTGACATTGGCCAATGATGAAAGTGATAAAGTGACCCAAAACAAACTTAGTAATATTATTTTAAGATTAAATGATATTATTTGACTATTTGTTTATCAGGTCTAAAACCCATGTATCTCACGAGGCAATTTTGTCTCACGTACTATGTTTGTGTTTTTGCTATGTACTCAGGTTCAGGATCGATGGATTAGAGGGTCGCGTTAGAAGTGGCCTAGTGTTGTTTAGCTCGGGAGCTCGTAGGTAGTTCTCGTTTATCCTATGGCTATGATATTGTTTTTGTAACACCGACTTTAATACTCTGACAAACTTTGATGATTTTTGGTAAACCGTATTTTGAGGAATATCGGAATTGTAATGTTTTTACTTAAAAATATGTTTTAAAAAGTGTTTTGAAAATTAAGGTGTTACAGTAAGCATATGACTTCGATCGGCTAGTTCAACCAGATTCTTATGTTAAACTCACATGTTCTGAATGGTTATAAGCACCAATCAAAGCGGCTCATTGTGATCGGTTACCTTCTCATTTTCCGGTTGTTTTTTAAAGGCGCATGTAAGAGAAAAACTAATCGTATATTATATCTTGATGTTTTAAAATTCATATACCCATTGTTTAGAGATTATCAATTGGCAATCAAGGATATTCTGTGAGGTTTTTCTTTTAAAGGTCTTAGGTTTAAGACTTGTTGGAAGCATTCCTTAGGAGATAAAAAAGAAGGTGATGTTTACTCCCCAAAAATAAGATAGGTTCAAGGAATACATACTACCTGATTAGATGTCACTACATAACTCGAATCACTAACATTCTAACTTGTCATTAGGAATATATATATATATATATATATATATATATATATATATATATATATATATATATATATATATATATATATATATATATATATATATATATATATATATATATATATATATATATATACCATATATAGTACAGAGTTATATTGAGAACTCTGATTTTAAAAAGAACTCTGAGAACTCTTTATTAATCAATTTGGGCCCTTAGATTTAACATCAATGGTTAAAATTAATTATGTCATTTTCGTAAATAATACAACCTATTTTTCTGATAAAAATTAAATGAAAAGGCTAAAAGTGTAATTGTGGCATATAAATAAATAAATAAATTTCTAAATTTTATGCTTACAATCCGGAATATTCCCCTGAAATTAGGAAACGTGGTTTCCATCTTAACCTTCTTTTCTCACTGGCAATTTAGGGTTCAAAAGGGGCGCCTCTTCTTCCAAGCGGTACTTACATCGCCTGAGATTTCAAGATTATCAACCGGTGCACCACTTTCCAACTTCTGATGATCATCGGCAGTCTACTTGCCGGAATCGCAAACGGTTTCGGTTTCATGATTCCTCCGGTTAACATCGCCGAGATTTCACCTACAATTTCTCGTGGTTCTTTCACTTCCTTCACCTCTGCTAACGGCGCCCATCCTTCGGCCGTTTACCTTTGAAACGGAGAATGGTATATCATGTGTATCAAATACCACTCCGGTGAGGAAATACATAATCAACCTTGGAATTCACCGGTTCTCGTTAGTTCTAGTTTGATAATTATTGTTTTTCTACTAAATTTGTTTTATGTTGTCATTGAATTGATCTTGTGTTTAGCTTTGATTCCACTCGTAGATTCTTGTGTAATGAAGAAATATGCTGTGAAGATTGCTATTGAAGTTCTCGACATGCTTGATATGATTTCTAGATTAAAACAGGTTTTGTTATTATGCATATACGATTATTGGTTTTTGTTAAATTGTAGTTAATGATGGTGAAATTTATGGAGTTTTAGGTTATGTTGTTAGATATATGTGGTGGCAAAATTACAGTAGAACTAACAAGAATTATCAAACTAGAAACGTTTGAAGTGATTTTCAAGATATGTGTTTGTCTTTCTTGTTGACTTCTTTGATTGTAAATTTCTAATGAAGTAGCATGATATGTCTTCTTTTCTTCACTCACTGAAATAATAGCAACTAATGAGTTTGCATATAAATTTGAACATTTTGTTTTTTTATCTATGTAATTGTGTTCTTGATTACGGTAACATTAGTAGGGGTGTTCGTTTGGACGGTTTGGTTTTATCCAAACCAAATAGGTGAAACCAAATAAAGTCCGGTTTTTAAAAGTTCAAACCAAACCGTCCAAACTAATTCGAAAACCAAACCGATCCGAACCAAATAACAATTTGGTTGGTTTGGTTTTATCCGTTTGGTTTTTCTAAAAAAAATTCAAAATACTACAAAAGTATATAACATAAATAATATTAAATTTGATATGTACAATTCTAAAATGCTAAACTACTTTGTACATAAAAACAAATCTAATTCATAACTTGTGACATTTATAATCATGTGTGCAAAAATCTTGACATCAACTTCATCAGAAACTCCAAAAAGATTGGTATATATATTACTATTTGGTTTGTTTGGACAATCCGGTTTTCACAACGGAAACCAAATCCAATCCGAAAACCAAAATATTAATTTGGTTCAAGTCCAAAGCGATCCAAAAAACAAAATAACCAATCCAAATAGTCCGATCCAAAATGTCCAATTGGACAATCCGGTTATATCCGAATAGTGAACACCCCTAAACATTAGTGTTCTTAATATTTTTGCATATGTGTTATTGATTAGAGTAACATTAGTGTTTTTGATTAATTTGTATGTATGTTTTTTTTATATTTTGCAGTTGGTGGTATCAGGAGCATTTGATGAACACGAAGGTGTGATGATCAAGCCATAAAAATGATGTTTTTTGAAATTACTTATGAGTTTATGTTTGTTTAATATCCATGTGTTGCGTTTGTTGGATATAGTTTATGTTTGTTTAATATTTATGTTTTATCTTACATTTATGTTCAAAATATATAGAAAATAGTAAAATAACATATATGTATAACTGTAAAATTAACATAAATGTAACAATGAATTTCTGAAATTAATACCAAAAAACAAATATTTGCATATCTTTAAAATAACATATATGTATAAACGTAAAATAAAATAAATGTCGAACCGTTAAATAACATATATGCAACAATAGATATCCAGAATTAATGCCTAAATTTTAGGAAATTTTAAAAAAGGAAAAAAAATATATAAAATGTAAAATGTCATATATACCCCTGAATAATTAATATGAATTAAATAAATCAAAACTAATTTACTAAATTCTGATTGAATAATAATAGTTCTCAGAGTTCTTTTTGCAATATAACTCGACCCTATATATATATATATATATATATATATATATATATATATATATATATATATATATATATATATATATATATATATATATATATATATATATATGCATTTGTCTATTTTGCAATTGTGTTAAGTAGATTGGCAACGTCAAAATATTTTATGACATGTGGACGTTGCTTTCGACGATTGCTTGTAGAATTATTCCGGCAAACGCGTGCTTTTATGTTTTTCTTGAAGAATCTTATTTAACGTCTAGTTTTGTGAGAGGACTTGGTAAGACCGTTGACTTTTATTAATTCTATTTTGACCATTTCAGATTATCATTTTGACCCTTTCTCCTTGTAACCTTTCGTCTTTCGATATTCTTCTCAAATGCTGCAACTCCTTTAAAGCGTTATTACAATAGGTAAATAGTAAATCAATTTACTAAGATTGGTAAAAAAGATTTACCATTATCATGTTATACTACCAAATAGTTAAGTATGACTTAGTCTTATGTTAAATTGACTACTTTGTCATGATACATGTAGTTTCTCAAAAGTCAACGCCACAACAACTATTTTGTGAAAAGGAAAAAGAAGAGGAAAATCGATATGACAAAAGTAATAAAATATTCTGGTATTTTATATTTTTTGAACATCACCTAATCTACATTATATTTCCGTATGTTTTAATTGAATTACAAATAGGTGTAAACGGAACAAATTAGTTAGATAATTTGGCTTTGTAAATTGCAACCCTGGTTTAGCCTGGTAATTTCTTTGTATTTTATCTTATCTTCTTGCTAAGACTTTCTTTTTCAGATTGAGATTATCTCAAGTTAAGATGAGCACTCACATACAAAATAGTTGGACCCACAAAGTGACTCAATTTTGCGTAAAATAAGGGGACTATTGTTTATTATAGTTATATTCATCTCAACTTGAAAAGATCTCGATACTTCTTCTTATATATGAATTGTTTGTTCGAAAAAAACTAAAAGGCATGAACCGAACCCATCCCGGCACTATTTAGGCTTTTATCATTGTTAATTTTAGCATTATTTTCTATAAAACACTACAAATCCAAATTTTTAAAAAAATAAGGTTTCGAAATACATACGTCTACCCAGGGGCGGTACTACAGTGGGGGCAAGGTGGGCACTTGCCCACCCTAAGTTTTCTAACTTTAGCCAATTTTTTATAATTTATAAAAACATGCATTTTATTACTTCCTCCGATTCAAAATAAGTGATACACTTTCCTTTTTGGGGTGATTCAAAATAAGTGATACACTTTGAAAAGTTTCCTTATTTGGCAAAAAAAATGGGACCCACACCCACTAACTATCTACTTTAACAAAATGAAATGACTCTTTTACCCTTACTTTTTACTTTTAAACATCATTAACCTTACTTTATTCAAAAGGTGTGGGACCCGTTACCCACTAACCATCCAATTAATCTAATTTAACCATCATTATAATCTTTTGCCTCA
This sequence comes from Calendula officinalis, assembly GCA_963853835.1. Classification (NCBI taxonomy): domain Eukaryota; kingdom Viridiplantae; phylum Streptophyta; class Magnoliopsida; order Asterales; family Asteraceae; genus Calendula; species Calendula officinalis. Next base: position 75,339,360 of record OY970823.1, on the reverse strand, counting down.
AAAACCGTAAAACCCCAAGTGTATCACTTATTTTGAATCGGAGGAAGTATATTAATATGATAATCGGTGACAGTGTCATTTGTTTTCATACTACCAAGCATTGTATTTTATGTTTTAGTTTTCACTTTCCTATTCCTTTAGTTCTCTTTTATTTTTCATATCATTTATTTTTCTCTTTTCTTGTTCTTTTCTCTTTCTTTTTATCCAATATATATGCATTCTTTATTTTTAATGAAAATTATAAATATTTATATTTTAATCCTAACAACTTTTATTAATATCATTCATCATATAATCTAATTATATAAATTAATTGAGAAAATTTTAGCTATTAATCAAGAAATAACAAACTTTTTAAATAAGTTAACCTTTTAAAGGTAACACATAACATATGTTTTTCAGTTTCAAATTGCTAAATTTTATAATTTTATATTTAGTTATACTAAGTTTATTAGTTTTAACTATACTAAGTTTATTAGTTTTAAAATTTTTTATTATTACTATATGTTCATCAAAGGAATAAAAGACAACTCGAAGACCCACTCAATCTACACTCTTAAAGTTTGCCCCCGCGAGAAATTTTTTCTGGTACCGTCCCTGCGTCTACCCATAAACACACTAAATTAAGGGAATCAAGAAGCGGCGTTATTTAATAATCCGAACACTTTTACACAGTCGTTTTCTTATGATTATCAGCGTTATTTAATAAATGATTGAGTGTATATATTATTAATTAATTAAGCAAGTAAGGATACTTTTATTAAATTACAAAGTATGGGGGTATAAAAATAAGCAGCAGCTAAGCTAACCTCCATTGACAAATGAGGCCACCTTCCGGTTCCAAGAAAGGCTTTTGTTGATTGTAAGATACGCCTAAACAGCTTGTACATATATAGATATATGTAATTTATACGTAAGTATATATATGTATACAGTTGTTTAATTTAGGTTGGTTTGTTGATTATTGGTATGAGTTGGTAAAGGAGCTTACTTTAGTTGTTATAATTATTTTTTTGTTCTTTCTGTAAAGTTCCACACCCTTCAAACTTCCTTAATCTCAACCTCCTTCCTAATAATTAATGTATGATACATTACACGTGGAACATTTAATTAATTGTAAGAATGTCTGAAATAATCTCTTAAAGTTGACTGATTTAATCTTTTCTCTAGATAATATTTACCAAATGGTCAAGTAAATGTTCGACAACTACAAAAATGGTTAGGTCATGTACTTTTCGAACAAAACTCAACGAAATCAATATAAATGGAAATCTCTTTGTGAAAAAAAAACATTATGCCTGGAACAGGATGCATGTAAGTACTAAATATTCAAAGTTATATGAATCCACCATTGAATTGAATATAGGAGTTTCTATATTCTGAAGTCCCTATGCAAATAAACAAAAATAAATGCAAATAATTGTTATTTTCGTGAATATAGTGGACTGAAAATGGCTTTTTGAGATAACAGATAAATATATGTGGGGTCCGTATGATGGCATTTGTCCCCCAAGCATGCTCCAAAAGAAAAGGTATTTGATTGATATTTTTGAAATATCTCACTAAAACAATTTAATCAATTATGGTTAATTGTTTGAACAAACTAATTGTTTCATTTGTATATTTTAATTGATTAATTAAATCAATAACCAATATTTATTAATTTTAATTTAAGTATTTATATTTTTAGGACAAATACTATTACTAACATGCAAATCATATGCATTTCATACAAACACTTGAATCCACATATTTTAGTAGAATCAGTATCAACATATCGCTAAATAATAAATTTGGTTATATATTCAATATTATTGTTTTAATAACATCATATTAACATTTTATTAGTAAAAGTCCGGAAACTCATATCTTAGTAGATAATATTGTCAATTATACGTGCAATTTTATATCTGTCTTTTTTGGGTATTATTAAATATTAATATTCTATTATGGAGTGTTGGTTGTGTTTCAAATATATATACATGTAAAAACGAAATTAAAATTGTAAGATAACTTAATCAGTTCACCTACAAACATTAAAAAAAACATATTAAAAACACACATGCCACAACATAACATGATACTCATCAATATCTTATGTTGTTTTAGGTGGTTAACCAACTGTATCACAGAATCTTGGCCTTTTTAAACAATAACATAAAATAGATAAAAATAATACATAAATATAAAATGATTGAATTGTTTACTTAACAAATTAGTTGGCTTACTCTGGTTGTTTTGGTGTATTTATTATTTGCTAAATAAGTATTTAGAGTTTGTTTTGGTTATTTTTAACCGATTATTGTATTGTTTACTTAAAATTATAGCACCATCAATAACAACAATATTCAATTTTTTCAAATGAAATCTTGATAAAAGTGTGAATAGAAGTATATAAGTGTATATAAGATAAGTATATATGTTTATGAATCTATGCTACTTCAATTTTACTAGAATATACATTTCTTAATTGTCATAGATCATCAGTAATGATTGCAACATATTCAAAACAATATGTAAATAGATGAATATTAATCTATGTTTTGTAAAAATATTTGATTGAAAACATTAAAATACGATTATGTTTTTATCTTTTTTTATCCATATATTATGTGGAATACAAGTGATCGCAACACATGAACCACCAAAGCGACAGTGGTAGTGGGGGTCTTGTTCTTTCTCCTAAAGTTACAACCAATATTTTTATTGTCTTTATGGGATAAAAGCTCAACCCCGATCCATGCCTTCACTAACAAGTAAACATTTTCTTATTTTCTTTTTCTTTTCAATTTTATTTTGGTTAGAAGAGCAACAGAAAATGTTATAGTATATTTAAAGTTACAAACAAGCCAATAAAATTTAAATTATTAATTTGAGTACATATCGCATCCAATCATACGGTTTATTAGCAACAATTTAACAAATGCTCATGGATGCAATATATATGATTAATATGTAAATATGTAATTCTAAATAGAGTCGTACAATACGTTACCAAAATCAAAATATAAATAACATTCATCATACGTGCTAGTGAGAGATATAAGTTCATTGTAAAATATGTTTTTTTTTTTTTGGTAAACGAACTTAGCATCTTTCACTAGCAGTCTACCACAACATATAATATTCATATTTCGTTTTTGGTAAATCATGTCTCATTTTGTAAATTATAAATTACAAGTAAATCATTAAGCTGCAGTTTTTGCACATCATTGGTTCTGCGTTGATCTATTTCAACAGACGATCCAGCATTCAACATTGTAATATTTAGAATAAGCCCAAATAGTTTGGGCTAATGTAGCTCTTGAAAGACTACTAAATTTATATGCATTTTATGCAAATAAACCAGTAATGGGTGTGTTTGGCTAAGCATATATACTCTGTGTTTGATAACTGATCGAATATGCTGATAATAAGCTTTTTTTATAAATAACAAAATTACTCAATGAAAGAGCATAATAATCTTTTTTAGAAAATGATATTCCTGTTTAAAACAAGCTCATCCAAAGGTGGCCAATATCATTTATGAACCTTCCTCTGGACATATGATAAATATTTACTTAATGAAATGATCAAACCAGTGGTAAATGTTTGCATTTAGGAGATCATTTTAGATATCCTTGCCGCTAAACCATTGATCAAATAACTAAAAACAATCATATAGTTGAAGCAACTAACTAAAGTAAAACAATAAAAAGCACAAAATGTTCTTTATTCCAACTTAAAGAAAACATCAAGAAGCACATGACATGAGTGCATAACATACAAGTTTGCAACCAAAAGAAAAAAAAACAATAGCAAAAACATTAAGATTACTTAGTAGATGTTTAGTTTGGTAAGAGTGATTAATCATCGATCTCCACTTGCACAACCTTTGCAACCACAATGAACACACTCTATTACACTTTCATCTCTAAGGTTTTTGGGCACTCGACAAACACACGTGGTTTGAAAGTTGTGATCACGTGGTTGAATGCATCTCAAACAACAAAGCTTTTCGTATCCGGGCTGAAATTCAAAATATTTACAAATATTTTATTATTTAAGACATTATCTAACTTTGTGACTACAGTTTGGGCGACTTTCAACCCGTTTGACCATTTGAAAATGTAAATAAATAATAAAATAATAAATTAATTACCTTTTTCCATTTGGCGATGAGATTACGGTCAGCATACCCTTGATCTAAGCAAAATTCAAACAATTCCTGTGATATTTCTTTTCTACGGTGGTAAAGATCAAAGACATACCGACTCTGTTGGTGTGCAATTGTGAAAATAGGCCACAAAGCCTCACATTTTCTTTTGCCATCATGTGGATCATTCTCAGCTGTCCTTTTTAAAAGAATATACAATTACTAGATCTATATTATATAAAAAAAAATTATTTAAGAGAAATAAAAGGCCAAACAAGTACCTTCTCTCATCTTTGCCTGTAATTCACGAAGAGTAGGCTCAATGAGTTCCCAGCCCTCTGGGTATTTCACACGGTTTGTCTTCACCTTAGGCATGTTTCTGACTCCAATAATTCAATCCAATGACATAAACCATATTTAGTATAATTAAATAAATCACTTAAACAATGTAGCAAGAGAATTAATCAACTGTAAGTCACCAACAAAAGGGTAAAAAATATCAACTTTAGGGTTTCCAGGATCAAACTTCAAATCAACTCCAATCGATATTAAATATCAATTCTTAACATAGAGAAATCACGTTGGACTTTGTTGAGCAGCTCCACCGCCGTGCAAGGAAACCGAAAGTATCAAATGCAAAAGGCGTGTTGGTTTTCAATGCATGATTTCTTGTGTTTTGTCACTTCAAATTACACCTAACAAGTATAATAAGTACCAAAAAAATAGTGAAGACCTAACATATACCTTAGGAATATGAAATTAATTGCCTCTTATGCAGGTTATCGACAAAAGGGTTTACAGGTACAAACTTAGGGTTTTCAGCACCCAACTTCATATAAAGCCTCTTATTGGTAAAATAAAAAATCTAAAATTATAATAGAGAGGATCTAATTTTTACGTTAGGTATGACAAATTTTCCAATAAATATTACAGAAATTTGCGGTTTAATGTTTTTTTCAAAGACGCAGAGAAATTAAAAATTACTTGTTATTCAAAGATGTGGAGAGAACGGCCGGAAACAGATGACAGCACCGTCACTGGAGAAGGTATCGTCGGAGCTGTAGTCGTCGACGTTCTGTAGAGTAGAGACACTGGACGATGATTGTGTTATTGGGGAACGATGAAATAACAACGGCGGATTCTATTGATTTCAAAATACCCAATTTTTCAAAGAACTCGATCGTTAAAAGGTTAAATGGGTTGACCCGTAGATCTATTCGTTTGGACGATTTAGTTTTAGCCGATTCAAATAGGTGAAACCAAATAAAATTCAGTTTTCAAAAGTTCAAACCGAACCGTCCAAATTAATTCGAAAACCAAACCGATCCGAACCAAATAACAATTTGGTTGGTTTGGTTTATCCATTTGGATTTTCCTTAAAATTTTCAAAATATTCCAAAAGTATATAACATAAATAATATTAAGTTTATATGTAAAATTCCAAAATGATAAACTACTTTATACATAAAAACAAGTCTAATTAATAACTTGTGACATTTACAATCATATATATATGCAAAAAAATTGACATCAACTTTATCACAAACTCCAAATAGATTGGTACATCACCAGCTAATACAATATATAATGAAAACAAGTGTTAGTATATAAATTAATTTACTATAAGTTATGTAAAGAAAAGGAAACCATAATTGCTTACAATAGAAACTAACAAGTGTTAGTATATAAATCAATTTACTATATATTACCTATTTGGTTTTTTTGGACAATCCGGTTTTCACAACGGAAACCAAATCCAATCTGAAATCCAAACTATTGTTTGGTTTAAGTCCAAACCGATCCAAAAAACCAAATAACCAATCCAAATTGTCCGATCCAAAATGTCCAATTGGACAATCCGGTTATATCCGAATACTGAACACGTAGATCCGTATAAATGTATGATGGCCCGTTTTCTGAAATTTAATAAAAATATTGGTTATGAATTTTTTTACTAAAAAACCAATGCAAACTAACGGATAATTAGTTCATATCATTTGCTTAATTAAATTGAATTCGTATAAATTTATTAGTTTTTGGTAAAATGGTGTTAGTATTATATTACATAATTTAACACTAACATAGCTCATTTCTCGTATATTTTTTCCTACCTTTTAGTTATATTCATAATCCTATTTATCTTTAAACTTGATATATGTCATCCACTAATTCTCTTTCCTTATATTATTCATTAATTTTACACTTATCATAATCATATTGGTAAAGATTATAAGTATGACTAAAAAGTCTAAATATCATTTCTCTTTTGTTATTAACGTTAAGTAGATAACAAAAGCCAAATAAATATATATTGAAATTTCATTACTCTAATCAATAACTTATACAACTTGCCGTGATTACAAAACTCGGATCAAATAACTTCCACAATTCCTCAAATTCACATTCCAGCAACTTCACATTGCCACCAAGATCCGCCACAAAGATCTGCCACCACTACACCCGCAACTGCCGATATCCATCTTTTCCCGACCATTTGACTTTGACTTTTTCTATACACCGTACATTCTCCATCAAAGTTGCTAAAATAACTCAAACTCCAAATGCCCTTCAGAAGACTCGTTATAATCCAAATACTTTTTCGCCTTTTCCAAAGAAGCCGCCTTAGAAAGCGTGACATCGTACGGCTCGGGCAGTTCGGGCGGCGATGCACAACGTATCAAAGCCCAATTCAACCCATCAAAAAACGGGTGTTGTTTGATTTCAGCCGCCCCTCGTTGCGACCCCAATCGGTTCTCGGGTTCTTTCACCAACAACAACTTAATCAAATCCCGAGCTTGAAAACTAACCAAGGGCGTTTCGGGAAACCTTAAACTCTCCAAAACAACATTAGCCAATGTCTCATCGTTTCCCGGCCCTTTAAACGGTGTTTTCCCGTATAAAAGCTCGTACAAAAAAACACCAAAAGTCCACCAATCAACCGCACTCCCGTGGCCTTCGCCTTTTATAATCTCGGGCGCTAAATATTCGTGGGTCCCAACAAACGAGTTGGATCGGGCTTCAGTCGGTTCAGCTACAAGCTGGGGTAACGAACGGGCCGGGTCGGGTTTCAGCTTGCGGGTTTTTGGCCCGCGCAAGAGTCTGGGTTGGAAACACGAGACTTGGCAAGCGGGTTTCATGCAGAACGGGTCAATGCAGCTTGACCCGGCACACGGGCCCGACATTCTAGGTGGGTCAAGCGGGCCCGTGGACTGTGATTGCATGAGAATCGGGTTGACCGAACAACGAAGTGAAAGGTCGAAATCTGTGACCATTATGTGACCGTCTTCTCTCACGAGAATGTTTTCGGGTTTTAAGTCTCGGTATACGATCCCGAGCATGTGTAAGTATTCTAGGGCTAGAAGGACTTCTGCAACATAGAATCTGCATAAATAAATTGAAATAATCAGTTATTTGTTAGTTGAATATATTTCGAAGCGGGTCGGGTTAACCCAAAACACTTTTCCTCCAACTTTTTTATAGAGTAAATTACAGAAATTGCATGTGGTTTCACGAATTCTCCAATTTTGTCCCTAAGCTTTTTTTTCTTCGTGATTTTTGTCCCTAAACTTTTTTTTCTTCGTGATTTTTGTCCATATGGTCTTCAAATATCATCTTTTTTGTCCATTTTGACCTAAAACGACTAAAATACCCTTATTTTAACTTATTAGTTGGAAAGTTCTGAATTTCTTTGTAAGGGTATTTTAGGTCAAAATGGACAAAAAAGATGAAATCTGAAGACCATAGGGACAAAAATACGAAAAAAAAAGTTTATGGACAAAATCGGAGAATTCGTACAACTACAGGGACAACAATTTCTGTAATTTACCCTTTTTTATAAATATATATGTTATAACAGTTACATAATTAAGAGTTTGTATGTAATAAAAATACATTCTTTGCAACTTTTAACCCGTTTGACCCGTTTCCTTTTAAGCTATAAATTATTTCTTCTACCCGTTAGTGACAAAAACGCAGCCCAAATCAACATAATTGCCCTAATAAGTTTGACTAAAAGTTTGACTTACCGTGCTGCTTGTTCATGAAAAAATCTAGCAGGTTGTTTCTGCCTGAGAACATGCAAATCGCCACCTGGACAATACTCCATAACCAAACACGACAAATTCTCAGAAACAAAATGAGCATAAAGTGTCGGTAAAAACGGGTGATCCAAAATACTCAAAATCTCTCTTTCCATATGAGCTCTCGGCATCTTTTGTCTTCTTTCCAAAAACTCATTATCCATAACTTTTATTGCAAACGGGTAATTTGTACCGATTAATTCCGCGAGATAAACCGTACCAATATCACCGCACCCTAATTTTTTCAAAAGATTAAAATGTCTTAATCCAAGAAACCCGTATTTATTCATAATTTGGTTAATTGCTTGCCATCTTATATCTTTTGACATATGTGGTCGGTTAATAATAATACAATTATTTGAATTCCGTTCGTCGCTAATACTTGTACTACTACTGTATTCACAAATACTGCTGCTGTTTGAACTTTGAGTCAAATCGTTTTGACCATATCCGGTCAAGGTGTTGACTTTTCTCTGCGGGCCGTTTTGTTTTCTGGTGGAAAGCGGAGAGACGGTTTTTTCGACTTTTTTCGGGTCGGTTTTTTCGTCTTTTATAGCACAGTTGCATTTTTGGCAAATTGGATGGCTTGTATCCAGACCCGATTTAGGGTTTATTGTGTTGGAAACTGAAGTCAACTCATGTTTTGACTTTTTCTTCGCGAGATTCTTGGTCCGGATTACTGTTTTGACCGTTTTGACCGGACGAGGTAAAGTTCGTGTTGACTTTCCTTTATAACGCGGTTTTGGGGTTGACTTATTTGGTGGTAAATTATTTTTTTCACGATTATTTACTATTTTAACCTCGGAATTAACCGATTCCATTGAACTTTCGGGCTGAATATGGGGAGTTGGTGATGGAATTGAAATAATCTTCTTTTCTTGAACCGTTTCATTTGAAGTTTGACTTCCGGATTCTGGTGCTTGTAAAAACTCCTTAAGTTTGACCGTGGGGCCCGCAGTTTTTGTTGACTTTTCAAGATTCAACCTTGGGGTTGACTGTGCACTGTTGTTATAGGGTAAAGATAATCTTTTTATTGCAGCCATTTCTGAAGCTTGAGAAATGCATAAACCTCTTAAAGCTTGTTTCAGAGAAACGGGCTCGTTATACCCGATTCCTGATGAAGATGATAAACTCATTCTCATGGGCTTTTTTGACGGGTTTTTTCTGGGTGTGGCTGCACCCGTTTCATCTGAATAACTTGACCCGTTGAATGAATGTCTGAAATTAATTGCCTCAAATAGCTTATTAATATCATCTTCCAAATATCTACTGCATCCTTGAGGCTTTTTCTCTTTGTGTTTAGATAAATCGGTCAAATTAGGTTCGCCTTTTAGCTCAACAATCTCGTGTAACGATCCCATATTATCACGTTTTCTTCACTTTGATTATTAATATTAATATTTATTATTATTTTTAATTCTTCACTGAATATCGTCTGGCCTTTTGATCATATCATTGAACTTTTTAGGCAAATTGAAAGTGAAATGAATCCTGAAATTTGACCGACTCAAAGAAAAGTCAGAACATATCCTAAAATAAAGAATACTCGAACAATTCACAATTAAAAGAAATCAAATTACTAAACATATTTCTGGTATAAATTAGAAATTACTGATATTGGATCATTCAAAATTTGTGTGAATCTCAAAGACCCAAATAGTTCTTGGGAGAAAATCAAGTTATATGGGACCACATATTATCCTAATCAATGTGAGCCACTTGCAGATCGATAATTCATCAATATAATCGATGAAAGCAAACATGCAATAATTTACTAGAGTCTAGATATGAATTAACTAGTTTCTGAATTATAAAAATCATCCTAATCACTGTGGTCCATTGCAGATTTGCAGATCAATCATTCATCATAAATTCATTATACTCACTTCAAAAAAATATGCATAATTAACTATAATAAAACTAGTTTCAGAATTATAGATTTCATCCTAATCACTGTGACCAACTTGCAGATCAACAATTCATCAATTAATTCAATCAAATAAAAAATGCAATAGATTACTAAACTTGCAGCAAAATGTGTAATTTAACAGTACTTGGGTTAAAAAAAATCGCAGTAAAAACATAATTAAAATAAAAAATTAAAGCCGAAAATACCATGAAGAGATCTACTGATTATGAAATCTTCTGCTTCACAAATTCATCAAACACTTACGCACTGATCAAACAACAAACATAGACTAATAAATTTAGAGCTAATTATTTCCAAACATTGAACTAAAAATCGCAACATTGAATCAGTAACGAACTGCATAATAAAGCAAATCATTCGACAAAATGTACAGAATAGATTCGCAATAACAAATTAAAGCTTGCAGAAGATTTAATTAGTTCAACGGATAATACCAAAAAAAGCAAAAAATAACATCGGGAATGCAAACCGCAGATTTTCGATTAGCAACAAATTTCAACATCTGGTGCAAGTAATTTGCTAATATTTGAAATACAAAAGGTGGATCGAGAGTTGAATCGAACTTACATGAAGATGTGAATGTAGTAGATGAAGAGATCTAGGGTTTAGTATATTTTATTGAGTAGAAATTGGAACCCTAGGAAGAATAGAATCTTGTGATGAAATGAAAGGGGTTTGTGAGAGTGAGGTATGTAGGCGTATAACGACAGTATCTGATTTAGAGGATTGGACCCTCAACGTCTCTGTATCTGGATCCCTATCAATATCAAACACCCCTATGGGTCCCACTTTTCTTAAATTATTATTTAATTCTTATTTTAATTGTCATTCAAATTTAAAAATAATAATGTTTTTTTGGGTATGTTTCTCAAAATTAAATTTAATTTGAATATACCAACAAAAATAATAATAAAAATAAGTATTTTATTTTAATTACCACATAAAAGGTCTCATCACTTTTAACAGTGACAATACAAAATTTCAATTTTGCTTTACAGCGGTCTTATGTTATAAAATAAGTATAAGTATAAATGTATAATCAAACCCTTAGTTTAGAAACAAATCACATATTTATCGTATTCATATAAAACAAATAAGCATGAGACTACAAAAAAATTAAGTACCATATTGAACACATTTCTACTTTTTAATTAATTGGTATTAAATGTTTAACCATAACCAACAATATCAATATTCAACTTTTTACATTTCAAGATGTGTTTGAAACAACTAGCTAATTATCTAATTGAGAAATGATTAGTAATTTGAAAACCAACGTAATAATAAGATTAAGACAAGCAAATCTAATATAGTGCATATGAGATAAATTTAGTCATAATGGGATGAAACTTTCTACATCGTAAAAACTATTATACACGTCATAATCACATTTTTATATTGTTTGAATAATTTGTTTAAATATTATATGATGTGATAAATGGACTAATGTTTATGGTGTAAAATTCAAACTTTCAATCATAATACAAGTCAAACTAAATATCTACTTGGATTATTACACAAAATTTACTCATTTGACCTAATTTCTTTTACATATTTCAACCAATAAAAGATAGTTGCATTTATGAGATTCAATGATGAGGCTTGCAATATAAACAGAAGTAACTCTACGAACGAAATTTAAACACATAAATTGATGTTATTGGTACGGTTTAATGTATGCAACTTTTTGACGCAAATAATACTATTTTGACCTTTTGTCCACGTGTCCCCTTGTGTCGGCACCATCAGCTTCAGTTGAAAGGACAAAATAGTAATGTGTCCACATTTAAACCATCTTTATCTGCCAATGCATATCATACCATGTATTGACATATCGTTCTCAGAGGTCACATCCGAACCCTGTTAAGCGAAGAGTTTATCATCGATATAATTATATAAAGATTAGGTCTTCCTTCCCATGATGACGAGCTTCTTAACTCGTCAGTAACGTTACATTACCTTCTTCTTTATCGACAATTTACTAACAAGGTCGTGCAAACAATAACTTATCACTAACTCGTCCACAATTTTAAAAATATTAACCCCCCAGCACACGACCTAAACTTCCCCACATAGACGAGGTTGGTACGAGGTCGTGCCAACCGTGACGAGCTCACGCCGAGTTTGCTGCCTCAAGACGAGGCCCACGACGTGCCTATTGGCACATGTCTTATAAGACAACCCGTAATCGGTCGCTGTCACATCAGGGTCACATTAGTTATTTCTTTTCTAACAAACAAATAATAAAACCTGATCAACCCCATATAGCAGTGATCAAATTTTAAAATTAAATTTTATTAATACGTGTATAATTTATTATGCATTAAGTACAATCGATCATTGCATGTTGTAGGCAACCTACATCGGTCGTATTATTGATATTTGATATACACTTTTTGTTTGACTGTTTAAGTATGCAATTTAAGACATGCTAAAGTGACCATTTTATTTGTTATGTCTAAACAAATGCATGATTACCTATCATCTCAAAAGTCAAAAGTACAGTTAATAATTATAATCACACGTAAACTAATATTTATATCTATAAAAATAATTGGTATTAGGTATAAATCATTATAACATTATATGACATATTATCCAACGATTGTACGTTATTCAAAAGTTATTATAGCACGTGCTTACGAATGTTCGGAAAGCGATGCTTTACATGTAAGTTATGGGGTTGATGAGTGTTTCGGTGTTATAGTAGGCCCAAAAGCTTAAGGGAGGGGACCAACTTATGACTTGTTAAAGAGGTCCATCCATAGCTTATTAGTAGTACTCCTAATACTTCCCCCGTATCAAAATAAGTGACACGCTTTCCATTTTCGGGTGTATCAAAATAAGTGACACACTTTGAAAACTTTCCTTATTTGGTAAAAATGGTGGGACTCATACCCACTAACTATCCACTTTAATAAATTGAAATTACCCTTATACCCTTACTTTTACTTTTAAAACTCATTAATATCACTTTATTCAAGAAAAGTGGGACTCATTCTCCACTAAATATGTACTTTAATCTATTTTAACATCTACTTTAATCTTTTACCTCAAAAAATGTGTAAGCCAATTTGTGTCACTTATTTTGATACGGAGGAAGTATAAATTTTAAAAACATAATAATACAATATTTAATGATTTTTAAACTCTCGTGTGTATATTTTATGATACTAAGCCTTATGTCAAATATAATCTTTGAATTTATCTAGATTTTAAAATAAGCGATAAAACCTATGTTATTTATCTTATTTCTTATTTGTTATTGATGTAACAATGAAATTTACTAAAAGATAATAATTTATAAATTGTTAAAGGGGTTTCGATGACAGAAAGAAGAAATGCAACTACACGCCAACTTACGTGTGTGTATAAATTTTTATATTACCCTTTTGTTGTTCTCAAAAGACCAAATGAAAATAATGTTTATAGATTTAATTGATTAAAGATAATTAAATAGAAAAGAATGAAGAGGACCCATCCACATTACTCACTAGCTAATTACTCAAAAACATAGACTACCTTTTGCGTTTGCATATCATTTTCAACCTTTATGTGTGTTATGCACACTCATGGTCCCCTCTTTTCACATTAATCATTGTTGCAATTGCCATAAATTTTTAAATTAAAAGTTATTTTAGTTGATTAATAGATAATTGTGGTTAGTTTTATTCAACTCGAATAGAAGGACCACGAAGTTCATAAGACGTAACAAACCTTAAATGCTAACCACATTAGGGATCAATTAAATATAAGCAAGTGTAACATGAAAAATAGTTTTTGTCATTCTACAAATTTAGGGATCAATTAAAAACTTTTTTTTTATAATAGTTTTGGTCATCTACAATAACCACTTCATGTAATAGTTGGTAATTTTACTAAATCATATAAGCTTGCTACATCATAAATCATAAATCAACTCAACTCAACTCAACTCAAACATCAGCCACCTTTTTAGTAGGTTTGTTACATTAACTGATACAAACTAACCGTTCATTACATACAATAGAAGAAACGATAGCTACATACACACAACATATATCGTGTTAATTCAGATACATTTATAAACACCTAACCCTAATACTAATACTGATATTAACTACTCATCCTAACCTAAAAACAACACAGCAGCAACAACAACAACGATACACAATCCCTTCAAATGAGGAGTATGTGGTAGATGAGATGTAAATAGTCACATCTCTACTCTACCAGTAGGCAGAGAGACCTTAGGTAAAAATTAGGACAAACTAACTGTCAAGTGGTGGATCTAACTAATTATCTGACAGCGTATAATACCGGCAGCACCACCATAACACAACAATTTCTCACTACCTGTATTCATGTTCCATCTAACACGATGCATTGCAACGATTTTTGGAGGGAAACCTCGTCTTTCCTCCTCACATTTTTTGTCTTTTTCTTCTTCTTCTTTTTGGCTCTTACTGTCTCCTATGCACACTATTGCTTGGCTTGTTTGGGTGTTCTGAGAGGTATCATTTAAGGGTAGTTTTTGTGACTTTTGGGATTTTGAGTTTTGGTCCTTCGCTCTCTTTTCTTGATTTGCAGTTGATATAAACCCTCGTTTGGATATAGGCGTATTACTCCATTCGTTTGATGATTTCTTCATCAAAAAGGGGACGTTTGGTAAACAGGATAAGATAGTAAGACTTGATTCTTCCCCGATTAAGGAACCACAGAGATAATGGGGTGCACGGTTTCTGTGAGGATCTTTCTCCACTGCTTTCGTTGTAATCTGATCAAATTCACAAAATTAATCTACAATTTAGTATTTTTAAAAAAAGATTTAAAAAAAACAGCTTTGTGTCCAAAAACTGGATGGCTAGATGATGTTTTTCACAAATAAAAATATTGTTTATAAAAGATCAATTTTATATGTAAAAAATGTTAAATTTATAGTAAAAATTGATTTGAGAACTTTGTGGCAATGACTAAACAAAGACAAATGTAAAAGTACAATGTTATTTTAAATTAAAAGAAAACCATAACATATTTAATCAAATGATGTTATGAAACACACACCTGAAAATGAATAACTTTACCATCAGAACAGCAATATGCAACCATGCCTGGGATTCATGTTAAAAAGGGTTAGATATATATATAATTCAGTATTTTTTTTAATTTTAATTTTGTAATGATTAATGTATAAATGATTAAAAAAAGAGAAAATTAATTACCTGTTAATGAGACTTGAATACTCCAAATTGGAGATGAAGAACAATAATAACTGTTTAATCCATATTGTTGTGTCTTAACATTGGGCATACCAGTAACAGGAACATCATTTGCAGCCTTTGATAAACTCATTATTCTTATTTCTCCATCATCAGAGCATAAAACAACACATCTGCAACCATTATTTTATATATTAAATTAAAACATGTAATAGATATGGTAAGATGGATAAAAATACAAAATTAAAACCGAATCTTACTTTGGATCTGGCACCCAATCCAAACTATATATGATTTTCTGAGATGGTAAATCCCATAGAGGCCGAAATGGATCGCTACAGTGAAAAATATAAACTTGTTATAGTTAAAAAGAAATTAATTACATTTATCCAACTATACAGTAAAAACATTTTATTATTGTATGTATTGTCCTACAAAACTTACCTTTTTATTTAATTTGGTTACATTTATTAGATGATGTATTATGGTTAGGCTCATTAGTATGGCCCAACCCAATTGTATAAATGGGTTAGGGCTCATTAGGGTTTGTTAGGATTAAGCTTTATTATCTATAAATAGGAGATCTTATAATGCAATTAATCAATCAATCAAATACAATTATTATTTCGTTTATTTGACAACATTAAATAGTAAAAATGTTTTTTTAAAAGTTGATTACCTCAAAAAGGAGAGTTTTGAAGTACCATATATACAAATACAATAATTGCAATTAGTAAATTAGATTATTATTACTAAAATTAGATTATTATTCTTTTAAAAAAATAAAAAAAAATAGTAGTTTAGAAATTTAGGTGCTTACCGTATGTCCCAAAACTTTAAACCTTTATGTCCAGCAGTAACAACTATATTTGCACTCTCAGGATCACTGCATATATTAACTAGAGTTTTTAATTATATTGTATTTAATATTAATATTGGATAACTTTACATACTTAATTTAAAGTAAAATAATTAAAAAATTTAGAGCGCTGACCTGGCTGGGGCCCACTTAACTGCCCTTATAGGAACAGTATCCCCATTGAAGCAAAGTAAAGGTCTAGTATCTGCACACAAAACGCATAAAAACTAAAATCAATTATTAAAAATCACAATATTTATTTTGAAACCATTAAGCGTAAATAAAAGTATTATCCAACTATAGACATTTTATTATTGTATTTATCAATTTGAATGGTTTTACAAGCTAACGGAAATTCAAGTTCAGCAATACACGTGCCAAAAATTGGCGCCAGCTAAGCAAAATGAGTTTGGTTAACTGATACATTAAAAGGTAAATATTATGATACATATAATAATAAAATGTGTATAGCTGGATATGTAAATAAATTAAATATAAAAGAAAATAAAAGAAAAAATAGGAGGTCAAAACGTAACACCTTTAGATGGATCATTATCTGAGAATTTCCACACAGCAACCTGAACGTATAAATTTACAAAACTGTAGTAAATAATAATAATGCATATAATTAAAGGGTTTTGCTAATGACAGCCCTTAGGGCTGTCACTAACATGCATAAAAAGCTTGTACATTTATTAAAAAAGTAATATTCCTAAAATTCAGGGGGGTTGTCTTTTGTGTATTTTGCCTTCTTAATGATAGCCCTAAGGGCTGTCATTAGCATTTTCCATAATTAAATAACTGTGAAAACAGAAAAAAAAAAAAACATAGATTGAGTTTTAATATTACCACTCCATCATGACAACCAGCCAGAATGAGATCATGGGGAGTTGATGTTGACCATTCCAACGTTATGGGAATGCTGTATAAGAAAACAAAATATTTAATACAAAATATGAATTTTAATAAATTAAAAAAATATTATATAAAGAGTATTAACTATTACCTTTGTCTATCACCACACTTCAACATTGAGCACCTAAAAACTGGCTTCAATTTAATGAAACGAGGATCGTTACCTTCATTTTGACTAGAAGAATATATAGCTTTAGTTGCACTAGGAAGAGGTATGTTCCACCTGCATTTAAATTATCGTAATAAAATTTAATATTAATATATAATAAAATTTCTGCTAAAAAGAAAAGAAACCTCAAAGTAAAAAGTGTAGGAAGGTTTCTGGTGCACTGATGCACCGAATCCTTCCTAATTTTTTTTACCTTAAGAACCACTTTTACTTGTTCCATTAAATTAAATATAATAAAATTAACGCTAAAATGCATTTTATTACCCTAAACTTGGCTGACTAGATCATCTGCTACCCTGAACTTGACAAAATGATTGATTAAGTACCCTAGCTCACTAAAATGGTCTTGTTTTCTCACTTGATTTGCTTGTAATATCAACATATTGAGATGGCTGAATTCTTTTTAGTCCGCCAAAAACTCCAATGAAAGAAAGTCAAGTAAGAAAATGCGATCAAATTAATTAGTCAAGGTACTAAATCGACTAGTTTGTGAAGTTCGGGGTACCATGCTGCACCTTTAATAGTTCAGGGTAGCAAATAACCTAGTTAGCCAAGTTCAAGGTACTAACATGTATTTTGGCCTGAAATTTAAAACATATTAAAAAAAAAAACAAAACAAAACCTTACACTTCAAGAGCACCATTCCCAAGCAAGACAGCAAGACAGCCCATAAAATGTTTGGAAACAACATTGGAATCAAAAGGCCTCCATTTCACATCCCAACAAACTTTTCCATTGTGGGCCAGGCCCAATACAAGTCTAGGTAATCCAACATCCTCAGAAACGGGCCCACTATCATGACCCGGTTCAGAAAAATCAGGATCTTGCTCAACAGAATTATTCCCTTGACCTTTTCTCCTTGTTTGACATTTTTTCAATTTTGACTTCGTTGACTTTTCTGAGCACTCAGGATCCACAGGATCTGGCTGAAGAGAACTTTCACAATCAGCATAAACAGCATAGTTCACTTTACTTTTTTTCCTTGTTTGACATTTTTCTAATTTTGATTTTGATGATGTCGGCGTTGACTTTAATGCTTCTTCCTGGAGGCTTTTATCAGAAACTGCTTGAAAATGAGTATTTACCGGTTCAGAAAATGTTAACTTTTCATCCACGCTTTCGGGGGGCATAAAGGTAATTTTATCTACATCAAGCATTTCACTTGAAACTTCAGGGAATGCAAAAGCAATAGGTTGTGGACTCGTTTTAGGTGAAATATTAATAACTTCAGGAACTGATATATCTATTTGTTTCTTTTTTGTTCTTCCTGTTGACTTTTCTGAAGTTTGACCAGTACAATTTTGTAAAAATTCATCATTTTCATTTACAGGATTCTTTCTCGGTCTTCCTCTTGGTCTTTTTGGCTTACTCGATCCCATATTTTTATCGTTTTCTTCTACAACAACTAACTGAAGTAAATCGTTTGACTTTTCACAAGTTTGACCACCAAGATTTTGACTAGATTGACCATTGCAATCCATTTTACTCACAGATTCATTAACAGGATACTTTCTTGGTCTCCCTCTTGGCTTTTTTGGTTGATCATCTTTAATTTCTGTTGTTTTATTATTTTTGGTATATTTTTTCGGTTTGACTTTGACCGAATTTGTCATCTCTTGGTCTTTTAAACCAGTATTTAATATACACCATATTTGAATAAGACCTCTTCCAGTAAGTGGATCACCAATTTTGTGATATGAAGATTCCGGAGGATGAGCAGAAACCGCAATGAACTATAACAGAATTACAAATGGAAATAAATTAAAATGTCACCAATTTAATAACAGTATGTGGAGGCCACACAAGTAATCAACCTTTTTCATGTATGTATCTTGTCACATTTATATGAAATATCAACCAAAAAATGTGCTAGATGACGAAAATGTCCTTAAATAAAAAAAAATTGACAACATATAATATGATGACACTCATCATAGATATTGTGGTCTTCTTTCTAAAAACTTGAGGTTAATTTCATCATTTTGAATGTTTTTGGTCGAAATTGGTATAAATGCCACAAATACATTATTGGGTGGCCTATATGCAAGTTTTAAGAGTAAATTACAAGGATGTCCCTAAGGTTTAGCTTTAATTCCATGGATGGTCCTTTATTTTAAAAAAGTTACATTGGTAGTTCTTTTTTTGGAAACCTTTTGCACCTACAGCCCTTTAGCCTAACTTCCGTTAAATATTTTAACATAAAAAGGACTACCGGTGTAATTTTTATGGAAAAATTTAACGAACGTAAGGCTAAAGGACTGACTGACTGTAGGTGCAAAGGTTTCCAAAAAAGGACTACCCGTGTGATTTCTTAAAGCAAAGGCCCATAGGTGAAATTTGGTGTAAACCTTAGGGGCCATCCTTGTAATTTACTCTATAATGGGTGATATAAATGAAATTTTTTTGAATACTTTGACTGTATGGCAGCATCTACATACATTATCTCTTATATATAATGTGAAAACGTGAAAAAGAAAAAGCGAGCATAAGAAGAAAAAGCGAGCATAAGAAGAAAAAGCCTTTTATGTAAATAAATGCAAATGCACCTCCACATTAGTGTCAAAATTAGAACTTTGATGAACTTTGGGACACCAATCCAATGCCCAAACATGGCCTCCAACATTCATTACAAAATCTTTGCTGCAAAAAGATATTATAAGATAACATCTAATCGAAAAACTTGAAGGATATATTGACAATAATTAGGTATAATTTTCACTAAATGAAACCTAAATTTTGCATCTGTAAAAATGCAATTGATAACGAACCTTAATGGTGAAGAAATCCCATTTTCATCTGTCATGTCCTGCATAAGTATTAAACCAAATATATATTAAAGCATCCTTTTTTAACGAAAATTTATATGGAAATACAGTTGGTTGTGTGATTTAAAACATCCATAATTACATCTGTGTTTGTACCTTGGGAACAGTTGCTGAAGAAAATTGAGGCAAGTTAAACTCAGATGTAACATTGTTCTTCTGTGAATTTTCATCTTCACAAGCAAACCTAATTGCTCGAGGTTCAAAAAATAAATCTCTCCATTTTCTGTAAAAATTGGATGCTGATTTTAGTGTAAGCAAAGCAGTATGTAAGCGTCCAACCTAATTTACCAGTTCAGTTCGATCTGATTCCATTTTTAGAAATTTGAGGGGAATTAAACAATTGAGTAAGTTCGTTTATATTCTGAATTCAATTCTGTTATATTGCGAATTCCACACAAACTAATCAACAATCATACACAAAAACAAGTTCGTAGTCGTACCTTAAGAAAGTAACTGAAGAACACAGTCGTTGAATCTCGTTTTCTTCATACTCGAATTCTGATTCACCGGAGATCATAGCGATCTTATCCATCACTTTAAAGTGATTATCAACTGAAAAATCGAACTTCGAAACCGAAATTCCTGGTGGAGGAGCTTCATTGTTGTCATCAAAATCAACGCTGGCTACTGGAACTAGTTGTAAATTAGATTGTTGTTGATACTCCATTGCTAATTCATGCGTGAATTCATACACAAACCAACGAGAATTTTACTGAAGATTTTCAGCTCAATCTGTCGCGGACGAAATTCGAACCCAAAACCCTTCCCCTAATTAGAAAGTATTTTTATTACAAATTGTTTGTAACTAAAGGCATGTTTGAGAAAACTTATTAACTTAAAATTTAAACTTATTTAGAGTTTAATAAGCTAATAAATTCATAAATCCCGTTAATAATCTTTCACAAACATGCCCTAAGCCTATGCTCCTTATTTAACTACAAATTATTATAAATAAGTGACACTTTTTTTTCCTTTTAAGGTGATTAAAAATAAGTGCTAGAGTTTCAAAAGGGGAATTCATTTATGCACTATAACTTTACTTCATATACCATACAGTATAAGTTTTACAGTTAACTGTATAAGTATATCAAATATAAGTTGTGGTGTAAAAATCACCACCTATTCAAAAATTACCTTATTTGGTAAAAAAATAGTGGGACTCACACCCACAAACTATCTACTTTAACAAAGTGAAATGACTCGTTTACCCTTACTTTTTACTTTTAAACATAATTAAACTCACTTTATTAAAAAAATGTGGGATCCATTCCAATACTTATGGAATCAACATAGAAAATGATCCCAAAAAACAACGTTTGTTTTATGATTGTTTTGTGATCAATTTTGGTATCTTGACGGATGGGGAAAGAACTAGCGTTTGGTTAAAGAAATTTTGTCCCGACAAGATGCTAAACAACGAAAACGTATTCGAGAAGCTTATTGTGCAAGATACAATGAAGATCTCCTCAAAACAATCGAGAAGGAGCTTACATGCGACTTTAAGGTGAATCTAATGACTATACATACATTGTTGCATGTATTGGATTATAATTGTAAATTTTACCATCTAATGTAACTAGTTACTTCAGAAGATAATTATCATATACAACAGCAATTTGTAATGTGTTTAGTTTTTCTTGATTTGTATAGAGCTTGGTTCATCTTTGGACACTCGATCCATATTTTCGTGATGCTTATTTGGCGAACGAAGCTGCTACCGATAGATGGGGTACAAGTAATCAACTTCTTGCGGAAATTGTTTGTACACGATCTACATTTGATTTGCTTCTTGTAAAGGATGTTTATCATTACTGCTATAACAAATCACTTGATGAGGATGTTGTGAATCACACAACTGGAGACTTCAGTAAGATATAAACTCGGGATAAAAACTACAATACCCATAATTAAAAGGAAGATGTATTCTACTTAGCCAAGTTCGAAGTACTAAAATGCACTTTGGTCTATTTCAACTTATATAATAAGAGGATAACATATCCCCAACTCAACTCAACTTTTAAAATTACGGATTTCAGATATATACTCGGATGACCTACAAAGTTGTTTTAATAATTTGTGAACACTTAACAACTATGACACTAATTATGGTCAAAAAATGCAAATGAGTTAAAGCTTGTAATATTGTTATTGCAGTTGTTGTTGCCTCTGGTGGACAATAACAGTTACGAGGGACCAGAAGTGAACATGACTCTTGTAGAAACCGAAGCCAAATTGCTCCACGAGAAAATATCTGACAAATGTTACAATCAGGGGCGGTACCAGAAAAGTTAGCAAAAAATGTTTGACTTGCCGAATTTTTTCAAAGTTGGGAAAATGTTTTTGGTGCAAGTTGTAAAATACAACTTGCATCGGTTATCGCTCATATATAATACATATTTTGATTAGAAAAAACGAAAAAATAAAACAACTTATAAAAAAATTATGTTAATCGGAAAAAAAATTGGGGTAGGCAGATGCCCACTGTGCCCACCCTTAGTACCGCACATGGTTACAATGACGATGATCTCGTTAGAATTCTTGCAACAAGGAGCAAAGTACAAATCAAGGCAACACTTGACCAATACAAAAACTTGTTTGGAAAAGATATCAACAAAGTATTATTACAAATGATGGTATTATTACAACTGATTATATGATTTGTTTTATATGTTACAATTGGCCTGTTCGATCCAAAAACATGTTATTAAATCATTGGTTACAACTTATTATTCATTATCTGATTCTCCAACCCAATCATTTTGATACATAGGATATTACTTCTAGTCATACTGATTAAGAACATTATGGGGATATGCTTTTGGCTCTTACCGGTTGTGTTCTTCTTAAACCTTAAACTGAACTTGTTTTGATTAGTTTGAGATTGTTATATCGATATTAGAGAAGAATATGTGGATATGCTTTTGGCTCTTATCGGATATGTTTTGTGTGTGTTTTCTTGCGGTTTAATGTGAACTTTGTGCTAATAAACTCGGGCGATTTTTTCCCCTTTTTTATCCAGTATTATAATATTACGTGTCGGTTATTAGGTGATTCCTAATTCTAGTAATCAACTATTAAAACTCTTAGTAATAGCAACAAACTTTTATTTTTTTTGCGATTTGGGTAACATTTTACCCGAAATAATGATAGTTGGTATTTTCTAGTAACTTAGTCGGTTATTTAACTTTTCTACTTGTATTCCAATTAATCTTAAACTCATGTGATCCGTAACTCTTATACGTTTCCCATTCTCCCTCTTGAGTTGAATACCATTATTTCGAGTAAAATGTTTCTCAAATTGCAAAAATTTAAAAGTTGCCGCTATTTCTAAAAATTTTGATAGCTGATTGCTAGAATTATGAATCACATAAAAGTATGTTGTTATTTTATGCAGTTTGTCCTTCTATATACTTCCTCCGTATCAAAATAAGTGACACAAATTGACTTATACGTTTTTTGAGGCAAAAGATTAAAGTAGGGGTTAAAATATATTAAAGTACATAGTTAGTGGAGAATGAGTCCCACTTTCCTTGAATAAAGTGATATTAATGAGTTTTAAAAGTAAAAGTAAGAGTATAAGGGTAATTTGACTTTATTAAAGTGGATAGTTAGTGGGTATGGGTCCCACTATTTTTACCAAATAAGAAAAGTTTTCAAAGTGTGTCACTTATTTTGATACACCCCAAAATGGAAAGTGTGTCACTTATTTTGATACGGAGGAAGTATAATGTTTGTTTTGGACTTGTGATTAGGAAGAGATTGAATTGAAAATCTGAACCCTAAAATCGGGTATATAACAAATTGGATATAAGACGCGGAATAAAATATAATGCATTTTGATAATAACAGCCTAAAGGGCTGTCACTAAGAATGGATGAGACTAGACAAGAATAAGCATATTTGATTTAATTGGAGGAGGTATTTGGATGTTGCTTAAAATAAGGAAAATACATTGACTAGTGGAGATAAAAATGGGTTAATGGTATATAATGTAATTAATTATTATTATTTTAAACTAATTATCCATTGTTATCGACTGTCTTAGGGTTATCATTATCAAAATCCAAATTTAATTATGCACTTGAAATATATATCCTCACAAATGGGCCCACTATCAGAAACAACAGGATCTTGATCAACTGAATTATTCCCTTGACCTTTTTTCCTTGTTTGACATTTTTTCAATTTTGACTTTGTTGACTTTTCTGAGTACTCAGAATCCTCAGGATCTTGCTGAACAGGACTTTCACAATCAGCATAAACAGCATAATTTACTTTACTTTTATTCCTTCGACATTTTTCTAATTTTGAATTTGATGATGTCATCATTGACTTTGGTAAGGTTTTTTCATCGTCTGATTTGGATCTTAGATACACAGAGGAAATAATATAACATACAATGACCTTATATGTGACCCAGGAAAAAAATTGAAAAGTTGTATCGATTACATATTTTTTTCTTAGAATATTATCTATACTAAAAAAGGTATTATTGGTTAAAATATTGTGATTATAACTTGTGAAAACTGGTTGATCGTGGAAAAAATAATTATATGTCATTCACTATAATAATGAGTTTTAACATTGAAGAAAGTTTCAACCTTATTAGTGTTATGACCACAAGAATTCGTTGAAGATCAAAGTTAATGCTAAAACCTTGTGGAAACATTATTTGAATAAAAAGTTGGCTAAACTAGCAAGTCTTGATATAATTCTGAATTTCTAATTATCAATCAAGAGGTATATGTTGCATTTTTAGGCACTATATTACTTCAATTTCCAACCATAAGAATATATTCACTAGGTAACAAAATTAGTGTAACCATACGAAAAAAATAGTCTCATAGTTTAAGAAGTTAATTTCGAGGATGTTTTTGTATATAATTGAATTCAATTGCAACGATAGATATGATCCTCTAAAATTAGTCTACATTAAGTACTTCAATTAGAAAAATATTTGTTTCTCATCAAATCTCTTTTATATTATTGTCATTACTCATTATTTTTCTGTATGGTCTCAACATGATGTCCATCTTATTCGATAAAAATATATACAAGAAAGTAAAAATATTCACCACGACAAGAAATAATTTGTCCACGTATTAAGATAGGATCCATTAAACCAGTGGTCTTTGCTTGTTTTGGCACATTCTGTCTCAAATTTAACATATTAGATGCTCTTTCTAGAAGTCATTCTTTTAAGGTGTAAGCACACATATATATACAGAATTATAATAAATTTGTTACTTTTCTTACATTTAAATATTATAAAATATTTGTTTTATTTTTACTATAACTGAAGTGAGGTACGCTACCACTAAATTTTAATAAATTAAATTTAAGTCATACGAAGTATATAATAATATGAAAGATAATAATTAGTCGCTGCTTTGCGCGGATACTAATAAATAAGTATAATTATTTATTATGTCCTTAAAGACAATCTTTAAATTATCGTTAAACTTTTAAAAAGATGTTATTATTTCTTTATTGTTTAAACATCCGAAAATGCTAAATAATAAAACACAATAAACAACCAAGTCTTTTAAAAGAATCACAAACATCCCATAAATATGTCACATGGAAAAAAAAAATACAATTAGTCTTATTTAATGTGTAATTATTTCATGCATTTAATTTATAATTAACCATGAATTATATATATATCTTTTTTCCATCTGTTTTGAACTTATATTACATATAATATAATATATGTACACATAGGACAACTACACGAGGGGGATTATCAATTATGCACCATTAAAAGTAAAAAAATAAAGCAACATACAATTATATAATAATATTATATAATCAAAAATCCTTAAACCTTCGTTTATCAGCAGACATACCATCATCGTACCTTCGTGGTTGCAACAGAACAGCGACATAAAGATAGCAATCAAACACAATCTTTAGGCTAAATTAAGAACAAAATGCGACCACGAAAACGGACCCAATTGGTTAAAGGCAAAATATATTCCTTTCCCTCTATGCATCATTGTATGGTTGATAAGATAGATAGTATGGCCCATATGAACCATTAGTGCTACTTAACATGTGGTTTAGTTTGGGTTACGTTTTAGATATCCTTTCACTAACACGAACGGGCAACCCACCGTTGAAGGTCGCCGTGAGCCCGGGCGAAAACCGAGGGGTCCGAACGGGTGTCGCTAATTCGATATCAAATCGTCGCAAAAGAGAAAGTGCCACACCTTTTATCTCCATAAGTGCCATTTCTTTGCCCAAGCACATCCTATCTCCGGCTTGAAAAACTGGATACTTAAACGGGCTTTCTTGAAAGAATACTCCGTCTTTTAACCATCTTTCGGGTTTGAATTGCAAGCAGTCGGGACCCCAGATGGTCTCCATTCGGCCCATTGCGTACGGGTGGTACATGACCCGTGTGCCTTTTTTGATGAATGTACCGTCAGGAAAAGTGTCATCCTTTTGGCAAAACTTGGAGTTGAATTGGATTGGTGGGAATAGTCTCATTCCCTCGTAAACCGTTGCATGTAAGTAGTGCAATTCGCGTAAATCCTCGAAGCTCGTTAGAGCTTCGGTTTGTGTCACCTTCAGAGTTGAATATGCTTCAGCTCTGATGGCGGACACAACTTCTGGGTGTTGGGCTAACAAGCAAAATATACCAGTTAGACCAGATGCGACAGTATCTCGTCCAGCTAACATAAAACTTATGACGATATCTCGAAGGTAATTAGGATCTTTTGTTGTAGCCATGAATCTTGAAAGAAGATCTTCATCGCCACTACAAGATCCTAAAACATTTCTTTGCCTAATAACATTTTGTGCAAACATATTCACAATCTTGATTGATTCCTTAAGTTTTTTTTCACTTCCAATATTCAACATCCTTTTAATCCACCACACTAATGGCGTCGGATTCATCGCTCTTTGAGCGGATAATCGCGACGCCAGGTCGAATGAAACCGCCAAATCATGATCCAACCCGTGCAAGGACTCATCCAAACACCTTGGATCATAGCCAAACGAAAACTTAGATATAACATCAAACGAAAACCTCCTAAAAACATCTTGTAAATCCAAAACTTTATCTTCTTTTAGCGAATTCGATAAAACAAAAGGTACAAGTCTTTGAACAATCTCATGATTCACAACTTTGAAAGTATGTGATCTCATTGACATCTTTCCTAGTTCAAGACACGCCATTTTTCTTTGAAACCGCCATGAATCACCATCGACGTTGAAGATACCTCTACCCAAGAAATCTCCCAAAATTGCTTTGAAAGGCTTCCCTTTCGGGTAGTTTTCGAATCGTGTTTTGAGCATGTATTCTACGTTTTGATGGTTGGACGTTATGGTGTTATGAAGGACATGTATGTGTATGGTTCTTGTAGGTGAGTTTTTGAGAAGATGAGTGTACCAATCACAAAGATTATCGAATTCGATAGACCAACTTGAAGTGACGTAAGCATGACATATTTCACACTTGCAATGAACCCTAGTTTTATAGTAGATTAAGGCACAAAAAAGAAAGAGAAAGAGTAGAAACACCATTAAAATGGATGGATGTTTGATCTCCATTGATAGTAATAAAGAAAAATATTTGAAGGTTTATGTGATGTTTGCAGTGTGGAGGGAGATTTGAGGTTCATGGGGCGTGTCTTATAACGTAAGCTACGGGTAGATATTTAAACGATTTTCGTTTAGATATTAACTCTTTTTTTTTCATAATTAAATAGAGGAAATTCGGGGGTACACGATACTATAATTTATCTTATAACTTTATCTTAAATTTCTCATATAATCACTTACTTTAAAAAGTGACACCGGCAGACTTTTTTAACGCTTTTTGTAATCTCGGTTCGTTTGACTAACATCGGTTAAGTTCTACCGTTAAATTCACCATAGAGTAAAATGATCTTTTTACGTTTTCTAATCTATAGAAAATTACATGAGTTTACTCCAAAATTCATAATCGTTTATTTACTATGACACAAAAATAAGTTTTTGGGCTTTTATTGTTTTAAACATTATTGTGCAACATTTCAAAAAACTCCAACACACATCTCCACTCGCAGCTGAGTTCAAAATTAGTACATTATCATACCTAAACAGTTAAAGAGTTAAACAAATATAGGTTTTGAAATAAACTTAATTTTACTACATATAAGTTGCATACAATTAAGAGCACATATTATTCCTTTAAAGGCTTAAATTATTAGATAAAAGTTATGGTAGCTTTTAAAAGCAAATAATTGACCATAATGTCTATTTTTCTTTCTTTATGGGAGTACTATAATAAACAAATTACCTATACTAACATTTGCCAAAGTTAAATACTGTAGATGACCAGTTGATGAATAGGTATTCTCTCTTTTAAGACTGAACCAGCCACTAATCCATCATCATCCTTCCTTTCTTCAACGACAAGCCCCACAAAATCAGGGATCTGTATCTTCCCAGTCAATTCCGGATTTTATGTACAACCTCCCCTTTCTTTACAACTTTCTTTACAAGCGCAAGCTTTCAATGCTCCCATCCCTACAAAATCAGGGATTTTCAGGTATCATTTTTATAAATTGTTCTTCATCATCTTCATACATATTGTTATTCATCATCTTTCAAACGTGTCTTTTCTGCTTGCGTTTTTTCTTCAGCGATTTGAGGGGTTTTGGTGATTATCACGAATGAAGAAGCTGAGGAAGCAACATATGGTAGGAGATCGATTGTGCACACCATGTGTTCGTGAAATGTCCCATGTGAAGTCAGAAAGAGCTCCGTGTTCGAGATATCAGAAAAAAGGATAATGCCAGTTTTTTAGAGTTTACACAATTCTGTTTTTGTGCTTTTGGGGATATTCATCAAATCAAGATCTTAAATCAACTGTTGAGAAATCAGAAACCTCTAATTTTGCAGGTAAAATTTAGCTTATTAGAGTTTTACATTTGGAATAGTTTGTTCCTACTGTTGATTAGTCAAATGTCCAAACTAAGTCCAAACTGATACGATACTCATGTAGCAAAGTGGACAATCTGGGTTATGAATTAAGACGGTTTCGGGTCGAAATGGGACATATTTGGGATGGGTATACTTGTCCTGCTGATTTGATCCAATTATTTGTCATCTTTTGAATTTTATAAAACTAATACATTATGCATGATCACTAAAACTATCATACAAATAATGGTTAACTACATTTCAACGAACACTTAAGAATATATTAAGGGTAATTTTGAAACACTTCTGACCTATTATATTATAAGGTAAGAGGTGTGGTGCTTAACTATCACCAATTGAGGTCAATTTTGACTTTTAATGTTAATTGGTTGTATTATGTTGACAAATCGGTGTTAACCTCAATGAGGTTGATTTGGTTAAAGTTGTTACAAATTATATATTTATCAACAGAGTGCATTTTTATGTGAAATTGATTTATAATGAGATTTGAAAACCTAATATAGTGCTATATTTGGCAGGGAAAATGAGATAAACACATAATTGGATAATGGTGGGATACTGAGGTTTTGGTTTTCATTTGGACATGAATCATCATCGGTTGGGTCTTTAAGATGTAGTCTTATTAGTTAATTGTTGGTAGATGTTGCTCCCGATCCTCACATACTACACTTATACAGAACTTAATCTTTTAAGAACTGAAATTTTTTGCATAAAAGTTACTTATAAATGGAAACAACTTAGAAATCAAGTACTTGACAGATTTGATCATCATCCATAGAACAAATTGCTTAATTTGAACACTCTACCGGCACAAATTCATAGTACAAGTCCATTTTGATGGTACAATTTTGATATTTGGGTGTTGAACCTAATACAATTTTAAACCTCTATCAATAATGAGAACTTGAAGTTGACATACCTTTTGAAGTTCAGGAAAGGGTACGAGATCTTAAATGAGGTATTATTCTACTATCTTTTCTTTGTAGATTAATTTGTTAGTTTTGTCAATTGTAGTTCGCAAATGAGAATCTTTTTGACTTCTAGACTGATTTTAAAATATTATAGTATATATTTTAATCATCATACTTGATTATTCGCATATTTTTTTTCAATTTCAGAAGAAGAAGTCAAATGGTTGCGACTTTATGTTGATGAACCCGCTTACACTCATCTTCACTGGGTAATTTCATCATTTATAAAGTACATGTGTTCACACAGCTGAATTTGAACTCAAGTTTAGGAAGTGGATTAACAAGGTTTTTAAAC
Source organism: Calendula officinalis (assembly GCA_963853835.1). Lineage (NCBI taxonomy): Eukaryota > Viridiplantae > Streptophyta > Magnoliopsida > Asterales > Asteraceae > Calendula > Calendula officinalis. The sequence goes on along the minus strand of OY970823.1, from coordinate 75,309,047 downwards.
ACATAAACACCTCTTTCACTCAAAAGTTATTTACCAAAAAAGTTAGTATAAGAAAAGTTGAAGTTATTTTATTTAATTTTCTTTTTTGCGGCTATCATGGTGATTTGGGTTGCATTTATAACAGGGACAATGCTAACATGGGGAATCTTGGCATGTACAGGTATCAAAAGAACCTTTTAAAACAAAAATATAGGTCAATTAAGAAAATATTGAATTCCAGTGATTTGGTTGCAGGATTGAGACCTATATATATATTTAGGAAAATTTGTCAAATATTTGCATCTCAATGAATTGCTATATCAAAATTGACACACATACACAAGTTCAAATCTGTATCTAGAGGTGGCAAAATTGATGGTTTTGTTTCAAAACATGTGATTTTTTTGGCGCATTTCATGTTGACCCAAAACATAAATTTCCCATCAAAAATCTAAATTCCGGTTAATAATTCTTACCAAATCATAATTACTATTGTATCAAATTAATTATATTAATTATTCATATTTTTCAATTCAAAATTCCACAACTAAATATCTATTTCTATATATAGATGCAATGAAGGAATCTGTTATTGAGGCTTTACACTAAACTTACAACTTTAGCTATTTTTTAATTGTTTTTATAGATTTTTAATTGCAGATGGCACCATTAGCATGTATCAATTGGAACCACTTGAAACATGGGAGCATATTGGGTCAACGTCGTTTTGCATACATCTGTAGATAGACATCCCGCCGCGAAGCGCGGGCCCAAAAACCTCGTATAACACATATATAAATATGTTATTATTATGTAGAATTAGATCTATAATCATTATATTATAGATTTAATTATAAATTATTCAAACAAAAGGCAAAATGGTAATAAAATATAACATTTGAAAAAGTATTAAAATAAGAGATGATCTTATTTCCTACTAAATGTTCATATTTATTATTCTATTTATTTGATCAGTACAAGTGTTCAAATCAAATAATAAATTCAAAAAAGAAAATTAACAGATTACACATATCATTTATTTTACGCGCAGAAAAATAAAATAAAGATTTAGTAGGAACTAATAAGAATTTTATTAAAATTATTTGTGATGATATAAATATATAAAATATATAGGCATATCATGTAATGACTAATGAGGGAACATTATGGTACGAATCTACCTAAATCACCATATGTGAACATGGAGCAACACAACCACGTGCAATTATTCTTTTTTATAAATACGGGGTCCCGTTCTTTTAGCAACAAAAGAAAACAATGTTAAAATTATACTTTAAGTTCATAAATTGATATATGACATAAAAACGTCACTCTATACCCACATAAAAAATTAAAATATCACAAAGATTACGCCAAAATGTAAGTTGGAGAAGTGTTACAAATATAATTAAAAGGCCATGTTATGCCATTTCTTTTATGTTGGAAAAATAAGTAATCTTTTTTCTTCATACAACTATGTTATATATCAACTCCGACCAACTTTATGTTGGAGAATTTTAAGATGAAACAAATGAATCTAGCTATGAGAAAATAAAACAACACACATATTAAGTTAGATGTCAAATACCAAGTCTACCCTTCTTTTAAGCGCACTTTCTTAAAAGTAATTTAAGAGTATAACTAAGACCCATGCCTTAATGGCCCTCGTCACAAACTTGTTTTTGTGAATGGAACTCGTCATAAACTCATCACTATTGGCGACATCTCATCACAAACTCATCTTTTTGAGAATTCGTCTGTGTGGCGACGAGAAATAACTCGTCTTTGACGGCTGCAATGGGGAGGGGGTTGGGTTTTTAGTTTTTTAATATTTTTTTTAATTAGTGAAGAGTTAGTGATAAGTTGTTGTTGACACAAATTTATCAGTTTCTTTTCGGTATGGAAGAAAGTTATGTGACGCGATGAGTTAAAAAAACACGTTACGCTTGGGAGATACATAATATTTCACATCCAACATTACACCACAGCCAAGAACACATGCATAAAACACCAAAAATGTAACAAACCCGTCCTACATTGATAAAAGAAGAGAGTTTATATATCTTAATCATCTATCATGATTTTAAGTTGTGATCGAAAATATTGAGCTGCTATCCCTTTGAATCATTCGATGTTACAAATGATATCAGAACCGTATCATAAATTAGTATCTAAACTAAATTAAATAATAATTTTAAAAAATCAATCCAAAAGTAAACAATATAATTAAATACTAACCGAGATCCAAAAATATCCAAACATAATATAGTGGTGGTGTAATATAGGACACATAGAAACAAAATTAAAGTATCCCTCGATCAAACTGAGGACCACTGAAAAATTCGTGTGACAAATGTGATTATTTAAGTTATTGCCAAAACCGTGGGCATGGAAAACATGGAAAAGAGTTATTAAATCACATTCTTTCTAGAATGTCAGGGAACTGTATTTTTTTTATTTATTTTCATATTTGATTTAAAAAATATGATTTCCCTATTGAACCGACAAACACTTTGAATAAGACTGAATTGTTCAAATCAATAAGTCGGCTAGTTGAATTAGATAACAATAAAATGAACAATCAATAAGTCGGCTAGTTGAACTAGATAATAATAAAACTGTGGGTTGGTTGAACAATATTGTTCAAACCAGATATCCAAACATACAATATTATGTAAATGCTAAAAAGCTAATTAAAGGATCCATATATGTATTTGAACAATATTGTCCCATCACACTCTTTCAGATGTTTTTTCAAGAAACAATCTCTTTATTTCTAGGTATATGTATGACTCTTTGAGAAACGTTCAAGGAAGTCAATCATCTTTAGGAAGTCTCAAGGAACAAATCCCAACCATTGATCAATGGGATCTAATGGTCAAGATTAATCACATATTTTATATATTGAGGGGTATTTTGGTCATTTTTTAAAAAATACAAATATTATTTTATTTTATTTTTCATTTGGCACTTAAAAAAAATTCGATTTTTTTTATTTTTATTATTATTATTATTATTATTTTTTATTATTTTTCATTATTTTTTATTAAAAAATAATATTTATTTAATAATTACGTGTATAACTTAATTACATGTAATTTTACGGTAAAATCACATGTGATTTTAGTGTAAAATCACATGTTTTAGTTAAATCAAATGTGATTCAGAATGCAATCACATGTGATTCACTATGCAATCACATGTGATTAACTATGCAATAACATTATATGTTATTAATGAAAAATTAATAATTTTTAAAAAAATAATAATAAATAAATAATTTTTTTAAATGAATAATTTAAAAAAAAAATTAAAATAAAAAATAAAAGTAAAAAAAAATAAATTTTTTCAAAATGACCAAAATACCCCTCAATTAAAAATAAAAAAATTAAAAATTTTAAAATTAAAAATAAAATAATTTTTTTAGTGCCAAATGACCAAAATACCCCTCCATGTATAAAGTATGTGATTAATCTTGACCATTTAATCATATTAATCAATGGTTGAGATTTGTTCTTCGGAACTTTGTAAAAATCATGGACCTTCTTGAACGCAACTCATGACTCTTTACATTCTCACTTCTCTCATAACCATGTCTTTGACGGAATTAAATATTATTCTTCTTAATGTACTCTTATCTAACTAACATCTATAATTATAATTAGCTGCAAGATACACGTCTTCTTGAAAGGAAACAAGTACCATATACTTCCTCCGATTCAAAATAAGTGCAACACTTTTCAAAAAGATGTGATTCAAAATAAGTGCAACACTTTCCTTATTTGACATATTTTTATCTATAAAATTACCATTTTATCCCTACTTAACTTTATTAAACATCATTAATTTCTCTTTCTTCAATAAAGATAAAAATTATAGTGAGACCCTTTTCACTAATTATCCCTTTAATTTATCATAATCTCCATTACACTATTTTACTTCAAAATCCGTGAAAATGCAAATGTTGCACTTATTTTGAATCGGAGGAAGTATATATTTAAGGGGTATATAAAAATACTTTTTTAGAAGATCTATGAAAACATTGTATTCGATTAAGATTTTGGTAACTTTACTTCTGTAAACAAATACTGAATTTTGTTAATCTACTTTTTACCTTTTAATTAATTTCAGGTGTCATTAGTTAAATCTTACTACTTACTAATACATTTAGGCCTACATCTTTTAGTAAGTTTAAGGAGCTCCTTAGTTTTAAGTTTAAGGAGATTTCCATTTTAGTAGGTTCTTTAACTAAAAAAATAAAGTGTTGCTTACAGGATTCGAACACGAGACCTCTCATAAGTAGTCACTGTGTGTTAACCACTTCAACTACTTGATTATTTTAATTTATTCAAGATACTAATATATATAAGCTTTAACGTCACTAGAACTCAACCATCATTTCTCTATTTAAAAGGCCCATATTTACTTTTACAAAAAAGACCAATTTCGGATCTGATCATACCATCACTAATGTCAGCACCTACCATCACTACGCACCACCACTCATCACCATCGCTATTGTCACCACCACTTGTACTGTCGTCACTTCGAAATATAGTTACGGTTACCCGCCGCCGCATTGCGCGGGTACCGTGCTAGTAGATTAAATATATATATAAATTTAACAATTTTTCATTTCTTTAGAAAGGTAATGTCGAATAAAAGGGTACAAGGAACTTATTACATAAATAAACATGTCGTTCTTTAATTACTACGGAGTATTATTTAAAATACTCAAGCAAACACATGAATGCACAGTACGGACTCCAATGAGCTAGGTCATGGTGTGGCATCCCGCGGTCTCTCGATACCTTGTTCCTGAACCGGATCGATATATTGTTCTTGAACCGGATCGGGATTCTTGTCACTTAAAAGTGAGAAATAAAACAAATTTAATTGTATGGTTTATGCAAATTTTATAGGAAATAATAAATGACGAGAATAAGACTTACGATTTGGAATATATGAAAAGACCAACAACAACAATTGCAAACGATACGTAGTATAACCAGTCTACCTACACCAAAGAGACAGCATTTAGTAAATGTAGGGCAAAGGCGAAACTAAGATGAAAAATAAGATATGTTAAAAAAACACTAGATGAAAAATACTTTAGGCCGTACATTGGTAATTAAAGTTTTTTTCTTTGCTATTTGGCAATTAAAAAGAAAAATTGGCCTTATGTGGTCTCTTGTTTTTTTTAACACTTCTTCAATGCTATAAAAAGTAGCCCGTCAAAAAAACTTGTAACTACCAAAACGAACCTAAAAAAAGTTATAATTACCAAAATGGACAACCGTCTAAAGTAGAATGTAGGTCATCAACCCGTTCCAGAATAGCCCAAATCAACCCGTTTGAAAATTTGAATCAACAGTGAGTAGATAAAATTGGTACCCGTTGGTGGTAGAAAAAAATACGAATTACAACAGCCCACATATCAGCCGTCAGGAGTGACAGGTTCAACAAAGTGGCTCCACTTTTCTGCATGCATTTCATTCATATTAAATAACTTTTTTAATCATAAAGTTACTTAATAACCTCCAAATGAAGTTAAAATATATATTATCAAAAACATCCAAACATGGATAATGTTGTCTAGAAGAAAAGAACAAACCTGTAGAACTACAGGTGTTAAACTGTAAAACGTACAAAATCCAACCATGTTACCAGCAAATGTTAGTATCTGCACAAATATAAGATAGATAAATAAAGGGTCATTGTACTTATGAAACCAGGCATTTAAGTCGCTACAAACCAGATATGTTTTTTTTAACCGGTGACAAAATGATGACGTGGCAATTATTTATCTACGTGGCAAATGTTAAGAAGATATAAAATAGGGTTAATGCATCCTGAGGTTACTATACTTTATAATAAGTAAATAAAATAGATTATGGAGACGATCTATTTACTACTTCGAGATTGCAATCCACTTACAAGTTTAGCAGACCATGTCACTGCTTCCAGATCCTTCCTCTCGAATAAGCCACTAAAAAATTTGTTAAGAAAATGGAGAAATTCACACATATATTAATAATAAAATTTAAATTATATGGAAGAAAAGGATACATTTCAATTACACTAAAGATCACTCCAAATAGACCGAACATTGCTAATATTTCAGTAATAGAGGTGTTTTTAGCACAATATTCCTGCAAAAATTTGCATCATTATGTAACTGTGGTTAATACGGGTCAAAATAGAACCCAAATCAACCCATTCATAAGTAAACGGGTCGAAACTGAAGCATACTGTCCAACCTCACCAACATTGCATAGTGCACTGAAAACTGTCGATCCAATAACAAGTATATCACCCAAAAGTGGATTTGAACCACCTAAATTGCGAAAAAACAACCAATAAATTTACGTTTTATATTTATTTTGTATAATAAAATTATGGTTTAAATTTTTATTTAAAATAATCACCTCCATTACCAATCCTAGCATCAGAAAGAAAGACCAAACCAAGGCCTACACAGCACATAGCTGCACCAATAAATTGCAGTAGAGAATATTTTGTGCCCAAAAAGTACCAAGTAAGAAGTACAACCCAAGCTAGCGTCCAACAATCTAATAATTCTACACTTGTTATTGACGTGAAGTAATATGCTGAATTAACTGCAGTCAACGGTCAACAAAAAGTCAACAGTCAAAAAGTCAATATCTTCGTTGAGAAATCTTTCAATGAAGAGAAGCTAACCTACCAAGATAATTTCCTTGGACATCAAAAAATGCTAACAGAGCATACCAATACCATGGAATCTGCAAATAAAAAATCCAAAATAGATTATATACTTCAATAAAGTTTACTCCAAACTAATGATGAATTAACAAAAAATTAGAATAAATTAGGTTTTATACAGGTATACATAATACTATAATAGGAGAGAAGGAAACTGAAACTACATTAAGTTTGTGGCGTTTGTGCAGCAAGATGCTTCCGTTGACCAAGGTTAACGCCAAATAGCCGAATAGTGCTAGAGTAAAACGTAAATTTGCACCTATAAAGAAACAAACAAATCACATAAAAAATTTAAATAAACAAAATAAAAATAATATAAGTTTCTAATCAACTAGACAAATAAAGGAATTTTTAGCTAAATCACATGCAGCAAATGTAGTAGACTTTGCATTGAAATTCAGATCAGTTTCTCGCAACTTACTGCAATCAACTAAAAAGAATTACTGATTACTAGTATCCTCATTTCAAATTTCAGAGCAAAACAATTCGTGATTTCCCCCAATTATTGCAATCGATTAGAATTGCTTAAGTTTACCGTGCATCCGAATTGCAAAACTCACAAAAAGCGACAGTGAGATTAAGTAAATCAGTTCATCAAAATACGAAATCGGAATGAGTAAGAGAAGGATTTTGGACCTAATTTGGCAGATAGAGATGACGTGAAGTTCATAAATGCCTATATGAAAGAGACAAACTGGCCGAGAAGTAGTACGGACACCACTTTCCACAACTCCGATCTCCGCCACCACCGTCGGTTAGTGCCGGAGTTCGTCATTCAGCTTGGTGAAATCAATGACAAACGAAAATGGCGGGAGATGCTCCTTAGCGGTCCACTTACTTGTAACTACGTTATTACACCTAAAGGGATAAAAAATAGTAAATTGCAAAACGGTCCTTGTAATATGACAGTATACAAATGTTGCCACGTCCAAACTTGTTTTGTTGCCACCACATGACCTTCAATTGTTGCCAAGTATCTTACAGAATCTCAGTATTGAATGTCATATCCACCTTCTCCAAGCTTATGGTTTTAATCTCATATTTATACCTACAAATACTGTTTTCTGAATACTTCAAATAAAAATATGTGGATGAATTATTGCATAATATTGATTTGATTCTCAAAATCATCACTCAGATTATATTCCTATTTGAAGTGATGGTGGAATAATATTTAATAATATTCCATATTTAATAAAAAAAATCATATCAGTTTTTTTTATAACTTTGAATAAAAGATTTTTTTTACATAGATAGAGAAGTAAGACAAACGGGCAATAAACTGAGCAGCTGGCTCTTTTTAGATTGCAAAATCAATTTTTCGAAAACAATATTAGTGGATCCAGGTGTCGTAGCATTGTTATACATAACTCGTTGAGGAGTTCCATCGCCTCGGGTGCAAGATAACCAAAGGTACCAAACGCAAAAAAAATAAACATGTATTGTTTTTCAATGCATGATTTCTCGTGTTTTATCATTTTACATGATGCGGATTACAAAGCAATTTGTCCCACTGTAACACTCCGACTACTCAAACCTTCAGAAACATAAACTCCAGTTAAATCCCCCCACCATGTTTTACTCCGACCCATTCAAAACCAAAATAAATAAATCTTGATTCCACCATGTTTTACGGAAAGTGATAAACTTCAAAAGCCTTATTATTGATTCTACCTTGTTCATATAATAGATTTTCTTCTTCTTCTTAAAAAGGAACGTACATATTACATAATTTTTGTATTTAATTAGTAGACATTACCCCGCGCGATACCGCGTGGATTTTTATATGACGTCCAAAATATAATTTACGCCAGTAAATGTTTCAGTTGTATAACGTCTGGTTATATACACGACATATTTTATATAATAACATAAGAGTTTTAAAGATAAACTATTACTTTTAGAAAAAATATAAATTTTAAATACTAAAATTTAGGGTAGTAACTATAACTTCATAAAAGTTAAAGTTTAATAACGTTGGAAAAAAGAGTAAAAAAATTTGATGGGAAAAAGTCTATATATTAAATATTAAAGTTAAGGATGCAATTGTCATTCTAGAAAAGATAATGTTCAGGGTGTAAAATGTAATATATGGAAAGTTGAGAAAAAGGTAAAAAAAATTGTTGTTGTCAATGTAACGACCCGAATTTGTAAATAAATTAAATATGTAAAAATATGATAATTATGGATAAATCATATAAATTACGTGGAAATTGGTTTCGTGTCGTTTGGACACCGTACGAGAAAGTTACGGGCGAAACCGGGTCGAGACAAGTTGGAAAAAGTGCAGCCTTGCTGCCATCAGGAGTTCGCGACGCGAACTATAAGTTCCCGATCGGGAACTTGCTCCAGGGAGTTTGGCCATGTGTCGCTAAGTAGTTCGCGACTAGATAACGATCGCTAAGTATGCGTGTAGAAGGAGAGTTCGCGACGCGAACTATGGTCGCGCCGTGAACTTGTGTCTGGCAGCATTAAAGTCGGGATTTGGCTCATTTATTGCCAAGTGAAACCCTAGTTTTTCTCTCTTCGAACTTGTGAACGATTTTGGGTGTCAAGCATCATTTGGAGTCGATTTCTTCATCAAATATTGTGATTCTTCACTCCTAGTTGAAGATTTAAGGTATATCTTCAATCCTTTGTAGTTGTAGCTTTAGATCTATGGGTTTAGAAGCTTGGGGTTAAAACCCTAGTTCTTGGGGTTATAGATTATGGTGATATAAATGGTGTATACACTTAATAGATGGTATATTAATAAGGAAATCAAGTGTATGGTTAAGATTTGTAAGAATCTTAAGGGTTGGTTAAACCTAGGGTTTGGTAAATCACCATATTTGGGGGAAATGGATTGATGGGTGTTATCTAGAGGTAGATGAACACATTGATAGTAGATTGTGATGTTGATCATTGTATGATCATTGTTTAGGCTTTCGGTGACATCTTGGAAAGTCGGTGAAATTGTGAAGCAAGAGCTTTGGTGTCAAGAACACAGTTGGAGCATCTTTATTGCTAAGGTGAGTACGTGTGGAATTTACTGAGTACATAGCCCTTTTAAATATTTTCATTACTTGTGTTATGGTCTATTTGCTTAATTGTGTAGACTAGTAGTTGATAGTTAGTTATACCTATGATAGTATTGAACTAACTTGTTGATGATGAAAGTGCTAGCAGAGAGCTAGATTTGGCATAACCATAGGGTTATGATTAGATTGAGATGGTGTGATGGTACGGGTTACTCCCGATCATGGGGTGTGGATTGAGGGGCAGTTGGGCGTATTCCCATCGACTCTTCCACGTTAGTCATGAGATGACACGGGCAACTCCCGGTCATGAGGTGTGGAGTGAGGGGCAGTTGGGTGAATTCCCAGGTGAATTCCCATCGACTCATCCACGTTAGTTATGCGATGTCACGGGATACTCCCGGTCATGAGGTGTGGAGTGAGGGGCAGTTGGGGTGAATTCCCATCGACTCATCCACGTTAGTTGTGATTGCTAGGTAAGCAAGATTGATAGGGTCACGCTAAGGTGACTAGACTGGATAGTTGGATATATATATGTATATTGATTGGTTATATGAAATGTGACATTCATTTTATTATCGGGTCTACACCCATGTAGCTCACGAGACGTTTTTGTCTCACGTACTCCTTGTTTGTTTTGCTATGTACTCAGGTTCGGGATCGAAGGCTTAGGTTCGCACGGATAGAGTTGCGGGACCTAGAGTAGAAGAACTTTAGATTGGATTTATGCTTAGCTTTGGTTTTGATATATTTTGTAACACCGAAACTTTATACTCTGATTCATACCAAAGGTTTTTGTAAATCCATATTTTTGGGATAGTTCTTCTATTTATGAAAAATGTTTTATTTTGGGCAAATATTTTGTAATTAAAAATTGAGGTGTTACAACTTGGTATCAGAGCTATAGTTTAAGTGAATTAGGTTGGATGACCATCCTAGTCTTAGACTGTAGCATTAGGAATATGAGATTCCTTAAGATCATAGGTTGACCTTGAGACTTTATATTAAGTTTAGGGTTGAACCTAGGGGACCGATGAATTTGATATGATTTTGAGTATTGAGTCGTACGCGACTAATGGGTTGTACACAAGGTACTAAATGTTTAATGTCTTTCGTATAGTCTTGATCGAAAGAAATGGTGAACACTCGTAGAAGTGGGAAAGCCCCGGAGAACCGGGAGGAGGAAGTACCTCCTGTTGAGAGGGTGGATGAGCAAGAAAGTCAAGCATCAATGCATCGGGTTGATGAATCGGAGGTCGGAGCTAATAGAACTCCGGTGACCATGGCGGATCTCCAAACTATTATCGACCAAATCAAGGGAACGGTGGCCGAGGAAGTGCACCGAATTATTGGAGACCGTGAAAGGTCGGGTGGAGACCGGGAATCCGAGGCTAAGTCGGATGAGAAAACCGGAGGTAGTGGCACCGGGGAAGGGAAGTCCTCCACGGGTGGCCAAAGTGATGCAAGGGCTAAGCCCGTTGTGAAAGAAGGGTGTTCGTTTAAATCATTCATGGCTTGTAAGCCAAATGTGTATTCGGGTAGTTCGGACCCGAAAGTAACCATGAGATGGATCCGGGAAACCGAGAGGGTGATCGGTAGTAGTAAATGTAAGGATGCCGATATGGTGACGTATGCGTCACAATTGCTAAAAGAAGATGCGATGGTTTGGTGGGACATCGTATATGAGACCCTAGGGAGGGAGGTGATTGAGAAGATGTCGTGGGACGAGTTCACCGCGAGATTGAAAAAGAAATTTTGTCCCGAAAGGGATTTGGAAAAGATGCACGAAAAGTTCGTGACCCTCAAAAAGGGTGATATGTCGGTGGAGGAATATTCGAGGGAATTCACGGGATTGCTCCCGTTTGTTGCTAAAACCTACTCGGATGAGAGGTTGAGGGTGGTCCGGTATGCTAGTGGGTTACCGTGGGACTACCAATTGGAGGTGAAGAGGACGACTTCACTAGATGAGGCCATTAGTGCCGCCCGGGGTGTGGAAGAGGTGAATGTGGCACGTGTTGCCGAGAGGGCCCATGTGGGCGAGAAAAGGAAAGCCGAGAGCGGCTCTAGTTCGTTCAAGAAAGGGAAGTTCACCTCGAGCTTCTCTAAGCAAGGTAGTGTTGGCTCGTGCAAGAAGTGCGGGAAGACTCATACCGGCGGGTGCCGAGGAGAGTCGAAATCTTGTTTTAATTGTGGAAGGGCGGGGCACATAGCCCGAGATTGTAGGGCCAAGTCGTTGGCCGATGTTGAATGCTTCTCGTGTCACGAGAAGGGGCACTATAGCAATGTGTGCCCAAAGAAGGGAATCGAGTCGATGGTGTCCACGGCTCAAAAGAAGGTGGAACCGGCCAAGGTGAAGGGACGATCCTTTCAACTCACCCGAGAGGAGGCGAAGGAGGCACACGATGTGGTGTCAGGTACTCTATTCATTAACTCCTTGCCAACTCATATTTTGTTTGATTCGGGTTCTAATTATTCGTTTGTGTCCTATGAGTTCGGTTGTAAATTGAATGTGCCGTCCGAAATGTTAGATGAGGTTTATGAAATAGAAGTAGCCGACGGGAAAACGTCTATGGTTGAATGTATTTATAGAAATTGTGAACTAGAGATAGACGGTAGAAAGTTTAAGGTGGATTTGTTGCCCATGGGAATTAGGGCGTTTGATGTGGTTATTGGTATGGATTGGTTGGGTATGCACCAAGCCAAGATTTTGTGTGGGAAGAAAATTGTGTCGATTAGGACACCCGAGAACGAGAAAGTGTATGTATACGGGGAGAAACGACATCACATGCCTAATGTGATTACCGCTATTAAGGCGAGGAAAAGTATATCAAAAGGTTGTGCATCGTTTATTGCATATGTATTAGATGGTCGGAAAGAAAAGAAGTCAATGGATGATGTCAAAATTATTCGGGATTTCCCCGAGGTATTTCCCGATGATTTGCCCGGTTTGCCACCGGAGAGACAAGTTGAATTTAAAATTGATTTAGTGCCGGGAGCGACGCCGATTGCCCGTGCTCCCTATCGTTTAGCTCCCACCGAGATGCGGGAATTGATGACCCAATTGCAAGAATTGTTAGATAAAGGTTTTATTCGTCCGAGTTCGTCACCGTGGGGTGCACCGGTGTTATTTGTTAAAAAGAAAGACGGTTCGATGAGGATGTGTATTGACTACCGAGAGTTGAATAAGGTAACTATTAAGAACCGTTACCCGTTGCCGAGGATTGACGACTTATTCGACCAATTGCAAGGTGCTAGTGTAACGACCCGAATTTGTAAATAAATAAATTGTATAAAAATATGATAATTATGGATAAATCATATAAAATACGTGGGAATTGGTTTCGTGTCGTTTGGGCACCGTACGAGGAAGTTACGGGCGAAACCGGGTCGAGACAAGTTGGAAAAAGTGCAGCCTTGCTGCCATCAAGAGTTCGCGACGCGAACTATAAGTTCCCGATCGGGAACTTGCTCCAGGGAGTTTGGCCATGTGTCGCTAAGTAGTTCGCGACTAGATAACGATCGCTAAGTATGCGTGTAGAAGGAGAGTTCGCGACGCGAACTATGGTCGCGTCGTGAACTTGTGTCTGGCAGCATTAAAGACGGGATTTGGCTCATTTATTGCCAAGTGAAACCCTAGTTTTTCTCTCTTCGAACTTGTAAACGATTTTGGGTGTCAAGCATCATTTGGAGTCGATTTCTTCATCAAATCTTGTGATTCTTCACTCCTAGTTGAAGATTTAAGGTATATCTTCAATCCTTTGTAGTTGTAGCTTTAGATCTATGGGTTTAGAAGCTTGGGGTTGAAACCCTAGTTCTTGGGTTATGGATTATGGTGATATAAATGGTGTATACACTTAATAGATGGTATATTAACAAGGAAAACAAGTGTATGATTATGATTTGTAAGAATCTTAAGGGTTGGTTAAACCTAGGGTTTGGTAATCACCATATTTGGGGAAAATGGATTGATGGGTGTTATCTAGGGGTAGATGAACACATTGGTAGTAGTAATTGATGTTGATCATATTGTGATAATTGTATTAGGCTTTTGGTGAAGCCTTGGAAAGTTGATTGGATTGAGAAACAAGAGTTTTGGTGTCAAGAACACGGGTGGAGCATCTTTATTGCTAAGGTGAGTACGTGTGGACTTTACTGAGTACATAGCCTATGAAATACATTTTATTACTTGTGTTGTGGTCTATTTGCTTATTTGTGTAGACTAGTAGATTATAGTTAGTTATACCAATAGTTGTATTGAACTAACTTGTTTGATGATAGAAGTGATAGCCGAGAGCTAGATTGACATAACCATCGAGTTATGATATGGTGAGATGATGTGATGATTCGGGGGATCCCCGGTCATGAGGTATGGAATGGGGAGCATTTGGGCGGATCCCCATCGGCCCATTCCATGATAGTAGTCTTGCTAACTGGAAGTAGTCCGGCGAGTAAGGCAGGTATAGGTAGATTGGGCGATTCCCTCTTGCCTTTACCTTGAAGCTTATTAATGCGGGGGATCCCCGGTTAATAAGTTAATGTGGTTCTAGTTGGTTGGGGATGTCCCGACAACTAGGTATGATTGCTAGGAAAGCAAGGTATTAGAGTCACAATAGGGTGACTAGATAGATGGGTGATTGCTTACGTGTTTGTTGTTTGTCGTTCGGTTATTATTATTAACTTTGGGGTCTAAACCCATGTAGCTCACGAGACATTTTTGTCTCACGTACTCCTTGTTTTGTTTTGCTATGTACTCAGGTTCGGGATCGAAGGCTTAGGTACGCATGGATAGAGATGCGGGACCTAGAATAGAAGAGCACTAGATTGGATTTAGTCTTAGCTTGGTTATGATCTATTTTGTAACACCTACTTTTATACTCTGATTTCATACCAAGGTTTTTGTAAATCCGAATTGAGGATGTTCTTCTATTTATAAAATGTTTTATTTTGGCCGATTTTTGGTATTAAAATTTGAGGTGTTACAACTTGGTATCAGAGCTATAGTTTAAGTGAATTAGGTTGGGTGACCATCCTAGTCTTAGACTGTAGCATTAGGAATATGAGATTCCTTGAGATCATAGGTTGACCTTGAGACTTTATATTAAGTTTAGGGTTGAACCTAGGGGACCGATGAATTTGATATGATTTGGATATTGAGTCTCATGAGATTAATGGGTTGTACACAAGGTACTAAATGTTTAATGTCTTTCGTATAGTCTTGATTGAAAGAAATGGTGAACACTCGTAGAAGTGGGAAAGCCCCGGAGAACCGGGAGGAGGAAGTACCTCCTGTTGAGAGGGTGGATGAGCAAGAAAGTCAACCATCAATGCATCGGGTTGATGAATCGGAGGTCGGAGCTAATAGAACTCCGGTGACCATGGCGGATCTCCAAACTATTATCGACCAAATCAAGGGAACGGTGGCCGAGGAAGTGCACCGAATTATTGGAGACCGTGAAAGGTCGGGTGGAGACCGGGAATCCGAGGCTAAGTCGGATGAGAAAACCGGAGGTAGTGGCACCGGGGAAGGGAAGTCCTCCACGGGTGGCCAAAGTGATGCAAGGGCTAAGCCCGTTGTGAAAGAAGGGTGTTCGTTTAAATCATTCATGGCTTGTAAGCCAAATGTGTATTCGGGTAGTTCGGACCCGAAAGTAACCATGAGATGGATCCGGGAAACCGAGAGGGTGATCGGTAGTAGTAAATGTAAGGATGCCGATATGGTGACGTATGCGTCACAATTGCTAAAAGAAGATGCGATGGTTTGGTGGGATATTGTGTATGAGACCCTCGGGAAGGAGGTGGTGGAAAAGATGTCTTGGGATGAGTTCACCACGAGGTTGAAAAAGAAATTTTGTCCCGAAAGGGATTTGGAAAAGATGCATGAAAAGTTTGTGACCCTTAAGAAGGGTGATATGTCGGTGGAGGAATATTCGAGGGAGTTCACGGGATTGCTCCCGTTTGTTGCTAAAACCTACTCGGATGAGAGGTTGAGAGTGGTTCGGTATGCTAGCGGGCTACCGTGGGATTATCAATTGGAAGTGAAAAGGGCGGTCTCACTAGATGAGGCTATTAGTGCCGCCCGGTGTGTAGAGGAGGTAAATGAGGCACGTGTTGCCGAAAGGGCCCATGTGGGCGAGAAGAGAAAAGCCGAGAGTGGCTCGGGTACTTATAAGAAGGGGAAGTTCACTTCGAGCTTCTCTAAACAAGGAAGTGTTGGCTCGTGCAAGAAGTGCGGGAAGACTCATGCCGGCGTGTGCCGAGGGGAGTCGAAAACTTGTTATAATTGTGGAAAGCCGGGGCATATGGCCCGTGAATGCAAGTCAAAATCATTGGCCGAGATCGAGTGTTTCTCGTGCCACGAGAAGGGGCACTATAGCAATGTGTGCCCAAAGAAGGGGATGGAGTCGATGGTGTCCACGGCTCAAAAGAAAGTGGAACCGGCGAAGGTGAAGGGGCGGTCCTTCCAACTTACTCGGGAGGAGGCGAAGGAGGCACACGATGTGGTGTCAGGTATTCTATTCATTAACTCCTTGCCAACTCATATTTTATTTGATTCGGGTTCCAATTATTCGTTTGTGTCTTATGAGTTCGGTTGTAAATTGAATGTACCGTCCGAAAAGTTAGACGAAATGTATGAGATAGAAGTAGCCGACGGGAAAACGTCTATGGTTGATTGTATTTATAGAAATTGTGAAATAGAAATAGACGGTAGAAAGTTTAAGGTGGATTTGTTGCCCATGGGAATTAGGGCGTTCGATGTGGTTATCGGTATGGATTGGTTGGGTATGCACCAAGCCAAGATTTTGTGTGGAAAGAAAATTGTGTCGATTAGGACACCCGAGAACGAGAAAGTGTATGTGTATGGGGAGAAACGACATCACATGCCTAATGTGATTACCGCCATTAAGGCGAGAAAAAGTATATCGAAAGGTTGTACATCGTTTATTGCATATGTATTAGATGGCCGAAAGGAAAAGAAGTCAATGGATGATGTCAAGATTATTCGGGATTTTCCCGAAGTATTTCCCGATGACTTGCCCGGTTTGCCACCGGAGAGACAAGTCGAGTTTAAGATTGATCTAGTTCCGGGGGCGACGCCGATTGCTCGTGCTCCATATCGTTTAGCTCCCACCGAAATGCGGGAATTGATGACCCAATTGCAAGAATTGTTAGATAAAGGTTTTATTCGTCCGAGTTCGTCACCGTGGGGTGCACCGGTGTTATTTGTTAAAAAGAAAGACGGTTCGATGAGAATGTGTATTGACTACCGAGAGTTGAATAAGGTAACTATTAAGAACCGTTACCCGTTGCCGAGAATTGACGACTTATTCGACCAATTGCAAGGTGCTAGTTATTTCTCAAAGATCGATTTGAGGTCGGGTTATCACCAAGTTCGGGTGAAAGAAGGCGACACCGAGAAGACGGCTTTTCGTACACGTTATGGTCATTATGAATTTCTAGTGATGCCGTTTGGTCTTACCAACGCACCGGCTATTTTTATGGATTTGATGAATCGGGTTTGTAAACCGTTTCTTGATAAGTTTTTGATCGTGTTCATTGACGACATTTTGATTTATTCGAAAACCGAAGAAGAACACGAAAGTCATTTGAGGCTTGTGTTGGATGTGTTAAAACGGGAAAGGTTGTATGCAAAATTTTCAAAGTGTGAATTTTGGTTGCGGGAAGTACAATTCTTAGGTCACGTGGTGACGTGTGATGGTATTAAGGTTGATCCGTCCAAGATTGAAGCGGTGTCAAATTGGGAGCCTCCGAGGACTCCTACCGAGGTTAGAAGTTTTCTTGGATTAGCCGGTTATTACCGAAGATTTATACAAGATTTCTCGAGAATCGCGATTCCACTCACGAAGTTAACGAGAAAAAGTGAGAAGTTTGTGTGGGAAAAGAAGCAAGAAGAGGCGTTTAAGTTGTTAAAAGAAAAGTTATGTAACGCGCCGATCCTTACGTTACCGGATGGTATGGAAGATTTTGTGGTTTATAGTGATGCTTCGAATCAAGGGCTCGGTTGTGTGTTGATGCAAAGAGGAAAGGTGATCGCGTATGCCTCGCGACAATTGAAGAATGCGGAATTAAGGTACACGACACACGACTTGGAATTGGCGGCGATTATTTTTGCCTTGAAGTTGTGGAGACATTATTTGTATGGTACTCGGTGTACGTTGTACACGGATCATAAGAGTTTGCAATATGTGTTTACACAAAAAGACCTTAATATGCGACAAAGAAGGTGGATCGAGTTGATTGCCGATTATGATTGTGAAATTGTGTATCACGCGGGTAAGGCGAATGTGGTGGCCGATGCCTTGAGCCGAAAGGTATATGAAAACCCGAACCGAGGAATTTTATCACGTATAGAAGTCGTCTCGAGCATCATCGAAAGAATCAAGAATGCCCAACGAGAAGTTATGGGAAAAGACGAGTTAAGACAAGAACGGTTAGGTAAAAACCAACATTTTCTCGAAAATGCACAAGGGTTGAAGACCGTAGGCGGTCGTATTTGGGTTCCTAAGTTCGGAGGTATCCGAAAAGAGTTGTTGTATGATGTGCACAAGTCGAAGTATTCGATTCACCCGGGGAGTACAAAGACGTATCAAGATATGAAACGGGTTTATTGGTGGCCCGGAATGAAGACGAGAGTGGCCAAGTATATCTCTAAGTGTGCCACGTGTGCACAAGTGAAAGCCGAGCATCAAGTACCGTATGGGGTAGCTCAATCATTGGTTGTACCGGCCGGGAAGTGGGAAGATATAACTATGGATTTCATAGTAGGTTTACCGAAGACGAGCAAAGGTCACGATGCCATTTGGGTCATAGTTGACCGGTTGACCAAAAGTGCGTTATTTTTAGCAATTCGGGAAACGTTGCCACTTGAGAAATTGGCTAAGTTGTATGTTGATGAGGTGGTTCGACTCCACGGGGTTCCGTTATCGATTGTATCCGATAGGGACGCGAGGTTTACCTCGAGATTTTGGCGATCTTTACAAGAAGAGTTGGGTACAAAGTTGCGGTTGAGCACGGCTTATCACCCGCAAACCGATGGTCAAAGTGAAAGAACAATTCAAACGGTTGAAGACATGTTGAGATCGTGTGTGTTAGACTTCGGTGGTAAATGGGATGAACATTTACCGTTGGTCGAGTTTTCGTATAATAATAGTTATCACTCGACTATTAAGATGCCGCCTTATGAGGCATTGTATGGAAGGAAATGTAGAACTCCATCTTGTTGGTTGGAAGCGGGAGAGACGAAACTCACGGGTCCCGAGATCGTGAGAGTGACAAATGAAAAGATTGGTATTATTCAAAACAACATGAAAGTCGCCCAAGATAGACAACGAAGTTATTCGGGTTTAAAGAAAAGACCATACGACTTGGATGTCGGTGATATGGTGATGTTGAAAGTGTCACCTTGGAAAGGTGTGATGCGGTTTGGTAAAAAGGGAAAGTTAAGTCCAAGGTATGTTGGACCGTTTAAAATATTGAAACGGGTCGGGCTTCAAGCTTTTAAGTTGGAACTTCCACCCGAACTTCAAGGTGTGCATGACACCTTTCACGTGAGTTATTTGAAGAAGTTTATCGGGGAAGTTGAAAATATTATTCCATTGCAAGAGTTGCGGGTTGACGGCCCGAACCGGTTGATTGAGGAGCCCGAGGCTATACTAGAAACGAAGACAAAGAAGCTTCGGAATAAGGAGATCGAGTTGGTATTGGTCAAGTGGAAGCATTCACTTGGGCCGAATTTGACTTGGGAAGTCAAAGACGAGATTCGGAAGAGGTACCCGGATTTCGTGAACTATGATGAGATTCCGAGGACGGAATCTTCTTAAGGGGTAGATAGTTGTAACGACCCGAATTTGTAAATAAATAAATTGTATAAAAATATGATAATTATGGATAAATCATATAAAATACGTGGGAATTGGTTTCGTGTCGTTTGGGCACCGTACGAGGAAGTTACGGGCGAAACCGGGTCGAGACAAGTTGGAAAAAGTGCAGCCTTGCTGCCATCAAGAGTTCACGACGCGAACTATAAGTTCCCGATCGGGAACTTGCTCCAGGGAGTTTGGCCATGTGTCGCTAAGTAGTTCGCGACTAGATAACGATCGCTAAGTATGCGTGTAGAAGGAGAGTTCGCGACGCGAACTATGGTCGCGTCGTGAACTTGTGTCTGGCAGCATTAAAGACGGGATTTGGCTCATTTATTGCCAAGTGAAACCCTAGTTTTTCTCTCTTCGAACTTGTAAACGATTTTGGGTGTCAAGCATCATTTGGAGTCGATTTCTTCATCAAATCTTGTGATTCTTCACTCCTAGTTGAAGATTTAAGGTATATCTTCAATCCTTTGTAGTTGTAGCTTTAGATCTATGGGTTTAGAAGCTTGGGGTTGAAACCCTAGTTCTTGGGTTATGGATTATGGTGATATAAATGGTGTATACACTTAATAGATGGTATATTAACAAGGAAAACAAGTGTATGATTATGATTTGTAAGAATCTTAAGGGTTGGTTAAACCTAGGGTTTGGTAATCACCATATTTGGGGAAAATGGATTGATGGGTGTTATCTAGGGGTAGATGAACACATTGGTAGTAGTAATTGATGTTGATCATATTGTGATAATTGTATTAGGCTTTTGGTGAAGCCTTGGAAAGTTGATTGGATTGAGAAACAAGAGTTTTGGTGTCAAGAACACGGGTGGAGCATCTTTATTGCTAAGGTGAGTACGTGTGGACTTTACTGAGTACATAGCCTATGAAATACATTTTATTACTTGTGTTGTGGTCTATTTGCTTATTTGTGTAGACTAGTAGATTATAGTTAGTTATACCAATAGTTGTATTGAACTAACTTGTTTGATGATAGAAGTGATAGCCGAGAGCTAGATTGACATAACCATCGAGTTATGATATGGTGAGATGATGTGATGATTCGGGGGATCCCCGGTCATGAGGTATGGAATGGGGAGCATTTGGGCGGATCCCCATCGGCCCATTCCATGATAGTAGTCTTGCTAACTGGAAGTAGTCCGGCGAGTAAGGCAGGTATAGGTAGATTGGGCGATTCCCTCTTGCCTTTACCTTGAAGCTTGTTAATGCGGGGGATCCCCGGTTAATAAGTTAATGTGGTTCTAGTTGGTTGGGGATGTCCCGACAACTAGGTATGATTGCTAGGAAAGCAAGGTATTAGAGTCACAATAGGGTGACTAGATAGATGGGTGATTGCTTACGTGTTTGTTGTTTGTCGTTCGGTTATTATTATTAACTTTGGGGTCTAAACCCATGTAGCTCACGAGACATTTTTGTCTCACGTACTCCTTGTTTTGTTTTGCTATGTACTCAGGTTCGGGATCGAAGGCTTAGGTACGCATGGATAGAGATGCGGGACCTAGAATAGAAGAGCACTAGATTGGATTTAGTCTTAGCTTGGTTATGATCTATTTTGTAACACCTACTTTTATACTCTGATTTCATACCAAGGTTTTTGTAAATCCGAATTGAGGATGTTCTTCTATTTATAAAATGTTTTATTTTGGCCGATTTTTGGTATTAAAATTTGAGGTGTTACAGCTAGTTATTTCTCAAAGATCGATTTGAGGTCGGGTTATCACCAAGTTCGGGTGAAAGAAGGCGACACCGAGAAGACGGCTTTTCGTACACGTTATGGTCATTATGAGTTTCTAGTGATGCCGTTTGGTCTTACAAACGCGCCGGCTATTTTTATGGATTTGATGAATCGGGTTTGTAAACCGTTCCTTGATAAGTTTTTGATCGTGTTTATTGACGACATTTTGATTTATTCGAAAACCGAAGAAGAACACGAAAGTCATTTGAGGCTTGTTCTAGACGTGTTGAAACGGGAGAAGTTATATGCAAAATTTTCAAAGTGCGAGTTTTGGTTGCGGGAAGTGCAATTCTTAGGTCACGTGGTGACGTGTGATGGTATTAAGGTTGATCCGTCCAGGATTGAAGCGGTGTCAAATTGGGAGCCTCCGAGGACTCCTACCGAGGTTAGAAGTTTTCTTGGATTAGCCGGTTATTACCGGAGATTTATACAAGATTTCTCAAGAATCGCGATCCCACTCACGAAGTTAACGAGAAAAAGTGAGAAGTTTGTGTGGGAGAAGAAGCAAGAAGAGGCGTTTAAGTTGTTAAAAGAAAAGTTATGTAACGCGCCGATCCTTACGTTACCGGATGGTATGGAAGATTTTGTGGTTTATAGTGATGCTTCGAATCAAGGGCTCGGTTGTGTGTTGATGCAAAGAGGAAAGGTGATCGCGTATGCCTCGCGACAATTGAAGAATGCGGAATTAAGGTACACGACACACGACTTGGAATTGGCGGCGATTATTTTTGCCTTGAAGTTGTGGAGGCATTATTTGTATGGCACTCGGTGTACATTGTACACGGATCATAAGAGTTTGCAATATGTGTTTACACAAAAAGACCTTAATATGCGACAAAGAAGGTGGATCGAGTTGATTGCCGATTATGATTGTGAGATTGTGTATCATGCGGGGAAGGCGAATGTGGTGGCCGATGCCTTAAGTCGAAAGGTTTATGAAAATCCGAACCGAGGAACCTTATCACGTATAGAAGTTGTCTCGAGTATTATTGAAAGGATCAAGAATGCCCAACGGGAGGTTATGGGAAAAGACGAGTTAAGACAAGAACGGTTAGGTAAGAACCAACATTTCCTCGAAAATGCACAAGGATTGAAGACCGTAGGCGGACGTATTTGGGTTCCTAAGTTCGGTGGTATCCGAAAAGAGTTGTTGTATGATGTGCACAAATCGAAGTATTCGATTCACCCGGGAAGTACAAAGACGTATCAAGATATGAAACGGGTTTATTGGTGGCCCGGAATGAAGGCGAGAGTGGCCAAGTATATCTCTAAGTGTGCCACGTGTGCACAAGTGAAAGCCGAGCATCAAGTACCGTATGGGGTAGCTCAATCATTAATTGTACCGGCCGGGAAGTGGGAGGATATAACTATGGATTTCATAGTAGGTTTACCGAAGACGAGTAGAGGTCACGATGCCATTTGGGTCATAGTTGACCGGTTGACCAAAAGTGCGTTTTTTTTAGCAATTCGGGAAACATTGCCACTTGAGAAGTTGGCTAAGTTGTATGTTGATGAAGTGGTTCGACTCCACGGGGTTCCGTTATCGATTGTATCCGATAGGGACGCGAGGTTTACCTCGAGATTTTGGCGATCTTTACAAGAAGAATTGGGTACAAAGTTGCGGTTGAGCACGGCTTATCACCCGCAAACCGACGGTCAAAGTGAAAGAACGATTCAAACGGTCGAAGATATGTTGAGATCGTGTGTGTTGGATTTCGGTGGTAAATGGGATGAACATTTACCGTTAGTCGAGTTCTCGTATAATAATAGCTATCACTCGACTATTAAGATGCCGCCTTATGAGGCGTTGTATGGTAGAAAATGTAGAACTCCATCTTGTTGGTTGGAAGCGGGAGAGACGAAACTCACGGGTCCCGAGATCGTGAGAGTGACAAATGAAAAGATTGGTATTATTCAAAACAACATGAAAGTCGCCCAAGATAGACAACGAAGTTATTCGGGTTTAAAGAAAAGACCATACGACTTGGATGTCGGTGATATGGTGATGTTGAAAGTGTCACCTTGGAAAGGTGTGATGCGGTTTGGTAAAAAGGGAAAGTTAAGTCCAAGGTATGTTGGACCGTTTAAAATATTGAAACGGGTCGGGCTTCAAGCTTTTAAGTTGGAACTTCCACCCGAACTTCAAGGTGTGCATGACACCTTTCACGTGAGTTACTTGAAGAAGTTTATCGGGGAAGTTGAAAATATTATTCCATTGCAAGAGTTGCGGGTTGACGGCCCGAACCGGTTGATTGAGGAGCCCGAGGCTATATTAGAAACGAAGACAAAGAAGCTTCGGAATAAAGAGATCGAGTTGGTGTTGGTCAAGTGGAAACATTCACTTGGGCCGAATTTGACTTGGGAAGTTAAGGACGAGATTCGGAAAATATACCCGGATTTCGTGAACTATGATGAGATTCCGAGGACGGAATCTTCTTAAGGGGTAGATAGTTGTAACGACCCGAATTTGTAAATAAATTAAATATGTAAAAATATGATAATTATGGATAAATCATATAAATTACGTGGAAATTGGTTTCGTGTCGTTTGGACACCGTACGAGAAAGTTACGGGCGAAACCGGGTCGAGACAAGTTGGAAAAAGTGCAGCCTTGCTGCCATCAGGAGTTCGCGACGCGAACTATAAGTTCCCGATCGGGAACTTGCTCCAGGGAGTTTGGCCATGTGTCGCTAAGTAGTTCGCGACTAGATAACGATCGCTAAGTATGCGTGTAGAAGGAGAGTTCGCGACGCGAACTATGGTCGCGCCGTGAACTTGTGTCTGGCAGCATTAAAGTCGGGATTTGGCTCATTTATTGCCAAGTGAAACCCTAGTTTTTCTCTCTTCGAACTTGTGAACGATTTTGGGTGTCAAGCATCATTTGGAGTCGATTTCTTCATCAAATCTTGTGATTCTTCACTCCTAGTTGAAGATTTAAGGTATATCTTCAATCCTTTGTAGTTGTAGCTTTAGATCTATGGGTTTAGAAGCTTGGGGTTAAAACCCTAGTTCTTGGGGTTATAGATTATGGTGATATAAATGGTGTATACACTTAATAGATGGTATATTAATAAGGAAATCAAGTGTATGGTTAAGATTTGTAAGAATCTTAAGGGTTGGTTAAACCTAGGGTTTGGTAAATCACCATATTTGGGGGAAATAGATTGATGGGTGTTATCTAGAGGTAGATGAACACATTGATAGTAGATTGTGATGTTGATCATTGTATGATCATTGTTTAGGCTTTCGGTGACATCTTGGAAAGTCGGTGAAATTGTGAAGCAAGAGCTTTGGTGTCAAGAACACAGTTGGAGCATCTTTATTGCTAAGGTGAGTACGTGTGGAATTTACTGAGTACATAGCCCTTTTAAATATTTTCATTACTTGTGTTATGGTCTATTTGCTTAATTGTGTAGACTAGTAGTTGATAGTTAGTTATACCTATGATAGTATTGAACTAACTTGTTGATGATGAAAGTGCTAGCAGAGAGCTAGATTTGGCATAACCATAGGGTTATGATTAGATTGAGATGGTGTGATGGTACGGGTTACTCCCGATCATGGGGTGTGGATTGAGGGGCAGTTGGGCGTATTCCCATCGACTCTTCCACGTTAGTCATGAGATGACACGGGCAACTCCCGGTCATGAGGTGTGGAGTGAGGGGCAGTTGGGTGAATTCCCAGGTGAATTCCCATCGACTCATCCACGTTAGTTATGCGATGTCACGGGATACTCCCGGTCATGAGGTGTGGAGTGAGGGGCAGTTGGGGTGAATTCCCATCGACTCATCCACGTTAGTTGTGATTGCTAGGTAAGCAAGATTGATAGGGTCACGCTAAGGTGACTAGACTGGATAGTTGGATATATATATGTATATTGATTGGTTATATGAAATGTGACATTCATTTTATTATCGGGTCTACACCCATGTAGCTCACGAGACGTTTTTGTCTCACGTACTCCTTGTTTGTTTTGCTATGTACTCAGGTTCGGGATCGAAGGCTTAGGTTCGCACGGATAGAGTTGCGGGACCTAGAGTAGAAGAACTTTAGATTGGATTTATGCTTAGCTTTGGTTTTGATATATTTTGTAACACCGAAACTTTATACTCTGATTCATACCAAAGGTTTTTGTAAATCCATATTTTTGGGATAGTTCTTCTATTTATGAAAAATGTTTTATTTTGGGCAAATATTTTGTAATTAAAAATTGAGGTGTTACAGTCAAGACTCGAAAACAGGACATCTTGGTCAGAATCATTGAGTGCTACCACTAAGCAAAAATATCGAGTTCTTTCATTCTTGCGTCTTTAACTATTAAATATAAGAAATGCACTACAGGATAAAATGTCACTATTCACCCATAATGCAAAATGTTATAGTAGTATATATAATTGCATGATTGAAAATGGTCAAATAAATGTTTTAAAAATCGGTTTTAGCATTAAAGCGACTAGTTACTTAAATGTGATTGAACCAGGTCGGATTAGTGGTCGATTGAATTGGATTACGATGTTGTGAATACTTATGATGCAATCATTATCTAAATAGTGTACAAATGCTAAAAAAAAAAAAACTAGAAAATACAATGCTATAAAAAAATAATCCAAAACCTAATTTTTAACCAAGTTTATCACTCTTTACTTCCAAAAGGCATAAAAAAATCCATGTCTATTTTATTTATTTGATTTTTTAAGAATATTTTTTATCCATTTAGTCGGTCAATTTCAACAGAGTTGTAACCATCGATCTAGCCGACTTATCCAACCAACTATATTTTCGTTTTTTCCAGTTCGAACGACTGGTTCAACTTTTTTTAAACATTGGGTCAAACATATATATTTTGAATTTTTGGGATAATCCGTTGTCCTTATACGAAGATCCAGATACCTACATTTCAAATATATAATCTGATATCAATTTCCACTATGTGAAATGACCTGATATCTATATCTTCATATATCCGGTTTTTAACTAAATGTCTAAAAAAGAGTGTTGCATTAAACGCAATATTAATAAAATTTGTTAATATTAAATGTCATTACATTTTATAAAAACAAGTCAAACGTATTACCTAATGTTTTTAGCCTAGTAATATTGGTGGAAAAATATAAGGTGTTGCCCATGACCTATAGGTCATGGGTTCAAGTCCTCTCGTGGATAAATGGTAGGGTTTATTCCCCATAGGTGGAGAGTTCAAGGAAAGACATAATACCTCTTGTGAATGACATTGTATATGCTCGAACCACTAACTAACTGATCGTTTTTAAAAAAAAAAAAAAAAAGAAGTCAAAAGCATTCCTTATCCATATTTGAATTCATTTATGCCAAATAGATCATCCAAAAATAAGAATCGTAAAAATTAAATACACATTACAATATTACTTAATTTATAATTTGTATTCTTATATATTGTATGGACTAGGGATGCATGTCAAACAACTAAAGCATAATTATTAACCATACCATTTGACCATCATCAACATTTTTGTTTTGTTGCTTAAAAATTTCTTATAATTACAAAAATTCAACAACAATTTGCATATAACTCTCTCTCTCTTACACACCCACCCACACAAACATTCTCTCTAGTTCAACATGAGCTTGCCGGAGTTCTGGTTAATGGTGATGATGGCTGCCGCCTTCGCCGGATCAGCGGAATTTGCTCGTGCATATGACCGGCCACCGCCACGGGAGACTCTCATGGTATCACTCGCCGGCGATGTTGACCCCACCACTCCACAACAAGTTAGTAATTCACTCACATTCATTTGACTACATACATTATAATGCCTTTATTAGATTCAAAGCATGTTTTGATTTGATTGCACAAATAAGTTTTTGAGAAAATTAATATCATAAAAATATATAATAATCATTCTATTTATTTTGCATTTTGTTTGTGAATCATGTGATGTCACTGATCCATCAGCATCAACGAGTAACGGCATAGTATTCGTCAAAAAACAATGTTATATGATATACTTTTGGTGGCCTAAGTTTTAAAATTATTCTTTTAAAAATCCTATACAATAGCGTGAGATGCAAAAATAAGGTTTTAGATTTATATTATCATCTTCATCACGTTTAATATTAATTTTGGTGGTCAAAAAGAAAGGGAAAATAAAACATTCATTATTATTCACTTTTATGCAAATTGATATAAATGTATACTAGTTTGATTGTGGTTTTTTTTAACGTAAAACTAGTATTTTCGATGTAAAACTAGTTTTTTCGAAAAAAGAAAAGAAAAGAAAGTATACTTTGTAACTTTTGAGTTTTAAAAAAGGATATTTTTTATAAGATTTCCTCCCGTGTGACCAAATTTTACTCGTTCTTTTTAATAACATGCACCTAATCTACTTATTTTCTTGTTCACGACTGAACTTGAATTCATCATTTATTGGTCATAGGCAACACTTTAAATCAATATTCATAACCACTAGACTACAAGTTTTACTCGTAATGTAATGTATGAATCTAATAATGTGTGCATTGAATGAGTGAATCAAGGTCAATTGTTTCTCTTGACAGTACTAATTTATTGCTAATAAACACAACAAAAAATAGTACAAAAGGCTAGATAGTAAAATATTCATTGCTATTAATTACGGGTAACAACTAACGTTTATATTTTTAAAAAATTAATAAGTTTTTGTAAGTATATGAGTTATAAGCTTATTTAAAGACTTTTAAATAAAAAAATTTGATATGGATTATTAAACTTCTTATTTTACTAACCTTTTATTCAAGAGACTGTTTAGAGGCTTCAAATGTCCTTTTTAGTAATTTTATAATAGATTATATAAGTTTTTCAAAACACTTTGTTTAATTAAAATTTATTAATTTAATTTAACTAAAACTTATATAAGTACAGGCCTTTTTAAATACGTTTTCCCAAACACCCCTAAATATAATAATCTAAATATATCGACCATATATTAGAGTTGTATTCTAGGTACTCCATCATAATAAACATAGTCTCAAGGAACAAAGGATAAATTTTAGTCATTTGTCAAAAAATTGTTTAACCACTATCATCAAATTACATGTGATCCAATATACAACCACCACCACCGGCTACCGCCACCCGCCACCTCCAATCCCCGCCGACGGCCGCCGCAATCACATGTGATTGGATACACAATCACATGTGACTCAAAGCGGCTGACGGTGGCGAGGGGTTGCCAGTGCTAGAGATGGTGGCCGGCAGAGTTGGCGGTGGTGGTGGTGGTGGTGGTGGTCGACGGTGTTGAATCACATGTGATTTAATACATTTAATACACATGAGGTGGTGATGGTGTAAATGTATTGAATCACATGTGATGATGGTAGTAGTGGTAATTTGATGATTGATTGATTCAAGAATAAAAATTTATCTCTCGGAACTTTATAAAAATAATTAACGTATTTCTATCATATAATAATGATGTAACAAACTATGCTCTTAACAGGTTCATGTATCTTTGGTTGGCGAAGATAAAATGCGAATTTCATGGATTACAGAGGATAATACTCCCCCCACCGTAAGCTACGGTACATCTCCCGGGAAATACGATCAGTCTGCTAACGGGGCAATTTCTTCTTATGAATATCTAACTTATGCATCCGGTGAAATACATGATGTCGTAATTGGTCCATTGGACCCGAGTACCACGTATTATTACTGTTTTGCCCCTGGTTCAACCTCCGAGTACTCTTTCAAGACTCCCCCATCACAATTTCCGATCAAATTTGCTGTTTCAGGTTACAAGTTGCAACATTTTGTTTTCAGCTTATGATTTATTTTCCTTCCCGCACTTTTGTCTAAAATTAACAACATACTTTTACATTTGTTGTCCATCTGTAAGACTGTAATTATTGTATAAAGTTATGCCCCATTGACCATTAAAGCATGGTTTTGTTCCCTGTTTTTTTAGTCATTGAGCAAATGATGACATGATAGAGTGATGACGTGGCCAATGAACTAAACATGACATAAATGTGTCTTTTAGTAAGCCAACTGAACAAAAAAAAGTAACAAATTTTTAAACATGCATGGACAGACATGAATTACCTTATTATATTAGAAAAAATGAATCTTTTCTTTATAGACATATGATCATTACGAATTTTATAGGTGATCTTGGACAAACTGGATGGACTAACTCTACCCTTGAACACATCTCACAATCAAACTATGATGTGCTTCTACTACCCGGAGATTTATCATATGCCTATATGGTACAACCCCTATGGGACTCGTTTGGCCGCCTGGTTGAGCCGCTAGCGAGCCAACGTCCATGGATGGTGACACAAGGCAACCACGAGGTTGAAAAAATCCCCGTACTCCACCCGACCCCTTTCACCGCCTACAATGCCAGGTGGCACATGCCATTTGAAGAGAGTGGGTCCACTTCTAACTTGTACTACTCATTTGAGGTTTCGGGTGTCCACATCATCATGTTAGGTTCATATACCGATTTTGATTCGGGTTCGAGTCAATACCAATGGTTAGTGTCGGATTTGAATAAAGTTGATCGGAGTAAAACTCCGTGGCTCGTGGTGCTTGTTCACGCACCGTGGTATAACTCTAATGAGGCTCATCAAGGCGAGAAAGAATGTGATGGGATGAAGGAAGCAATGGAGGGTTTGCTTTATAAAGCTCGGGTAGATGTCGTTTTTGCAGGGCATGTTCATGCTTACGAGCGTTTTGTAAGCCACTTCCTTATAACTCCATATATAAATGCTCGTTAAACCAATTATTTAATCACGAGATAAACAAACTAACTTCTCCCTTCTTTTTGTAGAACCGTGTTTACAACCAAGAAGTTGATAATTGTGGCCCCGTGTATATCACAATCGGGGATGGAGGCAACCGCGAAGGTCTTGCTAGCAAGTGAGTTGACTTAAAAAAGTTTTTATTACCACAAACGCTTAAACTATATTTCTATTTTATGATATTTTGTTTTTCCACTACTCGAGTTCAATTATCATTAAATTAATGAAAATCTTGTCTTGTAGGTACATAGACCCGCAACCTACAATATCGGTATTCAGGGAAGCTAGTTTTGGGCACGGGGAATTTGAGGTGGTCAATGCAAGTTATGCTATGTGGTCGTGGAACAGAAACGACAACGATGAATCGGTTCAATCTGATTCCGTTTGGATCAAAAGCCTCGCTTCTGATCCAACTTGTAAATAAAGCAAACATATGAACTCCTTGCCCTAAATTAGTTACATGTTATCTTTTGCCAAAACATTGTTAACTAGTGATATTGTAATGGGGTAAAAAGCAAAATAATAACATCCATGAATTCTTAGTTTCTTTCAAACGCCTCAAATGCATAAGTCGCCACGTCATCATTATATAGCCTATAAGAGGTTAGATACATAAAATAGCAAGAACTAAAAGTTCATTACACATGTAAGACCGTTGGAAAGTACGCTACTTAGCCATGATGAATAAGACTGATATTAATAAAATATTAATGTTACATATAATAAAGGTTTGTAAATAATTATCACAGCATTTAAACACTTGACATATAGCAATAAATCGAGCCCAAAAAGCATATCATAAGTTAAATTTTACCAAGTAGAAGGGTTTTTAGCATGATGTCGCTAAGCCCGTCAGCATACGGGAACATGTGGCCTGCACCTGGGAGCTCATGATAATTGACCCATGGAAGTTGTTGGGCTATATAACGTTGTAGTGTTACGGACACAAGCTTATCTTCATCACCCTGCCATATATGAACTGACCCTTCGTTGTTTGGAAACGGGTTATGGACATCCATCGGGTCAAATTCCCACGGGCCAAATCCAATGATTAAGTCACGGTGGATAGATTCGTATTCTCCTTGTTGTCGTACTTGTCCCTTTTTAGAAAACGGATGTAAACATTAGATTTTTAATTTGAGTTTTATTTAATAAATACATCGCATAGTGAACCAATTACACTAAGTAATCAGACAATCACTTTCTGAATGCACATCCAATCACCCTCTTTTGTAATGCAATTCAAATATGCACAAGTCAAATGGGTTTAATAAAAAACATCTAATAAGTGAAATGGGCTGAAAGTGTATATATAAGGCATAAAACCTCATAAACTATCTTTTTTTTTTTCCCGAAAATTAGATGATTATTTAATAAATTTGTAAACATGTTCGACAAACTAATTGTTCATAAAACTACAACAAAATGTATCCAGCTATACATGTTTTATTACCATATGTATCATACTTCAAAACTTACATTTTGATGCAATATACTTCCAAAACCTACCTTATGTATCCGGTTTTGAAGTACAATACATACAATAATAAAACATGTATAGATACATGGTTTTGAAAACCGGACTGGAGCGGCCCCGGCCGAACCGCCTGTAAACCACCCGGTCAAGAACCACTAAAATGGTGAACCACTGAACCGGTAAAAACCGGATTTCAAAAAAAAAAAGTTTTATTTTTTGTTTTAAGAACAATTTAGAAATTTTGAGTCGAGTATTCTCCACTTTACTCTGGCCATCACCATTACAAATGATTTTATCTAATTAATTAAAGTGTTTAATGGGCCTCATTTTCATGTTTGGTGAATGAGCCACATATTTTTGGTAATTTATATCTTATATAATTATAATATTAATTATGATGTCATCCGGTTTTTAGATCTGTCTGGTCTGATCAGTTGAACCAATGGCTAGATACACTCCTATAGTCCTATGTAGTTTGCTCATAGAAAAATTAGAACTTCAGAAAAAACATGTTTCAGGCCAATACGAGACCGGGCCGTATCAAAGAATTACCCAATTTGACCCATAATTTCTCCACCTCTAAAAAACGATAAACATGATTATAAAGTCACTTTTAGCATTAAAGAACACACATACCTCAAAAGCTTCTCTGCCAGCAGTAAACTTAGGGATAAGTTCTCTATCTTGTGTAGAAAGATCACCGAGGCTATCAGCAACAAGAGTGAGAAACGGAAACCATTTTTGCGTGTTCCACCAGTAAGTCAATGATGGAAAATGATGAACAACACGTAACCTCCATTGATCTTGAACAAACCGCTTAGAATATGCTTGTTCAGATAAATTAGCTGGCAAATTACCCCACCAGTAATTAACTACTGGTGCAATAAGAGTTGCTCCTGCTAACCTGTTCCCATCACATACACGCAATAAATTAATAATTATAAGTTTTCAAAGTTTGTTATATCATAAAGTAATTATCATATAAAAAGATACCTGTGAGGAATGTACTTAAGGAAAGACCAAATAATTTGCCCGCCCATAGAAAGCCCGATTACATAAAATTTGGATCCAAGTTGAAGCTGATCTGCAAGTTCTTCGGTATCTAAAGCCAAACTTTTCAAACTTCTTTTGGGGTGTGGATCACTCTCTCCATAACCCGGTCTATCAAATGCAACAATATGTATCCCTAATTCTTCAATCAAATCCTATAAAAGTCAACCAAATAGTCAACAACTACAATACTGAAACGAATATATAGATAATTGACCAAAAGAGCAGGATAAAAGAACCATACTGGGGAGGCTGATGTGGCAATAGGAGCATCATGTTTGACCGAGTCAAATCCATGGACGAATATTATGTGGTATTTTGCTGACTCTTTTGGTACACCATATTCTTTATAGGATAAATGTCTTCCATCACGAAGCTTGATTCTAGGTGTTGTTATGGGAAGTCCATCTGGCGGTCCCACTTTTTTGGGGACAGGTGGACAAGCTACTTTATAAGCCCATGCGAAAAATGCGATAATGAAAACGAGTAGAAATTTGATGAAAAAGCCTGAAATATTTCAAGTGTGAATTAGTGAAGAATTAAGAACTGCAACTGTTGAGTGTTTGGAATTGATTATTGCAAACTGGATAATCAAAATCCAATAATCGAACCGAGAGATGTATGTGCGTGAGTTATTTTCCACAATAAAAAATTATACAATTACTTCTTACATGCTTCTGTATATTTGAGTTTTTGACCCTATATAATCAGACAATCATAATCACTTGTACAAATTTACCAAAACACTATAAACTAACTACTTAAACACACATCCAAAAGAGAAAGATTTGAGATCACTTGCAATTATATTCGAATTTGGTGTGCTTCAATTTCGATTTCAAACAGTGAACTCTTAAACAAAATATTGTTCATTAGAATACTGCTGGTAGTAAAAATTAGAGACATAATTAAAGTTTTGCAGTCAGTCAGTCAGTCATCCTTATGATCCATAACTGAAAAATATGTCATATGCTGTTCATGATTACGCTCTTACATTTTCAAAACAAATCTAAAAACCTATCAATGACTCCTTTGACCAAAATTCAAAGTCAAAATCAAATCTAAATTTTAGTTTGCCTGGCGCATCTCCTATAAATTTAATCAAACACGGATTTCCTAAATTTCAACATAGATATGTTTACGATCTACAATACACGAGTTAGATTTCAAAACTAGCTTCGCAAAGCGCCTAACAATTGTACATCTTGATTGCTCATTCAAATCAGAAACAGTCAACTCAACTCAACTCAACGCATAAACAATTAAACACTTCATTTCGGATACAATTTACAATCAAATCTATAACGAACGCATCGAAATGAATCGGAAATCTGATACGTACCTGACAGGAAAGAATATGAATCGGATTTAGATTTGGATTTCCTGGTGTGTGATCGAGCTGATGCTGCTGAAATCTTCCTCTTGACTTCAGCTGCCATTGTTTCAATTGAGGATAGCTTTGGTTCACTTGGAAGTTTAGTGGAGTGATTTGTAGAGAGTTATGGTCAAACTTTTGATTAGAAGGGGCGGGGCGGTTAGACATGATAAAATTAACTATGGTTAATTATAAGTTTATAACTAATATTGTTGAAATAAATTCTGTTAAAATCGGTTCGTACTTTTGGTTTTAGTTCAACAATAACATTTTAATCGTTGTATTGGCCATTGGGTGTAGAAAATAGTCAAAGCATGGATATTTTTGAATTCTGTAATTACGCGATTCATCCAAATTTTGATAAGTATAATCTTATTAGTATAAAATATAGTTTGTTGCAAAATATAGTGTGGTTTTATATCAATCGTATAGAAAATAGAATGTTTAAAAAAATGCATATGATCACATAAAATACATATAGCTACCACATAGAGTCGTACAGTTTTACAAAAAACATCTCAAAAAGTCAAGTCGTACAGTTTTACAAAAGTGATTAGGTGTTTCAGGTTTATGGGTTTAAGTTAAATAGCGTAGATTAGAGAATGCGTGTTAAATAAAAGAAAATTGGATATGAAATTAAACTGGAAAGGAACACGTATCAAAACTTAAACGAGGTTAGTCATCTGCAAGTCAACAGTTTGACGACGAAAATTTTCCTGTTTCAAACCCTCCGATCTGGAGAACCAAATTGACTCACTGATTCCGTCAACAATGGAGGGCGACGGCGGCGTTCCGGTACCGGTAGCCATCGTGGCGTGTACCGCAATGACTATATTCTACGTTGCAATCCTTTATGCTCCAACATTCATCCTCCGTCTCCCGCCGCCGACGTCCTTCAAAAGCTTCATGATCCGACGATTCGTTTGTGCCGGTATCTCCACCGTCCTTTCGCTAATCGTTTGCGCTTTTATCCTCCCGGTAAGCTCAATCTCTTAATTGTATGTGTTCTAGTGTAAATTTTCATTATTGCGATTGCTCTTGGTAAAATCAATAACTAATATTAGAGTGATTGTATCCCGATTCAGTATTCGATTTTTGTGGCAGCAAAATAATAGATGTTACATAAATGTAAGAAAAACGCTACAGGTTACTAGTACGAGTGAATTTGTCTGTATATTTTTCTACTAGATTTTGGATCTCTGTTTCTTTTGCATCTATTATGTGATTTAAGGAGATTTTCAGCTCAAAAATCAGTTTAATGAATTAGCTTAACTTTTGCTCGAACTATGCTAAATGGTGGTCAGAACTCAGAAGATTAGGTACAAACAAAGTTGAATTAGAATGTGATTTTGATTTTTTATACTGCTTAATTGAGCAAGGATTGATGTTAACCAATTTAGGTAGTTTACAGTTATGCTGATGTGTTACGTTCTAACTGTTTCAGATAAAGAAATGGGAATTGCGACAGTTGTTTAATGCTTATGGTATTCGTCTACACCACACAGTAAGTAATGATTACATTTGTAAACAGGTGCATCAAGTACAAAAAACATGTAATTTTCATCTATTTATGCAATTTTCATGATTTGCAGATTATTTTCCTGCTGAAATGGAATTTTATTTATGAAACAGTGGGAAGCTGTGGTCATTCCTCTTTTCTTGACTTCATTAATGTATGCTGGATCATTTGTTCTTAAAATACTCTCGTTATGGAGCTCGTGGGCTGAACAGGAGAATAATTCGATAGATTTATCATTTAATGGCTTAAAAAATCTTCTTCAAAATCTCATCAATTGGATGCTATCACTTGCTTACAATATCTCAGCATGGAGAATGTATATTGTGGTCAGTTTACCTTTTTATAATATTTATTTAAAAAGTGGATTTTTTTTAACCATTTTTATGTCGGTCAAACAGTTAAAAAAATGTATCTCACTATAGACGAATTGTTATTGTAGGGATTTGTTAATGAAAATTACCTTTTGATGTGACGAACTCTTAAAACTTACCTTCTTATGTTATTAACTTTTATTATTTTTACCAATTTTATGTTACCAGCTTACATCATCTTTTACCATTTTGATGTAGCCAAAAGGTAATTTTCATAGTCCAGTACATACAATAACAATTTGTTTATAGTTTGAATAGTGGATACATTTTCATTTTTTTGATATATTACCCGGTTTATGTGTAAACTAACCCTAATCTTTCAACTGGTCCCCATTTTTTATTTACCCGTCTGACCCGTTGCATTTTTGCTAAAAAAATTAAATTTAACCCTTTTGGGATAACACGTAACACAAATCATCCTATTCATAAGTAAACGAGCCAAAATTTCAACCTGTAGTTTTTACAGGTTAAAATTTAAATATGGAATTTATTAAGTAATTTAATTATAAAAAATAATATTTTAACTGACAATTTTGGTACAATAGGCTCCCTTTACAGAAGAGTTGGTTTTCAGAGCTTGTATGATACCGTTGCTTCTGTGTGGAGGATTTAAACAATATACAGTTATACTTCTCTCTCCTGTTTTCTTTAGTCTAGGTGAGTAAAACGGTTTTATTTTCAGCTTATTTAATTTAAAAATTAAAACAATTATTCATGTAAAATACCCCCTTTTGATGTATTAATTGCATTAAATAACCACTTTTTATATATTTTATTTTGCAGCTCACTTGAACCATTTGTTGGAGTTTTACATGCAGCAAGATTCCAGCTTTCTGAATGCTTGCATGGTTGTAGGTATATGTTTTGTTATTTTATTTTCATTTTTTAGTATCAGCCATTTTTTTTTTTTTTTTATTTACTAAATATTCCTTTACTAATTCTCAGGTTTTCAGCTTGGCTACACTGTGATCTTTGGGTCATATGCATCATTTCTATTTGTCCGAACTGGTAGGTGAAGATACCATTATTCTTGTTCATTTTTATTTTTCCATTACTCTTTTCTCTTTTTTTCTATATATATTTTTATTTTACAGAAATTGGTTTCTTATAAATATGTTCAGTTTATTTATTTATTATTTTTTTAATTTTTAAGCCATATATATTTGTTGTTAATTTCAGGTCATATAGCAGCACCACTTGTGTCACATATGTTTTGCAATTTCATGGGCCTTCCTGCATTCTTTTCACGAAGGACAGGTAATGTAATTTATAAAGGTTGCAATTTCAACCCAGTTACTTATATATGTGTCAACTTGGGTTATGTTTCATATTTATAACGGGTCAAATGGGTGAACGGGCCAAAAGCTATATCTTGAACTTATATTTAAAACTTATATTTTGACCTGAAATTTCAGGGATGGTGAGTGTGGCATTCATAACAGGGTTGGTGGGCTTCATATATCTTTTGTTTCCACTCACATCTCCAAACTTGTACAATCATACAACTGACGATTGCAAATGCTGGCATAGATATTGTGATTGGAGCTAGAAATTATATTCCAACTATTTATTACCGAATGTAAACCCTAAAAAATCTTTAACAAATGTTTATTTTTTAGAATCTTGCAATCATTTGCTTGTTTTTAGCACAGCTAATTGATCTTCAGGTGGCTATACCAGATTCTTCGGTTACTTGTCATGTATGTCGGGTATTTTATACAGTTGCACCAACGTTTTAATTTAACAAAAAATAAAAATAAATTGACCATTGAAAGTCTTAACCCTCTCGAAACCTGAAAAATAATAAAGATAAATTTGATCTCCCAAAGGTCACGAGTTCGATCTCCTTTCTAGGTAAACATTTAAACGGATAGAGTTAGATTATGTACATCATGAGCTTTGCTCGACCTCCTCGGGGAGCCTGTTATTATAAAAATATCTTTTAAAAAGGGGAAAAAGAAAGTGTACTCAATCCGTTGAAAAGAAATAGAAAAAAAGAAAGAAAAAAATTTGACTAGTTTGGCCTCACAAGCCTAAGTTTTAGAATCATGGACAATCCGTATAATTTTTAATACTAGGCGATCAATTCCAAAACTTTTATAAGTGTTCTTTTTAACTAACTTATAAATCTACTTTAAATTTGTCTATAACAGGACTGAACATATCATGACCTTAAAAACCATGAGTGATAGCCTACAAATCATGAGTAAAAACTTCTGACAAATTACATGATAATCAATATAATTTCCTCTATTATTCTTTTAGTTAATTGATTTTATATTCAATGGTACATAATAACATACTAG
Source organism: Calendula officinalis (assembly GCA_963853835.1). NCBI lineage: Eukaryota > Viridiplantae > Streptophyta > Magnoliopsida > Asterales > Asteraceae > Calendula > Calendula officinalis. Next base: position 75,270,816 of record OY970823.1, on the reverse strand, counting down.
CAGGGTACCCGCGCAATGCGGCGGCGGGTACCCTATGACTGTAATTTGCGGCGAAAAATTGTTAGGTGTGTGATGGAGGTGGTGGCGGTAGTGATGGTGCAAATACATATACACATGGTTATCCTATTCTAATTATTGCACGATTCTTAATTCTAAATTTGTTTAATAATAACGAAAATTCAGGAATAATATACCCAAAACTTAAGCTATTTCTCCATATCAAATATTTCTTTAGTGGGGTAATCCAACTACAAATAAGTATAAGAAGGTTAAGTAAACTCACGGCCCAAGAAGAAAAAACATAAAATTCTTCTTTTTCCTTTCATAAGCCAACTCTTGAGGTCAAAAAACAAACTTTAACTACAAATTTAAAGTCATTTGAAATTCGAAGATAATCTTTACATGCTCCAAAATTAGACCTTTAATCATAACTAATTCTTCAATTAAGTTTAATTAATTACAAGGAACAGGCAATTTGGTTTTAACACAGACCCAAATAAATCTTTATCTTCTTCAACATTATAAGAAAAACGAAAGACATATGTTCATATAAGAAAAACCAGATTTAAAATTGGTTGTTTGAGTTGACATGCAGCTCCATGTTGCAACACATCCATCCCATGGTTTGTTGAAGTCAATAAGTGCAGCAACACTTCCATCCTATTTTCTCTGGCCTGCAACAAATCTTATTTTGTAAATATATAACTAAAGAAAACCTGAAATTTAGTGACACACCAAAAAGTATATGCATATGCGGGTCAATGCAAAGTGCATACTAACAATAAATTCTATTTCAAAATTGCTAATATATATCCCATTTACCTGCAGAAATAATGGTTAAAAATTGTATATAATGACATGTAACATGATCTTATGCATTCAGAAATCAGAATAAATTGCGAACAAAGAAAGCTTACTTTTCATCAAGCTTTTTGAGCTCTTCAGAAATCCTAACATGCATCGAGTCGAGTACGTTCTGGTCGAGCTCCAACCCAGAAATTGACCTTTTTTTGTCTTTAGTATGCCTAAATCCTCTTTCGTTCCCGGTACTCTCCAAATATTCCTGATACTTTATCGTCTATAAAAAAGATGATGCTGTGGCGGACAAATTTAATGCATCCATAACCATTTTAAAGATAAAATATCAAAATGCCTCCAAATTCCTGAATAACTCTTTACCTTATTGAATAACTACTCTGGCAATCCAACAAAGGTAATACAAATCAAAATTGTGAAATTTTGTGAAGAATAAAGTTTCCCAAGAAAGTATGTTCGACTTGTTGCTTCATGAACAACATCAAAAAGAATTACCAACAAATCATTAGTTTCCTCATTGTAGATTTCATATTACATTCTCAAAAGAAAATCCCGGTCTATTTCCTTAAAGAAAAAATAAGCTTCAAATAGACTTGATAATTAAAATTGCAAAGATTAACTACCTGTTAAATCATGTCGAAAGGATCATGAACTGCTAAATAGATGATTGATAACCTATTGAATGTAGTAAAAATTCACCAGTCAATGAGATAAGATTAGGGCAAAATAACAAGTAAACATGAATTGATAAGTATAAAATTAGAAGAAAACGTAAAGTGGAGATAATATCTACGTACCGTCCAACTGAATTCAATGGCCGAACCCATGAAATCGAGCAGATAATGAAGTTTGCTCGGAAGTTTGCTCTATGGAATTGAAGTTTATGATGGCAATTGATGAGATAATGGGAATGGAGGAATCGAGGATGCAATGGTTCTGGGAAAGTGTAAAAGGTTGAAGGAACCGTGGGTGGAAGGTAACGGGAGTGATTTTTGAGGTAGAGTAATTAAGGTTTAAATGCACTTAGGATATCTTGAATATTTGGGAAGCTTTAAACGTCCTACAATGTAGTTCAGCTGGTTGGCAACCTTATGTTGCAAGGTGTTGGTCCGGGTTCGAGTCTTTCTAGATGTAATATTATTTTTAAAAACAAAGTAGATCTAAAAATGGAAAGTTATTGGCTGAATTTTCAGCTATCTATTATTAGAAAGGTCCTAAATACTTTATATATAGTAGAGATTATTGCAAACTTTAAGTCAATTCAACTATCCTTTTATAATCCAAACAAATATGAACTCACTGTTGTAAACTTTATATATTCGGTAATTAAATAATTAGACAATTACGATTTTAAACCATATTTGATATTGATAATTCAATATCATAACCAACAAATAAGAAAGAACCAAATGGAACAATCAAACCTGAATGTTGATGAAGAACGAACCGCACGGAATTGTAATTCCTGTCCTTTAAGGTTTTTACGCGCTCTATATGCTGCAAGCCTCAACGTAGAACCCCAGGATTTGATGCAGTTTATCGGTATTATTCTACAGCACTAGAATTACCTACAACACAAAGTGATTACTTGGAAACACATGATGATATCAAAACACAACATCATGAGAGGGAGAGCTTATGCTTTTTGGTTTTGGTGTGTAAGAACTTTCATCTCAAGTGTTCCTTTTATAGGCACAAGCATTTCCTCAAATTAATGAGAGAAAAGAATAACTCTTATTATTTTAATGTAACATTATTGTCAACATTAGTGTCAACATTAGTGTAAACATTATTGTCAACATTATGACTATTCAAGAGGCTTAACCATAAACAAAGTTCCACAACTCCCCACAACAAATAGGAAATTTGCCAACTTGCAAATACCATTGTATTTTCCAACACTCCCCCACCAAGTTCGAAAGTTTCCTTTCACTCAGACAGATGTTGTCACCTGGGTGTCACGAAGATTAAACCCAAGTTTTCATCATCTCCTATTAACCTATCCTCGAAGAACTCTGCATCTCTGGATTCTACACGACACCTGATTCTTTATCCAACAATCGGTAGGCCTTTCTATTCCGAGCATACCCGATGAATATACTCTTCATAGCTCGAGCTCCCAACTTGGATCGTTTAGGATCAGGTGTAAGATAATAAGTTAAACACCCTCACATTCTTAGATAATCTAAGTTAGGTTTTCTTTCATTCCATAACTCATATGGGCTAGAAGGAATCACACGACTAGTGATTCTGTTGTGCACATAACATGCACTCAACAAAGCTTCCCCCACAGATTGTGTGGCAAACCCGATTGATTCAACATACAGTTGACCATTTCAACAAGGGTTTAACTCTCTCTTTCAGCTAATTCATTCGGTTGGGGAGTATATGGTGAAATTCTTTCATGCTTTATACCATTCTCTTCACGGAATGTATCAAACTCATGCTTAAAGTATTCTCCGCCTCTTTCCAAGCGAAGAATGTTAATGTGTTTGTCATGTTGGTTTTCATCTTTGCACTTATACAGTTTGAATGCATTAAAAGCTTCATCTTTTGAATGCAACAAGTAAACATATAAATAGCGGCTATAGTCACCACAAATTATAATGAAGTATCTTTTACCTCCACGCGTGAGTATTCCATTCAGTTCACAAATATCTGAATAGATCAACTCTAGTAATGATGTAATTCTTTTGACACTTGAAAAAGTTTCTTTGTAAACTTTGAGTTTATACAAGTTTCACATTTGTCAAAATCTTTATTATTTACTTTTATCAATACTTTAGATTGTGTCTTTTCAATATTTCTTTTTTAATGTTAGTGTGAGCTAACCTTTTATGGCACAAAGAAATTGAACACGCAATATAATTTGAAAAACTATTTCATTAATTCGAAACTTAGTTACATCATCACTAGCGATATTGTCACTAACGCTGACAGTATCATATTCTCACGATTACATAGATCCACATTTAACACATAATCATTGGATATAGATACAACATTATCTTATCCATCACCACATAGATCAAACATAAACATTCCACCCGTGTTGATGGTTTGATCCACAATAACCCATCTTTGGAGAACATGATATGATCATTTTTTATTATTACCAGCTTGTAACTATTTTTGTCATATTTGTTCTCCGATATAAGTCCCTTGGAGATTCAAGGAACATGTACGACCTCTCGAAGGTAACCATAATTCCATTTCGGGATGTTAGAATCACTATGCCAATGCCATGAACACGTACTATATGGCCATCAACACATGTCAGCACATGTCACCACAGTTCCTTCTCGAACCGTACTATAAATTTCGAAAACATCACGATTTCAACATACATGGATGTTTTCTCTAGAATCCACAAACCAGCCTCGGGCCTCTATCACCCGAGTAATTGAGGTAGTCATATTGACTCCTACATGACCCATACTTGCACCTAAGTGGGTTAGATTTGCAACAACATTTGCAATTCCTTTGACATAAGCAATATCCGAGTCCCCACCTGACACGTGGTACGCACTCAATCTGACTTTACTCTTTTGATCTCTTATGAGATTCTCCTTCTCAATAAGGAAGTGTTTCAACAAAAACATTTAAAGAGTAGTCCTCAAATTTGTGAAACTCCAAGTATTTAACCACATTCAAGGAAAACATTATTTAGTCAACCCTTTTAGGTAGCTCTATTCGAATACAACCAGGAAAGACGGTGAAGATAGACAGCGCTAGTGCGTATCGGAACCACCCCCATTTGGAGTCAGAAAAACCGCCTTTATCTTTCCTAGACATTGTAATAAGAATAGGTGAGCCTATTTGGGGATGATTAATAATTTATTCCACTTATAGGTTCAATACAATGCTTAATGATACACAGCTGGAAAGATTCCGTTTAACACTAAAATTATCTATTTTGTATAATCATGATTTTTCAAATAGTACACTTTTCAAATATAAAAGTATCTTGAAATAATCTATATACAAAAAATAATTATTTAACTCAATTATAATGCTTCAACCATAAGCATGATAATTCATATAACACCCACTTTAGATGAGAAAAAACATCTTGTTTTAACTTGTCCATTAGATTAAAATAGATATTTAAATATGTCAAAATAAAATATATCTATTAAATAGGCATAATTAGTAAATATGTAACTTATAAAAGTTAAACTAAATAGCCATAATGTTCTCTTTGAAAACCATTAATTCATAACATAAATATATATAAAACATTGACATAATATCTCAATTTTTTTTATTAATCACCGAATATATATTTATCTAATCACCATGGAAGCTTAATCACCGAATATTTTATAAAAGAAAATATGTGTATATATTATATATATACAATAATATATAACAAAATAAAAACCTTAAAGATTGTTGTAAACTTTATATATTCGATAATTAAATAATTAGACAATTACGATTTTAAACCATATTTGATATTGATAATTCAATATCATAACCAACAAATAAGAAAGAACCAAATGGAACAATCAAGCCTGAATGTTGATGAAGAACGAACCGCACGGAATTGTAATTCCTGTCCTTTAAGGTTTTTACGCGCTCTATATGCTGCAAGCCTCAACGTAGAACCCCAGGATTTGATGCAGTTTATCGGTATTATTCTACAGCACTAGAATTACCGACAACACAAAGTGATTACTTGGAAACACATGATGATATCAAAACACAACATCATGAGAGGGAGAGCTTATGCTTTTTGGTTTTGGTGTGTAAGAACTTTCATCTCAAGTGTTCCTTTTATAGGCACAAGCATTTCCTCAAATTAATGAGAGAAAAGAATAACTCTTATTATTTTAATGTAATATTATTGTCAACATTAGTGTCAACATTAGTGTAAACATTATTGTCAACATTATGACTATTCAAGAGGCTTAACCATAAACAAAATTTCACAACTCCCCACAACAAATAGGAAATTTGCCAACTTGCAAATATCATTGTATTTTCTAACACTCACGACACCTCACCTTCACCCCATCGACATAACTAGATATTTTCATTTTTCTATAATTAACAAAATGACACAATTACCCTTCCCCTTCCCCATTCACATCTCCCATCCCATACCCATATTCGTCATTTTCCATCACACATGTTTTCTACACTTTCATCTTTGTACTCTTCCCTCCCTTAAAACACACACACACACACAAACACACACCGCATTCTCTCTGTAACAAAACTTCAAAATCAACATAAAACCTAAAGAGAGAAAGCAAAATATATTTCTAAATCATGAGGACGAGCAATCATCTGATCGGAATGTTAAATTTCTTAACATTTCTGCTATCAGTTCCGATTCTAGGTGGCGGAATTTGGTTAAGCACGCGCGCAAACAACACCGATTGCATGAGCTTCCTCCAGTGGCCGTTAATAGTCATCGGAGTTGCAATTATGGTCGTCTCACTCGCCGGTTTCGCCGGCGCGTGTTACCGGAATACTTTCCTCATGTACCTTTATCTATGGGCTATGTTTTTCATCATTGCTGTGCTTCTCGGGTTTGTAATATTTGCTTATGTGGTAACTGATAAAGGGTCGGGGCGACCCGTTTTGAACCGAGCTTATGAGGATTACTATTTACCGGATTATTCGGGTTGGTTGAAGGATCGGGTCGCGAGTGATGATTATTGGAGGAAGATTAGTTCGTGTATTCGTGATTCGGGTGCTTGTAGGAAAACGGGTCGGGTTAGCGGTGGGTTCCCGGAGTCTGCTGACACTTATTACCAACGCAAGCTCAATCCTATTGAGGTGAGTCGGTTATATTTGCCCTTTTAAAATTTTATTACTTTTATTTATTATATCAAATTTACTTCTTATATAAAGATGACAAATTGGTGAAAATGGAAATAAAAATTATATTAAATAACTATTTACAAATTTAGTAATTATGTTAGTAATTACTTGGTTGATAACTATTTACAAATTTAGTAATTATGTTAGTAATTACTTGGTTGTTGCTAAGAGATTTGACAGTTAGGCACAAGAGGAAATTCAATTATGCTTAAATATAAATTATCTATGAGCTGAATTAATGTTTATGGGATATGATATGAGTGGGTCATTGTCGTGCACATAAGTTATTGACTTATTGGGTGTCAGTTTTCAATTATTCATACTCCATGTCATATGTAAAATAAGAGAAAATATATTTAAAAAATATTTATACAAATATGTGAGAACACTAAATGATATTAGATATATTTTTTAAGAGTTAATAATAAACCATTATTAACCCTTTCTTTTAAATTTCTTATTAACCTTTCTTAAATAATGATAAACGACACATTTTTTACGGTATATAACATTTTTAAGAAAGATAAACCATTATTAACTCTTAAAAATGATTTAATCTTTTAACAGATAAACCATTATTAACACTTCTTTTAAATATCAACTTTCGTCTATCATCTTTTAACAAAAATTAAACGACACATTTTGTACGGTATATAACATTCACACGTGTGGGCAACTTTTTGTTATAGTGCGCTTTTGTATTTTGTTTTTTCGCCTGTCCATAGTCTTGTTTCTATCAGAAAACAAAAAGGTATTTATGGTATTTGTGTGTTTTTTTATTTTATGAATGCAAGACCAATTTAATTTTTTATTATTTAGTTATATTTGGTTCACTGGTACTTGTAGGATTATGGAGGTTATAAATTATATACACGTGTTCACGAGATAAAGTAGGATGACGCAAATGGCTTAAAATAGACATTTTATTAGCATTGGGCATTTCGGGTCGGTTTGAAACTTAAATCAAACCCGAATCACCTCTCATGTATTTACTTATGAATTTACCAACAAGATAAAAAAAACAGTATTTTATATTTTCTTTAGAACGGCGAAATTAAAAATTAATAAAATAAAATACCAGAAGTGTATGAATTTAAGGGAGTAAATGGCCAATTTATTGTGGCCACAATTGGATAAGTCTTGGTCGTGATAGGGATCATTCATGCAAAATATTATTTCCAGAGACTTTTCATAATTGTTGACTTATGGAATACAAGATATCAAATCTCAGCTACTTCCTATCCTATGTACTTCACTTTTGCATGTTTTAAGCCACATCTTCAGTGTAACTTGCTTTTTAGGCTTGTATTTTACTTTTACTTCATCATATCATCAAAATTGGCTTAAAATGAAGGATTTTTGTGATGTTATCCATCATATCAGGTTTCTCATTGTATCAATGTGTAAAAAGATGACAAGATATTTTCGCGTCAAATAATTGAGCGACATGAGATTGTGGCATTCGCAAATCGGGGTTTTTGGGTCAGCAAATGATATCATTATGGTTTAAATCATGATAGAGATGATGTTGAAATATTAGCTTTTTTATTCTAGTTGGTAATTGGGTCCCTTATCTTTTGTCACGACAGTAGTAAGAAGCCAAGGGGGGCATTTAGGTATCATAACTACATTTAAAACAAGTGTACACTCATTTTCTATATAATTTTTTTAAGACACACCTTCTAAACTACTCAAAAATTTACAATATTATGTCTTTAGCCGGATTTGAAACCATGTCCATATATCAATGGGGAACACCTTCCAACCTCTTATACTGTCAGGCTACAAACCCATTAATCAATCATCTTCTATAGTATTTCTATAAGTTTATCTACTATACTTTTTTGTAATCCTCTCTAATTTTTTCTGTCGAAAACCTATGAATTACGAAATATCAAATCATTATCATCATCATTTTGTTTCTCTAACTTTTTATTTGATAATTGTTACAGTCGGGATGTTGCAAGCCACCAAGTGAATGCGGGTACTCGTATATAAACGAGACCACATGGAACCCAGTCAACTCAGCTTTATCAGCGAACAACCGCGACTGCAGCCGTTGGAGCAACGATCAAGAACAATTATGCTACAATTGCAACTCGTGTAAAGCCGGTGTGCTAGCGGGTCTTAGAAAAAGTTGGAGGAAGGTTTCGATTATCAACATCGTTGTTCTTATAATCCTAGTCATTGCTTATGTGGTTGCTTGTGCGGCTTTTAGAAACAATAGGAGGATGGATAATGATGAGCCCTATGGGGAGACCCGTATGGAAAAAGCCCGACCCAGTTGGATTAGGTTTTAGTCACTTTGAAAAAGAAATTCCGAATGCTTTATTTTCTTTTGTTTTTTTTAGGTCTTTGAAGACTAGCGTACATAGCAATATTATTTGCATATTTCTTTGTAATATATCGTGTTTTCTGTCCATTACAAAGTTTTAAGAGATCTTAATCTTGCTATATATATTCTTGTATTTGATTGTCGATTTATCTTTTCCAATCTTATAAGTTGAAATTTATAGTTAGTTTCATATCGAAATATTTGTATTAGAACTATGCAAATTGAACCGAGAACCATCCGTAATAGCTCGAATCCGGTTTCAGTTTTAATTTTCATGCAAAATCAATTACCATTTTCTCAGCTCTCTGTTTGATTTCAAGCGATTTGATTTGGTTATTGGACAGTGCAGAAGTCGAATTTGTGCATACCTTGCCTTGAAAGAGAGAACATTTATGTATATATCTAAATATTTAATAACTCACAATAAAAAGGCAACATCGTTGATGCAAATTAGAGTGCAAAACGCAAGCAACAAGTGTATTCAACATATGCAAGATCTGCATATTTGATCATTTCGGATACATTATCTGATCACAACGGAGTACACAACTCCATGATAATTTCCTCAAAAACATAATAACCGACAAGCATTTTTTTTTTTTTTGGTATAGAATAAAACCATGAAGAAAAAAAATGGATTTGAAATTCAATCAATAGCCCCAGTAATCATTCCTGATTTCATCATCAAATTTCTTCTTCAACTCTGGGTGCTTCTCAAAGTACTCATCAGCAGTCATCGTGCTCAGCTTTTTCTGTTATCAAATTAAAACACAATCAATTACATAACTAATTTTACTGAAAATAATATCTTTATCGAAATATAGCTTTAATTAATAATATTATGGATTTTACAACTATATTAATTAAATTGGTTGTTATAAAAAGGGGAGAAAGAGAACATGTTTGACCCATTTAAAAAAAACACCCTATTTTAAAATGTTAGCTGACCCGTAAATTAATTTGTTGTTACCTTGAGGTCTTGGACATCAGCAATTTCTTTCTCTAGTCTTTCAGATTCCTTGAGAGATTTCTGCTCCGCCTCTTTTAGTTCCACCAACTGTCATTTCAAATTTACAAAATTACCATATGTAAGTAACAATAATCTTCATTTTCCATACTAAAATTCAGTAATATATGGCTTCTAACCAGTGCATCAAACTTGGGTTTGTACTCTGGAGTTGTCTTATCAACAAACTTTGGAATTTCAACACCTGTGAAGTATTATAAATGTAATAATTAGATACCAAATTAATCCTATCAGTTTATTTGCCTAATTATCATTTAAATGTTGGTGAAGCAAGACGTACTGTCATAATATTCTTTGTAAGAATCAACTATGCGAGATCCAAGCCCTTTTCTGTAGTACTCCCAGTCAATAGGTTCTGGTTCCTGCATTGTTCAATTAGAAAATTTTATTCCAATTGAAATACAATGCTGCTAATCATATCATATAATGTAATATAATGATATAAAGATAACTCGGGTAATAATGAAATACAATGTTGCATACAAGAGGAACAAAATATATGTAAAATTAATTCCACTATTTGAACTCTTCCTTCTGTTCACTCTGTAAGCTTGTAAGCTCACTATGAAACCAATACACCTTCACCACACTACTCAAATACACACAGAATTCGATTAAAACTCCAGATATAAAATCATCATCTCATTACTGATTTCAAATCGCTTATGTAGAAATCATAGATCATAATATGCGTATAACAGATGTAAACAAATAAATTCAATTGTATTTCAGTATCAGGCACTCAAACCTAATCCGAATGTTTTCGATTTACCGCAACCCTGACTATCTAATCAAAAGTAGATCCGTATAGCTCAACGCAATAACATCAACAGATTCGATACGTACAGATAAAAATACATAAATCAAACAGATTTGATTTATTCAATTCGATACCTGACTAAATTTGGTCTGGAGAGTCGAGTTGACCTCCTCAAATGCACGACGGAGGTTAGAAAACTCCTTACGAGCTTCATCGGTGACGATCATCTTCGCCATGCCATCCCAATCGATGGATTTTGATGCTTTGAAAGCCACATCGGCCACTTTCTTTCCGACACCGCTCATTTTCTCTCTCCAAAAACCGATTAGATGAATACCGTTTGTGAAATGAAGCTAACAGATTGCAAGCCCTGCCACTTTAGCTTTTTGTGTTTGGGGGTGTTTTGGGCTAGGGTTTCCAAGTGATTATTGACACGGTAATAAAATGTGATTAAAAAAATATAATGTAGTCTAAGTTTTTCGATTATCCGATATAATAGTTACAAATCAAAGTTGAATCTACCGAAACTTTGTAATAGAGTAACTAATTATTATTTGTTTACGATTAACATACTCTCTATTAAAATTATACCTACTGTAGTTAATTTAAATGGAAATAGAGGCAACCTATTATTATATTTGTTATTATTTTATTTTTTTTGAGAAAAAGTTGAATTTTGTCTATATATTTTTTTCACTTATTATTAAGATTACTGTAACATAGAATATTAATTATTGAAATTTTAAGAAAACATACACTCATGTTACCTTGTTATCCTACAACATGCTAAATAATTTTTTTTGAAAAGTACCATATTTAATATTTTTTGGAAAAATACCATGTTCAACATGTTTTTGGAAATATAAAGTCACATTCGGGTGGCAGGGTGCATTAATCTTATTCTATATGTTCTTTAACAATAATCAAATCGATAAATACTGATTAAGTCATTATTTTATTACAAATTATAATACTTATCCGATTGCTAGTTACTTAAATAATCAATTTCATAAGTGTAATGAACTTAACTATTCATAACATTACAATGACCATTGCTAAAAAGTAATGATTCGAGTATTCGACTTAACTATTCATCTCCAAACTCATCATGTTTGAAAGCGATAAAAACTTGAAAAAAAAACATACATATTTAGTAATATATATAAATAATAAGCATGTAGTATTAGACGTCTAAAATACAACAGTAACATCAAACAAAACATCTCCAAGAAAAAAATACAAATCACAACAGGCTAAAAAAACCAAAACTTGAACTTTGAAGCCGGTAAATATGAGAGACATTGAAGCACGGTTTCCATTTAAATCTTGTTAAATGCAACAATGTCACAACTTTGCACATACTCATTAATTGGCTCAACTGTAAGACGCTCCTCGATCAAGTCATCCACCGAAACAAGGTCATCAACAATAGTCAACATGATTGTCAACTTCTTTATCCCGTAACCCACTGGAACAAGTTTTGCTATAAATAAAACCAAAAAACAAAAACACGTAATTAATCATAGATATAGAAAATGACACATTTGTTTATATAATATTAAAACATAAAGCATACATGCTCCCCACAAAAGGCCGGGCAACTCGACACTGCGAACAGCTTCCTCTAGCTTCTTCATGTCTGTCTCATCATCCCATGGCTTTACATCCATAAGAACCGATGATTTCCCACCTAATAATAAAAAAATTATATATTTTGTTATATTAATAAAATAAAATAAATTAAAATCCATTGACACATTATTTTAAGAAAATAAATGAAAAGGATGCAACAAACTCACTCTCTTTCTTCTTTGTGGATGCTTTTGCTTGATCCCGCTCTTCAGCTGCTTTTTTTTCCTCTTCGGTCTCATCACCAAAAAGATCAAGATCATCGTCATCATCAGCTGCAGCTTCCTGAAATACACACAAAGATTAGTGATTAAAAAATCACTTTTATTAAAAATAAAAAGTTCCGCAGACAAAAACGTTGATAAATATATAAATATAAATATAAATACTATTATATAGACCTTGGTAACTTCCTTGACAGGAGTGGCTTCTGTGGTTGGAGCTTGGGCTGAGATACTCACACCAGAAGCTTTACCGGGGAAACTATATAATTTAATTCCATAATATAAGTAATATAAATAAATACAGATAAAACATATAAATATTAGCAAGGTGAACAAATATAAACGTATAAATACTGTTTGCATTTTAACTATAAAGCAAATTATCATCCTTGTAAACAGGGATATTAATTTTTCATGAAAAACTAAAACTAGCTGAGACAGATATAAAGTTTTAAAAATTATGAAAATTATAATGTGGCAGTTAAAAAAAAGTTACTCTCAGAGTCTCTGACAGTATATAAATACATGAATTGCATCTAAATACATCTCAATTTACCATAATCTATCTGCTATCAAGTAGTGTGTGTATACAAAAAGGTTATCAAGCAACAGGTAATTAAAGGAAATGATCATTTAGTCAACTGAAGTCAATCGAGCAGAAATGGAGTCGAATTTAAATTACTATTGAATTACAATTATTTCGCAACTGAATTATATACATCACCACAAGCCATAGAATTAAACTGCTGAATGTCTGAATTTATTATTAATACTCACGATCGAAAACAAATACGTAAAAAAAATTCATAATATTCAAGTAAAATCTGTTCAAACTTACCTTGATGCAAGCTTTGAAGCAACACACTCGTACCACTGACTGGCAGTGGGGTATGAATCAGCACTTGGTTTATCCAAAACAGCAGCGTAAACCTTCACATCATCCTTACTAATTTGATCCCTAAATTGATTCAATTTCAAACAACCATTACACAATTTGCAAAAAAAAAATAAAAAATAATAACGGTGTAAATGAATTGAGAAACGAATAACGAAAGCTTGATACTGACCCTGAGATGAAGGTTTTTCCCGATAAGAAAGCTTCGAGCGATTTAAGACCAGCTTCAGTGTGCAGATCGGAGAAAGTAACAGCCATCTCTAGATATAGAATTTGTATGTATAGATTGTAGAGATGACGGCCGGGAGAGTGTAGGAAAGGGATGAAGATGCGGAGGTGTTTAGATATTTATATTCCGAATATGCTGAGACAAAAACCCTAGATCCAATCAACCATAATTCCTAGATGCTAGTGTATTTTCTTCGTAAAATGATTGTATTTTCTCCGTTCCAAATTACTATTTGGTTAATATGCAAAAATTACACCAAAATGAAATGAACTTGAATATAATTATACACTATTTTACATGAATATTCAAGTAGTATAATATAATTTATTCAAATAAAATAATTTAGTAAATTGTCAATAAATTGATTTTATTCAATACTATATATTTATAGCTAAAGTTCTAAATAACGTGAGGTGTGACGTAGTAACATAATCAAACCTCTAGCTTTAACGAACGATGGTGAAACCATTGCGAGATTATGACATTTCTAAGGCGTAACATAAAACGACGATTTTGTACATAAATTATAATTATACACATATAATTATAAATTTATAACATAACTCATTAATCTTTTTATTCTTCTTCTTTGACATATATTACTATAACTAATTAATTATATATATTTGGTTCATATAGACCAGTTACTTTAATACGCTTAAAACAAAACTTATTATAAGTAATTAAGAGTCAAGTCGGATATTAGCATACACAAATCGTACGATCAAATCTTATAGACCATTGTGTGACGGCATTGCTAAGCATTAGCATGTCATGGCAAAGCCAAGACAATATATCTATACATTTTTAAGTGTATTCATTAATAAAAAAATATGCTTAGATTTGTCGTTAAAAATTGCTTACAAATTAACAATTTTATTTAAAAAATGTTAATAGTATCATTTTTATCACTTGTTCTATACGTGCAACCCTATATTTGACAAAATTGATTTGAAAGCCTCACCCCCACCGTAGAAAGCCGCAGTACTTCCCCTCGGAACTCCGGCAGTTGGTAATTTCAATCAAATGGCGAACGCTACCGTCGTAGATGCACTGGACTTTGAGCCTGATGAAGATGATCTCATGGAAGACGATGCGGTCCTTGACGTCGATGCATCTTCACCTAGGGTTTCAGCTCACATTCCTAAACTTAAATCGGCCATCACCGGTGCCGTCGCTCCGAAGAAAACTAAAGGTCGTGGTTTCCGTGAAGAAACCGACGCTGAACGTAACAACCGTATGTCCGGCCGTTTTGATTCGCTTGATTCCGATGGCGGCCCCGGTCCTGAACGATGTAAGTTGAATTACATCCTTCTTTTATTTCTGGTTACATTTCAAAGTTTTAGTATAAATAACTTTCGGTTAATTTGGTACTTTTGTTTAGGTTGAATGTATGAAAGTTTGTATTGTTTTCTTCTTTTTTTGGCAATGTTGAAAGTTTTAGGGTTTGAGGTTGCTTTTTAGGAGGTGAGCTGCTATTAATTATTATGCACAATAAGTGAGTTGTATATTTCCCCCTTCTGCATTCTGTTTGTATTTTTTAGTTTTTGTATGGTTAATTATCACTTAGTTTAGCACTTTAGCTTAGATCTTGTGTTGGTTGATTTTATGAAAGTAGGAAAGTTTGTATTGAGGTGTAATTGGTAAGTTTTTGTGCAGCAATTGAAGGGTGGATTATTCTTGTTACTGGAGTACATGAAGAAGCCCAAGAGGATGACTTACAAAATGCATTTGGAGAGTTTGGGGAGATTAAGAATTTGCATCTGAATCTTGATCGCCGAACTGGTTTTGTCAAGGTATATTTATTTTCATTTTTCTAATTATTACTTGCATTTCATAATAGGGTTTATGTTTTTGAAACAGGGGTATGCATTGATTGAATATGAAAGCTTTGAAGAAGCAGAGAGAGCTATAGCAACGATGGATGGAGGTGAATTGCTGACTCAGACAGTTAATGTTCACTGGGCATTTAGCAAAGGTCCTTTCACAAGGGCAAACAGGAGGAGGTGATTTTTATTTATTTGTTTAATATTAAGTAACTAGTTAATTGCAATTTGACCTTTTTGACAATAGTCAAAGTTGTTAAATTTGTTAATATTTGAGCAGATCACCTCATGGGCGTAGGTCAAGAAGTCCTAGGAGAAGATTCTGATTTCGGTGTTCCTATGAAGGTTCGAATTTGAGTATGTTTAGGTTGATTTAGTCTATGTTTTGTCCTTATGAATGTTACTTATTGTGGCAGTTTAGTTGTGTATTTCAATTCAGTGTTTTATTTATCAACATCTGGTCTAAAATTGTAACCGACTTTGCATTTTGCAACCTAACATTATGGAGAGTTTGGATGTTTCTATTGTGTTATTTTGGTGAAAAGAAAATGTATTGATTTTAAAAGTTTCAAACACAAGTTAAGATTTTGCGTTAGTTATTCCTGTCTCTTTTGGTTTGTAACATTTTTACCAAGGTTCTAAAAAATGTGCCATGGCGGCGCCAAGGCGTGAGGCGCGACTCCGCTGTTATGAAACAGTCCATGGCGGCAGTATAAGGCGTGACGCAAAAAAACGCGATAAAGCGGCATGCGTATTGCGAGTTTTTTTGAAAATTTTTGTAAAATTTGAATATTTTTTGAAAAAATAATACTTTCTTGAAAAATATGATGGAATATAATTATAAATTTAGATTTAACATTTTTTATTATAAACTTCACATATGAAAATCATGTAAATCAATAGATATATAATTGTTTTTGAATTTGATATACACATATATATAAATTATATTAAAAATTTACCGTCACGTATTGAAAACGTCATGGCTCGCCACGACTCGCCATGCTCAAGGTTTGATGGTGCCGCCACGCCGCGCCTTGCGTCTTTTAAAACCTTGATTTTTACTAATGAAAATACTTGAAAATTGCCTTTTATCAAGTTATTCAAGCTTGTAATTCAAGTATATGTGAATCAAACTTAAATAGCCAGTAGTGCAAATGGTGTAACAACGACAATGTTACCAATCCCTTCAAATGAGTGTATAATGTATATATGAAACTTACCATATTAGTTAATGTTACACCTTACGTGTTGATAACCAAACTATCAAATATGACATGTAATTCGCCTGGAAAGCACACAAGTCTTATGACATTCTAGATGGATATTAACATCATTGTGTATATGAAATTACCATATTAGTTCGACCACCTGCGTAGCGCCTATCGTTTTTTACAACATTGTTAACAGGTGTAAAAAATTTCACCCAATGCTATACAAAGAAATAATTTGAAACTTTTCTTTAAATGGAAAATAGGTAAATGCAAAGGGACTGAAAACGTAAAAATCAAATAATCTAGGTATTATTCTTGTACAAAAATAAATCTTTCACGAGACACGTTTGGGCGGGAAATCCCTACTATTAACATCGATCCCCCAAACTCTCTTCTTTCACCGTTTTCACACGCACACACTATCGCTCGTTCTAGGGTTTCTCAATCTGCAACAATGAACGAAAACAGCCAGGAATTGCAAACTGAGTTTGAATCTGCTCGGAGTATGCTTCGAAATCGCTGGGAGCTGGCTTCTGTTCTCAATTTCTTCAAGGTAATTTTGCGATTTTTTTATTCAAGTTTTGATTTCATCACTTACAAAGTTCATTTCTCGTTTATGCGTTGTGTAGAACGATCTAATGTGATTCAATGCATGATGTTTTTATTTGATGATCAGTAGTGAATCTGTAAAGTGTAATCTTCATTTTGATAAAACTTCAATGTCCGTTATATACCTAGAAACTTTTTGTGGTTGGGGATCTACAGAAGGATAGAGAAGAAGAATAGATGGATCTTTAGAATTTACTGTACTGTAACGTTTAGGTAGGTGATTAACCATATAAAATAGAAATGGGGGAAAGAACATTTAATGGGATGCCAAATTTTGTCAAATTAGATCTCAGAGCACACATAAGAATTTTTGAAAATGGTGATCTGCTATTCTGTTTATTGAAGGGTTATCAAAATTTGGAATGATTTTAACATGCAACTAAGTTTGTTATTAATGCATCCAGTTGAATTTACTATACTATTGAATTTCAAGAGACTGGTTTTCCAGTATTTCAGTTATCACTCTGCATATATATATATATATATATATATATATATATATATATATATATATATATATATATATATATATATATATATATATATATATATATATATATATATATATATATATATCACTATATTTAAAGAATTTAGACCTTATTTTATCTGTAATGTATAAGTAATATTTAATAGTCATCAGTTGTTCATGAGCTGTAATATGATATTTTTGTACAGGTGTTTGAGCCCCTTATAGAAAGCAATCTGAAGATTTCTGCTGAAGAGATTGAGACTGCCCTTATTCTACCAAACAAATCTCTTGCTCAGCTCCACATATCGCTCTTAAAGGTTCTTAATTTTTTCTGTACTGCCCACTAATCACTATTTTGTTAATTTGCTATTCATTTTTCGCATATATTTTTTAATTATTTTAATTTCTTCTGATGATGGTGAATAGGGAATTCCACCAGTAGGTAAAAACCTAAAGGACCCTGATGTTTGGGTTGTGACACTCTCGAAGAAGCTTAAAATGTGGTGGCCATGGGTATGTATTGTTAATATATTTTTATTTATATACCACATAATCCAAAATGATTTATTTTTTCTAATCAAATAACATCAAACTATTATATGTTTCAGGTTGCAGAGGGCGATTTTCCACTAACTGCAGCTAAAGGGTACTTTATTTTTATTTTCTAAAAAATAAATTCCCTTATCCAATAATAATAATAAATTAATAATATACCTGAAAATAATTCCTTTTTGTTGCTATGGGGTCATGCAGGGCAGAAATGACAACATACAAAGAATTTGATCCAACAACTCGTCTTTTAATTCTTAAAGCACTCTGTGAGATCCGAGCTGATGTAATAAATCCAACCCTTAATTTTTATTGAAAAACTTATTTTCTGTTTCTCATGTAATTATTTTTAATTTATTATTATTTTTGATTTCTTTTTATCACAGCAACATGATGCAGTGTCATACATCAACGATGCAGTGAAAAATAAGAACGAGATATCTCCTTCACAGAAAAATAAGAACGAGATATCTACTTTTCAGAAAAATAAGATTGGGGAAGATGGAAAAGGGATTTCATATTGGTAAAAAAGATGTTATGCTGCTGTTATTTAAATAAACTAATAAATATTAAACCATGATTTAATGTTGATAGCTTATGTTTAACAGGTTGGATGGAAATGAAACTATTGGCTTAAGATTATATAAGGAAGTAAATACCTTTAGGAAAAAGGGATTATTACCGACTATAAATTCTCGTTGGGAAACACTTGCAACCAATTTAGAAGAGTTTAAGAAAGTTGTGGTAAGTTGGTATATATCTAAAAATCGTAGTTACTTATAAACGGGTCAATTCGATTTAATTTTGTCTTTATTTGTGAAATTGCAGGATGAATACTCAAATAGTAAATCAAAAGTGGAAATTACTGTTAGTGTTGCTATTGAAACAGAAGCAATTCCAATTCTTAATAAACTTTTAAAGGTTTGTTTTTTAACTAAATGCACATGATACAATTATATACCAGATGCTGACGTGTCAATTTGTGGGCCCTGTTACAGAAGCAAGAACGAGCACTGCAGAAAAAGAAAAATGAAGAAAGAGTTGTAAATAACTTCTGTAGATCTGGAATCACGCGTGCTTGTCGTAGTCGTACACCTATCAGTTACACTTTTGGTATGAACTTTTTTTTTAATTATTTTATTAATTGAAATTTAAATCATGTGAAAAATTAAATGTTTTATTGCAGTATCATGATAGGTTTTGTAACTAATTTATCAGTGAATTTGATGGTATTTTACTTAGAACGCACATTTTGCATTATGTAGATTTGAATTGTATTTATATTTAATTTTTGCAGATGCATATGACAAAGCCATTGATGAGGCCATACGCGAAACCAAGTAAATATTGATTAGTCTATTTTCATTTTCTTAATAAAATATTGCATGCTGCTATTGCTTTGTATATGTGACGTTTATACCAGTTTTGACCAAAACATGCCAGATGACGAAAATGCCCTTGAGAAAACACCAATTTTAAGATATTTGTGTGATCTGTGATTTAGGAAGATGAAAAGTAGAGAGGAAAAAAGGAGTGAGAAAAAAGAAAATGAGGATTTAAAGCAAGTGACAGATGATGGTGAGTCAACTGAGTCAGATTCTGAAAGCAACAAACTTGAAAATGAAGATGCTTCTGAAGAAGAAGAATCAGATGAAAATGATGATGATAACACAATCCAAAATGGGTTAGTTTTATATTATCAACTTCAAATTGGTTCTACAAAAAATTAATGTGTTAATTATGATTATAAAATTAGAGTTGTGTTCTATATAGCCCAAGGGACAAATTACAACCACTGGATCAATAATAATTAATGATCAAGATTAATCACATGCTTTATACATGGAGGGGTATTTTTGTCATTTGACACTCACATAAATTTTAATCCAATTTTTTTATTCTATTATTCTTATTATTCTTATTTTTTTTTAATTTTTTTTATAATTGTTTTTTTCGTTAAAAAACAACATTATGTGATAATTACACGTGATCGTATACTTGATCACATGTGATATTTTTGTATAATCACATTTGATTATCAAAAAATATTGTTTTTTTAACGAAAGAAGTAAGGATTAAGGAAAAAGAAAATAAAAATGGATTAAAATTTATGTGATTGATCCAATGGTTAATATTAGTCCCTTGGGACTATGATTAAAACTGGGATTAGATTGAACAATTCACTACAAAAATTAATGGTATTACAATATAATCTAAGTCTTTTTTTTATTTATGAAAAACAGAGATGTAGAGATGAGTGAGAAAAAAGAAACTGTATCAAATGAGGATGTTGAGCTCACAGATGGCGAGTCAACCGACTCTGACTCTGAAGACTCTAGTGAAGAAGAACCAGATGACAACAACAAACAAAACATGAAAGAAAACAACAATTTTATGAAGAAAACAATAAAAACAAATGGAAATGGTAATGCAATTCAAGAAAACTTTGGTACCAAAAAACAATTGAGACAAAGACCTAACCGCAATACTGCAATGGAGTCTCTCACTGTTCCTGATTCAGAAGATGAAATGTCAGAAAATAGCGGCTAAGTGGGCATGGTATGGCATATGTACAGTTTAGTGGAAGGCGTTATTTCGTGTTGGAAATAAGTTTATTTTTTTGGCAGAAAGAAATGTGGTTGTAGTAGTATTTAAAGAGTTGAGTTATTTTGTTAATTCTGCAAATTTCATCTATGTTGATGATGAACTTGATTTGACGTTGGAATTGAATGGAAATCAGATGGTCGATCTGAAATGGCCCATTATTAAACTTAAGCTGTTAGAAATTGTTCATGGGTGGAAAATGACATTTATAGTGTATAGCAAATTTATAGATATTTTAAGTCTCATGTATCAACCAATCACAATGCAAAAAAGAAAAAGAAAACAAATAAAGTGGCACCGGAGCTATATTTATGAAGGCAGTGTCGTTTGGGTCTATCATATGGCATTTGCGCACCCTAGCGCCACATACTGTGCGTTCTAAAAGCTATAATTATAAATTTTTATAAGATATGTATTTTTATACAACACAAAGAAAAAGTTAGTTATTCATAAAATAAAAGTTTTATTATATTGAAGTTAACCATTATTTGGGTGTTTTTTTTGCTAACCATACAACTTAAAACTATGGATAAAACAATATCTTTACTACTACTATTAGTTAATTGCTTGTAAGAAAATGTTTCATGCTCTCCTTAAATAACAATTATCAAATAGTTAGTGATATATTTGTAGTGGTTATAATAATTATTCGGCTATTAAAACTATGGTTAAAATCTAAAAGGATATTTATATTGGGTGGGCAACACGTATTGAGAAACTGTTTGACTCAAAGGCTTATAAACTGCCTAACAGGTTACGGCTCGCCAACCACGATTATCTCTCCCGAATAACCGCAGCAATGGAGACGAACGGTGGAACTGTGAGAGACGCCGCCGCCGCTAGACGGCGGCGTATAGCGGAGAGAGGAGCGGAACGATTAGCACTTATCACCGGCCGTGTACAATCCATATCAACGTCTCCGGTGCCTCCTCCTGCAACCCAATCGGATCAATCTTCTACCCTAACACCACCTCCTTCAGTTTCCCTAAGCTCCGATCAACTCCCCCTATCTGGTATGTGTTTATTTGAGTTGTGATTCGATTCTATTAGTATTTTGATATTATCTAATTACCGATTTCTGTCAATATACATCAAATCTGTTAGATCTCTGATTGATTAATCAATTGATGCTGTAATAATCTTTCTGATATGTTAATTTGTTCTTTGATTATACCAAGGGGGTGTTTGGATGCAGCTTATTGCATTATGATTCAGCTAATGAGCAAATTTGAGTGTTTGGTTTGTACCAAAATAAGCATTGTTTTTAACCCAATGAGTTGTTGCTTAATTTATAAGCACTCTGTTTTAACATAGATTAGCTTCTGAGTTTATGAGCTTAATTAACTAAACACCTTTGCAATGACTTCTAAAAGGCAGATTATCTATGCTTAATTTATATAAAATCCCAACTTTTTTGACTAATTTTTGCAGATGAAAACACTGATTCTCCATTGAACACAAACACAACCAACGATCATGTTGCACGTGATATCCAACCACCAATACCCAGCCCTAAGACAATAACAAAAACCTCAACACAATCATCTCCTAAACCAAACGAACCTAGCAAAACACAATCTATTCCCGACACTTTAACCCAACAAAATCCACCAATCTCGACTACAAACAAGCCACAAACGTTTAGCCCTAGTCGGTTACGCAACGCCATCAAATCATCACAAAATACCCGAACAATATGTTCTATAATAACCGCGTTGTTAGTTCTGTTGTCACACACAAACCTCCCTATATTCAGCAATAATATTATAAAAAGTATCGTGCTAACAAAGCCGCTTTTTCTGCTTCTTTTGACGAATATAACGATGGTTGTTGCACCTTTTCTTTTGGAAAAAGTTAAACATGGAGAACGAAGGGGATCATCGAGAGGTGAAGTGGGATCCACTATATCTATAGGTGCAGTTTTGGAGTGGGGGATGTTGGTGCAAACCGGTTCGAGTGGTTTGTTTATGGATTCTAGTGTTTATTCGGTAGTTTTGATTTGTGGGATGTCGTTTTTGAAGATGTTTGGTTGGTAGAATTGTTATGTTTTTTCTCTTTGTAGTGATTGTGTTATACTTTTGAAGCGTAAATGTTCGTGCATTTGTGTACGTGTTTAACTTATGAATTGGAGATGTTAATTCGATTAGGCTAGTGATTACTAAGATCTTGATTGTGGTTGTTACTTGTGCAGTTGTGAAATGTTTTGGTGTTTGTACTGTTCAAGTTATCGAACTTTTGAAACAAGCATCATAACTATGAATTGGCAAAATCAGAGATCTAAATTTCGGTGATTAACCAGTTTATCAAAAGCAAAGCTATTTATTACGCTTCTAACAATTCTGTTTAGAAAATGTATAGAGTTCGATATGCAATCGAAAAAATAAGGAAAACGCGACTCAAAACAAATAACTTGTAGGACATTATTAAAACAATTTCTTACCAATTTCAAAAACACAAAAAAATCCCTCATAATTCATACCAAAAACATCAAATCACGAATTAGCAACAAGTTCTTCATGAACAGTTGGATCAACATCTTCACTCCCATCCTCAACTTTCTCAAATTTAGGAGACCAACCGTACGCTTTCCTTCTAGCATCTCTACGGGCCACCCGTTGTTCAATTCTCATTTCTTTAAATTCTTCCGCAAGTTTTGTTTCTTCATCTTTTGGTAAGAAAACAACCTCCATATTTCCCAACTCTTCATACATTTTTTCAATTTTTGATTTCCATAAAAGGCCCATTTCGGTATCCATTTTTTTGTAAGGTGTTTTTAGTAAGTATTCATCAATCCCGCCCGCTTTATCGATGCAGCGAAGAGCGTGTGTTGTTACTTTTACACGAATATGGCGATCGAGAATGTAACTGAAAAGCCGTTTTTCTTGTACGTTCGGTTTCCAGTTTCTTCTAGTTCTGTTACAAGAATATTCAGTCGCTTAATACAGATCAATGTTCATATTATAATATATGAAAAAAAAGTTGCATTTTTATTAAAATTAGCATTTTCTATCAATTTACTTATGAATAGGTCGATTTTGGTTAGGTTTTATCCAAGTATTTATGGTACCAAAAGTTCAAATAGGCACCAATCCAGCTGCTATAAAAAAGTTTTTCCCCTAAATTAACTATAAATGCAGCAGGTATCCAAACACTTCAACAATTACTAAATTAAGTACTTAATGCCCAAATACTGATCTGAAAAAGTGGCCTAGCAATCATTAGATGTATTACAGTGGCCATCCTGTTAATTGATTTACAATTCCATCAGCACAAAAGTAGCATGATCAATTACAGTTGACAACAAGCTAAACTAAAGTACCTAATTCAAATTCATCTTCTAATTAATGTAAATAAAGTATAAAATCCATTAGTTGGATTCAATTATTCTGAAAAATGAGAGATTGAGGATGTACTAACTTGTTTCCACCTTTCTCACTGACTTGATTGCCGTACTGAATATGACGGCCAGCAAAAATTCCACGGTGAGCTCTACTCATCACCACCTTGCTCTCCGGCAAACATTTCTTCAGTGATTCTTTCACTCCGGGATCCAAATTCTTCTCGCCGCCAATATTCTTCATTATCTTCTTCACCATTTCCTTCGATCTGAATGCCATTTGATTAAAATTCTGTGTTCGTGTTGATTGGGGATGATGATGAAATATTCAATTTTAGATCGGTTTGATTTGGATCAAAAGTAATTCGAATGAAATGTTTGGGGGGTTTAGGGTTTCTTGAATGTCAGAAATTTTATTTACGTGAAGATTTAAGTTAAATAAATAGTCCTTATCTAATGACTATGTACACAAATCGTCCCTATCTAATAACTATGTACATGTTTTGCACTTCTAGTTCCTTCACATTTATATATAATCCCGTTCCTACATTCTAAGCAGTTTGGTCTTACTGAAATTTAGAGTGTGTTTGGGATAAGCTTATACGCATCTTGAATGAGCTTTTCTTAAGACCCTTTTAAGAAAATATTTTATTTCTTAATTAATACGTAATTTGGATAACACAAGTTGAACTACAATACCTTAATAAATAGTCTTATTAATCACTAGTTCATCAAAAGCAATCATACTTAATCCTGCAACAACAATACTCCAAATTGTAAAATGTAGAAAATCATAAAAACTGCTACCCAAACTACCTCTCATACTCTCATTAACCATTACTCTAATTTATAAATTCTTGAAACACACACATTCACACACAGTGTATTACGTGTTTTCTAGCCATGTTATTAAGCTTACTAATATGGAACCCAAACAATATGATCTTCGGGTAAGAAATGACAAATCGGAACACTTCCCGGTTTCACTTTAAGCACTTGAAACGCCAAATGTTTCGGGTTCCATTTTGCAGTATCCGTATGGCAAACCACCACCGCTTTAACTTTGGTTCCATCCGCACCCACCAAAGAAACCGAATACGCTCGGGTTCTAATCGTTTTATGGCAAAAAAACACAGCGTACACGTACTTTAGTTTATGGCAAACCACCGCTTTAAATAGAGCGAGCTTGTTAGTTTGCTCGATTTTGTACTTTTGTAACGGGGAACTTTGTTTAGCGGCCACTTCTGTCGAAATCGCTTTCACATTTTTACCTAATTTTGTAGTACTGAAATCGACCATCGATTCTAACGAAGTCGCACAATATTTTTCCTCGCCTTCGATACCTTTTTCCTCACACTCATTGAGTGTTTGTTTCATGGTTTCCGCTTCGGTTGAGTCGGGTTTAATCGAGAACTCGTTGTAAATTTGTGGAAGGTTTTTTGATGAAAAGGGTACCGAATGAGCGTCTTTTCGTGGTAAAAACGCGACTTTTTGGTCGTTTTTCGTGAAGTGTAGGTTCATTTTTGTGCCTTGATGCAAGTCTTTTTCCAAGAAAAACAACGCTACGTTTGGGTTATCTCTTAGTTGATCCTCGGAGGCAGCATAGTGGTACACAAATGGATTTCGTGTAGGGTGTACCCCTACGGAAATCGGTTTCCCCTTGCCACCGGTGTGTACCCCAATACCGCCTTTTCCCGCACCAACATTTGTTCGTTTTCCTGGTTTTCCGGTATGCACCCCAATACCGCCTTTTCCAACCCCAACATTAGTTCCTTTCCCTGTTTTTCCGGTATGAACGCCTATACCACCTTTTCCAATTCCCACATTTGTTCCTTTCCCGTGTTTTCGGGTAACATCTGAAACACCACCTTCCCAGCCCTCGGCTTCCGTATTCTTCACATCATTCGACTCTGAAAATCAATAAAACTAATTATTTAATTACAATATATTTGCCGGAATTTATAACACGAAACATATTACAGAATAACGAACCTGTAGTGTATAGAAGATCTGTGACTGCTTTTGGCATAGGACTGTTTGGCAACACAGACTTCCAGTACACTTCAGGAGTCACTGCATGACTTCCTACAAGTGTTACCTGATAAACAAACCACAAATTAACACAAATAATCAAATCAAATCATTACTAATTAAACCAATTTGCCCAGAAAAGAACAATTTTTCACGGGTAAAACCGTAATGTTTTTTTTACAATGTATACTTACGGAGAAAAGAGTAAAAACGTGGAGAAGAATAAATTTCATTGGAGAGAAATTGAATATGGATACTGATGATGTTTGATGAATGGGTTCGGATGTAGAATTTATAAAGATGAAAATGTACGTAATTCATTAATGTAACACTCACTGATCGATAATGACGTTTGGTTTTAATTATGGCGCCACCTACCTACAACCGTAACGGCTTGAAGTGTGCCAGCAACAATACGAATAGGGGTTCTTTCGGTTAGGATATTGTATACTATTTAGCATGTCGTCCTATTATAAATATATCGAGGGAAATCAACAAATTAAAAGACCATTTTTACTAAAAAAAAATGTTCGCACTAATTTGACTGATATAGAACCAGAAGTTCGAACCCGTACCGAATCGGAACCGGAACCGGATTATTAAAAATCAGTTCATGTTTTGGATCTAAGTTTTTCGTGAAATCGAGTACTTCGAGTCCGGGTACATCGAGAATAGAAAAATCGGGTCTAGGCCAAAAAACCGTAATTTAATTAACTATATATGTGCTTTAGTTTGTTTTGATATAATACTATTGTTAGTGTTCTATCTATGTTTATTACACAATTGTTATTTATAAATCATTCTAATACTACATTTATTACCTCCTTTTTATATAGTATTATGGCCTAATTCTTATAGAGAAGCCGGCCTAACTAAACCAAAAACGTAAAGTAACCATGAATTCATTATTTGGCTACTAATAGGGTACAACTATAACCGGAGCAAACCATACTAGACGACCGATATCAATAAATATCAAATAATGGAACCGTAAAGTCGTAAACTATAACTTAATGATCTAGCTTATAGGTTTTGGTTCAGAACCTCAATATTGGTTTGGACAAAAAAACACCAAAATGTTTCAAACTATACAAATTAACTATAATACATTTATATAATGCATTTACAAACTGGTAATATGCAACCTTTTTTGTGGCTGAGTTAGTTTTAATCTTTTAAAAGAACAATATTTTGGTAAATTTTTGTCTTAAGGTTGTAATTATACGAATATTGAATGCTATAAATCAAGTACTGAGATAAGAAGGATTCCACTCAACTTTCTATAAAATTTACACGTATTTCATGTTTAAGACTTAAGAGCCATCCTTTAATGGGTCCCCTAATGACGATACACATGTACGGGCCGGCCTAATTATATCCGGACTTAATACTTGTGTTTAATAACTAAGCCTAATAATTTTGGGCTTAACTTGGGTCCAATTTTGGGCCGAGATTGAACAATTTTATCTCTAATTTATAGATGTTAAATCGATTAAATTCGCACTGCAAAAACCCTGATCAAAAGCCCAACAATCCATACAAATAAAAATATTCAGTTAATTATGTGTACACTGGAGGATGAAAGTTGTAAAAAGGTGAAATTACGGGGTTTAATTTGACTTGAAGTCATATTAAATTGTTAACTGGAAGTGAGTAAACCAAATGTGTTCTACTTTGGAGATCCTACTAACTTTCGGACCCACACACACTTTTATTTTTCTTTCCGGATTTTATTTGCATGTTAAAGTTTATTGTTTAATTTTTTAGAGTTTGTTTTATGCCAAATTTTCAGAGCGTTTGTCTTTTTTGGGTCGTTTGAAAATCTTGTCTTTATATTGAGGTTTGTATGATACACGTGAACTTTTAGTTGATAATTTTATAAAAAAATATATTCTTATATTGAACATATTTTGAATACCGTGGTCTTTAAATTAAATTTTCCTAAATATTCTAAAAATTGACTAGACCCATTTGTACATCAAAATCAAACCCCACAACCACAATTATTCTATTACTAAGCATTGTTGGTCCCTGCACGTTGTTGCGGGTATTAAAACATAATTATTTTTACACTGAGACTAATATTGACTTTTGATACTACAAGGCAACCGAATAAACCACCTCATTTATTAAATTAAATTAAGTATTAAAAATTAATTATATTATATAAATTGCTAATAAGTTTTAAATATATATCCAAAAATTAATAATATTATATAAATTAAATTAATTACGGAGTATTAAAAATAACTTGACATGGCATCTAATTGACTTGCCGGTTAGTTTTACACAAATAGGCCAAATCAAAACAAAATAAGTTAACAGTGCTTCAGTTAAATATTTTAATTATTAACTATATTTTATTATTATTTATGAACAGTGATTTAATATTTTTTTATGTATGGTAAATGTATAGTATAGTAATAGTAATGTGTATGCAAAACACCTTGATGTCTACTGACAGAATTTTGTTTATAGCGACACTTTAGGCATTTTACCAAAAGACGGTTTTATTGTAGACTTTTTTATCTTTTTTAAATGGTACGGCATTATCATCACTCACCCTAACTAACCAAGAAATTATTGTAGACTTGTAGTATTGGTCCGGTCCAAATAACAAAAACATCGTTGTTTTAGGTTTACTTTTTCAAATACTGATCCATAAACCAAAGTTACAACAATACCTTATAATGTATATAGTATATTACTTAAACTTATAGATTCTTAAAATACACCTAATCACACTCAGTAGGGAACCCAAACAAGATGATCTTCCGGTAAGAAATGGCAAATAGGAACACTTCCTGGCTTCACTTTAAGCACTTGAAACGCCAAATGTTTCGGGTTCCATTTTGTAGTATCCGTATGGCAAATCGATACCGCTTTAACTTTGGTTCCATCCGCACCCGCCAAAGAAACCGAATACGCTCGGGTTTTAAAGGTTTTATGGCAATAAAACACCGCATACGCGTAATTTTGCTTATGGCAAACCACCGTTTTATTTGCAACGAGCTGTTTAGCGGCTTCGATATTGTATTCCTGTAACGGAGTACTTTCTTTAGCGTTCACTTCTGTTGATATTGCTTTCACATTTTTACCTAATTTTGAAGTAGTGAAATCGACCATTGATTCTAAGGAAGTCGCGCAATATTTCTCTTCACCTTCCATGCCTTTGCTCTCGCATTCGTTAAGTGTTTGCTTCATGGTTTCGGCTTCCATGGAGTCGGGTTTAACCGAGAACTCGTTGTAGATTTGGGGAAGTTTGTTTGACGAAAAGGGTATCGAATCCGCGATTTTCCGGGGTAAAAACGTAACTTTTTGGTCGTTTTTCGTGAAATGTAGGTTCATTTCGGTGCCTTGGCGTAAGTCTTTTTCCAAGAAAAACAACGCGACATTGGGGTTATCTTTTAACTGATCCGCGGATGCGGCATAGATGTAATTGAACGGATTTTGTCCTGGATGTACGCCGACGTAAACCGGCCTCCCGTTAATCCCGGTGTGCACGCCTATACCACCGTTTCCTACGCCAACATCCGTCCGTTGTCCTGGGAATGTTCCGGTGTGCACGCCTATACCACCGTTTCCTACGCCAACATCCGTCCGTTGTCCTGGGAATGTTCCGGTGTGCACGCCTACACCACCGTTTCCTATACCAACATCTGTCCGTTGTCCTGGGAATGTTCCGGTGTGCACACCTACACCAACACCCGTCCCTTGTCCTGGGAATATTCCGGTGTGCACACCTACACCGCCGTTTCCTAGACCCACATCTGTCCGTCTTCCAGGTTCTCCCGTGTACACGCCTACACCGCCGTTCCCGACACCAACATAAGTTCCTCTCCCTGGTGTTCCGGTGTTAACAGTCACACCGCCTATTCCAACACCAACACCACCGCCAACATTTGTCTGTTGTACTCCTGGTTTTCCGGTGATCAACCCTAAACCACCATTCCCGACTCCCAGAAAGGTCTTTTTCTCGTCGTCCCAATCTGTAAGTGAACAAAATACTTTTAAAAACTTGTAAAAATTATACTACAATATATACTCTCCCGTCTTATATTAAGTCTTCACAAGATCGATCGATGTACACAATTTTAAAAAAATGTAACTAATTATTACATGTTGTTTACCAATAAAATCTCATATTAGCCCACATAACAATGAATTGATTGATTTGTTGTTATTTGTAAAACATTTAGTTTGGGACAAATAAAAATAGTAATGTAGATATTTAATATGATAACGTACAAAGTAATACTCCCTCCGTCCCACAAAAAAGTTCCCATTTCCCCTCTAAATTTTGTCCCACAAAAAAATTCTCATTTCTCAAATGGTGAGAGACCACTTAATAAAATAATATTAAAATTATGGACCCCATCACTAATTATCTTCTAAAAGTACTTTCTCTATCCAAAAAACATTATACTTTAATCAAAAATATTACCATGGACCCCACCACTAACTATCTCCTAAATACTTGTGCCTATTAGAAATGAGAACTTTTTTGTGGGCCGGAGGGAGTATATAAGTAACAAAAATAATGATGAACCTGTAGTAGTGTATAAAAGATTCTTGACTGATTTTGGCATAGGACTGTTTGGCAACATAGACTTCCAGTAAACTTCAGGAGTCACTGCATGACTTCCCACAAGTGCTATCTGATAAAAACAAACAACTAAAATTAATTAACACCAAAGAATTCAAACGCACACACGTACATCTACTTCGACTGAAAATATAAATAATCATCAATTAATTATAATTTTCTTCATTTAATTTTTTCTAGCTAATTCGATAGATATTTACATAAATATATACCTACATGTAGGTACGAGATAAGATAAAAAGACCCTTTTATGGAGAAAAGTATAGGATGTAAATTAGGAAAGCGTGACACGTGTCCTGGTGCACAAGTTTTGACAATCACATGTTTGAAAATGACACCGGCCATGAGTAGAAATGTCACGCTCTCCTTCCTTCCTGTTTTTTTAATTATCTTATTTAATCATAAGCTTCGTCCTTTTAAAATAACTCGAATTCCGTTGTACATGTATAAATGATGCATATATATTGCAAGATACCAGGCTTTAGCTACCATAGTAGAAACACGTTAATTAATGACTTTGGGTCGTTAGAATCTTGCGTTTACGTTGTTCTAAGAGGTGCAAACATATTAGACCCCTCCTAACCATTGCATTAACTGATACCTCATTCAGTTTTTGTCAAAATCAACACTATATTAGTTGACACATTCTTATCAACCATAAATTTTCACTTAATATTCTATACATAAAGTACACACACGTACAAAATATCAATTACCTACAAAATTACCCCACAATCTTGTTACTTTACATTTCCCCAAACTGAAGGCTTTGAATTTACACTTAAACCAAAGGTAGCTTGCCAATTCTTAATTACATTTAATTTAGAAGGACAATCGACAACATATGTTTTTAGTTTCGGCGCTAAACTTTATTGTTTGTAACACATACAAAAAACCGAAACCGAAACAAAACTTCCCGCAACCATTTGTGACTTTGTGTTGCAGAAACACTTTAAAGATTAATTAACTTCAAGGTACGTATATACCCAATATAATGATGATGACATGTTAAAGATACATATATATACTTACAGAAAAAAGTGTAAAAATGTGGAGAAGATTGAACTCCATTGGAGAGAAACCGAAACTGAATTTAAGAGTTAGGATTCTGATCGATGATGTTTGGTGAATGGGTGGATGTGGAATTTATAAAGTGGGAGATAGAGTTCATTAATACATAATGTAACACTCACCAAAATAAGGACGACGGTTTTTAAATAGCCAACTACCACCTGCAGGCTAGCTTCAAGTACTCCAAATCCACATGTGTGTATGCATGGTGGGAGTTTTGAAACACTAGTTTTTTATATACATGATTGGTTTGAAAACGGTCATGACAACAATTAAATCGTGCACATCACGATAATAAGCTCGTCCACTTCAAGGAGTTTTTATAATAAAAGTACCCCCTTTTTTTTAAAGGTTGGGTATATTCGTCTTTGGATAATTGTTTTATAAATAAATAACTAATTTTTACAAAGCTATGTGATAAAAAGTGTGATAATATGTTGTTAATGAACTATATATATTAAAAGTTCGTAAACCATTTAAATACGTTATTGCCAACTACTTGTCCCTTCATACAAAGAATTCATATATTAAAATTTGTTGGTTCATGCAAAGACTTCCCCGTGAATTTTGAAATGCTTTAAAACTGAAAAACTTCATATGGCCGGGATGAGGCCTTTATTAATGGTTCATGCAAAGATGCTCCCAAAGTTTTAAAAATTAATGGATATGTTAATGTCTACATCAACCGAAAGAAGAAAAAAAATCCACAATAAATCGAGAGAATAATAAATCCACCGTTATTATCATTACATAAAGTCTTTATTTACATCTATATCATTATGAATAAATCTCATTTAGGGACATTTTTATTAGTGAGACTGAAAAACGTGTCTCTAAAAGTAATAAAAATGTCACTAAAAATATTAAAGTCATGTAAATAGACTTTATAAATCACTTTAAATTTTAAAGTGTTTAACTTAAATATAAAAATGTGTGGGTGAAGGTCAGGTGGTAAAAGAAACTATAGTGAACAAAAAGTGCGGATAATGAAATTTTAACTCTGTAGTGACACAATTTCTCTTACAAATTGTTGGAATTTTTTATTTTTTTTTACTTTTACCCGAACATTTTATTAAGTGTGACTAAAAGTTGGAACTTTCTTACACTTTTGAGAAATAGTAACTACAACCCACATATAATGACACTTTAGTATAAACAATAGTCACTAATGTCATTTTTCTTGTAGTAGTGTATGTTTAACTGATACACATGCCACTTATTTAGTGACATATCTTTTAGTAATAATATGTAGAGTGTCAATATATTTGAGTTTGTTGTGACACTTTTTAAAAATTGTGGATAAAGTGTTATATTTTTTAGTTTTAGTAATATTTTTTGTAAAATAATTTTGTCACAAAAGATCAATAACTTATTCGATCTTATGCCATTATTGTGTCATTATATACAAATGACACTTTTATTCAAACTTTTTTCATAAGTGAATTAAACATCAGGACACATATATACTGTAATTAATAAAGAAGTGTCACTAAACAATAATTTTCTTTTAATGTCATATACATGAGGTATGAACAAGTTGTCATATACGAGAGGGGAGAGAAAGGAGGCTAAGGAAAAACTGAAATACATAGAGCTTGTATGCTTAGATCGTGCATTAATAGGTTTCACTTCCGTCTAGGGGTGAAAGCTAAGAAAAACCAATGCTTAATTTGTTTTTTTTTTCCTTCCAAAACTAGTATTATAATCTACCTTATGTGATTTCTAAATTGAGTTAGTTTTTGTATAACAGAAATAAAGAAATTAAAATATCATTAATATTTCTTCCGTATCATAATAAGTGATATATTTTTCATTTAGGGATATTTCATAATAAGTGATACACTTCAAAAGTTAAAATTATTTGATAAAAATATGGGACACATCCTCCCCTAATTATCCACTTTAATAAAGTAAAATTACATTTGTACCCTTACTTTTACATTTAAAACTCATTAATATCATTTTATTCAACAAAAGTGGACTCAACATCCACTAACTATTTACTTTAATATATTTTAACTCTTACTTTAATTTTTTGCTCAAAAAATCATAAAACCTCAAATATATCACTTATTGTGATACGGAGGAAATATAACAGAAATGAAACACCTTCAAGCTTTAGTAACCAAAATTATTTTGCAGTGACACGACTCCGTGTCACTAAAAGGTATTTTTCTTTCTTGTAGTGATTTGTTTGGTCCAGCCTTGTTCAAACCCAGAACCGGTTGTTATATTTAAAACTTAAGCTATTTTGTATTCATTTAATTTACTGCTTTGACGGAAAGAAAAAAAAAAGGACTGTGATCTCACAGTCAAGGGGCTTGGTTGTAATTATATATCTTCAAATACAAATAAACTGGTACGTATTTATTTCTTATCTTTACAAATACAGATAAGCCAAAGTTACAACACCATTATAAAGTCTATTACTCAACCATATAGCTAGATTCTTGAAATTAATACACACATTCACACACAGTGTATTACGTGTTTTCTAGCCATGTTATTAAGCTTACTAATATGGAACCCAAACAATATGATCTTCGGGTAAGAAATGGCAAATCGGAACACTTCCGGGTTTCACTTTAAGCACTTGAAACGCCAAATGTTTCGGGTTCCATTTTGCAGTATCCGTATGGCAAACCACCACCGCTTTAACTTTGGTTCCATCCGCACCCACCAAAGAAACCAAATACGCTCGGGTACTAACGGTTTTATGGCAATAAAACACCGCGTACGCGTAGTTTTGCTTATGGCAAACCACCGCCTTTTTTGCAGCGAGCTTTTTAGCGACTTCAATTTTGTACTTTTGCAACGGGCTACTTTCTTTAGCAACCACCTCTGTCGAAATCGCTTTAACGGTTTTACCTAATTTTGTAGTACTGAAATCAACCATCGATTCTAACGAAGTCGCGCAATATTTCTCTTCACCTTCGATGCCTTTGTTCTCGCATTCGTTAAGCGTTTGCTTCATGGTTTCGGCTTCCGGTGAGTCGGGTTTGACCGAGAACTCGTTGTAGATTTTTTGAAGATTGTTTGATGAAAAGGGTATCGAATCAGCGACTTTTCGTGGTAAAAACGTCGCTTTTTGGTTATCGTTTTTCGTGAAATGTAGGTTCATTTCCGTGCCTTGTTGCAAGTCGTTTTCCAAGAAAAACAACGCTACATTGGGGTTATCTTTTAACTGATCCTCGGAGGCAGCGTACATGTAGTTGAACGGATTTGGTCCCTTATGCACACCGACATAAACCGGCTTCCCTTTGTGGCCGGTGTGGACCGCCACACCACCTTTCCCGACACCGACATCTGTCCGTTTCCCTGGTTTTCCGGTATGCACGCCAACACCGCCTTTACCGACCCCCATGTGTGTTCCCTTTCCTGGTTTTCCGGTGGTAACTGACACACCGCCTTTTCGAACACCTACGTTTGTTCGTTTCCCGTGTTTTCCGGTGTTAACCGACACTCCACCTTTACCGACTCCCACCGCGGTGTTCTTCTCGTCGCTCCATTGATCTGTAAATCAACAAAAATAGTTAACAACTTATTTATAAATTGTACAAATGCAAAATAAATTAAGAGATCACAGAATAATGATGAATTGAACCTGCATTAGTGTAGAGTAGATCTGTGATTGCTTTTGGCATAGGACTATTTGGCAACACAGACTTCCAGTACACTTCAGGGGTCACTGCATGACTTCCTACAAGTGTTACCTGATAAACAAACAATTAAAATCATCTATAGAAACTAATAGAGTATTCAAACATTATAATTTTTATTTCAGCAATTATATCTAGAAAAAATTAATAATCTCATGACTCAAACATGCAACCTTCATGTTATTAACAAAATTTCTAACTAACTGAGCTACTAGGAAATTATCCGACTACAATTACTTATATATTATATTATCTTTATTAAACCTGCAACTTTCATGTTAGTGACAAAATGCTCTAACCAACAGAGCTACTACGAAATTATTTGACTATAGTTAGTTATGTATTATATTATTTGTATTAATCTGTAAGGAAATATCATTTTATTGATCAACGTCATCACTACTCATCATGACCACCCACCACGTACCCACCATCACTACGCACCACCATCACCATCACTATTGTCACCGCAAAATAAAAAAGCTACAGGGTACCCACCACCGAATTATGCGGGTACCCTGCTAAATATGCATAAACTCATTAAAGATTAAGAATTTTGAGATGCCTAAAATTTAATGATGATGAAAGATATATGTATATATACACTTACAGAAAATAGTGCAAGAATGTGGAGAAGATTGAACTTCATTGGAGATAAACTGAAACTGAAACTGAATTTAGGAGTTAGGATTCTGATGATGTTTGATGAATGGGTGGATGTGGAATTTATATAGTGGGAGATATAGGTTCATTAATTCGTAATGTAACACTCACCAATAAGGACGACAGTTTTTAATTATGGCCAACTACCACCTGCCTTCATACTCCAAGCCGCCATGTCAGCTCAGTGATACGACTGTTGAAATTAACGGACCAGAATGGGCAACTTTTTAGTAGATACGAGTAAGGATTAGTAATTAGTTGATATTGTTATCTGTTAATTAAGTTGTTTAGTAATGTTTCACATTAATGGACAAACAAATTTATAATATGTTTAAAAGTGTACCGGATGCTCCACAAAGTTACAATAATTAGAGAGATTACAAAGAATCAATAGGCACTTTGTATTGATAAATGTTCTTATGGTTTATATGCTATGCAAACTTAGCAAATTATTTTTTCAATTAAGCCCTAGACTAATGTTACACTTTAAAATAAGCAATTTCAAATGGCTCTTGATGTCTCATGTATAGTGACAAATTTATGTTGTTGCTATAGTGGTATCATTTTGTTACTAAGCTATTTAAAAGTTAGTAGCCATCTCGATCCATACGTTAATGCCAACTACCTGTCAACACTTGTAAATAGCATGTAATTAATCATGTAAGCCAACACCATACGTGTGTGGTTGAGGCGACAAAAGCTCAGTTTGAAAGTTGAATCATAATAACACGTCTAATAATTGTGGATTATATAGCAAATTTATATTTTCGGTTGTTATTTTGTTAAAGGATGGTCAATTTATAATGAAATTTTGATCATAGCACAAGTAATAGAATTATGCTAAGTAAAAATGTATCCACCGCCGGTCCAATTAATTTTTAAGCTATGAGCAAAAATCTTAAGTGAGGCCACCTAAAGTAAAAAGAAGAAAATTCTTCCATGTAAAAGGGTGATTTCCAAATTTGGATCAAATGAAACAAAATTTCCCTAAAATAGACTTAAGTTTCAATGTTTCTCAAAATAGACCGTACGACTAACCGTGCGACTCCACTAGAACGCCGCCATGTGTCCGAGTTAGTGCTGCTCAACCTTGTTACTACCCCTTGTTAGTACTGCTCAACCTTGTTACTACTACTCTAAACCTTGTAACTACTGCTCGTTAATACTGCTCAACCTTGTTACTACTGCTGACCACTTAGTGTTGCTCTGTTAGTGCTGCTCCTAGTTAGTGCTGCTCTTAGTTAGTGCTGCTCAAGTCTCCCAGTCGCACGGAGTATTTTGAGAAGATTGAAGTTTATCAGTTTTAAATGGAAGTCTCTCACTTAAAATTAGTCTAAATTGATAATTAATTCTAAGTAAAATTATTTCACCAAATTAATTAGTAGAAGTAGGAGAAATGAAGTTGATTTGTTGGGTCCTATGAAGAAACCGTATTGTGATAAAGTTACGCAAAAAACGTTTACAAATAGTGTACGTCGCTTTTGGAAATCTTGAGACAATATCAAAAATGGGATGCCGCCGAATTAATAATTAGTTTTCATTTTAATTAATTACAAATTAGTTGTTTGAAAAATTAAAAAAATAACAAAAATAAAATAGTGGGTTCTGAAATGATGTAATTTTATGAATTATAAGAAAAATGGTATTTGAATGTCAAAAGCAAAATATTGAGATATAGCTGAGGTGATTATTTGGTTTGCGTCACCACATGGTCACTTTAACACAATATACTACTATTGAACACCCATTAATTATTAATTATTAACATTATTTAAGACATATAACTTAATCTAAATATGTTTCGACCCCTTACTAACCTTATTGCCACCTATAACATATACCAAAAATTACGAAAACGACTGGAGATCTTAACATTTACTCAAAGTTGGACTTTTTCCATCGATAAATCACCAAACAACCACTAAATTTATTAAGGTTGTCGAGAGCATGAATCTTATAGCTAGATATATTCGTTTTTATATTGGCATACGGCCAATTCTCACAACATCAAGTCAAATTAGTACTTCCTCCGTATCAAAATAAGTGACACAAATTGGCTTACA
Source organism: Calendula officinalis (assembly GCA_963853835.1). Taxonomy (NCBI): domain Eukaryota; kingdom Viridiplantae; phylum Streptophyta; class Magnoliopsida; order Asterales; family Asteraceae; genus Calendula; species Calendula officinalis. The sequence goes on along the minus strand of OY970823.1, from coordinate 75,232,362 downwards.
CATTTTTTGAGGCAAAAGATTAAAGTAAAGGTTAAAATAGATTAAAGTACATAGTTAGTGGAGAATGGGTCCCACTTTTCTTGAATAAAGTGATATTAATGAGTTTTAAAAGTAAAAGTAAGGGTATAAGGGTAATTTCACTTTATTAAAGTGGATAGTTAGTGGGTATGGGTCCCACTATTTTTACCAAATATGGAAAGTTTTCAAAGTGTGTCACTTATTTTGATACACCTCAAAATAGAAAGTGTGTCACTTATTTTGATACGGAGGAAGTATAATTTTTTAAGAAGAAAAGGGTCCCACGTTATAACCGCTCACCAGATTGGTCAAGTTTATGTTCGTGATGTAGGCGATCTAATTGTTTTATGACTTTTTTAAATAACCTCTAGGAAATCACTTACTACTAGGCCACCCGTGACCTCAAGTGAAATTAGTTTAATAACGAAAATTAAATTATCACTCTAGCTAAGCAACAGAGTGATAAGTGATTAAAACCAACAAATTATGTGAGTGGAAGTATTTGTGAGACTTTGAGAGATCAACAAATATATATATATATATATATATATATATATATATATATATATATATATATATATATATATATATAGTTTTTACATAGTTTGTATAGATTTGAGATATTTTACAGGTTCCTCGATCAATCGATCAAACTTCTTGAGAGAGAAAGCTATGAGTGTTTGTTGCATTATGCATAATATGTTGTAACTTATGTTTTGATGATAAAATAGTGTGAATTTGTTCATCACTATAGATATTTGGTCATGTATATTATATGAGGATTAAAGCTGATGTCACATTAATGTGTGGGTATCTCTTAAACTATAATTTTGATATTACATAAAGGTATTTTGTTAAGAAGTGTAAATCCTTTTTAATAATAGGCCAAACACTCCCTAAATTATAAAATTCAGAGATAGCTCTTGGGCTATGCAGCCCAATATGGCCCAATACTTTCTCAATAAATAAAACCCTAACTGCATCTTATAAGACCTCTCTAAAACATCTGTTCGGCGGTTCCAGGGTTTCGTTTTCTTCTCAATCTGCAGAAATGGTAATCTCCTTGTTCGTTTATTTCTGTCAATTCGTTTAAAAGTTGATTCGATTTCATGTTCTGATGATTACGTTTGCTGTTAATTGATTGTTGATTTGAATTTGATGATTGAAGGGTAAAGGAACTGGGAGTTTCGGTAAGAGGAGGAACAAAACACACACACTGTGTGTGAGATGCGGAAGACGTAGTTTTCATTTGCAGAAGAGCAGATGCTCCGCTTGTGCTTATCCTGCAGCTCGTGTGAGAAAATGTAAATCTTTCTCTCTATATTTCAGATTTTAATCGTTGATGTTATGAATTGCATGTGGTTGTTTGTTAGTTGTTTGTTATTTGTGGTTAGATAAGCTGTAGATGCTACTGTAAATAGGAGCTTGTATTTGTTTAAATTGGATTAATTGAGCTTATGATCTTAAGGGAGTGTTTGAGTAAGCTAATTGCACCGTTACAAGCTCAATTTTTTATTGGTTTAGCTAATGATTTAGGGGTTGTTTGACATTGCTTATTGAGAATAGATTATGCCATTAATCAGTGATTACAAAACTTGATTCTGAACAACAGGGTTTGAATTCGATTATGATGTATCTGATTATTAGTTTCATCAATAAGTAATTGCAAATAATCAGTTTTCAAAACACAATAAATACATTCCCTTGTACTTTTCCAAAACTGCTGGGGCTTCAAAAACGCAAATAAGTGATTTTTTAATTCTTTTCACCAAACACTGATTAGTTGCGTTTTAATGGTGCCAAAAGTTGGAACCCCCCAAAATTGAGAATTACAGAAAATTATATAAATGGAATACCATTCTTTAATCTCGCATCTTTTATTTATATAATCTTTATTGTTTTTTTTAGAAAAACAGTAATGTTATATATTGATTTAATTTTTCTTTTATGTCATAAATTTAGACAACTGGAGTGTAAAGGCAATTAGGAGGAAGACAACAGGAACTGGGCGTATGAGGTACATGCGTAATGTTCCCCGCAGGTTCAAGAGTGGCTTCAGAGAGGGTTAGTTTTAGTATTTCTTTCTTATGATTATAACTAAACTCACATTTAGTGGTATTGTGTTATATTTTTATTAAAATTATTATTATTTTGGTTAAAACTTAGGTACTCAAGCAGCCCCAAGGAGCAAAGGAGCTGTTGCCAGCTCTTAGAGTATGAAGTACGAGTACGATTTTGCATGCTTTTATGTTGCTACTATCATGATGTATGGTTTTCAGAAAACAAATTTTCGGATTTTTGTTTATTCACCAACGTTGTTTCTTATAATAGAATATTTGTTGTTTTTGGGCACTTGAATGCTTAATCCATTGTTCTTGATTAGGAAATCCTGTCACTTTCTGTTTGTTTTCCCCCTACCTTTTCGTTGACATTGTGTGAGCACTGTTTTTGGAGAATTTTCGGCTATAGGTTTGTCAACAGGTGTGTATCGAAGTTGAAACGTCTAAAAGCGTTGTAGGGTTGAAGATGAATGATTAAGCAGTTACTGTGCAACACATCAAAAGGATATCTTACAAGCAAAAGCTTCAAAGATATGTGACATTAACGGACAAATTTAATAACGAGTCAAAAACAAGTATTTCTTTCATATCGGTGAAACTAGCAATTGGTGAATGGTGTAACATCTGAGTTTTTAAGATTAGAAAGGATAACTAAATTATGTAACGACTTATGATCTAGCAACTCGGTTGGTTAGTGCATTGTTTTAACAATGTGGAGGTGCAACTTTTGAGTTTTTAAGATTAAAAAGGATATTTATAATTAAGTAACGACTCCATTTTATGTCCATGTTGCCAAAGTGCTATGGAATCCATGAATCACCTTTTCTTGTCGTGCTCTTTAGCCACAGATTTATGGCCTTGTATTGTTCGTTGGTGTGACCAAAGGACTTGTGATACCAAGTCTCTTAATGATTGGTGGCAAGGATGTGAGGCTCTCCCGAATTCAAACCATATCAGATTGAAAAGACGTGTGATCTGAATTGCTACTTGTTGGTGGATATTAAGATATAGAAACTCAATTTTATTTGATTTTGGTAGTATTCGTAAATCTGTTTTAGTTGATTCGATTGTTTTGTTTTTTATTTTTATGGCTAAACCATAGAAATCTTAAGATTAAGATTTCTTGGGTCAATTGGCTTTTGAACCCTTTATATTAACTATTTAGCTCTTTGCTGAACTCTAGAAATAAATTTGCTCTTCAAAAAAAATAAGTAGCTCAGGTGGTTAGTGCATTGTTTTAACAATGTTGGGTGCAAGTTAAAGTCCTAAATGGTACATGTTTTTTAAAAACATAAATTTGTAACTAATTCAGTAAATGTGTTGACTAAAAATTAAATTGTGCTAATTTAAAAAGATTACAAATGCACAATATATATTATTAAAGGATTAGTGCAAAATCAAGCAAATATATTTATTGGAGATTACAAAAGAAATATTCATCGTTTCAAGATTAACAAGATTATCTTGACCTTACTAATTTACTTTTGTCACCACTTTCAAGATAACAAGTATCAACCAACACTCTGATATGACAAAAACTAATACTAAAAGAATAGAGTATTGTACATTCTAGATAAAAGTAAAATTACAGTAAGCTATTTAAATACATGATTAATAGTGTATCTCTTAATCATTTTTGACCGATGGACAATTATTTTACGTAAAGATGTCATGTTTGGCCTCATAGACAATTATTTTAGGTAAAAATGTCATGTTTGGCCTCAGACAATTATTTTGGGACAGATGAGTACTAAAACCGGCCTACTTATAGGTCCAAACTCGGAATTGCCCCGTTTAAAAGAAATGCAAGAACACAAGAATCACGTGTCAGGATCACCAGTCTAAACCGTGCTATATTTCATTACATTTAACCATGTAACAAACCCAAATAAAAAAAAATCTCAGAAAATCCAACCAAAAGTAAATCCTTCCCTCGTAAAAAGTCTCCAAAATATTCAACAAAATAACAAAACAAAAAAAGATCCGAAAATTATAAAGCGGATAACAAAAACCTATCACCCGTCACGTTTTTCACGTTCTTTCAAAGACAAACGTTTAAACCATTGTTTCCAAGCAGCATCGTGTTGCTGTTCAAGCCACGAAAGAAAACAACTATCCAACAAGCAAAACGAGTTAACATAAAGAAGCTGATATTGCACGGGAATAAACCGAAAATTAGCCACTTGAACAATCGGCCAAATACCGCCTTCTAAAATTAACGCGGGGAGAAAATCTCGTTTTACGTCTTCTTTCACTTGATTAACTGTTTTTCCCGATGCAAATCCCATGTAAGAAAAGAAAACAAATAAATCTAAGGGCCCGAATATGATCCCGTCAAGTGCTACTTTTGTTGCAACGAATCGCATGGATTTTGGTTGGTATTTTAGTCGGTGTTTTAAAAATCGGTCAAGACCTTCGTACCTACAAAATAAATCGTTTCATATTTAAGTTAATTTTAGTATGTACGAAAGGTTTTTTCACGTTATGTTCCATACAATTATCATAAAATAACTAACCTAAAACTAATATCTGCACTTGCAGTCTACTAAAAAAGGTAATTTACTGAAATTAGAATGAATTAATTACCAGAAGTGACCAACTGGTCCAACAAATGCCATTCCAAATAAACTTGTTGTAGCCACACGTCTCCAATTGATATGTAATTGTTTATCATCTTGCTGTTGAATTAACAGTGTATATCAGTATATCATTTAAACAATGCCCAATCATACACTTACATTTAAAGTTTATATTTGAAAAAAGACATCTCTATAATCACAAAAACTGAAAACTATTAATCATGGTCATGAGATGAGAAGTGGACAAGTGACAGCCATATTTCAACCACATTAAGGCTAATTAACTACTCAAAATTGCATCCTAAAAGCTAAATTTACCATTTCTGAAGCATTGTTCAATAACAAGCTTCTGCTACATTATGATTCACCCTAGAAATAAGTGAGCAACAACTAAACATCATTATTTAAACAAACAACTCTAGATTTCTCTCATATTTACATATTTCATAGATTAATAAGAGCATCTCCAACCAACCTCTATCATCCCCTCTATCTCTAAATTTGAAGTTTTTCCTCCTCCAACCCACCTCTATCTTCCACTCTAAATATAGAGTGAGAGAAAAGCTCACTCTATATTTGAAGTGAGAGAAATGCCCACTCTATCAATGGACCCCACCATTTCTTTTTAATTATCTAATATTTTTTCTATTTAATTGATTTTCATTCCTTTTAATAAAAGCTTCTACTCTTAACAACCAACAATCCATCCAATTGAGTTCCTTTGTAATTGAACTTCCAAAAACTTAAATTAATACATAAACTTTAAAATACATTATACATAAACTTAACTTAACATACACTTAAATACATAAACTTTAAAGGATAAAAATGATGGTTTTGAAGGATTGTAAAACGAGTTGAAGTGCTAGATATGGGAGTTGATATGGTGAATGATAACAATGATGGTTTTGAAGCATTTCTTGCCCGACATAAAAAGATAAAGGATAAAAACAAACATTTTGAGCTTAAAAATGCATTAATCGATCATTTATGGGACGAATATTCTAATTCAAAAAATTAGTGTATTTTAGTTATTATGTTTTTAATTTATGTCATTTAAATTAATGTATTTCTTTTGTAGTGTAAAATAAATAAATTAAAAATATAATTGTTGTGGGTCCCACTAGTTTTAAAGGGATGGATAGAGTTTATGGTTGGAGTTGAAGTTTGGTTTAGAGTTAATGGCCCCACTAAATATAGAGATAGAGTGGCTTGGATAGAGTTTATGGTTAGAGATGCTCTAAGCCCATTAGTCACAAATAAGCACAATAAACTTGCGTAATGCATAATAAAATCATTTAACCACAATTACAGTCAACAAAAGGAATCAATCAATCACAAAAACTTGAAACAAAAAGCAAATTAATCACATATAGGCTCAACAAATCAATAACTATCTAAGCAGTAACATCTAGAATAAAATGCTGAAAACATACCGAAAATAATACGAATAGAACTTACAGAGATTATTAGAGGTTTTTTCGTGACGGCGGTTGCATGAGTAACGGTTTGAGCTGCAATATCACCGAGTCCCCAAATTACACCGGAGCTGATGGCCTGAGTTTTCACCGGATGTACAGATAAACAATTTTGATACCATCTCCATAGCTTCAACATTACCATATAACATCCAATTTGCTACAAATTTTTAAGTAACTTCAAGGTTTTTTCTAGGGTTTGCTTATATGAACAATCTGTAACAATCAATTGTGTAAGTTACGAAATTGAGTGTTGCGTTTCGATAAAAATTGCTGATGTTTATGCAGAAATTGAGATTCTTTATTGTGAAGTGAATAATTCGTGTCTCGATAGGGTTCGAGGCAAATGGAATCAAAAAAATTGTCTCGATTTGGGGTTTTTTTTGTTGTTGAAATGAAATTGAGGATTGTAGGCGGCGTTTGGTGGCACGTCTAGATATATATTGGTTTAGTCAAATTAATGTGATTTTTGACTTTTAATAATTAAATTGATTTAGATATCATTAATGGTAATAATATTTTTTAAAGGGGAATATTATTACTAATCAACTATTAATAATATTATTTTTTATTAATAAACTTAGTGCTATAAATATACTAGTATATAAAAACTTAGTGCTATAAATATATTTGTTTATAAATATGATATGTATCTTTGTAACTTCGTGTGAAATGCGGACACAAACTCTTTGTAAATATACAATCATCTAGTTATTTAATTTTCATTATTTTATTACACACAATAGTTTCTATAAATTATCGGTAATTAATAAAAACAATTATATACTGTATTTAGTTGGAAGAAGATAGGAAAAAAATATCTTAAAACAGGTGAAAATGGATGAAATGTACTCCTAATAAATGCATGGTGGTGGCTACACTTATAGCCACCATAGTGTTTGGAGTCGCATATACGATGAATGCAGTTATGGTCAAAAGCATTGTTTTCTTATGAACTTTCACAACACACATTTCATAGTGTTTTTCGTATTTGATGCATATCTTTAATCTTCTCTTCGATTTCAATTCTCGTATTTTTTTTCCATCCTCACTTCTCGTTACATTTAAGCCGATTTCACACACTATCGCCCAATATACTCATGGTAAGTCTATTCTTGCTTTTCTTCTCTATAGTGACCATGATAATTGCTTTTAGTGTCAGTTTTTCATGCTATACCGTAACATTAGAGCCATTTGTAATAGATTTTATCATAGTAGCGAATTGCATTAACGCATTTGATCCTATCTATCATTACATTTGCCATACTAGAATTTCCACTTAAATTCTGTGACATGGTATAGAAAGTCTTCACCGATAAAATTAATACTATGAGAAAAAATTAAATAAAGTTTCAATTTAAGAATTAAACGAACATTTTGAAATCTAAACAGGCCATGAATGAGATTATGAGAATATAGTTCCTAGGAATTTACTAATTTAGGGGCCAAAGTCACAAGATTCCCAGAAAAGTATATAACTCAAACCCGGTTTATTTTAATAGGCAGGGCAAACCAGCTACATGATGGGCTTGGTATGCAATTCTAAAGCTAGTTGTGGGCTTAAATAAAAGCTGTGCCTTTGGAATATCATATTATTTTTATATAATATAATGTTTTATGTAATGATTATTTAAAAAGAAAAAATTAACAATATATAAAGTGACATTGTAACTTTTCAACCAATGTTATAGACTTAAATCTTTGTTGATCTTTTTTTAGTCATGTATTAGCGGATTGGAGTGCCGTGGTTTGAGCCAAACACTCATCTTCGCAGCATCTTAACATTTTCTCATTTCACATTCACACCCTCAAATATTCTCACTCATAACTCAAGTTAATATACACACTTTAAGAACCACTAAAATACAATTCAGTCACACCACATACTACAAAAACCAAAAGAAAAAAAAAACAATTATTCGTGGCAATGGGTTCACATGGGATTTAGCACAAGCGGATTCCAGTGTGGTAGCTTGGGATATCGGCGTGAAAAGTACCTGTCACCTCACTTTGGCATGATGGTGGCGCAAGAGCAACATTTGATCTTATATGCACACAATTTGTGTGTATTTCTTTTCTTGAAAAAATAAAATAAATTCATCAAAATAAAGTGGCGACCAACAAATCCAAAATTGGTCGTTTGACACACTCAGTCTCAAAATAAGGTTGCGACCGACGTATCCTAAATTGGTCTGTATGTCCCTGTCAAACGGAAACATGTCAACCTTTTTGAATAATTACCTTTTCACAATAGTTTTATTTTATTCCTATCGATTTGTAAGCAGACGTATTTTAATAAGATAAACTCTCATACATTAGATTTATTATTTGTTGTTTGAACAGATTTATTACAATAAATAAAAATTACTCATAGCATGAACTATATATGACATAGAAAACAAAAGGAATTAAATAACTTTCATTTATTGGGAGGATATATAACTTTTGTTCGGTTAAAATTTGGATGTAACTGATGGTAGCTTCCAAGAAGCTTCATGGTTTGTGGCTTGTACTTTTCGGCACAATATTACTTGGTAAATGAAATTTCCCAAAATAGTATAAAGGTATGGTTGATAAGTTGATATTCTTAGGAAAATAAAAAACATAATTTTCACGGGTATGGTTAATTTTTCATTTTATTTTAATGTGTTCATATTTAAGACTAGTAGTATTGGATCAAAAGCAATGAAAACGATTAGAAATGATATATAAAATTTGCATATTCTTTAGTTGTCATATACAAAAGCTCTTGTTATATCCCTAACGGGAGATCAAATGTTTATGTTATTCTAATATAACTGCATTATTTAGAACAAAATATACGGTATGACAGTTGTTTTCAAAAGGTTGCTTTAAGCTAAGTCAATAATAGATGACTTCTTTTTTTGTTATGTATTTGATCTGAACTTATGATTAAATATTTGTAACGAAGTGGATATGAAGCTAGATATGCATGAAATAAGAATATGTGAATTAATGAAGATGGACGCTTATTCGTTGGCAGGTCCCTCCACGTCACACATCACATGCTGTCAATGGTCATGACTCACGTGAATTAAATTTGTAATGTCCCTCTATGACTCTATCAGGGTGTTTGGGATTGCATTTTGTAGTTGATTATCCGCTTATTGCGTTTTCAAAACGCAATAATCAGATTTGTAGTGTTTGGATAACAAAACCAAATAAGTGATTATTGGCGTTCTAGAACCCTCAAAACGCGATTTTAGAAAAGCATGTACTCACCTGCTTTTTGCAAACGCATTTTTTGAGTACTGCCATAAGATATTTTATACCCATTATACCCTTCTTCCTCAACCCCCAATATACCCTTTTCTCACACAAAACACACACGAATAAGAGGAGAAGCAGCCTTGCTCCACTCTTCGCCGTCGCCACACCTTCCGGACCCCACGCCCTCGCAGCTGCCGGCTATCCCCTTGCAACCGCGGTTGTTGCTGCCTCTATAAACATTTTCTTTCCTCTGTAAGCAATTCGCGGGTATCTGCAGTTTTCCTTTTATTTTCTCTCGCTCATGGTGATTCTAATACAATCATGTATTCATGTCCTAATTTTCCCAGTAAAATCTATGATGAAATTAGGTATTGATGGGAAATTTGGTTTTCGTTTGTTTGCAATTAGTAAACAAAGGAGTTATAGTATGAAATAGATGGCTATTATGAGGAGCTCAGAAGATGGATCTACTTCCATTTTATTCATATTGGTGTAACTTATTTGGTTGTATTCATGATCTCTGGATTGATTTTGGTGAATTGATTATGTCTGTACTCAGCTCATGGTTTCAAATTTGTTCATCAATATTTTCTTAATTTATTTCAACAAATACAAGAACGTCTGTTTTAGTAATTTTACATGTTAACTAAATAATATTGGATTTATCAAACACTAGAAAAAGTGATTATCCGATTATTGCGATTTCAAACAGCATAATCAAATCCAAACACTATTTTTCAGAATCACGTTTTGTAACCGCTGATTATCTGATTATTCGTTTTCAAAACGCATAATCTATTTTCAATAAGCAATCCCAAACACCCCCTATCTATGTGCAGCTATATCGATTAGATAATGATTTAAGAATTTTGATTTTTATGAAATGTGAGATAACTTATCATATCAATTTCAAAATTAGCTTTAAAAAATCATTTTTTTTCTACTAATTTTTTTTTATTTCATTTTACTATACAGAAAATAGTTATCATATTAAATCTTTTAATTATCTTTCCTAATTTAAGTAATTTTTTTGGTAAAAATAAATTCATAAATGTTAGAAAAATGGTTGACTTTCTCCTAGCTTAATGAATCAATGTCATACACAGATGTCCAAGTAATATTGATGGTGATATGTAATAAGTACAAAATATAGTCACTTAGGTTGCGGGAAAGTTTATATTTATTTTGAATAATAGAACCCACATTTTTAAATTATTTATAAATGTATACTATATATTTATAATGAGATTTGAATTCATGACAACAAGTCAATAAAGAACATCTAACAACATCAAGGTGATTGTTATGTAATAAGTACAAAATATAGTCACTTAGGTTGCGGGAAAGTTTATATTTATTTTGAATAATAGAGCACACATTTTTTAAACTATTTATAAATCTATATCATTTATTTATAATGAGATTTGAATTCATGACAACAAGTCAATAAAGAACATCTAACAACATTAACAACATTTTTTAAACTATTTATAAATCTATACTACAAGATTTTGTTGGAAATATAAATTAGTTAATAGCAATATTAATTAATTAATACTTGCAAGTTGGCAAGTTCCCACATTGGTGGGGAAAGAACAATTAAAGGGTTTATAAGGTTTTTAATTCCTTAAGCTTTCAAAGGCTTTAGTGGAGGATTAAAGGCTAGACCCACACGCGCGCCGAGCCGAGACCGATGACGCGAAATGGCGCGATTTAGGCGCACTTCGCTGGGAGCTGAGGAGCTTTCTTTTTGGTCATCACTGTGAAGATACTCAAACAGTCAAAACGTAACGTTCGGACATTAAGATGAGATGTTAATATCCTGCCCGTTTTTTGACTATCAAATACCGTTTTAAAGACTGTATTGATGCAGTCTTAAAGCCTGCAATGATGGTGTACGTTTTGAATATTGGCCTATATAAGAAAGCTTAGTGCAGTGTTAGAAGACACACTGAAAATACACACAAAACGCTCTCTGCTCCTACTTGTTCTTTCTACGTTTATGAGTAACATCTTTGTGTTACACAGTGGTTCTTTTGCTGTTGGAACACACTGTTGAAGCTGCATCAGGTTAGGTTCCGTGCGGTATAAACCTTAAAGGGCAGGAACTTACATTCCGTGCGGTATCTTCTGTTCTTCACCTTGATTTTCAGGTTAGGTTCAATCTTTTATTCATTCTGATTATTAAATTACACTAATATTTGTTACAGGATATAAAATAAAACAACAGATTTTTGGTGAAAAAATTTGGATAGATTATACTGAAAGCCATGAAGACCCTAACGGAGGTCCTAAATGTCTCACTTGCTCATATACTATTATGATGTCATACAAATTATGGTGATTGTTATGTTGATTTTTATATAAGTTGCATCATTACTTGTGTAAAATAGGAACCGAAAAACTAAAACAAGTGTCACCCCATAGGCACCCGCAAAAAAAAAACTTTTATTAAGGCCAGAAAGAAGCTAGCAAAAACAACAAGAAAGTACAATCGCAAAAACACAAATACAAATGTGTTAATATAAAATTAAATTAACTTAAAAACGTATGTATGCACAAGAAGAAAAACCCAAAATTTGTTGTTTGGTGGTATTGAAGATTGATATAAGGTGTTACTCATTACCTATAAGTTATGGAGTTCCAATCCCGGTATGTACAAAAAAAGTAAACTAGGTGCCGTTCAAAAAAATATTCCTTGTTCAAAATATATATATATATATATATATATATATATATATATATATATATATATATATATATATTATTTATTAAATACTAATGTGCTAGTATGGGACATGTGGGTACCATTAAAAGCCTCGAAAGATATATATAATCAATTCATAATACGTATAGCTTCAAAAAACAGTAAATGTTTTTTAATTTTCTATTTTTTCTGAATAATATATCCCAATCAATCCATTCATATATTAAAAGGTGTAGGACCACTTTCAAGATTAAATGTTGAATAAAATGACAAGCATTTATACAATACAAATAGAGTCAAATAACATGTGCACAAGAGTAGAGCCGCACATTCACAAGATATCACAAACAAAACATAGCGGAAAAAACATATACATAATTTCAAGATAACACGTAATTGGTTTAGTAATTTGTCCAATTTCTAATAAGGAATATATATAGTTTCATGTCCCACTGCCCACACATATAACGTACCCTATAACTTTGCAAAGGGTTGAAAATAATGACGTTTAATTGTTTATCACGTGTCAAAAAGAATACTCCCTCCGTCCTATAAAAAAAATTTCATCTGTCTCTAAATTTTTGTCCCACAAAAAACTTTTCATTTCTTACATTTGATGGGCCCCACACAATAAAAAACCTATTATTACTAAAAATCTCACCACTAATATCCACTAACTATCTTTCTCTCTCCCACACAACCTTATATTTTAATCAAAAGTATTATCAATGACCCCACCATATACTATATCTAAAAACTTATGCAAAAGACAAATGAGAAGTTTTTTTGGGACGGAGGGAGTAATATATTTTACATTTTTCAATAAAAATATAAAAAGTAATTAATTTCAATCTAATTATTGCTAGTAGTTACATCGTTAAAAAATCCTTACGGTTGTAACTCATATTGATGGTGGTTGATTATATTCAACACCTCCATAAGTAGACATTATGCAGTAGTTAAACACCTCCATAACTAGACTTTATGTACATAAAGTCTATGACCATTACCTACCTTATATATATGGGTGTTCTCTCCTTTGTATCACTTGTATCTCTACTATCTCTTGTATCTTTGTATCACTTGTATCATGTGTAATGAGAATGTTGTTAGAATGTTTGATGTTTCTATAAGTTGAGCTAATTGGTTCACAATACTTACAACAATTTATTAACACAAATAATGAAAATACATAGGTCGATGTACTAGGAAAAAACAAGATCTAATGAAATATCAGAGAAATTATATATTATTTAAAGCACTGTTATTATTCACGGTTATGACAAATTAGCGGTTTGTTGTTTTAACTCTATACTAGATAATAATCATTAAAATGATAAAATTCAAGTTTTATATGCATACACTTCCTCAGTTTCAAAATAAGTGATAAACTTTGAAGTTCACCGTTTTTGAGGCAAAATATGATAATGAATATTAATGAAATAGTGAGAATGAGTCTCACATATATTGATTAAAATAAATTTAATGATGTTTAAAAGTAAAAATAATGATAAATGTATTTTTTCACTCTATTAAAGATGATAGTTAGTGGGTGTAGGCTATACTACCTTTTATCAATATGTAAGTTCTCAAAATATATCACCTATTTTGAAAACACCACACATGAAAAGTGTATCATCTATTTTAAAACGCAGGAAGTTTAACCTTTTAAAAACTGTATCTTTGTAAGTTATATACACATTTACATACTCAATGAAATCACTCATTTTTATTTTATTTTACTCAGTTTCTTTTTTTTTACATCACACACAATTTTGATCGAGTCATTTCAGTAAAACAGTTTATTTCCTTTCAAATAAATCTACATCTCACATTTTCATATATCATCTTTGATGAGATTGAATATCATCAATGTTGTTGTGAGTTTTATATCCATGTAATCCTATTTATTGAAAATAACAGTCATTCTTCACTTATTTCAAATATTTAAATATTCTTTTTTAAATATTGAATATCCGAATCTCAGATATTAGTTTGAACAATAAAAATCACTATTAAAAATTTTGGATACACACTGAATTTGACCACACCAACATACTATGAGAGTAATAAAATCACAATATCGGTTATAGAAGTAGAAAATCGGTTATAGTTGATAACATTAAGTCTCTTTTTTTGTATAATGTTTGACAATTACGTTTCATCATTTTCTTACACAGATAAATAAGGTAAACGGGCAACAAACTGCGCCGGTATCCCTTTTTGAATTGCAAAACTAATTCTTTTAAAAACAACGTTTGTGGATCTATGTGTCATAAGATTGCTATGCATAACACGTTGGACTCTGTTGAGAAGCTCCACTGTCTTAGGTGCAAGGAAACCGAAAGTGTCAAATGCCAAAAGGAATAAACACGTGTTGATTTTCAATGCATGCTTTCTCGTGCTTTGTCACTTTGCACGAGGCGGCTTTCAAAGCAGATTGTCCCACCGTAACACCCCGACTACTCAAACCAACAAGAGGAGAAACTCCGATTAGATCCACACACGTGTGCTTCCCCCCAACCCATCCAAAAACCAAAATGTCAGCAGGTCTAAGTGTGGATCTTCTATCCAACGGGTCAGTCAAAAAGTTGATAGGTGCTTCTTTCTTTGCGGAGATCCTAGCACGCCTACATATGTCAAAAAGGACATCTCGAACCATATCGTGTCGGTACTTGAAACCCGGAGCCCTCTTGTATAGTTCCTTTTTGTCTAACATTTTGCTAGACTCACGTTTGTTTTAATAAAGTTTTGGAGGTCTCCGGGCGGGTGATGACATTGCCGAAGCTCGATCCGGTGCCTTCTTTTTGTTGTTAAAAAAAATCACAATATCAGTATACCACCCAAGTTGTAACTTGTTATATCTTTACCATTTACATATTTGAAATAAGGGTTTGGCTAATTCATGCCCTTATGACATGAGGTAAGCAACATTAATTGAACAAAATCTTTCGTAACATAATGAAGAATACATTAAATGAAGTCTAATTTTGCCAATTATTAAATGCATTTTTCAACATAAATGGTAATTGTAACATCATAAAATATTTTTATCACATGCCCTTAGGGCATGATTTAGAAAAATCCTTGAGATAATAATATTTTCAATGCACGAAATGTCCTATTTACGATAATTTACTAAAGCCTATAACTAATACGACTCACTACATATCCAATTGGTCTGACCCATCTTATACTAATGTTAATAGCATTTAAGTTTCTACTAGTCTTTTCTTGACGTTAATTTGTTGATTCAAGACTAGAGTGTAAATAAATACGTATTAAATCGACGTGATAACTACTTATTGCCATCAATTTGATAGTTGTTTTGCATGATCATGAGTTTTCTAATCGACATAATGGCTCTTTATTGTCATCAATTTGATAGTTATCAGGAAAACGAAGTTGCGGTTAGGTTCGAGGTTTATAGATTAGTTCTGCGGACACACCTACATAGAAAGGTACTCAAGGTTTGTAGCCTAGTGGTATTTGTGTACACCGATAAAGGCAAAGTGAAATAGATTAGGTGCCGTTAAAAAAAACAGGCAGACAGTAGGGCGCAAATTAGTTTTTTTTTTGAACAGCAAAAGAAGGCAACGGGTGGAGCTTCGGCATTGCCATCACCCCCCGAAGACCTCCAAATTTTTTTACTAAAATGCGAGTCTAGCAAAAAGCTAAACTAAGGAAACATTACAACGAGTTTAATAACCAATCAAACCACGGAACCATAATTTTAGGATTCCGATGAGCGAAAGAAAATAACTTAATACTATCTACTATGTCTGATTTACGCATTTTAGCATTATCAAACAACAACGAATTTCTAAAAATCTCCAAATCAACCAACAAGTCGTGGACCCGATCGCGTGCATCTTCAACCTTCTCGAGTTTGCCATGGGCATGTCCGAACACTTCTGCCACCACTGGTCCAAAGAGACGCATGGCCAATCACCCAAATTACACCAACGAAACACTGCCTTCCACACCTCTTTAGCCAAATCACAAACAAATAACAAATGTTGCACCTATTCCATGTTAGAGTTGCAAATTGGACACATAATTGACTATATATCGCCATCCCTCTTCTTGACAAATTTTGCCTCGTAGGAATCCGGTCCAACATAGCACGCCACATAAAAATATTCACTTTAATCGGGATAGATTTGCACCATTTAAAACTGCTCTCCGACCCCGGAAAAAGACTAGCATTTATGACATTTTTCGTTTCACCAACCGTAAAATCATTACCATCCCCCAAATTCCAACAAACTTTATCTCTACCATTCGTAATTTGAACATCTCTGATTAACGAGACTAGATTCTCAAATTGTTCGTTTTCAACCCCGCCACGGATAGGTCTTCTCCAATTATAACTCCAAGTGCCATTACTCCATCTATCACTAACCTTGCAATAAATATTAAGTTCTAGCCGAAATAACCGGTTAAAACGTTGACAAAACGGCACACTACCTTTCCACGGATCCATCCAAAACTTTATCGATTCGCCATTCATCACTTTTTACTCTAAAGCATTAAAATCAATTATATTTTACGTATGCATGCTCTTAACAGACTCAATAATATCGAACCAAACACCTTTTTTGGTAGACCGGTTATTCTCAATGTTAAAACCACCGTTGTCACCATAAATAGCATCAATTAACCGGCACCAAAGAGCATCTTTTTCATTATAAAACCGCCATCTCCACTTTAAAAGAAGAGCTAAGTTTAACGCATCAAGGCTTGCAATGCCTAAACCGCCTATTTCTCTTGTCGCCAAGCAAGAATTCCATTTCACCCAACTCATTTTTCTATCATTTTCATTACCACCCCAAAGAAATTGAGCTCTAAGTTGTTCCATTCGAACTGCTCTTGACCGAAATTAGGCATACAATTTTCAACTTTTTTAAATTTGCTTTTGTAAAAATCCAAAAACATATTTTTGACTACCTTAGGATCTGTTTTCCATTCACCCTCATCCAAAATACCTTGAATCATTTGAGCTCTTCTACGATGGTTTAACATACCATGAAAAAAAGAGGAGTTTTCGTCCCCTTCGACATCCCATGTTGGCTTCAATTTTTGTAACAAATCTATATTTTTTCTTCTATCAAACTCCTTCAATTCATTTAACCAAACTATACGTTGTTCAATTTCGTCACAATGGCTTCAATGCCATCGATTTTAATATCAATCTCTTCTATCTTACGTTTAAGCCACATATACCGACCTTCATTCTTCTCTCTATTCTCCAAACTCCACTTTTTGCACTATGCTTTAATAAATTTAAGTTTGTTTTTAACATTAATAATACACGAACCGTTCTTGACAGGGAAGTCGATACAAGCTGCTCTAATAATCTCATCAAATTCATTTGACTCTAGCCATGAATGAGGTAAACGAAACGAGGATGAGCCATAATCCCCGACTTCCGAATGCAACCGAATAGGGATGTGGTCTGACAGCTTGCGTTCCAAAGCCACAACCCTCAACTGAGGGTAACGAGAAACACAACTTTCCGATAACAGGAATCTATCCAACTTACTCATTTTCGTAGCTCTTTTATTCATCCACGTATATTTTCTACCACCAATAGGAAGATCAACCAAGCCATTTTGATAAATAAAATGATTAAAATTCAAGGCACCTTGAGCATTAAAGACGGACCCGAAACGTTCCGACTCTTCTCTAACTTCATTAAAATCACCAAAAATAACCATATCACCCGTATGAACCCGCACATAAGCATTAATTTCCTCCCATAGACCACGTTTAGCATCTAAATCTTGAGGTGCATAAACATTAATCATATGAGAATTATCGAAATCACCCGACCATTTGCCTTCCACAATAACAAAATAATTACCACAATGAATATTAACCTTGCTAAAAGCCGCCTTATCCCAAATAGACACAATACCGCCTGAAAGACCTCGAGCTGAACTACAAGCAAAATCAAAGTGGAAGTTTCCCCATAACGCCTTTATTTTAAAAATATCCACTTTAGACATCTTAGTTTCTTGCACTCCTAAAAATGTAACACCATTTTGGTAACATAATTTCTTTACCCACTTCCTCTTCTCTACTTCCTCAATCCCGCAAGCATTAATTGACATAACTCTCATCATAAACATTTAAATCACCTATCCTTTCATCTTTCGAGATCGAGGCTAGAACTTTTATTATCTTTTCTACCAAAAAACGTACCACAAGACTTTGAAGGCGACACCTCAACTGCTTTCTTCCTTCGACTACAATTTTCAAACCCAGGCGGGCAGCTCACCGAGCCAGAATTTGCCTCGTTGGCCACCCAAGTCCCCACTTTATCTGGTGGCGCAAATTAGTGGAATCGATTATCATAACATGTTTTGATTTCCAAAATATTGACCAAAAAAACAAACTTAAATTAGTGTCAATCGCATTCCACTACAAACACTCTAAGGTGGTGTTTGTTTTTTTTGCAAAAACTAAATTTAGGGTCTTAATCCTTATGACTGCAGATGGAAAGACACAATTGAAAAATAAACGTTTGTTTTTTGGAAGTCAGAAGAAGAGGAAAAATCTTTTTGAGGTCTGCTGTAAGAAGATTTGAATAATAGTTTTCCAAGTTTGGAAGACATTTTACTTAAACCTAAAAAAAAGAGTTTATTCATCACCACTACCACTACCACTCATACCCAAGGTTCTAAAAAACGCGTCATGGCGGCGCCAAGGCGTGAGGCGCGACTCCGCCGTTATGAAACAGTCTATGGAGGCAGTATAAGGCGTGGCGGAAAAAAAAACGCGATAAGGCGCGCCTCGCCTTATCGCGAGTTTTTTTTTTAAACTTGTAAAATTTGATTTTTTTTAAAAAAATGATATTTTTTTGAAAAAAATATGGGATGTAATTATAAATATAAATTCTACATTTTTTATTATAAACTTCACATATGAAAATCATGTAAATCAATAGATATATATAATTGTTTTTTAATTTAATATACAATATATATAAAAATTATATTATAAAATTTGTTGCCTTAAGTCACGCCTTGAAAAACGTCATGGC
The DNA here is from genome assembly GCA_963853835.1 of Calendula officinalis. Classification (NCBI taxonomy): domain Eukaryota; kingdom Viridiplantae; phylum Streptophyta; class Magnoliopsida; order Asterales; family Asteraceae; genus Calendula; species Calendula officinalis. Next base: position 75,213,241 of record OY970823.1, on the reverse strand, counting down.
TCGCCACGACTCGCCATGCTCAAGGCTTGATGGTGCCGCAACGCCTCGCCTTGCGTCTTTTAGAACCTTGCTCATACCTCCGCCACCACCCACCTCCACCACCACCTACTACCACCACCACCCACCTCCACCACCACCTACTACCACCACCACCACCCGCCACCATCAACCGCTTTTTAATAAAGTGATATTAATAATGTACACAGTAGACCATTACATACACCCACACGAAAAAGAAAAAAAAATTACCATTTCGACAAATGCTTAGGTTTAGCATTTCGAATAACCACATAGCGATTTTAACCATCAGATAAAACAATTTCAATTTTAGATGAAGAGGACCGTAGTGTAACATTAATGACCCAAAAGAGTGGCCCATGTGATGTCTATGAGGTGTGGTAGTTGTGATCTGTTTGATTTGTGTCTTCAGGCTTGTCTTATTTGTTGCGTTTATTAAGCTTAAAATTAAGATTTTTAATGTATAAACAAAAATTAAATTAAGAAATAATCGACACGTGAAAAAGGAAAATATTCCTGATTTGATATTATATTATCAGGAATAAAAGGAAAAAACGCAGAGGTCCAATTTGTGAATCCAACAAGAGTTTTTTCTCTGGTAGGTTTAATAGGTTAAGTAGTTAAAGTTTTCCGGTAGGATATGCAGTTTTGAAAACCGCTTCATGTTAAGTGACAAAATACTAAAAAATATGCATTCAGAATCAACAAGTGTTTATTTCTTTCTTGTTTTATATCTTTGATTTCTACACACACACACACGAGGCGGTAGAGTTTATTTTACATAATCTAACGATTTATTCATAAATTGATATAACACCTACATACATATATATTATTCTCAAAAGAATTAGTTTTGCAAACAAAAAAAAAAAAAAACTGCGCATATTGTTACTTGCTTGCCTTCATATTCCATGTAAATCGCATTTTAAGTTGACAAAAATGCATTTTAGTACCTTAAACTTGGTTAACTGGATCAATAACTACATTAAACTAATAAATGTGCAATATGGTACGCTTAACTTCAAGAAATAATCAATTTAGTACATTGATTCACTGGTTTGATCATTTGATTCTAATTTCAATATATTGAGATAAATATATATTTATTTAGCTAGTAAAAAATATAAAAAATTAAATCATGTAAAAAACATAATCAATTTAAAGAGTTAAGATACTAGATTGTCTATTTTTGTAAATTCAAAATACCATATTGCATATTTGATATTTCAAAGTAACATATGAGCTGAGTTTAAGGTAATAAAATATCTTTTATTCTTTATTTTATAGTAGAGTGATGAAAAAAAAAACAATTATTGTAACATTTTCTACCCTTCGAAATATTATCATTACACTTTACTACCCTATTCCAAAATGTGAGGTCACACATCATCCTGCTTCACTATCATTTAAATTCCAAGCAAATCTTTCTCAATCTCTCACACACACAAAGCACACATTTACACACACAAACAGAATCGAGTCTTTTCGTTGTGAATTCTTCTAATTCAACCCTAAAATTTCCTGATTTTTGTTTCACATCTTCAGTTGAACCACTATCTTCGTACAATTGCAAGTTACACACAACTTACAACGGATCTGTGTTAAAATCTTGCAAAATTCAACGAAATTTCGAGGTGTTTTTAGGTTATTGTATCGAATGACAGAAATTGGACCGCAAAAATGGCGGATTATGAGATATGTTATGATGATGATGATGAATTTTGTGCTAGCTTCGATGTTTGCTTCTGCAGATAGAAGCGTAATGATTGAAGAAGATGCTGCAGTTTCAGGTTATAACGATGGTGATGGATCAAAGCTGGTGTATTTTGTGAAGATGGTGAATTATTTGTTTCAAACAGATGGATCCAGTTATCATCATGTTTGGCCTGTAAGTTTTAACTAAATTAAAATTCTTAATTTCGAAAAATGATAACATTATGTTATGATTTGTGGAGTACTATACTAGTTATACATATTCAAGAGCATTCATTTTACTTTTTATTAATGATATAAAAAGTTAAAAAACTTCAATAATTGCAGCGATTTCACATAATGTGAAACAGTAATTCTTTTGGAAGTGAAAAAAATGCTTTACTGCTTTCAATTCATTTGATCTGAGTTATATTAAAAGGTAGATTAAGAAATGAAGTGTGAATTTAAGGATACAATTAAAGCATGGAGCTAATTCTTATTACTTGTATTATTTTGTACAGTATTTTGCTGACATTTCCGGAAATATGGAGTGTTTGGTTGTGGGTATAAACTAATTACTGTAATTTGATTCTTGTTTTTTTGGGTTCTATCTTTGGCCTTTTTAAAAAATTAAGACAAAATCCACCAGACAAAAATGGATCGACAACCGAAATTAGAAAGTTACTTTTATTGAAGTATATAAAGATATAATACATAAAAGCATTTTCTTTTTCAAAAGTTGATTCTATTAAGTAACATAAAGTTTTAGACTTTCTGAAAGTAATTTGACTAATTTCACATACAAAAAACAACATTTGGTGATCTCCTATTGGTCATGGTTTGAGACTTTGATCCCTTATGTAGGTATACCAGATAATCAGGTGAAGGTTCTGAAATGATCTTATTTTAACCACAATAATATATTTTCCCACAAAGATCACACTTTATTTTACGATTCACGAGGTCTCAAATATAATAATGCTTATTAGTTTTAAATTAATTTCCTGGGATTAGACGCTTCCTATAACTCAATGTGGCAACTCTTCACATAGTCACATGCTTGTCTTTATTAATTAATTTAAATAACAATTATATATTCAAATGCTTTCAGTTAAATTCTTGGACCAACAATATTTAATCACTTCACAAGTTGACAAAATAATTTCATATTATATGTACAAAGTCAAGTGACCATAGTTTTATTAATTTATTAATGCTTGGTGGTTAGCTTAACCATTTACGTGGATATATTTACATTTACATTTACATTAGCTGCATCAATCTCTATTTCATATTTAAATTTCAAAAAATTAATAAATAATTATTTAAAATGAAAAATTAATCTGAAAATTTGTAAAATGTGATTAACAGGAAATGGAATTTGGGTGGAAAATTATTCTTGGTAGCTTTATTGGATTTTGTGGTGCAGCATTTGGGAGTGTAGGTGGAGTTGGTGGTGGTGGTATTTTTGTACCAATGCTAACCCTAATCATCGGTTTTGATCCTAAATCCGCTACCGCTATGTCTAAATGTAAGAAAAATAATATAATTTTATTTATAAATTAATGTTATAAAATTTAATTACATTGTTATAGGCCAAAAATAACTTTTTTATTTACCAAAGAGGGATGAAAATAAAATTAATTACTAATTTTCAGAATTGATGTTAAAAAGTAATAATTTTCCGTTTATTTATTTATTTAGTTATTTAAAGTTCGTGAAAATGTTTTTTTTTTCAGGTATGATTATGGGGGCAGCAGCTTCAACTGTTTATTATAATCTGAAATTAAGGCATCCAACACTTGATATGCCAATCATTGATTATGATCTGGCACTGCTAATTCAACCAATGTTGATGTTAGGAATTAGTATTGGAGTTGCATTTAATGTTATTTTTGCTGATTGGATGGTTACAGTTCTGCTAATTGTTCTTTTTATTGGTAATTATCTGTTAATATTTATATTTTTTTAATGTTTATGAGTTATTTACAGTTGTATCAATGTATGTAATATTTTATTTACAAATGGTGAATATTCAGGTACATCAACTAAGGCCTTTTGCAGAGGTGTAGAAACATGGAACAAAGAAACAATAATTAAAAAGGTAATTAACTTTTATTAATTTTTATTTTTATTTTAATTTCTAAACATGATTTTATTTTTCAATTTCAGGAGGCTGCTAAACGCTTGGAAAACAACGGTAAGTTCATTCACCTACCCTACAAAATATATAACTTAGATTTATGTATTTTTTTTCTAAATTATATAAAATATGCAGGTGGTAGTGATGCAGAATACAAGGTTCTTCCTGGTGGTCCCAGTGATTCAAACCCATCAAAAGCCGAACGAGCATTAAAAGAAGAGGTTAGGGTTAGACTTTAGAGAGACTGCTAATTATATAATTTTCAATATATTTAATATTTAATATAATGATTTAATAAATATTTCAGGTCACTCTTCTAGAGAATGTTTGTTGGAAAGAATTTGGGCTGCTTACCTTTGTTTGGTTTGCTTTCCTTGCTCTGCAAATAGCAAAGGTAATTTATTTATAACAATATTAAATATTTTTGTTATATTTTTTAATTTCTCGTATATTTATTTTTTATTCTATGAACTTACAAATTGTGTATGTTGATGTAACAGAATTATACATCTACTTGTTCAGTATGGTATTGGGTACTCAACTTATCACAGGTATCTATCTATCTATCATACTATCTTTACAAACTCAAGCATATGATAGGAACGATTCTGGTGCTGACACGTGTCCTTATTTTCTTTATTGTTTAAATTTGAAATAAAATTAGGTTCCAATATCTTTGGGGGTGTCTGGCTATGAGGCAGTTAGTTTACATAGGGGAAGTAGAAAAATATCATCAATGGGTGATTCTTCCACAAATCTTGGAGTAGGACAGTTGGTTTTGTATTGTTCTTGTGGTGTTTTAGCTGGTATGGTTGGCGGTTTACTTGGTCTAGGTGGCGGTTTTATTATGGGCCCACTCTTTTTGGAGCTTGGAGTACCTCCCCAAGTGAGCCTTTTATTATTATTATTGTTATTAGTATTAGTATAATTAGTATTATTATTACTATTATCATCATTTATATTATTATCACATTTTTTTACATGGAGGGGTATTTTTGTCATTTGGCAGATAATTTTTTTTAAAATTTTAATTTTTTTATTAGTTTTATATAAAGTTTTTTTTTCGTTAAAAAGAAAATCATATGATTATATACTTGATCACATGTGATTATACAAAAACATCACATGTGATTGTATTATGTATACTTGATTACATATTTACATGTGATTATGCAAAACATCACATGTAATTATACAAAACATCGCATGTGATTAAGTATATAATCATATGTGATTATCACATAATATTATTTTTTTAATGAAAAAGTAATAACAAAAATAATAATTAAAAATAATTAAAAAAATGGATTTAAATTTATGTGAGTGTCAAATGACAAAAATACCCCTCCATGTATAAAGCATGTGATTAATCTTGACCATTAATTATTATTAATCAATGGTTGAGATTTGTCCCTTGGAACTACAAGAAAATTAAGGACTAGCTTGAACACATATTTATTGTTATTATTATTTTCTTTTATTTGAAGTGTTTTTTTATCTAATAAAAAATGTTGTATTGCACACAGGTTTCAAGTGCTACTGCAACATTTGCAATGACATTTTCGTCATCTATGTCTGTTGTAGAATATTACCTTCTAAAACGGTTCCCTGTTCCTTATGGTAAGTGTATTTCCGACCCGTTTTCACAACGGGTTGACCCGGGTTTTGTTTTAGACTTTTAGGTCTAATATTTTATGTATTTTGGCAGCTGCTTATTTTCTACTAGTTGCAACAATTGCTGCTTTTGTTGGGCAACATGTTGTGAGAAAGATGATTATGATATTAGGACGTGCGTCACTAATTATATTCATTCTTGCATTCACTATATTTGTTAGTGCAATATCATTAGGTAACTAATCTTGCTTTATACAAATCAAAATTCAGTTATTATTATTTTTAAATAAATAAATTAAATTATATTGGAAAATGGTCTATTTTTACAGGTGGAGTTGGAATTTCCAATATGATTGGGAAAATTGGACGCCATGAATACATGGGATTCGAGAATCTTTGCAAGTATGAGGTTTAAATCTAGGTAATAAAACATTTCTCAAAATTAAATTGGTCGAATTCTATCGTTGTGGCAAGTTGTTAGATACATATTAATATTTATTGTAGTGATTTCAATGAAATGTTTGTTTTGTTGAAACTGTTTTATGGTTTATGATTATACATTTATTTGTCTGTAATTTTTTCACTTGTTTTGTGCTACTTTCGATTTTGTCTTTTAATGATGACAAAATAGCGTGTTCTTGTGACTTATATCTCGGTTTATCGATCATTATTGGGATTCATGAGTGAAATGAGAAATATAATCATTTGCTTATCATCATAGTAGGAAAAAAGATGCAATTTATAACTTATTTATGTCTTTATCACAAATTCACTATTCTCATATTATCCTTTGAATTTGACACTTTTCTACCTATATTTCAACCCGTTTTGGTAACTATGTGCCCAGATTGCCGACTCTAAGTATAACATTTTGTTAACTTTATAGATGGTCAATACGAGTAAATTAACGGTTGAAACTAAGAGGAGTCGTTGGTTTGGCCGACCAATTACATGGGAAATACGAGATCTGATGGAATATGTTTTTATGGTCATGACATGAAATGATATAAAGTCCATTTTATTATTGCCTTTTTGGGTTACACATAAGTGATTATAGTTGGAATTAATTTATTAAACTGCTTAAAGAATTAAGAGATCATTTAACTTTTCTATTTATATTCTTACTTATTTGATCAATATAAACGTAAAATATATGAATCACATTAAAAATAATTTTAAAAGTGTTATGGGCTATATGATGAAATAAGAAACTATGAAATTATACAATTTTCCAAGAATTAAAATTGAATTTTGTATGTCTACTGTTGTACGCAATAATACCAACGGTCGCTGAACACAAAATAGTGCCTCCAGGGGAGTACTTCAACCGTCCTTTCTCTCCTTTATCCATCTCTCAATCGATCACAAACATAATAGCATAGATTCTGCACAATTTAGGGTTCTTTTCACGTCCAACTCAGGTACGTTAGGGTTTCTGATACATGAATTTCATAACTATAACCACAATTAGCAAACAATTTTGCTCGTAACGAGCTTATGCTTTGATTATTGCAGTGATCCTGTCAACAATTGAAATATGTCTAGATTTAATCGTCAACCCAATCGATTAGCAACTCGTAAACCCGACAGTAGAAACAAACATTCAAATGCTGGTCCTCGAATGGAATGGGAACTGAATATTAAGGTAATTTGAGATGTTTCCGAAGTTTACTTTACTAATTAAGTTAGCAGGGCTTATAATTTAAGAGTTATTAGCAGAAAACACATCGATGTAGCTTACTGTATCTGTTGCTTTGATGTTGATGATTTAATTTGTAATGAAGCCCGTATACATTTTCTCAGATTACAAGTGATGGTGGCTCTTGTAGTCAAAAGTATAATGGAGGCTGTAGTGTTAATGATGTGGCTTCTGATTTGAAAGATCTAAATCTGATTTTGAATTCACTGGATGATAATGATGATGATGATTTGAGCCAATTTAGGTATAAATCCCTGAAGGATGATCATGTTTCACCTAAAACGCAATTTGATATCTGTCCAAAAATCAGTAATTCCGTTATAAGGCTAAAACCTCCATTACATGTGATGAACAGAGAAAAACAAAATTATAAACGATCTATTGAAGGTGAAAATCTCAAAATATTGAGGCCTGGGATGATACTCATGAAACGCTATATTTCTTGTGATGATCAGGTGACATTTATTTTAAAAATTTGTTATGCAAACGGTTTTACATGTGTAAGATGTAATCACTATTTTTTTTTTCATTTTATTAATTTTTTTGCTGATGTGGCATATCAGGTAACATTGATGATTTTATTTTGCAGATAAATATTGTGAAAGCTTGTAGGGATCTTGGTATTAGGTTTTTACCAACCTGGTTACAGTGAAAGAAAAAAATTACATTTGAGGAGGATGTGTCTGGGTAAACATTGGGATTGTCAAAGTGGTAAATACAGTTATATTAGACCGTTTGATGATGCAGAACCTCCCGTTGTTTATTTTTACAGATGGGTCGATTTGGTTTATGCTTTAAATTGTGTTTTTCAAATTAAATTTTTTTGATGGTACACAAAATATTTAGGACAAAAGTGAAAGTGTAACGAGCCTGGAAAACGGGTCACCCGTTGTCTCATTCTCAATTGGTGACTCAGCAGAGTTTTTATACGGGGACGAAAGAGATATCAAGAAAGCAGAAAAAGTGATTTTAGAATCAGGAGACGTTTTGATTTTTGGCGGGAAATCGAGGCTTATATTTCATGGTGTGTCTTCTATTGAACCTGCAACTGCTCCTGCATTGCTTATAGAAGCAACCAATATGCGTACGGGTCGCTTGAATTTAACCTTTCGACAATATTGAACAATTTAAGGTTTGTTTTGGAATCCGTGATTGAAATCTGTTATCGTTGCTTTAGTAAAATATTGGGATTTTGATAAATATGTAGTGGTTTATTTTTGTTGGATTTACCTGACAATGAAACTAGTGGTATCAAACTTTCAATATGGTAGTCGCCTCGTGGGACAAGCTACGGTGGGACAAGCTGCTTTGAAAGCCGCCTCGTGTATCAAACTACGGTGGGACAAGCTGCTTTGAAAGCCGCCTCGTGCAAAGTGACAAAGCACGAGAAAGCATGCATTGAAAATCAACACGTGTTTATTCCTTTTGCATTTGACACTTTCGGTTTCCTTGCACTTGAGGCAGTGGAGCTTCTCAACAGAGTTCAACGTGTTATGCATAGCAATCTTATGACACCTAGATCCACAAACGTTGTTTTTAAAAGAATTAGTTTTGCAATTCAAAAAGGGATAGCGGCGCAGCTTGTTGTCCGTTTACCTTCTTTATCCGTGTAAAAAAATGATCTTTATCAATGAAACGTAGTCTAAATGTTTGCTATGTTTTGAATTTTTTATCTTTTAAGATAATTAAATACATAATTTTGTCCTTTGCAAATTGGTACGAACGATGTCCGTCTCAACTTGCAACGGATTTGCGACAAAATGTGGAACGGAAGAAGACCATACATTTTTGCGATTCATTGTTGGATTCGTGACAAACGAAAACTTTGTAGCAATTCGTTTCTGTTGCAAATGTTTTCTGTCATCAATTTGTCAAAAGCGTTTCCATTATGTACGTTCGCTGAGAATCCATTGCAAATGATATCCATCGCTAATTCGTCGCAGTTATGGGATTTTTCTTTCCATCTAATGAAAATTAAAAATTAAATAGCCGATGAATTTGTGCACCTCAACTCGATCGTTAAATTTAGGAGTGCTTTATAACTTTTAGTGAGACATTCACGAAGGCAGTTGTTTCGTTGTAATTTTTTTATAACGATACTGCCATTGCAGTTGCCTGATTTTGTTGTAGACGGTTGGGTAGGGCTAGTTGTGACAAATTAGCGACGGCACTTTATAAAACTTTAAATTTAGTGTGGCATGTTAAACTATTTTTTGTGATGGATAATCGTCAAGGGCAGGGCTTTCAAGTCGTGATATCGTTTCGTATTTTTGGGTAACACGACATGGCATGAATTCGTTCAACACGAAAACGACACGACACGAAATTGTGTTTTATTTTACTAACACGAACACGACCCAATTAAAAAAACGATAAACACGACAACACAAAAAAATAACAAATTTCCTACTTATTACATGCTAAAAACCCGACAAACACGACAAAAATATAAAATTAATTTCTAAATGTTCTCAAAATCATAACAATCGTGTCAATTTCGTGTTAATCTCTGAACACGAACACGACACGACTTCGTGTTTGTTTTACACAACGCGAACACGATACGAATTCAAATTTCAATTTCGTCCCAATTTCGTTTATTTTCGTGTATTTTTATCGTGTCGTGTCAGGTTTGATAGCGCTAGTCAAGGGGTAAATGTTTGTGTTAATCAAATTTCTAAAAGAGTTGCCCTCAAGATGCAACAAGAAACGAAAATAAAGGGACCCGTTTTGTCATTAATTATAAGATAGTTAATATGAACAAAGTCTAAGGACCTTTGGGTTACTAACTAATAACAATTTGAATACTACCATAGTTAGAATAGAGATTAGCAGGCTATAGATATAATATTAGGTTAAGCATTTAGAGTCTGTTTGGTTGGATGAAATGGAATTACAATAGAATGGAATGGATGTAGTAATGGAATAAAGGAAATAATGGAATAAGTATTTACCATTCCTTCTCATGTTTGGTTGATTTTAAAATTTTGAAATGGAATGAAATATAGATTACAGGCAATGACAAAATTACCCTTGTAATAAATTAGTTTCAGATCAAATAAATATCTTTATCATCCTTTCATTATCTTTCTTCTCCGAGCATACTTTTGTGTTACAAAATTCACTCTCCAACTCCATTGTTTATCAAAAATTCATATTTTCCTTGTACATGAAAACGAAAGGTTCACTGATTAATCTCTTCGTCTTTTCGAATAATCATCAATACACTCAATTTACGTTGTCAATTTCCAGCCGCCGGAAATCACCCTAACGATAAAGTTTCCGGCCGACGGAAATCCATTAAATAACCTGACTCTATTGCAACCACTAGAAATCTTCTTAATGCATTATTTTGAGAGTTGTATATAATAATGAAAATTTGGATCTTCATTTTATTGTTACCGATGTTTTTTTGGTAAAGGGTAATTTGGTCAAGTTTATTATGTAGAGACGGAATGGGAAAAGAACATGGGATCTCTGAAGAATGAAAAAAACAATTACCGGCTGAATGAGATTCCAAGAGTAATACTTCATTCCTTTCCAAAAATCTTACCAAACATCTTCTTTTCTATTCCTTATGAATGGACTTTTCCATTCCTCCGGCAATTACCTCATACCAAACAGGCACTTAGGCATCTCATTCATTTGGGCCCTACTCCACATTCTGCCGCCCCAATTCGAACTAACCCTCGGCCAACCGATTTCATAACCACAATTAGCAAAAATATTGCTCGTAACGCGCTTATACTTTGATAATTGCAGTAATCCTCTTAACGATTGCATTATGTCTGGAAATAATCGTCAAGCCAATCGATTAGCTACTGGTCGTCGAATGGAATCGCAACAGAAAACTAAGGTAATTGCGATGTTTTCGAAGTTTACGTAACTAATTAAGTGATCAGGGTTTATAATTGAAGAGTTATTAGCCGAAAACACGTCGATATAGCTTACTGTATCTGTTGTTTTGATTTTGATGATTTAATTTGTAATGAAGTACGTATGCATGTTCTCAGGTTACAAGCTCTACAAGACTCGATTTCTTATATTGAGAAAAAAACAAAACCTCAAACTTATTTGGAGGAAATCTTTCCCTTTATGGTACCAGATCTTTGCATTGTCAATTTTTATTCGGAGAGTGGAAAGCTCGGTCTTCATCAGGTTAGAATTTTTCTAAAAATAAGTATTTAAAATTTGACCAGGTCAACCCGTTTACCCTAACCTTTTTGTTGGTACAGGACAAAGATGAAAGTGAAACGAGTCTGGGAAACGGGTCACCCGTTGTCTCGTTCTCAATTGGTGACTCAGCAGAGTTTTTATATGGGGACAGTCGTGATGTCAAGAAAGCAGAAAAGGTGATTTTAGAATCAGGAGATGTTTTGATTTTTGGCGGGAAATCGAGGCTGGTATTTCATGGTGTGACTTCTATTGAACCTAAAACTGCTCCTGCGTTGCTTCTAGAAGCAACCAATATGCGCTCGGGTCGTTTGAATCTAACCTTTCGACAGTATTGAACAGTTTAAGGTTCGTTTTGGAATCCAAGATTGAGATTTATTTCCTCTGTCTTTAGTAGAATATTGGGATTTTGATATTGGTATTTTTGTTGGATTTTGACAATTTTGAACAATTTAAGCTTCTTTTTGCGCAAATAACTACATGAGTATGCTTTTTTGTATATATTTTTGTCTTACGAATGTCAAAAATAACAATATACTTTAAAGGTCGTATGTTTTGTAATTATAAGTTTTTACTTGGCATGTTTTAGGAGTGGCCTAATTTTGGTATTTATAGCGTAAAAAACATAAAGAATAATGACCAAATAAAACATCCATCTAAAGTATATATCAACAGGAAGACATATATTACAACTGTAAATAAATTAAATTAATAAATAAATAAATAAAATAAGGTAGCTATTTAAATATACGATCACAAACATAATCCTTTTAGATTACCAAATTCAAACGTCCAATTCAATAACGGACCTATACACTAACGCAAATAAAAGCAAACAAAACTTGCAAAAATACACAAGCCCGATAGAAAAATATACAGTACTGATTATTTGTACACGAAATTAAAACCGAGTAATCAAATACAAACAAGACGATAATGTCATATGCTCGTCGTTTTATTCGGTTTGACTTTTGCAAAGTCAACCAAGTCTCCAAATAGTTTGTCCTCAGCCTTTTGAGGCTTGCCAGATGGCACATGCACATAGGATGCATTAGCCATTGAGGGACCCGTATAAACCGTGTCCATAGACATTCCCGCCATTCTTTGATCGATATATTGTGCATTTTGTTGCTGCCCGTATCCATACCCATAACCACCACCACCATAACCACCGTAGGTTTGTCCCATTTGGTTGTTATACATTTGTTGCCCCATTTGTTGTGGATACATGTAAGCCATTTGCTGTTGTGGAAGTTGATACACAGGCTGGTTGTTTATAGGCGGCAGATGGTTGTTCACTGGCGGCATCTGGTGGTTCATGTTCACCGGAGTTTGTACACCAAGCGGTTGAGAGTATTGTGTGGTGGCTTCTGACTGATTGTCAAGCAGAGCTTCCCAAGGTGGTGGTGGTAGTCCACCACTTGTTTGACCACCTATAAAAGACGACTGCTGCTGATGTTGTTGAGGTGGGGCCCACGTCTCAAGTCGTGGTGGGGCCGGCAAATTTTGAGGTTGTTGGGGCTGAGCTGGCGAAGAATACATCTGTTGTACAGGTGGCGAAACGTTATTTGTTGAAAACATGTCAACAAGTGCTAATGCGTTTTGTTGAGAAACAGGAGTAGTAGGTTGAGATCCACCAACTGGTACAATAGCTAAGGAATCTGAAGCAGTTGTTGAGCTGAAATCGTCTCCACTTAAAAGGTCAAACTTAGGGTTGACTTTTTGTTGACTTGTTGACTGTCCGTTTGTTGTAATAGGAGCAATAGATATCAAATCCGACAGTAGAGAATCACTAGCGGTAGATCTGAAAAAAATGGGTTGACCAGTCAGCACTTTTTTAGAATTTTATAAAATAATATTTTTTTTAATTACCCGGGTTGTTTGGTGTCATTAGAATCAATAAGTGGAGTATCAACTGGTACTAATGCTTGACTAGTTTCAGCCTTTGACTTTTCATCCTTTGACCTTTCAGGAATTCCTGTAACAAGTGATTCATGTTTGACTAAAACTCGTTCCAAATCATCATTCAAAGTTAACCCTTGACATAAAAGTGATTCATCCCTGTAACACAAATAAAATAAATTTAATTCATGAAAATTAAAACAAGCAAAGTCAAGGTCAAGGTCAAAGTCAAAGACTTACGAAGTTGAGTTGACCAAGTGTACTACTCGTTTCTTGTATGTACGACATTGGTCCACTAAGTCTACAATTACCTCTTGTTTAAGCCCCTGATTATAATTATAAAAATATAAATTCATTGATGTTTATTTATATGTATTTAATTTTGTTTTTTTTAAATTGACAATTTTACCTCTTTCTTTTCTGGATCTATTGCGGTTAGCATTTCTGCAAGAACATCCATTATACCCCTTGCATTTTGCATTTCTGTCAAGCTGAAATTACAACAAAAATCCACAGAAAAACAATTTATCACAGAATAAAAATGGTTAAAAATCATTAAAAAACGATTATTTATTATATACCTCAAGGATGGAAACTCGTTATCTGCAGAAGGTGCAACGGGTAAATTTTCATTTTCTGGATTACCCAAATTATGTGTTATAGGCTGTGTTTGTGGGGGTGTAAAGACAGGTGTCGATCTCTCAGATCTTTGTGGAAAACTTGCACCTAAACGCTGTAAAAATTAATAAAAAATTTAATACCAAAAACATAAACTAATGGGTCGACCCGACCCGACAGGTTCATTTTGCTACATTTAACATATTAAAAATAAACTTACCAATAATTCATGGTATGCTGCATAGTATTGAGGGTACCTTGCTCTTGCTCCACCAAAAGCTTCTTGCCAAGTATCGATTAGAATTAATATCTTTTCTTTTACATGAAAATCAGGCTGCAAATATTAATATACCAAAATTATATCAAATATATAATTTATTTATCTTTTAAATTAATAAAAAAAATTAACAAAAAACATATCTACTAACCAACCTTCTTTTTCACTATTTTCACCATATCATGAAGTAAGTCTCTCTCAGCTACATGCATATGAACAAAATCGCCACAGTTCTTCACGATTGTTTCCAATAGCTTTAAATGATTAAAAAACAGTTAAAAAGTATAAGAGTCGGTTTTCTGAAATTTGATTGTAACGAGCATAAATAGTTCGTTATTTTGCTTACTGTTAAAGCAAGAAGCTGAACTTTTGGATTCCTGCTTCCTAATCGTTTCTTTATTCCTTTAACGACATCTTTCGCTTGCCTGAAAAATGACACATTCATCAATCTATATATACAAAAATAATTATTTTTAATATATATATTGTATTAAGACAACAATTTTAACTCATTTAGTTATGTTTTATCTTGGTCAAACGGGGTTGAAAGTACACCAAAGTGTAACTTTAATGCATATAACCTCGTAAATCATTGTATTTATAAGGATTACATCTTTATTTAAGTAATTTACTTCAGTTGAGCTGAAACTTTACTAAAGGGGTATGAATCTATGATATAATACTTGCAAACCCTAGTCTATTCCGTCAATTTCTTGAATTTTACGCTAAATTCTATAATAAATAAGTATAATCAGAACAATTAAACAAAAAAGCAAAGAAAAACTTCGATTGCACTTAAGCTTACAGTCCAATTGAACCTAATTTCCTAAAAACTAATCGGACTAACCCTAAAATTCTCAATTCCAAACGAGAAGAGTTAATAATTCAAATGATAAATTAAACTGGGGGAAAGGATTCATACACAGGATCATGATTGCAGATATCGCAGATCTCAATATTCATGGCCCAATCAGGACCTATACGCATGTCGCTTGTAGCTCTTGCAACCATGGAGTTCACCATTTCTTAATCGGAAAATCAACGTGGCTGATCGGAGCTCAAATTAACGACAGCAGCAGCAACAAATCTAAAAGATTGATAAAAATGAAAGAAGGATTATAGACCAGTCAGTCAAAGCGGGCTGAGATTTTGATGTTTGGATGATTAGGCTATAGTCAAAAGTCAACAGATTGAAATGAATCATGAATATGCCATTTATGGAATATCGTGAAGTGGAAATGTAACCAAAAAATTGGCTTTAGTAAGTTTTCATTTTTACTTTATTAATTTTGTCACGTTAATGCTATATATTCATGTCAACTTCCTTATGTTATTTTTATCATTTTAATAAATTACAAAATATCTTATCTTCTTATCTTACTAATATATACTTCCTTCGTCTCACAAAGAAGTTTACATTTCTCTTGGGCACAAGATTTTAGGTGATAATTAATGGTAGGTTCACTAGTAATACTTTTGATTAAAATATAAGATTGAATTGGAGATAGAAAGATAGTTAGTGGATATTAATGGTGAGGTTTTTAATAATAGTAATATTTTAGGGAGTAATACATTTAAGACTTCCCCTTATAGGAAGTCTTAATTTTCAGCCTTACTATTTCTGGAAATGTCTTAATTCTTATAAGCACTCAAAATATAAAACGTAGGCCATGGGATTCGAACCCATAACCTTGCGCATAGAGGGTTCATGCTTTTCTATCTCAACTACATGGGATTTTTCCTATTGTTTCCTTTTCAACGTACTTATACACATCAAAGTACAATAACTGCTAAAATTTATGAGGTAAACAACTTCATTTCAAATAATCCTTTTAATTATCTTTATTTTACAATATTTCATGTTTAATTTAATGATCTTTTTACTACATATAATATATATTTCAGACTTTGTCAATTTTGCAAGGAAAAATGTTGTTATCTCAGGAAATATTTGTGTTTATGAAAAAATTGACACCCCAAGGACTTGAACTTGCGACTTTCACGTTATTAGCAAGGAGCTCCAGCCACAAAATCATATCATTTTGTTGACCACCACCTACTACCACCCGCCACTAGAATCACCACCATCACAATCACTAGGGGTGAGCATAGCCGGGTACCCGCCGGTTCCGACCGGAACCGGAACCTCTTGTACCGGTTCCTCAATTTTCGGAACCGGAACCGGAACCTCCGGTTCCGGTGCCGGTTCCGGTTACCCTGTTTCTAAAATCGTAAAATTAAAATAAGATGTGAAGCTTAAATATTAATCATTTTTTGTCATTTTATCAACTAATCTTTGAATAATCATAAACTCCAAACACTTAAACATATGATTTTCTATATATTATATCGTTACAACACTATATTTAGACTAATTAATGACTAAAATCATTAAAAAATACACAAAATTTCTCATATTGTTAAATTTGGACATTAATTTTATCATATATATAATATTTTAACAAAAATAGACCGAATAATCGCCGGTTCCGGTTATCCACCCGTTACCGGTTCCTAAATTTTGGGAACCGGAACCGGAACCTCCTAGGGCGGTTCCATAATTTTAGGAACCGGAACCGGCGGTTCCAAAGCGGTTCCGGTTCCAATTCCGGTTACCCTTTTTTTCTGCTCACCCCTAACAATCACTACCGAACACACCATCAATACTGCCACCATCGAACAATCACTATCGTTATCGCAAAATATAGTTATAAGGTACCCGCTGCCGCATTGAACGGTTACCCTGCTAGTATTACATTTATATATCATACAAGACACTTCCTCTCACTTTCATTTTCCTCTTCACTACTTCTCCACAAGAAGTGATGATATCGTCTTCAACCCAACAAAAATGATGAGAAAAGTGACGAGTTTGAAAACGAAATAATGAAATGGCATATCACTTTAATAAAACATTACTCATTTAAACGAAGGGAACACATTCCACTAGGGAAGTGGTTTGTATAATATGAAAACTATTTTATATATGCCGTAATTATTTTTAAACGAAGGGGATATATTTCTTTAGACTGCTTTCAACAGTGTCGCTAACGTCGCTAACTGATATGTCTGTTTTTGTCAAATCAGCGTCATTTCAGCTCACACTACAACCGAAGTGACATACTAATTCCAACACTACACATTATCTTTAGTTTTTTGGGACCCGCAATTATAAAATAGACACGCAATTTTTTTTTTACCAAATACTATATTAAATTGCAATGATCCCATTTCAGCATTTCCGTTCTTCCTCTAGCCGATGTCTTCAATGTGACGGGGCGTGCTAATGGTTAAACATGACGGTGGTTGAGGAAGAGGGGACCGAAGTCCCTTCATTGACACCAGTTTTAAGGAAGTGATTTATATACCATAAAATTCACTATAAACACTATGATTATTATTTTAAATGTTATAAAGTAGGATAGATAATATAGTTTCTATAATATATAAATCATCTTCCATTCCATTACTTACCATTATAGCTCACTTTTTCATTCCTCATTTTTAAACCAATCATAGCTTAAAAGTTGTCTAACCAAAAAGATTTTAATGGTTGGCGTAAGCAGTAATGTGTGGACAGTGTTTTAATGGAATTTAATATTTGAATGGACTAAATAGATTAAAGTAAGATAATGTTTTGATGATTAAGCTAAACAGATTAAAAGTATTATACGTGTGCTATGTTTGATATTAATATTCTTTAATGAAGAGGATGACCTTTTATTACATCTCCGAGAACCAAATCTTTTTTTATAGGAAATGGTTTCAATTCCATTCCGGGTATAGATTCAGGTAATTCGGGTATAAATTAATTTGGAATCGAAATAGTAACAAAAGTCGGTTTGAGTTTTTAGATCCAGATGGATCCTATTAGGGTATTTATTAATTTATACATGTAATTTTAGAATGACAGTATATATAGGATAGGGGTTTGTTGCCTTATCTCAGATTTTCAGTTCGATTTTGCTAACTCTAATCATATTATTGCTTAATTAATAGATAAGAATACGCAAATAGCCACGATAAGCACCCCAACATTTTTATATACTTAGCCTGTAACTTATTTTACATTAATTGTTATGAAGTACAATAAGCACAATATCCCCCATAAATGGTCTTTTAGTTTTACATGCATTCTACAAATATTGAGTTGACCATTAATTTTCTTTGATAATTCCAAATAGAATCACGACCATTCATCCCACTTCTTGAGTTAAATCCAACCGTTCATTTTCTTGTAATATCTTTAACAACTGGGCCCCTTTTCTCCTCCCTCTTGCACTACAATCCCCTTGCATTGCCAACATCACCACACGCGCCACCTCCTCCTGCGGTGCAAATCCCATCGCATCCCCTCCGGCACCACCGTATATCACCGCCAATATTCCAATAGCATTCTCCCTACCCCTAGTGGTTTCCATCCTCCTCATCACTTCCACCATCATCGGCCCCACCAGCGCGTGAGACCTAAGCTCCGCCGCCCCTTCCGCCACCGTACACAAAAGTTCCAGCGCTGCTAACGCCCGTTCCGCCACCGCACCGCCATCCAAATCCACCAACGCCTCCACCACTTTCCCCACCGCCCCTTCCTCCACCGCCACGTGTCTATCACACTCCCCTAAACAAAGCGCCAATAATACCTTTGTCGCCGGTTTCGCCAAATTTTTATCTTTTAAACACCCCAGCACTCCTCTCATCACCTCCGGCGGACACGTCACCATCTCGCCGCCATCCACGGCGGCGCGTGGGTTAACCAGATTATATTGAAGCATGTAAATAGCCTTCATTTTATCCGTTTCATCACCTGTGCTGAATTGGAGCTCTGCCACGTGAAAAAGCTCTTTAAGATCGGAGATAATAACAGGCGGTGGCGGTGGCGGAGATTGGTGGTGTAGTTGTGGTGTTTCTGGAGACGGATTTGCTAGGAAATTTGTTGTGGAAATTGGTGTGTGTGAGAATCTCCATTGAGTAAAGCTTTGTGAAGTATTGGAGGAAGAAGAGGATTCCGAGTGCGGTTGCGCCGGCGGTGGTGGGAGTACCGGCGGGGTAGCGTTGGTGGGGCTGAGAACAGATTGAGTGCAATAGCGAAAGAAACCACATGAGAAAAGTGGACGTGGTGGTGGTTTAAGTTTAGGGTGGTGAGATTTCATGGTGTTTTAGTGTGTGTGTGGGTGGCGGTGTAATTGTGGTGGTGGTGGGTGGCGGTGTAATTGTAGAGTGTGTGTTTGTGGGAGCAGGTGTAAAAGTGTGTAAGAAAGGATGAAAGGGATGGTGCATGGTGAATTGTGGGAGCATGCATGGCAGGGAAGCACATGTGTCTATCAACTATTTTTGCAGTACATTATGACAACATTTGTTTCTAAATCGTACGAATAAAAAGATTTCGGTATCACGTGAAATTATTATGTAACAGACGTACAATGTTTTCATCTTCAAATCTTTCTTATCATATGTCAAAAAGAAATTTCCTCTGTAAAATTGAAGTATAACAAAAACTACCATAACAGAAGTGGACGGCCAGAACTCACTAGGATAAAATAATGGAACAACCGCACCAAAATCAACATATTTATCAATAATAGGCCAACTTTCAAAATGGCCTAAAGATCTAAATAGCATAATGGATTATGGGTTGGATGGTAAGAATGTATTAGACCAAATAATTGGGCCTGACTTACCACATATAACATGGAAAAATATCTCAAATTGGAAATGGCCCAATTAGAAGAAAATATTTCTGTTCATTAAAAATATAACAACATGCAATCACAAGGAATTAAGACTAGCGGTAGTTGGACCATAAGACCACTCAATCCAATTAAGCTTAACATTTTACTTCTAAGAGCAATCCAATTGAATTAGTTGGTATTCAATAAACCTTTTTCATTCTACATCAAAATAGGACCCAAAAAGTGGTTTGCACAACCATGTTTAAAAACCTCTTGAAGACTTAAATTAGTTGGTATTTAATTAACCTTTTGCATAAAAAAATACAAATTTAATATTATCCATCAATAAAACGTGTGATAAAATATGCGAGGTGAGACAAAACTTACAAAGACTATGAATTTTATTATAAAATTAAAAATATTAATTAACAATAGTTATTCTGCCAACTACCAGATAAAATCACATAAAAAAACATTGTTATATCAAGTCGTAAATAATTATATTGCTTGGCCCACTCAAAATCCACGTGAATTCAGCAAACTTATTATACTATGATCTACTTATTATTTAATTTGATTTTATTTTGATTTCATGTTGCCCACCCTATCAAATACTCACTATGTCCCTGAATAAAGTTCTCATTTCTCCTCCAAGTTTTGTCCTTAAATAAAGTTCTCATTTCTCAAACTTAAGAGCCCCACTTAATATAATAATATTATTGACAATACTTTCACCACTAACTGTCTCTTAAAACACTTTCTCTCTCCAATCAAACCTTATATTTTAATAAAAAATAATAACAAATTGCCCACCACTAACTATCTCCTAAAAAATTGTGCCCAAGAAAAATGAGAACTTTATTTTGGGACGGAGGGAATAATAAATATATCTCTATTATATAATCACGTTTCAGACTCAACTTGACCTTGTAGTCCTCTTCCATAAATTCAATTGTTTGGATCCGATCACAACCATCTCTTCTTTAATTCTTCACCACTTCAGATATAAAAATGTCAAAAAATATATTTTCAACTTTTATTTATTTTCTACTTTTTCTTTTATCTCAAGAACAAGCAAACGGTGCATTACATGGAAGTACAAAAAAGATGGTTGATAAAGCCAACAAAAATGGGCCTTATCTAGGGTTGGTCATTCCCAATTTGTTTGAAATGAATCCTTTACTCAACAATCCTCATTACAAGTCCACCAACCTCATTATCGATTACGCAGGTAGGTATATATGTATGTATCGTATTTTGTTTATAAAATTTGTTTTAAAATGGTTGAAAACCGGTTGGTTAATTGTTCGATAAATGATGTTATGAATTGTGATTGGTTTGAAGGAAGGAGGTTTCGGTTCGGGAAGATTTACAAAAAACCAGTGATTCTGGTCATGAGCGGAATGGGACTGGTACGTTTTTGGGTGTTTATTTTTGGTCGTTGATTGTGATGTACAACTCATTAATGCATCGTTTGTTTCTCACTAGGTTAATGCCGCAGTGGCGACACAACTATTGTTGAGTTTGTTTGAGATAGAAGGTGTGATACATTATGGAATAGCCGGTAATGCAAACCCAAATTTGAATATTGGAGATGTGACAATTGCTGAGTATTGGTCACATTCTGCTATGTGGAATTGGCAGGTAATTAACAACCTTTTTATGCTCTAATTATTGTTAGCATCAGTGACTTGTAATGTACAGGTTATTAATATAACATAAAAATACGTTTTTGTGTGCTAGGATTAGCCAATTATGAATATTTGGATTGTAATAATTAATTAATTAATTAATGCATATTTGTAGAGGAATGGAGATGGGCCTGAAAATCCGTTGCCATTTGAAGGGGAAGGTGGATTCACAAGGGAAATTGGGTACTTGAAATTTGGTTCATATTCATCAAATGGCGATGATGATAACTTGTTGAATAATGTTTGGTACCAAGCAGAAGAAGTGTATCCTGTCGATGGTACTCCCGAGCAAACTCAACAAGCATTTTGGATCCCCGTTGACTTTAATTATTTTTCTCTCTCCAAAAATCTTGAGGTTATCTCTCTGATTATTTATTTTAAATTCAATTCAAATAAATGAATATATTAAAAAAATCAAATAAAAAAATGCATTCATTAAATTAAATCCAGCCAAACTATTTTTATAAAACTGAAATAGATGGAACTATTTATATTTTAAGGTGAAATAAATATTTGAGTTTTTCAATAGTAAATGTGACTATAAGTAGGGAATCAAATCGTACAATAACCTATTTTATATACATATTAAAATCACAACAATGTATCTAGCTACTAATAATATAATCTACCTATTGAAATAATCCAGGTTTTGAAAGGGCATTTTATTTGCTCATCAGTTTGTGGGATTTCAAAGTTTTCATCCTAAAATGAATTTTATATAATCACTAACAAGATTGTGGATTTAAATTCAGCTTTGAACATAAATTGTGTATATTTAAGAGCGTATGTTAGAGTTAAAAAAAAAACTTATAATCATTCCTCCAACTTAACTTGAAACATTTGTTTTTGGTAGAAATTAAAATTGGAGGGTTGCATGAACACCACCACATGTTTATCTACACCTCCAAAGGTGACCACCGTGCAAAGGGGGACAAGTGCCAACATTTATCTCGACAATGCCGCATATCGTAACTTTTTATACAACAAATTTAATATTAGTCCAGTAGAAATGGAAAGTGCAGGAGTTGCTCTTATTTGCTACCAACAAAAGGTCCCTTACATCATTTTTCGAGCTCTTTCCGACTTAGCTGGCGGTGGTTCGGATACAAAAAACGAGGCCGATACTTTTGGCGGTCTTAGTGCCGAGAATTCGGTGGTAGTGACGGTGGAGTTCGTTAAGTTGTTGGCGGGTAATAATAGAAAGTTGTTGAACTATGTTTGGTAAAATATGTTTGTAATTCATTGTATTTTTTAAATCATTCAAAAGGGAGAAAATGAGAGAACTATTGTATCCTTTTGGGTATAATGTGTGGAAATATATATATCCAAGTTGACATGATTTGCTATGGTTTGAATTAAACTAAGAATTATTTGATCTTAAACGTTATGGATCATGTCATTTAGTTAGAGTTATGACATACTTCGTATTAATCATTGTATATCATAAAAAATATATTGTATCATATCATTTAGGATCATAACATACTTTGATATCAGGGATCATAAATAATATTCTGGATCATGCATTGATTATTTGTAATTTATATAGAGTTGTGTTTAAGGAGGAACACTAATATTATAAAGTTCCATGGAACAACTTACAGTCATTAAATCAAGCTTAATCAATGATCAAGATTAAAAATAAGTATTTTACATGGAGGGGCATTATACACAAAAAATATTTTAAATGAGGATATAATCTGGACCATTGATCTCCTTGATCCAAGGGTCCAAAAATGTTCCTTGGGACTTTATAATAATTCTGGACCTCCTTGAACAAACCACAATTTATATAATTTGAATCATATACATTTTTTGAATCATAAAAGATATACGATTAAAGATCATCACCATTATTAAATCATATAAACATCTTTTGGATTATTCAGTTATATCGTTTTAGATCATAAAGATACTTGGGTTAATAAATATTTGGTGCATCATTATATTTTAATTATAACATTTCAGATAATATAGTTTTGAGTCATAATATTTTCAATTAAATTGACCTTTTGAATCATAATATTTATAGACAAAAAATTAAAATATATATTTTTTAAAATTCTACAACTATGTTTATTTTGTAGTGAATTTAATTTTAAAAATTCAATTTTATACATAATTTTTCCAAAGAAAAAGAAAAATACAAGTGGGCGAAGAAATGACTCAATCAATAAGATGACGACACATGTGCGAGAGTGGGGAGGGGGAGAGCGGGGACGTGTCGACTGATTTTTTGATTTTTTTCATTTTAACGAGTGAGATCCCAAGTCGGACGCCACCATAGATTTCGACCCAAGCCACCACACCGCGCGCTGGGTGAGTGAGACCTTAAGTCGGATGGGTGGCGTAGCCGACGAGCCAATGAGAGGAGATATGGTATTTTGGGACCAATGGGAGGAGAGAGGTTATTATTTTTTTAATGATTTTTATCTTTTTAAAGGAGTATTATTGGTTAGTGATGGTAGATGGGGTATTTAGGGATTTTGAATGTTAATATGAAATAATGATGTGTCGCATAGGTGTCATGAAGGTGGCATCCGATCCCTAATACTGTTACGCTTATAATTTTTCTTTATCAAAATTTGCCAATTCAATTAAAACAAAAAAGAAATGAAAAAAATTAAAGATATGAGTAATTTGGTTATCTCAAATGGACTAGGATCCAATGATATAACAAAAATAAACTACAAATTCCGTCTGTTCCTATTTCTTTTGGGTATAAGAATTTAAGAGATGGTTAGTGATAGAATCCTTGATAATATCTTTAATTAATATATAAAGTTATTTAAAAAGATAAAGTATTTTTTGGAAATAATTAGTAGTGAAGTACAAGATAATAATATTATTATATTAAGTGGTGTGAATTTTTTTGTGGAACAAAATTAAGAGGAGAATTAAGAATTTTTTAATGGAACGGAGGGAGTATAATATAACAAGTTAGTAAAAACATCCAAGAAAATATCAAAATCGCAATAAAATATAACTTAAAAAACTATATTTATAATTTACTCTAACTACAGTATTTTATACCACAGACGTTTATGGCATTTTTATGACGAAAACTCCCTCGCTAAGTATTTAATTTCCACCACTTTGTGCTGTGGGGTACATCAATTAATTATGGAGACATATTTTGTCTCTATCCTCTCTTTCTCTTTGTAAATATCTCCATGATATCACTATAATTCAGACATATGGTTTAAGCTTCAACAAAACCAGAGTCTCAATTAAACTCAATCAAACTCAAGAAAAGAAAAAAATTCAAACATCATCCATGGAAGAACACTCCAACGGCTCGAAATCGAGCACCGAAACCGAACTACAAACAAAATTACTCGAGCACAATCATCATGGTCGTAAAGGCGGTATGAGAACCATGCCGTTCATTATAGGTACATCAAATCCCCCAAATTTATTATCATAATTGTTCATTTTAGGGCGTTTAATTTTACTTTATTTTTGTGTTTTTCGGCAGTTAATGAAGCGTTTGAGCGAATGGCGAGTTACGGACTGATGCCGAATATGATATTTTATTTAATGGAAGTTTATAAAATGAGTGCTGTATCGGGAACAAGTATACTTTCGATTTGGTCAGCGCTTTCCAATGGGCTCGCCATTTTCGGTGCTTTTATTTCGGATAGTTATTTGGGTCGGTTTCGGGTCATTGCAATTGGGTCGTTCTCCAGCCTTCTTGTAAGCCAACATAATGCAATTATTATCTTTAATCCTAAATTTACTTACCGATCCCTAAGTAATTATCGGATAATTACATTTATTTTGATTTTTTTATTTTATTTTTGGCCAAAATTTAGTACTGTGAATTTGATGTGTTAGGTAATATACTACACTGAACTATTAAATGTGCACTATGGTACTCTGAACTTGGTAAAATAGTTGATTATTACTTATTTGATTCACTAACTTGGTCTTGTTTTCTCACGGGATTGGCTTCTAATATCAACATATTGAGATGATTATATATCTTTTAGTCGGTCAAAAACTCCAACAAAAGTAAGTTAAGTAAGAATATGCGATCAAATTAATGAGTCGGGTACTAAATCGACCATTTTGTCAAGTTCAGGTTACCATGTTGCATCTTTAATAGTTCATTGGTAGTATAATACCTAGTCAACAAAGTTGAGGGTACTAAAACGTATTTTGACCTTATTTTTTACTTTTCCGTCAACACCTTTGCCAGAGGTCTTTCAGGTGGTAGTCTCTCTACTCTCAGGTAGAGGTATGAGTGTTTACATCTTACCTTCCCATACCTCGCCTTTGGCGGGATTGGATAACATTGTTGTTGTACAAACGAATATCAAACATCCCTATTATATTCTTATTGAACTAATGCTTGAATTAACCTTTTGTTGCTACAGGGAATGATCTTTCTATGGTTAACTACCATGGTTCACCAGTTAACACCATCTTGCCCCGAAAGCAGCACCAGTTGTAACGGGCCATCACTACCCCAACTCGCGTTCCTTTTCACATCATTCGGGCTACTCTCAATCGGTGCGGGTTGCATCCGACCCTGTTCAATAGCCTTCGGTGCAGACCAACTCAAACACAATCATTCCCTTAACACCGAACGGCTCATTGACAGCTATTTTAATTGGTACTATGCCTCTGTGTCAGTTTCGACAGTTATTGCTTTTACAGTTATTGTCTACATTCAAGACCATCTTGGCTGGCGGGTAGGGTTCGCGGTTCCTGCGTTGATCATGGTGTGTTCGGCTCTTATGTTTGTAATCGGGTCATCTCTTTATGTCAAAGTCAAAGTCAGCGAGAGCGTGTTTTCGGGGTTCATTCAAGTTTTAGTTATCGCTTTTAAGAACCGTGGGATTAGTCTTCGTGACGATGATCGGTATAATCATAGCGGTGTAATGACTCGAGTTGAGCTAACCGATAACTTAAGGTATGAAAACTACTTTAAAGTTGTGTTTGATTGTGTTAATCTCAAAGGTTAAACATCTAATTATAGAAAATGTGGCTAGAAAGGAAACATGTTCCATCGGAGTAACGAGCTAAATGGGTAGAAAGTTGCCCAATTGTATTTTAGATAGGCCAAAATGCATTTTAGTGCCTTGAACTTGTCTGACTAGTTTTTTACCACCCTGAATTATTAAAGGTGCAACATGATAACATGAACTTGACAAAATAGTCAATTTAGTACCTGAGTCAATAATTTTGTGGCGCTTTTATCAATTGACTTACTTTCGTTGGACCTTTTGACGACTAAAACAAGATCAAATTTGTATTGTCATGTTCAAGTTACCATGTTGCACCTTTGATAATTCATGGTGCAGTTGATCTAGTCAGACAAGTTCATGGTACTAAAAGGCATTTTGGCATTTTAGATACATAAACACCATATATAACATCCTCGTGATCGATCCTACATTTAGTTTTTAATGTTCTTATCTAATTTGAGGTGTATTGGTTTTTCAGGTTTCTCAACAAAGCGTGTGTTCTTAACGATTTGAATGTGGATTCTTCAACCTTAGATCCATGGAGCGTTTCCACAGTGGAAAAGGTGGAATCACTCAAATCACTAATACGGATAATACCCGTGTGGTCAACGGGTATTCTAATATTCCTAACAATATCACAAACCTTCCCAACACTACAAGCAAAAACAATGGACCGCCATGTCACCGCATGGTTCGAGATCCCGGCTGGATCATTCACCTTGTTCATGGTCGTCACACTCGCAATTTGGATTGCATTATACGACCGAATCTTGGTCCCGTTTCTAGCCAAATATACAAACAATCCACGCGGGCTGGACCCGAAAACCCGAATAGGAATCGGGCTACTAGTCACAGTCGTGGGCATGGTGGTATCGGCTATCGTGGAAACCGTGAGACGGAAACGGGAAAACTCACTTGCCATGTCAGCAATGTGGTTGGTCCCACAATATGCGTTATATGGTTTAGCCGAGGCGTTTAATTCAATTGGGCAAATGGAGTTTTATTATTCCGAGCTCTCGAAAAGCATGTCGAGTGTAGCGATATCTTTGTTCATGGTGAGTAATGCGATTTCGGGGCTTGTTGGAAGCCTTTTGGTTAACGTTGTGGACTCAATCACGAGCAGAGGGGGTAACGTGAGTTGGTTGGCTAGTGATATCAACGAGGGCCACGTGGATTACTATTATTGGTTACTTGGTTTCTTAAATTTGCTCAACTTTTTGTACTTTTTAATATGTTGTCGTGTTCATAGGAGTGTTTCAACATCCCGTGAGCTAGGAGAAGATGAGTTTAATCGTAGGCATTGAGGTTTAACCTTGAGTTTCACTTTAAAATGTGCCAATCGCAAGTTCAAATAACATATTTTGGGGTAATACACTTTGTGTTCATCGTACTTTCTAAAACAATTAAGTTTGATCATTGTATATTTTTATTTTTTTTCTTAATGTCATTGTACTTACGAAACCGGCCATTTAAGTTGCTATAAATTGTGACAATATGATGACGGGGCCATTGATTATCTACGTGGAAAATATTAAAAAGATATATACTCCCTCCGTCCCTAAATAAAGTTCCCATTTGTGTTGGGCACATCATTTTAGGAGATAGTTAATGGTGGGGTATTTGGTATTACTTTTGATTAAAATATAAGGTTTGATTGGAGAGAGAAAGTGTTTTAAGAGATAATTAGTGGTGAAAGTATTGGTAATAATATTATTATATTAAGTGGGTCCCTTAAGTTTGAGAAATGGGAACTTTATTTAGGGACAAAATTTGAAGGTGAAATGAGAACTTTATTTAGGGACGGAGGGAGTAATATATAGTGTTAATACACCTGAAGTCTTGTTGTTAAAGTGCATGTCTTTAAAAAATTTAGCATCTAATAGTAAATGCTAGTGTGGTACAATGAACTTAATAAACAACATAACAGTAACTAAATATTTTTACTTTTTTAGGAAAATATGATGATAACAAAGTGCATTAATCTTATTTCTTTTTATGGGATCATTCTGCTATGAATTATCTTTAAGGGTTCGAACCAAACAATAATGTTTAAAGAAAACGGAGCAAATGTGTTGAAGCGATCAAAGGAAGTGCAATGTGTTTAAAGTGCAATTTTTTCAAGTAAAAGCTAAAAGGCATATTAAACCATTTTGCTCCATTCACAAAGAAATATAAAACCATTTTGCTTCATTTATTTATTTTTACTATTGATGTATATTTTTTAATGACATTCGATAAACTAATTATTTAAATAATATATAAGACAAAAAGTATACCGGGTCCCCCAAACCCGACTTTTACGCAAAATATTACTTAATTTAAAGCATTACGCGTGAAACGTCGTACTCAAGCCGACCATTGTCAATCATATCGCGTTATCTCTCCAAACTCAAGTCATAATACATTTAGCTTTCTTCAAGTCATGCCAAACACTACCTACACCATGTTCAAACTTATTAATTTTTCGACTTTGGTATTCAAATTGAAATTCAGAAATCCTAACTCAAACATATGGATAGTATTTTCTTAGGAGTGGCTAAGGGTAAATTTGTAAAAGCTAAGGCTGTATGCCCTGGGTTTATAAAGACCCCATTTAAAGACACACATATATAAATTAGCAATAATTTATATACATCAACAGGTGTTGTCATTATATAATTGCAAGTATTATATATTGTGGCAAAAAGAACCAAGTCGCAACAATAGGTGTTGTCATTTGCTCTTTAATCTAACTACTATTGTCATAAAAACTTACGGAAAATCCGATAATCTTCGTGTTAGCATTTTTTAGGGGAATAATATTAGAGAGAAAGCATTTTAGGGCGAAATTTAAATTAGCAAAAACATATGCATCGCACGAGTTCGAATAATTATTATAAGAAAAAAATAAACTTTCGCTTTATATTTTACTTTTATTATGAGAATTTTACCAATGTTGCGATTTTAAGGCAAAAGTATTTTAATGCATGAGAATGGTCCCCCATATCGTTTGAAACGTGAAAAGTGTTTATATGCTAAAACCCACCTTTCATGATTTTATAATTTTTATTTCATTGAATGTTTATTCATATAAAAAATTATAAAAAACATATTAGATAAATTATATTGAAATAATTGATAATTATTTTAATTTATTACATATCTACCACAACAAAAAGTTAATTAATCCTGACAAAGTTAAGTTATAAGAAGGGTGATATGCAAACAGTCATTCATCTAGTTGGGTAGAGATGAGCATTTGTGTCGAAAAGCCGATCCGAGCCGAAAATCAAACTAAACCGAGACCATAAATATGTAATCAGTTCGATTTTCAATTTTAAAAATTCATCATTTTCGGTTTTATTTTTATCGATTTCAGTTCGGTTTTCGGATAAGGATGAATATTTGGGCTAAAAAAACTAAACCAACCAAAACCGAAAACATGTAAATGTTTCAGTTTTGAAAATTAAATTTTTCGGTTTCAGGTCGGTTCGATTTGATTTCCGAACCGCGCTCACGCGTATACTTGGGTATAAATCCTAAATAATTTAGGATAAATGATATTGATATCTACTATTCATGCATACATCCTGTTGCTACTTACCACAAAATAACATATGTAACCCAATTATTATCTTTCCTCATATCATCCATTGATATTAAAACTTATCTTGATCAAATAAATATATACATAAGTAAACACAAATAGTGACACAAATACCATTTCTCATAATTTAAATCTATTTATCTTAAACTATTTTGCAATGAAATATCTGACAGATTATATGATTTAAATCCTAAGTAATTTAGTTAAGATGATTAACAGTTTTTATCAGGTTCTGTTTCTAGTCTCTCTTTTGTTAAAAAAACAACTATTCGTTTTAGTTTAAATTTGAACGATAAATTATAAACAATATAAATTATAAACAATATACTCCCTCCGTCCCACAAAAAAAATCTCATTTCTCCTAAAAATTTTATCCCACAAAAAAATTCTCATTTCTCACATGTGGTGGGCTCCACATAGTAAAATACTATTATTATTAAAAACCACATCAATAATATTCACTAATTATCTTTCTCTCTCCAAATCAACCTTATATTATAATCAAAATAATATCAATGACCCCACCACTAACTATTACCTAAAATCTTGTGTCAAAGGGAAATGAAAATTTTTTTGTGGGACGGACGGAGTTACAATTAAAATGTAAGTTGATTAACTATTTATTCCAATCGATATAAGTATAAAAGTACCTTTGTAGTAAATTTAATTACTTAAGGTTTGTCGTGTAAAAAAATAGCTGAAAAAGAAAACTATACATTCATAGACATTGACATCACATATTTTTAATAAAACAAGTAGATAAAAAACAATAACACCAAAAGACCAATGGTCTAACGGTAAGGTGTTTGCCCTCTAACCTAGTGGTTGAGAGTTCGAATCCCATAGTGGACATAAGTGGTTATTTATAGTGGACGTGATTGGTTTTATAAAGCAGAAATGATATTTAGTCTTACCACTAACGATCTAATTTCACCTGTTTTATAAAGGAGAAAAAAGATTCCCACTAACGGTCTAATTCCACCGGCTAAAAACTTTCTGATTGCTCGCTCAAGGAGTCAAGGCTAACAGAGTACCTTATAAAAGTCTACATTTATTAAATCGTTTTCAAAACCACTTGACATAATGTGAAAACGGTTTAAAAGGGCACAAGAGAAAGCAAGAAATGATATGAAATGAGTGCTCAATATACCACAACAACGTTGGGGTGAATTATAAAAGCTCCGGCAAGAGCGCTGTATTTTAAAAAGGGAAATGTTATGTACGCCTGCAACATTTCACACTATCACAAATTTTTAATGAAATTTGCCCATAAATTATTGAGAAGTGGTATTGCTACATACTATTTGTTCTTACCCATCTTCCTATCTATTAGATTAAGATAAATGTCAAAATCAAGAGATGATATGAGAAAAGAAAATTAGTAGATTACACATGTTAAGATTAAAAGTGAGTATGAATATGTGTAGGAAAAAAAAATAGACATATAATTTCTCTAAATTAGTAACTCCAAATTTTTTGCCTTACTACAAGACTACGGCTGAATGCGTCATGACCGAAACCATTTTTCCGTTGCAAAGATCCAAATTGAAATCTCCTTCCTCTTGATACAAGAAAACGAAAGCAAACGCGTAATTCATTTAAAGGTTTTAGGAACATTAGTGTGAGTTCCAATCTATGTAAACAATATTAAATCTAGAGAAAATATATAGAGATGAAGAATATCTGAAGTGTTTATCTCCTAATTCAAATTTATTGATCATAGTTACAAATACAAAGAAAATATAATCTATTTATATAATAACCATATCACAAATAATAAATCTTTCCTTGAAAAAATCTACTCCGGAGTATTCATTAATTTTTATAAGAAAAATTCCTTCATAGAAAGTGTTTTTTTAATATAACATAGTTATATAAGTATGTTATTTTGTAAATATTATGTGTATTTTTACAAACTCATTATTAAACGCAAACACATGCTCCAGCTTCTCATGAATACTTAATTTACAAGAATAATCCCTAAAATTAACTAGATAACTATTGAGAGAGGCCTAAGGTTTCTCCCAACCGTGTGTGTTTTTCAACTTCTTAAAATTCTCCATATCAACGCCACATCACCTTTTCAGTTCGTAATTTTTCATGTCTTCATTTTATCAGTTTGCATATATACTTACAAAAAGACTATCCCCGCATTTGTTTTAGGTTTCAGTTCTAGTATGAGCCTTCTTGCTCTCTCCGACTGCAAGGGATGTCTTAAATATATACGATCGAGTAATAGATAATCGGTAGTTATATCTTAATTTTATGTTGTAAATAACATAGGGACCAAAGCGTACATCAATATGAAATGTAAATTTATTTATACCCATAATTAATATTTAGAATGCCAATGAGTTTTAGTGGTTTACCACTTAAGGTATTTGTATTTGATATTTGTTGGAATAATGCAGCAAGTGTTATCCACAAGTTCCAGTCCACTGTTTTGTTATATTCAAATTTATTTACTTTATGATTTGTACTTATAATGGATAATAAAAAGGTTTTTGTCCAACAAATGAATATTTTAAATATTAATAAATTAGTTTTGTTAACCAAAGTTCTAAAAGTTATACTCCTTCCGTCCCAAATTTGTTGTTCACTAGACAAAAGGCACACATTTTTATGAAAATGCAATTATTGCAGTGTTCACCAATAAAATCTCATATTTATCCAATTATAATACATATGATTGATTGTAACTTGAAATTGACACTTATTTTAGGACAAACTAAAATAGTAAGATGTACAATAAAAATGGGATAGAAGGAATATATATATTCCTACGTTGTAGGTTTGGTTTGGTTGGCAACCTGTTGTGAATAATACGCCATACCAAAATATTACTCTTGAAAGCAATATTTTGGTTTATTAATGTTATACTAAAGGTGGTTATATTCAGGCGATCTCCTTCTTTTGGATCAAGCATAGAGCTCCTTCATGTAATCTAGATAATAAGTGGTCTATTTGGTGTATTGATCCCATGTCTTGTTTTTTATTTTGTCTTGTTTGTTTCTTTGCCTAGCTTCTTGCTAGGCCTTTTCTTTTAGTGAATTGATCGCCGTTAAAAAAAAAAAAGAAGGAATATATAAAAAGTTATTACATACATTAATAACTTGTACGGAGTATTTTATTAATGGAGAGATAATATTGTAAATGAAGTGGTGTGTGGTTATTGATTAATATATAATTCTGTGTTCTAACACCTAAATGATGACCTGAAAATTGTCATTATTTTCTTTAATAAAATACACATAGTTTATGCGCTGGACCATCTCAAAGTCAGATTTTCCCACTAGCCGTATATAAATGAGTGTTCAAAACAATTATACATTTTGACCAAATATGGATATAGATGTTATGTCTTGACTAGCCAAATAGCCAATTGTGTAATATAGTTGTTTGATCCCACCAATTCTTATTAGAATCAAATTTGAATATCCGAATATTGTGTAGATACTTTTCATTTAAATTCATGCAATTTTCACCCCTTGTTTTTCTTACAACAAATTAAACATATATATCTTATATCTATTCCACATATTTGGTCGAAGGTAGACTCAAACTCACAATCACTCTAAATATAAGTTGCGTTTAAGGAGATCCATTATTTTTATGAAATCCTAAGGAATAAATATCAACCATTGACCAATAAGATCTAGTAGTCAAGATTAATCACATGTTTTATACATCGAGGGGTATTTTGGTCATTTATAAAAATAAAAATATTTTTAAACTTTTTTTTATTTTTTATTTTTTTAGATTTATTTTTAATTTTATTATTATTTTTCTTTTAAAATTATTATTTTCATTAATAACACATAATGTGATTGCATACTGAATCCCATGTGATTGAACTAAAAACATCAAATGTGATTAAATATGCAATCAGTCAATCACATGTGATTTTACACTAAATTCACATGTGATTAAGTATTACACGTAATTATCAAATAAATATTATTTTTTAATAATAAAATTAAAATAAAATTAAAATTAAAAACAAAAAAGATAAAAAAAAAATTAACTGTCAAATGACCAAATCACCTATTCATATATAAAATATGTGATTAATCTTGACCATTAGATCTTATTGATCAATGGTTAAGATTTGTTTCTCAGGACTTCGTAAAAATGATAGACCTCCTTGAACGATTCTCCTCTAACTATATAAAAGTTTAGAAGTTAACAAAAAAATAGATTATTTATTTAAGGGTTTTGATAATGACAGCCATTAAAGTGCATAAAAAGCTGTACAATGAAGTAATTTCTAAAATTTCGGAGTCGGTTGTATATTAATATACAAGTTTGTAATGCATGTCTTATGACAGTCTTAAGAGGCTGTCATTATCAAAACTCTTTATTTTGGATGTATACTTGTGGCTAACAAAAATCCAGCTCTAAACAAAACCCGGTGATTATATGTATTTGTCTAAATTAAAATAAACCACAATGACGATTTCCTAGTTGATAAAATTCGGTCTACAGAAAATGGTGAACTTCTAGGTTATCTCAAGTTTAATTACTAAAAGTAACAAAATATACCTTCTTATGGTCATAGAAATATACTTGTGCTGACTTCAGGCTACCCGCAAATCGGGAGGTTGACTAGTATAGCGAATCGAAACTCAAATTGTAAAAAGACAAGAAAGAAAAAAAATATATAAAAACATATGTATTATTATTTAGTTAAACTAATGAATACAGTATGTTTATATATAAAATATATAAAAATACATTAAGATATTTTATAAAAATCTTGAAGGCGCAACCAAGTAAAAAAGTAAAATCATAATGTACTGTTAATACATCACTTAGGGGTTGTTTGGTATAATTTATTTAAGCGGTTTATAATATTATATAAGCTTACAAATATAAGTTTATATTTTCTCCGTTTCAAAATAAGTGATGCACTTTTAATTTTGGAGTGTTTCAAAATAAGTGATATACTTTAAAAAGTTATCATATTTGATAAAAGGTAGTGAGATCTATACCCACTAACTATCTCTTTTACTATAGTGAAAAGACATATTTATCTTTATCTTTAATTTTTAAACATCATTAAATTTACTTTAATCAATATATGTGGGACACATCTTCTACTAACTATCCAATTTATTATAATTAACTCTCATTATCATATTTCGTCTCGGAAACCGTAAACTTCAAAGTGTATCACTTATTTTGAAACGGAGGAAAGTATATACAAATTGTATTGTATTGTACTTATAATACAATTGTGGTGCACGTTTTACTGTTCACAAGCTTTGATGAAATATAATATATATATATATATATATATATATATATATATATATATATATATATATATATATATATATATATATATATATATATATATATATATATATATATATATATATATATGGTTAGAAGTGAATAATAAACCAAAAGAGTTAAAGTGGTAAAAGTTTTTGTTAATAAGTGGGATGTCTGGAGATCAAACCGTAGCTTCTGCACTAGCTTTTTTTTCCTTTTGTTTTTTTGTCCATTATGGATCATTAGATCAACAACAACATGATTGACTAAGATAATCAATATTATATAGTGTTCCATGTCATTTTGAAGAAAAAGTTAACTTTGAAGTTGATAATAGATACATGTAACATAAAATAAAAATATCTTTATTAAAAATGGTATGTTCGTCCATAGCTCCATACATTCTGTTGTTTAAAAAACTACATGAATGAAATTTGAAAATTGAGTTTTTCTTAATCACAGGCAATTGAAGTTTTTTAGGTTCATACTTCCTCCGTATCAAAATAAGTGACACACTTTCTATTTTAAGGTGTATCAAAATAAGTGACACACTTTGAAAACTTTCCCTATTTGGTAAAAATAGTGGGACTCGTACCCACTAACTATCCACTTTAATAAAGTGAAATTACCCTTATACCCTTACTTTTACTTTTAAAACTCATTAATATCACTTTATTCAAGAAAAGTGGAACCCATTCTCCACTAACTATGTACTTTAATCTATTTTAACCTCTACTTTAATCTTTTACCTCAAAAAACGTGTAAGGCAATTTGTGTCACTTATTTTGATACGGAGGAAGTATATGATTACTAAAGGAAATTTTATTTTAACCTATATTATTATTGTTTATTTATTGTTTAGTGTTATATCTAATAAAAACATATAATAAACGGAAATTTTATAAAATCCGCTGCAACGCGCGGGCTTTATTACGCTCGTTAGTTTACATAAATTAATAAATTTATAAATCATTTAAATAAGTTTTGCCAAACAACCTCTTCATGAGCAAGTAAAATGTTAATTGACTTCTTGTTATAGACATTAAAAGTACAGGTAGTCTTACATGACCACATCACATGGCCCGATGATACTATAAAAATATAAAACTAGTCTAGCTTCATGACTAAACATAAACGGCAAATATATGTATGAAGACTTTTACCTTCTTTAATCACTTTATATATCTGTTTAAACCACCGAATTAAGGTTCATAAACTTAACATATACACATACCTATTATGCTCTAGGACTATGTAGAGTCTAATACCTAACCAAGAACCGAGAAAAAGGTTTCGGCCGGACCGCAGACCGAATTGATGGTGCTCGGAACCCAACTTACCGAAAAACGGTTGGAACCGAACCGAACTGAGAAACGAGGATTTTTCTTCGACTTTTTTCGGTTTTTTCGCGCTTTTGGACCAAACTAAATCGGACCGAGAATTGATTTCTCATGAAAACTAGAACCCATAACCAAACTGATATAGCTCGGTTCAGTCCAGCCATGTTCGATTCGGTTCTACGGTTCCGTTCGGTTCTCGGTCTAGTTCGCACAAACCTACTATATTAATACTTAAAGTGAGTTTTAATTATTTCAGTAAATTTATAAAAACTGAAATATGTACTTACCTATGCTTGACTTGTTATGAGATTTGTATGCATACATACATGGCCATGTTTAATATGCTCTTTTATATGTAAGGTTAATGTTCTTACCAGCATCTCGCCCATATCCTTGGTGTTTAATAAAGGTTAAAGGCATCTTCTAATAGCGATGAGTTTTTAAACTCGCTAGTTTTGTTACATTACTCTTCTCTTTACTGATAAAAATTGATAAGTTGATTCAAATACTATCTCTCCTTTCTCTCTTCCTTTTCCCCCTCTCTCTACCTATTCATGTCCATCTCTCTCTAAAAGCTAAATGACGCGTTGCGGCAGTTGTCGTATTCAGAGCCGGTTCAATTAATTGCAAAATCTTAAAAATGGGCCCCTTAAAGTATTTTTTTCCAAATAACTAAAAGTTTCCGCCAGAATTAAAACTGCCGCCCCAATTTCCCAAGTTAAATGTCCGAATTGGACCCTGTACTCCACATATTTTTAATATTCTATTAGATTTATCTTAATTCAAAAGCGTTTACACATGTATTATGTATACACGGGCTGATTTTTTAAAAAGTGACCCCCTAAATTTTGTGGGCCCTTCGCCCATGCACAGGAACGGCCCTGGTCGTATTCCCGACGAGTTTGGTGAAAGACACAACCTATGCCAACAGTGACAAGTTCGTGACGAGTTCCACATTGGAAGGGACGAGTTGTTGGCGTTGGAACTGCTCTACAAAGGCTGTCCTATATTTAGTTAATGGCATTCCTTTTATGTTTCTATTGAGATTTGCCTTGAATATACTTTTTGTATTCTAAGAAGTTCAAAGGATTTGTCTGGTCCCAAGGGACAAATCCTACCCATTGGATCAAGATAGTTAAGATCAAATCCCCCACCTACAGCCACCGCCGCCTCCGGCCACCGTCCTCCGCCGCCGCCCGCCGCCGCTGTCTGCCGCCGTCCGGCGGCGGCGGCCGGTGGCCGGCGGCGGTGGTGGTGACTGACAGTGAAGGTGTTGGTGCTAATGGGGGTTGTGGTGGTATTGATGTATCGAAGCACATGTGCTTCACTAAAACACATCATATTGCTTCGAAGCACATGTGCTTCAGGTCACGAAACACATGTGCTTCAAGTCACTAAAAACATGAGTTTCTAAACACACAAGGGAGCATACGAAGCACATGTGCTTGACGTTATGAAACACATGTGCTTCACTACACATAAAAAAATCAAAACAAGTGACGAACATATCATTATGAAGCACATGTGCTTCATAAAGCCAAGCACATGTGTTTTTGTTCCTGAACACATGTAACTTACAAGCAAGTCATTTGCGTTTGAATCACGAAGCACATGTGCTTGACGTTATGAAACACATGTGTTTCACTACACAGAAAAAAAATCAAAACAAGTGACGAACATATCATTATGAAGCACATGTGCTTCATAAAGCTAAGCACATGTGTTTTTGTTCCTAAACACATGTAACTTACAAGCAAGTCATTTGTGTTTGAATCACGAAGCACATGTGTTTGACGTTATGAAACACATGTGCTTCACTACACGAAAAAAAAATCAAAACAAGTGACGAACATATCATTATGAAGCACATGTGCTTCATAAAGCCAAGCACATGTGTTTTTGTTCCTGAACACATGTAACTTACAAGCAAGTCATTTGTGTTTAAATCACGAAGCACATGTGCTTGACGTTATAAAACACAGGTGCTTCACTACACAGAAAAAAATCAAAACAAGTGACGAACATATCATTAAGCACATGTGCTTCATAAAGCCAAGCACATGTGTTTTTGTTCCTGAACACATATAACTTACAAGCAAGTCATTTGTGTTTGAATCACGAAGCACATGTGTTTGGCGTTATGAAACACATGTGCTTCACTACACAGAAAAAAATCAAAACAAGTGACGAACATATCATTATGAAGCACATGCGCTTCATAAAGCCAAGCACATGTGCTTTATAAAGCCAAGCACATGTGCTTCATAAAACCAAACACATGTGTTTTTGTTCCTGAAGACATGTAACTTACAAGCAATTCATTTGTCTTTAAATCATGAAGCACATGTGCTTCTAGTCACGACCACCACCACCGGTCACCACCGCCGGCGGCCACCTCCGACCGCCGTCCGCCGCCGCCCGCCGCCGTCTCCGGTCGCCGGAGAAGCACATGTGCTTGTAGTGGTGGTGATGGTTTTGAATCTTGATCTTGACCATTAATTTTTCTTGATCTAAGGGTTAATAAATGTCCCTTAGGACTAGATAAAATTAATGAACTACCTTGAACACCTCTCTTGTTTTTTATGCTAGAGTTCATATTTTATTAATTTCGGTATCTATACTTTGGTTAAAATTTCTAACTTTAAATTACTAAAATAAATATAAATAATATTATTCTCAACATGGTATATAAATAGAAACATGAAAAAGAATATTTATGTATAGAAAAATATATACTATTTATTTATAAATTATCAGAGTATTTAAAACCTTCAATAAAACTAAAGCAATAAAAACAGAATGTCTAAAAAACTTATAAATACTATAATACTATTATTCGTAGCCCATTTGCAAGTCAAAAAACTATAAATACTTCATCCGTATCAAAATAAGTGATACACTTTACATTTTTTGGGTGTATCAAAATAAGTAACACACTTTGAAAACATTCCTTATTTGGTAAAAATAGTGGGACTCATACCCACTAATTATCCACTTTAATAAAGTGAAATTACCCTTACTTTTACTTTTAAAACTCATTAATATCACTTTATTCAAGAAAAGTAGGACACATTCTCCATTAACCATGTACTTTAATCTATTTTACCCCAAAAAACATGTAAGACACTTTGTGTCACTTATTTTGATACGGGGAAGTATAGAAAAATAAAACTTATAAAACTAAGGCAATCCTACTAGCGATCCTAACCCAATTTAAAATCCACGACTATAAAATATCTAATTTTTAATATCGGATCGCCAAACGATGTTACGATCCTACCAAAATCACTAACTATAATTTTAAGTTGTTTACGTAAACTTTACACTGATTCTTAGATATAGGATTCTTTTGTTTTATCGACATAAAAAGATAATTTTCTTTATTAACTAAAATTACAAAGCATTTTTTGTTAATGCTAGGCCCAGTTGCCCACCAAATGGGTGGGTATTTGTATTTGTCACCAGAATTCAACTCATGGTGTTCACACATCCATTTCATCGAACCTTCATCCCATTTGATGTCTATAAACCACAATCCCAATTGAAGTCATCAAACAAGTGAATACTTCAATCATCAACAATGGAAGAACACTCGAATTCGATGGAAAAACATTCGAATTCAATGGAAGAAGAGTCGAATTTAGTGGGAGATCAACACTCGAATGGAACCCGTAAAGGTGGTTTGAGAACCATGCCATTCATCATAGGTACATCAAAATGCTTGAGTTTAACTATTCGTTTACCGTTTTGATTTTGGTTCTGGTATTAAATTTTGTGTTTTTTGTGCAGTGAATGAAGCGTTCGAGAGAATGGCGAGTGTCGGATTGATGCCAAATATGATATTTTATCTAATTGAAGTTTATCACATGAAAGTTGTAACGGGAACGAGTGTGCTTTCGATTTGGGGGGCACTTTCGAATGCTCTCGCCATTTTTGGTGCCATAATCTCTGATGCTTACTTGGGGCGATTTACGGTTATTGCTATCGGGTCTTTCTCTACACTTTTGGTAAGCCATAACGATATGGTTTCACTCTTTAATCCTTTATTTTGTTATTGATCCTAAGGGTCAAATTTGTCATTTGATTGTCCCAAACGATTTTTTGACCCTCAAATAATCAGACAATTCGAAATAGTTCGATATATCTAAACACTAAAAACTGATTATCTACTACTTGGAAATGCAATACGTAATGAGAGAAAAAAGTTCAAAACACAATGCAATACAATCCCCTAAAATATATGTTCTAGTTGAAGGTTCATTTCCAAATATGAACTAAAATTTCTAAAAAAAGTTCACTTTCAAAATTTCACTAACAATCTTATCACTCCATACAA
Organism: Calendula officinalis; assembly: GCA_963853835.1. Classification (NCBI taxonomy): domain Eukaryota; kingdom Viridiplantae; phylum Streptophyta; class Magnoliopsida; order Asterales; family Asteraceae; genus Calendula; species Calendula officinalis. The sequence continues at coordinate 75,172,233 of OY970823.1, read as the reverse complement.
TATTTGATTAGTATTATCTGTTCGCACAAAAAACAGTTCAGTTGCGCAAAAAAAAAACATTTTTTGTCACACAAAAAACCATCCGGCAAACACAAGCACACTCAAAAAAAATAAAATTAAATCACAAACTCTACGTTGGGAAAAAAGTTAATTTTTGTTATATTTTGGTAATTATTCATTTATGAATGGTTGAATAATCTTCTTGTTGCTACAGGGGATGACTTTGCTTTGGTTGACTTCCATGCTTCCACAACTTACACCATCTTGCCCAACATCCAAACCCAATTGCAGCGCATCATCGGGCCAACACGCCTTCCTTTTTGCATCTTTCGGTTTAATCTCAATCGGGTCGGGTTGCATCAGACCATGTTCCATAGCCTTTGGTGCAGACCAGCTCAAACACAATGAAACCCCTAACAAACAAAGGCTCCTTGACAGCTATTTCAACTGGTACTATGCGGCTGTAGCACTTTCAACAGTCTTTGCTTTTACCATTCTCGTGTACATTCAAGATGAGTTTGGTTGGAAGGTCGGGTTGGGGGTTCCCGCTTTGGTTATGCTCGGTTCGGCTCTTATGTTTATATTTGGTACGGCTCTTTATATCAAAGTCAAAGTCACCGAGACCCCCTTTTCAGGGTTTCTTCAAGTTGCCATTATCGCTTTTAAGAACCGTAAGAACAAAATCCGTCCTGATGATTGCTATAACCATAGTAGCACTGAATCGGATCGAGTCGAGCTAACCAACAATTTAAGGTTCGACATTTACTTTCGTTAAACTTGCATTAATTTTACATTTTAACCCTTAAACTTTAACATCAATAGTTTTATCCTAAACATCCGCTGATTTTGTGTTTTAACCCTTTTTATTAACATATGTATGGTCTATGATTTAATTTTAGGTGATTTTCAAAACTAAACCTAGTAACATCCAAAATTTGACACAAGTGTCATTTAGTTGCATAAAAAATTTGATAACTGTCATTTAGTCGCACAAAAATTAGTATGGTTGAACAAAAAGACGGTTTGATTACATTAGTCACACAAAAAATGGCTGATTACACAAAAATGGTCTTGTCACACAAAAAAATCCAGAGTCACACAATTACACAAAATATTAAGTCGTACGGTGGTACAATTATATTTTAGGAAAAAGTATATTTTTGGTCTTTCATAATTATCTTTTTAATATTTAATACATTTTTTTAGGTTTCTCAACAAAGCGTGCGTTGTCAAAGATTCGAACACGGATTCCTCATCCTTGAATCCATGGAAGGTCTCCACGGTCGAAAAGGTGGAAACACTTAAAGCCCTAATTCGAATAATACCTGTATGGTCTACGGGTATTCTAATATTCACGACAATTTCACAAAGCTTCCCGACGCTACAAGCGAGCACAATGGACCGACATCTTATCGGAGGGTTCAAGATCCCAGCCGGATCATTCACCTTGTTCATGGTCTTGACACTAGCCATATGGATAGCAATTTATGACCGAGTATTGGTCCCGTTTCTAGCCAAGCGCACAAATGAGCCACGCGGGCTAAACCATAAAACCCGAATGGGAATTGGGCTAGCCGTAGCAGCCGTATCCATGGTAGTATCCGCTATTGTGGAAATCATAAGGCGTGATCGGGCTAAGTCGCTCACTAACCCGAGACAACTAGTTGACATGTCAGCAATGTGGTTGATCCCGCAATACGCGTTATATGGTTTATGTGAGGCTTTTAATGCAGTTGGACAAATGGAGTTTTATTATTCCGAGCTCCCGAAAAGTATGTCGAGTGTCGCAATCGCGTTGTTCATGGTGAGTAACGCGATTTCAGGACTTTTGGGTACACTTTTGGTTAATATTGTGGACTCGGTCACGGGCAAAGGGGGTAAAGAAAGTTGGTTATCGAGTAATCTTAATAAGGGACACTTGGATTACTATTATTGGTTACTTGCTTTCTTAAATTTGCTCAACTTTTTCTACTATTTAATTTGTTGTCGTATTTATCGGAGCTTATCGAAGTCAAAGAGTACGAAGTCCGACGTTCTTGGAGAAGAAGGATCTGATTCTAAGCTTTGAAGTTCGACGTCAGAGTTTTAGCTATGTATTTTTTATTTACCATGTAGCAACTTTTTCTGTAGTTATTTATCATGCCTTAGCCTTATTATAATTGCTTTATTGTATAAAACATTATAATCCATTTTTATAGAAATTATATTAATACAAATAGTATATGTTATAATCATATTTGATACTTTTGTTCTTCATAACACTATAACTTTTTCGATCATTTGTCAACCATATTCTACTTTTCAAAAAAGAAAACCATTTGATTTGTTGGTAGATTACTGATAAGGCTCTTGAAAATTTCCTATAAGTTACGGGTTCGATCCTTAACTGGATAGATATTTACCTTATAGCTAGATAAAGATTCGAAAACGATGACAACAATAGTCAGATTGCGTATATCACGAGTATAAGTTCCGCCACAAAGGAATCCTTCCAACGGGATTACCGTTTTAAATAATAAAAAATATGTCAACTATATTGTGCTCGATATAAGATAACAGGTGGGACCCGCACTTTTCCGTCTACACTATGTTGATGTTGATCAGTTTCCATTCATACATTAAAAGTAGGCGCATGTATAGCTATGTTCATATGTGAGGGAGTCGATCTTTTAAGTGGGTCAAAGGTGAAAGTGGATGTAAAGGCAAAAATATCTTAAAGCATTAATAATGGTCCCCTAGGATTTAAAACGTGACAAATATACTCTGAATATGGCTAAGCGGACTAGCATAACCGGATTTGAATTAATTAATATAAATAAGGTTAGTGTTAAAAATTTTAAATAAAATCAGCCCGTTGTTATTATAATCTTTCTCCGAATTACGTTTTTATTGTTGATGCCTTCCTTTATGTGACCTATGTATCAGCAGATAATAAGAACACAAACAAAACGTTTTTTTGTTTCTTTTATTACTTCAAAATGGTTAACCGAAATCCCTCCAAAACATGACTGAAACAAAATAATTCAATGGTGATATATCGGATCTTGGAGGAATTGATTGTCATGATTATGATGACATGGATGATGATGATGGCGAACATGGCATGGAGGATGGTGATGAAGATGGGAGGATGGAGAGCGATCGGTAGTTCTGCGATGTCTTGGGGACTTGATTTATGGGTGCGGATCGAGTTGATGCTTCTTAAGTATGAGATGGAGAGCATTAATGCGACTTATGTTGTTCCCTATGATTACTACAAGGTACTAACTTAAGAAATTATGTAAGCTAGCTGTGGTATATATCTAGATGTTTATATACTAACAAGGTATCCACACAATACGACAACTTGCATGAACCATATAATTATATTTTGCATTGACCATACTATTAGCGTGATTAGAGATAGAGCCCAATGTAGCTCGGCTGGTTAGACCATTAGAGTCCATCACTTCATTGTTAATAACATGACAGTCCCATGTTGGAATTTTGAGACTGTCAATTTTTTCAAAATGCAAATAATTCCCTAGATACACAAGTGTGTTAGCTGGAAATTAAACATTGTTAATTTGAAAAAGATCTTAAATGCATTATATATATATATTACAAATAAAGATATTAGAGGATACAACGTTAGATTAATATAACTCAGTCCAACACTCCGACTATCTACATAAGCTTGAGTTCATTAGAGTTTGTAACTATTACATATAATATGATGATACGTTTAGTTCAGTTGAAGTTGTAAGATTACAATGTTACTTAACGAAGGACAAACTTCAATTGTGAATGTAGGCGTTTACATCTTTATCATTGTGGTCGACCGACTCTTCGCAAGCTGGATCGAGTGAAGCCAAATGATAGGGGTTTGGCTTCGACACTTATGGAATATTGATTGAAGTGGTGAGACAAATGAAGTCTTCAAGCTTCAATTGTGAATGTAGGCGTTTACATCTTTATTATTGCTACTGTATTTTTAGACATACATACCTTGTATTCAACTTATTTATGCAATATATGTTACCCTCAATTCCTGAATAAGGCAATACTTTATATGTTTTAAATATTTAAAATGATAAATTTCAAAGTTTTGGTGCATTGTGCACAAGAGTGGTGATCTAATGGTTGAATTTGGTATCCATAAGGCTGAAATTCAACCCTAGAAACAAAAATTGTCATTTAAGAAAAGTGTTATTTAGTGGCATATAAATGTCACTTGCTATAAGAAAGTGTGATTCGAGGATATCAAAGTTAATATTGAGGGTCTTAATAAATGACAATTTAATACAAATTGGTTTGATTTTAGTACAAACTGGTATTTATATGAGTTCGTAAGTATGAACTAAAGATTCAATGCAATATAGTTGTGCGATATAATGTGTATATCCTCCTTACAAATACCATGTTATTATTACACGTTAAGTAATTGATAAAGATTATTGTTTTTAACTACGTAACATTATAACTACTCTTTTTCTTGCACTTAGTTTTTACTTTAACCGATTAAAATTTAAGAGTTCCAATTCATTGTCATACAGTCAAATAAAGAGTCAAAATTTAAGCTTATAAAAAGGGTTTTGTTAATGTCTCTAATATGCATAAATCGATTGTAAATTCATTGATAGAGAAATGTAATTAAAATGCACGGGATAATTTTTACATTAATTTTATTTTATTATTAACAGTCCTAGGGCTTTTATTATTATTTTCTTATAAAAAATGGCTAAATATATTATGTAAAAACATTAAGTAGCCCAATGGGCTTGCGGCCCATAGGCTCATGCCAAATCGCAATAGCATTATGAGTTTTTTCGATTAATAAAACGTAATTACAAAAATCAATTTTGCTGTTTGAATATTAGCAAGCATAAACCCTAAACCCCCAAAATTCAACAACCAGTAGTACCATCCCGGTAATTTCCGACTGCAAATTCGCATTTCATTTCTTAATTCGACAGAGATTATGGAAGTTGACAGAGCCGATGGGCGGACCTATAATCAACGACGGCCGGTGGCCTGTACACGTGGCATACTTCATCGCGCTCATGGCTCTGCTAGCTGGGCTCAAGGTGCTTTCTTCACTTTCTTTTACTTACTCTTATACTCCTGCAATTTAATTTCACTTTCCGTAGTTATAGAAGATTCATACTATATGCTATTAGAGTTGATAAATTTGTCAATGTTGGCGTTCTGTGCTAATTAGGGTTCATATTTTTGAACAATTTATAGGGCTTTTTGTTTTCTTATAAAGTGGAAGCTAATTTTGCTATCAATATCATTAATAATGTACATTTGTTACAATAAACAAGTAAGTAATTTGTTTTTGGCCCGAGCTGAGCTCAAAAACTTAAAATGATAATAATAACTGATTTTTGTTAATTAAATTTATCTCAAAGTACATGTAAACCTATATTCGATGAAAAACTAATTTCGAATATATATAAATGTACAACAAAATTTGACTATAAGTAAAAAACTTTTCTAGAAAAGTCTAAAAAGAATAAATTCTTATAATAATGTTAATTATGTTATTGATTAGTTAGTCAATTTAAAAGAAAAGTTAGGCCTCTATTTTATTATTATCATCTTGGTTTTTTTAGGTGATTCAAAGGTGATTGCTGCGGTTTATGGACCGAAAGCTGGAACCAAGAAAAACGAAAACCCCGAAAAGGCTTGCATTGAAGTCATTTGGAAGCCAAAAACAGGGCAATCTGGTGAGTTTATTTAAAAGATATAAATGTTATTTTCATAAATGTTTATAACTAAATATAAAAAACTTTCTTTATTTTTCTTTGATGATTAGGGAAAGCTGAGAGGGAGTATGAAATGGTATTGAAAAAGACATTGCAGAGCATATGCCTTTTAAATGTTCATCCTAATACAACAACATCAATCATAATTCAGGTACATTTATTAATTTACAGATTAAATAAATATTCACCTATCAAATTAATTTACATATTAAATAATTTTATTCTATTAATGCAGGTTGTCAATGATGATGGTGCTGTATCCTTAATAACCGTCTTCTGCTAGTGTAATTTTAACAGTTTCTGAATTTTCTTAATTATTATCTTTTTAGCTTTTACCATGTGCAATAAATGCGGCTTGTGCTGCTCTTGTAGATGCTGGGATTCCGTTAAAACATCTTGCTGGTAGGATACTAGGATTATATAAACTATGATTAATTTTTTTTATTTCAATAATTAATGATTATTATATTAAATGGTTTTCTAGTTGCAATATGTTGTTGTATGGCTGAAAGTGGACATCTTTTACTCGACCCTAGCAAGATAGAAGAACAGGTTAGTGCAATTTTATTTTTAAAGAGTAGATTACAAGGATAGTCCCCGAGATTTACACCAAATTTCACATATGGTCTTTTACTTTTAAAAATTGCACTGATAGACTTTCTTGGTAACGTTTAACAGGTACAGTTCTTTAGTTAACGTTCGTTAAACTTTTCTCATAAAAAATCACACCGCCAGTCATTTAAAATTACACAGTAGTCCTTTTTTTTGTTAAAATATTTAACGGACATCAGGGTAAGGGACCGTAGGTGCAGAAAGTTTCAATTTCAAAAAAGGAGCAATAGTGTAATTTTTGAAAATAAAGGACCAGATGTGAAATTTGATGTAAACCTAAGGGGCCATCCTTGTAATTTCCTATTTTTTAAACACTTTTAAAGGCGAAGGTAAAGAATTTTCACCATATCTTTGTTAACGTGAATAACTTCTTTTGCACAAACTTTTTAAAAAAATTCAATTTAGGGGAATTTAATCGTTACTTTGGTAATTTTGACCGAGTTGACTTTTTATGTTTTGATGTTGCACATGATCGATTAATTTACAAGATTGCCCTAAATGCAATTTGCAGAAAGTGAAGGCATTTGTATATTTGGTTTTCCCAAATTCAGTAATTTCCGTGCTACCAAACGGGTCATCAAAACCCGGAGGTGATTTAACGGAACACGGGATTATTACATCTGTCACACATGGCGTAATGGCAGGTAATATATATTCCACTAATTATTCAAATTTATTTTTAAACGGTCATTTTTTTTTACATTTGCTGTTTTGTTTGTACAGTGGATGATTATTTCAGTTGTTTGAAGTTGGGATGGGCTGCTGCAGCCGAATTATCTGATTTTCTCAGAAATAGTTTGAAGTTGAAAACTGGGAACGATCCATCTAAAGCCGGTTGACCAAATTGACTCAAAATTTGAATTAAAAAAATGGCGTTTTTGGTTTTAATCTAGATGTACGTTTTGTCTTGCCAAGTGTAGACGACAATTAAAATGTTAAATTAATAGTCATATTTTATTATTTAAAATTTTAAATCAAGGGTGTGTAATATTTGTTTTTATGCTTATGATTTTTGTATTTGTTCGTCAAAGTATAAATATATCTATTTTTAAACATATTTTAATAATTAATTGTTGGTCAATTGAGTCGATCCAAGATTGACATGCAACTTTTTTATCTCAATCTTAATCTATTTGTTTTCGTGTCGGTTTTTGATTAATTCTATATCGTGTCAAACTGTTTCTCCTATTGATAGTATTTGACGTTTGTGGAAGTATTGATGCCATAATTTTTAAGGTTTTTTATATTATTAACGATAGGAAGCAATCATTTTCGTGTTTCGTTTTGTTTCTACATTAATACAAAGATAACAAATAGTGAAAATTATATATACTATAAACGATAAGAAACAAAAATAGATGCGAATTGTGTCATGTCGCCATAAGGACAAACGAAGATTGACAAAGGCGGCCAATGAATAAAACAAAGTAACAACTTAACAAACCACTATAATATGGATCATGCCATTAGACATTGATTCCATTAATACTTTAACTTCATCAATTTCTTTCTTGAAAGAGACCGATAATACAACATTTATTAAAACCAATAAACCAAAACCTTAATTAAACTTCACAAAAACAACACTCTAAGAATTGAACTCCAAATTTCTTAAATGAATCACAATAATTTCACAACTCTTTTCTTGATATTCTTCTCCATCTTCCTTATATCCGAGGTCTCCGCTCAACAAAACTCGACGATTTCTGATCCTGATCCCGATGCCGTGCATCCGGTGCATCCAAGCGTTGTTATTGTCATCGGGGTCTTGTGCACTATGTTTTGTTTAACGTGTCTCATACTTGCTTGCACGAAATTTTGTCACACCGACGTAACACTTCAAACCCCTCTTAGGATTCTTTCCTCAAGGTCAAGGTTTTCTGGGATCAACAAGAAAGCGATTGAATCCTTGCCATTTTTCAGATTCTCCTCGCTAAAGGGATCTAAAGAAGGGCTAGAATGCGTCGTGTGCTTGTCGAAGTTTGAAGATTCCGAGGTTTTAAGGTTGTTGCCTAAGTGTAGGCATGCATTTCATATGAATTGCATCGACCAGTGGCTAGAACGTCACTCTAGTTGTCCTCTTTGTCGATATAAATTTGTTATATCGGATATCATGGATTTCACTTGCACAAATAGTTTGAGGTATACTCAAGATGACGGTTTAAATAATCTTGAAATCTTTGTTAAAAGGGAGCACGATGGTTCTTCTAGGTCCTCGAGGTTTGGATTTGGAAATAGTTTTAGGAAAATTATGGGAAGTCCTAAAGAAGATGTCTTGATTCGATATAGAGACCAAATGTTGTTAGACAAGTTCAAACATAGGATAATTGTGTCGGACATTGTTTCCAAAAGCCGATGGAGCGATGTGAATTCCTCGGATTTAATGTTTTTGAACTCCAAGATGCTTAATGAGGTGTCAAATAAGCGTTTTGCGCCTTCAAGTAGTGGAAAACTTGAAATGGATATCGAACAGGTAATGAAGTTTAAGGAGGATATGGAAAGAAGAAGATTACATGAGTCGAAGGTTGGTAAATATAAAGATAGTAGTGAAACATCGGTTTCAAGTTCGCAATTTCCTAGTTTTGTAAATAACGAGGAGTGCGAAGGTATCGAGAAGAGATCAATGTCAGAGATTACAAACATCTCGAGATTTAGAGAAACTAGAAGTTCGTATTGGGCGAGTAGTGGGAAAGACGAGAAGTTACAAAGGGTTTGGTTGCCAATGGCAAAAAGTACTATTCAATGGTTCACAAATCGTGAGAGAAGTTCCTTTGAATCGAGATCTTAACCATGTTTGTAAGCTCGTTGGCTGGTCAAAAAGTATATATAGGTTTAAATTTGTACATGATTAATTTCAATCAAAGATTGTATAAAAGTTCAAAATGTTGAAGTAAACATTCTATATTCACTCTTAAGAAACTATCACATAGTGTGCAAATTACTAACAACTATCCATATATGATGTACTCAAATGTAAATAAAACTAATAATTAATAAAACGAAAGAAACAAAACAAACTCACTTTAACTAATGGGATTAATGTACTCTAAAGACTCTATTATACCATATTGAATGCAATATCATATGAAAAATATCATATTTCACAGGCTTAAAATGCCATAGAAAATGTTTTTGCACCTTCTTGACATTCTCTTGCATCGCCAAATACCTTTTCTTTGGTATCGAAAGAAGAATCTTCTTCAAGTTGGGGATATCTTTCTCTTGAACAAAAACCGCAAACGACTCCCAATTTAGAATCTCGAAAAACGGCGGGACAAAATTGTCGGATATAATTACGGGAACACATTCGTGAAAAATGGCCTCGACCACTCGAGGACTATTGACTTCATAACCTTTAGCACATATACAATACTTGCTACTCTTCATATACTCGATATAACTTATGCTATTCTTAGATTTATGCAACTTTTGGAATATTTTCATGTCGGGATCTTTGTTTTCCCAATGTTGTAAGAGAATTGTACGAGTGTCGCCATGCATTCTCCCTGCAAAGAAAACAAGAAACGAGCGTTTTGAAGGGGGTTTCCCTCCAAGTTCACGTAACGGGTTTTCAGACGAGCGAACCAATGTTTCGGGGAGCGATACGTCTTTTCCTAACTCAAAATATTCTTTTTTCACATCCGAATTGCATAAAGCCCTTATGCAACTATTCATAGATTTCCTTGTTTCATATGTCGCCTAAAATAACCGAAAAACCAAATATATCAATGTAATAGCTACAAATAATTTGTCGCAAAAGAGTCACTAAAACTCGAAAAAGAACGACTAGAAGTAAAAGACTCAATTATAAAAGTGTTTTATCTATGGATTTTTGATTGAACGGAAAAAGAAAGATTTTTTTGTCTACCTTACTTTCTTAATGTACTCTTGTTAAAAACCTATACATATTTACACAAAAGAGGCATATATATTGTGATTTTTAGTTTTTTGTAACACAATTCATTCATAGAACTACTAATACCAAAAAAAAAAAAAAATCACTTTTACACACATATTTAAAATTGTCTCTTATAATTAGACAGTGACACTTTTCATCAATGTGCCACTTCACAAAGTGACACTGTCCTTGTAGTGAATGAAATACTAACAGACAAGTAATTTCTATACTACAAAAACTATTCTACACACTATATTATTATTTTGTAGTGTTTGTATAATTTTTTAAAATGTTATACAATGTGATTCATGAAGTAGTTTTTGGGTGTAGAAATCTTATCCCAGTACAAATGACTTACCCAATCATGACATGCAACGACGAAATGATCAGAACCCTCGGTTCTATTCCAGAAATCGTAATTCGTCGCAATCAAGTCAATGTAGTTCTTCAAGAATTGTACGATGTTTTTCTTACTATGAGACCCGTTAACGTATAATTGCAATTCCAAAATTCGAGAACTAAAAGGAATGTAAAATAGATGGGCTTTTTTCGGGTTATTAGTAAGAAAATGTTTGTTTTCTTGCATATTCTTCATGAACCATCCTTCTGATGCATAAGTTCCTCTAAGGACATCATTTGGTTCGTGAAATATCGGTTTTTCCCCCTCTTTGTAGATGTAAACCTTTAGAGTCTTTTCCATTAAATCGTAGCTTCTGCATTGCATACGAGTACAAAATTTAGATCAAATTTAATCTGTTTTTTTTTTTTTTATTAAAAGATTAAGTTTTGCTCACTTTTTGAACCTAGAAATGTTCTGATAAAGAGGATAAAGTTCGCGATCATTGGCGTTGATAGGAGCATTCTCAATCTGTAGTTTTGCATCTAGTAGTTCTTGATCGACCGTTGAAGACCATCGCGGTTTCTACAAGAAAATATTTCATCTGACTGTTACATTACAATATATATGAATATTTATAATTATAAGAAAAATGTTCACACTATAATTGTAAAAACATAAAAATTTATCTACATTTAAATGTAAAGATCAGTTTGTTACATTTAATTTCCTCACGCTTGAGGAAGCCGAGGAAAATTGAGTGTAACTAGTTGATCTCTACTGTTGTACTTTACACATTTTATGTTTTTTTACATTTATGTGTGAAGATTTTTCTTGAAAATAATCGCAAGGTGGTGGTCTGTTAGTTGAATTCATCAGTCTTTATAAGCGTAAAATTATCTGAGTCATATGTTCAATCTCTAGGAGGAAAAAAAACCGCGAATCAGAACACTATGTTAATTTTTAAATATGAAATGACCCACGGGTTAGTTTATGAAAGTGTCAATGGTCAAAAACCTTACCACTTAGTTTGGTAGGGATTTCATTATAAAGAATAAATTACAATAATCACTCCTTAGAATAAGGAGGAAACTATGGAAAGAAATAAATACATTGACTACACATTTATTCTAATATATACGTTATTATCCCCCGTCAATCTTTAAGGTGGTGGTCCTAAACAAAGCATTTTGCGAAAAGTTTCGAATTGAGGTTGAGGAAGACTTTTCGTGAAGATATCCGCAACTTGAAGATTGGTTGGAATAAATTTAGTGACGAGTTGGTTGGAGTTTACAAGTTCACGAATGAAATGATAATCCAAGTCGATGTGTTTAGCTCGTTTGTGTGCCACGGGATTTTGTGTCATAAATAAGGCACTTTTGTTGTCACATAATAACGTGGGACGGTCCGGCGGAAGTGCATGTAATTCGCGCAATAAATGAGTGATCCAAACGAGTTCCGCGGCGGTATTTGCCATTGCTCGATATTCCGATTCACAACTCGAGCGAGATATTGTGGGTTGTTTCTTTGCACTCCAAGAAACAAGATTGCCACCTAAAAAGATGGAATATCCATATGTTGACCGACGAGTGTCCAAACATCGTGCCCAATCGGCATCGGAATAACCAATGATTTTGTTGTTTGGTGGACACTTGTATGTTAGACCAAAAGGTATTGTACCTTTAACATAACGAAGAATGCGTTTAACCGAATGAAAATGATCATTTGTCGGATTTTGTAAGAATTGAGAAACTTGGTTAACCGCGTATGACAAATCCGGCCTAGTGATTGTTAAATATTGAAGAGCTCCAACTAGAGATCGGTACAATGTGGGATCCGAAAAAGGTACTCCATCTTTAGTAAATGAAACGTGTGGAGACAAATGAGTTGGAGCGGGTTTAGCATCATACATTTGGGCTCGTTGGAGAATATCGGCCGCATACTTAGATTGAGTGAGAAAAAGACCATCTTTCTTATGAACCACTTCTAGACCCAAGAAGTAATTTAAATCTCCAAGATCTTTGATGGCAAACTCACTATTAATAGTCGAGATAAATGATGAAATTTGAGTTTCATTGTTACCGGTAAGAATAAGATCATCAACATAAACCAATAAGTACATGATGCAAGAGTTACCCGAATAGATGAATAAAGAGGTGTCGGCCCGACTACATTTGAAACCGTATGCATGAAGAAAAGTGCTCAATCTATGAAACCAAGCACGCGGAGCTTGTTTTAAACCATAAAGAGCTTTGGAAAGTTTGCAAACATGTGTGGGATATTTCGGATCAACGAATCCCGGGGGTTGCTCTATAAAGACGGTTTCATTTAAGTTGCCATTAAGAAATGCATTTTTGACATCTAGTTGATGCAATTTCCAATGATTTAAGACCGCAAGAGATAAGACAATTCGTACGGTTGTAGATTTGACAACGGGACTAAACGTGTGAGAAAAATTAAGTCCCGGAATTTGTGTGTACCCTTGAGCGACGAGCCGAGCCTTAAAACGTTCAACTTTGCCATCCGATTTATATTTAACACGGTATACCCATTTTGAGCCAATAATGTTCGTGGAAGTAGGTCGTGGGACCAAGGTCCATGTTTTATTTTGATGGAGAGCTTTAATTTCCTCAACCATTGCCTCAACCCATTTTGGATCTTTAGAAGCACCCTTATAATTCCGTGGTTCAATTTCTTTAGACAACGAAGTATGTAAGGGATGAGTTGCTAAAGAGGCGAGATTAGCTATATGTTTTGGTTTAAAGACGCCCGATTTTGAGCGTGTTTGCATGGGATGGGTGGAGGGTGGTTCGGATTGGGTAGGAAGGATATTTGGTTCGGTGGTAGGAGGTGGTTGAGGGACTGTCGAGGAGGCGTCGAAGTCCACAGAATTTGGGCTAGTATTATTGTGAGGATTTTGCGGTGGGTGGGGCTGGTTTGGCGAGTTTAATGGGTATTCGGTATGTGTGGAGGGTGGATCAATTATGGGTTGTTCTATATTGGTGGTTGACTGATCCAATAAAGGAGGTGGGCCAGTTTGTGGGTTTAATGTGGCGTGAGTTATGGGTGGTTGTTGGGTATTTAAATTATTTGGTGGGTTTTGGGATTGGGTCGTGGGTTTTGATGTGGTGGGTTGACAAAGGGAACACTTTGAAGGCATGGATTGACTTAAGGGCTCAGTGTTGGTGGGCGAATTTTTGGTTGGTGTAGAGACAGTGTCGCATGGGGTATCAAGTAAAAAGGTACTTAATTCCAAATTACGAATATTGGAACTATAATTATCGCCTTTAAAAGGAAAAATATCTTCATTGAAACGAGCATGTCGAGTGATAAAAACTCGAGAAGTAGCCGTGTCAAGGCACCGGTACCCCTTATGTTGAGTACTGTAACCAATAAATACACACGGAATGCTTCGTGGTGCAAGTTTGTGTTTGGAATAATCACGAAGATAAGGAAAAACTTGACATCCGTATGCTTTAAAGTTTGCATAATTTGGAGCTTGATTAAAAAGAAGTTGAAATGGTGATCTTTTATTTAATAAAGTTGTAGGAACTCTATTAATAATAAATGTAGCCGAAGAAAATGCGTCAACCCAATATGAAGCCGGGATGCTTGCATTAAAGAGCATTGCTAAACCGGTCTCAACAATATGGTGGTGCTTGCGTTCGGCTCGACCATTTTGTTGTGGAGTATAAGGATAAGAGAACCTATGAAAAGTCCCATTGTCTTCAAAAATTTTGCGCACCGTGTGGTTGACAAATTCCGTACCACCATCACTTTGAAAGGTTTTTATTTTTCGTGAACACATTGTCTGAGCAAGGTTTATAAATGATGTTAAAACCGAATAAAAACCACTTTTTGTTTTAAGAGGATAAAACCACGTAAACCTGGAATAATCATCAACAAATATAACATAATAACGATATCCATCTTGAGAACAAATTGGTGAAGGACCCCATAAATCACAATGTACTAAGTCTAAAGCATGAGATGATCGTGATGAATTAGTATCAAAAGGTAAACGTGTACTTTTAGCTAGTTGGCACGAAGTGCAAATTATTGGTTTAGGTAACAATGATGAAATAGATAAAAAACCTAACTTGTTTAAAATTGAAATAACATCAAAAGAAACGTGACCCAAACGGGTATGCCATAACTCATAGGACTCCTTTTTAAGGTTTTTAGTAGCAACAAAGGCTTGGTGCTCATCTCGAAGTACATAAAGTCCATTTTCACATCTACCACTAGCAAGAACTTTTTGAGTTTTCCGATCCTGAATATTAAAAAACGGTTGAGAAAATAATACATCAACAGGATGATCAGTGGTTAGTTTGCTCACGGAGAGTAATTTCTTGGTAAGATTTGGAATAACAAGAACATTACATAATGATATATCCTTATTAATATTAGAAAGACCCGTATGAGTAATAGGAAGAGATTTACCATTTCCAAATAGTACTTGAGAGTTACCTTTGTATGGACCCGTTTGATGAAGATGATCACATGAGTTAGTCATATGGTCCGTTGCACCCGAATCAACGTGCCAATCGGGATTGTTTGTGGTAACGTGACATTGAGCATGAAAAAGCCTTGGCCAAAGATTCATCGGTTGTTGGAGATTGATTTGCATAAGTAGCAAGATTCGGACAAGATGAAGCATAGTGGCCATTTGTTCGACAAAGTTGGCAATGCGGTGTCCGACGATATGAACCACGACCCCTACCCCGTGTATTTTGTCCTCGGTAAGAAGAGGACTGTCTTTGACTACGATTTTGAGCACCAGTGGACTGTTGTGCATTAAAAGCAACAGTGGGTGCATTTGACCCATGTAAAGAAACCAAGAAGAGTTCGTGACTCTCTGCTTGAGCAATTAAATCGCGAAATTTTGGGGCGGGTTTCGTAGCATGTATAGATGTGGAAAATGTCTCATAAGAAGGGCCTAAACCACATAAAAACCAATGAAGCTTATCGATATCAACAACGGGATGCCCGATTGCCGACAATTGATCACAAATCTGTTTAAACTTGCGACTAAAATCTGCTACGGTAGAGGTACCTTTCGTGAGTTGTCGAAGAGCATCTCGTAACGAATGAATCCGTTCCACCGAAGAGTTGCTGTAGGCAGCTTCTAAGGCGGTCCAGATTTGATGAGATGTAGTAAAACCCAGAACTTCCGCCGCTGCTTCTTCTGTAAGAGAGGACTGTAAAAGAATTACAGCGCGTTGGTCAGATTCGGACCAAACAAGGGCTGCTGGATTGGGTACTGTTTTATCATCAACAATTATAGTCGCCGGTGGAGAGATAATGGTACCGTCGATATAGCCAATCAATTTTTGATACGTAAAAATCGGCAGCATGTTATTGCGCCAAAGGAGATAATTGGAAGAAGACAACTTGATAGTCATCATATGTAGCAAGGTGTTCATGGAGAAGAGAGTTTCGGCAGACATATTGGGTAATAGGAGTGAGTGGATGAAGGAGAAGGTCCAGGAAGAATTTTTTTAGTGAGATATGGCTGCCGAGCAAAAGAAATTGGAGCAAAAAAAGAAGGGGGAGCATACGTGTGAGGCTGATACTAAAGTGTCAATGGTCAAAAACCTTACCACTTAGTTTGGTAGGGATTTCATTATAAAGAATAAATTACAATAATCACTCCTTAGAATAAGGAGGAAACTATGGAAAGAAATAAATACATTGACTACACATTTATTCTAATATATACGTTATTAGTTTACAACTTTTAGAATTAAGGGAAATTGAAGAGCACATGACAAAAAACGAAATTGAAAATTCAGGGCCAAAATCAGATAATGTTAAAATTTCTGTAATTTACTAAAAAATTAATGAAACTTTGCTTACCATTGAATGGATCTTGGCACGATTATCAAGTAAAATGTCGTGCATCTTCTCGATTGTCACTGTCTCCCCAGTCGTTGACCTCTTACTACTCTTTTTCACCGGCGGAACCACCACCATCGCAGATGATGGCATTAAAGGAATTTCCGGTGATATCATTAAAGTAGATGACGTTGACTGAAATGTTGCGATCGGACTTGAACTGTCAATAGGGTTTGTATGATTAAGCCTGAAGGATTTGTGAACATGAGATGAAGTTTGAGTTTCACCATATGTAAATTCAAAGTACTGCAACATTACAACCACACCAAATATCATCGCCACAACCAAAGCTAATTTTTTGGTTTCAAATATAGCATGAATTTGAAGTGTCATTGCTGTAATTAATTAGTCTGTATACTACACTTGCAAATGAAGTGTCAAGTAAAACACTGGGGAAATTGGCCAAAAATACAGGGCCAATTGTAATTATAATTTACTTGGGCCTTTTGTCTTTAGTTTGACTTGTTTTTGTCACTAGCTTTTTACTGATTCTCTTTGGGTTCCAGTCCCCGCCATACACTTTATGCTCTCTTTGAATCTCTCTTCTTTAATTCCGTTTCTTCTACTACTATTGAAGGAGCTGGTGTGTCTTTTGAGTTTAAGTTCTCAGCTAATGGCGGTAGAGATGGCGATGTTGGTATGAAAAGACTAATAGAATGGAGAGAGAAGATAATGGGTGGGGTTGGTGTTAGGTCATTATGATCTAATTATTTACAAGATTAGTATATTTAAATAGTCTTTCCCATATTTTATAGTATATTTTTATTACTTTGAGAATGATGCAAGATTCTTTATTTTCGCCATTTTACACTTAACAAATGAAGTAGCGGATCTGTTTTATTTATATTTTATCTGATTTATAATAATAAAAATTAAATTATGCAACACAAATATCTAATAAGTTTATAATATATATTTGTACACATCATCGATATGTATCTTATCCATGTTCAACGACTATTATATTTAAATAGCAATGTGATAATATTTGTTGCTATGTAATTACAAACTATACAGATTTTTTTGAAGATGATTATAAATAGGTAATACAAAATATATAAAATAATGAATTTATTTTTGTATATTTATGTGTTTACAAAATAAATATTTCATTTTGTATAATCAAAAATTAAATTAAGATAGCATTTATAATTACGATAGACTTTTTAAAAATAAACATTTCATTTTGTATAATCAAAAATTAAATTAAGATAGCATTTATAATTACGGTAGACTTTTTAAAAATAAACATTTCATTTTGTATAATAAAAAATTAAATTAAGATAGCATTTATAGTTACGATAGACTTTTTAAAAATAAACATTTCATTTTGTATAATCAAAAATTAAATTAAGATAGCATTTATAATTATTTTGCCATTGATTGATATATGCATAATTTAATACTTATTAAAATGAAATACACAAGTAGAACACTTTAACATGGAATTCTTTGTGTCATAATATATGGGTTTCGTTATATATTTATTTTGAAATTGATAATTTTGTTGACACAAATATCACTCACTGACAGTAAAATAAAAAAAACCAGCAAAAACTGAACATGGAAGGTTATCAAGAATCAAACCCAAGTCTTCAAGAAGGACCAGACCTTAGGGAAGGAAATTGCCAATCCGGCCAAGCACCCATTTGAAAGATATCTACTTCTTATAATATAAATTTTAAATACTTTCCTTGTGAACAGTAAACTTATATGGCAATTGTATTATAAGGGAATATAACTCAAATGAATTGATTACAAAACTAGTTTGTACAAAGTGACAACTTTAATTTAACTATATTAATGTTATGTAAGTTGAAATTTAACTTGTACATTCATTAACAACAATATCAAATTTCTTTAGTTTGTTAGCGATATACATACAAAACACTAAATTGGCCCATGATAGATGCTGTAGAATTTGACTTTTTCACCATTTGACTCATAACAAATTGTCAAAATGTCAATTCCTTTAATCCCAGCCTATGTTTATCAATTTCAACCAGGTTTTACTACTCTAAAAAGTAGATTTTAACCACTACAAATACCTATCTTTTATAATAAAACCCAAATAACCATTAAATTTTTGACCCGAAATGAACTTCCACTTAACAAAGAACAATATCCCAGGTAATTAATCTTTGATTTTAAATCGTTAATCTGCATGAGAATGCATTCAATTTTGTTATCAGTTTCAATGTTTTGTTTGTTTCATAGGGTTTTGTTACCAAAGGGTTATTAGCCTAGCGGTCAGGGGCGGAATTAGAAACTTTCACCAGCAGTAACACCCTTGTGGTAATGGAAAAAAGCGGGGTTAAAGGGACTGCGACCTCTAGTGGGATCCCAGTGGCAACGCCCCGAAACAAAAACAAATTTAACACACAAAAAAAGTTATATTACATATCACCCTTTTTAGTTACATACACCAACAAATCTTCAAGAATATATTTCATTAACCTACAAAAGAATTATTAATTATATAAACATATTACGAAATCTAAAATACACACTTTATGTTTTTTTTTTTGGTTCAAATGTTAGGGTTGTCTTTGAGTGTGAACTATTAACTACTAGTTAGAGGTTTTTTTAAGATTGATTTGAGATATTGAATAGGTTTTTAATCTATAAAAAGTTTGGTTTATAAAATTATATTATATTTTATAATTAAAGTATTGAATAAGGAAAATAAAGGGTAATGATTTGAAACGTTTGGACTAAAGAGTTTGTTTTTAAATATATAAGGTAAAAAAAGAAAAAAATTTGAAATATATGTGTTGAGAAAGAAAAAACCCTTGTAATAAAGAGCTTAGTAAGGAAATAAAAATTGATTTAAAAAAATAGCAACAACAAAAATCGAACTCATGACCTCTTTATACATGCAAGGAGTGTTAGCCAGTTGGGCTAGTAGATGGATGTGCCTTATTTCCCCTTTCCGGATATATATTAATGTATTTAAAATACTATAACAATAAAAAAGTTCCGAAAATTTACCGTACCGAATTTTTTTCGAGTAGTAGCACGTGCCACCGTGTGCTCTATACTGATTCCACCCCTGCTAGCAGTAAAGGTGTTTGCCCCTCAATCTCAAGGTTCAAGTCTTAACAAGTCATGAACCCTTAAACCTAAGACCTTTTGAAGACATTGGTATTAAAGTTATCCTCGTTAAAGCAAAAAAAAAAAAGTGTTAAAATTTGAAAAATCCAGCCGTTGGAGCCTTGGAGGGGTATCTGTTGCCGGCGAGTTTAGCGCACGCCATACGCTTGGCGAAAACAGCCTTTGGCGGAGCATTGGGGGAAGGGCAGTTTTGTTTGGCGGCCGCCAAAGCATTTATAACGAGAGCTCTAAGAGCATCAGGTATGGTGGCTCAAGCCAAAACGCCAAATCAGAATCACCTCTGCGCCACAACACAATTTCACATTTCACATTCAAAACCCCAAATACCCCCTCCTACCATCACTAACCAATAATACTCCTTTGGAATCCACCAAAATACCTCTCACTCACAAAATACCCTTACAAAAAAATTAAAATCTCTCTCTCCTCTCGCCGGACCACTGGCGAAGGCTTTCACCCACCCGACGAAGGGTATGGTGGCGAACTCCATAATTTTGACATGTAGGATTAGGTGTGTCAAATTTGTACCAAACAAAACCAACCAACATGCTACCAACCGTACCAAGAATAGTTGGTAGCCAGTATGTTGGTAGCCAACATGTTTCGTTGGTAGTACCGTACCAATTGTGTAATCATGGTACGGTAATGGTACAAAATTTTGAAATACCATGGTATACCGTACCAACCAAGATATATACATTATATGATTATTAGTTAAATATAATGTACCAAACTATCAACCTATTTGTTCAAGACTCCAATTACGACAAGATAGCTACATCTTTTGTTATATTATCGTACTAGATTATGTTTATATAGCACGTAACATATTATATCATTTTGCTTATTTTGTTTATCGTGTTCGGAAAACTTGTTAATATGTTTAACTGGTCGATAATGATAAAATACCATTGTTATTTTGTTATTAATTTTTTTAATTTCATATAAGTTTGTGATGTTGGTATATACTATTACCAATTTGTACCAACCACGATTGTTGGTAGCCAAATAAATTGGTACCAAGTAAATTTGATATGATACTGGTAGCTAAATCAGTGTACCAATTATAGTTAGTACGGTATACGGTATTAAGAAAATATACATAGTACCGTACCATGTTCACCTCTATGTAGGATGACGAGGGGTGTCTCGCCACCACACCCCTCCCTCTAAGAAGTAAGAACCAATATAATTTCAGTCAAAACACTTCCCTCAAAAGTCAAAACACACTCTGTTTCCTATAATTTCAGTAAACTTGTTGAAATTTCAAAACAAAATTTTATCTAGTGGCTCAGGTTCTTCCATATCCCAAGCTTCATCATCCTCATAACAGCCATTGATCCTATTCTTCGAACCGACTTTCTGATCATTAACCTAATCTCGATCTCGATAAAATTCTCTGGATCTCTAAGTGGCTGGAACTCACGGATTAACTACATGAATTGGAATCCGGTAAGAGATCACTTATTTTTATATTTAATTCATGGATCCACAATTCAGTTAACATTAACAGAGTAATTTAAGGAGAAAAACACTTCAATAAATCACTCAGGCGCATTTAGCTACTTAAAAACTTGTTTAAATTTAAATATTTCTAAAGTGGAAAGGATAAGATTTGAAATCTAACTTGTAGAAAAAGTACTTTCTCCTATTCAAAATAAGTGATACAATTTCTTTTTAGGGTGTATCAAAATAAATGATACACTTTGAAAATTTACCTTATTTGACAAAAAATATTAGGACCCATACCCACTAACTATCTACTTTAACAAAGTGAAAAAACTCATTTACCCCTACTTTTACTTTTAAACATCATTAACTCCACTTTATTTAAAAAGTGTGGGACCATTTCCTACTAACTATCTAATTAATCTTATTTAACCATTATTATAAACTTTTGCCTCAAAATTCGTAAAATCCAAAGTGTATCACTTATATTGAATCGGAGGAAGTATGACACTTTTCTAGAAAAGTTCTAGAAGAAAACTTGAAAAATAGAGAATACTCTATTTTTCAATTTTATTATACTATATTTCTGAAAACCGACTTTGATAGTTTTCAACTATCCTTTTTATTTCCAAAGATTGGGAAACTTGTCTAGTTTTCTAAATTGGAAAATGAGAACATTTAAACATATTTTTAAATGCTCAATAGTTTTTTATAGATAAATACACCTTCCTTTCTGGAAAAATGGAAATGAAAAACTAGAGATAAATTCATGCAACTAAAAAGTGTTTCTCTTTATAAACTTTGAAAAGTGTTTCTCTTTTATATGATTTTTTCATTCAAATCCAATTTGAATATGTTTTTTGTTTTTCAAATTTTCCGTGGTACAATTCTTAAAAAGTGCCACAATTTTTCACAACTAAATAAACCCAAAAGATTTGTGTGTGTGTTGAACGTGGATTAGTTTTCTTCAGCTCACATTTGTTTAATAAACAGATCGAAACATAATGTCTTCAACTCATAAGACCGGTGCCAATGGTGACGCAAACTGACGCCGTCAGTTTCTGCCAACTCAGCGCCACGTCAGCAGACAGACTAACTAACACTAAACTGACGTACCCGTGCCAACAGCACTCCGTCACTTCACCAAATTTGGGCCCCACCACTTACTTTTCTTTTTCTAATAAAAATATATAAACTAATTAAAACATATAACTAATAAAAATACATTTCATTAATTAAAAAAAAATTACATAAAAAGACATTAAAATAATTAAAAAAAAGACATTAATTATAAAAAAAAGCCATTAATAAAAAAAAAAAAGACATTCAAACTAAAAAAACTACTAATCAAGAGATTCATTGTCGTCTTCGTCTTCGTCTTCGTCTTCGTCTTCGCCAACCGGTCCTTGTGCTCCCGAACCCTCACCGTCACCCTCCTCGTCAACGTCCTTAAAAATCGCCAAATCATTTTGAAATTGCTGTGCAATTTCATCTTGAGCGGTTTCAAGCATTTGCTTACGACTTTCGTCAATGTCGTTTGGCACTTTTATGGCTAGGAATTTCCAAGTTTCCAAAATCAATTTTTTGTGTGCCATTTTTGCAACCTTTTTTATAATGCCTGTATTTTTTTTGGCGGTTTTTCTAACGAGGTCCAAAGTGTCCAGCTTAATGGACCTTCGGGAACTTGCGGCATCGGACGAAGACGAAGTCTTTTGACTTTTCTTGCTCACACTGCGGCCGGGGGGCGCCTCAACGGGTCATCTTGGAACAACGCATGCATGTTAGCCGGTGTCGACGTCCTTGGTGCCGCCGTCCCTGGATCCATGCTCGCCGGTTCGGTGTCTTCATCGAGGCTTATCGGCTCGGTATCCATGACGCCCACTGAAAAATAGAACTTTGGGCTATCTCTCACCACTTCCCAACAATCTTCATATATAAAATTACGGCCGACATTTTCACGGAATTGTTGACGAGCAGCTTTTAGAACGTCCTCGTCTCGCGTACCGCTTCCACGCACGTCGTTTAACGAATTGTATATAGCGCTGAAATGTTTCACGTCATGAGCTATTTTGGACCATTTGCCCGTGAGTTGGTTCATGTTACGCTTCACAGAAGCAGTCGAGTTGAAGTCCTCGAGAATTCGAGCCCAATGGACGAAAGATTTTTTGCTATTCCCCTTCACACCATCTTCAGAGTTATGAATCCAACGTTGGGCCAAAATCACCTCGTCAGGGGTTGACCACTTTGTTTGTGCCCTTTTTGGCAACGCTTTTTCTTTCCCCTTTTCCACCCTTTTTTCTTTCCCCTTTTCCACCCTTTTTTCTTTCCCTTTTCTTGAGGGTGTCGGTTCCGGTTGGGTGTCCCCCACATTTTGGGTGTCGGTTGGTGATGGTTCTTGGAAATTTTGTGAATAGATAGGTGTGGTGGGAGGAGGTTGTTGGTATTGAAAGTTGGGTGGTGGTTGAGAGTAATGGAAGTTGGGTGGTGGTTGTTGGTAATGAAAGTTGGGTGGTGGTTGAGGGTATTGGTAGTTTGGTTGTGGTTGTTGGTAGTGAAAGTTGGGTGGTGGTTGAGAGTAATGGTAGTTTGGTTGTGGTTGGGAGAAAGCCCCAAAACCTAGCGATGGTGTCGGGTTGCTTGTTTGACCGGCCGACGAAGAACCGGCCGGTGAGGGTGGGTTGTCAACCGGTGATCCAGTAAGAAGTTCCCACATGTCGTTCCCCACCGATGAATTACGTCTTTTGGACATTTTTTAAAAGTTTGAGAGGAAGTATGATTTTTTTAGATAGAAAGAAGGTGTAAAAAATATAAGAAATGAGTGGGTATTTATAGATGTAAATGAGGGGGAATTTTTTTTTGAATTTTTTTGGATTTTTTCGGATTTTTTTGAAATTATTACCGTTTTTTTTAATTTATTAATATATAATTTGGTAATATTACCGTTTTAAAAAAAAAAAAAAAAAAAAAGGAAAATTTGTGATTGGTTGGAAGGTACGGCGGGACCCACCACAGACGCTCCACTCCCGCTCCCTCTCTCGCCGCTTAAGCGACCGGCGGACCAACCGGCGGCCAACCGGCGGTCCGTGCCAACGGCGTCGGAACCGGCGGCGGCCAACCGGCGGCCAACCGGCGTGCCGTTGGCACCGGTCTAAAGAGCTCTCTCACTTACAAATCCCACTTGAAGTGATATTAAAGGCGACCGACAACTTTTCTGATGAAAATATCATCGGCAGCGGTGGATTTGGCAACGTTTATAAAGGAAATCTCTATTGGCAAGGAAAATTGATGAGGATTGCTGCAAAGAGGTTAAATCGGCAATTTTACCAAGGAGAGATTGAGTTCTGGACCGACATTTCCACAGTTTTTAGTCTTAACCATAAAAATATTGTTTCTATAGTTGGGTTTTGTAACGAATATGCTGAAATAGTCATTATAAACAAGCATGAGACCAAAGGAAGTCTCGACAAATATCTAAGTGACACAATTACCCTCCCATGGATACAAAGATTGCGGATTTGTGTTGATGTTGCACATACTTTAAGTTATATCCACTATGAAGTGGTGCGTGATTTTAGTATTATACATCGTAACATCAAGAGCTCCAAAATATTATTGGATGGTAATTGGGAACCAAAGATTTGTGGATTTGGGCTTTCCATGAGAGTTACAACAACTCGAAGGAACCATCTTCACCTCTCTCATGTTTGTGGTACACCGGGGTATATCGACCCAACATATATTAAAAATGCAAGTGTGACACACAAGTCAGACATGTACTCGTTTGGCATGGTATTATTTGAACTATTGTGCGGTATAAAGGCATTCGAAATCCGTTCGGGCAAGAACGATAGACCTTTATATCATTTGGTCAGATCCTACTATGAAGAGGGAAGATTAGATGAAATTGTCGTTCCAGGTTTAATCAAACAAATGGATCCGCAGTCTTTGAAAATCTTCTCAGAAACGGCGTATTACTGTATCAAGAAGCGACGAGCAGAACGCCCAAATATAGATCAGGTCGTCATAAGACTTCAGAAGGCATTGGAATTTCAAATGGAAAGTGAAAACATTGTAAGAAAGAATATCTATCTATTTACACTACAATATTGAAATCACCCTTTCTTTTAAATGGTTTTTAAGTTTATTAATTTATTTCTGTTTCTATTTGTTGCTATTGATATTAAAGGAACAATTGATAGTTGCCGCTGAAGTTGAAGGGACGTCTTCGGATCACCGGAAGGTAGT
Source organism: Calendula officinalis (assembly GCA_963853835.1). Taxonomy (NCBI): domain Eukaryota; kingdom Viridiplantae; phylum Streptophyta; class Magnoliopsida; order Asterales; family Asteraceae; genus Calendula; species Calendula officinalis. The sequence continues at coordinate 75,146,930 of OY970823.1, read as the reverse complement.
TAATCTCCAATCAAGCACACCCTAAGCTCTTAAAGCCCCTAATTTTATTTTATTATTATTTTTTTAAAAGTAAGTTAGTAAGTTAGTGGTTCGAGCCTAGACATTGACATACAAAAGGCCAGTATGCTTTCCCTCAAACCCCCCACATATGGGGAATAAACCCAACTACCTTTTAATCTCCAAGTTTTACCTCCAACAAGATTTGAACCCAATACCTCTTAAAACACCTAATTATATAATACTAGCAGGGTACCCGCGCAATGTGGCGGTGGGTACCACGTAACAATCTTTTGTGGCGGATCAAACTTGTATTGGAATGCTTGAAATTATTGTGAGAAACTCAAAACGTGGCAATGAATCATGCAAAAAATGGTTTTGGGGAAAACCTGAATGGAAGATGCAATAAAACGTGAGCAAGATATATGGGAGCGGCTGAGTAGCCAAGTGGTTATGGGTGTTGCATGATATCACATGCCGAGTTCGAATCCTAACATGTCTATTTTAATTCCGATTCCGAAAAATTAAGATTTTTTAAAAAAGGCAAAGGAGATTAAGACATTCTGATATTAGTAGGCTTTAATATTAGTATAGATAAAAATACATTTTGCAACCGGTGAACATTGACTTTTTATTTTTAATTTTATGTAAAACCGAAACATATGATATATTGATTAATTTGGACTTCCTTAGTTTGCCGAGATGGTTGGCGTACCTATGCAAACGCCCCCTTCAAAAATCACCTGGTTTCGAATCCCGTTTATGCAAAAATTTGAATTCTTTCTTTGAGTTTTCTTGAACTTTTTCTAATAATTTTGAATTTTTTATACTTTTTTTACACCGCATGTAGACACCTACAAATGGAGTTGTCTTTCTTTATTTCCTTTTTTTCGCATGAGCCCTTTTCTGACCACTTATTTCCTACCCTGTCAATTCATATTCTATGATTTTATCTCCGTGAAAAATTAATTCGTTTTCATACTATCTATATGAAAAAATCAGTATAATTTTCTTAAAGACGTCTTTTAGAACTTAAACTTTAATCCTTCAAACTCTTTTCCAATCCTAATTTTTACTTTTCTATTTTTTGTTTCAAATAATTATAGTTTAATTTATAAATGTATATTTTTACAAATGTAGCAATGACAGGGTAATAAACACTAGTTTACTACATTTTTTAATATTACAGTCTCATAATGATGACGTATTGTTACCTTATGAGCTGCACAACCTAAAAAAGATTTGAGTATTAGTAACTTCTGATATTATCAATAAATGAATTAAGCGAGTTATTTCTTTTAAATGTCATAAATTTATATAATTAAATATCACATAATGGCCTTCGACTAAATTTGAACTTAAAACCCAAGGCTTTTAACCTATTGGTATTGGTGAAAAAGATAAGGTGTTGGGTTTTAAGTCCCGTCGTGGATGTGGGGTTTACTCCCCATAGGTGGAGGGTTCGAGGGAATGCATACTGCCGCTTGTAAATGTCACTTTCTAGGCTTGAACCACTAACTTAGGTCGTTAAAAAAAAAAAACTTTTGGTTTGTGGCCAACTCACATACTGCCAGGCTAGAAACCTTTGTTAATTAAGCACGTTAATAGTCACTTGTCATACACATAAGTTCAAAATCGCTGCTATGTAACACCCTAATTCAATTTATTTATCTCTTTAAAAAAAGGGTGCACCGAATCAATTCGCTACTATGCTCGCATAACTTTAGTGAAGTCTTTTTCTTGTATTTTTCTTTTCTTGCGGTGACAAATTATAAGATTAACCTTGAATTCAAAAAACTGTACATGTATATTTGAAAGTATATGAAAAATATTTATACACTGCAGTGGGAAGGTTTGGAACACTTGAGGATTGGACTTGATGATATAAAGTTGGCTACAGAGGATTTTTCTGAAAGATACCGCATCGGGTTAGGGGGATATGGTGCAGTCTACAAAGCAGAACTTGAACACTTTGATAACAATTTTTTTATAGAAATAGAAGGTAATAATAAGTGTGAAGTACCCAAGAGACGTAGCGCCGTGGCTATAAAACGCATTTTAAATAGAGAAGACAGACAAGGAGAACAAGGGTTCGTTACAGAAGTTGAAACACTTACTAGTTGTAAGCATCCCAACATAGTATCTCTTGTTGGTTTTTGTGACGAAAGTACTGAATTGATTCTTGTCTATGAGCATGCTTTTAATGGAAGCCTTGATGACTTTTTGGGAAGCACTGACACCATAAAAAATCTTGTATGGGTGGAACGCATACAATTGTGCTTGGAAATTGCACGTGGACTGAATTACCTCCACACAAATGATGTACAGAGGATAATACACCGAGACATTAAAAGTGCCAACATTTTGTTGGATGATAATTGGGTGGCAAAAATTGCTGACTTCGGGCTCTCCAAATTCTGCCCAACGTATCAACAAGTCAGTTATCTCGAGACTAATGTTGCCTGTTTACTTGGATCCAGAGTATATGAAAACAGGCAGGTTAAAAATAGAATCGGATATTTACTCTTTTGGAGTAGTTCTTTTTGAGATCTTATCTGGGAAGTTGGCCTACGATCCATTTTACATGGAGATAAATGAAAAAGGGCTCGCACCCGGCAACACTTCATCAATGGAACACTAGAGGAGATTTTGGATCCTAAGCTAAAGCAAGAAATTGATGAAAACATTTTAATTATGAGCAAGGGACCCAATCAAGATTCTCTCAACACATTTTCAAAAATAGCGCATCAATGTTTGGCTGAAACTCAAGCCCACCGTCCATCAACGAAAATCGTCATCCAGGAATTAGAGAAGGCGTTAGACTTTCAGGTAATTCCATGTGTTAGAATATTCACTGCTATTCCCTTCTTACACTTGATTTATACTTTTATAGTAACGATTTTGGTGCTCCCCTTTAATATTAATGGAAATAAATTGATGTAAACTAAGTAACGATAGTGTAGATTAGACCAATTGATTTAAAGAATACCAGGATAATCTAACCAAGACCACGTTGATTTGACAATACTGTTGATATGACCTTCAAAATCTTTTCAACACGAAGAATAATTTTGAAGAGAAAAATCTAATTTTTGCAAAAACTCCAATTGATTATTTCATTGCATCAAACATACCTTAAATATGGTTCAGATTTTCGAATGGACTTAAAATAACAAACGGACCAGAAACTGTGCCTAAATAAAATTTACAAAATTTAAGAGAAACATAAAAACATAAATAAAGTGTCCAAAAACATTGTATTTCGAAGCAAGGCTTGAATTTTCCCACAAGAGAGTATGGGCGCCCACAATTATCTCGCCACGTTACATCCAAAAAAAAAAGATCTTCTTCTTTGATCCCATCATCACAAAGTAATAGTCGGATGGCATTTAACCCACTTTTAAATAACACTTCCGTTTGTTTAAGATTATTTGGTTGATTGAAGATACTAATTTAACGATATTTTGAACAAGAATTTATATTTACTTTGGAATTATCAAATTGATTTGATTCACAGGAAAATCGCAAGGACAACCTTCAAATATCACTCGCGGACTTAAAATTAGCCACACAAGACTTCAATTCTAACAATTTGATTAGACGTGCGAGGTTTGGAGACGTATACAAAGGAGAAGCTGTACATGCTAATGGACACACCACCATTGTTGCACAGCGGTTGTATAGAAATGAATTTCCTATTGAGCTTGAAATTCTTTCTGAGTATAAACACGAGAATATCCTTGATCTTTTAGGCTACTGTAACGAAATGGGTGAAAGTATCATTGTTTATGAGCATGCAACTAACGGAAGTCTAGATAAATATGTGAAAGATGCTAGTTTTACATGGACGAAACGGCTTAAGATAGCCATTGATGTTGCTAATGGGTTGGATTTCCTCCATGGAGGTGGTGTCACACAAGATGTGGTGATACATAGGAATATCAGGAGCTCAAACATCATGTTAAATGCTGATTGGAAAGCAAAAATTTCTGATTTTGGGGTTTCGGTAATAACTCCTATTAATAAGGATATTGACTTTGTTATCGAGAATCCTGCCGTTCACAGTGACCCCTCTTACTTTAAAAAAGGTTTCCTAACAAGAGAATCTGATATATTTTCATTGGGTGTCGTTTTATTCGAGCTCTTGTGTGGGAGAATGGCGTATGAAAAGGATGATGAGGGAAACTATTTGCAATTTTTGGTTAAACGCCGTTGTAACGAAGGAAAACTTGATGAGATTGTGTTTGAGGGTATAAGGGAACAAATAGTGCCACAGTCACTGATTACATTTCAAAAGATTGCCTACCAATGCATACAAAATAAGAGAGATCAACGACCAACAGCAAAACAAGTTTTTCAACAACTTAAGAATGCATTGGAATTCCAAGTAAGTATTCAATATTCATTATTTTACACGAGCCTTTTTAGAAGCATGTATACTGAAAATAATACATGTATTCGTCAATGAAATATATACTTTAGTAAATAAAAAGATATCAAGACATGTAATTTGACCGGATATAACAATGTACTTTCCATTTACCCATTTTTAGTCATTATACAAATCTATGTCAAAATTGGTCACTAAAAGATGGTTTTGTATCTTGTGGCAATCTGATAACTCAATGACATGGCGTTAATCGAATGACTTAAACGGGACATAAATCCATCTTATAGTGACCCAAATGAGACAAAAATATAACATGTAACTTGCCACCTCAGCAAGTTACCACCTCCGTCATTGACTTATCAGATCACCGGACTGTCGAATAACTTAAATGAGACACAAAGCTTATCTTTTATCGACTTAGTTGGACAAAAAAGTGTACGATAACTAAACATGGCACATGTAAAAATAAGTTATTTTAAACAAAAGATTGTTTTTTGTTCTATTATCTTAAGAAAGGATTTTTAGTGAAATATATAAGTTTGTGGGGTTTCATTTTAAAACCAATTGGTTGTCAGGACCCTTAAAAAATTAATTGTATATTAAAACAAGAATTGAAGTATTGAAGTACTTATGTTATTGTTTAATCTACATATATATATATAGGAGGATTATGAAATATGGGAGGCTAAATTACCTAGGGACTACAAAGAAATAATCCAGCTGTCAGAAACCCCAGATGTGATCAACTCTGTAGAAAAGAAAAAGGATCTCTATGACATGCTCTCCAAAGGAATCCTCCTTCTAGACGGGCAACTGGTAATTAAATCGTTATTAATATTCCCTCGTTTATTTTGCTTTATATGTATGCTTTGCTATTTAAGTTACACCAAATCCAAAGACTATATATGATGGTTAATTGGTTTATAGAATTCAAAATTGATTTTTTCACGTGGATAGTTCTTTTGGCTTTTACTCAAATAGTCAAATATGATTGGATTTGGATTGTATTTTATTTTTAAAAGGTCAAACAGACAGAGTAGAATTATCCCTATAAAAATGTACATATTGTTTAATTCACGTAACAGTTAATTATGAATTCTCTTCTAAGTGATCGTTTAAATAAACAGATGAATTTAGATAAAATAGAAACCAGGTATATATATTTGATTTGGTTTGGTTTATTTTGCTTTATGTATCAGTGGTTTTCATTGAGCAACAACGGAGAAAAGAACGAAATGATATCGGCAAGAATGTTTTATTATGGAAATCGTGGATCACATAAATGGAGATCTATTCACAAATCAAGGTCTCTCTCTCTCCCTCATATGCATAGAGGCAGGACCATATTGTAGGAGTCAATATCAATTTTATTAATTAAAATACAACATAATTGGAAATGACAAATACAATTATAAGGATTGAAACAAGAATATGTAATAAAGAAATCAAACCGGATTGTTTGGTTGAGTCTCGTTATGAACACGATCCCCAAAGGACGAATTTAGTAAATAGCCAAATATGAACTTGGGCTAAGTGTCAAATTGGTTATCTTTCTGACAACTCCTCCTCCTGGAGCCTAGGTATCATATACGCCCCCAAAATAAAAAGCTTTGAGCACCAATGCCTAACAAGATTAAATGAATACCTAAATTGTGGTCATTATATTTCTATCTTTCCATATATAACCAAAAAATGAAAAAGAATCTTCAAGCGTGGGATAAGTGGGACAAGTTTTGGTAGTATTTTCCCAACGTGGGACAAGTTCCCAACTTTTGATTTCTTGTTTCAAACACCCGACTTTGAGAGTTGATATCTCATTTACCACAAACTCTTGTACATTCTATGGCTCATTGCGTACCAACCATTTTCATCACAAAATTTTCCAAACACATAGGTATGATGTTCAATATGACAATATTGCAAAGTGTACTATATGTGACGTGGGGCAAAGATTTAATGATTATTTGTTTTTTCTTTTGAAATTCTGGAATGACTAATTAATTTAGACTTCAATATATGTCATACAATATGTGCAGGTTTCAGACAGTCGTGAAGATGTTGAACATTTCAAAGCTAAATATCGACATCAAGACAAAAACTCGATTTTTATCTCCAAATGTGATTTACGGTGCACATCTTGTTTTCAAGTTTTGCGATATAAAATTAAAATCTTCAAGCAAACCGATGTATGTGAATCTTAAGTATAAATTGGAACGCAAAACGTTACATGCATATTTTGCAAGATGGAGAGATGATGAATGGATGATGATAGAATTGTGTCGATTCTTACATTATAGTGATCATATGGATTTTAAGGTTATGTTGGAGAGTTTTTCCAGGTATTATTGTGGAGCTGGTGCAATCTATGTTGAAGGCATTGAGTTTCGAGCCATCGATAATTCGAATTTGAAAGTACTCTTTATATTCTCTTCTTTTTTCTTATTTTTCCTATTTACATAAATAAAATAAATATATAATTTTATTAAACATATTAACAAATAGGATTATGTGAAGCCTGAAGTATATGAGAACCTAGAAGGAATACAGGGTGTCTTGGAATCAAACTCGGATTATGTGCAACAATTGACAACTGATTATAATGAAACAACCAAACTCGAAGAGGGTGAAAAGGTTTATTTATTATTGAGAAAGTTGCCATGTGTAGGAATATTAAATTAATTGTTTCTTCATTATATACCTTTTTAAACTTTTTATGACAGTTATTATCGTTCAACAAAGCGAAAGAGAAGAAAGTGCATATGCTTTCAGCAAATATGGTTTGTGATGACTCTTGTAATGTGAAGTGTATCGAGTGGAAATCTCTTGCCGAATCCAGGTTTGCTTTTTTAACCAATTTATTTTGCTTAGGATTTGTTTGGCATAAAAGTTACTTCGAACATATTAAAAACCTGGTTGAACCGGAATATGAAAAAGTAACCGGTCGAAATGAGTCTGTTAGATTGAAGGTTATAACTCGAGCGGTACTGACCGGTTGGACATAAAAACCCGGTTAAATGGAAAACTGTTTTTTTTAATTAAAGAAATAAGATGGACATTTGATTTTATTTTAAAGGTTCCGGAACTCAAAATGATTTGGAATGGGTTATCATATTTGTGGAAAAAAATTAAGATAAATTCTCTTTTTTTTTTTACCTCCATTTTTCTTGAAAACGGATTGTGTTTTTTTATTATTTATTTGAAGTGGATAATTAGTGAAGAATGGTCTCACTTTTTTTTAATAAAGTGAAAGTAATGATGTGTAAAAGTAAAATAAAGGTAAAAGGATGATCTCACTATATTAAAGTGGATAATTAGTGGAAGATGAATCCTATTTTTTTACAAAATAAGGTAAATTTTAAAGTGTATCCTTTAATTTGAATGTTGAAACACCCCTAAAAAGAAAGTGTATCACTTACGAGTTGATAACTGTACACTCGTTGATTTTAGTTTCAAAATTTGAACACGTATTATGTTTTTTTCTCTCTACAGTTGACCACATTTTTCTATAAACAAATAGACCTATAATTACTAACGTAATATTTTTCATACATGTAGATCCATAGAGGTGGCTGAGCTTCTAGGGCGCCAAGTATTTAGGATAAAAGGCAAGATTGAAGCTCAGAAGTTGTCATCAAACACAGATTACGGATGTTATATCCTATTCAAGCTATCAGAAAAATGTAACGGTCTGCAGTGTCCAGTAAAAGTACGGGATGTGCTCCTTAGGAAAAACAAAGAGACCAAATTTATTTATTTCAGATCTCCAAATGCAATAAATTTACACGATCTTGAAAGGGTTCCAAAGGTGAGAGAAGATGGATTGATGGAAGTTATGATATGGGAATTCAACTCAAGTAACAAGATTAATGATGACCATCATATTCATATGCATCTAAAATTGAGATGTTATGAAGGAACTATGTGTGGCCTTGTTGTGTATGGCATCGAGTTTCGAGCCTTATGATGTTTCTCTCCTTGAATTTCGAGTTAACGGGTTGAAATTTTTTTAAAAATGAAATTGGTCAGATGAGTTGAACGGGTCAAATTGGCCAATAGTCACACAAAGTATATTTTTAATGCATAAAACCTACGCAATCATTAAATGGATTATTATTATTAGAATAATAAAAATAAGAAATTGGTTAAATAGGCCTCATGTCACATGACAGATTTAAAAATGAAAATAATAGGGAGAATATCTGGAAGCCATATGTAATACTACTATTATTATAAAAACAAATTAAATATTGTGACCATATTTATTATACTAAAAAATTAAAAGAAATAAAATAATTGAACATAAGTTGGTTCGGACCAACCCAGAGTGCCGTTTGGAGAAAAAAAAATATAGGGTGAAAAAGGTAAAATACCTTCACAAGAAAGCCAGCAACAATGGGGACTGCAAGATCATTAATCCATTCACCATCAAGTCTTTTGTCAACAGCTGGATAAGTTTCGCATTAGTAAAATCTTCTGTTGTTATAAATGGCCTGCAAAACATCATTCACAGGATATAAAATTGAAATCAGATCAAGTGTCAAGAATCTCATTATCAAATAACTGTGAGCAGAGAGCTTTTTAATGATGATACAACTATAACAAAATGAAGGCCTACCTGTAATGAATGATTTGTTTAATCCAAGCTCGTCCACTGTAATGAGTGATTTTGAGAGTCGATATCGCATTCATCACAATCATCTTTTAAACGTCGTAGTGACAAGGAGAATGCAAACCCACAAACCACTAATTAAATATAACAAATACATATATAATTAAACGAGTCTTTTGCTGTTTTTTAGAAAATTATTGGTCTTCCATCTTAACCGTTAATTAAAGTAAGTTGCTGCTCCTATTTTGGATACAATGCACCGAGTGAGGTTTGGTTGAGGCATTTTAACAAACAGATGGTAGGCATTACCTTGATTTCACTTTTAGAGCGGGAGGCATTTTTACAAACACTTGGCAGGCATCTTGATTTCACTGATTTTAATTTATTTATTTTTTAATTAATGGTAGAGAAACTAGATTTTGGTCGGAAAAATGGGTGGATGACTTTACTTTAAGTGAAAAGTTTCCTGGACTTTGCAATTTAGATTGGAATAAAAATGATTTTGTTATTGAGAAAGGGAGGTGGAGGGGATGCTTGGAAATGGTGTTGGAATTAGAGATTCGTGATCGTGTAAAACAAGATGGTGTAAATCATTCAATAGAAAATTTGGGTTTTTATGTTGTGGTAGGATCCTGCTCGTCTCCCAGTTACAGAATACCTCCATAGGGCTGGGTTTGGATCTTCATACAATACTTTTACCTTTGTGTAGTGAAGACTGAAGAGATTGAATTGTTAAACCACTGTTTTTTTTTTTCAATTGCAAAAAGGTTAATTTTGTTTGGTCTAAGGTTTTCAACTGGTGGAAGTTGAATTTGGAGAAGTTGAACAGCATTGTGGAGCTAATTAATTCAATGAAAATAAGAATGAATGCACTAAGAGCTGTCAATATCCAATAACTCTGTTACTAACAAGGCTTCTCCCAATCGTAACCTGTCATTAAACACATTCCTACCGAGATGTTACTGACAGGGTCATGTCAACAGCAACACATCACTAACTCATCCTCATTTAAAAAATATATTAAATATTAATTCCAAACTCCCCCTCCCACATAAAACTCTCGACGGCCATACCTTCCCCATCGCCACCCCAACACCCGCCTAACGACACCTGCCAAGGACGCACCCGTGCCAATGGTGACGCCCTCGTGACACCTCCTTTCAAGCCTGTTGGCACCCTCCTAAGACTACCACATTGGTAATTTTAGAGGTATGGTCACCAAAATAATAATAAAAAAATATAGGAATCTCTGAAAATTTGGTGGCCTGTTTTTGAAAATTAGGGTTTTGACTCTGGGTCACTGAATTCTCTTTACTGTTTTTTTATGGTGTGTAATTTATTTTATTGATAGTTTGGTTTGGGTTGAGTTGAGTTGAGTTGAGTTTGCTAATGTGTGTAAAAATTAGATTGTATTGAGTTGTGTAGGTGGAAGAGAGAGAGTAATTTTTTAATGAAAATGTTAGGTTGAGTTGGTTTGCTAATGAGGATAATCTATGGTTGCCACTAGTTGCTACTCCCTCCGTCCCATTTTTATTGTCCATAATACTATTTTAGTTTGTCCCACAAAGATTGTCCTTTCCTAAATATTAACCAATCAAAAAACATTTAAGTGGGAAAAAGAAAATTTGATTGGTGACATAGTATAATTAATGTACTTTTCTTAAACTGTGTGTTTTTTTTTTGTAGTGGGCAATAAAAATGGGACGGGGGAATATTTAATTTGGAAAATCAGAAATGATTGAATTTTTTTGAGAGGGTGTTTAGGAAAATTTATTAAAGGGCTTATTAACTTAATAAAATTAAAAAAAACTTAAAATTTTAGCTAATAAGTGTTGTTAATGAGTTTTCTCAAATGTAGACAAATGATACACATTCTTTGAGATCCAGGTCAGTCATCAGTTGGATGAAATCCAGAGATAAAAAAATTAATTTTTAAATGGGAGGACTAGTTATGCGAGCCATGACGGTGGAGGAGTTTGAGGAATGACAGAAACGAATATATTGTGAAAATTTGAGGAATGATTTTTAAAATTAACCCTATATGCCTATATAATTCATAAAACGGAAGAAATGGACAAATATATCAATGTTTAAAGACGAAACTACCTAATCTCCACTACCTAGGAGTAATATTTAAATCCAAATTCACATACCGCAAGAACAAAAACTCGATTTCCTAAAATTTTAGTCAACTTGTTGAAATCAAATCAGTCCAAATATCAAAACTGAGGTTAAAACCAAAAATTCAATCATGTTCTTCCCGACCCAATCCTCCTACCCGACATCTCTATCTATCTGTACCTTTGACCCGACTTTCTGGTCAGTAACCGAATCTCCATCTCCTGAAGAAAGGTTAAACATCTCTGCCTCAAAATCCTCTCCATCTCTAAGTGGCTGGAACTCAGGGATTAACTACATGAATCGTAATCTGGTAAGAGATCATTAATTTCTAAATTGTTCTTCAGCTCACATTTGTTTAATACACAGAGCGAAACATAATGTTTTCAATACCTATCTCAAAACTCACCAAACGAATAAAATGTTGTCCCACCTCTTTATCCTTAATTTATTTAAAAAAGAGAAAAATCATACGGCTTGAAACTCGATGCCATACACAAGGCCACACATAGTTCCTTCATAACATCTCAATTTTAGATGCATAGGAAGATGATCGTCATTAAGCTTGTTACTTGAGTTGAATTCCCACACCATAACTTCCATCGATCCATCTTCTCTCACCTTTGGAACCCCTTTAAGATGGTGTAAATTTATTGATATTGGAGATCTGAAATAAATAAATCTGCTCTCTTTGTTTTTCCTAAGGAGTACATCCCGTACTTTCACTGGACATTGCAGACCGTTACACTTTTCTGATAGGTTGAATAGGATATAACATCCATAATCCGTATTTGGAGACAACCTCTGAGCTTCAATCTTGCCTTTTATCCGAAACACTTGGTGCCTTAGAAGCTCGGCCACCTCAAAGGATCTACCACGTATTCAAAATATTATTAGATTAACGTATTCAAATTTTGTACCTAATTTGAAAATTGATGACTTCTATAGTTTTCAGCTATATATATTCCTTTATCATTTATCTATATGCAAATAGACGACTTCTGTGCCCACGTCGACGTCCTGCTTCTAACATCCAATCAGAAATTAGCCACCGCCATCATCTACAACCGCCTCAATTGCTCCACCGCCTCCATATACTCTGCTTTATAAGAAACTACCGCCATCATCCACCACCGCCTTCGCCGCTAAATAATACAGCCGGCAACTGCTTCTTCAGCGCGTGACTCTAACTATCTCCTCTGTCTACGCTCGTTCATCTCCTTACACGAAGCTCTCTTCGGTTGGGTCTGTAATTTGTAAAGGTATCTCTTTTTCTTTCCCTCTCTCTTTGTGGTTTACTGATTTCAGGACTACGTCGGTTCGCTCTGTCTCCAGATTACAAGGTCTTAAACGAAAGGTAATTTATCCATAAGCCTAAAAATTGTTATTTGTTTTCTAGGGTTTCAATTTTTTAAATGCAGTATTCGATTGTATTTGTATCAATTAATTTGTCGGAAGGTGATTTTTATACATATGCTTTAATTGTATGATTCAGCGGTGACTTTGACCGGAAAGGAAAATTTGGAGTTTGAATTCCCTGTGGACGCAAAGCTGGATTATCTCGTGTGGCTTCACTTTGCTGAGATTGATGTGAGTGTGAATCGGAAGGGTAAAAGAGTGTTTGATGTTATTATAAATGATGAAAATATTACCATAATCAATATATTCAAGGAAGTTGGGGGGTTTTGCTGCGTATAGTTATCATTATGTAGCTACGAATTTGAGTAGTACACCATTGACATATCAAACTTGTACCTGTTCTTGGATCGCCTTAGATTTGTGGGCTTCAAAATCACGTCATTGTTCCAGCTGATATCATGACTGTGCCTGAGCAAGGTATGACTTGACTGATATTTCTTCTATAGATTTGGAAACCTGGAACTTTTGGCTTGAATTGAATTGATAGTATTATTGGACATTACAAAGTGAACATCTGATCAAACTCATGAACTGAATATGAAGTTTTTCTATGTTCTGTTAGTTTAGATAAAGTCTTGCAAGTCTAAAATAACCTATAGTGGTAAACTACTGATGCACTTTAATGATTAGGTCAACTGAAATGAGAAGAAATAATTACAGTTAGTTATATGACAAAGTGTGGTCTATTTGTTTTACAGTTGGTGATATGCAAGCATTAAAGGAATCATTACGTGTTCCTGAAAGAATGGGCTGGAACGGTGATCCCTGTGCTCCTACTAATTAGGATGCTTGAGAAGGTATTACTTTCCATCTCAATAAGGATGAATATGTTCTTGTTATCTTTCAGATTTACGTAATTTTGCAACTTTTATGGATTGATTTACACAATTTGTTTTGACATATATATGTTATTGTTGTTATGTTTGCAGAGATCTTGGGGGCCAAGGTTTGAAAGACTACATTAGTCATAAAATTGTTCTTCTGACCAACTTGGTAAGCTTGTAAGTATCATCCGCCGCTTCAGTAATTTTAGATTAGATGACCATATTTATCATATCTCATATGATTGTTTCACTTCCTTTTCTATTAAAATTTTATTATTTTAATTGCAGGAATATAAGTTCCAACTCTTTAGGAGGTACTCTACCTGCATGGTTGGGGCAAAATTTTCTCAAAAAACTGTAAGAAACTCAAGTTATTATTTGTTGTTAATTATTATTATCATTCAGATATCTATGATGTAGTGTCTCATAACTATTATAACAAATAATGCAGGGATTTATCGAACAATCCGATTTCTGGGTCGATTCCAGATAGTTTCAGTTCTTCAAATCTACAACTTGTGTAAGCATAGTCCTTATCCACATTTACATCTTTGTTGCTTTGGATTTTTATTTACTAAAATACTCACTTAGTCACTTCTTAGGCTGTTGAATGGTAACAAATTGAAAAGACAAGTGCCTGAAGAACTTTACTCAGTTGGTATCCTTGGTGGAGCTATCGAGTATTCATATTTTACCCATTAGTGACAAAATCCATTTAGATATATTACACTAGGGACATACATAGAACAAGACTAAAGGTGGCAGTTTCAGTTTCAGCTCATTTACTTCTGCACGAGTTGTGTTTTGTTTATAACGGGTCAAACCAATATGTTTAGCCAAAAGGTCAAACACATTAATCATCATAGAAGCTGTTTGAAATCTTGTGCTCATGATAGTGGTAAATTTTGTTCTAAGAAATAATAGGTCTGTCAAATTTCATTACAAAAACTGTCAAATAAGTTTTAAAAAAATGATTCAGTAGATTTTATGCATTACAAATAAAGTTCGGACAATTTTAACTTGTTTGAACCGTTTCCTTTTGGGCTATTCCATGTGAAGTGTTAGGGATAAAACATAACCCGCATTGACTCATTCATAAATAAATGGGTTGAAATTTCTACAGTATTTCTTATATCTTGTTTTTGATAATTGAAATCTTGATTGCAGATTTATTTCGCTGGAGCTCTTGGAGTTGTCCTTCATGTTGTGTATGTGAGGTTAGTTCATGTAATAGTCTTTTATATGACATGTGTCACCAGGCTATCACTAACAAGGGTGTTGCATAAGTTCTAAGTCCTTACAGGCAATCATAAGTAAAATTTTAAACTTTAATGCTTTAAAGGTCTTGAGGTAAAAAATGTTTTAGTTGATTTTCTAAGTATAATAGCTGAATGATTTATAAAAGTTAGTTTGTAACTACTAATTGTGTTATGGTGATTATAGAAATTTAGACTATTAAACATAGACATGAAAGCTATGTTTATCAAAATAATTATAATTAAACATACATGTTTGTAATCGACAAATCATATCGATTATTGACAGGTTGTTGATAGAAATGATCCAAAAAATAAACTTACGATGAGTCTCGAGGAACAACTCTATTTCACGAATCAGTTAAAGTACTAAACTTCTCCAAAAATTTAGAATGAGGAAGAATCCTTAAAGTCATGTCTCCCTAAACAGGTAAAGTAATAGAGTTTGTTTGCACAATTTAATTAATTAGGAATGACTATAAGTTATTAGTTATTAGTTGATTATGAATGACTATATTATATAAACGACATACCCGTATATATACTATGTATTGGCATAGTTCTAATGTACTAGCACTAGACTTCTTCACCCCTCGAAGATGTGTACAAGGTCTTTGCTGATTCCTATCAACATGGTGAACCTCAGTCGGGCGTGAAATATATGATATTGGAAAAATAAGCGGGTTGGGTAACGGGTCAAAACTAGATATTGTTAATTCATGTCAAAATGGGCCCGGGTCAGCCTGACCTTTTGACTCATTCCCCTACTAACTAAACTTTTTTAGTTGACTGGTCTGACCTGTTTGGTATAAAAACAAAACCCAACTTGAATAAACGGGTCGAAATGGCCACCATAAGTTTGTTGTCATCAGGTTTTATGTTATTGTCAGTAAGTTTCATGACATAAATGACAATCCAATTTTAGTTTGATGTGGTTTTATATATTTATTGAAAAAACATGCTCTAAGATTTGATTACAAATTTATAGTAACGTTTTTGGATAGATAGTTTAAGAATTAGACTGTTGATTGTATATACTTGAAAATATGTTTTGTCGCCCTTAATGCTAAAAAATGTGTCTCCTACTTAATTTTTTTTTACTTTATGTTACATATTTTTTTTCTTACAAATTTTGTTTGCCACATGAACTATAAATGCTTTTGATTTTTAATTGCAGGTTGTGGTAATAAAGTGACTTAATCTCAGCATTATAGTTATTGTCAAAAGACATCTATGTAGTTAGCTTCAGATAACCCTTAACTATAAATTTGAGCACCATCCTCTCAGGTACAGAGGAAGGAAGTTCAAGATCACTCAAAAGAAAGGTTGTCATTCTTATTATTTGTTTATAAGTTGAGTCGAAAAATGATCAAATAATTAGTCATATTATTCTGTTATATTAACCATAGGTTCTATTCCATTTAGATAAATGTGACAGTTTCGATCGTTTATTAATGATCGGTCGATGTGGGCCGCTTTCAAAAGCAATTCCACTTGTTCCGCTTCCTGTGTTATTATCACAACCGTGTCTAACTTCAATCTCCTTCAACCTTGTGAAAGTTCAATCTTCCTCTCAACTTGTGAAGTTTTAAAAGCAATCTCTCATATGTCGCTTTCTATATTGTTATTAAAGTTATCTTCTGAATTGAGATTTTGGGGCCGTGATTATCACGGCCCTTATAACCGCCTAGTATACCTAGAGAGAGAGAGAGAATGAATCTTTTTTTCCAAAGTGGAAAATAATACTTCGTAAGTAACATCTGAATGAGATAAAAAAAAACACCTCCCATTTTCAATAAAAATTGAGGTAAAAAGCAAACCTGGATTCGGGAAGAGTTTTCCAATCGATACACTTCACATTACAAGAGTCGTAACAAACCATCTTTGCTGAAAGCATATGCACTTTCTTCCCTTTCGCTTTGTTTAATGATAATAACTGTCATAAAAAAATTGAAAATATATATAATTAAGAAACAAAACCAATTAATTCAATATTCCTAGCTACACATGGTAATTACTTTCTCAATAATGAATAAACATTTTCACCCTCGTCGATTTTGGTTATTTCATTATAATCAGTTGTCAAATGTTGCACATAACCCGAATTTGATTTCAAGCAAGGTTCTAAAAAGCGTGCGTGGCGGCACCATTAAGCTTCAAGCCATATATGGCGAGTCATGCGTTTTTCAAGACGACAAATTTTTTTTATATAATTTATATATATACGTATGTCAAACTAAAAAAAGATTAATAACAGTTAATGTATAAAGTTTATAAAACGTTTAAATCCAAATTTGTAATATATATTTCATCATTTTAAAAAAAATTCAATTTTAAAAGTTTATAAAACGTTTAAATCCAAATTTGTAATATATATTTCTATCATTTTAAAAAAAATTCAATTTTCACAGCCGCTTCAAGAAAACTCGTGATAAGGTGCGCCTTATCACGTCTTATCTCACGCCACGCCTTGCCCAGCCGTCATAGTCTGTTTCGTAACGTCGACGCCGCGCCACACACTTTGGCGCCGCCATGACACTGATAGATCGAATGAAGCTAGAATCAAGCTAATCCATGAAGATATGAGTGATATTGAAGAATTTGTGTGTGTGTGTTCTTGGTGTTAGTGTGTGTAATTGAGAGAGAGCGATGGAACTTTCAGACTTGTAATTCAGTTAAGTGTGGGAAAGCTTACATTGTAAGTCAAACATACATCCTTTTATACTCCTACCACTTAACTAGGGAAAAGTTAACTAACGTACTTAAATGTCAAAACTATTACAATAACGGTCCTAACATTATTACAATAATGGTCCTAACAATCTCCTCCTTTTTGATCTTTAATACATCATCCCAGTCTTCAGACTCCAGATTCTTCTCATAATATGTCTTTGACAAGAAAATGTTTTTCTGAATTTCAATAACAAAACATTTCAGAAATCTGGAAGTTTAAGATACTCAAAGAGGATATATTTTTCGTTGATACTGTTTGAGTGAGGAAATCCTATAACTGATTTACTAAATTAATAAAAAAACAAATCAACCACTAAAAAAAGGGGAAAAGTTACATTAAATAGATAATAGATAGGTATTCAGTCTTACAAGATTTTCACTCTTCATTTGAAATTCCAAGGCCTTTTGAAGTCTTATGACGATTTGATCTATATTTGGGCGTTCTGCTCGTCGCTCCTTGATACAGTAATATGCCGTTTCTGAGAAGATTTTCAAAGACTCTGGATCCATTTGTTTGATTAAACCCGGAACGACAAATTCATCCAATCTTCCCTCTTCATAGTAGGATCTGACCAAATGATATAAAGGTCTATCATTCTTGCCCGAACGGATTTCGAATGCCTTTACACCGCACAATAGTTCAAATAATACCATGCCAAACGAGTACATGTCTGACTTGTGTGTCACACTTCCACTTTTAATATATGTTGGGTCTGCATACCACAAGCATGAGAGATGTGAAGATGGTTCCTTCGACTTGCTGTGACTCTCATAGAAAGTCCAAATCCACAAATCTTTGGTTCCCAATTACCATCCAATAATATTTTGGAGCTCTTGAGGTTAAAGACTAAAATCACGCCCCGCTTCATAATGGATATAACTTAAAGTATGTGCAACATCAACACATATCTGCAATCTTTGTATCCATGGGAGGGTATTTGCGTCACTTAGATATTTGTCCAGACTTCCATTGGCCTCATGCTTGTTTCATTTCACCATTCTCATTGCAAAATCCAACTATGGAAACAATATTTTTATGGTTAAGACTAAAACCTGTGGAAATGTCCGTCCAGAACTGAATCTCTCCTTGGTGAAATTGACGATCTAACCTCTTTGCAACAATCTTGATCGGTTGTCCTTGCCAATAAAGATTTCCTTTATAAACCTTTCCAAATCCACCTCTGCCGATGATATTTTCATCAGAAAAGTTGTCTTTACTATCTCTTCAAGTGGGATTTCAAAGTGAGAGAGCTCTTTAAGTGTTGAAGACATATCTGTTTATTAAATAAACGAGAGTTGAAGAAAACTAATTACCCTTCACCACACACAAATCTTAAGGGATTATTTAGTTGTGAAAAATTATTTAAGAGATTTACTAGTTAAGGATAATTTGAAAAACAAAAAACATGTTCAAATTGGATTTGAAGGAAGAAATCTCATAAAAAAAGAGACAAGTGCTTTTCAAGTTGATAACTATATTTCTGGAAACTCAATAGTGAGTTTAGTTGCAGGAAATCATCTCTAATTTTTCAAAAAAAGGAAGGTGTATTTATCTCTAAAAAGCTACTCAACATTTAAATGTTTTTTTTTTTCGGTTTAGGGAAAAAAGTGAGGTTTTCCTATCTATGGAAATGAAAAGAAGCTGAAAACTATCAAAGTAGGTTTTCAGAAATATAGTAATAAAATTAAAGATCGAGTTTTCTCTTTTTCTATCATGATCTTTTCTTGAAAGTCCAATTTAAATATGCTTATTGTTTTTTCAAGTTTTCTTCTAATTTAAGTAACGGTACTATAGAGTTTCAACTCTTATCCTTTCCACTATAGAAATATTTAAAATTTAAACAAGATTTCAAGCTACTATTTTCCAGAAAATTTGAAAAAAAGTTTCTGAAAAGATTAAGTAGTTTTCTAGCTGCTATATTTCAGAAAAAATGGGGGAAAAAATTGCTACAACTAAATGCACCTGACTGATTTATTAAAGAGATTTTATATCTACTTCCCTTAATTTTCTCCTTTAATCCTAATTGAATTGTAGATTCGTGAGTCAAAGTTAATAATTAATGATCTCTTACCGGATTGTGATTCCTGTAATCAATCCCTGAGTTCCAGCCACTTTAAGATCGAGAGGATTTTGAGGCAGAGATGTTTAACCTTTCTTCAGGAGATCGAGATTCGGTTAATGATCGGGAAGTCGGTCGAAGAATTGGGGTCGATGGTGGCTTGGTGGATGACAAAGCTTGAGTTGGGGAAGAACCTGAGATGAATTATTGTTTTGACAAGTTGTCTGATATTTTAGAAAAGTTTGCGTTTTGAGGTACGCGAATTTCCATTTTAATATTACTCCCTCCCTTATTTTCCCTTAGATTTTTATCTCATAAAAGAGTTGTAATTTCTCAAACTTATTTTCCCTTAAATTTTTGTCTTAAAATGAGTTTTGATTTCTATGGATCTACTTAAAATAAAATTCTTTATTTTCTTTTAAAATGATATTTTTCATAGGGATCAAGACTATATTTATCTAAACTAACATTATATTTTAATTAAAATTAGGGGTTGACTAACTCATATCTTAAGGTATGAGATAACAAGTGTTAATTGGATTCAAAATTTCCTTATTTCATATTAGTCAATTCTATTTTTGACATGTATTAAATGCATTTGTAAATAAAAATGCTAAATTTAATTCATTTAACACTTCTTATCTCATATCCTCAGGGCATGAGTTAGAAAAACCCTTAAAATTATTACTAAAAACTTATCACTAATCAACTCCTAAAAATATATGAAAAATAGAAATAAGAGTTTTATTATGGGACAAAGGAAATAATAAGCCCTGTATTTTAACAAAACTATTTGACTATTTCTTCCATTTTATGAAAATTACAGGGTTAATTATGAACTCCTCAAAATTTCACTAATTTATCGATTTAACTTTTAAACTTCCTCTTATTCAAAATAAGTGATATATTGTTAGTTTCACGATTTTTGAAGGAAAAAGATTATAATGAGTGTAAAATTATATTAAATTGCATAGTTAATGAAAATATCAATTTCTTTGGGACACATGTAACATGACCATGTGTTCTCATTCCCACCTTTATTTTATCAAAATTTGACTTCGTTGCACATACTTTCATACCAAATCAATTACTACATAACTTCGTTATTTGGATCTGATCTAACGGCGGCTTCATTCCAATTCATTTGCCTTCTTATCGTTACGAACCACAAAACTTAACTACCGATCCGCAAAGTTTCATCATTACATGTAAGTGAGCTCTCGTTCGATTTTATTTAATTTATTCAATTTTCTAATTTTCAGATCTTGATCTATTATAAATTCGTTGATTATGATATACGATAAATATATTGTTGTATTCAGTGTTCTTATATTGAATTGAAAATTCTTTCTGTGTAATCTGAATCTGCATTAACGTTTTCAGACATCAACAAGAATAATAAGTAAACAATATAAAACAGGGTATATTAAGGATTTTTTTATTTTTATTAAATCCTTAATAGAACAGAAATCGTTATCAATGCTACGTATTTATAGATCCATATTTCATATGGTTAATTTAGTTATTAGCTTGTGATTTTCGGTTAAAGTAGATCCAGTGCTCTGTTTTTTCACATTCAGAATTTTTGATTTTACAATTTTACCCTTGGGAATTTTGTAAAAAGACTAACACTGGTGCCAACTGTTGCTTCGGTTGGCTTCGGTTTCACGTCGCTTTGGCGAAACCGTTGGCACGCCCCAATCAGTTCTTGCGTCTGTCAAATGGCTTCGGTTTGGATATGTAGAAGGTGACGAGATTTGTAGGTTATTTTGTGGGCATCCGTAATTTTTGTGGGTGTGTATTTAATGTATAAAATATGAATTGAAAATATATTGTTGGCATGACATGAGTGTGTCAATTAAAGTATGCTGATTTGGAAAAAAGTAAAATGTTAGTTGGTGTCATGATTAAGAGCGGTGCAAAATTTTGTTAACTCCGGTTGTTTGCAATCACATGTATAATTTGGATTAATAATCTCATATGAGGGAATCATGCAACATTCTTTGTTTTTGCAGAAAATTAAACACAATTAGTTTTCGGTGATTATTCGAATTAGTCGATTTTAATCTACATGGATCACGTGTTTCTTAACTCACTATATCGAAAGCAAACTACGAAATGGATCTGGCTATTCGGAATCACATCAGTCGTTATATTGACGGTACAATATTACGAACTTCCGATTATTAGCGGAATATCATTTGTAATTTCGGGTGCAAAATCTTCATTCCTTGAAGAAAGTTATTTTTCAAGTAGTGCGGGAATGAAAGACTCGAATTCGCGAGTTAATGGATCAATAATCAATAGTGTAGAAATGAAAAGCGATTCTTTAGTGGCTAGTAATCGATCTACACGATCAAATTCCTCAGAGACGATGTCGATTTCAAAGATGAACGAAATGCTTCAAAAGAGTCATTTTCTGCCTCATTCAGTCGTATGTATCTGACCTCGTATGATGATTTTGGTTAGTCTAGTTGTATTTACAAGAAAACATTTGTCTTATATTATGTTCATTTTTCTTGATCAACTTTAGTGTTCTTTTTCATGACAGCCTGCTCGACTGTCATCGAAGGTTGATGAACAACTACTCGAAGCAAAATCACAAATTGAGAACGTGGTAGTCATTAACGACGATACCGGGATTTACGGGCCCATTTATCGGAACGTTTCCATGTTTGAAAGGTACCTTTATAACATCTATTCTTGATTTCTAGTACTACTTATATATTCTAGCACAATTGTGTTAATCAGCTGGTATCACATGTCAATCGTGTAAAATCGATGATGTCGCCTGCCAAAAATTTTAATTTTTAGGGCAAATTGCATTTTAATATCTTGAATTTAGCTACTAGGTTTTCTATTAAAGGTACAACATGGTACGCTAAAATTAAATTGAAAAAATGATCGATACTCTGACCCATTAATTTGATCGGATTTTCGTGTTTGACTTACTTTCGTTAGAGCTTTTGACAACTAAAAAAAATATGCGTTCACGGTTCATCTCAATATATCGATATTAGAAGCAAATCACGTGAATAAACAAGACCAAATTAGTGAAGTTGGGTACTAAATCGACTATTTTGTCAAGTTCGGGGTATCATGATGCACCTTTAATAGTTAAGGATAGTAGATAACCTAGTCAAGTAAGTTCAGATTAGAATACAGAAACTATTATACCACTAACTAATTATACAAGTTGTGGTCATATAACGCACAGGAGTTACGAGTTAATGGAGCGAATGTTCAAAGTTTACATTTACAAAGATGGAAAAAAGCCAATTTTCCATGACTGGATACTAGAAGGAATATACGCTTCCGAGGGTTGGTTTTTGAAGTTGATGGAAGCAAACAGACAGTTTGTGACAGAAGACCCGAATGAAGCCCATTTGTTTTATGTACCGTTTAGTTCACGGTTGCTTCAGTTAACGCTTTATGTTCCTCATTCGCACAGCCGTGATAATTTAATTCGGTACATGAAAAACCACACTGAAATGCTTATAACTAAATATCCATTTTGGAACAGAACTGATGGGTCAGATCATTTTCTTGCTGCTTGCCATGATTGGGTATGCCCTTCTTACTTCATCTACTTTCTATGTACAGTATTCGTGTAAATAGGGGTATTTTAGTCACGTAGAGTCAAAAAACGAGAAAATAATAGTAAAATCTAATCAAAAACTACGTTCATTAAAAGAATACCGTAGATTTGATCTTCAAAATCTGTTCAACACAAGAACACCAATTTTGAGAGAAAAATCAACTTTCATAAAATTATCAACTAAAACTTATTGGGTTAATCGTTTATACCCGGTCACGGGTCAAGTTATGGTTTGGTTCAATATTTTATTTAGTTTATTTAGTGACTAAAATAATTAGTGTTTCTTGAAAATAGTGAAAGTAATTAGTCAAGAATTGACTGAGTCATGTGGATGGCAAGTTGAGCGTGGCTTGCAAAAGATTACGAGGCTATGGGTAAATAGTGGCATTATTTTAGGAAGTAGATAATTTTTTATTTTATTATAAATTGTATTAGCTATTCAAGTAATTAAGTAAGCTTTTTCGTATACTTCTTCTCCTTGTCATACTTCATCACATAAATCCATTCGTAAAAGAGCAGTAGCTTTTAGTTTCAGACCAACAAAACTTACCGAGTCTCATACAAACCCTAAATAAAACATAGATTTTCAAACGGGTCAAAAAAGACAAATAGGCAAAAAACTAAACCTAAAACAAAATCAATATATTAGACAAAAAAAACTTAAGCTTTGAAATCCAAAATAGTTTCCTCCCCATTTGGGCCATCATCATTAAGGTGGTGTTTGTTTTTTTGTCAAAAAATCTTTTTGGGGTCTTATGTCTGCAGGCGGGAAGACATTTTAGAAAAAAAGTGTTTGTTTTTTGGATGTCGAAAGATGAGAAAAAGTCTTTTAGAGCTCTTTTGTGGGAAGACTTGGACCATAGTCTTTCAAATTTGTAAGACATTTTACTTAAACATAAAAAAAGAATTTATTTATCATCACTACCACTACCACCCATACCACCGCCGCCACCACCACCAACCTCCACCACCACCTGCCACCACCACTGCCGCCACCACCACCCGTCACCACATACCGCCGCCACCACCACCACCACCGCCACCACCAGCCACCACATACTGCCGCTACCACCACCACCTACCGCCACCACCACCACCACCTACCTCCACCACCACCGACCGCTGCCACCACCACTTATCGCCGCCGCCATTACCACCCACCACCACTTACCTCCACAACCACCACCAACCACCGCCACCTACCTCTAGCACCACCACCCCCCACCACCACCCACCGCCACCTACCTCCACCACCACAACCGCCACCACCCCCACTACCTCCCGCCGCCACCACCTACCGGCACCACATACCGCCACCACCACCACCACTAGCTACCTCCACCGCCACCTACCGCCACCACCCACCACCACTTACCGCCACCACCACCCGCCCCACCCACAACCACTTACCGCCACCACCACCCGCCACCACCAATACCGTCGCTAAAAAATATTCAGTCTGCAGACATTGAAAAACAAACAGTCTTTGTCATAGAGACCGCAGACATTTGGTCCACATCTTCTCTGCAGATGTGGTCTGCAGACTGCAGACGTTTTTCCTCTTAAAAAACAAACAGCACCTTAGTCATTTCACTTACTATCCAATTATGTGGTGATTTTTACACCACATATTTTAATCTATACACCACATTAGTTGTTTTATATATTTGTACAGTTTGCAATAATACGTGTACAGTGTAGACTCAGGGGCGTCTCTGAGATTTTGAAGGTCCTGTGCGAAAACATGAAAATGGCCCCCCTGAATACAAGATTTTTATAAAAAATTTAGACTTTCTAATTTTTTTCCTATTAAATTATTAAGTTGACTTAAATTTTAATATTATATATATAATAATATATATAAAAATTGGGCCCTATAAAATATGGGGCCCTGTGCGACTGCACCTCCTGCACCTCCTCAAAGACACCCCTGAGTGTAGTATAAACATCAAAAAATATAGTGCAGAAACTAATTCTATATCCAATTTGTATTTTCATAGGCCCCAGCCGAAACAAGGGGACATTTGCTAAATACCATTAGAGCGCTTTGTAACGCCGATATTAAAGCAGGTTTCACCATCGGTAAAGACGTGTCACTTCCCACAACATACGTACAATCCGCAAAAAATCCTCTAAAAAACGTGGGAGGCGAACCACCCACTAATAGATCAATATTAGCATTTTTTGCAGGACATATGCACGGTTATGTTCGGCCCGTTTTATTAACCCATTGGGGAAACGATACCGACATGAGAATATTCACCCGAATGCCACATGTTAAAGGCAACAAAAACTACATTGATCACATGAAAACAAGCAAGTATTGCATTTGTGCTCGAGGTTTCGCGGTGCACAGTCCAAGAGTCGTGGAGTCGTTATTCTATAATTGTGTCCCCGTGATTATATCGGATAATTACGTGCCCCCGTTTTTTGAGGTTTTGAATTGGGAATCTTTTGCGGTGTTTATATTGGAGAAGGATATACCAAATTTGAAGAAGGTGTTGCTCTCGATATCTCACGAGAAGTATCTTGAGATGTACGAGAGAGTGAAAAGGGTACGAGAACACTTTTTTTGGCATTCCGAACCGATTAAGTATGATTTGTTTCATATGATTCTTCATTCGGTATGGTACAATAGAGTTTTAAGAACGAATTTAATATAGAGGTGCGAGTATTTGGGTTCCTATTTACAGAACCGAAATTGATTTGTATAACAATATTTTCCCTCTTTTGAGAAAAGCTGTCATTACCTATATAATATGTGACATTGATAGTTATTTGTGACGACTGTTTTAAGTGTATAATATAAAAGATGTATACAGTTGAATAGTTTATAATGAAAATACTTAAATTAATTTACAAATTACCCAAAGCTTATAGCTTATTGGTATTGATGTAAGCTATAAGGTTTTGTTAGTGACATGTAAAGTATGAGTTCAAATCCTGGCGATGTAGACAAATAAAGTATATTAGGTCTGGTTCAAAAATAATTTACATTGGAATTATATTTAGAGCTCTGATATTTAGAGTCTTACATTTATGGTAACTTTCTTATAGGGCTGTATTGTTTCTCTATAAATATATAGTATTTGATAGTGGGCTGAAAGGAAATTACAAGCCCATCTAGCCTATAAGGATATACAGCCCATATCTGTATTTTTTTCCATTCTCCTGAGTCCTGACTCCAACTCCAAGTAAGCTTCTCTTTTCATTGAAAATAACCACTTATTTGTAAGAATGGGCTTTCGTAACATCTATTTTAATCTCCCTCGTCTAATTAAACTTGCTTGAGTTAGGGATTTTTGTTTGTGCAAAGATGGTTGGCAAAATAGTTTAAGCTGGATATTGTAAAATGATACATACAAGGGCTAAATGTAAGAGGATTGTGATTATTAAAAAAATTCTGGTAAGTTTAATTATTAAAAGTTGGTTCATTATAACTTTTTATTTTAAAGTTTTTTTCTTTATAATAGCTCACATATACACAACTTTTATTTTAATGAAAAGTTTATTTTTCAAAATTAAAAGTATTAAGGAAAATGATAACGACAGTTTTAAGGGTTGTCAATAAGAAACCAAAATTAATGTAAAGACATCTCCTGAATTTTAAGATCATTACTTTATCAATGAATGTATATACTTCTATGCATATTAGAGACAACACTTAGAGTTGTCATCAATAAAACCCAAGTATTAAACTCCGAGCAGTGTGTCGTCAAACACACCCTTAGTGACCGCATGACTTTAGTAACATCTATTATTTCTACGACGTCTTACAAATTAAATAGACGTTTGACATGATCTGCATCTTTTGTGTGGCTACCATCATCGATTAAAAGTTTTGTATCAATGACATTTAGACTAGGTTTGGCCTAAAATGACTAAAAGTCCGTGAATTTTATTCCAATAGTGAGGGGGCATCAATAATGGATGTCGTTGGTTAAAGATGTAACTTTCTTGCTTAATTGTAACATAACTTTGTGATTGGACAATCATCACGTGCTTAACATAGAAGTCCTTCCATGGTAATATTAACTATTCTTTTCTTCTTTTTCTATTTTTTTGTAAATTAGCTGTGTCCCCAAATTCAAGCAATTTAGTGTTAATTTTAGAGAGATGTTAGTGGAAGAGAGGTGAGTTTTTTTCCAAAAGTTATTTCTATTAAAATGTGTAAGACAACTTACAATGTGACCTTATCTCTATCTTTATATACCTAGTCATGTACGTGTTACATAAATATATTTTGATCTCTAGACTATTTCTTTTAAAATGTGAAGAAAAACTTACGGGGAGACCGCCCTTTGCAGGGTTGGGGGCATCGGCCTAAAAGAAAATTAAGGTTTATAGGTATGGTCCATCTAGGATCTATAAGTGTTTACCTCTGGTATCGAAATCATAGCCAAAATATCTTTAGTTTGGTCTCTCAAATAACTATATATCACTTTTTGTATGATTGTATATGATTAATTTTGATCTTCTTTTTCAGTTGCTTCTAGTCAAATCATTCGTATAAAGCTCATAATCAAGGTCCACACGAACTCGATAATTTCATTTACTAAAACTTGAATTCGAGAAGAAACAGTTAACTTTAAAATGATGTACTTAAGCTTCCATGTTCAATAATCGATCTTAGATACATTAGCAACCCTAGAAGTTCTCATGGTAAGCGAAACAAAGCCAATGAAATCTTTAAATATTCATTAAAAATCAATAAGCTTATGGAATTTGTAATATTTTTTTCCCTATATTTTATTGTCATTTTATTTTTATATCATTACGCGTTTATAGACGTTGTCATCTTGTGGCACGTTCACAAGTGCGTATAATCTGTAGAAATTTTACGCGTTGGTAAATAAGATATATTTATTGTAGCACACATAGAAGTTGTGTGATGTGGGACTCAAATCGAAGCTGACCATGCAGCATGGTTGTTTATGATGGGGAACCACGCATAAATTTAGTTGTTTTTTATGGACAAAAATATGGCCACATGCCGTAATGTTGGGAAAAAACACAGTTTCCCATCCTAGGGAAAATGGGGTCTGGGTAGTACTACGTGTAGTGGGGTGTGGTCTTCTGGTCACAGGGTACGTACTATTGTTGAGACTTTTTCATCCAAGTTACTTGATTTACAAATATTACATTGGATTATTTTTTTCTCTAGCTCGATACTTACCCTAAGTATAATGGTGATCAAACTCAACTCAGCTGTCACGTCAGCGTTACATCATTTTTCTCTCTCCAAATCAAACATATAACAAACTATGACCGAGCTCATGTAGTGATAACTAAGCCCGAGCCCGAACATTATTTTATTTATAATTTTTAAATTCAATATTTAATTAATAAATATATACGTAATTAATTGTCTAGATGACCAAACCTTCAATTGGTTGTCTAGATAACCTAACCTTCAATTTTTCGGAGGTGGGCCGCGTTGGGCTTCCATCAAAGAAGCGATCATTGTTTACGTAGTACTACGGTCAGTCTTATAGGCTTTGTTAGCATTATTTAAAAATGAAAAAAAATATCTTAAAAATTATTTTAGATTATGCCCTACGGAGTGACATTATCAAACACCTATGTATAAGATTTGGGTTGGGATTAACGCAAAATTTTTACATTTAAGGACATGTTTTTCTCTCTTAATCTCAAACTAATACGTAAACAAACCGTCCTACACATGATATGCCTAAATAAAACATATGCTACTAGATATTAGGACCTTAAATATTGTACGTTAAGAACAACCTTCTGCTAGAATGCTGTTAAAAACCAAGGCTTTAAATGCTAACGAAGCCTCCCTGAAACCTTGTGTTTTTTAATTGCAAATTGGTGGTGGTGCCCCTACCAAAATGACAAGAGAGTAAGCATCTGTCAATCTGAAGACACATGAAGAAACCTACCATGTGTACATTAGTTGAAACTATAAGCATTAATTGCTACTTAATTTTGATGACCAATGTACCTATAGTTGAGCCAAATAGCTTGTAGTCTAATGGTATAACGTGTTCCTTATTAGTTGATATGTGGTTATGAGTTCAAATCTTGAGTTGGATAATATTAGGGGTGAGTATGGATTGAGTGGTTAGGGCGCGGTTCTTAACAAAAATCAAAACCTCGAACCTAAAAC
The DNA here is from genome assembly GCA_963853835.1 of Calendula officinalis. Taxonomy (NCBI): domain Eukaryota; kingdom Viridiplantae; phylum Streptophyta; class Magnoliopsida; order Asterales; family Asteraceae; genus Calendula; species Calendula officinalis. The sequence goes on along the minus strand of OY970823.1, from coordinate 75,117,793 downwards.
TTCGGTTTTAAGAATTACAAATCATTCAATTCGGTTTTCATTTTTTCAGAGTTTTACTCTTATATCTTCTACAGTAGAAATCGATCTGGATTCGGGTTTTTTTTTTCAGTTTGTTGTTTTCCTTGGAATTTACTAATTTGTTAACTTAAAAGTTAAAAATAAAATTTTCTAAATTTTAACTCATTCTCTTTATAAATAAAAAAACAAATAGTAAAAAAAAAAACAAATACTCTAAATTTCTACTGTAGAAGATATAAGAGTAAAACTCTGAAAAAATGAAAATAAGATACTCATTTTTTTTAAAATTGTTAGGAATATTATTATTAATATTCATTAAAGATTTGATTATGTCAAAACTATTAAACTACAAGAACCTAAGTCGATGATATGAAGTTCAAGATTCAAATAAAGATTTAGAAGATAATCATTAATGTAAAAAGATATAGTATATCTTTATTAGTTTAAAAGATTTAGTATTATCTTTTCCTTGTAAGTCTTGGGTTTTCTAGTATATAAAGAAACCTAATGACATAGAATTAGATGTTCTTAGAACCCACGTTTTAACGTGTTTGTGTGTAAAACCTAAGCCTCAAGGTCGTATGATCCTGTTAACCAAAACCGTTCTACATATTTATGTGTAGAATTGGGGCTTTAAGTAATCATTGTACATAGAAGATGATGATGAAACCTTGTTTAGCAATACAAATATGTTTATATAATTCCGCAACTTTGTTATTTGTATATGCTTATTCCAGATCAAGAACTAACTATTCTTGAGCCTAAAGATCTACGTTTATGAAGAGTTGTTCTAAACTCATCAATTGGTATCAGAGCACGGTGGCTCAGATCTGGAATAAACAAGGATCTATTAATGATTAGTGGAAGAATCAAGCATAAAAAGTTATGAAGATATTACGATTTTTTTTTTTTGAGCAATATTCATGCGTTAAAGAATCCTGACCAACTTCATACTCCAAAACACTCCATCTATTTCCTAATGCTGATGTCATCATCAGATTACCTTCTTCTGCTGCAACACTCCACGAATCAGTCTCCTCATGCACAACAGTTTTTTTTTTTTCTCCACGGGTTTGATGATGATGACGATGATGATGACGATGATGATGACATCCCACCGCCCCAAACAAATGCGTGAAAATTTTGAAAATTAGGGATAAATATGGATTAATTTCTTGTCATCAATGTTATATATATTTGGGTGATTTGGCCTGCAAGTGGGAATCCACATCATCAGCTTGCTATTTTGGCCACATATTCAAGAGGTTGGTGGATTTCATTGTAATTTTACTACTGATCTCACTCTCAATTTCACTTTTACTACTGCTATCCAGTAACAAGTTCGTTTACTACTGCTCCTTCAATATTTCGTTTACTACTGCTTCGATTATTACTGATCAATAGTATATCTTAATTACTACTGATCTGATGCTTAATTTTTACTACTGATCAACATCAGTAATAATTTCGATACTGATTTCTTATTTAAACGATACATCATACTTTAGAAAGCATGACACACACCATGTTCATTCCATACCACGCTTTATTGATCGTATCTGATAATAATGTGAAACGAATCACATTATTCACACACACAGGTTGAAGGCATGATAAAGATAAAGAAAAATTTTATTTGTTACATATTTGATCTTTATCAATTGATTACAGAAGATAATTGATTATATTTTATTTGAATAAGAAGTGGAAAGTCTTACTACATAAGATGTTATGTATTGTTGTAATTGCAATTCAACGGAATCTTAACGAAAAGATCTGTTGAAGGCCAAGATGTCCTTCATACAAGATTATGATGTTGCTAATTACTATATTTAGACGGAATGTGATGCTTAGTTTGAATTTCTACTTCAACTTCAAATAGAAGATAGTTAGTTTTCAATGTGATTGATATAGCCTTGAAGAACACAGGAATGATATCACACTTTTAGGGGAAGAAAAAGTGTTGATCATTCAAGGGGAAGTTCAAGTTTCTCGGATTGATTTGATTATGTCAAAAAGGGGAAGAGACTTGAAGATTCCTAGTTAATTCTATAAGTTTTGTCAAATCAAATAGGGGAAGATTGTTAGGAATATTATTATTAATATTCATTAAAGATTTGATTATGTCAAAACTATTAAACTACAAGGACCTAAGTCGATGATATGAAGTTCAAGATTCAAATAAAGATTTAGGAGATAATCATTAATGTAAAAAGATATAGTATATCTTTATTAGTTTAAAAGATTTAGTATTATCTTTTCCTTGTAAGTCTTGGGTTTTCTAGTATATAAAGAAACCTAATGACATAGAATTAGATGTTCTTAGAACCCACGTTTTAACGTGTTTGTGTGTAAAACCTAAGCCTCAAGGTCGTATGATCCTGTTAACCAAAACCGTTCTACATATTTATGTGTAGAATTTGGGCTTTAAGTAATCATTGTACATAGAAGATGATGATGAAACCTTGTTTAGCAATACAAATATGTTTATATAATTCCGCAACTTTGTTATTTGTATATGCTTATTCCAGATCAAGAACTAACTATTCTTGAGCCTAAAGATCTACGTTTATGAAGAGTTGTTCTAAACTCATCAAAAATGTTGAGCACTAAATCTTTATAAAGCTACAAATATTCTTACAATTTTGAAAAACATATATGGTGAGCCAAAGAGGTTTTTTCGGTTCAGTTTTTCTTATGGACCTGAAACCGCCACAAATATTTGGTTTCCCCAAAAATGAAAATCGTTCACATCGGTTTTTCAAACAATTAGGTTTTTTCAATGCAATTTTCTCGGTTATTCAGTTTTTATGTTTCACCCCTGGATAATATAGTGTTGAGAGGTACCTTCTGTTATTTTTTTAAAAAAATAAAAAAACTATTATTGATATGATCAGTCGTAAGAAAAATACCTCAATCGATTTTAATGCAAACATACTGTTAGTGGAGACAATTTTGTCCTGTAGTCTCTTTTGGGGTGCCCCTACCCCAGAAGGCTTTAAATGAGGTGTAATTTATTAGCCACGACCATGGAAATGGAAACTTACCCGTATCTTAATTAATTACCCGTACGCATTTACGATTTCTTCATTTTGCAGGTTGAAAATCTAGACAAATACTGTACTGCTTGGTGATCATGAACGATTAATCCAGGCCCCTACTATTCACAAGATTGAACAATTAGTGACGAATAATTGAAATTTCGCATCGTTCTATTCTATATATGCATGCTATAGTGGGATTTCAATATCACTCACAACTTAATTGAACACATGGCAATGAAAATAAACAAAACCCACATATAAAACATGTCATTTTAAGAAAGAAGTCATGATATCAATTTAATTTTCCCGTAATATGTACTTTTTACAAGTCAAGCTAGTTATCTGGACAAATATCGGGACAAATGAGACAAACAAACAAATTTTTAATGGCTAATATGAGATAAGCCTTTGTATATTACTCAGGGGTGTCTTTGAGGAGGTGCCGGAGGTGCAAAATATTAAAATTTAAGTCAACTTAATAATTTAATAGAAAAAAAAATTAGAAAGTCCAAATTTTTTAAAAATCTTATATTCAGGGGGGCAATTTTCATGTTTTCGCACATGGCCTACAGAATTTCGGAGACGCCCCTGATATTACTCAATCTGAAACAAAATAGGGAGTACATATATAGAATTTTTAATTATGAAATTTGCCCTATCAAAATATACAAGATTTGCCGATCCGTATCTGCAATTATTGAAGATGAAAACTCCATCCAAAATCAAATGGGACAATAATTAATAATTTTGTACACGACATGCATTACGTACTGCGTGAAATATCGTAGGTATATAAAACAAAACAATATGGTATGAATTGAATTGAATGTAATGTTAATAAATTACTGTAGACATTTTTTTTCATCACTATTTTGCACATAAAAGCTCTCAGAAAAATCTAAAGGTGCGAAAATGATTAAATATCTGTTGAACAACAAATTGGGTTAATTAATCATTTTCAAAATGCTTAATGTTAATGCAAAGTTAGAACGATCAGTTGAACAATATTTCATGACAATAATGCTGAATTATTGGAGAGCAAAGGCCCCCTCTATTTTGTTCCTGCATGGAAACTAAGCCACGTTTAATTGGTAGGGTAATCGCTCACTATTTTAAATGCTTATTTTGTAGACAATATATCAGATTTTAATCATTTAAGAAAATAAAGTGGCAAGTAGTTATGGAGCGATGGCTAGCATAGGTTCAAACCCATGACACGTTATCGCACACACCTAAGGACTGGGTTGGGCCCAAATAAGAATGTAACCCATATGCTTTGATGTCTAAAACTAAGACACACACAGCTCTAGTTTGCAGCTATAGCTATATATTTAGAGTATATTTAATTATATAGATCTATGAAGCCTTTAATTCATTTATTACTATAATTATGTTGTTATAATGATCTAATTTAGGTTTGCTTAGCTTATTTATTTATTCTTAGTATTGTATAAATTTAGGTGCAAGTAGGGGTGAACATGGTACGGTACCACGTGTGTTTTCCTCAAACCGTGTATCGTACTAACTATAGTTCGTATACTAATTTGACTACTGTTACTATACCAAGTATATTTGGTACCAATTTGTTTGGCTACCAATAATGTTGGTTGGTACAAATTGGTACTGTATACCAAGATTACAAACTAATATATATGAAACTAAAAAAATATTAAAAGACAAGATATGTATTATAATATGATATTTTACCATCATCCATTATTTAAAACATATTAACAAATTTTCCAAACTCGGAAACAAGATAAATAAAACGATGATTTATTAATGTTATATAAAAATTATCTACGTTAAAGAATACATTATATATATTGTACGGTGGAGATATTTTTAAAGATATAAATTAGATCACAATTTATGTAAGTATATATTGTAAGAATTAATTTATATATATGTATATATATATTGGTTGGTATGGTACTACCATGGTATTTAAATATTTGTACCATTACCGTACCATGAATACTCGATTGGTACGGTACCACCAACCAAACATATTGGCTACCACCATAGTGGCTACCAACTTTAATTGGTTTGGTTGATAGCATGTTGGTTGGTTTTGTTCGGTACAAATTTGACACCCCTAGGTGTAAGCCCGCATAATAGAAGCATATTATATTATACTTCTATTATATATTCACTCAAACTCAAGCATAGAATGTAGTAGTATATTATAGTGAGAAAGTAGAGATAAAGAGTACTGTGTATTCTTCAAGGTATATTTTCATTAGGGTAAGTAATTGTCTCTGTGGTATATCCGATTCTGCATTTTTGTCCCTAAACTTTTTTTGTCGGTTTTTTGGTCCTTAAAGATTTTTGGATTTCACTTTTCTGTCATTCCGTCCAATTTTAGCCTTTAACTTACGAGAAATGCCAAAAAACACAAAGATATTATCGTCTTTTACATTTCTTCATCTCTAAACCCCCAATCCTAAATCAAGATCATAACTTTAATTTTGAAAATAAAAAAACAAACAAACCCAAACAAGCACTCATTTCTATTGGACATCTGGAAAAAAATCCCCAATTTCAGTTTTTCAGCACTTTCTATGCACAAATTTGACATCGATTGTTGAACAGAGAATAAAAGCTCGATTTAATTGGAAATCTTTTACCAAAATTTTCAAAATCCAAAAAAATTGAGCTTGCAAAGGAGTATGTGCGTGTGTATAGTTATTACCGGAAAACGCGATGAGCTAGGGAATTCCGGCTAGGTATTGAGAACGTTGAGCGAGCAGGCTTGGATTGTGAGGCCGCCCTCGCCGTCGCGTTAGGAATGGAAGTTGATCGGAAAATAGATCGAGTTGTCGCAGCTGCAGTCGCCATTTTTGTGGCTGCTCCTGTCCATAATTTGGAACCCTAGATCTGTTCACGTGTTCTTCTTCCCCACATGTTCAGTATTTTACGGTTTTAAAAATCGAAACTTCATTGATTTGAGCTGTGATTTGTGTTCAATATTCAAGTTTGTTGCTAAAGATTGTGATTTTACTGAAGAAGTGAAGTCTCAAATGAGTTTTCAACATAGAAGAAAGGAGACGTGGGTGTCGCCGGAGAAGGAGGTAGCCGGAGAAGAAGATGTAAAATAAAAATGTACAAAAAATAGTTAAAATAGGGGTAATTTGGGGAAATGGACAAAAATATCGTCAGTTAACGGAGGATTTTGGACATAAGGACAGAAAAGTGAAATCTAAAAATCTTTAAAGAGAAAAAAACCGACAAAAAAAAGTTTAGGGACAAAAATGTATAATCGAATATGCCACAGGAACAATTTTCGTAATTTACCCTTTTTATTATATATACTTTTTCCGTATCAAAATAAGTGACACACTTTCCATTTTGGTGTGTATCAAAATAAGTGACACACTTTGAAAACTTTCTTTATTTGGTAAAAATAGTGGGACTCATACCTACTAACTATCCACTTTAATAAAATGAAATTACCCTTATACTCTTATTTTTACTTTTAAAACTCATTAATATCACTATATTAAGAAAAGTGGGACTCATTCTCCACTAACTATATATACTTTAATCTATTTTAACCTCTATTTTAACCTCTACTTTAATCTTTTACCTCAAAAAATATGTAAGCTAATTTGTGTCACTTATTTTGATACGGAGGAAGTATGATAAATGATATTTTGCATTATATATACGACAAATAACATTTTGATCCCTAAATTTGGATGTATCTAATTGTATGATCATGATGGTAAAAAGATTATAAAAATAATAAGAATATTATGAATTTTTTATAAGTTACTTATGATTTATCGCATGTTATAAATTTGTATTATGTAACTAATTAAGACTTTACAACTGGAAAAAAATAAAATAAAAGAAAGGGTAAAATAAAAGTGAAGTTACCGGAAGTATACCATGAAAACAATATTTTTCTTCGCTCTCAACTTTACGTGGTACTTAAAGAAAAGGACCCCATTTGTACGTCTCTCTCTCTCTCTCTCTCTCTCTCTCTCTCTCTCTCGATCTTGTTATAAGAGTATCCTTCATTCACAAATGAGTGAATCAAAGTAATTTCACGGTTTCATTTTCCCAAAAGATCACAACTTTATTTCACCGTTTTCCTTTCAAACATCATATGCAAATATCAACTTCAGCCACAAGTTTATGTAGTTAAAATGAGTGCATATAATCACACTTCTGAAACTGATGATTGCAGCTCAAACTCCTTCACTTCAACACCTTCATCACCTAGCCCGGTTAACAAACCGCGAAAACCGAAAAACCAAAACATCAAACGAAACCGTGACATGAGTACCAAACACCCCGTCTATCGGGGCGTTCGAATGCGTAACTGGGGTAAGTGGGTGTCGGAAATCCGTGAACCAAGGAAGAAATCAAGAATATGGTTGGGGACATACCGAAACCCTGAAATGGCTGCACGTGCACATGATGTCGCAGCACTTAGTATCAAGGGTAATTCAGCTATTATTAATTTTCCTGATCTGGTCGGAGCATTGCCCCGACCAATTTCTTCATCCCCAAGGGATGTACAGGTCGCAGCAGCTAAAGCTGCTGCAATGGAAAAGTTTGACTTTTTGCCTGCGCCATCCACGATGTCATCAGAAGAACTTAGTGAGATAACTGAGCTACCGATACTTGGGCCAAGTTTGGACTCGACCGAGTTGAGTAACAAGTTTGTATACATCGACTCGGTAGTAGACGTGGACGGGTGGTTGTATCCACCACAATGGATGAATAATGGTGGAGACGATAGCGGGCATATTTCCAATCAGAAGATTGTCGTTTCTAATGAATTTCAATCTTTATTATGGGATTATTAGTATGTTAATTTCTTGTCTGTGTTTTTTTTTATTTTGGATTTTGTGTATTCTTTTTAACCTTATTAAACACGTCACAAGTGTGTAGTGTTGCTAGTTTGACCGTTTTAGACAAATAATAAGTAAGCATATCATAAATCTCATTTTACTTCTTTTTTTATGGTCACATTCGTGTATTGGGGGAGGGGGAAGTGACATAAAGTGTGGTTCGGGTCATTAGTGAATTATAAGGTACATCTTGAAATGCGTAACGTACAAATTTGTTCTGCATATGCTACATTATTTGGCCCCGATGTTTATTTTTTCGCTCGCCATCTTTATTCAGCTGTATTGTATCTTTGCCCCATCCTCGCAAGATTTAGTGTAGGGATCATCTAACTTGTGCTTTAAAAATATCATATAAAGTTTGTTTAATGAACTTAAATTTGCCGATATTAATTAAAAAGGTTATTTAATATATAATAAGACCGATTTCATTAGTGTGTAACAAATATTTTTTCAATTCATAAGCTTAAATTCATCTAACTTCTCTTAAGTTGACGACAACTTGTACAAACTCTTGAATTTAAGTTGTATATGCCATCAACCTTCCAAATTTGACAACTCTAGATACCGACTCCAAACACAGCCTTCACGTGGTCATTCTTTCCGCTCGTTGGGTTTAGGAATGGAGCAACTTTCAATCCAGAAAAAAAAAATTAGAAAATAAAGTATTGGTGGTGGCGATGTAAAACTATTTTCATTCCTTTCGTTCAAAAAAGGTCAGAAAATGTAATTTAAATTGGCTTGAATTTATTTTTAACCCAAGCTCTACTTAATAGTCTCTTGTAATTATTTCTCGTTTTAATCTTTTGCTAGACGCATTTTATAATAATCAGTTCGTTGTTCAAATAAAACAACCAATCTGTACATACACATCTTATATTAAAAAAATTCGAAGTGTCTAATAATTTATGAAAACACGAACCCTAAATAACCACACCCAATTGTTCAATAGCTAACATGACGAGTTTACGGTGGTTATTAAACGTTTACCATGAAAACCAGTTTAAATTCGAAGTGATTCCGACAGGTGTTTTGTTTGTTTTCTAAGCCCATCTTCAAAAAAAGTTATTTGGTTACGTTTTGAACATATGTTATCTATATTTTGATATTTGACGTGATTTTAAAATCATGTGGGATGTAGACAACCAACTTGGCAAAAACAAAAATTGATAGACAATCAATAAAGGGTTAAAGTATTGCTAATTGAATCATGTGATTTAAAATCCTTTTCAAGTGCTCTAATGATGAAAGCAAGGTTCTAAACGTGTCATGGCGACTCTTTGGCGGCGCTAAGACGTGAGGCGCGGCCTCGCCGTTACGAAACAGACCATGGCGGCAGCTTAAGACGTGGCGTAGAAAAAACGCGATAAGGCGACGTAAGGCGCGCCTTATCGCGAATTTTTTTAAGTGATTTCTAAAATTTGAATTTTTTTGAAAAAATTGATTTTTTTATTATAAATTTAACAATTTTTTTAAACTTCACATATGAAAATCATATAAATCAATAGATCTATATTTATTTATTTTTTGAACTTGATATACATATATGTATATAAATTACATAAAAATTTGACGCCTTAAGTCACGCCTTAAAAAACGCCACAGTTTGCCACGGCTCGCCTTGCTCAAGGCTTGATGGTGCTGCCACGCCACGCCTTACGTTTTTGAGAATCCAAGGTGATATTAATCTCATATAATTTATAATTCACAAAGGGTTTTATGGTTTCTTTATTTTCTTTCTTTGGAACAAGAATATCTAGAAAACAAGAATTTGTAGAAAACAAAGATGAAACAAATTTTGATTGAGTCTTGTGAAATTCACGATCCTCTTAAAATAGATTCGTTGTTTATTTCACAGGGTAAAACAATCGAGTAGTTTTACACTACCGGATATAATCTAAGCCCGAACAATTATCGAAAGTTCTTGTATTTAAGGAACACTAAAAATAGAGAGAGCAAATTGTGATAACTTATAAGTGGGTGTAGAAAGCGTATGAATTTGTGTGTAGGTGTAAGAATTGTGTCTTACAAATGAACCACGCATCTTCTATTTATAATAGAATTACGTCGAAGGTCTAATGACACACATTAATACCATTAATCCAATTCAATACAATTCATTACAAATAAATGAAATCACTAATTCAAATATATATTTTATTGATAAACATTAAAATATAAATATTATTATCAATAATATTATTTGAATACACGCCACTAAACCGAGTGGCAAAAACCGAACCCCCATGAAACTCGGGAGACGAGTGTGGATAGGTTCAAGTTTCCACTAGTTCATTTGTTATATTTCTTTGTTCCATACACCCCACTTTGAGAGTCGATATTTCATTCACCACACTCCATTTTGGATATAACAACCATTAATTATATATAATTATACGTGTCTAGAATTTTCCAACAGCTAATACTTTCTCTTCTCTTCACCTTTTTTCTTTGTTAAATGATGCCAATGATGTCACTAAAGTTATAGAATCCGAAGAAGAAACTAATACTCTCTCGTTGGAAAAGACCTAAGAGACTTAAGAGTTTTGTTATACTCCGTATTTTGCATCATCAGTTACAAATTATTTAGTGGGATCGAACTTTAACTTTCTTTTGTATATTATACTTATAATACAATTGTGATAGGCCTTTTACTGTTCACTATAAGATTATTGGTTGAAATAAATTTAAAAGGCTATTGTATTGGTTGAAATAAGGGTGAAGAAATTGATATCAAAATGCTGGTGGAAGTGATTTGTTAAAAGTATTAAAATTGCGTGGACCTAATTTCAATTCCACACGCGCGCGTTATTACCCCTAAATCCTAATATGGGTAAATCCCTTAACGTTTACTGTATAATTTAAAATAGGGTAAATTACAGTTTTTGTCCCTGACCTTTTCCCGATTCGGGGTTTTTGTCCCTAAACTTTTTTCTTCCATTTTTTTGTCCTTTAAGTTTTTAAAATTTTGGGTTTCTGTCCTTCCGTCTATTTTTGGCCTTTAACTGACTAAAAATGCAAAAGAAATAAGGGTATTTTCATCTTTTTTTTCATTCTTCATATTCTTCAAGAAACCTAGATCTCCCCCTTCATCTTCTTGAATCTGAAAATCAGACACACTCACACACATACAATTTCAGACTCTCCCCCAAATTCAAAATTGGTAAAAGATGGAGCTATGTAAGTGTGTCTTCATCAAAACCCATCAATTTCAGATTTTGAAAAAAGTGGCGGTGGTGGTTGCTGGATCTAGGGTTTTGAAGGTTTTGAAGATTTCCAAATCAAACAAACAATCAGATTTCCAAATCAAACCACCTACGTCACACCACCTCCGTCACACCTCCGACCAAATCAAACCACCTCCGTCACAGGTGAAACATCACAAACAGATCTATCATTTATCATCTATCACATATTTGTGTGTGTGTGTGTGTGTGAATCAAAAGTTGCTTATAGATCAAACTATGGGATGGCAAGTAATTTGAGTTAACATCCATGGTTGCTTCCTTCTGTCCATCTTCTTCTTCCTCTTCAATTTCTGCAGATCAGACTGCCGGTTCTAAGATGAGCAATGGTGGAGGAGAATCAGGTACTGTTGGTGGTGGTGGCGGCGGTGATGCATCTGGTGGCGGCGGCGGTGATGCATCTGGTGGTGGCGGTGGCAGGAGGTGGTGGTGTTACGGTGGCCTGATAGGCTGAGAAACAAGGGAATTGATGAGGGAGAAGAATTAAGATGGATTTTGATGATGATGATAGGGGTAATTTGGGGAAATTGACAAAAAAATCATCAGTTAACGGCCAAAAATAGACGGAAGGACAGAAACCCAGAATTTTAAAAACTTAAAGGACAAAAAAAACGGAAGAAAAAAGTTTAGGACAAAAACCCCGAATCAAGAAAAAGCCAGGGACAAAAAGTGTAATTTATTCTTTAAAATATTTTGATTACTTTATCTTTTGGCAATTAAAAGAGATGCACTATACTATATGTACATATTGGTTTATGAAGTTATAATTTTTATCTAAATCATAAGCTAAACTTGATAACATATAGCTAAAAGTTTTAATTTTTTAAACTTCAACATTTTGATGAAAGAAAAATAGAAATTATATAAGCCCGTAGCGAAGCGCGCGAACCTATTATGCTTGTTTATAAAAAAGGGGATGGGCGTCATCTGGTACATGTAATTAAGGGGCGTATCATTACTAATTGGTGAGCCATCTGTGTAGAGAAAAATCTGTTAAAAATTAATGTAATTTTTTATATCATCTCCATTTAAATTGGTGAGAAACTGATTATGAATTCACCACTTAGTGTCATAATCATAAAACATAACAAATTAAACCAAAAGTATTTTGTATTTGTGGACATGAGACAAACGCCATAAATATCCAAACTTTCCCTACCTAACAAGGCATCTCTCTCTATCAAATTATTGATACGTAGACCTCAATAGAACCCGCGATCGACACCCAAGCCCGACGTTATGGAGCTCATCAACCTTTTCTACTCTTTTCGCAAAAACATTGATATTCGGCAAAACTAATAAACCACGGGCAAGATTATTATAATTAAAAACTTGTTAAAAGTGTACATAGACGAACCATTCTTAAAAGTGCAAATGAATATTAACTTCTTCTTTTTTAACGGCACATAATCTATTTTACTTTGTCCCCACTGGGCTTGATCTAATGATCTTTAAATCATGAGCAATACCACATACATCAATACCACTAGAATACAAAGATAAATTAATATTATCTAAATAGGATCAAAAATTCTTTTAGTTCTAGGATAGGGACGGGAGAAAAACTAATTACTAAGATAGATTGACAAAACATTTATAATTACCATATCAGACGCTAAAAGTTTATAATTGGCAAAACGGATCACATGTTGAAATATATTGCTACTATATGGCATTTTTCTTACTTTCTACTTTGCTACTAAAACATATTTATCTAATACAAAAGTGTTGATATTGTACGTGTTAGGGTTATACGTCGTATTTACACTGTATAACATATAAACCTAACTATTTAACAAAAAGTTCAACCCGTTTTTCAGATAAGGAAATTAATTTAAGAGTAAATGATAATTTGAATTAAGACCATACCATCTCACCTAATTGACGTGAAAGGGTGTGGGGAAAATAAGCAAGATAATGTGAGAAACATCATACGGTTGGAGGTCCCATCTCTAGTGTTGCTTTCAAAATACAAATAAATTAACTATTGTTCTTTTTTTTTGGCTATTGTTTAAAATTTTATTTTATAGCATAAATATCACCAACGATATTTTACATCAGTAGATAAATTGTTTCCCGAAAGACCTCCGGCCTTTGAAGTAAAAAAGTAAAGTTACTAAATAGAAATGTTATCCAAAGGACAAATAGCACTTTTTTGATGTCTTTCTTGTTTGTAGAAATTGCCTTAATCAAGCCAAGACATAATAGGAGGGTGTCAAATGGTCCAACCCTAGATAATTGGGAAATACAAAACAAGGGAAAGTATTTTTTCTAGGAAATCATCATAAAGGGGAACTACTTTTCAAGGCTTTCTTGCAACTTTACAAGAACCCTACACATTATGGGAGGGTAAAATCTTTTTAAAACCCACAATGACAGCATTCCTTGTGTACTTGGTTCATATGCATTCTGAAAATAGTAACATTATTATGTACTAGATGTAAATAAAATGAAAACAAAATCACAAAAAAAGCTTAGAAGAAAGCCATCGTAAGGATTTTAATTTATACTAACATTGTTACATTAACAAGAAATAACTCGCAACTAAACAAAGAACCATAATCGATCAATAACAATGGCAACAAATAGTCATAGTTATATAGCAGTTATGGACGCCTGAGCCCTTTGGTTGGGTCCCGCTTGAAAAACGGACCCGGCATATACGCAACTTTTGGCCCGAATCAATCCATGATTATGTCTCTGTATATGCAAAGTGAAGTTTGAGCATCCTTTTCTCTTTAACGGTATATTTCATTCATTTCAAAATGATCCTTTTGAAACAAAAATAATTATTATTATTATTATTATAAGAATATACAATAAATCAGTTTTAGTTAGGCAACCTATATAGATATACGGAGTATTTAAGATTCCTGTAAGACCGGTGCCATCGGACGTGCGGTTGGCCGCCGGTTGGTCATCGACGGAACCGGCGCCGTTGGCACGGCCCGCCGGTTGGCCCGCCGGTTGGCCGCCGGTCGCTTAAGTGGCGAGGGAGGAGGAGATGCCGGTTGGAGCGAGAGAGAGGGGAAGAGAGAGAGCGTATAATCTGATTTTTTTTTTATTTTTTTTTAATTTCTTTTAAAGTTTTTAAAAAAAGTAATATTTAAAAAAATTTAAAAAAAATCTAAAAAATTCAAAAAAAATCTAAAAAATTCTAATTTTTTTAAAAAAATAAACTTTTTATATAATGTCTTTTTTTAATTAATGTAATTTATTTTTATTAGTTATATGTTTTAATTAGTTGTATATTTTATTAGAAAAAGAAAAGTAAATGGTGGGGCCCAAATTTGGTGAAGTGACGGAGTGCTGTTGGCATGGGTACGTCAGTTTAGTGTTAGTTAGTTTATATGCTGACGTGGCGCTGAGTTGGCAGCAACTGACGGCGTCAGTTGCCGTCACCATTGGCACCGGTCTAATTATGAGTTCACAAAAAGATTTCAAACTTTCTAACGGTTAATTAGTCGAGATGGGGATTGGGCTTGAAATTGGACCGGCCCAATAATGTTGATACATTTTGATAAAAATAATACTCCGTAGTTAATAGTCGATGGAAATTTTAGAAACTACCTAACAAGAGTTATGTTATAAGTAGTTCACTTTTAAAACAAAGTCTCAACAGATAAATAATAGTTATTGGATCAAAAAAAATTCATAATAATCACCATTATCAAATCACATGTGACTGAATACACAATCACCGCCGGCCACCACCACCATCGTCGGCCAATGCCGCCTCCTGCCGCCTCCCGCCGCCGCCGGTTGCCGCCCACCGCCGCAATCACATGTGATTGGATACACAATCACATATTATTGAAAAACTAAGATGTCCATCCAAAACAAGGGAAACCCATGAAAAATGCGAAAAAATCATAGTTCTCCAACTTAATACATTTTAACAATAAATCACACAAAATTGTGAAGTTTAAATCATGAACATATAAAAAGTGTGCGAAATTTTAATGTTAGTATAATTCGAAATTCAATTCCATACATCATTACGCTATACAAATTATATTTTCTTGTGAATTTCATATATCTTCTTGTTAGTTGAGTCGCACTCACAAGAATATCATTTTGTTTTACATGTCGGTAAACATAGATTGTTTCATTACTGACAGTTTTGGACCACACGATCACATCGAGCAACTTTTTATCACTCTTACAGAAGCCGACCAATAAATTATATACACAGGAAATTCAGATTTTACAGAAGACGGAGATAGCTTCATTTCTTTTTATTTATTTACGTAAAATCAATCCTTTTAAGTGTATTCTCATTATAAAGTCTACGATACTATCTTTAACCGTTGTGTTGACTGTTTTTTAATCTTCTTTTGTACATCTGGTAAGGGGAATCAAACTCGTGACCTCTAGAAACTCATTCGCGACCACATACCACTAGACCACCACTATATGGTTTATAAAATCTATCTAGAATCTCTAAAGGGTACGGTTGAAGAAAAGTGTTTTAAGTTTTGAGCATGCTTCATTTTCGGGAACAAGTCCTCTACTCTCAGGTAGATATATAAGTGCTAATTAGGGGTGATTATCGGGCCAAAACCGAACCGAACCGAACCGATAGAACCGATAACTGATAACGATGAATTTTCAAAACCGAAACCGAACCAATAACATGTTATCGGTTTTGGTTCGGTTCGGTTTCGGTCGGTTTTCGGTTCGGTTATTTTAGGCCAAATGTTCATCCTTTTCCGAAAACCGAACCGAACCGATAGAACCGATAACCGATAACGATGAATTTTCAAAACCGAAACCGAACCGATAACATGTTATCGGTTTTGGTTCGGTTCAGTTTCGGTCGGTTTTCGGTTCGGTTTTTTCGGTCCAAATGCTCACCCTTAGTGCTAATGTGATATGATTGTTTATATCTTACCTTCATATACCCTGCGTTTGACTAAATGAGGTATCATAATTGTTGTTGAGTAGGCCTCATTTCTATGTGATCCGATAAGAAAGATAAATGATATTTAGTCCTACCATTTAGGCCTACTCATAGGCCTACCCACTTAATAGGATGACATGTATATTCCACTAATTCTCTCTCCTAATATTATTCCTTGATTTTGACACGTGTATTCATATAATGAATAGGCCTATGAATAGGTCTAAATAGTAAGCTTAAATACCATTACTCGATAAGAAATTATGTAAAATGGGTAATATACCCTTGAACTTCAAACTGCCAAAAATACTCCTAATATATATGCACATGATCACATTTTCAGCCCATTTAAGAGAAATAACCTTTGGGTTGTAAATCATGTTACAAATTCATTTGGCCCAAATCTAAAAAGTCCATTATTATTTAAGTCGCAACTTCATCTTTTTGTGAATATAAGTATAAGGTCTTTGTTCAAGCTGAGTCGTAAATTTTTCATGTAATATAAAGGATAAATTTCAACTATTGACAATACTAATTGATGGTCAAGATTATCACATATTATATATATGAAGAGATATTTTGGTCATTTGACATCCACATAATTATTTATTATTTTTATCATTACATACCAAACTAAATAATAATATAGTCAAAGAGAAGTGTAGAAAAAAATACGTTATTAATTAATGTATAAAACTATCAAATGGCAGTACATCTATTGAAGCCAAACACTTGTACAGAGCACAAATCCGATTGGTTTTCTCCGTCGGGGGAACACCGATTTTGTCTGCCACTTTTAGGGTATTCCATAATCAAACTTGCTTGTATATGTGGGGATCAACAAACTAGTGAATTGACATAAAGAAAATATCATATATTTGTAGGCACTTTATTCAAATAAACAAAACCATAAATGAATCAAGTGGATCATCATTTCATTCCATATGTTACTTTAAAAAAAAAAGACATACTTCATTTCACTAAATTAACCAAAAAGATGGAAATGAATAAGAATAAAAAGTTGTAGAGAAAACAAGATACGTCTTTTACGATTGTGTAACTCCTTATAATTAAAAAGTTAGGCTTTTTTTATTATGGGGGATTGCAACAATTGTTATAAAAGATAATAATGTTTGTTTAGTGAGAATTTGTATATGAGTAATTGTACTTAATCATATCATTTAGTCCTACTCATAGTCATACTCATTAGATGAAAATAGGTGTTAAAATCAAGAGATAATATTAAGAGAGATAATTAGTGGATTACATATGTCATCCGATCAAATAGGTAGGATTATGAGTAAGACCAAATGATAGGATTAAATATCATTTCTCTTTGTTTATTTAATTTCCTTCAACTGTATATACATTTCTCGTTCAAGTTTTATTGAATAATTAAAAACTCTTTCTACTATTTAATTACTGTAGGCGGTTTATCTTTCGTATGTAAAGCCATGTGCTCTTGAACATCAGTTCTCCATTTCGAACCTTACCAGCCCCTTACATTTTTTTTGCTGCTTCTCCCCTTCCTATTATAAGTTTGCTTAAATTACAATTTACCCCTTTAACTCTAACTTTTTCTTGAATAACCATTTATTACCCTAAACTTATTGTTCAATGTCAAGATTACAAAATAGTATATTTAAAAAAAATACATAATAACCAGATTTTTTTTTATAACTTTAACTTAATAGTATTAATTTATAATTTCAACCCCATTTAAATATTAAATTTGACTAATTTATACCCTTTTTTCATAAATACAATTTTTTTTTTTTTTTGAACGGCAACCTAATCTACACCAAAATCCATCTATGTCCACTATGGGATTTGAACCCTCAACCACAAGGTTGAGGGCAAACACCTTTACCGCCAGGCCATTGGCCCTTTGATAAAATACAAAAAGGTATTAAATTCAGTAAAAATTCAACCTTAATCTTGACGTAAAAAACATATTTTTAAAAATTCGCAGCAACGTGCGACCCTACATACATTAGTGGGCTTTTTAAAACCCAAAAAAAAATCTCTTCTTTGCAGAAGTGGGCCCATGTGGTAGCCTAAGACGGAGTATGGTCATGGGCTCATGGCGGAGGGGTGAGATTTGTGGTCAAAAGGATTTCCAATTTCACATTTTTTACAAATGTTTCGGGCGGTTAAACTGATTAAATCAGGAAATGGACAAGTGGCATTTCACGATGAGTCGGTTAGATTGATAGTTATAATTTGGTCGGAACTCGGCGATTCGATATAAAAATCCGATTAGACTTGAAAAATCGAGTTTTCATAAAAAAAAAAATAAACAATAAAGGAAACTTGTACTGTTGTACATGAATTTATAATCAATATCTGTATTCTAAGAATTATTGCTTCATAAATTAATGTAAAATTTCTATGCATTTAAAATAGATATTGATTCTTTTATAGCTTTCGGAACTCAAAATGATATAAACATGTTAGACGATTTACATTATACTTGTAGTTTGACATGAATTTGGTTTGCAATTTATGTCAAACCACAACTTTTAACGTCTAATTATGTAACAAAATCACCCTATTCATCAAAATTCATAGGATTCCAAAATGCGTTCAAAACAAGATCCGCAGCACACATAATACAAAGGTGTCGACCTCACGTTTTTACAAGTTTGAATATAACACCAAACAAGACCATAGTGCATCGGAAAAAAGAGAGTTATGACATTTTTCTTTTACTATTTTATAATATTATTATTACTCTTTTGTCAGGATCGAATAACTCAAACAAGTTATTGAATCACAGATCTACTAACAAAGAGAAGTTACAGCGGATTAACACTCTTGTTATTTAATTAAGAACAATGTAAACTGTAATCGAATAAGAAATATTAAGAACACAGTTTATCACAAAAAGCTTCAATGTATATTAACGATGAATCAATACACACGTACGTTTACAATTCGCAAGGAACTATTTATAATAGTCCTTGAAGCCTAAATATTTAACCTAGTTATTCTAGGAAACGATTACAATAGAATTACAATTGATATTATCTTCTAAACTAACTTTCCTAAGATCTCGAACTCAATATTCTCTGTAAATAGCATCATTAGTAGTACATGCCAAGATCAGTAGTAAGTTGTATCTTCAGTAGTAATTGTAATATCAGTATCAAGTAGTCATAGCAGCAATAACTCTTGATCAGTGGTATCTGCACA
This sequence comes from Calendula officinalis, assembly GCA_963853835.1. Classification (NCBI taxonomy): domain Eukaryota; kingdom Viridiplantae; phylum Streptophyta; class Magnoliopsida; order Asterales; family Asteraceae; genus Calendula; species Calendula officinalis. Next base: position 75,098,526 of record OY970823.1, on the reverse strand, counting down.
TCAATAATAGAATACTTATAACCCAACATCTTTCCTTAGATGTTTTAACATATATTGCGACTCAATGCAATCAGGTAATTACTAAGATAAACTAAAAATAGACCAATTTTCTTTAAGATAACTTGTTATACACTGATACTTGAGTTTAACCAAAAGAGATCATGCGGCTTGCTTTTGTTTCTGTGATTGTTTGACTCCATAAAAATTATGTTAACTGTCATAACAGACGTGTACTTTCGGCTCAATTAGACATTGTACTGTCTTTTTCACAAAAAGCCAAAAAAAATCAAAAACCTAAAAATAAATAAAATAAGGTATTTGTTAACCATTAAGGGCAATGGCTATGAATGAATAAAGTGGTTTATGTATAATTTAGGATGCATAACTACGCAAACGTGGTTATTAAAATGCAAGGGGGTGATTTTTTTTTAGTTAATGTAGAATAATTTTAAGCCAATAAATTTTTTTTATTAATATTTTCCATAAAATAAAGAGTTGTATTCTTTAGTTTTTCAATGATTATGTTATTTTTAAATAAGACAAGATGTGGTACAAAAATATAGTTATTAATTCAAGTTGCTTGAAAGTACAACTATAGGTCTCACGAAAGAAAGTCGTCAACATTTATTTAAGATAAAACTACTTATCAGTCGTACAAAATCAACTTAAATAATAAAAAAAAAAGAAGAAAGCTACCCACCAAAAAGTAGACAGTTATCAGATTTTGTATAAGGTATAATTTTACCAAAAAGTAACAATTCTGGATTTTATTAAATATATATTTGAAATATATCTTAAAAAACAATTAAAGCATGTAAATAAAATTGTAGATCGAGGTGTCACGTGGGTGGGGTATGAGGTAGCCACCGGCCAAAATGTTGATCACGGTTAATTTGGACCCTCCACTTAATATTTTTTACTAATTACTCTTTTCAACTTGGAAAATCCTCATTTTGTCTGCCATTGAATTTTAATTTCTCATTTGCTTGCATCATTTTTACAGAAATCGATCATCAAGTAAAGATGATTAACAATAATTAATGGTGTTTTCATAAACTGTAATTAATTTGGAGGAAGTATTGTTTTAAACTCAGATAGCTTTAAGGTTGCTTTAATGTATAAAACATAGTAAAAGTATTAAGTTTAATTTACAATGCTACGCGAACCTTCACAGCCCCTCAAACATTTACAATGCTCTCGGACATTCATAGCGATCTCAAATGTTTTCTTCACTGTGAATAAACTCTTTTCTTGTTGTGAAGATTAGTTTTTTGAATCTTCACAGTGTGAATGTTTAGAGTTTTATTTTTTATTTTAATACTGTAAATTTTAGCTTTTTGAATTTTCACAAACTGAATGTTTTTTAACATCAAGGTTTGAGAAGGTTAAATTTCTTGAAACTTCAAATTAAACTTCAAAAGTTACCTATTTACAAATGATCAATACCCTTCCCTCGTCAAGAAAACATTTATCCCCTTCCACCGTAAAAACTTTTCACATAAGGTAAAAAATACTTACGTGTCAATATACATAATAAGAAAGGTACGATGAATCATAGTAGACTTTGACCTTCAGAAGATCCATTATATAATTAGTTGGCCACCTAAAAAAGCAACTTGTAACAAACAGTTTTTCACTCAAATGCTTACTCCATATTGATAGTTAAATCTTATAAAAGTGATTTTATTTTTATTTTGTTTGTTAAAAGGGTTTTTTTTTTTGTTATAAGGGCTGTCAGGATCGATTAACTATAGACAAGTTAATAAACACCTTAGATCTATTTGATGATAGAAGTTGCAGCGGATCAACACTATATCAATAATTAAGAACGATGAACTGTATGAACAATATGAGAAATATTAAGAACACAGTTTCACAAAAAGCTTCAATGTATATTATTAAGTTAACAATACACACGTACGTTTACAATTCGTAAGGAACTATATATAATAGTCCTTGAAGCTAAACTATTTACCCTAGTTATTCTAGGATACGATATACATCTAATTATAAACGATATACATTGATTTACATTCTATAACTATCTCTGCGAAGATCTCGGACTTGATATGTTCCATAAACGCGTATCAGTAGTAAAACCAATCACCAGTAGTAAATAAGTAACATCAGTAGTAAACTTGGTGATCAGTAGTAAGTCCAGAAACCAACGTCAGTAGTAACTACAATGATCAGTAGTATCTTCAATCTCTGTATGATCAGTAGTAACTAAGTTATAGAGAACACCAGCATCAACTTCATCAGTAGTAAATGTTTCTGCCCCATCAGTAATAAACATAATTATTACCAACTGCAGCATCAGTACTAAGTTGATCTGTGATTTGCTCTAACAATCTCCCCCTAAACTTATTGATTATCCTTTAATCAATCAAGTTTCTTATTTACTTCTTCTTTTTCTTTTCTTCCAACAACTTTGCTCTTTTCTTATCACCTTCTAAAGTCTGTTGGTTCCTTTTATTCCTTTGTGCAATGATATATTTGCTGATTCTTTTAACAAATTCATTCAATTTGTTTTGGAGCATCACAGCATCATGTGGTTTAATAAAATTCATGCACCATAGTTGATAGAGAGTCTTCTCAGAATGAGGATACTCTTTCTCATAAAGGAATAAGTCACATTTCTTACTTGTATATTCAAAGAAGTACATGTTGACAGTTGGTAGCACATTCCAAGCTTGAACATTTTCTGAATCTGTGTACTTTTCTGGATAATTTTCTGGATAGAAAGCAGCATCAATCATTTCAGTAAGATAACCTGCAGCTGAATTCTTCCAGTTCTTCTTAGTCATTCTTGGTTTACCAATGATCAACATCTTAATAATGTCACTTCTGGTTAGGGACATGACCAAAGGTTTCCAAGCTCTGAATCTTTGAGTGACCTTATCTTCTCTTATAATCTCAATCATATCATCTATGTACCTCCAGTTGATGATTGGATTATTTTGTAGGGGAGCAATGGGGAGATCATGAACTTGAACCATTTGTAATTTTTTATTTGGTTGATCAAGTTCTGAAGCAATTGTCTTTCTTTTCTTTGATGTTTGAGAGGATACACCAGATGATTCTCCAGATATTGTTTTTCTTTCTTTCATTTCTTTGGAGTCTATCTGTTCAAGTTTAGTGGTGTACTTCTCATTACTATCTTGCTCAGTAAGATCCTTCTTCTTCTCTACACAGTACTTTTCAATTAAATTGATCAGCTTCATTCTTCCAAATGCCTTTGTGTTATACCCTTTTGATTTTAAGAATGTGATCATTTCTTTCTTTTTCTCTGCAAATTGTTCTGGCATATCAGCCTTTTGCTCTTTGCATTCTTGTACTTGTGCTTCAAGAAGTTCTATTGTTTCATGTTCAAGTTGCCTAAATTTTTTCAGTTCTCTTCTTTGTAATTCCTTTCTTGTTTCAGCAACTTGTTTAGATTTGATCTTCTGTTGAAATTGTGGCAGTTTTGATATATCTGCTATATCTGCCAATTTGATTTCTGTGAAAGGTTGTCTCAATATTCTAGCCCTTTCTGCTAATCTTTTGTTTTCATTTGCTAGAGAGACTTCAACCTTCTTTAAATATTTTGCTCTCTTTACCTTCCACCTATCCTGTTTGGCTGATTTGGCATAATTGATTTTGTTGACAATTTCATGACCTTGTGCTCTGTTGGGTTGGTCTTCATCAGCAACTTCTTTTCCCTTTCCTATGTAATTGTCTTTCTTCATATTTGGTTCAGATTCAATAACAAATTTGGGACCATAGTAGTGTATCTGAGATATGGGAAGTATTTTAGGATGTGGAGGCAGGGAGCATTCATCAACTTCTAACCAGTTGATATCATCATCAATATCTTTTACCACCATTTGTGTTGTTGTTGTTCTTTTTGGAGATGGTGGAAGTATCACTGTAGGCTCTAGTAGTGGTGGCAGCTCAATAATGTCATCAGTAGTAACTAAGGTAGTTACTACTGGTATGTCTTCAGAGATTACTACTGATAGGTCATCAGTAGTGTTTGCTGCCTTTTCTTCATTTACTACTGCTGTTATATCAGTAGTAGGAGTTACTACTGGTATGTCTTTTTCAGCTTGTTTTTTAGTAGGAGCAGTAGTAATTGGCTCTTCTTCTGTAATCATCATCTCTGGGCCTTCATCAACTTCTGTTTCTTTTAAATTCAAGAGGGAGGAAGCTGCTGCTGCAATGGATTCATCAATCATTGTCTGTATGTTATCCTTCTCCCCCTTAGTGAGCTCAACTGGAGGAGCCTCACTATCATCAATCCTCTTTTTCAATTTTCTGATAAGCTTTGATTGTTGATGAAGCCTAAGTTCATATTGTCTCATTCTTTTGTTGATGATATTGACATTTCTTTTCATAGCAGCCATAGTTTTTCCTTGATTTGTTTGGTAATAAAGACAATCTTGTACAGTGGATTCCAAGGAATCCACTTTAGCCGTCAATTGTTGGATTTTAATACTGCCCTCACTCCATCTAGCAAGATCATCGGGCTTACTAACAGGTACATTGGTTTTAAGGTTTTCCTTCCTTTCCATCAATTTCACAGATCTGCCCTCATCACTGCTTGGTGAGTCATTGGGTCTTTTAGACATTCTCTTCTTCCTAGAAGAAGCAGAGATGTCCCCCCTTGTGGTTTCTTGGCACCGGGGTCCTTTGAGTAACTCCTCAAATGAGTCATCACTCAAAGTTGCCGAGGTTTGGGTCCTAATGATGTTTTCACTGTCCTGTGCACCCACCTTTGGGGCATCAGTAGTGAAAGCCCTCCCCTCATGTCCTCTCTCCTCCTTGGAGGACAACTCTTTGAGCCTGGGGTGTGACTCGATTTGTCCCCTGGTGTCCTTTAAAGATTTCTTTCTTTTATAGATTGTAGATATATGTTTGGTTTTGTCTGGTAGGTCTTCTACAGAGTGAAGAGTAGCACTCTGCAGATTTATATCAAGTTCCTGGGACACATTCAGGACTTCTGTTTGAGTTGGTGATTGAGTGGCTATATGGGGTGGTGTTTGGGCTGTATTTGGGGGTGATGGAGTGGGTTGAGGTTCAACTTGGGTTGTAGCAATGGTTGAACCTTCTCCAATATTGGGTTGATCTTTGATCATGTTTGGAAACAAAGGGGTTTCCTTCCCTGAAAATTTAAATTGTTTTCTCATATTTGAGAAAACTTTCTTGTTCAACTCAGGTAATACAAAAATGTTTTTAGGAGTTGACAAGTTTTGTAATTCACAGTTTATGATATGTTGTAGAAATCTGGGATACATTAAAAATTTAGAAGAACTAAGATTTCCCAACATACCATCAAAAATCATATTAGAAAAATTGAATACTTGGTCTGTGCATAAACATACAACAGCAGATGCTATTGCCTTGTTAAACTCATTCCAAGTACTTCTTTTAGGAGAAATACAATGCTGAATGGTATGAACCAGAAATTTCCATTGTGGGGATAGAAGGCCTTTTTGAAAAGTTACAATATTAAGTCTGCCTTCATACCCCATTTTATTTAAAGTATCAGCAATGTATTCCTTAGGAAGAGTATACATACCTGAATCATCATGAAGTTGTAGATGATGTCTGATTGATTGTTCAGTTACAGTGATGTACTTTCCATCTACTTTCGATTTTATCATTGATGATGTGGTTCCTTCTGTTCGCTCAGCATTGGTCCAGAAATCCACCAAGTGCTGTTGATATGCCTTCGGCTTTACAGTTAAGGCAAACTGTATATACGAATTTCTCAAGAATTTTACGATTGGACGGAAATCTTTTGTTCCGTCGGGATTTTTTAAAAATGCAACCATGTTGTGAAATTCTGAGTATCTGAGATCGGTTTGCACATCGAGAGCTTGTAAAGTTGCCATTGTTGTTGAGATTTTGCAAGAATTTTGTTAAAGATGAAGGGTTTTTGATCGTAAACTAGGGTTTATCGAAAGGTGTTTAGAGAATCGAAGTGAAGATAATGCTAAATTAATCATCTGCCGCCTTTTATATCTTTCGATTAAACCTGCAAAACTACGAAAATAGCCTTCGAATCATAACATAACGGTTATTTTCATGGGGGTTAGTTTGGTAATTGTGTTTATGAAAGACCAGTAGTAAATAAGATATCAGTAGTAAAACGTCAGTAGTATCTACTAACATCAGTAATGACTGAGGATTTTGACATCAGTAGTAATTATAGACATCAGTAGTAACCATTACCACACAAGACCAGTAGTATATGTGAATACCAGTAGTACTGACTTACCAGTAGTATCCATGTAAACCTAAAATGCACCAGTAGTAATGAACTATCAGTAGTATTTTGTGCATACACTTTCACACCAGTAGTACAGCAATACTAGTAGTAAAACACTTAAGAAAATAATATTTTACAACACTAACTTTACACATAATTTTAAGTGAGATTTTAAGTTATTAAAATCATTCCAATACTACTGACCAAGAAGTTGAATCTTCCTACATCAAATGCTTTTGTAAAAAGATCTGCTAATTGATCATCAGTATGGATTTTAACTACTTTGATTAATTTCTTTTCATTACAATCTCTTATAAAGTGAAATCTTATTTCAATGTGTTTAGTTTTTGAATGTTTTACTGGATTATTCACAATACTAATAGCACTTTGATTATCAATAAAAATAGGAGTTTTAAGGATAGAGATACCAAAGTCTAGAAGTTGATTTTGAATCCATAGTACTTGAGCACAGCAAGCAGATGCAGCTACATATTCTGCTTCAGCAGTAGATGTTGATACATTTGTTTGCTTCTTACATTGCCATGACACTAGTCTTGATCCAAAGAATTGACATCCACCAGTAGTGGACTTTCTATCTTGACATTCACCTCCATAGTCACTATCTGTATAGGCTATTAGTTCAAAGGGTGAGTCATGTGGATACCATAGACCTAGTGATGGTTTGCCTTTCAAGTATCTGAATATTCTTTTGACAGCCTGCAAGTGTAGTTCTTTGGGTCTTGCTTGATATCTTGCACACACACAAACACTATACATAATGTCAGGTCTTGATGCAGTTAAGTACATCAAAGATCCTATCATTGATCTATATAAGTGTTCATCTACATCCTCCCCCTCAACATCAGGATGTAGGTGTTTGTGTGTTTCCATTGGTGTACTAGCACTTTTACTGTCTTTCAAGTCAAACTTTTCCAAGATGTCTTTGACATATTTTGATTGATTTATCAAAATACCATCAGTTCTTTGACTGACTTGGAGTCCAAGGAAGAAGTTCATTGGACCCATGGAGCTCATCTTGAATTTAATCTGCATCAGCTCTTCAAATTCTTTGCATAATAAATCATTGGTTGATCCAAAGATGATATCATCTACATAGATTTGTACCAGTAGTATATCATCTTTGACTTTCTTTGTAAACAATGTTTTATCAATGGCTCCTCTTTTGAAATTGTTCTTTAATAAGTATGATGATAGTGTGTCATACCATGCTCTTGGTGCCTGATGTAGACCATATAGAGCTTTATCCAATTTAAACACATAATCACCATGTTTTGGATCTTCAAATCCTGGAGGTTGGCAAACATAAACTTCTTCTTCAATCTTCCCATACAGGAAAGCACTCTTCACATCCATTTGATAGACTTTAAACCTTTTGAATGAAGCATATGCTAGGAATATTCTTATTGCTTCAATTCTGGCAACAGGAGCATACACTTCATCATAGTCTATACCTTCTTCTTGAGTGTATCCTTGGGCTACAAGTCTGGCTTTATTCTTGATCACTATCCCTCTTTCATCTTTCTTGTTTCTAAAGATCCATCTTGTTCCAATGGCTCTTTTTCCTTTGGGTAGAGGTACAAGTGTCCAAACAGCTTGTAATTTAAATTGAAGGAGTTCCTCTTGCATTGCCTCAATCCAGTTTGAGTCCTTCATTGCTTGTTGGATCTTCTTTGGTTCATCCTGAGACAGAAAGCATTCATACATACATTCATTAGCAATTAAGCTTATATTACACATATTTGCAGTTAAACTTTTGTTTAATTTGCTTCTTGTTTGAAGTGGTGAGTTAACATCACTTAGAACAAGGTCTAAAGGATGGTTCTTTTGAGTCCTTGTTGTTGTAGCTTTATCCACCACTAGTTGATTTTCAGGGTTGGACTCTTTTGCCTCAGGTAGTTGTTCTTCTTGAGATCCTTCATTGTCATTAGTATTTGGTTCATCATTATCTTGGTCAGAGTTACTACTGCCATCATCTTCATTGAGATCAGTAGTATTGAAGTTGTTACTGGTATCAGTAGTATCTTGAGAATCTAGGTTATAGTTGGGACCAGTAGTATTTTCAGTACTATTACTGGTACCAGTAGTAATGGAATTACTACTGACCTCATTCTCAGAGTTACTACTGCTTTCAAAGTATGTAACGAACAAACCGTTTTTGTGACCGTTCCCGAACCTTCCCCTAGTTATAAGGTATATGTTTACGCAGGGATGGATCGAATCCGTGATATATAGGAAGTCATTCGGGAGCTCGTACCGGCCACTAGGCCACCACCAGATGATTAACTTTTATAAAAGTGCATTATATTATATTGAATTATTATGACGTTTTATTCCATCAAAGAAATAACCACTTTCTTTATATTCAACCATTATAAGTTTGATTAAATTTCCCACAAAATGATGTAAGCAAATGGGAAATCGAAGTATGTGGCAGACAAAATGAGGATTCCCACTAAAATGGAAGAGGGAGAAGAAGAAGCAACGTAGGTAATTAGAATGGTATAATTAGTGCAGGGTTCAAAACAACCGGTGATTAAGAATGTGGCTGGTTCTGGTTTAAGCCCACTCATATCTCAAACTTAGATGTGCTCAAACAATAAGAATGATATATACTCCCGCTAATACGAGGGATGAAAGATGTGAAATGTAGACGGTTATACTTCTACTCGTGAGTAGATACATTACTTCGCGAAATACATTTCGCAAAAGTGTATGGTGGAAAAAGAAAATAAATAAAAATAAAATTATATAAAATTAAGTGATATATACTCGACAAGTCATCCCGGTCCTGCCTCAAACTTTCGTGTTTAGTCAATCTTTCCCCCCATCAAGTTTGGGTTTTTTTCGTAATCAAAATCATAGTCTAACATTAACCGTGTTTGGTTTTGTATCAACTATCAAGTAATTAGAATATTCCTCACTCTATCCTACCACTTGTTGCAACCCGTATAAACATATTACGCACGACATACATATATGTAGACACACACAAATGTACACATCGACAAATTTGTGTAAACAAACAAAAGATTAGTACCTTCACCTTGGGAATGTTTTTTGGCCACACACCGGCCCTCAACATGGGAGTGTCGTCCAAAATAGTATAATCAAATACTTGATAAATATTCAACTTTCCTAATTGGGTATGGACGATGAGCATTATTCATTCTTCATGGAGTTGGTCATGATTCGAAAGTGTTGAGTCCTTCTTTTTATTTGTAGCCCACTTCGGATGGTCTGCTTACTGCCTCTTGCCCAAATTATCAAATATAATACAAAAAGAAAAAGAATGTAGGGTTACACTCAATTCTGAACATTCTTTAAGCTTAATCGTTCACAAACCCATACTTATTAGTATTAGCAATCCGGTCAACAATAAAAATTTTGCCTTAAAAAGTGATTTAATTAATTATACTTCCGCCGATTCAAAATAAGTGATACATTTTTTTTTTGAGGTTATTCAAAATAAGTGATACACATTGAAAAATTACCTTATTTGCCAAAAATAGTAGGACTCACACCCACCAACTATATACTTTAACAAATTGAAATGACATGTTTGCCCTTACTTTTTACTTTTGAACATCATTAATCCAATTTTTTCAAAAGATGTGGGACCCATTCACATTAACCATCCAATTAATCTAATTTAATTATCATTATAATTTTTTGTCTCAAAAATCATAAAATCCAAAATTTATCGCTTATTTTGAATCGAAGAAAGTATAAGTACACAAAACTATATATCTGTAATGATGACTAAACACCAGTGTGGACATTGTTACCACATTAATAAGTCCAAAAGGAGTGAAAATTAATGGTGCGACACGTCGCCAAATGGTCACATAATTGAGGACGCATAAAATTGAATTTTTAACCAAATGGTCACATAATCTCCAATCATTCTCTATAAAACTTACTCTATCTATATAAGTGGTGAGCTCATTTACTTTAAACAAAATTTCAAAACTCCGATTATATATTTTAGGGTAAACTACAGTTTTTGTCCCTAATCTTTTCCGGATTCGGGATTTTTGCCCATAAACTTTTTTTTTCTGTTTTTTTGTCCTTTATATTTTAAAATTCTGCATATTTGTCATTCCGTCTATTTTTAGCCGTTAACTGACGAAAAATGAAAGGCATGTGAGGGCATTTTGATCCTTTCCACCATTCTTCATCTTCTTCAAACAAAATCCCTAATTTTTTCAAACCATCTTCTTCAAACAAAATCTTTAATTTCTTCAAACCATCTTCTTCAAACCATCTTCTTCAAACAAAACCCCTAATTTCTGCGAACCATCTTCTTCAAACAAAACCCTTAATTTCTTCCCATCTTCATCAAATAAAACACCTAATTTCTTCAAACAAATCATTCAATCGTCGGCTGGAGGAGGCGACTTTGAAGATTATACAACATCACATTCAAAAGGGCTGTTGAAGATTCTGGATTTCACTGTTTGACCGGCTAGTGGAGGCGACTTTGCCGAAAAGATGCTCAAACAAAAATCAAACCCAATATTCATAATCAAAACAACTTTTTAAGATCTGCGATTCTGCATTATCGATTCTGCAGATTTGGAATTTTCAAAACAGCTTACATGTGATGAGAAAACTTGAGGATGGTTCAGTTCGTCTTACAGGGGGGATGCCCGATTAGGGTTCAGTTCATCTTACAGGTAAGCTTTCACCATCTTCAAGCTTTCTCGCAAGATCTGCGATTCTGCATTGTCTCATCACAAGTAAGCTTTCACCTTCTTCAATTTCTGAAAACCCTAATCGGGCACCATCTTCACCAACTTCAAAACAGCTTTTGAAGATTTGCGTTTCTATCTCCATATTCACCATCTTCAATTTCTGAAAACCATAATCGGGCACCATCTCCATCTTCAAAACATCTTTTTTGGGTGTACCACAGGGATTTTTGGGTTTTAGATCTGTGTGGTTTTTTGTTTGTAAAATTTTGGTTTGATTTGGGTTTGATGAGGAAAACGTGCAGATATGAAAAGTGTTGATACAGTAGGTGAAGCAATGGGCCATCGTTTCTCTGTGTTCATCACCGGAGATGAGGTGAAGAAAGACAAGATGGATTTTGATGATGATGATGATGATGATGATGATAGGGGTAATTTGGGGAAATTGACAAAACAATCGCCAGTTAACGGCCAAAAATAGACGGAAGGACAAATATGTAGAATTTTAAAACCTCAAGGACAAAAAAACAGAAGAAAAAAGTTTAGGGACAAAAACCCCGAATCCGAAAAAGGTCAGGGACAAAACCTGTAATTTACCCTATATTTTATTATCTCCTTAAAGCCCTTCAAAATTAGCGGAACCCACATTCTATTAACATTTACACTCACAAAACATGTGTGAGATCCATGGATAGAGATATTTTCTCTCACTTCAAATATATTGGCATTTTTCACCCTCTTTATTTTGAAATGAGCAATAGAGTATGGTTAGAGGAGAAATTAACTTCAAAATAAATGAATAGAATATGATTGAAGATGCTTTTATATGTACAGCATCATAAAGCATAAATTGGTTGTTTACAAAACACCGCGTTTTGAAGAGTATTAAAATAATTAATATTCCTTAATTAATTCAGTTAAATCTTAATCGTAGAATGAATAAAGACACTAAAATCAGAAATAATGCATGAGATATGTACATTTAATTATTTTTTTAATAGCACTTAATTAATTAAGTATCCTCGATCCACCTGTTCATAGTCCAAACAAAAGCATACACGAGGCTAAGAGTATATACGTGAAGTATATTCATTTGCCGAAAAGAATGTTAACATAAAATTACAAACCACGGTTTCTTATAAAGAACTTATGTGGATTGTGAATTCAAGTATTAAGTAAGGATTAAGCAAGAACAATTAAGAATTGGAAGATTTAGATGGATTGAAATTTGAACAATACTTTGCTATGGATATGACAATTACAAAATAGGGCAAAGTTTACTTGGAAATTAGGTTACTACTTACTATTTATACATAGGACTAATATCAACTAAATACACAATGATCCCTAGACTATTGGTTACTAGAAATGTGATCCAACAACTTCAATTCTCTTTATGATCACGGAAGCAATCTTGTTCTTTTTTCCTTAAACAATAATGAATAATGATAATTAAATATTAACCTTTTAATGTTGTCTACTAGTAGAAAGGAATTTCAACATTCATGATACTTATAACCTCCACACGTACATAGTGTTTGCAAAACCCTATATATACACCTTCAAACCAACATACGTGTTATAACCTTCATATATAGATTCAAACCGGCCTCTTAATTTCATTATTATGGTCTCCTCTCTTTCATTTTCTATTGCCGGAAACCGTGGTTTGCCATCATACATGGCGGGTTTTGACCATGGTAGTGGCGATTGTATGTTTGCGCAATCTATTTTCTCAAAGAAAAGTAATACTAGGAAGTTAAGTATAGTAAGTGTAGCAACTGATTTGCCGCCGGTTGTTCGACAACCACCATTGAAAGAGGCCTCAAAGGAGCAGAAGTTGGCGGCATGGACTAGCATCCGCCAAGATCGATGGGAAGGGGAGCTCGTTGTTCAAGGAGAGATCCCGCAATGGCTGGTATGTGTTTGCATTTTCATTTGTTTGTGTTGCAAGATGTTTCAGATTTTTGAAGCATGATGTATTTCCTAGTGCAAATCTTTTTATAACAATTGAGTGCACCACTTTGAGTTATAACTCCCATAATATTATTTGGATTTTGATTTGGACCTTATCAAGTCCCAAAGGCATTAATTTAAGAGTTCGTTTTAAGTTTTATCAACTTGAAAGCTTACTCTCTACCTATTTTCTTTCGTATTCTAATTTTAGTTTTTTTGCTAGTTTTTAAAAAAAAAAAAAAAAAAAATTGGTTTTCATTGCCAAAGAAATTTTATCATTCGATGATATTAGCGAGATGATATGTGACTGGTTTGTATTACTAAAGCGACAAATTTTTATCAAACATTCTTGAGAAAAAATATAAAAAACTAGGACATTACTCGATATTCAATATTTTTTAGTTTAAATATTGGGGGTCGATGACTGATGAATATAAGGTATATCGCATCTTTAGGTAATTCGATAATACTCCCTCCGTTCGACAAAAAACTTCTCATTTTATCTAAAAATTTTGTCCCACAAAAAACTTCCCATTTGAGAATTAGAGGAACCCACTTAATAAATTAATATTATCTCATTAACTTTATGTCTTTTTTTATCATTTTTTTAAAGTTTCTCTCACTAACTTTATGTCAATATCTAAACTAATCCTATATTTTAATCAAATTTATTACCAAATATCTCACCACTAATTATCTCTTAAAAACATATGCCCAAATCAAATGAGAAGTTTTTTGTGGGACGGAGGAAGTATTAATTAGATCTTACACTTATGGATGAGTTGATGAATACGTTGTGGGTTGGTTGTCAGAACTTTGTTATGATAACCTAAATGACCCAAAGTAACATACGATATATGCATGCATGAATTGAATTGAATCGAACATCATGATTCTAAATCAAAATAAATATCATAATTTGAATTATTATTAACTATAACTTTTTTCTAATTTTCTTTTAATCAATAGTTAACATTTTTTAAACTAAATAATACCAAATAAAATATTGTATGTTATGTAGTGAAAAATCATCAAGATTCCATTTATTTGAACTGACATTTTATATTACAAACATAATTATGGCCACCAATTTATTTGTCTTTCTTTCTGTATGCTACTTTCATATTCTATCTTTTTCTAAATTCAATTAATTAATTTCAACATTTTTATATTTTCATCCTCAACCATGCAGAATGGTACTTACTTGAGGAATGGACCAGGGTTGTGGAACATCGGAGCCTACAACTTCCGCCACCTCTTTGACGGTTACGCCACCATTGTCCGCCTCCACTTTGAAAACGGCCGCCTGGTGATGGGTCACAGGCAAATTGAATCCGATGCATATAAGGCTGCAAGGAAAAACAACAAACTTTGTTACCGTGAATTTTCTGAAGTCCCCATATATGACAATTTCCTAGCATATATTGGAGATTTGGCCAATTTATTTTCGGGTGCATCCCTAACTGATAACGCCAATACCGGCGTTGTTCAGTTAGGGGATGGACGAGTGGTTTGTCTCACAGAGACAATCAAAGGCTCAATTGTGATTGACCCGAATAATCTAGATACAATAGGGAAGTTTGAGTATACTGACTCGCTGGGTGGGCTGGTCCACTCAGCACACCCTATAGTGACTGACTCAGAATTTATCACATTATTGCCAGATTTGTTAAACCCGGGTTATTTAGTGGCAAGGATGGAGCCCGGTTCAAATGAAAGAAATGTGATTGGTCGGGTTGATTGTCGTGGTGGCCCGTCACCGGGGTGGGTCCATTCGTTCCCAGTGACGGAACATTATGTGATAGTGCCCGAGATGCCATTGAGGTATTGTGCACAAAACTTGTTAAGGGCTGAACCTACACCATTGTATAAGTTTGAGTGGCATCCTAAATCCAAAGGTTTTATGCATGTTATGTGCAAAGCTAGTGGGAAATTGGTAAGCTCCATACATTACAAAAAAAATAAAAAATAAATAAAAATAAAAAAATTGTTAAGTTGATATGTATTTTCAAATTATGCTTGAATATTCTTTGTAATAAATTTACCTTTCATAATACTTTGAAGGTGGCCAGTGTGGAAGTTCCTTTATTTGTGACATTTCACTTCATCAACGCGTACGAAGAGAAAGACGAAGATGGAAGGGTAATCGGAGTTATAGCCGATTGTTGTGAGCATAATGCCGACACAACCATCCTTGACAAACTACGGCTACAAAATCTACGATCATGGTCCGGAGAAGACGTTCTACCCGACGCTAGGTACATTCATATATAAATAGGATTGTCTTAGGCAATTAGCAAAGTTGCTGGTTATCAATACAAGTGTCCAAATAAATAATAAGATTATGAAAGAAAATGAATGAATTCCACATATCAATCATTTTATAGGTAACAAGAAAGACAGAAAAATTAGTAGGAAGCAATACATGTAATATGTGACACATGTATCCTTAATTCTTAAATATCGGTTTTTGGGATAACTGTGAGTTAAATGGAAAGATTAATTGTAGGGTTGGGCGGTTTAAAATACCATTTAATGGGAGTCCAAATGGAGAACTAGTTGATGCTCTAAACCCCGACGAACATGGAAGAGGGATGGATATGTGTAGCATCAATCCGGCTTATTTAGGCAAGAAATACAGATACGCGTATGCTTCTGGTGCACGGCGCCCTTGTAACTTCCCCAACACCCTCACCAAGGTACATTTGTCGTCAAATTTGGCTTCTTTTTCAATCTTAAAGGTCAAAATAGAAATAACTTTTGGTTTCTAAGATTTTTATACACAAAGCAACGTCATCTACTAAACACTTGTAATTAGTGGTGTCCATGGGTTGGTCGGGTTGGGTTATGTCTCTTATTGTTGGGTTCGTCAGGTTTGATGTAAAAAAATCATAACCTAAAACCCGACCCGATAAGGATTCGGTACGGGTTGGTCGAGTTTCGGATTTGTCGGGGTCAGGTTACACCTAAGTTAAGATTTTTACGTAAAAATAAAAAAAATATCAAATATATTGAACTTTATGGGTTTTGATTTAACAATTATAATTGTTAATTGCTTTTTATTGAATGATTATAATTATTAATGTTCTAATTTATTAATTTAATGGTAAAAATATCTTACATTTCGAAGGAAAAAAACCTCCAAATTTCAATCGGGTCTAATCGGGTAAATCCGAAATCGATAAATGTAAGCAATCGTAACCCGGTACCCGACCCGATAAGAAATCGGGTTGGGTTAAAAACCTGATATCAATATAAGACCCTAATACACCCGATCGACTATCATAATCGGGTTCGGGTTTGAGTTGGGTTGGGTTGACCCTTTGTGCACCCCTACTTGTACTATGGAATGTGCATTTTGTCATCTATCTTGATATCTTGGTTAGGCATACTTGTAGAGATGTTTTAATATGACATATACATTGTTGTTTTTTACCACATGTTTTATAGATAGACTTAGAAGAAAAAAAAGCAAAGAATTGGTACGATGAAGGTGCAGTGCCATCCGAACCATTTTTCGTCGCACGTCCTGGTGCGGTAGAAGAGGATGATGGTAAGCAAATTATTTGATATATAAACAACCTTAAAATCCTGTAAAAAAAAAAAAACTCACTAAATTAGATCTTTTTACGCTCTAATTAATGTTCATGATATATACAGGAGTTGTGATTTCGATGGTTAGTGACAAAAATGGTGAAGGGTATGCGTTAATATTAGACGCGTCAACATTCGAAGAAATTGCTAGAGCAAAGTTCCCTTACGGGCTTCCATACGGACTTCACGGGTGTTGGGTTCCCAAGCGTTAAAGAGGAAATGTCGAAAATAAAGAAATATGCATCAAAACGACGTTTTGTACATTATTAATCGCCAATATTGTAGGGGATTATTTTTTTCAAAATCATAGTTATTTTGCCATAGTAGGCTGGTAGTTGTACATAATGATCATATATGTTATGAGGGAAAGGAAAGATATATATGTAACGTGTTTGTATATACTAGTTTCTTGTATTGTTAAATTTGTAATGCATGTAAATTACGTTATGTATATAGCTATAATTTGTATACTTTGTAGTTAGTATTGTTGAATATGATTAACAGTTGGATGAATATAATATTTTTGTAAGGACTTGAACTCATAATTGAAATCCAAAATGCTAGCACACATAAACAAAAATCTGAATCCCAAATGCCTATTAGAAAATACATATACGTATATAACATTTCTAACTATTAATATGCCTAAAAAATTTAAAACTTGAACCGAAGTTTTATGCTTAAGGAAATTAATGACGACGTGACAATATTTATGTTCCACCGTTTGATACTTTGATGTTTATGGAAGCATACATACGTTATAGGTCTAGCCTTGAGCCCAGTAGGAAAACCAGTTTTCTATGCTTGCTACTTTGTTAGGCCCGAAGTGTGGCCCAGTTATGTAGTCTGGTTAATTTCGTTTTGTCAACGCCATATTCGAGATTCGAACCCACAACCTCTCATCCAATGCTCCAAACGATCAACCACTGAGCTAAGAAAGATTATTGGTTTAATATCAACTCCCCTTAATCTTAAACACACACTAAATCCTCACGTACAATCACTATCTTAATTACAAAATATAGTTAAAGAGAACTTGCCGCCGTATTGCGCGGGTACCATGCTAGTAATGCATAACTCATTTAGGACTTCCCTTTCTGGCATGTATTAATTTTGAGCCTTATTATTTCGGGAAATGTCTTAATTATTATAAGCATCCAAAATATAAAATGCATGCCACATGATTCGAACCCACAACCTTGCGCATAGATGGTTCATGCTTTTCCATCTTGACTACATGGAATTTTGGTATTGTTTCCAAATCAAAGTGTAATAACCAAATCAAATAATCATTTTAATTATTTTTAATTTATAATATTTCATTTTCTATTTAATTATATTTTACTATATACTCCCTCCGTCCCTTAATAAAGTTCCCATTTTTCCTGGGCACATGTTTTTAGGAGATAGTTAGTGGTGGGTCCTTGGTAATAGATTTGATTAAAATATAGGGTTTTTTGGAGAGAGAAAATGTTTTTAGGAGATAGTTAGTGGTGGGGTATATGGTAATAATATTATTTTATTAAGTGGGTCCCTCTAATTTAAGAAATGAGAACTTTATTTTGGGACAAACATATTAGAGGAAATGGGAACTTTATTAAGGAACGGAGGGAGTATAATATTTATTTCAGATCTTGTCAATTTATCAAGCTTAATTTTTAGCCAACCAACTTGCTATCTCGGAAAATATTTGTTTTAGGAAAATATTGACACCACAAGGACTTGAACTTGCGACTTTCATTTTCACTATGCTTTAACTGTCTCCTTTATGACCAGGTTATCACATATTTTGATCTAATTTCGCTGGTATCAATGATGGTTCGCGACTACTAGTGTAATCCGTTATCATAAAGGGTTGTTTCTTAGTTAATAGCCGTTAGTCCGTTACATAAGTCCATGAAATTTCATTATCTTTACTTGTTGACCAGGAAATGTTATTGTGAACGTATAATGTATGTAGTCCAATGTGGCTACCCAACCTTTTAGTCTGTTTGATAAAAGTTTTTCGTTTTCTTTAACACTGTCACATAGTCCTCACTCAAGCTCTCATTTTTATTTTTCAACTATTTCCTCGTATACTTCATCATGTGTTTGACGTGATTGACAATGTTTGAATGTATCTTGTATACCATTGTTGTTGGAATTTTCGAGAATGAAAATTGATGTTGCACCCCATACTTCATTACCCATCTCAATTTTTACCTCATCACACCTCAATGAATGTGTGAACTGAGGTAGCTTGTTCACTAGTTTAAATACCACACAATTCCGATGAGTTGGTAATAATAGATGTGCTAAATCCCCGTGCACAATTGAAACAAATTTCTGAAATATGAGTGGTTAGTGGTGACGTACAATTGTTTTACTAGGTCAATAAAGTGTGATCAGTCACTCAACAAATGAATGATCACATTTGATATGGTCGTCCGACTTAGAAAAAGTTTAGTTGCACTCATATGTTGTTCCATATGTTTTAGAATTTAATATTATTGTCTTTTTAACATCCCTATACACTAATCTAAGATTATACCCTTAATGACATCACGATTAGAAAAAAATCCCCGAAAATGTAAATCCGGTTCTAGCTATAAACCACAGGAGGATAAGTATAATCTCTTACAAAGAATTCTTTTTTACATTAATGTTTGTATACAATTGCTTTTATATTTAAAAGAGTATGGATTTGATCTGGGAGGAGATAAATCAGGAAACCTAACCTATGATGAAATTAAAGAGTTAGCAAGAGCATTCAAGTCAATAACAGGCTTCTTAATTTCTTTTTCTTCTCCTTTTTAGTGAAATCATAGATGAGTTGCCATGGATATGGAAGTGTACAGAAACACCAATAAGAATTGAAAGCCCAAGGGGATTGGAGATTGAACCATGGCCCATTAGAGCATCTCCAACCATACTTCTGGAAAATTCAATCCAACTCTGTGAAGGGAGTTAAAAATCCCATCATATTTGAAGTGAGGTTTCCTTATCTATGAATGACAAGAGTGTGATAATTAGTGGAATATGAGTGTTGGAAAAATGAAATATTTAATTAGAGTTTATTTAGAAGATACAGAGATAGAACGAGATTAATAGAATGAAAGCGGTCCAAATTTAGATGATTGTTGTTATTACTACAAATTTGTGGGTACGGCCCAGCAAATAAATTTTCATCGCCAGACTACATCTGGCCCACTATCATCTCCGATTTGGTGGGCTACATTATCACATCACATCCATCCTTCATGAGACCGTATGAGTCGGTAGAGATTCAGAGTTTTCGTCTATTATTTTCTTTATAAACATATTTGTTGTCGGTTCAGATGACTGAAGCTGCTGATTCCAGAATTCGTATATCTGCTGGCCAGGTATGATTCTTATTATTTTAATTTTCTAAAATTGAAGGGTTTGAGTTTCGGATGGTTAGATTCCGTGATGGGGCATTTCCTAATATTCTTCTCCTGTTTCAAAATGCTTTTGAGTTTCCATGATTTAATTGATTCTCATTCAATTTCAATTATTATTGTGGATTCATTTTGATAAAAAAATCGATTGGCGTAATTTGGAAGCCAAATAATTCATATCAGTTATTATAAATAGAGTAAATTACACACATCACTCCGGCAATTCTATCAGACACACACACACAAAACTCACTCACCCTCACCTAAGCTACTCCACCGGCATTACTCTATATCTTCAATTGATAACTCTCTTCAAAAGAATTGGTTATGTTTCAAATGAACCATAAGCTTTTCTGGAATTGAATGCTAAAACTGCACCATGCAGTTTATTGGCGTTAGAATTGACGATCTTTAGCTGTATTGTATGGAATCGGCAATGTGTAGCTAATTGGCATCATTATAGGTAGTATAACACCAATTTTTTGATGTTTAACAAGCATTAGTTAATTCAACATCTCCAATAAAAGGAGCAATAACCATGTAAATGTGTTTAGAGTCGAGAAACATTTGATCCACGGACTTAGCAGTGAAAACACACTAATGTTAGTTCACATGTCCTAGGTCGTCAATCCAACATAGTTTTCCATTTCCTTATAAATATGATTTTGAACTATCGTACGAGAGTTCACGTAATGGTTATAAACTTATAATTATGTGACTTATGTCTAATACAATATTTCTCGTTGTGAGATCTTCACTGATTGTTTTCTCGTGTTGTTGGTATATATGCAAGTCTTTGTTAAAAAGGTTTTCAAAGGAACCAAATGTCTTTGAGATAGAATAATATGCGAGATATGTTTTACAAATTGAAGGAGATATGTTTTACAAATTGAAGGTGATGCAATGCTTTCAAAGAGAATAATAAAAAGTACTCTCAACTCAATAACTCGAATTCTTCATGTGTATGAGATTCAGTGGTGTGGTAGAGTTTGACAATAATCAAGCCTGACATCTAAATTGAAAAATAACTCCAAAACATTCTTGGAGTCTAGTAGTAGTGACACTAAAAGCCATGCACTTCCTAGTATAAGAAATGACCATATGAAAAAAAGTTACTTCTTAGCAAGAGCGAAGACCTCTAAATTGTAAAACATGTTGAAGAAAACTTCAACAAGAATGATTAATTGGCACGGACTAGAAAAGCATCTCGATGTGTGGACACCGTGTAAACAGAAGGATTAACGTATGAATTCAAATATGAATTCAAATATAGATTGATAAGGATTAGTTGTAATTTATCTATTATTCTGTTGTATCTAGATAGATCCTACAATATTGGATCTCCACATTGTAACTTATCAATATAAATGTCAACATAGTCCTACGGGAGATTCAAGCCAAATACTTTCATTATCACTTTTCACTTGGTATCAGAGCCATCAGGCTCTTAAAATCCTTCTTCTTTTTCACTTAATTCCTCCCTAATTCTTCCCTTAGATCAGGCTTTACCATGGCTTCCGCATCCACTATTACATTCATCAATTCCTCAAAGATTGCAACTGCTGTCACTTGCAAACTCACCCGTACAAATTTTTTACTGTGGAAAGCCCAAGTTGTTCCAATTTTACGTGGAGTAAAATTGTTTGGTTACCTAGATGGAACCATCGTGATTCCAGCAGAAAAGATCACCATTGGAACGGGAGACGCAACAAACGTACAAGATAATCCAAATTATGAGGCGTGGATTACACAAGATCAGGCTATTCTTGGAGGTTTATTGTCTTCCATGACTGAAGATGTGTTGTCACAACTCACCCGTTGCACTGACACCTCCAAACAGCTATGGACATCGCTCCATACTATGTTCTCGGCTCAACACAGAGGCAATTCTATTCAGATCAGAACACAACTTTCTAACACAAAAAAAGGTGACATGACTGCTTCTGAATACTATCAAAAGATGACCGGATTGGCTGACACCATGGCCAACATTGGTCACCCTATGACTGATGAAGAAGTTATTGGCTATATTCTCGCCGGTTTGGGTCCGGGTCATGGAGATTTATTTACAGCTATCACGGTTCTAAGCAATAATCAAGAAGTTAAGTTATCTGAATTCTACTCATACCTTGTTGCTCATGAAGCTCAGACAGTAGCAATGAATGGTTCCGGTGAATTTTCGTCCTCTGCAAATACCGCTACTAAACAGGAGAGTACCAACTCTCGCAAAAATCAAAACAATAACGGTTACAATGGGTCTAATAGCAGCAACTACCGATCTAACTATCGCAATAATGGAAACCGTGGCAGAGGGCGTGGTCGAGGAAGGTATGGAGGTGGCCCACGCTGCCAAGTGTGTAACATTCCAGGTCATATAGCCTTGAACTGCAGAAACCGGTTTAATCATGCATATCAAAATGAGGAGTATCGTGGTGGAAACAGTGCCATGTATACAAACTACAATGGCAACTACAATCAAGACCCAAATTGGTACCTTGACACGGGTGCTACAGATCATCTTACGAATGATTTAGATAGACTGTCCATACCCGAAAAATATCATGGCAAAGATCAAGTGCAAGTTGCAAATGGTACAGGTTTGAATATATCTCATGTCGGTCACTCTAAAATTCACAGTCTAGGTCGACCTCTTGTTCTTAAAAATGTCCTTCGTGTCCCACATATTAATAAACACCTTCTCTCTGCTGCTAAACTTGTTACTGATAATCATGTGTTTATTGAAATTTTTCCCAATGTTTTTTTTGTTAAGGACATCCACACGAAGAAAATTCTTCTAACCGGTAAAAGCAACAGAGGTCTCTTCCCGGTGCCAATCCGTCATACTCTTCGTTATGTTGGGTCCAGCACTAAAGTTTCCTCCAACCAGTGGCATCAACGACTTGGTCATCCTACTTCTGCAACTGTCAAGTCTATTTTAAAGTCCAATAAATTAGATTTTTCATTTAGTGAGTCTTCAATTTGTGATGCGTGTCAACGCGCTAAGAGTCATCAATTGTCTTACAATAATTCTGTTCATGTCACTTCCTTTCCACTTGAGCTTGTTCACACGGATGTGTGGGGACCGGCTCAAGTGTCTAGTGGTGGTTTTAAATACTATGTTAGTTTTTTTAGATGATTATAGTCGTTATACTTGGATTTATCTCATTAAACGAAAGTCTGACGTTGAACAAGTATTTTACAACTTTCAAAACCATGTTGAAAGACTCCTTAATGCTAAAATTCGCATTGTTCAATCTGATTGGGGAGGAGAGTACCACAAACTTAATCAATATTTTCAAAAATGCGGCATCACCCACCGTGTTTCATGTCCTCACACATCCCAACAAAATGGTATGGCAGAACGAAAGCACCGCCACATTGTTGAAACGGGTTTGGCCCTCCTAGCTCATTCTTCCCTACCGCTTAGGTATTGGGATGAAGCTTTCTTGACGGCATGTTACCTGATAAATCGAATGCCTAGTCGTACCATACAAAACTCTACTCCTATTACTCGGTTACTCAAAGTTGTACCTGATTATTCATTCTTACGTAATTTTGGATGTGCATGTTGGCCAAGTCTTCGAAAATACAATGCCCACAAACTTGCTTTTCGCTCAACTCTATGTGTTTTCTTAGGGTATAGTTCGATGCATAAAGGGTACAAGTGCTTGGATAAACAAACTGGTCGCATTTATATTTCCCGGGATGTTGTTTTTGATGAGTCTAGATTCCCGTTTGCAACACAAAACATCTCATCTACACCTACTGCTTCGGCTCATGGTGTCTCGTACCCGCAATCTGAACCTAGTATTGTGAATGACCACATGTCAAGATATGATTTGTCTTTATTACTTGCCAATGCTCCTAACACAAATCCATCTGCTGCCTCCGTACCCCTTCCACGGGTTACTCCGGTTTGTCTAGTACCTTCACCACCGTTACCACATTTGCCAGCAACTAACAACCCCACTACCACATCAAACAACACTGAGGGGTCCACAACTGCCCTTGACGAAGTACATATTGTTGTACCCGCACCTTCGACTTCGGGCGCTACATCTCTAGCTCCTCCATCTCCAACTCCACCACCTCCTGCTCCAGGAGGCGTTACCACTCGAGGACAGTCAGGTACAGTCAGGTACTATTTTGTATAATCCTTACAGGCGTGCTTTTTTCGCGGAGCCCACATCTCACAAAACAGCCTTGACTGATCAAAAATGGCGACACGCTATGGATGCAGAATTTGAGGCATTACAGAAAAATCAAACATGGGACTTAGTCCCCAAACCTCCTGGTGTCAACATTGTTGGGTGCAAATGGATTTTTAAAACAAAACAAAATCCCGATGGTTCTCTTGACAAACACAAAGCCCGCCTAGTGGCTCGTGGGTTTACTCAACAGTACGGTGTCGACTATCAAGATACTTTTAGTCCCGTGGTAAAACCAGCCACGGTTCGATTGATTCTTTCCCTTGCTGTCTCCAAGGGATGGCATCTTAGACAAATTGATGTTAACAATGCATTCCTTCACGGTCTTCTCCATGAAGACGTGTATATGAAGCAACCACCCGGTTTTGAAGATGTTCATAAACCTCACCATGTCTGCAAATTACGGAAAGCACTCTATGGTTTAAAACAATCTCCAAGGGCATGGTTTTCTCGACTTAGTGACAAACTACATCAACTTGGTTTTCGTTCCTCAAAGGCTGACACCTCATTGTTTCTATTCCATCACGGTGGTCACACTATCTACATGTTGGTCTATGTAGATGATATAATTATTACGGGTTCCTCGCAAGAGATTGTTGATCAACTTATACACAACCTGTCATCTTCATTCCCTATTAAAGACCTTGGACGTCTTAACTATTTTCTTGGGATTGAAGTTTCTCACAATTCCGAGGGAATAACCTTGTTACAACACAAGTATGCATCTGATCTTCTGCATAGAGCTCACATGGAAAATTGTAAGAGTGTATCAACCCCTATGTCTACCACGGAAAAACTTGCAAAGGATTATGGGAAAGTTCTGAATGACGAAGATGCTTTTAAGTATCGAAGTATGGTTGGAGGGTTACAATATCTCACGTTAACACGACCCGACATTTCGTTTGCAGTAAACAAAGTTTGTCAATATCTTTCAAAACCAACTGACATGCATTGGGAGGCCGTTAAAAGAATACTGAGGTACATAAAAGGCTCAGTCAACACTGGGTTGCGTATAAGAAAATCCGAGTCTACATTATTGAGTGTGTTCACAGATGCTGATTGGGCAGGTTGTTTAGACTATCGAAGATCTACGGGAGGATTTGTAGTGTTCTTGGGTCCGAATCTGATTTCATGGAGCTCTCGCAAGCAGCCTACAGTATCACGTTCAAGTACAGAAGCAGAATATAAAGCCTTAGCAAATGGCACTGCTGAGGTAATATGGGTACAATCTCTACTGAAAGAACTTGGCGTTTGTCAACCACGGTCACCGGTACTATGGTGTGACAATTTAGGAGCTACATATCTAACTGCAAATCCTATTTTCCATGCACGAACCAAACACATTGAAGTAGATTTTCATTTCGTTAGAGAGAAGGTAGCTATGGGAGCTTTAGATGTTCGGTTCATCTCCTCTAATGATCAAATAGCAGACGGGCTTACTAAACCAGTTACACGACATATATTAGATCGAATGAAGTACAATCTTAATCTTGTACCAGTTAAGATTGAGGGGGAATGTAAACAGAAGGATTAACGTATGAATTCAAATATGAATTCAAATATAGATTGATAAGGATTAGTTGTAATTTATCTATTATTCTGTTGTATCTAGATAGATCCTACAATATTGGATCTCCACATTGTAACTTATCAATATAAATGTCAACATAGTCCTACGGGAGATTCAAGCCAAATACTTTCATTATCACTTTTCACTCACCGAAGCTAAAGTATATCAAACGTGGCTAGAAGTTAACCTTTAAAATAAGGTTCATAAACGAATAACATCAAACGAGATCTTTCAAATGGTTGGGTGATGAAGCAATACCGTGCCCCTAAAGTATAACTGTCAAAAGAACCACCGCCAAAAATATATTACTATTTGAGTAAATTACACGAATGGTCCTTGTGGTTTACACAATGTTTTGAATTTGGTCCCTAAGTCTTAGTAATTATACCCGTGGTCACTGTGGTTTACACTTCGTATTGGTTTTGGTCCCTAATACTAACAACCGTTAAAATTTGCTGTTAACTTTTTTAATTGACAATTTTACCCTCACCATCTCCTTCCTCTTTCTTCTTTCCTTCATCTCTGTATATAAAAACACACCCAAATTAAAACCCTAACCCCAATTAAAAAAATCATCCAAAATTTTCTATTGTCAGTCTCTTCACAGGAAGGATTTCAGGGGAAAAAGCGGTTGATGGTCTTCGGTATTAAGTACAATCTCCAATTTTTCTACTGTCAGTCTCTTCACCGGAAGAAAATGCAAATTTTGATCGGTGTTTCTAAGATTCTCATCAGAAGATCATCATCATCATCATCAATATCATTTAATTCTAAGATTGTCAAGGGAAATGTGTTTCCGAACGGCCTTGCAGTTCTGACTCTCGATCGTCCAAAAGCTCTCAACGCCATGAATTTAGGTTACATTTTCTGCATTTAATTACTGTTGTACAACTTTGTAACAATTTAATTTTGACTCTTTGAATATAGTCAAAGTTGTAATTCATAGTTTCATCTTGCTTGTTTGACGGTTTATGATCGTTAAAACTCGTTGTTTTTCGACATTAGATGCTTATTAATGCTCATAGCTTATCCTTCTTTGGTTTATAGAAGGCAATATCTATGTTCGTGGACGCCAATAAACAAGCTTTTCATTAAGGATTGAAGATTGATCTTCTTTTCAGCTTTAAATTGATACATTAACTTGCTAATAAAGTTTATGATTGCATTTCTTCATACAGATA
This sequence comes from Calendula officinalis, assembly GCA_963853835.1. NCBI lineage: Eukaryota > Viridiplantae > Streptophyta > Magnoliopsida > Asterales > Asteraceae > Calendula > Calendula officinalis. The sequence goes on along the minus strand of OY970823.1, from coordinate 75,071,654 downwards.
ATGTAGTAATATAAATTAATGTAGGTGGGAAATCTAGATTGTAATTTGCTACTTTTGGCTGCATATATTATTCCTACCATTATCTTTCACTTAATTATGAGTTCTGAATGCATTGACATATAACTTAGTTATTCAGTAATGGATTTAACATACATCTGGATTTTGAAAACAATATCTTTTGTTGTTGAATGCAGAAATGGATTTGAAGTACAAAAGTTTTCATGAGGAATGGGAATTAGATCCAAAGGTCAAATCTGTTCTGGTTGAAGGAAAGAGGAAAGAGGAAGGAGATGGTGAGGGTAAAATTATCAACTAAAAAAAGTTAACATCAAATTTTAACGGCTGTTAGTATTAGGGACCAAAACCAATATGAAGTGTAAACCACAGTGACTACGAGTGTAATTACTGAGACTTAGGACCAAATCCAAAACATTATGTAAACCACAGGGACTATTCGTGTAGTTTACTCTTACTATTTTAATATTTTATGACATGTGTCATAAAATGATGCTATAGTGATTTACTTAGATGATAGGGGAGACATTCAGAAAAAATAAAATTCGTGAGTTAAATTGTCAAATATGTGAGTTTAAGAACTGAACCGCATTCAACACTAAGGTGCTGTTTGGTTCGCTGGAAAGTAATGGAATCTGGTGGAATTGTAATCCAATTCCACCAGATTCCAGTGTTTACTTCAAAAAAATGGATGGAATTGGATTCCTAAATGATGGAAACATTCCACCAAATGAAGGAATCTCAATTCCATCCAAATGTTGATGGAATTCAATTCCAAGATTGGATGAAATGTTCTTTTACCTTTATATCCTCCACCTACCGCCACCACCTCCACCCACCGCCACCACCACCAACCATCACCTCCACAACCACCAACCGCCACCCACTGCCGACACAACCACCACCCACCACCATCACCAACCACCACCCACCGTCACCGTCACCGCCACCGCCACCTCGACCACCACCACCACCCACCGCCACCACCACCCACACCGACTGCCGCCACCCACCGCCGCCACCCACACCCACCGCCACCGCCACCCGCACCCACCGCCACCGCCACCCACCGCCAACACCACCACCAACCTCCACCGCCACCACCAACCGCCACCACCAACCGCCACCACCAACCGCCACCACCGCCGCCTCCACCACCACCCGCCACCACCACCGCCGCCACCACCACCATCACCCACCGCCGCCACCATCACCGCCACCACAACCACCCACCGCCACCACCGCCACCACCCACCACCACCAACCAACCACTACCAGTAATAAAGGTAAATTCGTCATTTTAGATGATTCCAATTCCAATTCATATCAACCAAACTGAATATTGAATTGGATTCCAATTCCCTTCCATGCCAACCAAATAGAGTATGGAATTTCCCTTCCATGCCAACCAAATAGAGTATGGAATTTGATTCCAATTCCTGACGGATTCCAATTCCTTCATAGATTCCAATTCCATCGGGAACATTCTGCGAACCAAACAACACCTAATAAAAGTTATACACCACAACACAAGATGACGTGTATGACCCATAAGAAATCAGCAAAAGGGTTAACACTAATTCAACCAAAATTTTATATAAAATCATTCTAAAAATAATTCAATGGTAAAACGCCAAATCAGTAATTTTGAGGATCAAACATAATTAACCCTTAAACATTCATTCAATCCACTACAAACAATGAGTAATTTATATCCACTTTTATTACATGATAGTTACAATGACCAATTCGTTGGAACTTGTAGAAGCATTAGCGTTGTGTATATGACTTTTGAGTAGTGCATGCCACTTGTCTAGGTAGGCCATAGAATCCATATCTAGGGTTGGAAGTTTGCGTGCTTTAAGAATCTTCACGATCTTTTTGGATTTACCTAGAATTTGAGCCGCACTTCGGACGCTATCTTGCCTTTTCTCTATTGCCTCGTGATGACACTTCATAGTTATGACACGTGGTAAGTTGGTAAAACAGGCAAAGAATATATCCGCGGTTATTATTGATACCCACTCAAGGACTTCTTCATCTGTTGGGCATACTTCTTGCTTGTTGCAATGAAGCAATATGGTTTGACTGATTCTATACATGGAATTTGCAGAAATGAACTCATGTTGTGAGTGATCTAGACTTGCATTTTTGGAGTTCTTGGACCGTATCACAATCTTTATTGCTTCATCACCCAACCATTGAAGGACCTCCTTTGATGTTTTTCCTTTACGAGCCTTATTTTGAATATCAATTCCTAGCCACGTTCGATATACTTCAACTTCAGTGCCCAAACGTCAAGATGCTTTTCTGGCCTTCACCAATTCATCATTCTTATTGAGGCTTTCTTCAACATGTTTTACTATTTGGAGGCCTTCACTCATGCTAAGAAGTAACCCTTTCACATGGTCATTTGTTATGTTAGGAAGTGCGACCGCTATGGCTGTTAATGTCACTATTACTAGGCTCCAGGAATTTTGGGGTACTTTTGAATTTAGATGCGGGACTTGGTCATTGTCAAACTCTACCACACCGTTCAATCCAATAGATTTATGTAGAAGCTTCATTAGATTTATTGGCATCTTCTTTTTAGACGCAAGAATAAATCGAGTTATTGAGTTGAGAGTACTTTTTAATATTCTTTGTCATCCATAAGCCCTAAAGATGGGAGAAAGTTGGCTAACATGGTGAACAAGAAAAAGATGCTACTTATCTTTGCGTATAAAAGATCATAACTGTCGTCGGGACTTAGATCGACGGGTAGCCTCATTGCTATTGCGATTAGTGTGATGGAAGCAGCATTTAGAGTGCAAAATCTGTTTGGAAACCAAAGTTTCCATTGCCAGAAGCCTTGCAAGACATCGGCTGCCATTGCAAGAATGCAAATGAGAGATGCTACAGCCACATATAACCCGACCCAAGGCATGACATCCTCGGGAGATTCCAAAGCCATCGTTCTAGAATAAGTGTTAGCTGACTCTTGATTCTTCTACAATTATATATGTGTGTGTGTGTATTATATATGTAGGGGTCTAAAACCATTCAATAAAGATGGAGGAAGTTAGAAAGAAATTTCTTTACAAGTTTCAGGAATGAGTGACCAATATGGCCCCGTGGATTACGGGCAAGAATTGATGTTAACGGGTACTACTACATCAATATAAAACCCCACCCAGGGCATGGCATGCATCTTCGGGAGTGTTTCAAAGGAATCGTTCGAGACAAGGGGAAATGACAATTTAACTTAACATTTTTAGAATAACAGCTGGCATAAAAATCTATAGATGAACTCAAAAGACTTGGAAATATTTTTTTTTTTGAAAGGCTAACACGCATACTTAAATCTACACTTTTTTTTCCACAACAGGTGTGGGACACCTAAACACTATATACAAAATTACAAAATACATAATTGGGGTTAGCCCGTGCAATGTTTCTTTCCTTTTTCCTTTTCAAGCTAGGGCCACCTCTGCTGGACTGTAGTTAAATTTCTTTCCTCTTCATTTCCTTTTTTTTTTTTTTTAAATATTCTAAAATACGATAAAAATATTATCTCTTTCCATTTGTCTTCACTTCTCTTCAAATTAAATTTGTGAAACACAGTATTAGAGCTGTCATTATTAAAACCTTATAAAAATTATTCTTGTGGTGTATTAAGTTTTGAGAAATGATATTTAGTCCTACTATTTAGACCTACTTATAGGCCTACCCACTTGATAGGTTGACATGTGTATTTCACTAATTCTCTCTCCTAATATTATACCTTGATTTTGACACGTGTCTTCATTTAATGAGTAGGTCTAAGTAGTAGGTATAAATACCATTACTCTTAAAGTTTATGATTTTATCCCTAAATATTTTTTTCCGTAATTTTTGTCCCCTTGATTTTCCCCTTTTTTTCCCCGTACTTTTTGACTTAACATGACCAAATTACCTCTGTAACTATTTTTTTTTGAATTACTTATAGAAGTATTTTTTATTCTATTTCGTTTGTTCTTTTCCTTTGAAGTTTCACCCATTTCTTCTTGTTCTCTAAATTGAAACAGAGCAAGCAACCTGCAAATCAAGATTAAATCTTGACCCTCGTCTTCTCCATCTTCTTGTCCACCTAACCTAACCTAACCTAACCACCACCCCTCTTTCTCCATCTTTTATTGCAGCTTAATTGCAAATCAAGATCTGGCCAAATTGCAAATCTCAAACCCTAATTGCAATCCTGAACCAAACTTGCAAATCCCCCGCCCCCCAACAATGTCGTTCTTGTTGTTGTAAATCCCTATCCCTAATTGCAATCCGGAACCAAATCGCTAAAACATCGTTCTTCTCGATCTCCAGAAATCCCCGTTAGTCTTCTCCATCGTTTGCTCGTTGTGCCATGGGACGAGCGCACCACCACAAATTTTATCAAATCGGGTCAATGGGTATATGTAATTCGTAACCCAACAAGGTTTGTGTTTGTAGGTTGCTTGCTGTGTTTCATTTTAGAGAACAAGAAGAGATAGGTGAAAGATCAAAGGAAAAGAACGAAAGAAATAGAATAGAAACTAAAAATAATTCAAAATTTCAAGATTTAATTGTAGGAGTATTTTGGAATTTTAGGTCAAAATGGACGAAAATCATGAAAAAGAAAAGCTTAGTGATAAAATTGTAGAATTGACTGTGAACGAATATGGATACGCTTCGACTGCTGAATCCTTTGGATCCAATGTTTCTCAACTATGAACACATTTAGATGGTTTTTGCCCCATTTCTTAAAGATTCTTAAAAAAGTGATGGTAGTCGAACATCTTAATATTGGTGCAACACTCCCTATTATAACCCGATTAACTGGACAATTATGTTAAATAATAGAATAAACCAAGATGGAAACAATATCAATTCACCTCCATGCCAGCTAATCACCAACGGTCATAACCTCAATTACGGGATCTCCCTCAATTACGGGATCTCCATTATGTCTTTCCTTTATGTATTGATTCTTTTCTTGTATAAATATAAGGCTCCTCCTGCAATGTAAATACACAACACAAGTAATAGAAATACAATCATCTTACAGTCTTCTTTTGATCATGGTATCAGAGACAGGTTACCGAGTTACCAGATTCTAACTCGTTCATCATCTCCCCAACCTACAGCTAGCTATTACCGAGTGACCATGTCCGACGACGGTAACTCGGGTAATGGCCTTTCCTTACAACTAGCCAACCTTCTCAAAAATTGCCAGCCAAAAAGCCCAAAACTCTCCGATAATCTACTGATTAATCTCAAACTCAATTCTCAAAATTATGCACTATGGACCCGGATGATTCGGGCCGCCATAGGCGGACGATCAAAAAACTTGCTGAACCACTTAAACTCAAACCCGCCAGATTCAACTCACGAAACCTACGAAAAGTGGGAACAAGACGACTTAGTCGTTTTTTCGTGGTTAATTCAAAATATAGAACCTGCAATTGCAGGCAATCTGACCGAGTTTCCTACGGCTAAATCGTTGTGGGATGCACTCGTAGTCACCTATAGCAGTGGACGAGACAAGTTGCAAACCTTCAATCTCCATGTAAAAGCTAACGATCTTAAACAAAACAACAACTCTCTTGAAGATTTTTGGATCACACTTCAAGGTGTATGGGGAGAAATTGATCGGATTGATCCAAATCCGATGACCTGCCCAAAAGATATTCAAGAATACTCAAAAATTCGATCCGAACAAAAACTTTTTCAATTCTTAAATGCCATCGATCGGAAGTATGACCCTATAAAAAGGGAAATACTCCGATTAGAATCTCTTCCGACGGCGGAAGCCGCCTATGCCACAGTTCGCAAGGAGGCTTATCACCAAAACATTCTAGGAGCAACTAATCATGAAATACATGGCATAGGTTCGGGTCTTTTAGCTACCGAAACAGAAGGAGCAGGTCTTGCTGCCAAAGGATTCCGGCGACCGGAGGGAAGGAGAAACGGACCAATCATTAAAGAAGATAAATCCCACCTGACATGTGACAACTGCGGTATGAATAAACACACCAAAGAGCAATGCTTCGAGCTCGTAGGTTACCCCGATTGGTGGAACGATGGCCACAAAAAGAACACCAAAAATCTCGGACAAGAAAGGGGAAAACCGTCGACCAACCGTAACACCACTGATCGGAAAACAGGTTCTGGATTTGGTGGTATTGCAGCAGCCGTCGCCGATAATGGGGAAGGAAACGAAGGTTTTTTTGTGGAGGAATTAGGTACAGGGGGTAAGAGGACATTGAACTCGAACCCCCCCCCCCCCCCCCCCCCCCCCCCCCTCCCCCCTTAACTCTTCTATTTTTTTAAAAAATGCACCTTGTCAGTTTACTAATTATCATAATGACCCCTGCCCTTTATTTAAAAACATTTTAGATCCCAAACTAGAAACATATTTTAAACAATTGACCACATTTACTCATTATCTCGATGAAAGTTTAAAAAATTGTGAAACTTTTAAAAATTGTCAAAGTGTGGTGGTTTTGTTAATATGGTCCAACATATTAATGAACGAGAACAACAATGGATCTTTGATTGTGGGGCCACGGATACCATTACCCATGACTTATCTGATTTTACAACAACAAATAAACCAACAAATTTTTTTATAGAAACGGCAAATGGAGAAAAATTACATGTAAAAACGGGAGGGAGTATTGAGATCTCTCCCACTCTCAAGCTCTCTAAGTGCCTTTATATACCAGAACTATCACACAAACTTTTATCCATTAGCCATGTCACAAAAGAACTAAATTGTTCGGTGCTCATGCACCCAACCTTTTGTATCTTACAGGATATCCGGACGGGAGCGATAATTGGGCGTGGCACTGAAAAAAACGGGTTGTATTATGTGGATGAGGTAACTCAAAGTGGAAGTGCATTGTTATCTCATGGAACGACCGAAAGAGAGGCATGGTTATGGCATAGAAGACTAGGGCACCCATCCATTAATTATTTACATATTTTATTTCCAAAACTTTTTCCATTAAATTGTAAGTCACATTGTGACACGTGTGTGTTTGCCAAAAGTCATCGAAAAACATTTAAACCAAATTATACACGAGTTGACCTACCTTTTTCGTTAATTCACTCTGATGTTTGGGGCCCGGCCCCTATAAATGGGGGTCAAAATTTTCGTTTTTTTGTCTTATTTATAGACGATTGCACTCGTATGACCTGGGTATACTTACTAAAAAATAAAAACGAAGTTTTTGAAAAATTCACTAGTTTCTATACCATGGTCCAAACCCAGTTTAACAAAACCATTCAAATCCTTAGGTCCGACAACGGTGGGGAGTTTATTAACTCTGATATGAAACTTTTTTGCAAAAAAAAAAGGTATAATTCACCAAACCTCGTGTCCTCATACCCCTGAACAAAACGGTGTCGCCGAGCGAAAAAACCGGATCCTTCTAGAAATTACTCGGGCACTCCTAATAGAATCACAAGTTCCAAAATTTTTTTGGCCCGAAGCTCTTACCACAGCAGTCTACCTCATAAATCGACTACCAACTCAATTTTTAAAATTTAAAACACCGCTGCAAGTTTTCACTGAATATACTGACATTCCCCCCATCCTCACTCTAGAACCCCGAATCTTTGGTTGTATTGTTTTCGTCCACATACCCAAATCTACTCGATCTAAACTTGACCCATGTGCGGAAAAATGTGTCTTTTTCGGGTATGGAGTTAACCAAAAAGGGTATCGATGCTATAATCCAAAAACCAAACGCATGTTTACCACCATGAATTGTGACTTCCTTGAAACAGAATACTACTACACCTCCAACCTCAGCAGTCAGGGGGAGAATACGAATAATACAAACGACACACTGAGTTGGCTTGAAACAATAGATACAACAATAAACAACCCTCAAAATGTTTCCTCAAATGGAGATACTGAAGGCCCTCAACATACTGAAAACAGTGCCCCCAAGACTCGACTCCTATCCTGATACCCGAGGTAAGTGACACATCTCCACACCTTACTGAAACTAACAATCCATGTGTACAAGAAAATATACAGGAACTGGATAGTGAAGATGGAGAAGAACTTCCCACAATCCAAGAAGATGAACCCGAACAATATACTCTACCCCCAAGGGCAAATCGAGGCATCCCACCTAACAGATACTCACCAGAAAGGGAGACAAAAAGGAGTAGGTATCCAATGGCTAATATAGCTAAAGGAAATCTATCTCAGCAAGCCAAAGCTTTCGTTGTAGCTCTATGTTCCGAAGAAATTCCTAAAAAACTCGAGCAAGCTCTGAAATCCAAACAATGGAAAAGTGCAATGGAAGAAGAAATGAAAGCCCTAGAGAAAAATAAAACTTGGACAAAATGTATCTTACCACCAGGAAAGAAAACCGTTGGATGTCGATGGGTGTTCACAATCAAATACAAACCCGATGGAACAATTGAAAGACACAAAGCAAGACTAGTGGCAAAAGGCTACACACAAACATACGGAATTGACTACTCAGAAACCTTCTCTCCCGTAGCAAAAATCAACACTATCAGGGTTCTTTGTTCTGTAGCTGCGAACCAGGAATGGCCCCTGCACCAGTTCGATGTAAAAAATGCTTTCTTACACGGAGAACTACAAGAAGAAGTGTACATGGAAGCTCCGCATGGATTCGCAAGTAACTTCAAAAAAAGGGAAGTGTGTCGCCTTAAAAAATCTCTTTACGGTTTAAAACAGTCCCCTAGGGCTTGGTTTGGAAGATTCACCATAGCCATGAAAAGCTATGGGTTCAACCAAAGCAACTCAGATCATACTTTATTTATTAAAAAAGGGGAAAATTGATAACATGTTTAATAATTTATGTTGACGATATGATCATTACAGGTGATGACAAAGAAGAAATAGCAAAATTAAAGAAAATCATGTTCTCAGAATTTGAAATGAAGGATCTAAGAAACCTCAAATACTTCCTAGGAATTGAAGTTCTAAGGTCAAAGCAAGGGATCTTTATGCATCAGAAAAAATATGTTCTTGACTTATTGGCAGAGACCGGTATGATCGATTGCAAACCAGCAGAAACACCAATGATTATGAACCAAAAACTCCTTCATGAAGAAAATGATGACCTGGTTGACAAAATGAGATACCAACGAATGGTAGGGAAGCTAATATACCTTGCACATACTCGTCCAGATATAGCATACGCCGTAGGAGTGGTGAGTCAACACATGCATAAACCTCAAAAAATTCACATGTAAGCAGTCTTACGAATCGTAAGATATCTCAAAGGAACAGTAGGAAATGGAATTTTGTTTAAGCGAAATGGTCACCTTGAGACCCAGCTATATACTGATGCAGATTGGGCAGGAGACAAAAATGACAGGAGATCAACGGCAGGATATTTACTCTTGTTGGTGGGAACCTTGTAACATGGCGCAGCAAGAAACAAAAAGTAGTAGCCCTATCAAGTGCAGAGGCAGAATTCCGAGGAATCGCAAGAGGGATAACCGAAGTGTTATGGTTAAGACACCTTCTAACCGAGATAGGGTACCCTCCACAGAAATCCAGTGAAGTTTTTAGTGATAACAAGGCCGCGATTCAAATATCTGAAAACCCAGTTCAACATGATCGAACAAAACACGTAGAAGTTGATCGACATTTCATCAAAGAAAAATTAGAAGCCAAAATCATCACTCTTCCTTTCGTATGGTCCGAAGATCAACTTGCTGATATCTTAACTAAAGATGTTAGTGGGAAGTCTTTACATGAAGTTCTAGGCAAGTTGAATTTTGGTGATCCCACCATTCAACTTGAGGGGGAGTGTTAAATAATAGAATAAACCAAGATGGAAACAATATCAATTCACCTCCATGCCAGCTAATCACCAACGGTCATAACCTCAATTACGGGATCTCCATTATGTCTTTCCTTTATGTATTGATTCTTTTCTTGTATAAATATAAGGCTCCTCCTGCAATGTAAATACACAACACAAGTAATAGAAATACAATCATCTTACAGTCTTCTTTTGATCAAATTATAATTAAATTGATTGACAACCTATAATCTGATTTGCCATTCCAAAATTCTGATGTACCATCAGGCTGGTAATATAAAGAAATAGATGAATAGAACACAAAGAATAAGCATATAACCTTAAAAGCAGAAGAAACCCGAGAACAAATGATTGCAAACTGAGGGTGCTGCAATTCGTGTATATTTTCCAGATTGTTACTGCAATTCGCGTATAAAATATAATTTCTGAAGTTGTGATGTAGCCAAATTGAGATTGAATATTCAAATATAATAATGGAAGGAATTAAAACTGGGTGTAAAAAGAAAAACAACAAATGACCATATAACTACATGTCTTTCAGACATTTCATCGAACATCTTTCATGCAATGCTTAAATGACAATTACACTCATATAAAAAAAGAATAAAACCAGAAAATCAAGAAAAAAAAACCTAAAAATTCCAATTTAGAGACTTAAATGAAAGAATTTCAGCCTGACGGTTCCGACCCTTCATAAGCTTACCATGGGCTCTATATAGTTATTAGTAAATTCATAATAGGTATGGAATCCAAAAGCTAATGAAGAAGGATACGCTCCATCAGCAGTTGAAGTTTTGAGCCTTTGAGGTTATAAAACCTACAATTTGCATAACAAAATATGATGATTCTTTTTGTAAACTCACCAAGAAAACTCGGATTTTTTTTCTTTCCAAAATCATAAACGGATTCCCATCAAGACATCTTATATTTCTGTACGGTTAATCTTCGAGCAATTTTTTGTGGACTTAATCCCACTCGCAGTCCAAGATTCATTATTTGTTGTCGTTAGCTTGGTGTTTATATCATGTCGATCCTCGTATTCAGATCCTCCTGCCTGGGGAATCAGACACCATACGATCTGCCCCGGAGGGGTTCGAGCCCGTTTACGTTCAATACCTGTTGGGCGGTCTCCGTTTCCCGATCGATACCTTTATTCTGTCTTTGCTCCAAGATCTGAAGCTTCATCTGATTCAACTGGCGCCTAATTCTTTTAGAAAGATTATCGCGTTCATCATGCTGAGTAGGGCCTTGGGTATTCCCTTGTCGACTAAACTCTTTCGCTGTTTTTACGTTGTGACAGGTCGGGGCGATTGGGCTGTCTTTACGCTTCGTCCGGGTCAAAGCGATCGTATCGTTGGTTTGAGAGATTCTATCCACGACTGGAAGTACGGATTCTTTTTTTGTCAGCCGATCAGCTTTCCGCGATGTGATTCTCCCGTTGGGTACCATTACCGGACGCACTTCCGAACCCGCTCCTGAACTGACTTCTGAAGAACGTGATTATATGAGACGGATGTCTTCCGTGGGTATAGACTGGGAAGATCCCGACGAAGTGTTTCTATCCATGGCGGATCTGAGTCCTTTTTACTTTTCAAGGGGGATTCGCCCTGTATGGCTAGTCGATGACCAAGCCATTTCGTTGTTACAACGTCTACAAATGTCAAAGAGTGATCCTCTTGGCTCGATATCCGTGACCAACGGACCGATCGTTCCGTTTCTTCCTCCCCCGGAGAATGTAACGAGTTCTGAGAGTACTCCGGAAGCCACACCTGAAAGCCGCCCTGAGATTTCGAAACCTGATCCTCCTGAATTCAGCGTCGAAGGTACCATGCTGCATGATTCGCAGCAAGAATCTTCTAGACCTCGCAAGATCCGGTCTGTTCAGGACCTTCCGGAAAAAGAAAAAATCGTTCGTCAAAAAAGAATTAGAGAAAGAGTTCCTTCTTCTCCGGCTAAGAGAGTGAAGGGTGGAAATATCGGTTAGTCTTGCTTCTCTTGCTTTTACCATTTACTGTCTCCTCTCTTTTTTTTTATTTACTAACGTATTGTTCCTTGCAGGTTTGTCTGATTGTATTGTTGTTTCTGACACTTCTGCTGCTGCTGTACCGCCATTCGTACCTCCAGAGACTGCTATCTTCAAAGGGCCTTCGTTGACTGTTCCTATTCCTGCAGTAGCCAGTGCCACCGTGCCTAAGCCGTCATCCGCTTCGTCAAGCCTTTCTGCTTTAGCCAATTTTACGAGCACATTGTTTGGCACGGGTATGCAACTGTCTTCCTCTGCAAGGAGTTCACGTTCGTCACCCTCCGGTCGTAGTCAGTCATCTCTGCCGGATTTTCCTGTGCTAGGTAATCCACCTTTTTGATATTTTAAGCTATGGGCTCGCTGCTAATACTTTCGACGTATACAGCTCGCAGGATGTTTCCGCGCACTTCTGCTGCCGTTACCTCTGTTAGCGTGGGTTTGCCTGAAACCGAGAAGTTAGCTGATATCCCGCAAAGCTCAACCCTGAAAGCCACTGTTACTTTAACCCCCCCGATAGTTCATGCTGCTGTTGAACCGGTCCCTTCCGTGTATCGTCTATCGGAATTTTCTGACGAAGGGGTTTTTCTTAGGGCCAAGACCAACCTGCTAGCTGCTGTCGATTCTCTTTCGGAATTACAACTGCGGGGCGTTCGTGGTCATCAGGCTTTAGGTGATCATAGACGGGAATTCACCCGGATCAATGAGTTGATGATGACTGCAAAGTCGCTTCACCAAAAAGAACTTGATGAGAAGAATAGACTTGCTGCGTTGAACAAGAGTCTTGTGGAAGAAAACCAAGACCTTTCGTCCAGTTTAGAAGAGTTGCAGGCTAGCCTATCAGCTAAAGATAGTAAAATTGTTGATCTGAATGCCGATCGTAGTTCATTATCTTCAAGGGTTGCGGAGCTGGAGAAGGAGGCTGTTGAGAAAGACTTGAAGTTGAAGGAGGTTATTGGTCGTGAGGAACGTTTGGTTGCTGAAAAGAAGGCGCTTGAGCAGGAGGCTCGCGCTCGTAGAGAAGAATTTGGATGGTTGATGCGTAGGGGTCTCCCTGGTATAATACAGGTTTTTATGTCCTCTGAGGAATTCGTGAAAGCTAATACTGACCTCCAGAGGGAGAGCATCCGCTATGGCCAATACCAAGGATGCCTAGATACTCATCAGGCGTATGCTGATTTACTCCAGGATGCTAAGTTGGTGCACGAATATCCGGAGGCTCAGACGAACATAGTGAGCTTGTTTGAAGACTTAGTTTCTCCTCACTACACTTTGCTTCAATCACTGGAATCAGGGTATGTGTCCCTAGATGAGGTTAGGAGATTGGTTGGTAAGATTTCTTCCGGTCCGGAAGACGTTGGTGAGAGCTCCGCGCGGGGTCAGGGTCCGCCACCAGTTTGATCGTTTTGATATTCATGTGTAATCGTGGTTGTTTTTTTTTGTTTGTGTTTTGCGTGTTCGTTTGGGATACATTGTCGTAGTCGTTTATTAATCGTTGTAATCGTATGTAATCGCTCTAGTTGTTTAATGTTATTTCGACGTATTTTCATGTTTTGTTTTTCGTCGTTTCTTACTTTAATTCTTGTTCGAATAAGGCGTCCCTTACTTAAAGAAAATAAAGTTATGATGTGTACACGTTCGTATATGACCATCCGGTTTCTAATCGTCCGGATATGGAGTTGCATCCTATCTCTAGGAAGTAACCCTCACTTACCTTTATCATTCGACTGTTGGTTCGATTAAACTTGTAAGTCAAGATACGCCTAAGGCATAACGCTTAAATTGACAAAGGTTGACATTCGAAAACAAACTTACTCGGAAGGTATCCGTTACATTCGCATATCTTTGGGTTTTCGTCACCCTTAGGTAAAAGTACAAGATAATTTAAACACACATTTTTGTTTTAGAAGTAAAACTTACGCAGGTTCCTCATGTTCCATGTTCGGGGTATTGTCGTCCCGTCCATTGTTTCGAGGACGTAAGAACCGTTCCTCCCTGCCTCCTTGACCCTATATGGTCCTTCCCAATTGGGAGTCAACTTCCCAGGTTTATACCGAAGACTAGCTTCATTCTTCCGGAGAACCAACTCGCCTACCTTGCATGCCATCCCCTTTACCTTCTTGTTGTAGTAGCCTTTCGTCAACGATTTGTACGTTGCCTGTCTTAGGGCCGCATTCTCACGCCTTTCGTCCACTACGTCAAGATTGTACCTTAACGCCTCTTCATTCCCTTCAAGACGAAAATTCTCCATTCTGGGGGAAGGTAATGTTACTTCCAAAGGGATGACGGCTTCTGAACCGTACACCAAACTGTAGGGTGTTTCTTGCGTTCCCCTTCGGGCCGTCGTTCGGTAGGACCACAGCACACTTTGTAATTCGTCTACCCATCCCGTATCCATCCGGGTCAAACGAGTTTTGATCCCTTTAACAATGGTTCTGTTAGTTACTTCCGTCTGACCGTTTGCTTGCGGGTGGGCGACGGAAGTGAAGTTTTGTCGAATGCTGAGGTTGGCACACCATTTTTTGAACGGGTTACCAGCAAACTGCTTCCCATTATCACTGATGATCGTATGTGGGAGACCAAAACGACAGACAATCTGTTGCCACACGAATTTGACAATATTCGCCCCCGATATGCATGCCAACGGCTTTGCCTCAACCCACTTAGTGAAGTAATCTATTGCGACCACCAAAAATGTGACACCCCCTGGAGCTTTGGGAAATGGCCCGACGATGTCAATTCCCCATTGGCAGAATGGCCATGGACTAAAGATGTTTGTGAGATGTACCGGCGGTATATTAGGGATATTAGAGTACGTTTGGCATTTCCGGCACTTCCGGACATAATCATGAGCGTCCTTCGCCATATGAGGCCAGAAATACCCCGTCCGGAATATCTTTTGGGTTAAAGCCCTGGAACCTATGTGCGACCCACATAGCCCTTCGTGAACTTCCTCGATCGCTTTCTGGGCTTCAGTTTTCCCCAAACATCTCAACCAAGGGGTAGAGTATCCCTTCCGGTACAGGACCCCATTTTTGGAAATATACTTCCCCGCATTCACACACAGCTTTCTTGCTTCCTGCACATTATCTGGAAGAGTCCCAGCATTAATATAACGCAGGATGGGGGTCGTCCAACAGCTTTCGTCAACGCTTAGCTCCATCACTTCTTCATTCGCTTTTTCTATACTCCTTTCCTGGAGTACCTCCACTAATACTTTTTTGGTGAGGTGACAATACAACATTGATGCTAGCTTGCTGAGAGCATCTGCTTCCTTGTTCTTGGTTCGGGGTACCTAAGTTATGGTGAACCTTTCGAATTTCTTTACGCTTGCTTTATCCAGAGCTAGGTACCGTTTCATGTGGCTGTCTTTGGCTTCGTACGATCCGTTCACTTGGTTGACGACCAACATGGAATCCGTGAAAGCATCTATCTCTTTGATCTCCATTGTCTGAGCGAGGCCTAATCCAGCGAGTAGAGCTTCGTATTCGGCTTCGTTGTTTGAGCATGAAAAATTGAATCGTAATGCGTACGTTACCTTCTCTTCGTTTGGTCCTGCTAATACAATTCCGGCACCACACCCATCGCTTCCTGCGGCACCGTTCGTATGCATCTGCCATTGAGCCCTTCGGGCCTCTTCTTTTTGTTCCACCGTCATAACGCTTTCTTCATCGGGCATTTCAACCAGGAAATCTGCCAAAGCTTGACCTTTGATGCTCGACCTTGGCTTGAATGTTATGTCGTACTCCCCCAATTCAATGGCCCATTTGGTCATCCTTCCGGACCTTTCTGGTTTGAGCAATATGTTCCGTATTGGTTGGTTTGTCAAGACCGTTACTGAATGAGCTTGAAAATACCTCCTCAACCGTCTTACCGAATAGACAAGGGCTACTATTATTTTTTCGATCGAGGAATAATTCAACTCCGCTCCTTGTAGCGTCCTGCTTACAAAGTACACCGAGACTTGTTGCTTCCCCCTTTCGGCGATCAGGACTGAACTTACGGCTTCTCGGTTTGTTGATAAATACATGATGAGGGGTTCTCCTGTAATAGGACTTGCCACCGTAGGGATGGTTTGTAAATGTTGTTTTAGCTGATCAAAAGCTTTGTTTGCCTCTTCCGACCATTCGACTTCTCCTTTCTTCGTGCATCCATGGAGGGCTTTAAAGAAAGGCAGCGACTTCTCCGCGGATTTTGCCAGGAATCGTCCAAGGGCCGCCAGTTTGCCATTGAGACTCTGGACGTCTTTCACTGTTCTAGGGGTCTTCATATTTAACAAGATATCTACCTTTTCAGGGTTCGCTTGTATCCCAGATGAAGAGACGATGTGACCCAGGAACTTTCCCTTGCTCATACCGAACGAACACTTTTTTGGATTTAGCTTCATGTTAATCGTATGCAATTGCCGCAGAGTTTCTTCCGTGTCCCTTATGAGATCCCCGTCTTCACTACTCTTGATCACCATATCGTCGACATACACCTCCAGGTTTCGCCCGATCTGGTTTTCGAACGCCCTATCAACCAACCGTTGGTACGTTGCTCCGGCGTTCCGAAGACCGAATGGCATTTTGATGTAACAAAATGTGCCTTTCGAAGTGTGGAAAGCAGTTTTCTCTTCGTCTTCCTTAGCCATCTGTACTTGGTGATATCCTTTGTATGCGTCCAAAAATGATTTCCACTTGTACCCGCCTAAAGATTCAATCTTCTGCTCAATTTCAGGAAGGGGGTAACTGTCTTTCGGACAGGCTTTGTTGAGGTCTTTGAAATCGACGCACATACGCATGGATCCATCCCCTTTTTTTACTAGGACCGGGTTGGATATCCAATTTGGATACTGCGTGCTGCGCAAGACTCCGGCTGCAACCAGGTCCCCTACTTCCTTATTCACCACCTCATTCCGTGCCGGAGCCATACCTCTTCTTGACTGCTTGACCGGAACGAACGTCGGGTTAACGTTCAGCTTATGCTCTATCACCTTCCTGGAAACGCCCGTCATATCCTTCGGTTCCCATGCGAACACATGTTTGTTCTTTTTTAACAAAGTCTCTAGCTCTAACCTTATTTTCCCCGGAAGGTGTCGACCGATCTTGATAGGAGTTTCGGGATAATCCGGATTAATGATCACGTGCACTTCTTCCTGCTCTGTCCAACTGTCCAGGTGTGTGATGCTACCACATTCAGGGACGGGAGCTGGCGAACCACGCACGGTAATTACCCCGTGCTCTGAGGGGAACTTGAGCAGACCGTGTATCGTGGAAGCGATTGCTTGTAGTTGCCACATTCCGGTTCGTCCCAGGATCGCATTGTACCTGGACGGAGCTTCGATCACTATAAACTCGGTTGTGATGGTTTTGCTGCTATTCGTACTCCAATCGGTTAGGACCAAAGGCAAATGAATTTTCCCTCGCGGCCATACGGATCGACCGGAGAAACCTATCACGGAAGTAGTTGCGGGTTTAATGAAAGCTTGTACATCTGGCGGGAACTTTTGGAAGCAATGATCGTACATAATGTTTGAAGAACTTCCCCCATCTACGTAGATTCTGCGAACCATGTGGCGGGCGATAGCTCCACATATAACCAACGGCTCCACCCCTACATGACCGTCCGGAGTGGGTTCGTTCCTTCCAAATTCCAAAGTGACAGTCTTCCTTTTTCTCGTGTGAGGAGGGGTACTTTCCCCTTCTTCTGCCGCCATGATTTCAGTGTCGAATGTGGTTTCTTTGCCTTTGACGGACGGTTCCGCCACACAGACTACCTTTGCCTTGCCGGACGCCTCCTTCTCCCTTCGATAACTTTCGCACGAAGCGGTCGAATGACCCATGATTTTGTGAAATTCACAGTATGCGTTTGGATCTCTTGGGTATCTTTTCCTGGTCATCCGACCGTCTTTATCCCCCTGGCTTCACTTGACACGAACGCCTCAGGTCGATAGGGTTCGTATCTGTCCCCTTGCATTCGACCTCCCGTTGGGCGTCCCCGGTAAGCATTCCTGCTTTGACTACTTTGATAACCCGTCCTGTATGCCGGTTTGGACCGTTCGTGGTGCCGTACAGACCCTGAACCGAGCGTTCCTTTCTTCTCTTGAGCTTCAAATCGCAGCTTTTCTGCGCTTTCTTCTTCTTGTTTCAGGAACCTATTTACCGTACTGATCATGTCATCAGCCTTCTTAAAATCTTTTTTGGATAATTCTCGAAAGAGTTCTCCCTCCCTTAGACCATACGTGAAGGCTGCGATGATAAGAGAGTCTTCTCTGACAGGCATCTTCCTGCTTTGTTCGTTGAATCTTCTAAAATAAGACTTATTAGACTCTCCCTCTCGTTGTCGGCACGCCATGATGGATTGTGACTGTTGCTGGTATTTCTTTTGCTGTATGAAGCTGTGGGTAAATTGCACAACCAGCTCTTCGAAATTGGGTATGCTCCTTTGAGGGAGACTAGAAAACCAATATCGTGCCGAACCTTCCAAGGTTCCAGCGAAGAAGAGGCACCATAACCTCTGGTCCATGGGAATCATTCGTACGGCCCACCGGAAACTTGCGACGTGATCGTCCGGATCTCCCGTCCCATCGTATGATTTGACACGAGGCCCCTTCAACCCTGTTGGGACAGGTACTTCGTTGATCTCGTCCGTAAACGGAGACAGGAAAGTGCGTCCGTCTGCGTTAGGCGTTTTCTCCGGGGCTTTCTGCCTTCTACGAGCGCCTTTCTTCTCCACGGGGGCTTCCATAGGAATTTTTTCCGTTCGGACGTTCTTTTCCGGTTTCTTTTCTGCGTACACTTCCTCCACGGACTCGTCGTCACTGGAGTATTCAAGAGTTCTGCTAACTCCTGCTTTCACCTCTGTCGTCCTCGGACGGGTCTTCTCTAACTGCCTCATCTTTCTGAATTGGCAGAAGAGGTTGAATTCCTCCATCTCCTCCTGAGTCGGTCCACCCTCCACATTTTCTAACGGTGGAGGACATGAAGATGAGTTCAGCAAAGACGGTGTTGGGGTGGGTGTAAGCAAACCCTCAGTCGGAGATCTCGCCGGTGTTACTTGCAAGGGATCTACGTTCCCCCTTGGCGTTTCTTGGACCATTGTGTTCTAGGTCCCACGGATGGCGCCAAATGTTGGTTCCGGCTTCCGTAGCGAAGACAGCAGGACGATCCCAACGTTGATTTCTGCAAATCAATGAACAACTCTAAGTCAAAAGGTCCCCCGGGTGATTTCCCGTAAGGACGCTCCGACGATCAAGTCAGTAATTTATACGAATTGGAAGGCTAAACAAGGAATTAATTGAGAGTGTTAGGTGAGTGAATTGAATGCGTTATGTATTGATACCTGGAGGAATGCTTACGTTCTTCTTTTATAGCCGATCTCACTTAGGCGGGAAAACGAGAGCTGCCTCCTTTTACACGGTCCTTCATGGGTCTTCTGGATAAAAGAGCACCGATACCTCTAACGGTCCGGTGAGTAATCACCTAAGCTTTCGTCTTAGCCGTTTTAGAGTCAAATCAGCAATAAATGCGCACATGCTTTATTCCGAGAAAACCGCTCAACACGCTTCCTATCGTTGGAGCTCGGAGATCGACACTCCATTCTATTTTGTCGTTACCTTACCTTCCTTCCGTTCGTCCTTGCGATCCTTCCGGACGAGATATTGGTGCGTACCATATGTCATCATATAGTATTATATATTCATTATTATTTATTAGTGATGGTTGTTTTGCTATATGGTAAGAATTTATGTCATTTTAAATGGGTCCGATTTATTGCGATTAGTGTACGTTTTCCTAGAAGTAATGTACCTTCAAATGCAAGTAATAGATTCTCATTTGTTAGCATTTGTGTCTAAAAGTAAAGTGCTAGAAAGCTTAGAAAGTAAAGAGTTTGGATGACGATTAACCATAAGCTGATCCAAACTTAGGGTATACTTATTCTAGATATGTGTTACATAATGACAAATTTTGATCCACTTTTGTTACATGATAGTTACTATGACCGATTCGTTAGAACTTGTAGAAGCATGACCGTTAAGCATAAGTGCATGCCACTTGTCTAGGTACGCCATAGAATCCATATCCAAGCCAGGAAGTGGGCGTGCTTTAAGAATCTCCAGAATCTTTTTGGATTTACCTAGAATTTGAGCCGCACTCCGGATGCTTTCTTGTCTTTTCTCTATTGCATCCTGGTGACACTTCATACTTATGACACGTGGTAAGTTGGTAAAACAAGCAAAAAATATATCCGCGGTTATTGTTAATACCCACTCAAAGACTTCTTCATTTGTTGGCCACACTTCATGCTTGTTGAAGTGGAGCAATATGGTTCGGCTGATTCTATACATGGAATTCGCAGAAATGAATTCATGAAGTGAAAGATCTTGACTTGCATTTTTGGGGTTCTTGGACAGTATCACGATCTTCATTGCTTCATTGCCCAAGCGTTGAAGGATCTCCTTTAATGTTTTTCCTTTACAAGCCATATTTTGTAGATCAAATCCTAGCCACGTTCGATATACTTCAACTTCAGTGCCCAAACGTCGAGATGTTTTTCTAGCCTTCACCAATTCATCATTCTTGTTGAGGGTTTCTTCAACATGTTTTACAATTTGGAGGCCTTCACTCATGCTAAGAAGTAACTCTTTCACATGGTTATTTGCTATGTTAGGAAGTGCGACCGCAATGGCTGTTAGCGTCACCACTACTAGGCTCCAGGAATTTTGGGGTTCTTCCGAATTTAGATGTAGGACTTGATTATTTTCAAACTCTACCACCCCACTATATCCGGAAGATTTATGAAGAAGCTTGATTAAATTTATTGGCATTTTCTTCTCAGACACATGAAGAACTCTAGTTATTGATTTGAGGGTACTTTTTAATATTCTCCTTGAAAGCTTTGCTTCACCTTCAATTTGTAAAACATATCTCGCATATTCTTCTATCTCCGAGACATTTGGTTCCTTTGTAAACTTTTTTAACAACGTCTTACATATATACAAGCAACACGAGAACAAGATCAGTAAAGATCTTGGAACAAGACACATAGTATTAGACATAACTACAACTATTACCTGAACCCCTATAAAAAAGTTCAAGATCATATTTTTGAGAAAATGGAAAACTATTTTGCAATAACGACCTGAAATATGTGAACTGACATGACTGCGTTTCCACTCCTGAAGTCTTTGGATCCAATGTTTCTCGACTCTAAACACATTTAGATTGTTCTTGCTCCATTTCTTGGAGATGTTGAAATGACTAATGCTCGTTAAACATCTAAAAATGGGTGCTATACTACCTATTATGACCCCAATAACCTGCACGTTGGAAATTACTTTAGGTGACCACTTATAATTTGATTGGCTATCTTGACGATATCCACTTTGAAAGGGTAATATTATTGAAATGAGATCAATGATGATGCATATAACCCCAAAAGTAGAAGAAACTTGTGAACAAGCAACAACAAATTGGGGGTTGCCCGTTTCTGCCATCATCCAATACTTCTTAACACTATGAACAAGTTCCTCGTAGGAGAAGTTTATATCTTGCTCGTTTGAAGCCGATTTGTGCAATTCCTTGTATTGGTGTTGTAAAATTCTTCTAGATGCTGGGACTGTCAAAGCTACCGAAAACACCCATAAAGGGGGAAATGCAAACAAAAAAACTACAAATCTAAGTGGGTCTGTTCCAAACACATGAGTAATAACTTGAATCCACATATTTACAATAATAGTGATTATGAGGATACTGAAAGCTACCATGTTCACTAGAAGTTCTCTGCCATCCATAAGCCCTAAAGACGGGAGAAAGTTAGCTAACATGGTAAACAAGAAAAACATGCTGCTTATCTTTGCAATTTTAAGATTATAATCCGTGTCAGAATTTAGATCGACGGGTAGTTTCATTGCTATTGCGATTATTGTGATGGAAGCAGCATTGAGAGTGAAAAAACGGTTTGGAAACCAGAGTTTCCATTGCCAAAAGCCTTGCAAGACATCTGCTGCCATTGCAAGAATGCAAACTAGAGATGCTACTGCAATATACAACCCAACCCAAGGCATGACATCCTCGGGAGATTCCAAAGGCATCGTTCTAGACTTAGACAATATGTAAAGTAGAATAAGTGCTAGATGACTCTTGATTCTTTTACAATTATGCGTGTGTGTTTGTGTGTATTATCTATATGTAGGACTCTAAAACCATTAAATTAAGATCGAGGAAGTTAGACCGAAATTTCTCTTTCCTTCATATATAAATGTAAAACCCCATCGACGAGACATGGCATCTTTTTGAGTGTTCCAAAGAAATCATTCGAGACAAGGGGAAAAGACAATTTAGCTTAATGGTTGTAGAATAACAGCAAGCATAAGAATATATACATGATTTTCTAAGAGTTGGAAAGATACTGCTTAGAAGGTCTTATTTTCCAATTTCACCCTGTTTATGTTGTGATCAGGCATATTAATTATTTCCGTTCTCATTAATGACATATATATACAGAATTACGAGATACATATATATTAACATGTAGAAAGTTTAACCATAAGGGGGTGTCCTAGTGGTAAGAGTTTGGTCTCCATTGGCGAAATTGCTTGGAGGTCCCAAGTTCGAATCCCACTTGGAGCAAAAAAATTTATATACCCCTTGTGGCCACGGAGGTCCCTAGTCGGAACTCAGGTTAAAAAAAAAAAAAAAAACATGTAGAATGTTTCTTCTCATTTCCTTCTCAAGCTAAGGCTGGCTCTGCTGGACTATAATTAATTTATGCAAGTGGTTATAGTGTTATATATACACTTTATATTGACCCAAAGTAAACGCATGGATGGAAATTACTGCAGCTTCGCAGAAATTTACACAGATTTAAAATTCTAGATATGATGTAGGCCCAAATATAGAGGAGGTGATCATAAAGCCCATGATCGTATCAAAAAAGAGCATTACTTTTTCCTCGGGTCTCCGTTTCAGGCCCACGAGTAGCCAAATCGAAGCTTGCGACGAGGATAATAGTATACCAAACTTTCGGACCCAACAACGCTGGATTTTCTGAGTTATTAGCGTTTTTATGTTTTTTTTATTATTATATATTTATATTGGACTTTGTTTTAGGCCCTGTTTATGGTTCGTTTGTCTTTTTTGGCCCATTCGAAATCTGGGCTATATTTAAAGTGTGTATGTGTGAATGAAATAATTAGTTGAAGTTTTTATGAAAATTTGATTTTCTCTCCCAAAATTGTATTCTTGTGTTGAACAGGTTTTGAAGACCCAAAATACACGATATTATTGAATCAACGTGGTGAAGACCCAAAATCCACGTTATTATTGAATCAACGTGGTTTTGATTAGATTGTCCCGATATTCTAGAACCAACGGGTCCAATCTGTACAATCGTTTTTTAGTCTACCCACACAGATCAGATTTAAATGTTGATTGACGTGTCATTTCATAAAATATTTGGTCAAATTTTATGTTTCAAGCTTTTTGTGGCTTGTTTTAACCTACAATAGTTGATTAATTTTTGGTTTTTTATGTTATATGTCTAATTTGTATCTTTAATTGTCCAATTAATTCCCAGATAATGGAAAAGCCGACTGAAGCAGGGGAGCATCAAGAAACCAACCGAACCCACAACGTTCTCGCAATCTTAGCAAAATTTATAGGTGAATTAGCAACAAAAGAAAGAAAAAATTCAGCCCAATTTTAAAAAGATGGAATCCACTTGCAGCTTTGCAACACTACATGTTTGTTACGGGAACGAATTAAAAAGTGATATGAGCTGCTAATAAATTGGAAGAAAAGATTTGGCCCAAATTGCGGTTGGAAGTTTTATTGGAAGAGGGGGTTGATAGGAATTTTCAACAAGAGTCGGGTCCCGTTATTTTTTAAAATTTATTTTATTAAATAATATCTAACAGAAAACACGCGTCTTCAACTTCCGACCCATCATAAGCTTACCATGGGCTGCTTACGGACTGCATAATTATTTAAATGTATATTATGATATGTGAGCAGCTAATTATAGTTATTAATAAATTAATAGAGTTGTATTCTAGGAAGTTCAAAGGATTTGTCTAGTCCCAAGGGATAAATCCTAGCCATTGGATCAAGATGGACAAGATCAAATCCCCCACCTACAACCACCGCCGGCCGCCGCCTCCGGCCACCTCCGTCCGCCGTCCGCCGCCGGTGGCCGGTGGTCGGTGGCGGCGGCCGGCGGCCGGCGGTGGTGGTGGCTGACAGTGAAGGTGCTGGGCTAATGGGGGTGGTGGTGGTATTGATGTATCGAAGCACATGTGCTTCACTAAATACAGCATATTACTTCGAAGCACATGTGCTTCAGATCACGAAGCACATGTGCTTCAAGTCACTAACAACATGAGTTTCTAACACACACAAGGGAGCATACGAAGCACATGTGCTTGACGTTATGAAGCACACTACACGGAAAAAAAATCAAAACAAGTGACGAACACAGCATTATGAAGCACATGTGCTTCATAAAGCCAAGCATATGTGCTTCATAAAGCCAATGCTTCATAAAGCCAATGCTTCATAAAGCCAAGCACATGCGTTTTTGTTCCTGAACACATGTAACTTACAAACAAGTCATTTGTGTTTGAATCACGAAGCACATGTGCTTGACGTTATGAAGCGCATGTGCTTCACTACACGGAAAAAAAATCAAAACAAGTGACGAACACATCATTATGAAGCACATGTGCTTCATAAAGCCAAGCACATGTGCTTCATAAAGCCAATACTTCATAAAGACAAGCACATGTGTTTTTGTTCCTGAACACATGTAACTTACAAATAAGTCATTTGTGTTTGAATCACGAAGCACATGTGCTTGACGTTATGAAGCACATGTGCTTCACTACACGGAAAAAAAATCAAAACAAGTGACGAACACATCATTATGAAGCACATGTGCTTCATAAAGCCAAGCACATGTGCTTCATAAAGCCAAGCACATGTGTTTTTGTTCATGAACACATGTAACTTACAAGCAAGTCATTTGTGTTTGAATCACGAAGCACATGTGCTTGACGTTATGAAGCACATGTGCTTCACTACACGGAAAAAAAATCAAAACAAGTTACGAACACATCATTATGAAGCACATGTGCTTCATAAAGCCAAGCACATGTGCTTCATAAAGCCAATGCTTCATAAAGCCAAGCACATGTGTTTTTGTTCCTGAACACATGTAACTTACAAACAAGTCAATTATGTTTGAATCACGAAGCACATGTGCTTGACGTTATGAAGCACATGTGCTTCACTACACGGAAAAAAAAAATCAAAACAAGTGACGAACACATCATTATGAAGCACCTGTGCTTTATAAAGCCAAGCGCATGTGCTTCATAAAGCCAAGCACATGTGTTTTTGTTCATGAACACATGTAACTTACAAGCAAGTCATTTGTGTTTGAATCACGAAGCACATGTGCTTGATGTTATGAAGCACATGTGCTTCACTACACGGAAAAAAAATCAAGACAAGTGACGAACACATCATTATGAAGCACATGTGCTTCATAAAGCCAATGCTTCATAAAGGCAAGCACATGTGTTTTTATTTCTGAACACATGTAACTTACAAACAAGTCATTTGTGTTTGAATCACGAAGCACATGTGCTTGACGTTATGAAGCACATGTGCTTCACTACACGGAAAAAAAATCAAAACAAGTCACGAAGCACATGTGCTTCCAGTCACGACTACCACCACCGGTCACCACCGCCGGCGGCCACCTCCGGCCGCCGTCCGCCGCCGTCCGCCGCCGTCCGCCGCTGTCCGCCGGCGCCGTCGACCGCCGCCCATCTCCGCCGTCCGCCGCTGTCCGCCGCCGTCTCCCGCCACCGGAGAAGCACATGTGCTTGTAGTGGTGGTGGTGGTGGTTTTGAATCTTGATCTTGACTATTAATTTTTCTTGATCCAAGAGCTAATAAATGTCCCTTGGGACTAGATAAAATTAATGGATTACCTTGAACATTTCACTAAATTAATAATAGGTGTGGAATCCAAAAGCCAGTGAAGGAGGATACGCTCCATCATTATCGATGAAACTTTGGATGCATTTTCTCAACATTCATGTTAGGTATTTATTTATGATCTTGTATAGTATTATTTACTCATTAATAGCGATGGCTTTGTCTGCTATATGGTAAGAATTATTATCATTTTGTCGGCATTTGTGTCTAAAAAGTAAAGTGCTAGAAAACTTAGAAAGCAAAGAGGTTGGATGGCGATTAACCATAGGCAGATGCAAACATAGGGTATAACTACTCTAGATATGTGTTACATAATGACAAATTCGGAAAAACATATATATATTAACATGTAGAATGTTTCTTCTCATTTCCTTCTCAAGCTAAGGCCGGCTCTGCTGGACAATAGTTAATTTATGCAAGTGGTTATAGTTATATAAACTTTATATTGACTCAAAGTAAGCGCATGGATGGATGGATATTACTGGAGCTTCGAAGAAATTTACACATATCAGATTTAATATTCTGGATTTGATGCAGCCCCAAGTATAGAGGAGCGGGCCATTTTATTTCTTGAAGCCCATGATCGTTTCAAGAAAGGGGCTCCACTAAAATGGCATAACTTTTGCATTGGATCTCCGTTTCAGACCAACGCGTAACCAAATCGAAGCTTGCGACGAGGACTACGGTTTACGGAACTTTCGGGCCCAAAAACGCTGTATTTTTGGAGTTATTCACGTTTTTTATGTTTTTTCTTTAATATTTTCGACTTTGTTTTAGGCTCAGTTTATGCCCGTTTGTCTTTTTTGGCCCATTCAAAATTCTGGGCCTTATATAAAGTGTGTTTGTGTGAATGAAATAATTAGTTGAAGTTATTATGAAATTTAATTTTCTCTCCCAAATTGTGTTCTTGAGTTGAACAGGTTTTAATGATCCAAAATCCACGGTAGAAATGAATCAATATTGTTTTAGTTAGATTGTCTCGGTATTCGTAGCAACAAGTCCAATATGTACCATATTTTTTAGTCTACATCAGCATAATAACCACACAGATAAGATTGAAATGTTGATTCACGTGTCATTTTATAAAATATCTGGTCAAATTTACTGTTTCAAGCTTTTTGTGGTTTGTTTAAACCTACAATAATTGATTAAATTTTGGTTTTTATGTCATAGGTCTAATTTGTATCTTTAATTGTCCAATTAATTTCCAGAGAATGGAATAGCCGATTGAAGCAGGGGAGCATCAAGAAACCAACCAAACCCACAACCCGTTCTCGCAATCTTAGCAAAATCCGTAGGTGAATTAGCAACAAAAGAAAGAAAAAAAAATTCAGCCAAATTTTGAAAAAATGGATTCCACTTGCAGCTGGTGCAGCAGTACAAGTGTTACGAGCTGCTGATAAATTGGAAGAAAAGATTTGGCCCATAAGAGGATGCAAACATAGGGTATAATTATTCTAGATATATGTTACACAATGAAAAAATTTGATCCACTTTTATTACATGATAGTTACATAATAACAAATTTTGATCCACGTCTATTACATGATAGTTACAATGACCGATTCGTTAGAACTTGTAGAAGCATGATTGTTGGGAATATGACCTTTTAGAAGTGCATGCCACTTGTCTAAGTACGCCATAGAATCCATATCCAGATTAGGAAGTTGGCGTGTGTTAGGACCATTTGTGTAATAGATTTTGACCTTTAATCCCGTTAACTAACACTTGTAGTGTTAAGTGGTAGATGGTATAAATACTTGTAATATTAATTTAGAATCTAAGCTTTCCCACAATTATTGAAACACAGACTTTGAAAGCTTCTCTTCATCTCCAATCTCACTCAACTAACACACACTCAATACACACACTTGTTCTTCAATTCATCCATAGACACCATGAATTAGCTTGAATTCATCATCATTAGAACTCTCATTTGGTATCAGAGCAAAAACTCTCTGTGAGTAGATCCAAATTCGAGCTAGAATTTTTAGGTCTAAACTATTTTGTCATATCACTTTCACCTGGTATTTGTACATTTTGAAACTAAAAGAGCTAAAATGGATGACAATTTAATAAAATCACTTCAAAATAAAAACAGGGAGCTAAAAGAGCAAATGTCTAGATTACAAACTCATCAATTACACTATCAAAAAGAAATTTGTGACTTAAAAGAATCAGTTGAGCTGTGGGAAACTACAAGTACACATAATTATGCTTTATTTGAAAAATCGTTTTATGATAATGTTAAGAATCTACGATTAAGTAACGACTACAAAGAAAAATTGGAGAAAAGTGAGAAACTAAATGAATATTTCAGAAATTGCAAAGTTGATATTTTGATTGATAAAGTTCAAACTCTTGAATCTGAAAATGCAAATTTTAAATCAAAAATTACAACTTTTGAAACAGATTCTGCGAACTTGAAAATTCAGATTGCTGAATTAACTAAACAACTTAATGACACAAATACTATTAATAGTTTGAACATCGAAAAATATGATTCTGTTTGTGCTGAAAATTGTATTTTGACTGATAAAATCAAACAACTTGAATGTAATTTTGGATCTGATTTACAAAAACAAATCAATAATTTTAATATTGAGAAAACAAAATTGCTAGATAAAATTACATCTCTTGAAACAGATCTTTCTTTGTCTCAAAATAAAAACGAAGGTTTGTCAATTAAGCTGGAAGAAAAACCTAAAATCTTTGCCAACGAAAAATCAATTTTACAAACCAAAATTTTTAAATTAGAAAATAAAATGATGAGTCACATAAATCTTTTGATGAAGAGAAACCAAAGTTGCAAATACAAATTCAAAATTTAAAATCTAGATCATCTCATCCTCAGAAGTTTAAGAAGCCGAGTCCATCTATGAATAAATGTAATAACACAAGAATGATTTCTCCTGTCATGGCATATCGTGATTTATATACAATCAAACAATCCGAGGTAAATAGAGGAAATTCTAAACCTAAACCGAAATCACAAGTAAGTTCCTCTACCAAGCCTAAGCCTAGGAGATCCACAGTCCCACTAAACTCTGATAAGAAATTGAATGCTCTCAAACAAGTTAATAAAGGAAATGCCGCACCTAAAACTCCAAATTAGGTTCCTCTTCTAGACTTAAGCATTCTCAAATGGATAAAACTAAACCATCAACCGTGTTGAAACATTCGACTGCTTCAAAGAAAATCCTTTCCAAAATTAAATCGTTAAAATATTCGAGAAAAGATTTACTTTCCTTGGCACCTAAAACAACTTTTACTCAAGTTCCAAAAATAACTCCTAAATCTCCAACAATCTTCAAAGAAATATGGGTTCCTAAAACTCCAAAATCTCAAATAATTCCCCGGAAATTATTTGAAAGTGAAACATCAAGTTTCAGCTTTTCTTGGAACTCTCAATCTTTAAATAAAATCGATAAAACTTATCGGTGGTTTCATTCTCACGCTAACATTTTCGGACCCAAACAAAAATGGGTACCAAAAGTGGTTTGATTTGTTTTGCAGGAGAATGACTTATACATAATTCAGTGTATAACTCGAGCTTCATCAAATGGCTCTTACACATTTCAGTGTATGACCCGCGCTTCAACGAAATGGCTTTCAAGTAAATTCGATTGAAACCCGTTCCTCAAAGATATTCTTGGTTGAGGGGGAGAAAATGGCTATTCATTGGTTGAGGGGGAGAATTCCTATATTCACTTGTTAAGGGGGAGAAAATCGACATTCATTCGTCAAGGGGGAGCATTTTCATGAAACTTCATTGGTAAAGGGGGGCATTCTCATTGTTAATCCATTTCTTTTCATTATTCAACTTTTTCAGAAACTCAATCTCCATATTTTCAAACTTTTTTCTGTTGAGTTTCAATGATTCAATTCAACAAAAATGTTTTCCTCACTTATATGTTGTCTACGTAGGATACAATTTTTTGTCAAATTCGTCGATCTCTCTACTAGTTTCGATTAGTATTGATTGAATCTGTATATGAGATACTTTTGTCTCTTGCGTTGATGACATCCTCTCCTCAGTTTTATTTTCAAACTTAAACTCAAAATCTTTAAAAACCTATTTGAGTTTCGTTGTTGTCATACCTTTGGTACAACTTCACACTATATTCAAATTTTTTACTTAAACTCATATGTTACCAATGTAGGATACAAACTGTTGTCAAATTCGTCGATCTCTTTACTACTTTAATTAGTAAACATTGCATCTGTTTATGACACCTTTTTGTCTCTTGCATTGTTGACATCATATTCTTATTTTTCATATTACCGTGTAACTCAAGTTTTTCTACAAAATTCAATACTTTGAGTTTTGTTGTTGCCACAACTTTGGCTCAACTCAATCTTAACTGTTAAATTTTTTTTTACTCAAAATCATGTGTTAATTACGTAGGATATAAGTTTTTGGCAAATTCGTCGATCTATTTACTAATCTAATTAGTAAAGATTGCATTTGTTTATGTCAAACTCTTTTCTCTTGCGTTGTTGACCTCACTTTCTCATACAGAGTTGACATTATATGCTCAACATCTGTATATTCCTCACAAAATTTTTACTCATACTTTGTGCTCACAATGATGTGTTCACAACGTAGGATATAAATTTTGGTCAAATTCGTCGATCTCCTTACTACTCTGATTAGTAAAGATTGCATCTGTTTATGACCAACTTTTTTCTCTTGCGTTGCTGACATAATTTTTCAAACCTTATTCTGATTTTGCACAACTTTTTCAGTTTTCAAAATACTTGTTTGCAACACTCAATATAAGCTGTTGTTAAATTCGTCGATCTCTTTACTAATTCCGATTAGTACTGATTGCATCTGTTTATAACAACTTCTTGGATTGATTGTTCTTACCATTTTTTCAAACATTTTTTTTTACAAACCTATATCAATGGAGAAATTCTTTTAATTTTTCTCCAAATGGTTCAGATTTAATTCTGAATGATTCATATGATCTCACACACAAAATCGTTTTTGTGCACTGATCTTTGATCCACTTCAAATTGATATCTTTTAAACATCAAATCTTTGCTTAACAATGTCTTCAATCATCCTGTCTGTCAAATTCGTCGATCTCTTTACCGAAGTTCTTCAGTAAAGATTGCATCTGTTTATGACTTCAGGTGATTCTTGACACTATTAATCTCTATTTTTCAAATATTTTTCTCAAAGATTCTTGACAATCAATTTTAGTTAGATGCTTCATGAGTACTACATGTTACTGGTTCTCGATTCCGAAATGCACCGTACAACTATGCTATCTTGGCTCTCGTATTACAAAGACATACAATTTCCTCTCTCCGTTTCCACAAAGCATATATTCATCATTAACATGAGGCTCCTTTTCATGATCCTCATGAGGGGGAGAAATGAGCAAGAAATAAATGAGCAAGAAATGTACAACTTTAAGAAGAACCACAAACATCTCATCAACGAAGAAAATTCATGTCTAATGTACTCAAATTATCGGCAAAATCAGATATAGTATATATCAAGAAATTCAGAGGAAGAGAAAGTAATAAACAATGTTTTAAAAAGAAAAACAAGTGAAGAAGAATAAGAAATCGACATATCTACAGAAATTTCTCTCAAAATTTCAATCATTACATTCAAAATCTCAACCAATTTCATTTGAAACTGTATCAACCCGAAACTTAAATCGAATAAATTTTTCTTTCCAAATTCCGCAACAAACACATACATACAAAAGCTTAACCGTTCAAATCTTTTGTTTCATACAAATACAAATCATCCACACCAAATCAAATCCTAAAATGTACATATCATTCTTTCCTACATACATATCATACATATCCAAAACTTTAAACTTTCAAATCATTTTTACCAAAACAAACACACACATTCAAAACTTTGACTGACAAATCATTCAAAAGCATTATCATTCTATTCTCAATATAATCCTCTACCACAAAATTCCAAAAACAACCTCTCCATTATCTGAAAACCCAGTCAAATCCTTACTTAACTGATATTCCATTTCCCAAAATTTTCAAATCTTTAGTAAAACAGTTATAGGATTTCCTCACTCAAAAATTATCAACGAAAAACATATTCTCTTTGAGTATCTTAAACTTCCAGATTTCTGCAATGTTTTGTTCTTGAAATTCAGAAAAACATTTTCTTGCCAAAGACAGATTATGAGAAGAATCTGAAGTCTGAAGACTGAGATTACGTATTATAGATCAAAAAGGGGGAGATTGTTAGGACCATTTGTGTAATAGATTTTGACCTTTAATCCCGTTAACTAACACTTCTAGTGTTAAGTGGTAGATGGTATAAATACTTGTAATATTGATTTAGAATGTAAGCTTTCCCACAATTATTGAAACACAGACTTTGAAAGCTCCTCTTCATCTCCAATCTCTCTCAACTACCACACACTCAATACACACACTTGTTCTTCAATTCATCCATAGACACCATGAATTAGCTTGAATTCATCATCATTAGAACTCTCAGCGTGCTTTAAGAATCTTCAATATCCTTTTGGATTTACCTAAAATTTGAGCCGCACTTCGGATACTGTCTTGCCTTTTCTCTATTGCATCATGATGACACTTCATAGTTATGACACGTGGTAAGTTAGTAAAACAAGCAAAAAATATATCCGCGATTGTTGTTGATATCCACTCGAAGACTTCTTCATTTGTTGGCCACACTTCATGCTTGTTGAAGTGGAGCAATATGGTTCGGCTGATTCTATACATGGAATTCGCAGAAATGAATTCATGAAGTGAAAGATCTTGACTTGCATTTTTGGGGTTCTTGGACAGTATCACGATCTTCATTGCTTCATTGCCCAAGCGTTGAAGGATCTCCTTTAATGTTTTTCCTTTACAAGCCATGTTTTGTAGATCAAATCCTAGCCACGTTCGATATACTTCAACTTCGGTGCCCAAACGTCGAGATGCTTTTCTAGCATTCACCAATTCATCATTCTTGTTGAGGCTTTCTTCAATATGTTTTACTATTTGGAGGCCTTCACTCATGCTAAGAAGTAACCCTTTCACATTGTCATTTGCTATGTTAGGAAGTGCGACCGCTATGGCTGTTAATGTCACTATTACTAATCTCCAGGAATTTTGGGGTTCTTTTGAATTTAGATGCGGGACTTGGTCATTGTCAAACTCTACCACACCGTTGAATCCAGTAGATTTATGTAGAAGCTTCATTAGATTTATTGGCGTCTTCTTTTTAGACGCATGAATAAATCGAGTTATTGAGTTGAGAGTACTTTCTAATATTCTCTTTGAAAGCTTTGCATCACCTTCAATTTGTAAAACATATCTCTCATACTCTTCTATCTCGGAGACATTTGATTCCTTTGTAAACTTTTTTAGCAACAACTTGCAGATGTACCAACAACACGAGAACAAGATCAGTTAGATCTTGGAACAAGACATATTATATTCGATATAACTACAACCATTACCTGAACTCCTATACAAAAGTTCAAAATCATATTTTTGAGAAAATGGAAAACTACTTTGCAATGACGACCTAGTATATGTGAATTAACATGACTACGTTTCCACTGTTGAAGTCTTTGGATCCAATGTTTCTCGACTCTAAATACATTTAGATGGTTCTTGCTCCATTTTTTGGAGATGTTGAAATAACTAATGCTTGTCAAACATCTAAAAATTGGTGCTATACTATCTATTATGACTCCAAAAAATTGGACCATGGAAATTACTTTAGTTGACCACTTATAATTTGAATTTTCATCTGGCTGATATAAATGTCCTGAAATTAGTGGTACTATTGCGTATAAAACAATGACCAGGCATATAACCCCAAAAGTAGAAGAAACCTGTGAACAAGCAATCACAAATTGGGGGTTACCAGTTTCCGCCATCATCCAATACTTTTTAACATTATGCACAAATTCCTTATAAGAGAAGTTTATCTCTTGGTCGTTTGAAGCCAATTTGTGCAATTCCTTATATTGGTGTCGTAAAATTCTTCTAGATGCTGGCACTGTCAAAGCTACCGAAAACACCATAGAGAAAAAACTAAAATTATCATACCAAGGGATGATTCAAATTTAAATCCAAACGCATAAGTAAGAACTTGAATCCATAGATTTACAATAATAGTGATTATGAGGATAGTGAAAGCTACCATGTTGAGTAGAAGTTCTTTGTCATCCATAAGCCCTAAGGACGGGAGAAAGTTGGCTAACATAGTAAACAGGAAAAAGATGCTGATTGTCTTTGCAAGTTCAAGATTATGTTCGTTGTCGGGATTTAGATCGACGGGTAGCTTCATTGCTATTGCGATTAGTGTGATGGAAGCAGCGTTGAGAGTGAAAAAATTTACACAGATCAGATTTATAATTCTAGTTATCATGTAGGCCCAAATACAGAGGAGTGGGCCATTTCAAAAAAAAAGGGCTCTTTTTTTCCTCGGGTCTCCGTTTCATGCCCACGAGTAACCACTTCGAAGCTTGCAATGGGGACTACGGTTAACCGAACTTTTGGAGCAGAAAAGGCTGTATTTTGTGAGTTATTCGAGTTTTTATGTTTTTTCTTTAATTATTTTGGACTTTGTTTTATGCCCAATTTATGGCCCGTTTGTCTTTTTTGGCCCATTCAAAATTTATTTAAAGTATGCTTGTGTGAATGAAATAATCAGTTGAAGTTTCTATGAAATTTGATTTCTCTCCTAAAATTGTGTTCTTGAGTTGAACAAGTTATGAAGACCCATAATCCATGGTATTATTGAATCAATGTGATTTTAGTTAGATTGTCTCGATATTCATTGCAACGTGTCCAATCTGTACTATCGTTTTTTAGTCCACATCAGGATAATAAGTTAATAACCACACAGATCAGATTTAAATGTTGATTGACGTGTCATTTCATAAAATATTTGGTCAAATTTACTGTTTCAAGCTTTTGTGGTTTGTTTTAACCTACAATATTAATTCATTTGTTTATGTCATAGGTTTAATTTGTATCTTTAGTTGTCCAATTAATTCCTAGATAATGGGAAAAGCCGATTGAAGCAGGGGAGCATCAAGAAACAAACCCAACCCACAACCCGTTCTCGCAATCTTAGCAAAATCCGTAGGTGAAATAGCAACAAAAGAAAGAAAAAAATACAGCCCAATTTAAAAAAAAGATGGAATCCACTTGCAGCTGGTACAGCAGTTGCAACACTACATGTTTGTTATGGGAACGAATTAAACCAATTTATTTCAGGAGATGCAGTACAAGTGTTACGAGCTGCTGATAAATTGAAAGAAAAGATTTGGCCCAAATTGCGGTTGGAAGTTTGGTTGAAAGAGTGAGTTTTTTTTTAACTATTATTTTTTTTTAATAATATCTTACTACTTACTGATTCATTTAGGCCTACCTCTTTTAGTAAGTTTAAGGAGCTCCTTAATTTTAAGTTTAAGGAGATTTCCACTTTTAGTAAGTTCTTTAACTAAAAAAATAAAGTGTTGGTTACATGATTCAAACACAAGACCTCTCCTAAGTAGTCACTGTGTGTTAACCACTTCAACTACTTGGTTATTTTGATTTATTCCAGATACTAATATATATAAGCTTTAACGTCACCAGAACTCAACCATCATTTCTGTATTTAAAAGGCCCATATTTACTTTCACAAAAAAAGGCCAATTTCGGATCTGATCTTACCATCACTAATGTCAGCACCTACCATCACTACGCACCACCACTCATCACCATCGCTATTGTCACCACCATCGTTACTGTCGTCACTTCGAAATATAGTTACGGGTACCCGCCGCGGGTACCCTGCTAGTCAACAGAAAACGTCTTCAACTTCCGAGTTCCGACCCATCATAATTAAGCTTACCCTGGGCTGCTTACGAACTGCATAATTATTTAATGTATATCATGATATGTGAGCAGCTAATGATATATAGTTATTAATAAATCAATAATAGGCATGGAATCCAAAACTGATGAGTTTAGAACAACTCTGTATAATCGATCTTTAGGTTCCTGAATAGTTAGTTCATAATCTTGGAATAAACATATACAAATCATAAATTTGCGGAATTAGATAAACAGATTTGTATTGCTAAACAAGGTTTTCATCATCATCAATTTATACAATGATTACTAAAAGCCCCAATTCTACATCAAATATGTAGAACGGTTTTAAACTTGTAACAGGATCATAATATGACCTTGGGGCTTAGAGAACACACACATACACGTTTTTTTATGAAACGTGGGTTTCAAGAACGACTAATTCTATGTCATTAGGTCTCTTTATATAATAGAGAACCTAAGACTTACAAGGAAAAGATAATTACTAAATCTTTTGAATTCTATAAAGATATGCTAAATCTTTTACATTTATCATTATCTCCTAAATCTTCATTCAAGTCTTGAATTCCATATCAATGATTTAGGTCCTTGTAGTTTCCAAGTTTTGACACATCAAATCTAAATGAATATTATCTAGAATATTCCTAACAAAAAGCTAATGAAGGAGGATACGCTCCATCAGCAGTTGTAGTATTGAGAATCAATGAAACTTTGGATGCACTTTTTCAACATTCATGTTAGGTATTTATTTATTTATTTATGATATTGTATAGTATTATATACTCATTATTAGGGATGATTCTGTCTGCTATATGGTAAGAATTTTTATCATGTTAAATGGGTCAGCTTTGTTGCTTGTTAAAGATTAGTGTGGTTATTCCCGTGACAAAGTTGGCTGCAAGGCGATTTCTGGCCACTCGATAGTCGTTTTCCTTGAACTAATACACCTTAAAATGCAAGTAAATAATAAATTCTCATTTGTTAGCATTTGTGTCTAAAAAGTAAAGTGTTATAAAACTTAGGAAGCAAAGAACTTGGATGGCGATTAACCATAAGCAGATGCAAACATAGGGTATAATTATTCTAGATATGTGTTACATAATGACAAATTTTGATCCACTTTTATTACATGATAGTTACATAATAACAAATTTTGATCCACTTCTATTAATTACATGATAGTTACAATGACCGATTCGTTAAAACTTGTAGAAGCATGCTCATTGGGAATATGACTTTTTAGAAGTGCATGCCACTTATCTAAGTACGCCATAGAATCCATACCAAGATTAGGGAGTTGGCGTGCTTTAAGAATCTCCAGGATCCTTTTAGATTTACCTAGAATTTGAGCCGCACTTCGGATGTTGTCTTGCCTTTTCTCTATTGCATCGTGATGACACTTCATAGTTATGACACGCGGTAAGTTGGTAAAACAAGCAAAGAGTATATCCGCAGTCATTGTTGATACCCACTCAAAGACTTCTTCATTCGTTGGCCATTTTTCTTGCTTGTTGCAATGAAGCAATATGGTTTGGCTAATTCTATACATGGAATTTGCAGAAATGTACTCATGAAGTGAGTGTAGACTTGCATTTTTCGAGTTCTTTGATAGTATCACGATCTTTATTGCTTCATCACCCAACCACTGAAGGATCTCCTTTGATGTTTTTCCTTTACGAGCTTTATTTTTTAGATCAATTTCTAGCCATGTTCGATATACTTCAACTTCATTGCCTAAACGTCGAGATGCTTTTCTAGCCTTCACCAATTCATCATTCTTGTTGAGGGTTTCTTCAACATATTTTACAATTTGGAGGCCTTCACTCGTGCTAAGAAGTAACTCTTTCACTTGGTTATTTGCAATGTTAGGAAGTGCGACCGCAATGGCTGTTAGCGTCACGACTACTAAGCTCCAAGAATTTTGGGGTTCTTTTGAATTTAGATGCGGGACTTGGTTATTGTCAAACTCTACTACACCATTGAATCCGGTAGATTTATGTAGAAGCTTGATCAGATTTATTGGCCTATTCTTTTCAGACACGTGAAGAAATCGAGTTATTGAGTTGAGAGTACTTTTTAACATTCTCTTCGAAAGCTTTGCATCACATTCAATTTGTAAAACATATCTCGCATATTCTTCAATCTCGGACACATTTGCTTCCTTTGTAGACCTTTTTAACAACGACTTGTAGATATACCAACAACACGAGAACATGATCAGTAAATATCTTGGAACGAGACATATTGTCTTAGACGTAACTACTACCATTACTTGAACCCCTATACAAAAGTTCAAAATCATATTTTTGAGAAAATGGAAAACTATTTTGCAATGACGACCCGGGATGTTTGAAATGATGTGACTGTGTTTCCACTGTTGAAGTCTTTGGATCCAATGTTTCTCGACTCTAAACACATTTAGATGGTTCTTGCTCCATTTCTTGGAGATGTTGAAATAACTAATGCTCGTCAAGCATCTAAAAATTGGTGCTATGCTACCTATTATAACCCCAGCTAACTGCACTTTGTAAATGACCTTAAGTGACCACTTATAATTTGAATGTCCATCTTCAAGATATTTAATTTCAGAGTACAGGTATATTGAAATGAAAGCAATGACCGAGCATATAACCCCAAAAGTAGAAGTAACCTGTGAACAAGCAATCACAAATTGGGGGTTCCCAGTTTCTGCCATCATCCAATACTTTTTAATCTTATGCACAGATTCGTCGTAGGAGAAGTTTATCTGTTGCTCGTTTGAAGCCGATTTGTGCAATTCATTGTATTGGTGTTGTAAAATTCTTCTAGATGCTGGGACAGTCAAAGCTACCGAAAACACCCAAAGAGGAGAAATGGTTAACAAATGAGCTAATAGAAGGGATTCTCCAAACACATAAGGAACAAGAACTTGAATCCATAGATTTACAACAATAGTGATTACGAGGATAGTGAAAGCTACCATGTTGAGTAGAAGTTGTTTGTCATCCATAAGCCCTAAAGACGGGAGGAAGTTGGCTAACATGGTGAACAAGAAAAAGACGCTGCTCATCTTTGCAAAGTCAACATTATCATCCTCTTCGGAATTTAGATCGACGGGTAGCTTCATTGCTATTGCGATTAGTGTGATGGAAGCAGCATTTAGAGTGAAAAATCTATTTGGAAACCATAGTTTCCATTGCCAAAAACCTTGCAAGACATCCGCTGCCATTGCAAGAGTGCAAACTAGAGATGCTATGGCAACATACAATCCGACCCAAGGCATCACATCCTCAGAAGATTCCAAGTGCATCGTTCTAGACGAATTAAGACCGAAAAATAAACTTATAAAGTAGTTTAATTAGTATTTTTATGCAAGTTTCAGGAATTAAGGAGTGACGAATATCTTTCTCTTTCCCTCTCATATATGGCCATTGACAAGAATTTATGCAAGTGGTTATAGTTGTCCACACTTTATTGACCGATAGTAAACGCATGAATGGAAATTATTGGAGTGTGTATTCTTATCAAGAACAAATTGTTGGGTTTTTCATCTATTTCCTCAATTAAATGTTGATACTTTTTCCAATGTTCATTATTTTGGCTAACAGCCTTTGGATAGTTATGTTAA
This sequence comes from Calendula officinalis, assembly GCA_963853835.1. Taxonomy (NCBI): domain Eukaryota; kingdom Viridiplantae; phylum Streptophyta; class Magnoliopsida; order Asterales; family Asteraceae; genus Calendula; species Calendula officinalis. The sequence goes on along the minus strand of OY970823.1, from coordinate 75,032,367 downwards.
CGTCACTCATGCGCAATGTACATCAGGGTAAAATAGTCTTTTAGTGTTATTGAACCACCAACAATATCTACATCATCTAGCACTATCCACTACCTATCATGCCATTATAAACCCACCCAATATAGTTGTCGTCAACCAAACGTCAGTGCGGATTTGAACATAAATTGAAATGTATTGATATTATCAAAAACAATCGACACCAAACACATGTTTATAAGGAATTCAACAAGTTCAACGGCTTAAAAAATCGTTTTTCATGACCATATAGCTACATTTCTTTTAGACATTTCATCGAACACCTTTCATGCACTGCCTAAATAACAAATCCTACTATTCATCATCAACAAAGAATAAAAATCATCATTTATCTCCATCAAATACATTTGAAAAAAGCATAAATCTCTACATTAATTTAGAGTTATGATCGAAATTATGAACAACAAAGGCCAAAAGAGAGAAAAGTTGAAATTGAACATTGGGAAATCAAGCAACATAAATATGTATTTATTCTTCTTTTGGGTGAAATTGAACCAAGCAGTAGTATTTTACTACTGACTAAGATCAGTAGTAAGAATTTGACCTATCCACAACAATGGCGTTAGAATGGGTGGTTCTAGGCAACGCCGCCGCCACAGAAGCCGTCATGATCATCCTCCTAACTCTCCCTGGCCTCGGTTCACTCCGAAAAGGTCTGATCTCCGTCACAACTAGTCTCCTCACACCCTTCCTTTCTGTCGTACCGTTTTGCCTCTTCCTGTTAGCGGACATCTACTGGAAGTACGAAACCAGGTCTAGCTGTGAATCAGACAATTGCTCGTCATCGGAACACCTCCGTCACCAGAAATCAATCATGAAGAGTCAGCGTAACGCTTTGTTTATTGCAGCTGCGCTCGTGTTTTACTGGATCTTGTACTCTGTTACGAAGCTTGTTATTCGTGTTGACCAGCTCAATCAGCGAATTGAGAAGTTGAAGAACAAGGAGTAAGTAAGTAAGTAAGTAAGTAAGAACACCTATAATCTGATTTGCCATTCCAAAAATCTGATATGTTATTAAGCTGGTAATATATAAAAAGTGATGAATAGAACACATAGAGTAAGCACATAACACCATAAGCAGAAGAAACCGGTGAACAAGCAATTGCAAACTGAGGGTTACCAGTTTCTGCCATCATCCAGTATTTTCTAACATAACATTTAAGTTTGTTGGAGGAGAAATTTATCTCTTGTCCGTTAGAAGCCAATTTGTGCAATTCGTTGTACCGGTGTTCTAAAAATCTTCGTGATGCTGGAACCGTCAAAGCTATTGAAAGAGACCAAGGAAGAGGAACCATCAATATAAGTATTTGGTCCAAGGTTGAGAAAGGCATCCCTCTGCTAAATTGGATCCATATATTTACAACAATAGTGATTATGAGGATACCCAAGGCTACAACATTCATTACAAGTTCTTTGTCATCCATTAGCCCTAAAGAAGGTAGAAAGTTGGCTAATATGGTTGGCAAGAACATGGCGCTCACAAATTTGGCGATATGATCATCATAATTTGTCTCGTTGGCTGTTAGATCCCCAGGCAGCTTCATTGCTATTGCTATCAGTGTGATGGAAGCGGCGTTGATGGTGAAAAATCTGCATGGAAACCAGAGTTTCCATTTTCGGAAGCCTTGGAAAACATCGGCCGCCATTGCAATCGTGCAAATTAAAGAAGCTACACAAACATACAAACCCACCCAAGGCATGGCATCCTCGGGAGATTTGTTAGGCATCTTGCTAGACCGGACTCAATCTAGTAGAACAATATCACATATGCTTGGTATATATAGGAACTAGGTTATATTCTGTGAAGATTCACTTGATGTTGCAATTTACTGATTGCAATTCACATCTGTTTTATCATTCTTAAAAGATGTCAATCGGCCTTTTAAAGATGTAATTGATAGATTTAAGAAAGATGAAGATCGAATTGAACAAGTCAAAATGATATTTGCTTGCAATTTCCAGGAATCCGTGCTCAAGATTTTATTTTCCTTTTTAACCTGTTTACTTAAAAATATTAAATGACAATAATTGATGTAAGCAAATGGTTGAAAGCCTAGTACACATTAGGCATTACAAAGAAAAAGTCATTTAGTTTTTATTTATGTTTTGGATAACAACAACACGGATATGATAGCATATTGTTGCTGCAATTCCAAGCATTCTATAAAATATAAATGCCATAAAAAAATTTAATTTTGTTTTCATTAATAGCGACGATAGTGTCGCAAAAAACAGGGTAATTAAATACGGAGTAAGTATTATCTTTTGTTTTTCATTTTCTGCGACGACATGAGCGATAAGTCGTTAACAGTTGCTGATCAGAGACAAACCATTTGCGACGACATATTCTGAGACAACTTTCGTCTCAAAAGATGCTGTTAGCGACGACATAGACGCCTTTAGCGACGAATTAGACGCCTTTAGCGACGACTTAGACGCCTTTAGCGACGACTTTTGTCGTCGCAAAAAGGTTAAATTCTTGTAGCGCAAGCCGGCACTAGAATTCATACAAAATACTAGTAAGAAGATAGAAAATTACAAAAGAGAAAAGTAATACAAATGATCAATACCCAATTCTACACCCATCTATTAGCTAAATTACACCTTGATCTATACTTAAATTAAATTGTTGGAAACTTAAGAAATTATTAAATATAAATATATTAATTTTTTAAATAGTCAACTGAAGGTATATTTATGTATGTTAATTATAATAATAAAATTGTGAGTCAACTTGAAAAGGTAAACAACGAATTGAAATGGAGGTTTATTATTGACTAGTCATTTATATGAATTCAAATACATATGCAAAGTGGCTCATCAAGGAATGTTTAGCCATTTATTCCGTGTCCTCGGAGTTTAATTTTAATTTTATACTAGTCTATAATCCGTGATAGATCACGAATGACTTAAAAAAAATTATTATACTCCCTCCGTCCCATAAAAAAATACTCATTTCTCCTCAAATTTTTGTCCCACAAAAAGGTTCTCATTTCTCAAATTAATGGGGTCCACTTGATAAAATAATATATTTTTTAATGGCTCCACCACTATCTATCCAGTAACTATTTTTCTCTCTCCAAACTAACCTTATATTTTAATCAATATAATAAATTGACCACACCACTAACTATCTCCTTAAAATTTGTGCCCAAGAGAACTGGGTACTTTTCTGTGGGACGGAGGGAGTAATATTTTACTTTTTAAAGTATATTTTATTTATTAAAATTTATATTTTTTTACAGGATATTACAAATTTACAACCTTAATTAACATTTACACTTTTTTTTTTCGTGTTGTGAGTGACCAATAAGATAAGACTGCAACATTGCTCCACGTGAATAGTAAACTCTTTAGGTTCAAAACGACCCAAAACCCGTTCAACCAAAAGGGTCAGATCCGTAAGATATTCAAACTTATAACCCATAGCTTCGCATAACTAAACTCATCTTCAAGCTCCACGTGAATAGTAAAAATCACATATTTTTCAATCGTGTTCATCGAGTACCCACACAGGTCAAAGTCAATCACAAATTTCCGAGTCGGGTAGAATCTTTCTTATACCCGAAACATCAATCATTATAATTGCAGAGCTTGATTGAGTCTTAAAAAATATTGATGCGCTTTTTTTTTAATCCAAACCTGTCATGCACATTTCGAGAGTGTAAACCGGCAATCGTGCTCACTGACTGAAGTTGTATAGAATGTAATTGTTGACTTCAGTCAATAATGCCAATTACATAAGCTTCACTGCCCGAACCGAGTTTTCAAAAGTAAGAATGGAGAACCATAAGATGTCGAAACGGTTGTGATCCCGGAAAAATAAAGCTTCCACGAGTGTCTCTATAACTGATTTAACAGTTAAATTAAGTCGGGAAGATAATTCAAGTATGTGTTGGATTGAAAGTAGTTTTGTTGTCCCACATGTTTTGATGACGTGGCAAAGATTTATGATGTGGCAAAGATAAGGTGGCAAAGATGATGTGGATCAGTTACGTGACATACTTTCTTTTATTATAGATAGAGATATTCGAAGAATTTATGAAACTTATAAAATAATTCAGAATAACTGAAATTTTTATTTCCATTAAAAAAAGTAAAAAAATGAAATAAAATCCTTATTAATTAAAAGAAGGTAATTTTTAGGCCACACAAATTATTTAATCACCACACTGTACAACATCTAAAGCAAACTATACAAGCATTATAAAACAATGGTTGTGATGTGTAAAATAATTTTTATGGTATAGAAGATAGCTCTCGTTAATTAAAGGTGAAATATGTGGGCTGATATAGTAAGCCACATTGATGCAAATGAGTGTGCAAATTGAATCGGTCAGTTGACTATGTTTGATCCAACACAAGACATAAATCTCAGGATTAGGATTTAGGGGAGGACGTAGTATAGTTCACACGATTGCCCGTGTAACCTCTTAAATTTTTTCGAATAGTGTTAAATTTTCTTTTATTAGTGTAGGTAATACCCCTAGAAAAAAAAAATACCACTTATGATACCCCTCAGTATTTTTCCTGACTACTGCCAACACTTGCAAACTGAGGACGCTGCAATTCAGTGTATATTTTCCAGATTGTAGCCCTTTTCCTCTATAAATAGATTTTTTGTCCAACATGCTTTTTGAAAAACAAGTTTTAAAGTTAAAAACACACCTAAAAAGAGTATTCGTCAAAGCAAAAGATAGTAAAAAATAAATTACTTTTTTTGTGTGAAAATGTTTATATTAGTGTTACATAAACTCTTACATGATGACGTTATACGCTAAGAAGATACTTTCTAACTTTAAATTTAAAGTGGATAGTAATGTTAACTTATAAAGAACGGCTAGGGATTCGCATTATTATCAAAAGAAATGTGTAGTACAATAAAAGGAAAGCAAACAATATACTTCCTCCGATTCAAAATAAGTGATACACTTTGGATTTCACGTTTTTTGAGGCAAAAGTTTTAAATGGGGGTTATTTTAGATTAATTAGATGGTTAGTAGAGAATGGGTCCCACATTTTTTGAATAAAGTAAGATTAATGATGTTTAAAAGTCAAAAGTAAGGGTAGATGTGTCATTTCACTTTATTAAAGTATGTAGTTAGTGTGTGTGGGAACCACTTTTTTTACCAAATAAGGTAAATTTCAAAGTGTATCACTTATTTTGATACACCCAAATATGGAAAGTGTATCACTTATTTTGAATCGGGGGAAGTATATAGAGAAAACTTAATTATGGTAAACTAGCTAATGGACTAAACACATTGACTCAAACTAAAAGAGCCCAATAAATCTATTATGCTAACAGATAACCCTTTAAGCATAGAACTAGTGCAAATGAAGTATTTAAATCAACAAAAACAAAATAACAAAACAATTAGTCCATTTGTTACTTGAACAACACTTCATGGATGATGTTATTGCAAACTTTTATCATAAAATGTAATTTATGAAGTTGTGATGTAGCCCAACTGAGATTCAATATTCACCAATAATAATGGAAGGAATTAAAACTGTGAAAAAAGAAAAACAACAAATGACTATATAACTATATTTCTTTTAGACATTTCATCAAACACGCATTGCTTAAATGACAAAGCTTGCTATTTATCATCAACAAAAAATAAAGATCATCAATTATCTCCATCAAATCCATTTGAAAAAAGCATAAATCTCTACATTAGTTTAGAGTTATAATCGAAATTATGAACAACAAAGGCCAAAAGAGAGAAAAGTTGAAATTAAGAAGACTAAATTACACGAATGGTCCCTGTGGTTTGCTAAGAGTTTTGGATCTGGTCTCTAACTTTCAGAAATTACATCCGTGGTCACTGTGGTTTGGACTTCGTATTGCTTTTGGTCCAAAATCCTAAATGATGTTAAATTGGGCTGTTAAATATTTTAAAATGACCAAAATGCCCTTTACTTTATTTTTTTCATTTAAATTTAAAGAGTAAATTACAGAACCTTCATGACCTCATCGCCTGTCGTTTGTATTGAATCAGAACCTTCCTTCCCTAGTTGAATCAGAACATTCAAACCTCCTTCTCCAATTAAGTTAAATAAATTATTCTTTTGTTGTGTTTCCAGATTTGTCGCGATGGTGGTGACAAATTGATTAGGGTTCTTCAAATTATCTTCAGTTCTGCGCTTCCAGTCGTCTTCCCCGTTTTCAAATCGATTAGGGTTATTCAAATAGGGGTTTCAAAATCGAAGATGGTGGTGACAGAATCGACGATTCGGGCTCTTCAAATAGGGGTTTCAAAACCCAATTTTGCAGGTTGTGATTTTGGTTCACAGTGTTGTAAGACGAGATGTTGCGGGGTAAACGACAATCAGAGATGGTAGTGACACACTTGATATGATTTCAAAGATACAAACATGATTTGATTTCCTAAATTAATTTTTGATACAACAGTGATTCATAACCATTTCTTATAAATGCTTATTTGTTAGCATTGACATTTGTGATTTGGGTTTATAAACACTATTTCAAAGATATAAACATGATTTCATTTCCTTAATTGATTTTTTGATATGACTGTGATTCATAACCATTTTGACATTTGTGATTTGGGATTATTTGTTGTAAATTGGTGCAATTTTATAGTAAACTGGTGGTGTTCTTGATGATGATGGTGGAGAAATAAAGTAAAGGGCATTTTGGTCACTTCAAATTTTTTAACAGACTAATTTAACATCAGTTAGTATTTTGGATCAAAAGCAATACGAAGTGCAAACCACAGTGACTACGGGTGTAATTTTTTAAAGTTAGGGACCAAATCCAAAACTCTTATCAAATCACAGGGACCATCATATAGAGACGAGAGATTTACCATTTGAAGGAACCACACAGATCAAATTAAACTATATCAAGTTTTCCCTGCAACAAACCACAATTGCACAAAACCGTTCAACTTTGTTGTTCAATCGTCCAGGTTTTGTTTGGTTCCCAAGAATGGCGGAAACGAAACAGAGAAGATGAATCAAGAGAGTAATATAATTATTTTTTGACAAAAATCAAAGTTACTAATTTCAAATACTTCTTCTTATTCAAAATAAATTATATGTTTTCCATTTTTAAGTGTATCAAAATGCTCCTAATTATACAATTTGGTAAAAGTGGTAGGATTTTAGCAATTGTCTCTTTTAATATAGTTAAATAACTCATTATTCTTTCTTTTTTTTTTTTACTTTTAAATATCAATAACCTCATTTTATTCAAAAGATGTTAGACATATTTTCATTAACTATTTAATTTAATCTAAACTAACACGTATTATAATTTTTTGCATCAAAAACTATAAAACCAACAATATGTCATTTAATTTGAATCAGAGGTAGTAGTGATGAGCGAAAGTTAAAATTTAATTTAATTTAATTTTTTTTAATGTAAATTCATGCATTCAATACCTTACATCTTAAATCTATATTTATCTTAGTTGAAATTTGAGCTCACAAACATGTAGCTATATCGATACTACTAAATTGAAGATCTAAAGCTTATAATCTAGTAGTATTGATACATATTTTGTTGTCAATGACCTAAAAATAATGGGTTCAAGTCTCCATAATGATAAAAGAATTAATTATTAAAAAAGAAATCCAAATGCAGTTTATTAAGTTAATGTGAGTTAATTGATTTTTAAATACTTAATAAAATATTATTTAATTGAGGGAAAAAACAAAGAATTAATAAAATAGAAGATAGAAGGCAAAGACTGGTGAAAGGGGACATATCCTTTACATAGAATGTGGCAATATCCCCATCCATGGAAGCCCATCTACTTTGCTCATTTTCTGTTTCTTTTCTTTCTTTTTTTAATTTCTTTGTATATAAATGTAAATATACAAGTATTAAAACAATCACTAAAACTATAAGCGGATTATCAAATTAGTACGAGTCCTGTTTTTCCCTTCGGGGATATCCAATGTAGTTAGAACGATACAGAAATCATCCAAATAATTAATACCAAACTTTTTTCTGAAAAATTTCTCTATAATTAAAAAAAAAAGACCAAATTACAAAAGCAGGCTACAAGGCGAACACCAGGAAAAGAAAAGAAACAGCCCAACAAAGTAGCCCGTGAAAATAAAAGAAACAACCAAACTATACGATATATCCTCGTTAACGTTCTTCCAAATAAACAATTTTAAATAATTTTTGAGTTAATTACATAAATGGTCCTTTAGGTTTATACCATATTACAGCTTTGGTCCTTAGTTTCAAAAATTACACTGATAGGTCCTTATTTTTGAAACTTTTGTCACCGATTCCTATTTCTACACCTAGAATTCATAAGGCTCAAGTTTAACTTTGAGTCCCATGTTCGATCCTTGCCCTCGACTTCCTCTGATTCAAATTAAATGATAAATTGTTGATTTTACAATTTTTGAAATTGGCCGGTTGTAATTGGAATTAGACGGTGTACATAACCAGTATAACTTTTTCAATAGGCGATTATAAATACCCACTGAGTTGTTTTTCTTGTAAAATCCCTATTGCGGTAATAATGGTACTTAGCTTAGAGCATCTCCAATGGTAGCTTTTTGTAAAACTTATTACTATTTAAATGAGTTTTTGGATGACTTTTTGCTATTGGAGTGGAGAGCTTTTTTAGAAGCTTATTCAAAAGAAGGTGATGTTTGGTAAGCCTCTTAATGATACAGTTAAGAGGTCAGTCTCTTAATCGGACAGATTCAGAGTGTTTGGTAAGACCTCTTAATCAGTCTCTTAATCAATAATTCAACATGTCCTGCCTCTTACTCGGACAGATATCAGGGGAAGTCTGAATCATTCAGACCTCTGCATCATTCAGATATTAATCATTCAGATGCTACCAAACAGCATCTAAACCCTATATAAAGATATCAGGGGAAGTCTGAATCATTCAGACCTCTCCATAACCTCTTAATTAACTTTTAATGTTTGATTTCTTTAGTCTCTATATATTTACTAGTTTTACACTTCAAACCCTATATAAATTTGTATGTGAATCATTTCCTATTTTTATAACTATAAATGATAACTTTGTAATATTTTAATATTTTTATTAAAGAATAAGCATGATGATTAGTTTTGTTTTTTTGTGGTATGTTAAATTTTATAAAATGTTATAAAAATTGTCAAATCATATATGAAGGGCATTTATAAAACATTTGAGATACATAAAGATAAACTAGTAATATTAATAAGAAAAAGTATTTTGAAAGGTTAACTATTGGAAATGCTTTTTATAAATAGGTTTTTAGTCAATGAAAAGTTGATGTGGCGAAAGTAATAAATCATTATGAGATTAACTAGGTGTGTCAGTGAGCCGAGCTGTTCGTGAGCTACTCGAGCTCGGCTCGTTAAAAGATCGATAAAAACTCGAGTTAAACGAGTTCGAGCCGAGCTCGAGCTTAACTTAGAGCTCGTTTAATAAACGAGCCCGAGCCCGAGCTTCATACTAAGAGCTCATTTAGGCTCGCGAGCCTAAACGAGCTAAAATAGTTAATTATTATAACAAAAATATAAATACATATTACATATTTATCTAATTATGTGTATATATATTATACATATACATATATAAAATAATATATAAAAAAAAGATTTACATCATATATTAAATATTATGATTAATTAAAAGAATTATATATTTCGTATATATGGAAGTTTAAATGAGCTTAATCGAGCCGAGCCCGAGCCTGGAAATACCTAAACGAGTCGAGCTCGAGCTTTACACATAAAGCTCGAAACGAGCCGAGCTCGAGTTCAAGCTCTAGTAAAATTAAACGAGCCGAGCTCGAACCTTGTCGAGCTCGAGCTCGGCTCGGCTCATTTACAGCCCTAAGATTAACCATTGGGATGCTCTTATAACGTAATCACACAAAAAGTTAAATAATTTTTAGGGTAAATTACAGTTTTTGTCTCTGACATATGGCCGATTCGGGGTTTTTGTCCTTAATGTTTTTTTGTCCGTTTTTTTGTCCTTTAAGTTTTTAAAATTCTAGAAATTTGTCCTTCCGTCTATTTTTGGCCGTTAACTGACGAAAAATGCAAGGCATGTGAGGGCATTTTGGTCCTTTTCACCATTCTTCATCTTCTTCATTGTTAACCCTATCTGCAACACCTTCCTTTACTCCATAGTGAAATAAAAAATTAGACCTGTTGAAATCAAAAGGTGCTCGATGGTGAAATCAAAAATTCTATTGAAGACTAATGGTTGAAGGAGGTGCTCAATGGTTGAAGGACAGATCTCAACGAAAGCCTAGATCTGAAGAACGACATTTGAAAGCCAGATCTGCAAAGAACCCTAGATCTTCATCATCTTCACCGTTTTTTAAGGTTTTTATTAAGGGTTTTGAATCGAAACCTAGATCTTCATCTTCACCCTTTTTGAGGGACTTCAATGGCGGAAACAGGAAGGTGCGGTAGTGACGGAAACACCCTCACCACCGTCATCATCTTCTTCTTCAACGCCACTGCCGCACCTTCAAAATCACAGATCTCTGCCTCTCGTTTCTTCATCTGCTCCATTTGATTTTGTTGCTTATGTTCTTCCATTTCTGCAATTGATCAACAAACGAAAGCTTTCTTCCACCACCACAACCAAGCTTCATCTCCGACCACCATAACTATCTCCAGCACCCCATTTCCGACCACCATCAACATGACCAACCAAGCTTTCTTCCACCACCACACTGTTGATTTTGGGTTTTCAAAATTTGGGACTTTTAATAGTCGCAACCAAAACATGAATGATTCCAGATTGCAAAGTCGACGATGAAGAAGGATTGCATTCATATGATCTTGCAGCTGCTTAAATGTTCTTGATGTTGTTGAAGGAGAGAGGAAGATGAACATAAAGTACAATTTTTGAAGCATAAGGTACAAGTAGTTTGGTTAAAAAGAGATAAAATAGGGGTAATTTGGGGAATTGACAAAAAAAATCGTCAGTTAACGGCCAAAAATAGACGGAAGGACAAATTTTCAGAATTTTAAAAACTTAAAGGACAAAAAAACATTAGGGACAAAAACCCCGAATCGACCATAGGTCAGGGACAAAAACTATAATTTACCCTAATTTTTATTTACCTCATGATGTATATTTCCATGAACATGCATTAACGCTTGGGATTACTGTTGCTTGCAGAGTTGCAGGAATGCCTAACAGTATTTATAATTATTTAAATAAAGTTACATAGATTTATAACTATTGCACAGAGTAATGTATTCTTTCCGATATTCGTACTTATATACTCCCTCCGTCCCTAAATAAAGTTCTCATTTCACCTTCAAGTTTTGTCCCTAAATAAAGTTCCCATTTCTCAAACTTAAGAGACCCACTTAATATAATAATATTATTACCAATACTTTCACCACTAACTATCTCTTAAAACACTTTCTCTCTCCAATCAAACCTTATATTTTAATCAAAAGTAATACCAAATACCCCACCACTAACTATCTCCTAAAATGTTGTGCCCAACACAAATGAGGACTTTATTAAGGGATGGAGGGAGTATTACTTAAATAAATTAGTTAATTATTATTTACGAGCCTATGGATCAGCGATGTCTAGGATCAAACATACAGTGCTACGAGCATCTTCAGCTGTTTATGGATTAATTAATTTTAAGAAGAAATAAAAATTAGATTTTCTTATTGTTATTTAATTCAAAGATACTTATATTGATCTGGAAGTATATATAGTTTTTGCCTAAAATATACAATTTTTTTTATTTAATACTTCCTCCGATTCAAAATAAGTGTTACACTTTTCATAAATGGGTGATTCAAAATAAGTGTTACACTTTCCATAAATGACAAAAATAGTAGAACCCACACCCAATAACTATCTACTTTAACAAAGTGAAATGACTCATTTACCCTTACTTTTTACTTTTAAAAATCATTAACCCCACTTTATTCAAAAGGTTTGGGACCCATTATCCACTAATCATTCAATTAATCTAATTTAACTATCATTACACTATTTTGCTTTAAAAACCGTGAAAGTAGAAGTGTAGCACTTATTTTGAATCGGAGGAAGTAGGGGTGTTGATCGGGTATAACTTTCGGGTTTTGGGTAGCTTGGGTCGGGTAGTTCGGGTTTTCTTAAATATAAAATATACCTTATACCCAAACCAAATTAAATGCGGGTATTTGGGTATGGGTATTTCGGGTAATTGGTCGGGTACGGGTATATCCACAAATACCCGAGAACTTGCACAGTTGTATTGTCAGCGACCACAATGTTTATATTCCTATCTTAATATACCATCTTTGTCCGTAATTTTACCAAACTCCAACCAACATGAGACTCTATCATTAACTTTAAGATGAAATTCATAGACTACAAGTATAAATGATCGTATTATAACCTTTAAAAAGTTTCTTTTAAAAAAATTCGGGTATACCCGCCAACTTAAAATATTACCTTATACCTGATCCATATTATTTTTGGGTTACCCATTACCCAAATGTTCCTACCCGATACCCGAACTACCCAACCCAATCTACCCCGAATTTGAAACGGGTCGGGCGGGTAGAACGGGTTTCGGTTATTTTCGACAGCCCTAGGAGGAAGTATGATTTTAACATTCACCTCAAGCTTATACTTTTACCTTTAACATTCTTATAACATTCATTTTGTACCCACAAAAAAATACCACAAACCAATCAGAAAAAAAAAAACTTTCAATAAAACTTTGGCGGACATTAGAGAATTTTTTTCAGAAATAGGCTTGATTTGCACTGGTTTTTCACAAATAGGCTTGTTTTTTTACGTTTTTCAAAAATAGGCTTTATTCAGTCCCCGAGGCCGGCTTCCCCTAAAACCTGACTCCTGGAGACCGGCTTTGGCGTCTTATGACATGCCCACTGAACCGAGGTACTCCCCGAGGCCGGCTTCCCCTAGATTGCCTCCCCGAGGCCGGCTTTAGGCCAACCGATATTCACCCCTCGGCTATATATTTCCACTTCACGCCCACCACTAAACCACACATTTTCTTCTCCCCAACACTTCACAAAATTCTCAATATTATCAACTCTTTACAATAAATTACAAAAAAAAAGGAAAATAACATATTTCTAATACCATGTGGCGAAGTCAAAAAGCCTTAATCATTGAACTTCGACTACAGGTTGAGATGTTAGAAGAGAGAGTTGACAGAATGAGTCAACAAGCTCGAGCCCGTGAACTTTGAATTATCATTGACGAGATGCAACGTACAATATGTGAAATGGATAACCTGGCTTATGAAGGGGCGGCGGAGGAGGCGGTTCAGGAAGCAAACGCACATATGATGCAACGTACGCGGGAAACGCCTCCACCGACATTACAGTTTGTGGAGCAGCAAACTCAAAACTCCTCAATACGTAATCAACAACCAGAAACAATTGACTTGGTTGAGGAGTATGGTTGGGCCAGGAGTGTAGAGGAATTTTACTTGAACGGGGATAGGCGCGGGAATGAAACCTTTTGCTATATTGTATTCTTAGGTCGTACCCAGGTACCTAGGGAGTTTTGGAGTACCCTGTTAGATGAGAATTCCAGCTCTGTTTTGTTCCGTGCGGTACGTAATTTAATTATGTTATTATCCATATTTTTAATCGAATCTCAAATGTAAATAATTGTATATTTATTACAGCATATAGATTGTTGGGTTAGAAGATGGATGCGTTATCGGTTGTATCTTGGCTATAATACTGGAGAATATAAGCGATGGACAATAATGCCTACCAAGTTTGAGTCTCTACTCTTACCACCTCACGGATCAGATGCTATAAAATATGCAGATGGCAGTTTGACACCTTACCCCGCTTGGGGGGACGTGGATGTCTTATACATCCCGTTACGTTTGAATGATAACGTTTGGTTTCTTGTGCAGATGGATCTTGTTAGCAACGAGACATGTTTAATTTGTAGTTGTCGTCGTTCGATAAAGCGTGACGTGCTTACGTCAACCCTAAAACGTTGGCGAATCTTTATTTCGCCAAAGGCATACCTCAAGGTAGGGAAGAAGACTTCAGTTAATGCACTATTTGGTAACAGGGAAATCAATCAAGCAAGATGGAGTCATCGATAGCAATCAGATCGCTACGGTTATCGACAACTTATGGCTCGTGATTTGTATAGCTATCGTATTTTAGAATCACAACCCGAAATTTTTCCTTTTAGATCTGTGGTTTTATATGATGATTTGGATTAAAGTTTCAATTGTATCTGGCATTAATTTTATAAAATCGTGATGTTAGTGTTTATTTGTCATTTAATAATCAAGTATTTAAAAAAATTGAAAAAATTAAATGTCTAACTTTGGAGCTTGATACAGTACACTTTTAAGTTATTTAGATATAACTTTCTAAATGATAGTTGCGGTATTGATGAGCATGTAAACATATGAAAAAGAATTAGAGCAAAAAGATAAGTAATGAAAGAGTTATGACAATCTGAAAATGCAAAAAAAATGTTTTTTGGAATCTAAAAACATAAAAAAATGTTAATTTCATGCATGAAAATGCAAAATTAGTGTTTATTTGTCATTTAAAAATCAAGTATTTAAAAAACAAATTGAAAAAATTTAAATGTCTAACTTTGGAGCTTGATACAGTACACTTTTAAGTTATTCAGATATAACTTTCTAAATAATAGTTGCGGTTTAATGAGCATGTAAACATATGAAAAAGATTTAGAGCAAAAAGATAAGTAATGAAAGAGTTATGACAATCTGAAAATGCAAAATAATGGTTTTTTGTAATCCAAAACATACAAAATGGTTTGCAAAAGTCAATAAATTAAATAAAAATAAATAATTGCATAATACAACTTTGGCCAAAATATAAGCTAATGATTGTGGCCCCTTCTTCCTCATGTCCCAGAATTCGGTGGTCTTCTGTTTCTTGCCGGCCTTTGTTGTTCTTCATGATAGCTGGCTCTATATTGATGTCAAACTGATGGACCGGACTCACGTTTCTATTAGGTTGTTGATCAGAAAATTGGCCCGCCAAATAATTATGGGGGGAATGTGTGAAACTGAATTAGTGAGAATATTGTTGGTGAGCATACGCGGGGGGGGGGGGGGATTATTAAACAATTCCGGGAAAAAATCATTTTGAGAGATCCCATCCATATTAAGTGCATTTTCGTTTTGAAATTGCGTACTAGAGCCCCCCTGTTCAAAGTTCCAACTTGGATTGTAGCCCATCTGGTGTGATGTACTGGCACCACCAGCATATTCAGTTTGAGTTTGTTGGGCACTAGATTCCCCCCGGTTTGATGGTCCCTCATCTTCTGTCTGAGTTTGTTGGGACCTACGAGCCCCCCGCATCCATCTGGGAACCGGCATTAGTTCCTCTTGTGTCAGCTGTGGCGCTTGATGGTGAATAGGTGCCACACGAGGAGCCCAATAACTTGGACGTTCTTCTTCATGTGCCTTGTGCATGTAATCCTGGGACACTTGATACATGTCACCTATAAAAGGTTGAAACTCATGTTGTCCCAGGTACGGTTGCATCATCGATTGAAGATGTGCTAACCCATCAGCCTACATACATGTTATATCAAATATTAATATATTATGACTAAGTGTGCATATAAACATTATTATGAAATATTACCGCAACATTTAAAGCTCCTCCCAGATTATGGCCACGTGATAAGTTGTCTCCAACAGGCCTTGGATTTTTAATAAATCCTATGGTACGCTGAAAGTACCAATGAATATAACCATCAGCTGCTGTTGGACTGGTCATCCATTGGGTCACATTGATGGAATAATTAAGACGGTTGTTCCAATGTATCACATAAACGACAAGCTCCGCCCGCCAATCTATACCTGTGCGTCCTCTACGGTTCTGTCTACGTAACAACCTATGATCCGCTATATTAAAGAGGGGCGTCATTGGAATACCTTGATAAACCGAAAATTGTCTTAATACCCTGTTGGGTAAGTACTGCTCAACTACTTCCCAATGAATAACATATGTTACACTTAACCAGGTCTGCGGGTTGTATGTACACACTGATGATAGAACACCGACAAAATGTCCATAGAGAGTCCATAAGAACTGCAAAATTTTGTTATAGCTCGCAGCTTGCACTCTAATAGTGTGGATTGCTTTGGCGAGGGTTACGGTGTGGTTCGCCAGAGTATTAAAGCGGCCAAAAGGTTTTAGGAACCTTTAACTGAAACGACGTCGTATGCTCTAAGAATGCAGTGATATATTTGTATTTTTTTTTAAAAGTCATACCATGTGGCGTTTAGTGTGGTCCATTTACTTTCTGTACCCTATGAGCCCAACAAGTTACATACTATTTCTTCCTTATCTTAAACCATATAGTATCCTATTCAAAATACATAAAATCTAAAGAAATTATATACGAAATAACTAGATGCAGTTTCTTTATTATATTTTACCTCTTATATACATATACTTTGAAAAGATTAGTATTGTTATTGTTAGGGGAGAAAATATACTCCTATTTCATATTATATAATATAACGTTTATCATTTTATTGATATTTTGGTCAAATTAAGATACTCAACTCGAACCGCTAACCAACTAACTTCCCGTTAAAAAATATTGAATTTTTAGAGAAATTAAAAAACGGTATTTGTTTGTTTGTTTTTGTTTTTTCATAGATTCTATGCGTATAACTCTTCGTACTCTAAAGCAATATAATTGTGACACATGATAAAGAATATATGTGAGGAGAAGAAAATGAAAAGATGGAATTTTATATAGAAAATGGGAATGAGAATGAAAGTAAATTAAAGTATTTGGTTAATCAAGTTAGAAATAAAAATGTTTATAATTTCCGTTTGGTTCGATTCGGTTCGGTCGTTAGACGGGATGAGCATTTGAGGCTTTTGGGCTAAAAAAACCTGAATTGTTATCCAACCAGAACAAAACTAAAATTATATAATTTTAGTTTTGCGGGAGTTGGGGTCTCGAATGTTGATGTTGATAACATGGCATGTTCGTTTCATTGTCGGGCCTCGTCAATTCCCTTCAATTATTTGGGGTTACCAATAGGTGTTTTTATGAACCTGTGCGAGTCATGGGCTCCGATAATAAACAAATGAGTCATGGGCTCCGATAATAAACAAATTCAAATCCAGGTTATCAAATTGGAAGGCGAAAATGATGTCTAGTGGCGGGAGGCTCACTCTTGTTAAATCAGTGCTCGGGAGCCTTGGTATTTATTTTTTATCCCTTTTTAAAGCGCCGCAGAAAATTGTCAAGAAATTAGAAAGTTTGAGATCTATTTTTTTTGGGGGCGCTAAAGACAATGATCGGATAATCTCCTGGGTCGCTTGGTATGTGGTTCTAAATGATGTGCAATTTGGTGGTTTAGGGGTCGGTAGTCTCAAATCTTTAAATCTTGCGTTACTTACAAAATGGATTTGGAGATTCAAGACGGATACCGGCTCTCTATGGAAGCAAGTTATTGCCTCTATCCATGGTGAAAATGGCGGTCTTATTGGTATTAGCTCTTGTGGTAAGATTCCCGGATTGTGGAGAAATATTCTAAAGATCCACAAAGTGTTTGATAAGGTAAACATTCCCCTAGCTTCTTAGTTTCAAGTTAAAAACGTGTCCACTTCGTGGGCCTTGACTTCGGATGGGCAGTTCTCGGTCAAGTCCTTGAGAAAGGCGTTTGATTATTTTCACCTCAAGTGTGCTAATATTGATGGGTATCGTTGGATTAAATGGGTCCCTTTAAAATTTTGTATTAATGCGTGGCGAGTTGTTTTAAACCGATTACCTACTAAGGTCAATCTTAATTCCCGGGGGTGATTGTTATCTCAACTCTCTGTCCTCTTTGCGGGGAACAGGGTGAAACTCCGAATCACCTTTTTGCCTCTTGTGCTTTGGCGCGTTCGGTTCTTTCTAAGATTGGTAATTGGTGGAATATTCCTCTGCTCGGGTTTTCAAATGTCTCTCAACTGCTCGATTGGGGTAATTCTTCTAACTTAGCGGGTGACTTGTTGTATTCTTTTTATGGGTTAATCTATACTTTTCTTTGGTTTATTTGGAAATAAAGGAACTCTAAGGTGTTTCGGAATGACACAAGGAGAACTGACCAGGTGGCGGACGTTTTAAGTAACATTCAGGTGGTGTCCTTTGCTTGGATAAAATGCAGGGCTTCCGGAAAGCTTTCGGCGAATCATTGGGGTGCTTGGTTATCGGATCCTAAATCGTGTTTTTTTCCTTGTTAGCTGTTGCAGTTGGGGTATAGGTTTGGGGTTGGCTTTTAGGAGTTTTGTTTTCTCGTTGTTTTTCTTGTTTTTGAACTCTTTTGTATTTGTGGTGCTAGCCCCTTACTAGCTTTATTTATTGTTAGTTTTTTGGGGTTTTGGGTCGGGGGTGATGACATTACCGAAGCTCCCGTCCTTAATCCTTTGTTTGCTGTTCAAAAAAAAAAAAAAAAAATTCAAATGTCGATTAGAAAATTTATCAGTTTCAGTACCTACTTAATTCTACCAACATACTCTATAATTTTTATCTCCATTTCGCCAATCCCCTTCTCTCACTTGCTTCCCCATCATTTTTATTTCAACGCTTGCTTCTTCACGGAATACTATGCCACTATTCTTGAAAATATGTTATCTTTATTTAAACTTATCTTCTAAATTAAATATTGCTTTAACGATTCTATAGCAAAAAGACTGTAATGTTTACAACTTTACACTATCAAGTCTTACCATTATTGGTGTGATTTATACGTTGCATTGCTTTCTAATTTCGTGACAAAAAAAATTCCAGTCCAATTTGTAATAGTAGATAAACATTGGTTCCATAAACACCCTGCAAACTACTTCCTCCGATTCAAAATAAGAGCTACATTTTCCTAATATGGATGATTCAAAATAAGTGCTAAACTTTCCTTATTTGTTAAATCTTTGTATATAAAATTACCATTTTATCCTTACTTAACTTTATTAAACATCATTAATTTGTCCTTCCCAACCATATTGTGGGACCCTTCCTCACTAATTATCACCTTTAATCTATCATAATTTCTATTACAATATTTTGCAACAAAAAGTGTGAAATTACAAATGTAGCACTTATTTTGAATTGGAGGAAGTATTAATCTGTATTTAGGTTGTTAATAGATTTAGGAATAAATATACATTGGAACTAAAAAAATATGAGATATAAAATATTTGATTATTTTAAAGAATATTAATTTAATATTTTAAAAACATTATATTAAATTAAAATTTAATAGAAAATAGGAGAGGTTGAAAAAGAAATGAGGTGCCATCAAAATATGTAAAATTCACTTGTTTTGTTACCTATTTTTATTCCTAACCCAATAAAAAACAATTTAATTCACCTTTCATTGTCATTGATTCCTCCATTCAAACCCGTCAAACATATACACCTTTAGCTAATATTTTTTTATTAATTTATATAACAATATTAAATCATACACAAAAAAGCATGCAACACAACTTTAAGAAAGACATGATAAGCAAGGATACCGTATGTACTTTCTCTAATTAGACATTTAATTGATGTAAACGTCCCAATGAGATCATACGGATAAGCGATTGTATTTCTTCGCCTTAGCTTCTCTATGTATTGGATTGACTTGCCATATAAAATGTAAGAGAAATTGCAATTTTGAACTACACTTTTAAAATACTGTTACTAAAACTAATCATAACTTAGTCGCTAAATATTATTTTTCTTGTAGTGAGTAAATGTTTTCTGACATTTAAAACATATAAACATTGCTTTAAGTTTTTAAAAAAAGTTGGTAGGAAGAAGTAAACAAGAAATTGACGTGGTGTATATAATTAATGGATAAATGCTTTTGGTGAGTTTTGGTATGATAGTTGAGATTCAGTTTATATCGTTTAACCAGATTAACCACTAAACTTTATGTTATTTACTAACCAAAGTAGAGTACATGTCAAGTTTTTGTATCATAAAATGACAACTTTTGAAAGTTAATTTGTTAATTTGGAAGACAAATATTATTTGCTTTGGCTATTTAAAACATAATACTCGTATTAAATAAAACAGTTTCATTAAAATAAAAATACAATCTATTTAAAGCATCTGCCGATTCTTAATTTAGGTGAACATTTTAAATGATTGAAACTTGTTCACAATAATTAACAGAGCAAAACAAGAGTGACATAATTCATCAACCTATAGATCAACGTAGTCTATTTAAAATTTGAGACGTAACAAGTCTTTTTCTCTCACTTCATCGTAAATTTTGATTTTGTCATTGCATAATCTATTACTTAGCTTATTATTTAGGCATATGAATTAGCATTCCAATCATTTTTCTTAAAAAATTCTGATCTTAATTGTACGAGTACACGTCCTAATAATATTTAAAAATCATCATTTAAAAAGATACAAGTATATTTTGTCACGGTTTACTTACTTCTTGATTCAAAAGATCAACATAACCATGCGTCTTTACTCTTTAGACATCGCTTCAAAGAGCACATAAATGTCAGTCTGCTTAAAGACCATCTATGATGTCGGAAGAAAAAAAATGCAAAATATAATAATTATAATAATAATAATTATTATTATTATTATAATAATTATAATAATAACAATAACAATAATAATGATAAATAAATAATCAAGGTGCATAAGCGTTGCAAGAAAAAGCAAAAATGAAAATATTAATACGAAAAATCCATTCAAGAATCTGCCCAAATTTGGCAAATGAAAGCTCAGTTGAAATTACAAGCCTCTAAAGTAACCCCTCCTAAATTCCACTATTATTTTTCTTTTTCTTTTTTATCAAAACTTCATAAGCTAGAACTTAACCCTATGAAATTTTGTTGTAAAAATCCCAAACCTCGACTAAAACTGATTTCCAAAAAGTAAAAAATAATGAATTTTCACTTGAACCACCCCTACATGAGCATTATCATATAAGTTGACGATAATCTAGACCAATATGTTGGTGGATCAAGTAATCGTCGCCTTTCGATACATCAAACATCATATTTTGATGATGGAAGTACGGTTGTTGATGCACACTTTGCATCTCCTTTTGCCTCCTTAGCTCAAGTACCTTGCGATGCGAATTTGAATGTTTTGCTAGAACAAATGTGGGACTCGCTGCAGGTCTGTACTCGGGGACTAACCGACCAGACTTGTAGCGGACCCCACAAGCGTTACAAAGCGTTTTTGGACCTAATGGTCCAGTACGCCACTGAGGGGTTTTATCCGTGGCACAATGGAGACATTTTCGCCCGTCTCCATTATGGGAATCATTGTCGTAAACTTCTTTTTTCTTTGGTGGAGGCTTCACGGTTTTCTTGCCAATTGAGCTTGAGCCAATGTCAGATTCTGACTCACATGACATACTGCTCAAAGGACCCGTCGAGGGTTGGGAGAGAACAAGAAGTCGAGAGGTCCAATTACATGGTGCTGCAGCCCGTGAACGCTTGGTTCGAGCCTTTCCTGGGACCATCATGTCACTGTTAAATATTGGGTTGTTGGTACGAGTGTCGGTCATGTCACGTTGAAATTGGTTAGACTCGGATGCTTCATCGGGTCGGGATTTCACTCCCGATATCAACTGAAGCTTCTCCATGTCTTCACTCGAAAAAGATTCCTCCACAAAATTTGATAGCCATTCTAGCTCAGCCACATCATCGTACTGTTAAAACAAAATTATAATGTTAAGCCACTGTATTTTTCATTATTCATAGAAGTAAAGATACCAAAAATATCGAGTTTAGAAAAAGACAATATCTATAATTAATCGGTACAATAAAAACTGAAAGTAAACCTCTTTTTTCAAGAGAAGATCTCACATTCTTACTTCCACTAGAAGAGTAAAAGCTACTAACTAATAGGAGTAACGTGAACTTTAATTTTGTAAACATTTTACTTTATTATATATTAAAATAAAATAAAAATGTATTTAAGAAAGATATGATAACTTTATCTAATTTTTCAGAAGTAAATGTTAGCTTATAAAAATCAGTTATCTTTTTTTAATTATGTTAGTCATTTTGTTATAGGGTGTGAAACACATTGTTCACAACTATAATTCACCAAAAATACAAGAAGAAAGAATGGATGGAAGTGAACATGCATTATATATATAGTAGTTATTTACATTTACTAATATAATTATCAATAAATTACCGGGACACATAGGTCATGAGAGAATTGAGTGTCCGTGAGACTCCGGCGACCACCATCGCCGGAGGAATTGCGGCTGTCACCGGCGGTGGTGATGATGGAGGAGTCGGTGGAGGTGCCGGCATTAATCACATCTCCGACGTCATCAAAAGCCTCCTCCAGCGGGGTGGTGTCGTCGGTGGGGAAATTGAGGAGGTCTTCGATGATGAAATTGTCCGGTTTGACGTCGGAGTGTCGCTTTTCCGGTGAGAATGATCCATGGAAGAAGTCAGGAGTTTCCATTAATTAATTAATTAACTAGGGTTAATTGTGTGATTATGGGGGATTGAATTGTTGTAAAATGGTAAGAACGTAGAAAACGGGTGAGTTTTAGAGAGAAAGTGTTTGGAGGAGGAGAGAGTTGAGGAGTGAAGAGAGGTGGAAACGAGAGAGTGTTTATTTGCGTTTGAAGGGGGATGGCGGACACCTACAAATATGGACTCTTTTTTGACGAAGATTATTATTTTATTTTCGTTATATATATATATAACATTAAATTCTTTAGATATCAAGCATTATTACAAAGAAAACACTAGACAATTATGTCTTATTCACGCAATATGAAAAAAAAATATTGATCGTATGTTGATTTAGTTTGATAATATAGTATTTGAATTTTGTTTAGTAACAATTTGTGCTACTCGTAAATTTGGTGATTACCTTAAAATTAGTTAGCTCGAATAGCGAATCGAGACCAAAGTCATAAAAAGAAAATTAACATTTTAAAGTTATATAATATAAAAAGACTATAGAATTGCTAATTTTTTAATTTAAACAGTAGAATACAAACCTTTTTAATTAATTTTAAATCTATATTATTTTATTTATAGCGAGACCCGAACATATAATCACATCTCAAAAAAGAATAATTTTCAAAACTATATAACGTTAAAGACTACAATCCGTCAATCCCTTCCGTTGATATAAAATTGCTAGTTACGTAAGTAAGTTTCATAAAACCAAGTTCCAATGCCACGTTGGATTATCTTCTTACGTCGGACAAGAGTGGGGCCAAATATGAATGAAACGATCCCTAGGATTGATACTGGATAATTCTTGTAGTACTCACCTCCTGATTGGTAATTGTCCTTAGCATTTACTCTTTTCCATCCGCAATAACATTTTATTCATAAAAATAACAGTTTTAATAAAAACAATAAAAAATAAATTTAATAAATGAAATTAATTAATTAATCCTACGGATATAGTGATATGTATATATAATGACTTCCGATGTGTAGGTATGTGAGTTTATTTTAAATGGTAATAGAAAATACTACATCCTACCCTATATATGAGGCTACACATGATGAATGCTTGTCACCTCACCACAACGCACGATTCCTATTGGACGTTAATGCCAGGTGTAATTCGCGGATAGGTCCACCTGTCCAAGCATTCGTCTACCTAAAACTTCTACCTAAACCTTCTACCTAAAACTTCTACCTAAAACTTCGTTCACTGCAGTTAATAATATCCGGAATTCATGGGGAGGAAATCAAACCGTAATCCACATCACAGCCTGTCAAAGGAAACTTTTTTATAAGATTGATTCTCAAATTTAAAAACAATTAAATATCCCTCAAAAATACCTAGCCAATATGTAATATAATTACGGCATCTATTTAATTCCGGAATTAAGTCAATAATTTCATACGTGAAAACTCAATTAAATTCCATAATAATCTACTAATATACATAATCTATTCCAGAATTATCGGGATTTCAATTACCAATACCGGAATTTAAATTTCGATAACCATCCACCCCTATATAAACCATGCAAATATTGAATACTTACAAGTCGACAGCCATCAACGATTCCCTGCAACCAAGAACGCCATCAGTTTAAGGTACATAATCATTCCTTCAATTTTTAAAGTTTGCACCATATCGTCATTCTGTTGTCTTCATACATGTCTCAAAGAAGCAAAAAGTGTGACAGCAATACCATACAAACAATTCGGTTTGTATGGTATTCCTCATAAAATCAAAAATTGTGACAGGTATAGCATACAAACAATTCGGTTTGTATGGTATTCCTCATAATAAGAAAACGATAGGGTGTTTATTCTATTTCAGTTTATGATATACTGTTTGACATGTTCTTAATATACACAGTTTAACCTTGCAGGAAAAACTCTTTGCAGCACCAAAAACAAAAATTCACTTCTAAGGTATTTAAACAACCTTTAATTAAAACTTCATATGCATATTAGAGTTCTCTACATTTATTTTAAAATGTAAACTGAAATATTTTAATTAATTAAAATTATACTGATTTTATAATTTTATTAAAATTATACAGATTTAATAAATTTATTAATAAATATAAATTTATGAAAAAACAAAGAAGATTTTTTTAAAAGTTTTTGATTTTAAAAGTGAAACTGTTTGATTGCAACTCAGTTAAAACTGGTTTGTTTTTAAAGTCAACATTTATAAGCTTTTGAATAATTTTCTTAATTTTTTTTATTTAAATGCGTGGCCAATCAAATACATGTGTATCTTTTATTAAATAACCGCATAATTGTTATAGAAGTTTTTATCAAATAAGATTAATAAAAACGTATTATGACTGTTTGACTTTTAAAGTCAAACAGTCTAAACAGTTTGACTGTTTCGTGTGTGCTGTTATTGACTGCATATGTTTTCAAACTTTTTTTACAAAGTTTTTTTTACTGAACTTTGGTGTTTTTTTACTTAGATTTACTGAAAATAAAATTAGGATTTACTTAATCATTCTATAAAATTCATACAATTAAAATTATGGCTTACTTAATTAATCACCACTAAATTGTAGTAAAATTGATTAAAAATATAAAAATTCAAACTGTTTATCATTCACAGTTTTTATACATTTTTTTACTGTTATAATACTGTTATAATACTGTTTTATCATTCACAGTTTGACTTTTATTAAAAAAAACAATGACTTTTAAAACAGTCTAAAAAACATATTGACTTTTAAAACAGTTTGACTTTTAAAGTCAAACTATCCAACATGTTTATCATTCACAGTTTTTATACATTTTTTTACTGTTATAATACTCTTTGTACTGTTTTTTTAATACATGTGTATCTTTTATTAAATAACCACATAATTGTTATAGAAGTTTTTATCAAATAAAATTAAAAAAAACATATTATGACTGTTTGACTTTTAAAGTCAACGAGTTTAAACAGTTTGACTGTTTCGTGTGTGCTGTTATTGACTGCATATAAATTCCTTTTTTTAAAAAGGTTTTTTACTGAACTTTGGTGTTTTTTTTTTACTTAGATTTACTGAAAATAAAATTAGGGTTTACTTAATCATTCTATAAAATTCATACAATTAAAATTATGGCACACACGAAACAGTCAAGATTTAATTGTTGCAGCATCTGAAAGATTCACAGCTGTTGGACGACCGCAAGTTTTTGAGAAAAAACACACACAATGTGTATGTATTAAATCAAACATCATTAAAAATAAAAGAAAAAGGGAAAAGAAAAAGAAAAATTGTACCTTGAGACAAGATATTCCAATTTATTTTTAAGAAATAAAGCTGCTTCATTTGGTGTTCCATTATATCCTTCCAATTTAGATATTTCTACAGCAAGAGAAAGTGCAGCTGCTATTGCAATTGCAGGTGCACCACGAACCATCATTTCTCTTATTGCTTCCCTGAATTAATTAAGTGGATATAAATAATCATAAATAATCAAATTCATACATACAATAATCTTCACGAGACATTTATAACTTACCAGCCCTCAACAGCATCTCGAATTTCCAAATAAATGGTGTCAAGAGGAAGTTTTCTCTGCTCAAAATACAGTCAACTGAAGTTTTTAATACTAAATTAATCTTTATATACTTGCAACACAAAAGTGTCATTCAATTAGAGCCCTTTAGCCATTCTGCAGGTTTAAGTCTAAGTATTTTTCATGCTGCTAACTGAATGTACATTTTAGGGCTGGGTACAAACATCTGAAGTGAAAAGGTCGGTTTTTGGCAATATTATAATGGTTTTTAAGTTTAAAGCCAGTATTGGAAATCAAAAGTATAACATAACATCAGCAAATTTCTTATCATTTCCAGTTGTTCGTATTAGGGTTTATAGTTATCAATTATCTGCAAAAGTCTAATTTCATTTTCCTTATAAACACAGCAGTTAGCCTTTGGCATTGGATTTCCGACAGATTTTTTATATATTATGAAGGAGGTACATACATGTGGTACTTGAAAGAGAAGAAGATGACATGGTCAAGTAGTTGAAGTGAGCCACGCTGATAACGGATGGCTTGCAGAGACGAGTTGTCGTCTTGAGATCCAATGATTTTGGTTGATTGTATACTCCAATTTCGACAAAAATCAGGCAATTCGTATTACAATTTCAAGGGAGCTAATTAGTGAGACGATAGATACATGTATGTATGCAGCTACACCAATGACTGCCTAAAAAGAGAGCAACATTTTCTAATAATTCAATTTGATTTTCTACTTTATATATTCCCTAATAATTGTGTCTATCACTGCATGAATCATGCCGCTTTTAGTTTAATAATTAAAATTAGAAACAAGAAGAGAATCGCGCTTAATTTCTGGTTATTCGATTCCTCTTTCGGGTTCGGGTTGGGAAAGTTTTTGTCCGAACCATATTTCCTTCCCAACCAAACCAAACTTCAATTGAATGGTAAATTAGAGATCAATTGAATTGAAACTGAAGCAATTAGATGATATGAGTAGATAAATTTACTTGATTTGAGAGCTAGAAATTCAGAGAGGGAAAGAAGATGACAGATGCAGGGCGGTCCGGCGAAATGCAATGTGTTGATCTGCGTGGACTCAAGAGTCATGCTAGAGAAGAACCGTCAAACAGGAAAATGGGCTAATACAGGAGGCCCAGTTAAGTTACTAGTGGGCTAAGTAGTAAATATTATAAATGGGTTGGGCCTGGCCTGTTAAGTTCTTTCATTCTGACTGTTCTCATAAATTTTATGTAACATTTTGTATTGATTTTTCTATCAATTCATCATTACAGCTACGCCATTATTATGTCATTTTTAAAATTATTAATCTTTGTTGGATTTTTCTACATAATAAATTTTGAAGCATACCCGCCCATCGGGCGGGTTATGTAGCTAGTCTGTGAATATATAAAAGCAAAAGAATCTTAACATCAATATAAATATAATATATTTAGATAACTTTTGTTTAACCTTTCTCCCTTATCATTTTAGAATATCTTTCTAATATACTCCCTCCGTCCCACAAAAAACTTCCCATTTCATATGGGCACAAGATTTAAGGTGATAGTTAGTGGTGGGGTTATTGGTAATAATTTTGATTAAAATATAAGATTTGTTTGGAGAGAGAAAGATAGTTATTGGATAGTTAGTGGTGGGGTTATTAATAATAATAATATTTTATTATGTGGAGCCCATCAAATGTGAAATGGGAAGTTTTTTGTGGGACAAAAATATGTGGTTAAATGGGAAGTTTTTTGTGGGACGGAGGGAGTAGTAATTAGTAAGTGGCATAAATAAGACTTGATATCCAAAACTAAAAATATAAAATAAATTCTAGAATATTTTATGTTAAGAAACAAATACATTTCTTCTTATCATTTGCGCTGACTTCAAACTACCTACAAAGAAGATAATCACCCTAAAACAAATTGGCTCACATAATGGGTCCTGATTATAAAACCATACTTAAAACATCAAACTTTATTTCACAATCTTTTGTAATTTTACCCTTTTAAAACCCTTAAAAAAATATCCTTTCAATTATGAGAAAATTAAATACAAAACTTTAGTTACTTGAATTTATCTCATAGTTATTTTATAAAAATGTATTCACCAAAATATGATACAATTATGATTGAATTAATAAATCCCTTACATTTTATCTTTTTATTAGTTAGCTGTTTTTAATATTTTGTATAAATGTTAAAGATATTACATTACAAAAATTCACGAACATACAAAATTAACAGCTTATTATTCTTTTGGCGATGTTTATTATGTACATTTTTTTAATACAAAAAGTAAATTAAAAATGTTACAAATTTAAAACAGTCCAAACAGCACGTGACAGTGGGTTGAGGGGAGTGTCAGCTGAACATGTGGCTCACTCATATTCAAAAGCCAAGATGCCGGTGAGTCAATGCTACGTGTTAATCATTAATTGGCTAAAATGGACGTGCTTTATTTCTGTAAACGAAGTGACTAAAAAAATTATATCGTTTCGCTATGCGAATTTTAATTCTAGCATTTGGTTTAGTTTCTTTTTTTTCTTGAACGTGAGAGCACATGTCCGTCTTCTGTCACGTGAGTTTGGGTGGGATTCACGTGCTTTAGCTCACGTGGAAGTTGGTGAATGGGAGCGCTGAAGCCAAAATAAGTTATAAAACCTTCCTTATTCGTTATAAATCATGACACGCATGATGTTAGTATATTTAAGCTAGGATGATATATATCTACTGAGAGTATATTTTGAGTAACAAAATGTTGGGAAATATTTACAACAATATAAAGGGTTTTTCTAATATAAAATCGAATTTTATTAATCAGGTTACAAGGAGAAAAAAAAAGTGTACAGCCATAAATTAAACTGGTTATGTCATTAAACATATAGTAAGAACAGAAAAACCTTACAATGACAATTGACATGAGCTTCAGTTGCACACAAGCCCCTTAAAACAGTCTACGAGTTTGTTCCCAGGCTACATAATCATCATATAATATATTGCTCATAAATATCATGCGTATCTGTATATTAAGGTCTAAAATTTGAGGAAATATGAAAATGTAATACATAAATAATATAATTTCCAACACAAAATGCCAGAATACAGTTAAACATTGGGTTTTCCATTTAGTTGGTCAAAGGGGTAGTATGTGCCATTAATCAGCCCAGCCCACTAAGATACAAATTTCTTGTGCTGCTAGCCCTCCAGCCCAATAAGCACTAGTCCATGGTTTTGCTAATCTGGGCTTGTGGTTTTATTTTAAATTGTCCCATATTCCATTTCGGGCTTCCCAATTTTAAAAGTACAAATATGAAGAGGAAAAAGGAAGTTTTTTTGTTTGAAGATCCAAAATATTTTGTGTGACTTTGGTCTTTGGATATGGTATAACTTCCATTGTAATGTGATGTTTTTACATGTTTCATGTAGTATAATGTATGTTGTCCAATTTAATATTGTTATTATTGTTTATCCCTTATGTTTATAATGCATAGCTTATAATTCTTTTTGTGTAAATAATGTATATCTGTAACTACATACCGTTCGTATCAAGTACGGCGTATAATCATAACACTTTTCCCACAATTTCCAACAAATACATAACGCCAGTGGGTTGCAGGCGTATGCGTTAATGATATGCAACCAATATATGACATACATGCTTAATTTGTCTTTCTATGTTTTGTGCTAGTTTGAATTTTGATCACTTTCTACTTTCCATGCAAAGTTTAGCCCTACTAAAAAATTGGCACAAAACATGGAAAAGAAAAGCAAACAAAATAGAAATGATGTGAATGAGACAATTTAGACATAATCTTCACCAAAGAATTTGTGGGCTCCTTTTTATAGTGAATAATTACATTTGGGATTTAACTTTTGGCCCTCTAAATCATGGTTTAAACTCAAATTGTCTCAAGTCTCTCTTTTTTTAATTAATGACCATATAACTTCATCATACTTTTCATCTTCTCTTCATGTGCGATGGTACATATCGGAAAATTAGGACATGATAGTAACGGCTAGGAGTGGCAATCGAACCGAGTTTGGGTTAGCGGGTTCGGGTTGATGGTTTGAAATCGGTCAACCCAAATTCGACATGTTTAAACCGCAGTAACTCATACCCGTCCCATTTGACCCATAACTTAACAGGTTGGTTGGTCGAATGAATTATCAGGTTAGACTCAGATTGACAGGTTAGAAATAAAAATACACCCAAACACAATGGTAATCGTGATGAATTAAAATGTCAAACAGAGACTTAAAGATGTTTTAGGCCGGGTTAGGAAATTTTATAGTATTTACATTCTTAAAAAAAATAAAAATAAAATTTATAATACTAAACGGGTTGCGGGTCGTCACATTTATACATAAGATGACCCGAACCCCACCTGATTTATAAGCAGGTTGGATGAGTCGATCTTTTTAATACCTGATTTATTTAGGCTCAATCCAAATTTTAAAAAAATAAATTCATATCAGATTTGTGTCGGATTACAGATCGTATTAAAAATTACCACCCCAACTAACCGCATTATACTTCCCTGTTCCCACAAAATTTTCAACTATGAATATTTTGATTCCTTATTCCCTCAAATTTTCCTTTTCTTCTCTTGACCCCACCCCTATCATACTTTATGAAGACTAATTCATCTAGTAAATCTTTTTTTTCTATCTTTGACTAAACTTTTCCGAAATTCAGTGACTTTTTTTTTACTGTTAATGAAACATTTTTCATATGTCACTTACGGATATTTTCTTGTAACGATTCTTCCGTTAATGCATATATAATCAAAATAGTAAACATGAAAAGAAAGGAGAAAAAAACAATACACAAATAGTCGTAGCCACCCTTTATTCGATAATCTGGGTTACGACTCGTTTTGTCAACCGATTAATCTTGGGATGATCATCCGTTTTGTGGGTAGTCTGGAGTCGGTACGAGTGAACCTCTGTGTCCACAAAAAAGTATTTTTTTGCTTCTACAAATTGATACTAAGACATCTAAATTTTTTTACTCTTATCCATTAGGTGTGGTAACATGGGTCGGATGACTACCTCGGCGCCACCTATGCGCCACATAATTATATCACATTTCACATTCAAAACCCTCAAATACCTCTCTACCATAACTAATCAATAATATCTTTTGGGACCCACCAAAATACATCTCACTCACAAAATACCCTTAAAAAATACCCCTCTCTCTCTCCTCCCATTGGTCCTAAATCACTCTATCTTCTCCCATTGGCTCGTCGGCTAAGTCAGATGGCCGGCGAGGTAGGGGTTTGGCGTTGCGGGCGGTATGGGGGGGGGGGGTCGGATGGTGATGTGGCATCCAAATTGAGATGGGGTTGAGTGACTATACCCCTCTATGAAGACCAAAATCCAACCATTACATCATGACTTTTTTTTTTCTTGACCACCCTTTATTTTTTATAGAATCACAATTATGACAATATTCTTACACTTTTCAGAATGAGACTCGATCTGGGCTGACATTG
The DNA here is from genome assembly GCA_963853835.1 of Calendula officinalis. Taxonomy (NCBI): domain Eukaryota; kingdom Viridiplantae; phylum Streptophyta; class Magnoliopsida; order Asterales; family Asteraceae; genus Calendula; species Calendula officinalis. Next base: position 75,000,919 of record OY970823.1, on the reverse strand, counting down.
TTTAGAAGATTCCATTCTTAAAGATGAGTATAAACACATAACTATAAAACACAAGCTGACATACAAAAATTAGTGGCAAAAACAATCATGAATCTTGATTTGAAGTCTTGAGTCTTTTTTATCTTAAAAGCTTCAAAAATATTGTCAATTATTGGTTCTTGTAGACCATGCAAAAAATAAAGCTCTTTTGGTTCTTCAATCGCCTTCAAAAACCTACCTTCGATTCACATTCTAATATCTTCTTATAAAAAATAACAAAGTAAAATGAGCTTCACTCATACCCTAAACTTTACTTTGTAATATTCTAATTTAAAAGTTATGAATAAGCAGCTCTTAAAGTTTGGGTGTCGGATGTTAAACAATAAAACAGAACAGTAATATGGGCTGGGGGAAATTTAAAGTAGGTTGACGCGCTGGACTTGTAATTGGGCTAATACATATTACATGGAAATCAATTTGAAAACTTTCCACGATTGAATTTCTTAGACCCTAATACCTAGGATTCTTCAAATAAAGATAAATATATTTTTACGTTCTGTAATACATATGCATATGATACTTGATTATATTCAAGACGCTAATAAATTGTCATTTAAATAGGTTTTTGATTGTTTCTTCAAATAAAGATGGTTTACCTACTTTTGAGATGTGATGATGAGTTGAAATAAGGGTCAAAAGGTAGATTATACCAACCCACTTAAACACACGAACTAGATTTTTGAAACAAAATGTTTAACAATGAACGGAGCCAACATACTTATGATTTGGTGTGCATATTTTTAAAAAGGTATCGCTTGAAAGTACATGACCCCTTTCAAGAAAAAGCATTTAAATTATTTAATACATTATAAATATTTAGTAAGAGTGATGTTATTTGTGCTTTTTCATTATCTCTGGTATCTTATGCGGATTTAATATAGATAAACATAGTCTTAATTAGAAGATAATTTGACTATAAGTTTCAGATTAATTGTAAAAGATGATGAGGATGCTAAGTAATTGGATGTACATTAACTTGTGTACTTTAGTGTTATTTTAAAAAAAGTCTCACTACTCAATCTGAACACATTAAGCCTAACTGTTACATTCCATATGTGGAATCAATGTGTGATCAAAGATCCATATTCTGGTAGGGGTTAGTGTGCGTTGACAAATGCAACACTGATTTTGAAGACAATCAAATACTGAAACACAATTCCTTATGATGATATCTGATGATGTCAATAGTCTGAAACTGAAGAAGATAAGGAAGAATGCAAGTTATACTAAGAAGTGTCACTAAAAATGGAATTACATGCAAATCGTATGAAGACCTCAGTGACACATTAACGACAAAATAACATAACATAATTAGTTGAATATGAAAAATGTATGCTAACTTGAAACCAATTAAATTCTTACAGGTAAATCAATCACCTTAGAGAATAATCTTCTTTAGTCCAAACTTAAAAATAAAGACTTGATGCAAATATAATTATTGCTTACAAAAAAACCTTCAAGTAAATTATAAAAATAGTCCTATATATGTAGTTTAGATAAAATAACAAACATCATCCTTTATTTTGTTTATTATACGGAAGTCTCGACACATGAACTCCTAGGTCCGTTAAAGTTAACCCAAACCCAATTAATAACACACGATCGTTTTACCTTTTTGTTCAATTACATTTTTTATAGTAGTATTTATTTCAACCAAACATTTAACATTTCTTCAACATATCTACATTTATAATTACACTCATCTGTAGAGTATGAAGACACATCCAACCAAAAATCATACTCCCTCCGTCCCACAAAAAACTTCTCATTTGACATGGGCACAAGTTTTAAGGTGATATTTAGTGGTGTGGTCATTGGTAATAATTTTGATTAAAATATAAGATTGGTTTGGAAAGAGAAAGATAGTTAGTGGATAGTTAGTGGTGGGTCCTTAGTAATAATAATATTTTATTATGTGGAGCCCATCAATTAAATGAAATAGGAAGTTTTTTGTGGGACAAAAAATTAAGGTCAAATGGGAAGTTTTTTTTGGGACGGAGGGAGTACATTTCACTACACCTACCACTCAAACGAAAACCTCTGCTAAAAGAGAAGAAAGTAAAATGAAAAACAAAATGGCAAGATTATAGAAATTAAAACAAAAACCCTGAAAAGCTTGATTAATACCTAATTAAAAACATAAAGTACGTGACCTCGTAACCGACTCTAGAATTTTGACTACATCCCCGGCATTTGGCCGTGCAACTGGATCACGGGCCGTGCATTGTAGGGCAAGATTCATGATCTTTACAGTCTGATTCGGGTTCTTTAATGTGTGTACCATAATTAATGGATCAACCCATGACTCGAGGTGACAATCCGAGTAGCAGTATCGGGCCCACTCGACTAGGTTATCGTGTAAACCAATCTCTGCATCGACTGAAGTCTTTCCTGTTAGTAGCTCGATGAGAATGAGGCCAAACCCGTACATGTCACTGCTCTCGGTTATCTCTTTCGTCTCTTTAGTCTCTGCATTAATTAATGCAAGTAATTAACATTTTTAACAATTATATAAATGAGAAAATTGAACACATAAATTATTATAAAAAAATATTTGTTAATTAGAAAAATGTTACATAAGAAGTTAAAGCATCCCTTAAAAAATTTTGAAAGGGAGAGGAGGGAGTAAAAAACAACAAAATCTCTTTCTAACTATGATTGTGTACAGTTGTGAAAGCGAAAAGTCATAAAAATTCATGATGTTTTGTTGGGGATCTGTCTAAAGTTTTAATAAGATAATGTATACATAATGCGTGGGTTATTGCTAAAGCTTTAATAAAATAATGATTTTATTCAAGTACTCGAAATGTGCAACATTAAATATACTGAGATCACGATGTAATATTCTTTTAGAAAAATGCGTTCTCATTCGTAAAATCATCAATTATTGTATATTAGTGACCATAATGAACAAACAATATATGGAGTAAACTAGTGATAAGGTGTTATTAAGATTTCATAAGATATCGAAATTCAAAATCATTTTCGATTAACACTTAATTTTTAATGATAATAGAAAATATATGTTGGACTCTTTTTTATTTTGATAAAGTATGTAGGACTTTGTTTTAGGTTCAGTTTATGACATGTTTGTTATCTTAGTAAATTTAAAAACATTTAATGTATTTAAAGTGTATTTGTATGACTAGAATAAGAAGTTTATGTTTTTATGAAAATTGTAATTTTCGTCTCAAAATTGTATTCTTTATGTTAAACAAGTTTTGAAGTAAATCTCATTAAAATTTTCTAATTAGAGGGTTTAGGGTATCGTTTTCTATATTATACACTTTGTATTTGTATAATATCAAGCACAAGTTTTAGAGAATAATATCGACATTTACCTGGTGCGGCGTATGCCGAGGAAACCAAACACTTGGCGATATTGGGAAACATCATCCCCAAAAGACACAGTTTTAGACAGGCCTCATCTTTCCCGTTAACCACCATAACATTTTCCGGCGAAATATCGGTGACAAGAATACCCGCCGGTGAGCAACACCCATGCATATAACGTAACGCTTTCGCTATTCCCACCGCGACTTTAACTCGGCTTTCCCAACTCAACACTCCAATAACTTCACTCAACTTCTTCCCTTCAACATGTTCATGAACTAAAATCAATCGTCCTTTTCCCGACTTGCAAATTGCGATCAATTTGACGATGTTTCGATGTCGAACCTTGCCAAGTTCCGTGAGTTCGATAACGGGATCGTTATTGATATTGATCTCGTTAAATTCCTTGACGAAATAACACTTGTTTTTCGTCGCTACCACGTTTTTGTGGCCTTTTATAGATTTCAAAATCTCGTCGATTGTTAGGGTTTTTGAAGCTCTCTTGTCGAAAAATAGCAACTCCCATTCACTTATAACTCCATCTATTTCCCTTTCGACTCTTGTTTTCGCCTCGTAAACGGCTTTTTTCCTTCTTTTGAAATACAAGAAAACAACAATAGACATAACAGAAAATGTGATTACAACCAAAACCGTTGCCAAAAGCCACCGGTTAACGTTAAAGTTCTTAATTTTATTGCATGGTGGTAACTGTGTGACAGAGGAACCACCGCATAGGTTGTTTCCGGTGACTGCTGTCGGATTTATAGCTAGAAATACTCCGGTGGATGGTAATTTCCCGATGAAATCATTGTGAGATATGTTCACTTGAACAAGTGATTCCACATTCCCTAGGGTCTCTGGGACTTCGCCGGAAAGGTGGTTCATTGATAAATCAAGATTTCCTAAAACCGGCAATCTTGAAATGGCTTCCGGGATTCCGCCGGTGAGATGATTGTAACTAAAGTTGATGCTTACTATCTTTTTGCATGAAGACAACTCTTTCGGGATTTTTCCGGTAACCCTGTTCCGGCTTATTTTCAATTCTATTAACTCCGAGAATTTACCATATTCCGGCGGAATGGTACCGGAAAATCCATTCTCCGATAAGTCCAAATTCTCAAGCTTATTACTACCAAACAAATCTGGCAATTCACCTGAGAATCTGTTTCTTGCCAAACTCAGCATTTGAAGCTTCGGCATTTTCCATTTCCAACGGTTTATTTCCCCGGAAAGATTGTTTGCAGATAAATCAAGAAAGTAAACAAGGGGCAGCTGAGTGAACTCCAGCGACAACTCACCGGATAACCTATTGTTTTGAAGACGAACCCTTTCTAATCTCCTGCAATGGCTCAAACTTGTGGGGATTTTTCCTTCAAGGGAATTGGAAAAGAGGATGAGTTTTTCGAGATGACCGGAATCACAAAGCGTTTCAGGGATTTTTCCAGTGAGATTGTTGGTTGAAAGGTCTAAAACGGTGAGGTTATTGTACTTTCCAAGATCATCTGGAATCTCACCGGAAAATTTGTTGGACCATAGTTGAAGAACTTTGAGACGACTCAAAGAAGTTAAAGATTTTGGTATTTTCCCCGAAAAATTATTTGAAAACAAGTGGAGGACTTCAAGAACTCGAAACTCGGAAACAAGTTCGGGAATTTCACCGGATAACAAGTTATCACTTACATCAAGTGATACTAATTTCTTGAGGTTAAAAATGGTGTTTGGGATTGAACCGGTGAGCTTGTTGAAGTACAAAAAAAGGTAGTTAAGTTCGGTGAGATTACCAAATGAAGGTGGGATTCCACCGGTAAGGTTGTTGAAAGCAAGATTGAGATGATTCAATCGGGTTAACTCACCAATTTCGTTCGGGATTTCGCCGGAAAAGTTGTTGTAACCCAAGTAGATAAATTTCAAGCTTTTCATAAACCCTAATTCCGAGGGTAATTCACCTACTAGTTGGTTTGATGCCAAAGTTAAATCTTGTAACTTTGTTAGATATGTTATGGACTTTGGGATCTTCCCAACTAAAGCATTTCCACCAAGATCAAGATATCGTAATCCCGAAAAGAATCCAATCTCATCCGGAATTACACCCGAAAGAAAGTTATTCGACAAATCCAACTTTTGAAGGTTTGGGATCGAACCTTTAGGAATCGGACCCGTTAAATTGTTGTTGCTTACATTGAGATGAACTAGCGAAAAACAAGAGAAAGTGTTTCGCGGAATGAAACCGTAGAGTTGGTTGTTGGAAAGATCGATTTTTTCGACATGCAAGAATTCGAACAAAGATTCGGATATTCTCCCGGATAAATTTTTCCCGGAAAGATCGATTTCGCTGACATGGGTGGAATTGGAATTGCATGAAACACCATTCCATTTGCAGAAATTTATAGAAGTGTTATTATTCCAGTTTGAGAGGAAAGACAAAGGATCATGCATTGAAGCTTTAATCGATAAAAGTAGTTCATGTTCATTGACATCTATAAAGCCATGACAATTATTCCATGACAAGAATAAAAACAAGAACATGAAGCATAATTTCTTTGAGTTTCTTGGAAATATTCTCTTCTCCATCGAAATTGAAATTTGGAATGGGATGGAATTGATCGAAGTCTTTAATCGGTGTAAAAGAAAGATGGGAGTCCACCACCGGAATCAATAGTTTGATCAATCACTTTCTGTCATAATAATGAAAAAACATGTCAAACTCATTGGATCCAGTGCTTCATGTATTTACCATTGGTTAATGATAAACTAAAAGTGATCAAAGGCACACCAATTACAATGATTGAAAACCATGCATTAACTAAGTTTAAGTTCACTTCACAAGAATTATAATTGAAGTGCAATATGTTATTTGATGTATAGTTTAACTGTACATGCTAGTTAAATATATTAGATATCTTCATTATTGACAACATAAAGACTCTCTCAAACATGTGAAGCATTTTCTCGAACCTATATAAATTCTTTTCAGTAAAAACAATAAAAAAAAATTGGCAGCAAACACGACATTTTGAATAAACATATCCATCTCTCTTTCCCAGGCACATAGTTCCATATAAATATAGACATACCATAAACTTACAAAAAAAATCGAAGCTTTCTACATATAGTAGTATTCGAATAATATTAACAATCACTTCATGTTAGTTTACCTTAAATATTTTATAGTACTAGATCACTAGTCTATTCCACAAAAGAATATTGGAAGTACATGATGTGGACCAAAATGAGTCCTAAATTATTTAGGAAAACATCCTTATGCATAGAGGCCAAAATGATTGACAAATACATTTACAAACATTCATTTTGTAAACTACGAAGTTTCGTTTATCCAAAGATATATCGGTATTTCTTTTGTAACTAAAACAATAATTAAGCAAATAATTAAATAGAATGATTTCTAACTAATCTGATAATATACGTTTAGCACGTGAGATATGATGGACGTATAATATATATACACTAAAGGTAATTTTAACGTAGTAGAAAACATACCTAAATATTAGGCACTTGGAAGATCAAGATCATACCCATGCATGATGATCATGAACCAGAAGACCTTAAGATGTGATTTGAGGGTTAGGGTTTGAGCAGTTTCGTGTATAAATAGAGAGATATATGAGCTATAAGTAAAGGAGTCAAATGAGACTTTGTGGTATAATTACCAAAGTGGTCCCTTTGGACTTTGTGTTTGAACAAAGCCAAGAGTTGAAAGGAGGGCAGAAAAGAAAAAGAACAGATGTGGGGGAAAGTATAAAGATTTTTGTCGGAATTATAACACCAAAATGTTCTTTTGACTGAATTTAGAAAGTAACAAAGGCACTCTTGAAACGTTGGAAAGTTTTTTTCCTTTATTCTTTGTTACTAGATTGAATTATCAAACTTAAAATCATCATAACTAAATGTTGAATGATTGATTTCTCAACGGATACCAAAGGTGGACAAAAAAATAATATCACCGATTACATATTTTTTATTTAGGAGTATCATTTACATTAAAAAAATTAATTTTTAATATTATTTGGAAAATTTTGAGAGGTTTAACTATCCCATGTTACACACTAAATCCGCCTGACAATACTCTATATATGCAGACGTACGTCATGAAACATAAAGGTCAAATTGATGTAATTAATGTCCTAGAGAAACTTACATAAAGAAATTAACTTGTTACTCCGAATTATATATAAACAATTCATTTCGTAGTGTATAAATTATTTATTTATTTATTTTTGGTCAAAATGCATTTTAATACCCTGAACTTGGCTAATTAGGTCTTCTACTACCCTGAACTATTAAATGTGCACCATGGTACCCTGAACTTGACAAAATAGTCGATTTAGTACCCTAACTCACTAATTTGACCTTGTTTTCTCACGAGATTAACTTCTAATATCAATATATTGAGATGAACGTATATTTTTTAGTCCGTCAAAAGCCCCAACGAAAGTAAGTCAAGCGAAAAAAGAAGGCCAAATTAGTGAGGTAGGGTACTAAATCGACCATTTTGCCAAGTTCAGGATATCATGATGCACCTTTAACAGTTCAGGGTAGTAGATGACCTAGTTAGCCAAGTTCAGAGTACTAAAAGGCTTTATTTTTTGAACAGCAAAAGGTCGAAGTGTATAAGATGAGGGTAAATTCGTGGAAAATTGAATTCGAAGTGTGTAGGTTTGGGGACTTGTTGGTAGATAGCTAAATAATACTTATCAACCGCTCATGGAAAATTGATTTTTTATCCCCTGTAGAAACAAAAATATTAACATAAACTTTCAATATAAAAACAAAAATGTATTTTCAGACCTAAAGTTGGAGTCTTTCCCTTGGATGTACTCAAAATAAAAGGGGCATCCATGATGATTATGACTAAAGCCTTAAGACTTGATACGTGAGTTGGCGATTTTCTTTATATACTTCAAATTCTCCGATTTAATCAAGAACACTTGCGAGACAACATGATTACAAATACCAATTTATTAAAGTGTACATGCAAAATTCGGATTTTGCAAATATATAATCAAAAGTATAAAAAAAAAATTAGTCCACATACAAAAGGTGTTAGATATGTAGGGTATATAAAGAACAATTTAACTAGAAAAAATTATATACATCTTTATCTTCATGCACGTAAAAAGCTATATCTCTCTTTTCTCTTTTGGAAAAAATTGATAATACATTGATAAAGAACCAATTAATTATCCAACTATGTCTATTATGTTGGAATATGCTTCACATGTATAACATATAGTTATATGGCTAGTTGTTTGTGAGCCTAAAGGGTCACACACTTAAACACTAAACACCATTATATAATTAGTGTAATTAGTGTAATTACATTAATTATTAATATATATAAGCTATAAGCTTGTCTATCATAAGTTTAATATTAAAAGTTAATATTGAAACTTTCTTGTGGGCAAACTAGAAGAAACAAAAGATAGGGACTTGTGGGCAAATAAGACTAATGATTTATGGAAATCATTAAAGGATTGTAATGGCACCATTAAGAGACAAAATGGTCCATAAACTCCCTTTTTGACCACACCTTGGCCGTCCCCTCTCTCTCACTCTTGTAGGAGTTTTGTTTTCTTTCTTTGCTCTCAAGACTCAAGGACTAGCATCCATAATTTGGTGTTCTTGCAAGTGTTGTGTGGATTTCTTTTAGAGGTATTCTTGTTGAATACTTGGTTTCAATCCATCACCAACTCCATCCGATTTCATAATAATCAAAGGCAACTAGGGTATGAATTCTTATACCATTCTCTTTGATTTTCTTTTAGTTTAATTGTATGATTGATATCAAGATCCGTTCATGGTGATTTAATCTTTTCCGCTGCGTTTGTTAAATGTTTTAACCGAAAATCACCATTAGTGGTATCACGAGTCATTATATTAATCATATAATTAGCTAGATTTTGTGAAAAGTGGCAAAAATCAATTGTTTTTGTGATTTTAAAATCCCGATCGGACAAAAACAAAAACCCTACGGGTTTTTATTTTAATTTACGGATTTTTATAAAAATGTGGGTTAAAATATGGTATTTTTGGAACCCCATTGTCACTTGTTACAAAATCATATCAAAAAATTAATCTTGTTATTGTATTTTTTGATTATTTGGCTTGGAATTTAATTTTTAATTCCATTTTGTTGATATGGCAAAACATGTATTTTTGCCATATCCCAAGCCAAAGCCTTGTCAATTGTTGCTTGTTTGTGCAAACCGATGAAAGCCTAGACCATTTGTGAATGAATGTGTTTGATGTTTGGTTGTTTGGGAAAAGCCTTGTTTTTTGGCTTAATTGTTGTAATTTGTTTCATTTAATTTTCTTTTATTTTTGGTGCCATTTTTGGGGCAATTTGTAATGTAAAAGTAATAGAATAGATTGTATTTATTTTATCTTTTTATTGTAAATTGTTGACAAAAAATGTTGAAGACTAATGAAGAAAACAACAAATTTCCGTCACAAAAGCGAGGGCTGTACGAAAACAGGTTTTCCAGAGGCATACGGACTCCTTTTTGGGCGATTCAAAAGCCTAAAATGCTTGCAAAGTCGTGGGCTACAACTTTCCAGAAGGCCGGGAAGACCAACGAAGACTCCTTCAGTGACTTTTCGGGCTTCAAAGTCTGCTGGAATTTTCTGGCAGATTACACTTTTTCACAATTTTGGGTTCTACTTGCTCAAGAATGTCTTGGAGCAAGTGGGAGCCCATTGGGTTTATGTAGGCCCGTTTGGGTTCATGTTGGCCCGTCCCCTAGTTTGACCCTTCGGTCCGTCGTGATGACTCACGTGACCGAACCTAGGATTTCATCGGTCGAGGTTTGCACAAAATTTTGTTGCATGTTTTATTCTTTGTTTGTGGTTGTTTTTCTTTTCTATTAGATACAAATAGTAAAACAAAAATAAAAATGGTTTTTAGACACAAACATTAAAACATTCAAACACTTAATCATCGATGATTACTAGTTAATCATTGATCATTAAACCTTTAATCTAAAAATCGTTTTGAGATTAAACTAAGTTTAAATATGATTTGAAACTTCTCACTTAATAATCGCTAAAAGTTTTTTTTACCGTTTATTACAAGACTTATGAAGTGGTATGAATGAAGTACATGATTCATTCATATCTCAAATAAAATTTTATTAAATTAAAATTTAAAATACCTAAAATTTAAGTCACGCCGTCCAATCGGTTGTAAATCACTTGCTTCTATTTTTGAATTCACGTGAGACGTGGTTTGAATTTAGATCCGAGGTCATTATTCTCTACGGTGAGACCTAGATCTATTTTGACATGATTTCACATTGGATGACTTAATCAAGTTAACGGTGAGACCTTGACTCGAGGCGAAGATGCGACAAACATGCCACTTGACCCTAGATGCTTGTTCACTAGGTGCCATGAAGTCTCATACCTCTAAGAGTTGCACTTGTAATGCAATTGTTGAACGTCACCTACCTATTGGATCTATCATCTCTAGCAGATCAACTGATGCGATGATAGAAGCTCAATGGGATCTTAGCTTTTAATTAAAATTAATTGGGTAGTTAATTTATTAAAAGAAATTATTATTAAAAATACTAATTAATGAACTTTGTAATTTTGTAGATGACTTCAAACAATCAAACCCTAACACATACCACCATTCGTTCCGTTCTCGAAAAAGAGAAACTTGATGGAACGAACTTTGTGGACTGGTCTCGTAACCTAAGGATTGTCCTTAGGGCCGAGCATAAGTACCACCATTTGGAGGAGGCGCTGCCCCCTTCCCCTGCTGCTACCGCCACTGCTGCTGTTCGTACAGCCTATACCAAAAGGTTTAACGAACAACAGGAAGTCGCCGCGCTTATGCTAGTGAGCATGATTCCCGACATTCAAAAGAATCTCGAGGACCTCACTGCATTTGATATGATGCGTGAACTAACGGCCATGTATCAAAAGCAAGCCGAGCAGGAACTCTTTGACACTGTCAAAGCCTTCCACGCTTGCAAGCAGGAGGAGGGACAGTCTGTTAGTTCTTATCTCTTGAAGATGAAGAGCTACTTAGACCAAATGGAGAGACTTGGTTACGCTATGCCGCACATCCTTGGGATTAGCTTGATTCTAACGTCCCTCAACAAGGATTTTGCACCGTTTGTCATGACTTATCATATGCATAGTATGGGGAAGACATTCGCCGAACTACATGCTATGCTGAAACAAACGGAAGCAAGCCTACCCAAGAAAACTCCGGCCCCTACTGTCCTTGCTATAAGGCAAGGAAAGATCCAAAAACCAAAACCGCAAGTAGTTGCAAAGGGCCAAGGCAAGGGAAAGCAAGTTTACAAGCCCAAGCCAAAGGTTTCCCCACCTACTCGTAAGGAGCATCCCGCTAAGGATCTTGCTTGCCATCACTGCGGTGAACCAGGCCATTGGAGGAGGAATTGTCCTGCCTACCTGGCAGAGTTGATGAAGAACAAAGCCAACAAGGTTGGCACATCAGGTATCTTCACAATAGAACTATATGCTTTCCCTAAGAAATCATGGGTATATGACACTGGTTGTGGAACTCACATTTGTAATACCATGCAGGGTCTAAGGGGAAGTAGAAAGCTAAACCATGGAGCTTTGGACTTGTATGTGGGCAATGGCAATCGTGCACCGGTCGAAGCTATAGGAAGCTATGATTTAATCCTTCCTAGTGGTTTAATTATTGTATTAGACAATTGTCACTATGCGCCTAGTATTACTAGGGGTATAGTATCGCTTTCTTGTTTGTGGAATAATGGTTTTATTCATACGTTTACGGATTATGGTATTTCAGTTTCAAAGGATAATGTTTTTTACTTTAATGCTATTCCTCGTGATGGTATCTTTGAGATTGACATGCATAATCGTATCACAAACAGTAGTTCTATTTATACATGTAGCAATAAGAAATCCAAGAAGAATTTGGATTCTACTTACCTATGGCATTGTCGCCTTTGCCATGTTAACAAGAAACGCGTTTTGAAATTACAAAAGGATGGACTTATAAAATCAGATGATTCTGAATCATTTGATAAATGTGTTTCTTGCATATCTGGTAAAATGGCGCGCAAGCCTTTCTCCCATGTAGGCGAAAGGGCCAATGATCTACTTGGACTCATACATACTGATGTATGTGGCCCTTTTAGAACTCGAACTAGGGAAGGTGCTACCTATTTCATTACTTTCACTGACGACTTTAGTCGTTATGGTTATGTTTACTTGATTAAACATAAACATGAAACCTTTGAAACGTTCAAAGCTTTCCAAAATGAAGTAGAAAATCAACTCGGCAAGAAGATAAAGGCTCTTCGTTCTGATCGAGGAGGAGAGTACATGAGCCATGAGTTTCAAGATCATCTTAAGAATTGTGGGATTGTCTCACAATTCACTCCCCCTTATACACCACAGCATAATGGTGTATCAGAGAGGAGAAATCGCACCTTGCTTGACATGGTTCGATCGATGATGAGTCCTACAACTCTGCCTCTATCCTTTTGGGGTTATGCACTCAAATCGGCTGCTCGCATACTGAATATGGTTCCCACCAAGAAGGTTGAAAAGACACCATATGAGATATGGCATGGGAAAGTCCCTAACTTGTCTTACTTGAAGGTCTGGGGTTGTGAGGCTCTCGTGAAACGAGACACGCCAAACAAACTTGAACCCAGAGCTGTCAAGTGCATCTTTATAGGATACCCTGAGGAAACGATGGGTTACTATTTCTACTACCCACCTGAGCAAAAAGTAATTATTGCTCGTTATGCTGAGTTTCTTGAGAGCAATCTCATTTCACAAGAAGCAAGTGGGAGTACCATCGACTTTGACGAGATTCCAAGCGATGAAGATGCACAACCTATTGTAGAGACTAGCGAACATCAAGATGAGGCTGAACACGAAACTGTTCCTGTTGCACCTCAAAATGATGTAATTCCTGTTCGAAGGTCCGCAAGGACACCTCATGCACCTGAACGATATGGTTTCCATGTCGATGCTGAGGAGCTGAGTTTAGGGGATCATAATGAACCCCCTAACTATCGAGCTGCATTATCAGATTCTGAATCTGACAAATGGCTTGAAGCTATGAACGCGGAAATGCAATCCATGAAAGATAACCAAGTATGGACTTTGGTTGATCTTCCTCCTAACAGTAAGACTGTTGGTAGCAAGTGGCTCTTCAAGAAGAAGACCGACATGGATGGCAACGTACACACCTATAAAGCTCGATTGGTAGCAAAAGGTTATACTCAAACCTACGGGATTGACTATGATGAAACCTTCTCGCCTGTTGCCGACGTTAGAGCTATTAGGATTGTCATAGCCATAGCAGCGTACTATGACTATAAAATTTGGCAAATGGATGTTAAAACTGCTTTCTTAAATGGACACCTTGATGAAGATGTCTATATGGTTCAGCCTGAGGGTTTTGTTAATACAAAACACCCAAAGAAAGTATGTAAGCTTCAAAGGTCCATTTATGGACTAAAGCAAGCATCCAGAAGTTGGAATAAAAGATTCGATGAGGAAGTCAAAACGTTTGGCTTTACTCAGAATCCCGACGAGCCATGTGTATACATAAGAGCTAGTGGGAGCATTGTCGTCTTTCTAATCCTATATGTCGATGACATACTACTCATAGGAAATAACATTCCAATGCTACAAGATGTAAAATCCTGGCTTGGGAAGTGCTTCGCTATGAAGGATCTCGGGGAAGCGGCATATATACTTGGTATAAAGATCTATCGAGATCGATCAAAGCGGTTAATCGGACTAAGTCAAAGTGCGTACATTGATAAAATTCTAAAACGGTTTAGAATGGATGCTTCCAAACGTGGAAGTCTTCCTATGCAACACAATGTACACTTGAGTAAGACTCAAGGACCGTCCTCACCTGATGAGATGAAACGTATGCGTGATGTCCCCTATGCCTCGGCGGTAGGATCTATCATGTATGCTGTGCGGTGCACAAGACCTGATGTAGCGTTCTCACAGAACCTTACTAGCCGATATCAACAGAATCCAGGTGAGAGTCACTGGACTGCTGTTAAGAACATACTGAAGTATCTTAGGAATACTAAAGATATGTTTCTTGTCTATGGTGGTGAGCCTCAAAATGAGCTAAGCGTTACTTGTTATTCTGACGCTAGTTTTGAGACTGATAGAGATGATTCCAAATCTCAAACGGGGTATGTTTTCGTTTTGAACGGAGGCGCTGTTGATTGGAAAAGTGCGAAGCAGAGCACTATCGCTATGTCTTCTACAGAAGCTGAATACATTGCAACTACTGAAGCTGCAATGGAAGCTGTTTGGATGAGGAAGTTCATTTCTGGGCTTGGAGTTGTCCCCAGTAATGAAAGACCCATGGATATGTACTGTGATAACACAGGTGCTATCATCATTGCCAACGAACCTGGTGTTCAGAAAGGCGCCAGACATTATAGGAGGAAGCTTCACTACATTAGAGATGCGATCCTAATGGGAGATGTACGCTTACTCAAAGTTCATACAGATGACAACTTAGCTGACCCCTTCACGAAGCCAATGCCATGTACCAAACATATTGAGCATGCTAGAAACATTGGGCTTCGACCAGCTAGTAGTTTCATGTAATCTGTTTTAGTATTTGGATAATGGAACATTGAGCAGTTTTATTGGAATAAATTGATATATTTGATATGATCGTTTTTATATGAATATCTACTGTGTTCTATATTTGCATGTTTATATCCATGAATATTTACTGCGTTTTATATTCTAAATTGTCCATTGTCATAATTAATAATATGGGAATATTATTAAGACAAATCTGAGGGCATTGATGACATTATATTAGTATGACTAAGGATGATGAAATCAAACTCACATGTTGTCCATAATGATGCACAATTGGACTGACCCAACCTATGAGAAATCACTTCATGGATTTATGTCACAAGTGAATCTCACAAAGGCTTTGTCACTTATCCTCTGACTTGAGATGCAAGTTGGTTTGTGTATGTAGAGGGGCAAACTTTGATATGGTTAAACGTTGACCTGAATAAGGCTGCTATAACAACCATTATCGGGTTTGTCATTAAGCATATGACAGACACGTGCAGTCAATAAAGAATTTGTTCCTCCACACATGTGGATTAGATACTACTGGGCCCCTCGATGATTTGAATAGATGTATGTGTGGCCACACCCAAAAGGTAATCAAGATGAATCTTGATTGGTTTTGGTAATCTACTTCAATATATAGATCGAGAAACAGAATCGTTGAAATTTTAGATTGACATTTATCCTTGTCCAAAATTCAACATAGTATCAGTAACAAAAGGATAACTGCTCGAAAAACTTTGAACAAAGATTTTATGAAACTCCTCATGTACTTCTAGGGGCATTGGCGGGTTGCTAGACTCTAACCTTTGCTTGTATAACTACTTGATGTTATCACGTGCGCAAGTGGGAGCTGTTGGAATATGCTTCACATGTATAACATATAGTTATATGGCTAGTTGTTTGTGAGCCTAAAGGGTCACACACTTAAACACTAAACACCATTATATAATTAGTGTAATTAGTGTAATTACATTAATTATTAATATATATAAGCTATAAGCTTGTCTATCATAAGTTTAATATTAAAAGTTAATATTGAAACTTTCTTGTGGGCAAACTAGAAGAAACAAAAGATAGGGACTTGTGGGCAAATAAGACTAATGATTTATGGAAATCATTAAAGGATTGTAATGGCACCATTAAGAGACAAAATGGTCCATAAACTCCCTTTTTGACCACACCTTGGCCGTCCCCTCTCTCTCACTCTTGTAGGAGTTTTGTTTTCTTTCTTTGCTCTCAAGACTCAAGGACTAGCATCCATAATTTGGTGTTCTTGCAAGTGTTGTGTGGATTTCTTTTAGAGGTATTCTTGTTGAATACTTGGTTTCAATCCATCACCAACTCCATCCGATTTCATAATAATCAAAGGCAACTAGGGTATGAATTCTTATACCATTCTCTTTGATTTTCTTTTAGTTTAATTGTATGATTGATATCAAGATCCGTTCATGGTGATTTAATCTTTTCCGCTGCGTTTGTTAAATGTTTTAACCGAAAATCACCATTATATTATACTCCGTTATTTGTAAATTTATTTTATGTTAAAGCTCAATTCATAGTAGCAACAAAATATACCTTTGTGCCACTATTTACATAATTACCATGAGAATAATAGAATCTACTCCAATTACGGTTGTTAAAAACATTTGACAAACTAATTTACATTCTGACCCTTATAGAAAGTAATTATTTGCAAACTACTACAAAACTATTTAACTTTGTGTTATTATCATAAATGGTCATTGTACTTATAAACGGTATGACTTTTTGCTAGAGTGTGTAGAGGAAAAAGGGAGATAGCTTTTTATGGTGTACACAGAAAAAACAGAGCAAATAATGGATGGTCGTGCAAGGAATATACAGTGTGTAGTCTCTGTCAGCCCTCAGCATGCTTTCCTCCTCCTCCATTTTCTAGGGCTTTTACCCCACGCTCTCACCCCACTTCTTTTCCTTTTTCCATTACCGCCCTTAAAATATAATAAACTTTAACATATCAGTTTAATATATATTCTTCTAAGCGATAAGATCACTGCCAACCATTGATTCAATTGCCGTCGCTTTGGAGAAACTGGTGCTATGAGCTCGCTAGTCGGCTTTCTTCGGCTGGTGCTTCGGTTTGTTGAATCAAAAGCAGATAAACATGTTTAAAATTTCAAGCTTATCTAGGTTTATTAAAATAATAAACTAAAAAAATCCCCTTAACAAAATTTCCCAAACATGTTCTAAAAGTACATGAAGAAAAATAAACATGGAAACCTCATCATTGACCTAAATGTCGAGGATTAATTACCCAATTTCACCATTCATGTGTTAATGGAAACAGATCTATAACCAACCAATTTTTAGTATAAGGTAAAAAGGATTTGATTTTGCTATTTTCAAATAGACCATAAAAGCATGTAACATATGGAATGAAATACCCCTCCAACCCATTTGTTACCGTTTTGAATGAACTTATATATGGTTGATTAATGTTGTTTTACATTGAAATTGTGTATTTTAATCTTATTTATTATGTCTATATTTTAAAATTTAACGCTAACCAGCAATAACTTTTAGAATAATAGGAATTAAGAAATTAATATACTATAGAAAATTAATATCAAACAAATAAAGTCTTTATAGTTTGTTCAAACTTTGTGTGTTGTGTGTTATTATTCCACTACTTTCATCAAAAAGTGAATGGATTGGGCTTATATCCATTATTGGGATATAGTTGCACCGTGCTTTCTTTAAATAGACTATCCAATAGTTCTACAATAAAAAAATTGATAGTGCGAAATATGGTGTCAGAGAATACCTTCCGAAATTACACGATTTTATAAGTTTTATTCAAGTCATGTAAGATCAAGGGGTGCGTTATCGGTCACCAAACCATCACTTGGTACTAAATCAGTTGTATATCAAATTTCCATTAATCATTACTAATACTATGTTTTGAACAATCCATCATTATTCCTATTTTTTTAATTAATGAAAGTTACTTCGCAATTATCTCTCTTGGATCTGCAGTGCTCACCGCGAAAACCCCTACCACACGGATGTAGAAGCACAAACAAAAACACTAAGGCGTTTGGTTACGGAGAATTCTCCACTTTTCCGGAGAATTTTTCCAAGAAAACAAAAAGTTTGGAAAATGCGTTTGGTTCCCTGAGTTTTCCAAAATTTTCCAAGAAAATGAAAATTTTCTGTTTTTTAAATTTGTGAAGGATTTGGAAAATTTTAAAAAAGTGATATTGATTGTTTTCTATACTTTTCTATTTCTAACTTTTTTCTAAAATATACACATACCCACTATCCACTCCATTCTACCCACCCAATCCCCCCAACTAGGGGTGTTCAAAATCGGGTACCCGGATCTTCGGATACCAGAATTTTCGGATAGTGATTTTATACTACCCGTATCCGGTATCCGAAAATTCAGATACCCGGATTTCGGGTATCCGAAATTCCGGGTATTCGAAATCCGGGTATCCGGTATCCGAAAAAAAACAAAATATTCAAATATTTTTAGGATATTTCGGGTATTTTTCAGATAATTCGGGTATTTTTCAAATATTTCGGGTACTTTTCAAATATTTTGGGTATTTTTCGTATATATTTTTTTATATTTTTTGGATATTTTTGATTTTCGGGTAATTTTTCGTATACCGGGTACCCAGAAATATTGAAAAACACTACCCAGATTTGGTACCTGAAATTCGGATACCCGGATTTTCGGATATCCGGATTCTCGGGTACCCGGATTCACGGGTAGCCGGATTCTCGGGTACCCGGATTCTCGGGTACCCGGAATTTTTCGGATAACCGGTTTTTCGGATATTTTTGGACACCCCTACCCCCAACACACACACTCAAATAATTCTATATACTCAAATAAAACTTCTTTAATGTAAGTAAACGTATTAATTTAATGATTTAAATCATTTATTAAAGGTTTTCGAAAATTTTATACTATATTATTTTAATCGTTGACTGAAATATTTAGAATTAATTTAATTTTTTAAACTGCTTTTTAATTGATGTATATTTTGGATGTAAGTCTGTAACTTAGACCTGAATAATTGTATACTAAGTTAACATATTATAAAATATTACTACCTACGTATCAAAATAAATTATACACTTTCTATTTAGGGGTGAATCAAAATAATTGATATACTTCTAAATCTTACCTTATTTGCTAGAAAATATGACCATTTCTCCACTAACTTTCTATTTAGGGGTGAATCAAAATAATTGATACACTTCTAAATCTTACCTTATTTGCTAAAAAATAGGACCATTTCTCCACTAACTATTACTTTAATAAAGTTAAATTACTCTTTTACCCTTGCTTTTACTTTTACCAAGGTTATAGTAATGTTACGTAATACTACAATATTAAATCAATAGCTAGACATATTATTATCATTACGTTTCTACAAAATGTTCAATAAATGCAACCAAGAAATCTCATTATAACGAGATTTCTTTTTATTGTAATAGATTTCGTTAAACTTGTAACTCACTAACTTGTTCTCCAAACAAGTCAATATATATATCAACAAACGCAAAATAAAACAGATTTTGATGTCATGATTCCGATTTCTTTGGCCCATAATTGTATTTTTGGCCCAATACATATGAAATAAGACAATCGATTTCTTTCACCGCCTCTCGCTCACCTCTCGAGTTTTCTCCGGCAGAATTTGGGGCAATTTCTCCGGTGTTCAAGCTTCACTTCCAGCAACCACAGCTCCACTCCAGGTCGGATCGGCTCAAGTATTTTCCTAATATGTCATGCAATTGGATACGAATATAACAAACTATCAAATGCAAGCAAATGAGTTGGATATGTTCAAGCATATTAAGGAATGAAGTTGATAACAAAAAGATTGCATAATGGCATATATTCACTGTCATTTGAATCGAATCTTATTACATACGTTTTTTACTTTAAAATTGCTAATGGAAACATGTAACGTGTTGCAAGTATACAAAAGATTGTTTATTTTAGTTGATGTTATTTAGTTGAAATAACAATGTAGCCCGACGATAAATATGGTGGTTAGGGGTGGTGGTATGGGTTGGGGGTGGGTTGGGGGTTGGTCGGTGTCTGTTGTAGGGTGTATATTGTATTCTAAAGTATATTGTATTGTTTAAAATAACTAAAAATAGAAAATGAAAACATGTAGAAAATAATACAACCAAACAAGTTTTCTAATTTTCTAAAAATGGAAAATGAAAACTCAATGTTTTGAACCAAACACGTTTTCAAAAAATTTCATGAAAAACCGTAAATAAAAACCATTTCTTTTCACTAGAAAACTTTTCATAGAAAACGAAAACCGTTTTCCGTAACCAAACGGAGCCTAAGGCTCTGTTTGGTTACGGAGAATTCTCTACTTTTCCAGAAAAATTTTCTAAGAAAACAAAAAGTTCGGAAGACGCGTTTGGTTCCATAAGTTTTCCAAATTTTTCCAAGAAAATGAAAATTTTCTGTTTTTTAAGTTTGTGAAGGATTTTGAAAAATTTTTAAAAATGATTTTTATTGTTTTTTATACTTTTCTATTTCTAATTTTTTTCTAAAATATACACATACCCACTCTCCACTCCACTCTACCCATCCAATCCCCCAACACACACACTCAAATAATTCTATACTCAAATAAAATTTCTTTGATATAAGTAAGTATTAATTTAATGATTTAAATAATTTATTAAAGGTTTTTGAAAATTTTATATTATATTATTTTAATTGTGGACTGAAATATTTATAATTAAATTAGTTTTTTAAACTGCTTTTTAATTGATGCATATTTTGGATATACTTAGACCTGAATAATTGTATACTATGTTAACAACATATTATAAAATATTACTACATCCGTATCAAAATAAATAATACATTTTCTATTTAGGGGTGAATCAAAATAATTGATACACTTCTAAATCTTACCTTATTTGGTAAAAAATAGGATCATTTCTCCACTAACTATTTACTTTAGTAAAGTGAAATTACCATTTTACCATTATTTTTACTTTTAGACATCATTATTATCATTTTATTCAAACGAAGTGAGACTCATTCTCCACTAACTATCCACTTTAAACTATTTTTTAATCTTTTGTCTCAAAAACCGTGTTTCTTTAAATGTATCACTTATTTTGATACGAAGGTATTATTAACATAGCACTCGTTGAACTTGAATAATTGTAATGGTGGAATTATTTAGGAGAAAATCAATTATATTCCTATCCTTATAATATTCAATTTAGTTCATATCCTTATACGAAGTTTCCATGAATCAGGCTCATATATTAGGAACTGTTTTTTTAGTCCAATACATATACTAGCCCAAAATATGAAATAAGACACAATCGATACGAATATAACAACAAACTATCAAATGCAAACAAATGATT
Organism: Calendula officinalis; assembly: GCA_963853835.1. Taxonomy (NCBI): domain Eukaryota; kingdom Viridiplantae; phylum Streptophyta; class Magnoliopsida; order Asterales; family Asteraceae; genus Calendula; species Calendula officinalis. The sequence continues at coordinate 74,979,526 of OY970823.1, read as the reverse complement.
TGGATATGTTCAATCACATTAAGGAATGAAGTTGACAACAAAAAGATTGCATAATGGCATATATTCATTGTCATTTGAATCGAATCTTAGTACATACGTTTTTTACTTTAAAATTGCTAATAGAAACAAGTAACGTGTTGCAAGTATACAGAAGATTGTCTATTTTAGTTAATGTTATTTAGTTGAAATAACAATGTAGCCCGACGATAAATATGGTGGTTAGGGGTGGTGGTATGGGTTAGGGGGGGTGTGGGTTGGGGGTTGGTGGGTGTCGGTTGTTAGGGTGTGGGGTGGGTGTTTGCAGATGTGGAAGGTGGGTTGATGAAAGAGCAAATATGTTGTATATTGTATTTTAAAGTATACTGTCTTGTTTAAAATAACTAAAAATAGAAAAATGAAACACGTGAAAAATATACAACCAAACAAGTTTTCTAATTTTCCAAAATTGAAAAATGAAACTCAATGTTTTGAACCAAACACGTTTTCAAAAAATCTCATGAAAACCGTAAATGAAAACCATTTCTTTTCCATAGAAAATAAAAACCGTTTTCATAACCAAACGGAGCCTAATTGGTCTCGTTGGGTTTTAGATTTCTCAAGATAATTTATTTCAAAGCCACGTTAATTCAAATAATGTCGCGAATTTAATCTTCAAAATCGATTTAACTCAAGAACACAAATTTTGGGAGGAAAATAAAATGTCATAAAAATTAAAAATGAATATTCAAATATATAAAAGAAACCTTAAAATAAGCCTAAATTTTCTAATAAGCCTATAAAAACAAACAAGTCGAAAACTAGCGTACAAATAAAATCCAAAAACTAAAGAAAAAACTTAAAAAAACAAATAACTTTCAAAACACTATGATTTTAGACCTGAAAGTTCCTTACCAACCTATGGTTGTTTACCACATTCACCTCGTTGTGGGTATCAATTTGACTGAAATAAAGCTTTATAGGTCAAGTTATGCTAATTTAGTTGGGTCTCAAGAAACAGAATATCACGATCCTTCACCGTTGGGGTTGCGTTAACGCCCCACCGTGGAGTAGCACCACCGGCCATGATGGGTCGCCACTAAAACGAACATGCTCGAAATTGTTAACATCTCTACATTCTAATAGAACGCAGTTGTTAAAATGTAATTATGACGCCATAAAAACTTTAATTTGATTACGTGTCAGCCAATTTAGGAATCAACTGGCCTGTTCATTTTAGTCTTACGTCATAAATCAGGCGTTTATCACTACCGCTTCAACATTTCCAACCGACGTGTGTTAATTCAACTCCTCCAATCGGCGCCCCTTAATTCATCTTCTCCGGTTCGATATTTCTACGTTTCTCTATCATATATATGTTCTATGTTCTCAATTTCAACGTTTCTCTGTTTTGGCTTTCGTTGTTGTCAGTTGATAATTTAGATCATAACTCTAAACTAATCTCTATGTAGAGATTGATGCTTTCTTTAAATGGATTTGATGGAGATATTTGATATTTTTATTCTTTGTTGATGATGAATAGTAACTTTGTCATTTAAGAAGTGCATGAAAGATGTTCGATGAAATGCCTAAAAATATAATGAATAGATTTTAGAGTTAGAATATACTTTGAACTACTATTTTCTAAGATCTATTATGCTTTTATCTATAAATTTTTGTAACGTTAGATAATATCTGTTCTTAAATATGACCTAAGCTCAACCATCGATTACAAAAATGAAAGAAAACATATCATACCGTTATGTTAAAGATCTTCTGGTAATATATAGTACCCGTATCTTACATAGAGAGTATTTAGCTAAAGTTCAGATCTATAATTAGTTGTAGTAAGTCACTTAAATCTAAATTTTGTTTGCCAACTTTTACATTAATTGAAAAAAGCCAATAGGATGATTAATCATGTGAAGTGAGCATGATGTCAAGCAAATTCACTTCCATAATGAAATGGGGGTCTCTATCTCTGGTAATCAAATCTTAATGGGATTAGTGTGACATATTTAAGACTACTAGTGGTCCAATATGATCACTATATTTGAACTTTAATCACACTTTACTTAAAGTAATAAAAAAAGTTGAAATTTGATTATCTATGGATAATAAATGTCTCAGTTCGATGTTAGTTCAAAAGCAAGTGGTTTTAGCTGGGATAAGACAAATGTTAGTGACGTTTTAGAATAATAATACCTTCTTTTACTCTCTCATTTGATTCTAGTAAGATCAGATTGTCAACAAGAACAAAGTGTTGGTTAATTAGATCTTTTTCCCTATAGAAACATTACGATTCACCAAATGCACCATCACAATAACATAGAACAAATCTACTAGCAATACGGCTGCGACCAATGCCCGATTTTAGATATTGGTATGTGGGAGAAAAATAGAATAATAAATACAAAACATACAACTAAAGAGAAAACGAAATGTAAAACCGTAACTAGTTTAATCCAGTCAAAATAAGTGTTCACTAGACAAAAAAAAACTAGTTTTAGAAAAGTGAAATTAGTATATTCTCCACCATTAAAATTTCATATATTACCATTTTTGTGCTTGTCAAACCGAGTCTTAATGACATTATTGCATGATCAAAAAATATATATATAAGAATTCAATATTGGCCAAACAAAATCTTAAGTGAAGTTATTGCATAATTTACAATATTCCATAACAAATAATGCCCTAAATGATTAATATGTAAGATTGAGAGCAACTAAAAACATATCAATTACGTCATCAAAATGTCTTCTCCAAATTTCACATCTCCTAATTTCTTAGAATCTTTTCTAATTAAGCACTAATGATGGGACACAACTTAAACTTCTATAAAACTACAACCCCACCGTTCACACCTTGTCCCCTGCCATTCGCACTGTCTTAACCCATGCCGTCCTTCTGTAAAGATTGGTTCGTAGATGCTTAATTTTAATAGGGCATTCATAGACGAAATGAGTTTTCGAACACTTCATATTAACATATAAATGATCATAAAATGACTTTCTCAAAGGTAACGATGCCGAAATCACAAATGATGTCTTTCAATCGGCCAATTAAGTTAGTTCTAGCTATATATTATTTGTTGAAATGGAGCCTTGCAAAATATTTTAGCTAACCATTAGAATTACAAGCAAAAGTTGGTTAACTAGACATCACATTTATTTAGTTAATTAATAGAGGTAATTACTAAAATAGATAATAAAAAAAGAGCTCATTTCCTAAAGAGTTTTTCTAACTCATTAAGGGCATGAGATAAAAGTATTTAATGACGTTACAATTACCATTTATATTGACAAATGCATTTAATAATTGGTAAAATTATACTTCATTTAATGCATTTTTCGATATATTAGGAAATAATGTGTTCAATTAAGACTTCTTACATCATGCTCTTAGGGCATGAGTTAGCCAAACCCATTCCCAAAATAGACTTGTGCAACTTAATTTTTTTTGTACGACTGCACGACTCAGATGTTTTTTTGTGATACCAGGATGTTTTTTGTGCGACAAACAATTTTTTGTGCGTGTGATGTATGGCCCGATCATTTTTTTGTGCGACTAAATGACACACTTGTCAAATTTTACGTAGAGTTATACGATATATTTTTGGTAAGATTTGAAAGTGAATTTTTTTTCTTGTAATTTTGTATCTTACTATGTTTATTTTCAAAAATCACCCGTCTAATTAATAACATTTTTTTGTGTCATTTTTAATGGGTTTTGCATGTTGATGATAACGGGTTATGCAAGAAGGCCCAAAGGGCCATTTAGACCACTGATGCGGTCACTCGGTGTGCGGGCCATTTAGAGATCATGAAACGAGACGGTGTTTCACACAGAGTTCAAATCAAAAGCTATAAATTTGGGCTCCACTTTATTTTATTTTTTTAGTTCCATCCGGCCAGGAATATATGCATCGGGATGAATTAGATCGAGAATATAAAACCCAAAAAAGCGATGCGAACATATAATTAGAAGTGAACATCATATCGAAAATGCATAATATTCCATTGATAGATTCTCATTTAAATACATCTAGGGTTAATTTCTCACATGCCTTAAAAGGCTATGGATCTTTCGCCAAAGAAACGAGTTTATTTTTCAACATAAGCTACCTTATAGTATGTACAAGAAGAGATTTCTATGAGAGGTCAGATGTACACAAAGAAACAGATCTAAAGATAAAAATATTATCGGGTACGTAGTAATAGCGATTAGTTGTGGGAATATTTACAATACGACACACTGCGAAATGTGTCGTAAACGTGTTGGTTGCTCAATTAACGACTTTTTGGTCACTCATCTCCCTTGTAATGGAAGGTATGCAACTTGAACTCCTAGTAAGACCACCTTTGTTCACATAACCATAACCTCTTTTTTGATCTCTAGGGCTAAGAGATTTAGCCCTATTTCCATCCATCCTTGTACTCTTTTTCAACATCTCTTTCATCGCGGCCGCTTGGAAAAACACGGGATTCGTTCTATCGAACCGATTAAACCTCACACAAACCCTTGTATGTTCACTCAATGCCTCCTCTATCTCCCCTCCACTTTTTTCCATCTCTTCCTTCACGGCCTCCGAGCATAACCCGCAAATCAACTTCCCTAAAAACTTATCACGCACTCGAGCAATGTACTCGGGGGTACACTCCTCACACATCCCACAACACTCACACTTTGCATCTTCAACTTCTGAAATAGGGGGGAGATTCAAGTGTTCATCAACAACATCGTCTACTTCTTTGCTTAACTCAAAGGAGATATCCGATATCGTTCTTTGTAAGGTGTCCATCGATAACCTTGATGGCTTTTGGCGGTTGGTTGGAGTATTTTTAGCATTGTTGTAAGAAGCCATTAGCATATTTCTATCAGGAGCCATAACAAGATTGTGTTGATGAATGATAGTAGTATGTGATAGTTGAAGAGGTTGTGATTAGGGTCATTTACTATATAGTGTGTGATTTCATCTACTAGTTTCTAGTTGTTATATGCATGTGGATGATGTGTGTTCAATCACTCAAACTAAAAGGATGTGGACAAAAAGACACCTTACTTTTTAGGTTTCTGATGTGAACCAACAGTTATAAAATAATGACCCTTTCTTGAGGGAAGTCTACTCATATGGAGCCATGGAGGCAATCAAGTTGTTTCATATTTTAAGTGAATACATGTATAGTTGAGTTGTGAAATTGTGATTCGGCACTAACAAGAGCATGTGTTGTCGCTTCTTGACGGGTTTTCAAAGATACATATCATATTTTTAAACTAACATTCTATTTTAAAAAATATATTATTCATGTATAGATGATCAATAATAACAATATTTACCCATGGTAATTATTATTATAGTAATATCAAGATAACAATACGTACCAAAAGTATATTACTTCAAGTAAAGAAAATATACTTTGTCAAAGGTTAACCCGGCTACTATCGTCTGATAAACGAAAACCAAAAAGTATACTACTTCAAGTAAAAAAAATGTTTGGGAAAGGTTATTTAAGGGTTTTTTTTAGCTTATTAGCTTAATAAGCTTAAGTTCAAGCTTATTTAGGCTTATTAAGCTAATAAGCTACTTAGATAAGCTTTTCCATACATGCCCTATTTAAAATCATTCGATGGTTAAGAAACACTTAATCGTTAATATTACTATCATAAGTGTTTAACAATGTTAGAAAATTTTGGCCACGTTATAAACATTGAACCTAATATATAATAATGTTTAATGTACACTGAACCTATATGATTCATCTCATCATGTGCATATGAATCGTTCTTTATTACTTCTTATGAACGCCACTTGATTAGGCTTTTGCTTGATAATGTTTCATTGTTCTGTAAATAATACATATTTATGCCATATCATATCATTTTTCGTGTTTATAAACAACACACTTCATGCGTAAAGACGATCATGCTTTTTTTTTCCGGTAGTATATTAGTACATCATAAGATTAATTCTATATAATCGTAAGTTTTATACTTTATGCATATGTGGTTAATGCTATGGCGGTTTATAACGTCTTCACGAGACGGTTTGCTCTAGCCATACACGCCGAGTTAGTAATCAAGTTAGGTATTCTTTTTTCTAGTTGAAGGGACAGATTACCATTATGGAAAATGACTACTTCACATGATTTCTATCCATAAAGAAGCCCCAATGGCATAAAAATATAGGGAGGGAGAGATGATCACAAGTATATTAATGGTAGGAAAAGAAAAGTGATTTGCTTGTACGTTCTTTTGGTTACTTTTTGTGGAGAAAGGAAAGTTTTAATTATTTATATACGGTAATGAAACTAGATATTATACAAAGAGGCGTAAAACTTACGTACAAGACCTTTATTTTAAATTTAGAATCAGGTATATGAATTTTTTAAAAGATTTATGTTTGCTTTGTACGAATAATCGTAACATAAACGGGGCTCACCTGCTTGAGGTTTTTGGGCTAATTTTTTTTAATGAATAACAAATCTTCAATCTAAAATAGATGTCATACTGTCTTAGCAAGATGCTAGGACGAGAATATAAAGTTACCGGATTGATCTGAGATTAAAAAGTCAAATGGTCCTGTTAATATTGGCCTTGGTTATACCAATTGGAACTTTAGTTAAAAAAATGCTAATTAATATGTGTGTTGAATTTGTATTATGCTTTTGTGGATGAGGGGAGGGGAATACTTTAGGGCGAGTGTGTTCACATTAATCATAGTCAATGCTCTCTTTTTTTCATATTGAGATTTTAACTTACAATTTTACAAGATACCTAATCACCTTAATACTATTTTAACACTATTAAGCTATAAACCCTATATGACCCATTATTAATCCTGACATTTGATGAATGTAAGAGAAAAACTATCAAATTAATTTAATACTTCGTATGTGTTGAGAAAGTTAAGCCCACTATAAAATTATTACAATAATATGGGCAGTTGGGTTACTTGGGTACTCCATGCTACAAGCCCACCTCACATCTATCTTTCCAGCCCACGTATTTTTTATATTTTCATCAACACATTAGCCCACATAATTAAAAGATTCAGCCCATTTCAATACCCATACTAAGCGTAACTAGTCTTCTTCACCATCTTCTTCACCACATAATTAGTTGATTATTGCTATTGTACATTATTGCTATTCTAACTATAACTATGGCGATGACATATCTTCGCTATATGTTTAAAATAAAACCTTTTTGTTTGGAAAACTGACATGACTACTTTTCCCGACAACACGTCGTCACTCGTCAGCATAGGTTGCATCTATACCGAAGACATCTATCTCGACAAAAAATTTAAGCTATACCCACGAATCTATGGTGACAACTTGTTGTCGGGAGGGTGTTTTTATCGCAGTGCTTCTTCGATATACTACCTCCATATCAAAATAAGTGATACACTTTCTCTTTAGGGGTGGAACAAAATAAGTGATACACTTTTAAAACTTATCTTATTTGGTAAAAAGTGGGACCGTATCTTCACTAACTATCTACTTTAATTAAGTGAAATTACTCTTCTACCCTTATTTTTACTTTTAAACATCATTAATATCACTTTATTTAAAATAAGTGGGACTCATTCTCAACTAACTATCACTTTAATCTATTTTAAACTACTTTTAAATCTTTAGCCTCATAAACCGTGTTTTCTCAAGTGTATCACTTATTTTGATACAGAGGTAGTATAAAGGGTGTTACCGCAAACGAGCTTTTGGTGAAAAATCTTTGAGGAGAAATTTCGCACTAACAAAGAGTAGGGAAATTTGTCTTTCATGATTAATGGTAAAAGGTCAGCTTCTCTTGTAATATGCATCTAATTTCCATCTCTTTATTGCAAAGCAATTAAATTTATTTAGTTTCTGTAATTAGTTTTTTGATAAAGTAGTATTTGTATGTAATTCAGAGAATAAAAACAACATTGATGTTAAATATATATTAATAAACTAAAACTGGAAAAATTAAGAGCCACGCTTATAATTCATCTCAAACACACACGAAGGGCATCTACACCCAGTCGCCCAGTCGCCATCATATCTATCAGAGTTTGACTTGTGGTTTAATCTGAAGCACATAAATATTACGAATTAAAGTATGGATTAAATTAAATTTTTGTTAGTGGTCTACACATAATTTTATATATGCATGTCGATGTGGCGCACAAGCATACACGTAAGAAAATAGCCTTGATACCTAGTTGTTTATAAGACTACTCTTGATCACTATTATCATTGATACTTTGATTTTTATCACATAAATGTTACATCACATTCCAACTGATACATTAATACTAATAATACATATTTATTTCAATTTTTTGACATCACAAATTATAAATATTTACTTTTATATAAATTGGCCCACCTCATTCTCATATTCTCCTTAATCAAAATGATGTAACATTAATTACGAAAATCACAACATATCTATCATATATCATTTTATTGTCTCAAACTCTCAGTTTTCAAAATTTTGTGATTGAATAAGATAGGTAACAATATGTCTGCCGTTCTTTTCCGACTTGGACAACTTCCTTATCTGGAAAAGTATTGTAAACCGTTAAATTAATACTTGTTGTGTAAATAATGATTTTGACGTCATTCAAGTCATTATTGAGTTGCAAAATTTTTGTGGTCCTAAATCGCTAGCTTCTTTTAACAGCAAATTAATTGTTACACATTTTTACAATTTAATACTTTACACGTGTTTTTGACAGAATTTGATACCCCAATCTTTCGATTAATATGTCACTTACATACTTCTAAGCTACATACCTTTTAGTATAAATCATTTCAAGTTTAACAATTCACTATTTTCTTTACCTGTAAATGACGTAGGGAATATTAAGTGATGCAAAACAAATTAAAAGGGAATGCTTTTTATTAATAAAAAAAATTTGAGGATTAAAATACAAAATTTTGTTGAAAGAAATACTAAATTAGCGACTATTATTTGCCCTACTTTCAAAAGGTATTTTTACTATTAATTATTTCAAACTTCAACTGATTCGACATTTTAACTTGAAATGTGACGGTAAAAAGTGGAAAAATAAGGTGTTGCCCATGACCAATAATTCATGGATTCAAGTCCCGTCATGAACATTATGGTGACGATTAGATGTCGTTCAAAAAAATAATTTAACAACGGGTTTATCATAAACATTGGGTAATTAGTATGTAAGCCCTAGACTTTTGTTGATTTGGTATCTTCAACTTTCTTTTTAAGATTGATCTATGTTTAACTGTAAGTTTTATAGGATTAAATATAATTTAATCTGTAAACTTTCACATATTTTACATTTTACCCTAGAAAAAACTGTTTTAAATATTCTTACACTTTAACCTATTTGATGATTTAGTAGTTTAGTACTCAAGTTGGCATGTATAAGTATTAGTCCACGTTAACATGGTATAATTATTTTGTTCAGCAAATGAACCAAATGACTTATAACTTAATAATATCTATTGTTTAGATATTTAACAAGATTCTAGGTACAAATTATGTAATGGATAAAAAAATATATATTTATTAAGTTTTTGTGTTAGCCGTTAAAAAAAATCATTGTAAAAATATCAAAAGCTAAAACTACGATGACATTTTAGTTCTTTATTTGCAATTCCGCAAACTTTTGGGCCTACTGAAGCATATTGATTAAAGTAGAGAGTATTTTCAGTTTTTCACGCTTTCACCCCTCTACGCGTTATAAGAAAGAGTCTCAATTTTCTTCCTTCAAACTTCACATCTGTCCGACAGCCATGGAAGGAGCGATGCACGTGGAAGAACTGACCTCCGGCGCCAGCGGCCGTATCATCCCTGTCTTCAAAAACGTTCGCCGATCGGTGTTTTCCTCAACCTCAATCCGCCGTGCACTAATTTTCATCCAATCAATTTTCCTGTGGTTCATTTTCCATCTCCGCCGTTGTCAACAATGCCACCATCGTCCTTCTCCACCGCCTTCTCCTTCTGCGAAACGCAAATTTTATTTCCGGCGGAGAGGAATTGAAGAGGATGTGCTCCGGCGAAGAGCTCTAGCTGAGGAAATTCAGATGGTGAAGTCATCGATCAATGATAACTGGACTAGCCAGTGCCACGCCACCACATCTCTGTTCTATGGTACCGGACGGAACGCCTTGTTTTGCCGGTCGTGGATTCCGGTGACGGATGAGATTAGGTGAATTAAACTCTTAGTAGACTTCGTTATTTGCTTAATTTTCGCAATTTCGTACTATTATTGCAAACTTAATCTCAGAACACCATAATATGTGTGTATAAATTAATAAGCTTATAAATTTCGGCAAGTGATTGTTAGAATTCGGTGATTTCTTTATATTTTGATGTTCTTCAGGATGAAAATGAATAGGCCTATTTGAGATGAAATACGATTATATGAAATGTTTTATGCTAGCTATCTAGATGATGATTAAGCATAATGTTATGGTAATGTGTGTGTATGATTAGTTAGCTATCTAGATTCGGTGAACTAAACTCTTGTAGACTTCGTGTTTTGCCTAATTAGTAATTATTACAGAATTATTGCAATTTTCATCTAGGAACCTTGTGTTATTCAATTATTAACCATTATGCCATGGAATGTGTGTGTATGATCAATTAGCTTGGCAGATTTGGCAATTGATGGTTTAAATTTCAGTAATATCATTTTAATTAGCATGAGAAATTCAAGATCATAGATGATGCTATGAAATGTTGTATGTTATCTAGATGATAATAAGTTAATATATAGTTATTCGATTGTGACATATAACCTAATATATTAGGCGTTAATTGTGAGATATAACTTAGAAATTTGGGCGTTAGTTTCCACATAAATGATTCAGTTGAATGCTGTAGGGTTTGCTTATCATTCATCCCTGTCTAGTTGTAAATTTAGTACTCGTTTGCTTAAAAGATATGGTACACATTCGGTTTGAGGTCCACGTGTTCTGCTTCAATGTTTGCAAATTGCAGTACTTTCTTGAAGTTTAATTTTTTCAAAATTGTAAGAAAATTACTCTCTGTGAACAATGGTCAACAGTTCTAAAATGAATAGTCAACCATTTTGTGATTTCAGTAGTTCCTATTTGCTAATTTAGCTGATTTCCTTTTTCCAGGGGTATTTTGATCATCATACACGGACTCAACGAGCATAGGTAAACCTCATCAAACTATTTCATAACTCAATGGTTAGATTATAATATAATTTAATATAATTACATGTTTAATTTTTAATATGATTACATATTTGCAGTGGGAGATATGCTGATTTTGCAAGACAACTCAATTCGTGTAACTTTGGGGTATATGCAATGGACTGGATAGGTAGGTATGTTGTGTTATACTTTTGTCACCAGATGACTAATTGACCTTTGACCATTGACCATTGACCGAGTTAATTATCTTTCCACACTTGCCATAAAACAAGAATTTTGTAAATTTATTTATATTTTAGGTCATGGAGGGAGTGATGGATTGCATGGATACGTACCTTCATTGGATCATGTTGTGGCAGATACCGTGAGTTTATATTCTGATTTGCATATACATGTATACATATAAATATACATATACAATTATACATACACTTGTATAACGATGTAAATTTCCATTTGTTTAGGGTTCTTTTCTTGAGAAAATAAAGTCAGATCACCCAGGGAAACCGTGTTTTCTTTATGGGCATTCAACAGGTGGATCCGTTGTTTTAAAGGTATGTATTAGCTAATTCATGTTTGGTTATGAAGGGTAAATTTGTCATTTAACAATTGTTTGTTTGATTAATTAGGCTGCTAGTTATCCTTACATTGAAGAATTAATTGAGGGAATTATAATAACTTCACCTGCGTTGCGTGTTACTCCTTCACATCCCATTGTTGGGGTAAGTTTTGTAATTTCATCTCTATTTTTACATTATTTTCACAAATGGGACCCACAGAATGAAAATTGAAAATTGAAAATTTCAAAATTAGATCAGACAGACATATTTAAGAAATATCAATGTGTACTTGAAATCTTCTTTGGGGTGGTAGGTGGGAGTTGAACAATATTAGCGGTTGACAGTTGAAATTCAAGATTTTGTAAAATAATATGAATTTTATATAATTATATGTATGGAATGTTTATGGCCATTCACTAATGTTGTTCAACTCTCACCTACCACCTCAAAAAGATAAGATGAGAACAAATGTAGGAAGAGAAGAATAATAGATTTATAATAATAGGTTATATATATACTGAAGAAAGGTTTAAGGAGGTCCAACATTTTTACATAGTCCCGAGAGACAAATCTCAACCATTGATCAATAAGATCTAATGGTCAAGATTAATCACATATTTTATACATGAAGGGGTATTTGGTCATTTGACACTTAAAAAAAATTCAATTTTTTTATTTTTTATTTTAACTTTTTTTAAAAAAAAATTTATTATTTTTATTGTTTTTTTATTAAAAAAAATATTTATTTGATAATTACGTGTAATACTTAATCACATGTGATTTTAGTGTAAAGTAACATGTGATTCAATATGCAATCACATTATGTGTTATTAATAAAAATAATAATATTTTTTTAATAATAACAAAAATAAAAAATAATTAATAATTCTAAAATAAAAAATAATTTTTTTTTTTAAATGACCAAAATATCCCTCCATGTATGAAATATGTGATTAATCTCGACCGATACTTATAATTAATCAATGATTGAGATTTGTCCTTTGGGACTTCATAAAAATCAAGGACTTCCTTGAATACGACTCTATATATACATACGAATATACATATAAACTTATATATACTCGACCAGCCAACCCATTTTGATTATAAATTTTCATTTTGTCTTAATAATGCAGGCTGTAGCTCCTTTATTTTCACTTGTGGCCCCAAAATACCAATTCAAAGGTGCCAACAAACGGGGCATACCCGTTTCACGGGACCCAGCAGCTCTTGTAGCCAAATACACCGACCCGTTAGTATACACGGGCCCAATGAGAATCCGAACGGGCCACGAGATTCTTCGGATCTCATCTCACTTAATGCGAAACTTCAAATCAGTAACCGTACCGTTCTTGGTTCTTCATGGAAGTGCAGATAAAGTAACTGACCCACTTGCTTCTCAAGACTTGTACAATGAGGCGGCTTCAAAGTACAAGCATATAAAGCTCTATGACGGGTTCTTGCATGATTTGCTATTTGAACCCGAACGTGAAGAAATTGGGCAAGATATTATTGATTGGATGGAGAGGAAGTTAAGTTTCTTCCCTCATCCTTGAATTATGAAATATGGAATATAAATATAAATTAATTAGGTTGTGATTTTGATGGATTGTTAAGAAATTGAATATATTTTTATGATATGTATGTATATGTTTCTATGAATATGGAGGATTATGTCCGTATCATCGTATATCTAGTTTGAGCTTGAAGTACTACAAAAACCCACTGTTATGTCTTTTAACTATTATGGGTGGAATTGTCAATAGTTCTTAGTTGAGGGACTTCATTTGTACAGTTGATACTTGTTTGTTAAGGCGGTTATTTAAATAGATCTAAAATGTAACAAAATGTTTTTAGTAATTGAATAAACTACACATTTCAGGCTTGTACTTCCTTGGGTGTGATCAGTTTGGTCCGACCAGGCTCCGGACATAATCTTAAAAATGGGTTCTAAAGTAATTTTTTGTCTTTCACTCATTCCTCAAGATATATGTGGTTTTTTCTTTTGGACTTTTTAGTTTTATTTTTCAATATTTTATTAAACTTATCTTCATTTAAGACCGACTTATGTGAGATTTTAGCTAAAATGTTCTTAGCTTAACACCCACCGCGAGAACAACTTGACTAGTTTGGTATCACGACTACTGGGGTCGCCATATGGGCTGACCATACGGTGATCAAAACTCCATACGAGTTCTAAATAAAAGATGTGATTTGCTAACCAATGTACAATTAAAGACGTATAACGATCTAAAGTTAGTTAATAAAATTTAGGTGTGGTTTTGATAGTTATTTATAATTACTTTAAGCTTAAAAAAACATATTGACCATTTATTAAGGGCTAGTTAAGAAATTCTTTCAAATTATTTTTTATTTTAAAATTTCTCAAAGTAGGTGTGTTTTCTAATTTAGTGAAGTTCTTTGTGAATAGAGATGATGGTATTATTGAAGTTCTTATTATTTATCTATTTGCTGTTAAAAAAAATAAAGTTATGGAAAATAATATTTTTTTTAATTAATTAACTTGTGAATACGAGGAACATGAATCTTTGACTTCACAAACTTCTAAATTACCACGGTTGACTGAATTTTTTTATACATCCAATAAAGTAATCCAGGTGGCTTTATAGTATATTATGTTGACCGTATATTATGCAAATCCTTTATTAATATTTACGAGATGGAGATGGAGATGGCATGGAAGATTTAAAATAGTCGGAGTAATAATTAGGTTGTGTATGTCATGAATATAAGTTCGATCATTTGGACAAACCCTATAATGGAGGAATCCCTATTTAAAAAAAACTCAACTATTTAATTACCTATTTTACATCAACATAATTACCTATTCCTTACATCTAACAAAATCTATAATAATTGATATGATATATGATATTGTCTTTCATTTTCATGATTGAGGGTTCAAATTTTATTATGAGTATAGGTAGTTTTTAGAAATTAATATTTGGATTTTGATAATAACTCAATAACATGCATTAAAAATTATATTTATTTTTTATTTTTATTTTTTTGAACGGCAGAGGGGAAAACCCCAAGAGCTTCGGCAACGCCAACACCCTCGGAGCACCCGCAACAAAAAATTATATTTATTAATAGATAAAGATGCCTAAAATGCAATGATAGTTTTTTATTAGAGTTTTATAATGACAGTCTTAATATTTTAGCGCATAGATCAATAAACAAGGTTAGTTACAATCGTGCATACCACTAAAACTAATTTATTCATCACAAAACACAAGATCAAAACAACACACAACTCAAACAACATATAAATCCATTCATACTTATTATTCCTAAATAACTTTAATTAAGAATTAAGAAGTAGATATATAGTTATATCACCTTCAATTAGTAATTGCTTGAGTCACTTCTTTTTCCATTCTCTCCCCCATAACTTTCAATGATGATTCAATATGCCCACACAAATCCTCCAATCTCCACCCTTCAATCGGATCAGCCGTAAACGACCACTCAATCTTACACCAACCATCGATATCGATTACCTTTAATTCAGCAACATAATAAGTAAAACCAATATTATTCTCCATAATCTCGTAGCTTAAACACCGTTTTACAGGATCAATTGAAAGCAACTTTTCTTGACACCACTTGACTTCATTCGGTGTTGATGGTATTGATGATCGTACGGTTGAAGAGCAGTATCTTATGAGACCAGGTTGACCGTTGATTCCTTGAACATGGTGACACGTGTCGAGTGTTGGTAACCATTTGTGAATGGTGCAGAAATCTTCAATTAGTGGCCATATTCGTTCGGCTGTTGTGGTTTTTAGTTCTGTAGTTGCTTTGCCTTCCCATTTTGAAGTTTTCGTTTCTTTGGCCATGAGAGAGAGTGAGAGAGAGAGATTGAGAGATTTCGAAACTTATGGTCTATTTGGATGGAATATATGTTTTTCCTTGCATTTAATATTTAAAAAGTAGGTAAATGTTCAAGGTAGTCAAACGATTTTAGCTAGTCCTAAGGGACAATTAATAGCTATTGGATCAAGAAAAAGTCAAAGGTCAAGATCAAGATTCAAACCATACAAACACATGTGCTTCAAAACATCAATACCCCACCCACCTCCGGCGGCCGCCGGCGGTGGTGGTCGTGACTGGAAGCACATGTGTTTGAAACGCATGTGTTTTGAAAATAAATGAGTGTATATATACAGCCAAGCACATGTGTTACGTGTTTCGGTACTAGAAGCACACGTGTTTCACTAATAACAGTTGTTTTAAAAGTAAATGAGTGTATATTACAGCCAAGCACATGTGTTTCAAATAATGAAACATATGTGTTTGTAAGCTAGAAGCACATATGCTTCACTAATAACAGTTCTATTGAAAATAAAGGAGTGTATATGTCAGCCAAGCACATGTGTTTCGTGACTTGAAACACATTTGCTTCGTATGCTCCCCTGTGTTTTAGAAACTCATGTTTTTAGTGACTTGAAACACATGTGTTTCGTGACTTGAAACACATGTGTTTCGAAGTAATATGCTCGTTTGTATTTTGAAACACCTGTGTTTTAGTTAAGCATATGTGTTTCAATACATCAATACCACCCCCCATACCACCAACACCTTCACTGTCAGCCACCACCGCCGCCGGCCACCAGCGGCGGACGACGGCGATCGGCGGTGGTCGGCGGCGGTCAGCGGCGGTCGGCGGTGGTGACTGGTGGTGGTGGTCGTGACTGGAAGCACATGTGTTTGAAACACTTTGATTTGGTCTTGACCATTTTGATCCAATGGCTAAGATTTATCCCTTGGGACTATGCAAAATCCTTTAACTTCCTTGAAGACAACTCTTAAAAAGTATTCTTATTTATAGCTCGCTAAATTTTGTTTGATATACGTGATTTAACGGTTGTTTTCAAATCTTATAATGGTCATCTTGTAAATATTAACTCATAGAATGGATCAAACTCGTTACTTCTACAAGATCATTTTAGATATCCTTACCATTAACTCATTTGTATCATAACCATAAAAAACCACTATTATATTAGATAAAAAAATATAAATGAACAAAATATTTCATTAAAAAATACATTAAATAAAATTTATTTTTTACAACTACCAAATACAATTTTCAATCTCAAATGTTTATTATCTAATGCCCAATAATCATCATAGAGCCTTTGCCCTATCAGTATGATGTTTGCCTCTTAATTTTGAGGTTGGGGGTTCAAGTTCCGTTGTAGACATAGGTGAAAATTAGGTGTAGATTAAGATTTGCTGGTAAAAAAAATTAATGCCCAATAATCATTATTAAAAAGATGTCTCGAATGTTATACTCCATTGATTGTTGAACTTTAATGTAAGGGAGATGATTAATGTAATTAAAAAAAAAAAAAGATTGAGGTCAATCGGCTAATTACTTGATGATGGGATATTATTCTTTCACTTACGTATAAAAAAATTTAATTTATGCCTTTTTATTCGTAAATGTTACACTCCACTGATCCCGAATAATATGATTGAAGGAAATTAATTTATTATTCATTAAATATATGAAGTAACTTTACTAATAGTCTGAAAGTCATGATACGATTTAATGATTATAAGAAATTATATTTTGGAATATCTTGTATTTGAATTTACTAATTTACCCAATATTTTCATATACTTCATCCGATTCAAAATAAGTAATATACTTTTCATTTTAAATATATCAAAATAAGTTATATATTATAAAATTTTACCTTTTTGTTAAAAAGTAATTAAATTCACATACATTAACTATCTCCTTTTTATATAATGAAATTACCCTTCCACTATTACAATCAAATACTTCTTGTAAACATAAAAATTGTAACACCATTTAGTACATTACAAAAAGTAGGTATAATATAATAGAATTGTAACGCTTGACGTAAAACAGTACAAGACGTTACAATAGACACTTATTTTGAATCAGAGAAAATGCCAATTTATAATTATAAGAGTTTATTGTATTTTCCAAAAAAAATTACTTTGGTCAATCTACGTTTTTTTGTTTATTTATGTTATTGAATTTATAAAAAAACATTTATTAAAGTTATCAACAACCAGATTTCTATTTCAACTATTAATGGAATGAAGACATAATCATTATATGTAAGGTTAATGCACTCATATATTACTGTAATTTGCAGAAAAAGATTAAAAATTCAATATTGTTATTAATGTAGCTTGCGAAAAAGTTTGATTTGGTTATTGTATTTTGTGGATTTTTTTTTAAATAATAGTGGTAAACTAATGTTAACAGATTGTAAGTCACTAAGTGTATGTTTTAAAAAGTTTGGTTTTCAATAACTGATATTTGTAAAAAATAAAATGTATATATAATATATATTATTTAAATATGGTAAAATAATATTTAAAAGGTTTGACAAAACAAAAGTTAAAGTAAAAAAACACTTTTTTAACTGATTTAAAAAAATTTTCATTTATTGTTGTATAATAAGGATTTTAATAATAATTTTATTTAAAAAAATCTATATTCATTAATAATTATTTTGATTGATTATGATGATATTTGATATCATTATATTACTAAAAAAAAAAGTAAATTTAACAAGATCAATTGCATGTGACTTGAATTTCACGCGAGATAAAGTATGTATACTTGCAATTGAATGATGAATGGTCACATTTATAAGAAAATGATATATTCTTTTTTTGGATAAATTGTAATATATGTAGTATGAGTTACTTAATAATTATTTCTAATTTAGTTTTAGAAAATATATATGATGTTTCATTTAATAATTAGTTTTATGATGTTTTATTTAATAATTATTTTGATTGATTATAATGATATTCGATATCATTATATTACTAAGAAAAGTAAAATTGACAAGATCAATTGTATGTGACATGAATTTCACCCGATAAAAGATAGGTGTATTTGGAATTGTATGCCTGATTGGTCACACTTATAAGAAAATGATTCGATCAATTGTAGTACGTGTAATATGAGTTACTTAATAATTATTTTTAATTTTATTTTAGAAAATCTATATGATGTTTCATTTAATAATTATTTTGACTGATTATGATGATATTTGATATCATTATATTACTAAGAGAAGTAAAGTTGACAAGATCAATTGCGTGTGACTTGAATTTCACGCGAGAAAAGATATGTGTACTTGGAATTGAATGCCTGAATGGTCACACTTATAAGAAAATGATATATTATTTTTTGGATAAATTATAATATGTATAATATGAGTTACTTAATAAGTATTTCTAATTTTATTTTAAAAAATCTATATGATGTAACATTTAATAATTATTTTGATTGATTATGATAATATTCAGTATCATTATATTGCTAAGACAAGTAAAGTTGACAAGATCAATTGTATGCGACTTGAATTTCACACAAGTAAAGATAGGTGTATTTGGAATTGAATGCCTAAATGGTTATACTTATAGGAAAATGATATATTCTTTTTTGATAAATTGTAATATGTTTAATATGAGTTACTTAATAATTATTTCTAATTTAATTTTAGAAAATTTATATGATGTTTCACTTAATAATTATTTTGATTGATTATGATGATATTCGATATCATTATATTACTAAGAAAAGTAAAGTTGACAAGATCAATTGCATGTAACTTGAGTTTCACACAAGAAAAAAAATAGATGTACTTGAAATTAAATGTCTGAATGGTCACGTTAAGAAAATGATATATTCTTCTTTGGATAAATTGTGAAAAACTACATTCTTTTCAAACCTTTTTATCATTTAAAAAAATTAAATCATCCTAACTAATGATATGAGTAATACAAGTTAACCTACATCTCACTCCCTATCTTATAAATCACATCTATGTAAAATAAATCTTTTATGATCAAAAGATTTTTCCAATGTGGAACAACACATTCACATTTGATTTCTTTTATCAAATACCCAACTTTAAGAATTGAATTGTGAACATAATTTAGCTAGCTGTTGCATATATACAGAATATATATATATATATATATATATATATATATATATATATATATATATATATATATATATATATATATATATATATATATATATATATATATATATATATATATAATTACAAAAAAATATCAAAGTTTGTGAAAGTCATATTTATCACATTATTTCCCAACAAATGATCCTGATCACACATAAGGCTAACTTGACAAAACAAACAATACATTTCTATTAATCGGATCTTATCAAACCTTAACGAACATTTTTTTTGAAGTATAGCATCCTCCATTTTCTTGGTAGTTAAATCAAGACCATCCTGATACATCTTCAACAAATCTTCATACACTATCCCTTCAATTGGATCCACAGTAAACGACCAATCGACAACACACCCCTGATCGCCATCACCACCAACAATCTTGACCGTTGAAAGATACGAGTTAAACCCAATATTGGAGTCAACAAAGACATAGCTCATGGACATCTCATTTGGGTCAACGGCTACCAAACATTCCTTTGCCCACAAAACTTGGTCAACGCCACCATCTTTATTTAGGATCGATGAAGTGGCACAATAGCGGGTACCACCGATCTCACCATTAACACCATGGACCCCGTAGCAAGTATGCAAGTTGGGATACCATTTATGGAAATTAAAGAAGTCAATGAACAAATACCATATTTCCTGGTCCTATAAATTTTTAGGCCCTAGATAAAATCTTAAAAATAGGCCCCGACCCTAAATAACCTTTTTCCCTAAATAACTAAAAAAAATTCTGCCAAATTTAAAAGTGCCGCCCCAAATCCCCAATTAGCAAGTTAAATGTTTGGATTCGACTCTAAAGTCAGTCTATTTTCAATATCCCGTTGGACTTACCTTGATTCAAATGAGTTTACACATATGTATACATGACTGATTTTTTTGAAAGTGGATTCCTAACTATTGTGGGCCCTGAGCGGCCGCCCTTGTCGACCATGACTAAGAACGGCCCTGCATATTTCATTTGCGCTTAGCTTTAGTTAGAGTTGATAAGCCTTACCTTCCCAATCAATTTTTCTTTTAAAAAAAGAGAAATTTTTTAACGGGTGCTACAGCTTTAGCGCCATGTCATTTGACTTGTCGTTTGGTGTGGTTACTTGAACCTATACTTAACGGCCTAAGAGCATGTGATAAGGAAATTTAATGAATTCAAAGTTACTATTTTTAATTAAAATATATCATTAATAGATAATAAATACAAGTTTTCATAGAGTAATATTTTGAGTTCATTCAATACTTCTAAATTCTAATATCTCATACCCTAAAGACGGATAAAATAAATGTGCAGAATAAATGAAATGCTTACAAATTAAATTGCATGTATATAGCAATTAATATATTCACATGTTCTGTATATAATCTAATAAATGCAAACTAAATTCGATTCAATACAGATCTGATTTGATTAACAAATAAGAGAAGTGATATTTAGTTCTATCATTTAGACATACTCATAGGCCTATCCACTTGATAGGATGACATATGTATTCCACTAATTTTATCTTCTAATATTATCTCTTGATTTTGACACGTGTCTTCATCTAATGAGTAAGCCTATGAGTAGGTGTAAAGGGTAGACCTAAATACCATTACTCAACAAATAAACACTTATGCTAATTAACAAACAAAATTAAGACATATTGTGCACATCAATTTTTTGTTTTAATTGTTATACTAATGTAATACTTCCTCTGTTTCAAAATAAATGATGCACTTTCCATTTTAGAGTGTTTCAAAATAAGTGATACACTTTGAAAAATTATCATATTTGGTAAAAAGTAGGGGGACCACACCCACTAACTATCTTCTTTAATAAAGTGAAAAGATAAATATACCCTTATTTTTATTTTTAAACATCATTAAACTAACTTTAATCAATATATGTGCGACCCATCATCCACTAACTATCAAATTTAATCTAATTAACTTTCAATCATATTTTGCCTAGAAACCGTGAATTCTAATTTGTATCTATGTAATTTGCTTCCAATCCAACATAAACGGATTCCGACGCAGTTGATTTCGCACAATTAAATTACAATAAAACGCTTTAAAAATAAATTTAACTTTTAAGGTATTCTGATATATAGTCGTGTTGTACGTAACCTAATTATTACCGTAACTGTTTTCGTATCATCTCCTGGCGATTTAATAAATATTTACTCAGAAAAGATATCGAACGTATAATCTTTATAATCTTTAAGAGATTATTTCAAGCATCCTTACTCTTACGTCTGAGTAACATGGAATCTGTCTTTTTTGGATTTGGACGGATTTTGATAGAATCTGATTCCACTCTTACGTTTGAGTACGTGGATATATAACAATGAGTGAACAATCAGCCTAAAGAATAACTTTAATCGCTAAAGTTGGAAACTATAATAAGTTCTTATTTTGAAGAGATAATATTTTTTTCAAATTAAATTTTCCTACTTATTCAATCAATATAAATGTTCAAGCTAAAGAATAAAAATTAATAATATTAGTGAACTCCAGATCATTTTATGAGCAAAGGATAGTCAAACATTTTTGTAAGGATTTGAAGTTAAATTTACTTATTTATTAATTATTTTCATAAGAAATAATATTATTCGGATATGCAATTGATCCTTTTGAGGCATTTGAAAAGTCAACAAAGACACCAATATACAAATCCTTTAAATATGAAAAGTATAAGGAAGGTAAGATACATGTATATTGAGTAATACATTTCGTTTGTAGCATAAACATGTATGTATTAGATTATACAACACCACATGATATCCAATGAACATAAACTTTGATGTTTTAGTGTTGATTTTTCACTTTTTGACAATAAGATAGCCGTCCTATTACTTATTTTTCCCCCGATTATATCGTCAAACCCTAAAGATCGTTCTTCTGAACAAGAGCATCCTCCATTTTCTCGACAGTTTGAGCGAGTCCATCTTGATACTTTTGAACCAAATCTTCAAAAGTTAGCCCTTGGATCGGGTCAACAGAAAAAGACCAATTGACCACACACCCCGCAACACCACTAGGAACAATCTTGATCGTTGAAAGATATGAATTAAACCCAACGTTGCAGTCAACGATCTCATAGCTCATGGACATCTCGTTTGAGTCAACGGCTACTAACCGCTCCTTTGACCAACTAACTTGGTCAACACCGCCGTCTTCATTTGGGAGCGAGAAACCCGAACAATAGCGAGTGCCACCAACCTCGCCGTTAACGCCATCGACCCCGTAGCATATAGACATATTGGGAAACCATTTGTGGAAATTGAAGAAATCTATGAACAAAGGCCATATTTCATTTGCACTTGCTTTTGTTAAAGTTGTTGAAACCTTACCTTCCCATTTTGCCCCTGACGAATTCATAGTCTATTGATTTTGAGAGAGAAATTAAAGGTGGAGTAACTTATGTTGTGTCACTCACTATATATAATATTACTGGTTCAGAGGTTCCTTAAAGTTGGGTAGATAATAAATAAATAAATAAAAGATTTATCTCAAAGTTTTTTTTTTCCCTTGCCTTTCTAATCTTATACTCCTTCCGTCCCACTTTAATTGTCCACTACAAAAAAGCACACAGTTTAAGAAAAATGCATTAATTATATAATGTCACCAATCAAATTTTCTCTTTCCCACTTAAATGTTTTTTGATTGGTTGAAATTTAGGAAATAACACTCTTTGTGGGACAAACTAAAATAGTATACTGGACATTTAAAATGGGACGGAGGGAGTAAAAAATTTCCAAACACCAATCAAGTTAAACCTGTAATTAAAAATTCCCAATTCTGGTAGCAAAAAGCCAAAGCTAATTATATTTTCAGTAATTTATTTAAATGGAGTTATGGTTAATTGTGAAAAATGTTCAAAGAGTTCCATGATTTTTATAAAGTTCTGAGGAATAAATCTTAACCTTTGGATCAATTAACCCTCAAATCACCACCACCACCACCAGAATCACATGTGATTCAACACATCAACACCACCACCTCATGTGTATCAAATCACATGTGATTGTACACCGCCGACCACCACCACCACCCCATGTGTATTAAATCACATGTTATTCAACACGGTCGACCACCACCACCAACCTCTGCAGGCCACCGTCTCCACCACCAGAAACCTCTCGCCACCGGCGGCTGCTTGCTATCACATGTGATTGCGTATCCAATCACATATGATTGCGCCGGCTAGCGGCGGCGACCGGCGGTGGCCGACAACCCGTGGCGGAGGTTGGCGGCTGGAGGTGGTCGCCGGCGATAGTGGCCGGCGGTGGTGGTTGTATATTGAAAAACATGTGATTAATTTGATGATTGTGGTGGTTGTATATTGAATCACATGTGATTTGATGATAATGATGATTAAGTGATCTTTTGATCCAATAGCTATATATGATTTGTCCCTTGAGATTTTATAAAAAATCAATGAGTATTCTTTCAGTAAAATTAAACATATTTTAGGCATTGTGGTTAGCATAAATGGTTTTATTAAAAGTTAATAAGTATGAATAATAAAACTGAGCTAATATAATTTTATCATATTTAAAGTAATTGTAGAATAACGAGGTTAGCCGGCCGTTTAGCCATATACATCCGTTTAGCCGACCGTTTATCCGTTTTGATATGTGGCAACATTATGTAGTTGTATTGTAGTTAGACATGTTAAATTATAAGAAGTAAATTGTTAGACATTTTTGTTTAATTAGGCATGTTAAACTAAATTGTTAGACATTTTAGTTTAATTAGGCATGTTAAACTGAAATGGATCTGGAGTACTCTTGCGCTGATTGAGGTATTCGTTCATTCAAATTAGAGCAAAAATACAATGAAAAACATCGACATTAAAAGGACAAAGAAAATATATAATGAATAAACATAGAGAAAGATCATTTGGCTTAGCGGTGTGATGTTTATCTCTCATACTTGTGGTCGTATCATAATAGACATGTGTAATATTTCAAAATAGATTAAGATTTATCGTTAAAAAAATAAACGGGCCACTAAAGTAGGCGATCGGGTGACGTAGACATGAAAGCTATATGTTTCTTTCTAACAATAGAAAACATATTCTCTAAATTACTTCTAATCTAAACTATTTTGTTTAATAATTGAATTTGAACTTATCCCACATGCCAATAAACAAAGTTTTAGATGCCAGTCAAACAAAATAAACTTATTTGTTTATTCATCTTTTGATTTTTGACATTACTAAAGCTTGAAAATCAGGAGGGAAATATTATTTTTCTCAACCGCTTATAACAACTTAAAAAAAAACCCCGCTAACATTCTTCCCCAATTCTCACCAAATCAAACCTATATAACCCTAATTTCCCCAATTCTCACTATCGGTTGAGTGTTTTCCTTCAATTCTTCACTAAACTACACATTTAAACAAAGAAAAGCATAGAAAATCAACACACAAAAACTTCTTGCTTCAACAACTCGCCTTTCTATTTTCAAACATCCGAAAGTAGTTGAGAAAATGAGAAACATTTTGAAATCGATTACCTTAAATCCCTCACAATTCTCAACCGTTTCAGTATGGTTTATTCAATTTCATTACTACAATGTTGGATTCACTCGGAAACCTGTTCGTGAGAACGCAGGATAATGGTGAAGAAGCTCTCCAGTTAGCTGCACTGCAGAGATCACCGACGTTTGTTAGGGCTCGAACTTCGATTTTTAGGAATTTTGGGGGTGAATTTTCGCTTGTTGATGTTAGTAAGTTTGATGATGAAGAGAAGAAGATTGTGTTGGAGAAATTGGTGAATACTGTGAATTCGAATCCGGAATTGTTTTTCGATAGAATTCGACAGCGATTCCATAAGTAAGTTTAACTTACTGTTCTTTGTACTAAATGTGTGTTTTGAAAGTA
Source organism: Calendula officinalis (assembly GCA_963853835.1). Taxonomy (NCBI): domain Eukaryota; kingdom Viridiplantae; phylum Streptophyta; class Magnoliopsida; order Asterales; family Asteraceae; genus Calendula; species Calendula officinalis. The sequence goes on along the minus strand of OY970823.1, from coordinate 74,953,950 downwards.
ATTAAATAGATATTTAATCGTCTGCTTGAAGTTGTAGTAACCACTTTTGGTAATCTGTGATTAAGAAAGTAAGAGATAGCATAAGGGCATATTAGTAGTTTTATGCTAGCAGTTGATAATCAATTTAGCTAGTAATCTAATATCAAAGTGATTATTTGATCACTAAATGGTTGGATAATTACAATTCAAGACAATATTTTCTGACAATTAAGACTAACCAATTTTTATTTTATTTTTATATTTTTAGTGTTGATCTGAAATTTCCGAAAGTTGAGGTTCGGTTTGAAAACTTGGAGATAGATGCATTCGTTCATGTAGGGAGCAGAGCATTACCCACCTTACCAAATTCTGTATATAATATGAGTGAGGTAGTTTTTTTGTGGGATTAATGTCATGTTTATTTTATTTTTATTTTTTTAGTTTTTAATGAAAATGTTAGGGAAATTCATTACCATGTCAAAATTTCAAAACACTTATTTTTATATTTATGTTTTGCAAGGCTTTCTTGAGGAAATTAAAGATTTTTCCTGGAAGAAGAAGGAAATTAAGTATATTAAACAACATCAGTGGTATTATTAGGCCTTCCAGGTAAACTTTTATCTAAAAAGGTTAATTAAATATTCACATAAAACAACTAAATGTTAATTTAGTAATTAATATTATCATGCAGATTAACTCTCCTCTTGGGCCCACCAAGTTCTGGGAAAACAACACTGCTTTTGGCTCTTGCTGGACGTCTTGGTCATGACTTAAAGGTATCTAGATTTTTTTTTTTTAGAATTAACATTAAATATTAATTAATAAAATTTTGGATTTTAAGAAAAATATTTTTCATTTTGTGAAGTTGTCTGGAAAAATCACATATAATGGACATGAATTAAATGAATTTGTGCCTCAAAGAACTTCTGCATATGTCAGCCAACAAGATTGTCATATGGCTGAAATGACAGTTAGGGAAACACTTAAATTTGCAGAATATTGTCAAGGTTTTGGTTATAAAAAAGGTAAATTTGCAGAATATTGTAGAATTTTCTATTTCAACGTTTTTATTTTCTATAAAAATATAATTTGGTTGTATAAAAAACTTGATTTAGATATAATTATGGAACTTTTAAGAAGAGAAAAGAATGCTGGAATTAGACCAGATGAAGATCTTGATATATTTATAAAGGTGCAAGCTTTTTATCTTCTTTTAATTCTATTAATAAATCATAATAATTATAATAATTATTACCCAATTTTCTAATATAAAGTTTATATTTTTAATTCCAGACAGTGGCACTTGGAGAAAAGAAAACAAGTCTAGTCGTTGAATACCTTACAAAGGTACTCTTTTAGCTTATTTCAAAAAAATCAAATCTTGACTTAACATATACATATAAATAAATATCATATAATTTTGACACGTGTACAAAGATTTTAGGATTGGATATATGCGAAGACACACTAATAGGAGACGAAATGCGTAAAGGAATCTCTGGTGGTCAAATGAAACGGTTGACTTCAGGAGAACTGCTAGTGGGCCCGTCTCGGGTTCTTTTTATGGATGAAATATCAACGGGCCTTGATAGTTCAACAACTTATCAAATTATTAAATATTTAAAACATAAAACTCGGGCTCTTGATGAAACAACCGTCGTTTCTTTGTTGCAACCCGATCCTGCAACATTTGAGTTGTTTGATGATTTGATTTTATTATGTGAAGGACAAATTGTGTTTCAAGGGCCCGTTAATGCCGCGGTTTCGTTTTTTGCTTCTATGGGGTTTCGGTGTCCGAAAAGGAAAAATGTGGCTGATTTTTTGCAAGAAGTATGGTTATTATTTACTTTTATGAAACGGGTCAAAATGGGTTTGGGTCAAAATGGGTTTGGGTCAAAATGGGTATTTATAATTTGGTACAGGTGGAAACATGTTGGGCTAGTATGAATTACATGATTTTGGTGTCTTTATGCATTAAAGATACACTTTAGGCGATTTCTGCCATTTTCGTTAAAGTTCGCGTTTTTATTTGACTCATTTGACCCGTTTCCTTTTAGGTTAACTTTTTTATCTGATCCATTTGACCCGTTTCCTTTAAAGTTAACTTTTTTATCTGACCAATTTTACCCGTTTCCTTTAAAGTTAACTTTCTTATCTGACCCGTTTCCGTAAAGTTAACTTTTTTATCTGACCCATTTTACCCGTTTCCCTTAAAGTTAACTTTTTTTATCTGACCCATTTGACCAGTTTCCTTTAAAGTTAACTTTTTATGTGACCCATTTGACCCGTTTCCTTTAAAGTTAACTTTTTTATCTGACCCATTTGACCCGTTTCCTTTAAAGTTAACTTTTTTATTTTGACCCATTTCACCCTAATTTCAAACTTGATTTTTTTATTTTTCAGGTTACATCACTAAAAGATCAAGAACAATATTGGTCACTCGATGAACATTACGAATACGTTTCGGTTGAAAATTTTGTAGCAGCATTTCAATCGAATTTTCTTGGAAACTCATTATCACGTGAACTTAATGTTCCTTTTAACCGTCATCATAATCATCCTGCAGCCCTAATTACAACCACTTATGGTGTAAATAGAATGGAATTACTTAAAATTAGTTTCTCATGGCAAATGTTACTTCTAAAACGTGATTCATTTGTTTACATTTTCAAATTCTTTCAGGTATATTCATTACCCTAATCTTTTTTTAATACATATTGTGAGTTAGTTATGTTTTAATCCTCAAACTTTCACCGATTTGGCGTTTTAATCCCTAAACTTTTGTTGATTGTGCTTTAACTTTTAACCCTTTTGTTGGCCTGTTACTAAACTGGTCATTTTCTGTCATCGTGTAATTTTTTTAGGGTTAAATATGGTTTAATACTTTAATCCCATAACTTGAACCTTTTTAGCGGTTTAACCCTCAAATTCTTTTTCTCAGTGTTTCGCGTATCTATTAACTTAATAGCACTATTATATTTTAATATTGTTTTATATAAAACTTTAGAAAATTAGTTAAAATGTTGCTACTTAAAATTCACTAAAAAAGATGTTATAAAAAATTGGTATGACAAATTGCTATTAAATATTTGGTTTAAAAAAAACTGTTATTAATTTTTTTAAAGAACTTTATGTAAAAGTTAAGGGACCATACCAATTTTGAAAAAAAAAGTTACATGATTAAGAATAATCCAAATTTCAACTGAAAGTAATTATTCTTTAATATATATATTTTTTGGCAGCTTATGTTGGTTGGTGTAATAATGACAAGTGTATTTTTCCGTACAACTATGCATCATAATACAGTTGAAGATGGTGGAGTTTATCTTGGTGCTCTTTATTTTGCAATTGTTATGATTTTATTTAACGGTTTTATGGAAGTCCCAATGTTGATTGCTAAACTTCCAGTTATTTATAAACACCGAGATTTACACTTTTACCCCTCTTGGGTTTACACACTTCCTTCATGGATTTTAAGCATTCCATCATCAGTTCTAGAATCCGGTATTTGGGTGGTGGTTACTTATTATGTTGTTGGCTTTGATCCCCAATTTTCTAGGTATATTATTTTTTATTAAATTATAATTTTTTTAGTTTTCGAATAGTCATTTTTCGTGTTGGGTTTTGATAAGGGCTGTCAAGTGTCAATAGATGCATAAAAGTTGTACATTACTCCATGAGGAAAGTAGTTCCTAAGATTCAGGGGAGTAGTTATAGATTGATGTACAAGTATTTGATGCATGTCTGTCTATTGACAGCCCTTAGGGCTGTCATTATCAAAATCCTTTGGTGTTAAGTTTTAACACTTCAAATTTTTTAACAATGGTTTTATCCTAAATATTGGTTGACTTAGTTTTTAATCCCTAACATTTTGTTGACTTACTATTTTAACCCTTTTGTTCACTTGTTACCAGTGAGATCGGTCATTTGTGTGAAAGTGCAACTTTTCTTAGGGTTAAATATGGTTTAATCCTTAAACTTTCAAATGTTTGGCAGTTTAACCATCAAAAAAATTTCTCAATGTTTTACCTATCTTTTAATTTAATTTACACAATTACTGTTATTATTATTTAATAATGTTTCATATTTCAAATTTTAAAATTAGGTAAAACGGTGCTATTTTGTGCAAAAGTCGGGATCAAAATTGTTATTAAAATTTTGGTATGTAAAATTATGTAGAGGGACTAAATATACTGTGAAAAAAAATTCAGGGGTTAAAATTGATCTTATAGTTAGCAGGTCACAATGACTATTTTAACAAGTCAACCAAAATTTAGGATTAAACAATTGCGAAAAAAGTTGAAGGGTGAAAACGCCAAATAGGTCAAAAGTTGAGGATTAACCCATAATTAGCCCTACATTTTATTTTATTACGTTAATATCTTATTTTATATAGTTATTATTGTGTTAAAAATGTACAGATGTTTGAAGCAATTCTTGTTATACTTTTCATTGCACCAAATGTCAATCGGTCTTTTTCGTGTAATGGGATCATTAGGAAGAAATATGATTGTTGCTAATACTTTTGGATCTTTTGCAATGTTGGTTGTTATGGCGCTTGGAGGATTTATACTTTCTAGAGGTACAAATAATAAATTATAAAACTTAGGTTAATCTCAATATCAAACATTTATTTATTTATTTTTAATTAATTCTTAATGACTATGAAAATGTAGATAGCATTCCTGCGTGGTGGATTTGGGGTTATTGGTTTTCCCCTTTGATGTATGCACAGAATGCAGTTTCTGTTAATGAGTTTTTGGGGGATACTTGGGATAAGGTAAGTACTGTACTATCCCTTTTAGTTTTTTATTTATTTTATTTATTTATTAGTTTAAATTTACCCGTTTGGCCCGTTCTATTAAATATAGTTGAAAATTGAAATAAAAGGTAACCAAAGATCCCAAATTGTAAAATTTGACAATGTGGGGTGTCATTAAAGTTCACTTTTCGACAAATTAGGAGTAATAAAGTTTAATTCTTGACAAATTTAGGGACCCAAATGTGGTTCAGTTTTGAAGAAATTTCCTTGAATCTTTATAAAAAAAAAAAAAAAAAACTTTTACTCATTCTGAATCGTGGGGTATTATTAAAGTTCAATTTTAGACAAATTAGGAGCAATAAAGTTTAATTCTTGACAAATTTAGTGACCCAAATGTGGTTCAATTTTGACGAAATTTCCCTGAATCTTTAAAAAGCTTAAACTTTTACTCGTTTTGATGAGTGATAAAAAATTTTCACATCTCACATTGTGAAATTCAGGATATTTGGTTACTTTTCTTGGTAATTTTACCTAAACGGGTCAAAATTGTATGAAATGTAGGCAGTTGGAAACAATACAAACATCCCTTTGGGAACAATGCTACTGAAAACCCGAAGCTTGTTTCCGGAAGATTACTGGTACTGGATTGGAATTGGCGCATTACTCGGTTACACAATTTTATTCAACCTTTTATTCACAATATTCCTTACATATCTTAACCGTAAGTTTCTATATACTTTTTTATTAAATTAATTATTATTAAACATTTTATATATTATATTTTTTTATTTAAATAAAGCTCTTGGAAACCATCAAGCGATTATTATCCCCCGAGAGACTACTACGTCACAGAAGAAAAGAAATGGGATTTTATCTGCTATTATCAAGTTGAAAGATTACATAAAATGTTCACCTTCTTATGCTGGTTTGTGGAGAAATTTTATAAAAAAAATGAATTTTATTATCTTTTTGGGTCAAAGTTGACTAGTCAAAGTCAAACTTATCGTTTTCTTCCGCTAGGTACCGAAGCCCAAAGTCAACGAGGAATGGTTCTGCCATTTCAGCCTCTTACGATGTCTTTCCGCAACATTTCTTATTACGTGGATGTCCCAGGGGTATATCAGTAATTTTACATTAATAATATTTTGGGTTAATTATGTTTTAATCTTCAAACTTCCACAAAGTTGGTGTTTTAATCCATAAACTTAATATCGTTGTGGTGAAAAAATTCGAATAAAAGTTAGGGGACTAAATCACGCGGAAAAAAGTTGTAAGGGTTAAAACGCCAAATTGATGAAAGTATGAGGATATATTAAAACATAATTAACCACCCTAACATTTTTCAGTTACTTATGATTCTCATTTATATCTTTGTTTAGGAGTTGAAGCAACAAGGTTTATTAAACGATAAATTACAATTATTAGTGAATGTAACCGGAGCTTTTAGGCCAGGTGTCCTCACGGCATTGGTCGGTGTTAGTGGGGCTGGTAAAACTACTTTAATGGATGTTTTAGCTGGTAGAAAAACCGGTGGTCATATTACAGGAGATATTTATGTCTCTGGGTACCTTAAAAATCAAGAAACATTTGCACGAATTTCTGGTTATTGTGAACAAAATGATGTTCATTCCCCGTGTTTAACCGTTTATGAATCATTAATGTTTTCAGCTTCACTTCGGTTACCTTCTCATATTGATCTACCAACAAAAAGGGTAAGTAATTTCTTTTTTTTTTAGAGTAAATTATCGAAATTGTCCTTGTGGTTTTCCAGATTCTGCTTTTTTTTGCCTAAACTGTTTTTCAGGATTTTGTCCCTGTGTTTTTAAAATCAAGGTTCTATGTCATTCCGTCCAAATTTGGCTGTTTTTTAAAATACCCTCACATGTTTGGCATGTGGGGTTAATTAACAGCTAGATTTGGACGGAATGACATAAAACCAGAATTTTAAAAAGCATAGGGACAAAAATCTTGAAAAAAAAAGTTTGAAGGACAAAAAAGCAGAATCTGGAAAACCATAGGGACAATTTTGATAATTTACTCTTTTTTTTATTTAAAATTTTAAACATTAAAACTAATTATTAGAACTTGAAACCACAATAATCGGATAACCAGTTCCTGAACACAAATATATAAAAATAAAAAATCCATTACAGGAGTTTGTAGCAGAAATTATGGAACTTGTGGAGCTAATTCCACTTAAAGGAGCATTAGTTGGTTTACCAGGAATTAACGGATTATCAACCGAACAACGAAAACGGTTAACAATTGCGGTTGAGTTAGTTGCAAATCCGTCAATTGTATTTATGGATGAACCAACTTCGGGCCTCGATGCACGTGCTGCTGCAATTGTTATGAGAACCGTTAGAAATATAGTCAATACGGGCCGTACAATCGTTTGCACCATTCATCAGCCCAGTATCGACATATTTGAATCCTTCGATGAGGTACTTTTGTTTTCCTTTTAACCCGATTACCCTACCCGACCAATGAACCGACTAAACTAAAAATTACACGTTACAGCTTTTATTAATGAAACGTGGCGGGAAGCTCATTTATGCCGGCCCGTTAGGCGTCGGTTCCCACAAAGTTATTCAGTTTTTTGAGGTTTGTATATCTTCATAACGTAAAAGTATAAAATTATTAGAGTAAATTACAGAAATTGTCCCCGTGGTTTTACGAATATTCCGATTTTGTCCTTAAACTTTATTTTTCGTGATTTTTATCCTATGGTCTTGAAATTTCATATTTTATTTGTCAATTTTGACCTAAAATGACCAAAATCCCCTTACAAAAAATTTCAATACTTTTTAACAAATAAATTAAAATAAGGGTATTTTGGTCATTTTAGGTCAAATGGACAAAAATAATGAAATTAGAATACCATAGGGACAAAAATCACAAAAAAGGAAATTAGAGACAAAATCGGAGAATTCGTAAAATTACATGGACAGTTTCTGTAATTTACTATATTTATTAATTAATTTGAATTAATTTATTTAATTATAGTCGGTAAAAGGAGTTGCAAAAATAAAACCGGGGTATAATCCCGCTGCTTGGATTCTCGAGACGACTTCATCAACAGAAGAAAACCGGCTTAATGTTGATTTTGATGATGTTTACCGTCAATCAGATCTATATTTGTACGTTAATCTTTCTTTTAAAACATATTTTTAATATTTACTTATTATTATATGCATTTTATGTTCAGACAAAACCGAGATTTAGTTGAAAACTTGAGCAAACCCGATAGAAATTCAAAGGTTTTAAGCTTCCCAACTAAATATTCCCAAACATTTTGGGGCCAATTTTTGGCATGCCTTTGGAAACAAAATCTGTCGTACTGGCGGAACCCACAATATACAGCTGTACGGTTTTTCTACACAGTCGTTATTTCCTTAATGTTCGGGACAATGTGCTGGAAATTCGGTGCCAAAAGGTCATTTTTATATTTTAATATAAAAAATATATAAATATCTCACTACAACACATATCTCATTTATACACATTTTATTCTGATTAATTTTATTTTTATAGGGAGACACAACAAGATATATTCAATGCAATGGGATCGATGTATGCAGCCGTTTTATTCATCGGTATAACAAACGCAGCTTCGGTTCAACCCGTTGTTTATGTAGAAAGATCCGTTTCCTACCGAGAGAGAGCAGCAGGGATGTATTCCGCCTTACCCTTTGCATTTGCACAGGTACTTTCTGCTTCATTGTTTGTACTTTTCATTATTAATTTCACTTGTTTTTTTTCAGGTTGCGATTGAGTTTCCGTACGTGTATATACAATCGCTTGTTTATAGCGTTATTTTCTACTTTTTGGCGGCGTTTGAGTGGAGTGCGTTGAAGCTGTTTTGGTATATGTATTTTATGTATTTCACGTTGCTATATTTTACGTTTTTTGGGATGATGACAATTGCGGTTACACCCAATCATAACATTGCCGCCATTGTTGCTGCACCGTTTTATATGTTGTGGAATCTTTTTAGCGGATTTATGATAGCTCCAATGGTAATTAAATTCCCCTATTGTTAATTATTTTAACTGTGAATTGTTCAATGTAGGCATCTTTTAATTATAGTCTAAGAGTAATCTCAACCATTGGATCCATAATAATTAATAGTCAAAATTAATCACATATACTTTATATATGGAGGATACTCTGAGTCTTCGACACTCGCATAATTTATTTAATTCTTTTATTTCTATTTTTTTTTAAAAACAACATTATGTGGTACTCACATGTGATTGTATAACTAATCGCATGTGATTATACAAAAATATGACATGTGATTATTACATTATGTTTTTTTAACAAAAAAAAATGATTAAAAGATACTCCTCCATGTATAAAGCATGTGAGTGTAAAATGTCAAAAATACCCCTTCATGTATAAAGCATGTAATTAATTTTGATCATTAATTATTATTGATCTAATGATTGAGGTTAGTCCCTTAATACTATGATTAAAAAATGGACTACATTGAACAGTGAACTCAACTCTATTGTCACTATATTTGTGGATTTATACTTTTGAAAACCTAGATATAATGACAATTTTTTTTCTGTCGCTAAATTTATTTTGGTGATGAACAGAGGCTTCCTATATGGTGGAGATGGTATTATTGGGCAAATCCGGTAGCTTGGAGTTTATATGGGCTTTTAACATCACAATATGGAGATATTAATGAACCTATAAAGCTTGCTGATGGTTCTCATTCCGTTCCATTAAAACAATTTCTTGAAGACGAATTAGGGTTCCGCCATGAATTTGTAGGTGTTGCCGCCACTGCGGTGGTCGGCTTTTGTCTACTGTTTGCAGTCACATTTGCATTTACCATGAAATCCTTCAACTTCCAAAGGAGATGAAGATGTGTAACGGATATTGTATTTTAACAAGCAAGGTAACTTTGATTTTTCTTTTAAAAAAAATTTAACTCAGATTTGTTAGAAGTAAGATTTTGTATAAATAGAAGTTGAAATAATGAAGAGAGAGATATATATACGCACATGTTACTAAAACCTAAAATTTATAACTTCTATCCATACTTGCAACTTTCAAAAGTGTGGGTCATAAATAGACCATTTACTACTCTCTTGAAGGGTTAATTTCATAAAATATTAATGAAGTTTCAGAAGTGTTCCGTTTAGGTCACTCAAACTTTAAATTCATTATCAGGTCACTTTAATTTTATCTCACTAAAAAAGCCGTTAATAATTAAAAAACACATTAAAACGAAAATATATTACTTTCAAAAGAAATCTAAAATGTAATACAAATTACAACTGAAGTAAACTCTCAACATCAGGTTCTATTTTTTACTCAACACCATTACTATCATAAACATCTTGAATTATTTCATTACGACTCTAATCTTCAAAAGAATTAATGTCTCCCTTATCATTACTATCATAACATAGAAAAGTCAAGAAAGGGCCGTGGATCATTTTGTTCAAAGTATCATTATCTTCATGATCCAGTGATATTAAGTTTGAAACCCATCTTATTACTTTTATGATTGATAGCTATCGTCATTAGTGGGCTTTTTTAGTGGTTAAATAAATTAAATTAAATTAATAAATTAGTATCTATTATTATTAAATGGCTATTTTAATGAAATAAAATTAAAGTGACCTGGTAACTTGTAATTATAGGTAAATTTCACATAAGTGAGATACTGTTGAAACTTGGTTACCATTATGTAGTGAATTCAAAGTTTGAGTGACCTAAATGGAACACTTCTGAAACTTCGTTATTATTTTGTGAAATAAACTCTTTTGAAATTATATCATTAATACCCAGGTTTTATGATCGGGTTGTCAAGTCGGGTTTTGTCGGGTTTGAGGTAAAACAATCCTAACCCGATAAGTAATCGGGTTTGTCGGGTGGAGCCGATCGAGTTGGTTGGGTTACACCTAAAGTTAGGATTTTTAAATAAAACAATTAATTACTCCAGATCCAAATACCATATTCATTACCATAATAGCCAATTTCATTATATTTTTCTTTCATTCTACGATTTCTAGTTTATATTACTTTCTATGCTAGAATTTTGAAGTTTATGAGTTTTGATTTTATACTTATAATTATTACTTGATTTTTACTGAATGATTTATAGTTATTAACATGCTAATTCATTAATTAATGGTAAAGTATATGTCTCAAATTTAAAAGGGAGAGAAAAAATTTTAAACTTCAATTTGGTTTTACCGTGTCAACCCAAAAATTAACCGAAAAAGGTAAGCAATCCTAACCCGATAAGCAGTCAGGTCGGGTTAAGAAAACTCAATATCAACATAAAACTCGAATACACCTAACCAGGCTAGCATAATTGAGTTTGGGTTGGGTTGACCTTTGGGTACCCTAAATGTCCATTTCCTTGTAGTGATAGATACGATAAGATTATACGACCAGCCAGTGAAGCACCAAACAAACCTCAATGATATATATTATACAGAAATATTATTTTTTAAAACCATGATTTATCTTATTCAGTCAAAACACGTGCATCAATCACATGATATGTCCATGAAGTATAAACAATGTCCTTCGTATCGTATTTATAAAAATTAAATTCGAAAAATTGTAAACATTGGCTACGGTGGTTGAAAGATCTACGATTATGTGCTAAAATTAAACAAGTTATGCAAGGTATAGTTTTATGTTATGTGGTGGAAGATTTGCACATTCTGTAGTGAGATGATTTTCAGCATGCAATAACTGAAAACGGCGATTTTATTTGATGATTTAGTTACTTTATCATATAATTTGTGTAATTCTAGAGGTAGAACGAAACGTAATTGGGTAGGATAGTTACAAAATGCTATGTTATATTATTGTAATTTTCTAGCTTCTTGCTAGTATTTTATTTTAAAGAAGTTAATACTAATTGAGAAATTATTATGCTATTATAATTTCTAAATACAATCAAAATGAAAGATAGTTGCAAGATTCAAACTTATACTATTTCCATTTCTCTTAATTACAACACTAATTTCACTTTATAAAACTACTGAATCCTGTATAAAACAAGAAATTTATTTTCTAATCAAAGATAGAGCCTTATTGAAAGTCTTAGCTTTCAAGCTTATATATTCCACAACAGGCAAAGATTTAAAACAAGGGTTGCGAAACTTTGACGAAGGACCCACCGTAGACTTAACCGAAGGTCCATAAAAGTAAGCAACCGATATCCGTTGTTTTAATTGGTTAACCATGGCTCGATGATAAACAACCGGAAACTTTGCATTAGAGAATATATGCAAAAGGTCACCCACATTCACAACAAATGCACCCTCAACGGGTCGAACCGGGGTCCACCCTAACCCTTCAACAAAGATCTCTAGACCATTTACGTCGTTTTGGTGCAAAATGGTTAGAAGGAGAGAGTCGGTGTGCGGTGCCAGACCCAGGGCTCGGCTAGGGTTCGGGCAAGATGGGTACGAGTTGAGTTGTAGTGCACCTTGAGAGTCATAGGTTGAAATAGCCCAGTTTATTTCTTCTTGTGTTGCCTCTAATGTTTGAAGCATTAGAAGTAAGAGTTTGCGGGCAAGTAGTTTCATTTGGTTTTGGTAAGCATCCATTGTGTCGCTACAATATTCATCAAATAATGTAATGCATTAGTTACTAGTGCAAGTCATTATTTGATTAAAACTAACTACTACAATATAATTGTTAATCTATAACTTCGTTATTAGCAACTAATTTAATTCAAGACTTCTAGTATATTATAAAATTATTCAAAGCATTATTTATTTAGTTAGAGTAAATTACAAAAATAGTCTATGTAGTTTGCTATTTTTTGCAGTTTTAGTTGCTCTCGAAAAACATTTTGCTACTATGGTACATATGGTTTCGATTTTGTTGCGCCTTTAGTCCCTCCTCCATTAAAAGTGTGTTAGATTTTTCAAATTGACCATTTTACCCTTTAGTAAATTACACTTTTAGTCCCTCAAATTTATAATAATCTATATTAAGGGTATATAATTATAAGAGCAAGGGCTAAAGGCTAAATTCAGCAAGAGCTAAAAGGCTAAATTCAACAAAGTATAAAATAGTCATTTTACAAAAATTAGCATCAACTAAATAATGCTACTTCAAATGCTGTGTTTAACTGTATATATATGTTTTATGAGCACTATCTCATACGTGCATGATTTTGCATGTACCCTTTGGTCAAAACTCCAAAATATTCATTTTTAGAATTAAGAATGTGATAAATAAATCTACAAAAATTTACTAAAACATACCAAAATCTTTTGTAATCATGTGGCCAAAGAACCTTAGCATCATCAACACAAGAACCCATGATGGTGAACCCTTCATGCCACATACACTTAGTGAAGAACGGTGATATCCGAGCGGAGCCATAGCCAGTGGCTCCACCCGCTGATCTCAAAACCGTGCACTTTTCTTGAGCCGATAGAGCAAAAAGCCTCCGCGACTCAAACTTGACGTTTTTTACCAACTCTAAGGGCACTCCATGGTTAATGACTTGAAACATTCCCCAAGTGTCACATGCTTGACCTATATGATCCATTGCATTAGGATCACCAAGATCGATTATTGGGATCAGCGAATCTCGAGTATCGTGAGTTTGAAGCTTTTGATTTGGTTCGTCGGATTGATCACACCATAGATGGGATTCCGGGACCCTATCGGTCGAGTCAAAGTCAAGAGGGGTGATATGGTGAGAGGTTATAGGGTCATTTCTATAGGCTTCTGAGAGAGTGGTCATGATCACAAGAATTTCTGAATCACTTTTGTGATAGGTGATAGAAACCACAAGTGAACCTTTGTACAAGTTGTATTGGATCTTGGTTTATTGTCATGTTATATACAAGCTTTATATAGCCCTGATCAAGACACTAAACAATTTTTTTATTTTGGAGAGTCTTGCTATACGGGCAAATTAATCTTCGTTAGGTTTTAGTTAAATATTTGTTTCTATGTACATTAGTGATCTTAACAAAATATACTACCACCGTACAAAATAAATGATATACTTTCTATTTAGGGGTTAAACAAAATAAGTTATACACTTCCAAAACTTGTCTTATTTGGTAAAAAAGTGTGACTCATTCTCCACTAACTATCTACTTTAATAAAGTGAAATTACATTTTTACCCTTAATTTTACTTTTAAACATCATTAATATCATTTCATTCAAAAGAAGTGAGACATATTATCCATTAACTATCCACTTTAATCTATTTTAAACAACTTTTTAATCTTTTACCCCAAAAATCATAATTTTTCAAATGTATCACTTATTTGATACGTAGTATAAAATTTTGGTTATAATCTCTTAAGTCTTTTTTGTTTACTCTTGTTATAAAGTAAAGGCTCATTTCGACCTTTACTTCAACGTTTTTTAAAATCTTATTTATTTAGATAACTACTTAAAGGTGTTTAGTGAAATTTAAAAAGGTATTTTTTTATGAGTTAGTTTATAATTACTTTAACCAACAAAATTTTCTTAACCATTGCTCTAAGAGTAATATTTAACATTTTCCAAAAAATATATATTTATTTAATAGGAATAAATCATTCAAACTCATGTGATAATTGTGATATTCTCTCTTACCTACCGTCATAACAAATAAAGAAATAAGTACTACATGAGAGTAGAAGATATTATTTATTGTTACCTATAATAACATTTTTAGGAGGAATGCTACTAATCATCATGAATATCATTTTTTTTATATAAATTATAATGTTATAAATATAATAATTTATAAATATGGTGTGTATCCTTACAAACTCGTCGAGAAATACGCCATAATAAATAAAAAAAAAGGCACATTATTGTTGACAGTTGACACGTTCGTTCTATTTTTCTCCTATCAACTGAAATGTATTTTATGCAATGATAAGCATATTAAAAACAAAAAACAAAATATATATTAAGTTTATAATGCATGTGGGTACTGTATTGTTGGCGTATTTTGGATCGACTGATGTCTTAACTCATAAGGTGAATTTGAAGCCACTTGTAAACTATGGAAGACGATGAAGCTAAGAACAAATTATGATAACATAAAAATTTATTGGGGCCGTATTTTTTGGAGATTAACAAAGTATTAAAGATTCCTAAACACATGCAAAATATTATAATACTAGTAATATGTTAATGAGTAATTGAAAATCCGATCTTTGTTTGTTTTTGATATAGAAATACAAAATTTAGTTTCAATATGAAAAACTGTATATATTTGTCGATATATAAAAATAAATGAATTGAATATTAATATAGACAAAAATCATATCTCTGTCATACTTTTGTAACCATTATTTTGAAAATGGAATGTATTTTCAAAGGTGTGGCTAGGGACATATTTGATATTTGATTGTTAACAAGGTTTTATATGTTCACTAAATGTTACGTTATAAATCAAATCTATAAGTGCCGATGACTAGATCGCATGGAATTGTAAAAATAGGACCATGGATTATACAGTAATATGCTGATGAATCTTGTATTCCTCCATTTAATGGAATTTGAAAAAATTCAATTCCTATATCACTGTCAACCAAATACTCCATAGAATGGAATTTGAAATTCATTTCCTTCCATTCTGCCAACCAAACAGGACAAGTATTCCAATTCCATCAAATTCTATGAACCAAACATAAAACCGGAACTTAATAACAAAACAATTAACATAGATGCTACAAAAGTTCTCAAAAACTATATATTATTTTTTATATAAATTCGAGTGATGTCAATGGCCCGATGGGGTTGTTGGTGATGAGTTGGTCAATGGCGGGTCCCGGCGAAACTCTTTGACCACAGCTGCAAGTGACTCAGGGTTTAAGCCGAGGTCACAAAGTGCAATTAGCACAGAAAGTGTGTATCGATCCAATCCCGTATCCAGAATATTTGACATTTGAAAAACTAACTCTAGAGATTCACGAGCTGTACGTGTAGCATCATTATCCATGAATGAATCTGAAATTTAAAAATTATAATTATGATTCAATGATGTTTCAGGATTACAAAATGTCATTTTTATTATTTTATAGGTGATTACAATTATTGTAGGATTTGCCAAATGTTGAAAATCCAGATCGACAGCAAGAAAATTGAATTCAAAAAAATAAGAAAATGTGTGAGTTAATGGCTGCTCTGTGATCAGCTCATTAAAAGAAAATCAATTAAAATAAAATATTAGGGCTCTAGAGGAAGTAATTCGGGACGAGAACAGAGCAAACCGTCTATAGCTGTTTGTCACCATGTTCGGCCCGTTGAGAGCTTTTATTTAGCTGAAGCAGGCCTGTAACTTCTAATGGGTCGACAGTTATATCCATTTTAGGTTTGACTTCTTTCCGGCCCGTTTCAAAGGACACGATAAGTGTTAAAGTTTCACAAAACGATTGTGTTACAACATTTTTGCAGTTAACTGTTATTAACAGATAAATGCTAATACTTTGACCCAAAAAAAGGTAACATGGATGATGGATCTTAATTTGACAGATATAGAATATGAAAAAATCAATTACTCAATTAGCTGATAACGAATGTATTAAACAGCAAAAACATAGCAATTCTCCTTCTGTCCCAAAACTCGAATGACAATTTGATATTAAAATGGCGAAAATCAAATTTAAAACATCCCAATTTAGTTTTTATGCAAAATTGAATATCGACAACATCGTTTAATCTCCGATAAAATGAAGAATCAAATTATAGCATAAAAATGCAGACGCGATAAAAGGGAGAAATTTGTTCTGCCATTATTCGCATGTTTCCTAAAATTTCACAACCAGTTAACAAATATATATGTATATAAATAACAATCGAAAGAACAGAAACTTACGATTCTAACACAAGATAAGGCAATGATATAACGAGTAGGGGAAGTGATTACCTGATCGAGGGTTTTCAATTTGGACGATTTAGGGTTTGATCGCAGCAGGATGATATATGAAGAAAGGACGGGTTTGAATTTGGGGGATCTTGTTTGTTATATTTACATATCTTAATATTTAATTGGGTTTTGCTAATAAAATAAAAATGATATTTTTGAGTAAAATGATAAATTAGAACTTTTTTAGTTAAAAGTAAAATAATATTTATCAATCATTAATAGTTTAATACTATTGTGTTACTGACCATAATTAAGAATGTATAATTTTTATAAATTAAATATAGAGAAAAAAAAAACATTTAATATTTTTATGATGTGCCTCAAGCACATATTAGAAAATTTCTATGTAATTATCTCCCTCTTAACTTTGTTAAATACTTTCATTCTCATTTAATTATCTATTAAATTAGTACGTTTTAACAGTGCATAATTTTTGCAAGAAATTTTCATACTGTATTCAAAAAATGATTTATTATTATTCACAAAACACTTAGAATATTATTTTATACTAGAAAAATAAAATATATATGTTTAAAGATATTTGATTTCCAACATAGTTGTAATAGAAACAGACCGAATAACGCGATTTTCCAACTTTTTCGGTTTTGATCGGACTAAATTGGAACGATAACTGAATTTGCATTAAATTAAAACCAAAAACTATACTGGTATATCTCGGTTCGGTTCTACGATCCGAACGGTTTTAAGTCTAGTTTATACAAACCTATATCAAATCATATTTAGCTAATACGAAGTAGTATCAAACGCTAGTCAATAGATTATCAATGAATTTACATATCTCGTAATATAAGCAAATGTTTAAAAAAAACCAAAAACAAATCATTGTTGCATAAAAATGTAAATAACAAGAAAATGTTAAGTGTTAACACTTATTGATGGAGAGCAAAAAACTGCCGGCGACGGAGAGGAAAGTACCGTCGTGCTCCGGTCCCCGGAGATGGAGTAAGATGCAATTGGACGGACCGATGGAGGTGGTAATTAATTGGGCCTTGGCTTGAATGGGCTGATATAACTTTACTTGAATTATAAGAATAAATTAATGCTCAATAAGACATATAATTTGGGCCTATTGATGTGAAACGGCCCATGTGTTTCACAGATTAGCCAGATTAAAATAATAATACTACACATAACTACAATTGTTTTTGGTTCTGTTAATTCATATCATTCGCCCCCACCTTTTATTTTAACTATTTAATTATTCTTGACGGATAAAAAACGAAGTTCTAAAATATAAACTTATGATATAATTTCTTGAAGCCATAAACTATTTAATGACCCAACATAACTTACATGTTTTGGGCTTATTGATGTGAAACTGGCCCATGTTTGTCAGAGAAATGGTCCCGTATTTATTATTTAAACGGTACAAATGATTTATTGCCATTTTCTTTTTTCAAAACAAATTATGTTCTTAGAGGAGTGACTAATATTTGAATCATTATTTATATCTCCATAAGAAAAACTTTTATCAATTTAGTTATCTAGCTACCTTTAAGAGCACAAGTGCATCAAATTTCCACTCATCATTACAAATATATCGTTTTGTACCACACCAATAATCACTACTTCATTATTAATTAAAAAAGAAAATATATATTTCACCGACAAACTCTAGCGATGTTAATATTTCTTGGAATGCTTGTTTTATATGTCCTTTGTAATTGTTTATGGGGTTTAGCTTCTTGCTTACCCGTTTTAATGAAGATCCATTAAAAAAAATTCACTGGTGGTACGAACTAATAAACCTTTATTTACGTTATAGAATGTTACAAAAAAATGCCTCCTTTAACTAATTTACAACTAGCACCCTTCAACTCCTACAAAGAAACACTTAACCTCCTCACCTTGATCTCTTGCATGCACTGCTCATTTGGTCATGAGTGATTGCAATGTAACCATAAGAAGCAGGATTAATATTTTTGGAATTTATGCATGGGGGGCAGTCAATGAAGTTGAGACTTCAAAAGCAACCTACCACTCACTAAGACAAAATGTAAAAATGAGTGGACCCAAAACTAGAACCAACCCCCCACCCCCACCTAGTAAACAATTGAAAAACTGTGAATTTATCTTCTGTAGTGTGGACCCACTCTTTCACACAAGAATAATATAACCATCATCCTCTATATATTAGAAGGACAATGACCCTACTATGCATTCATCTAATGCAACACAAAAAAATCCAAATATATAACATCCTTCCATGTATTCTTGACTTATATACTCTTTATACTAACAAGTATACTATACATCTTTCGTACGATTTTTTGAGCAATTGGTTTATTGAGCGACATGAGTACGGCTGACAAAACGAGTTGGAAATGCACGAAACTTCAAATTCTTGGGAACAGATTTGATTCATATAACAATTATAAAGAGCTAGCCTGCAATTAGCTCAATAAAAGGTCTAAATGCATGTACAAACAAATTGTAAGATCATGCAAGTGTAAATTAATTATGTGGATTAGGAAGAGTCTCCTATTCTATATCACTACATAACCATCAGTTGATAGCCATAGCGGTAACGATGTTTGAAATGATCTCATAAAGGTCATAAGTTCGATGTTTTAACTAGGCAGACATTTAACAGATGGCACGTGAAGGTTCGCAAAATGATCACGACCATAGTTAAGTCGTGTGCATAATGTGCACATCTCGCTCATCCCGTGGGAGCATGTTATAAACAAGAATACATTTTAAATAAATAAAAACTTTTCTATATCACTATATATAGTTTGGTAGGAATTTGATTAATTTTTATGTAATTTAGAATTTTATACACATGCACACATACAAACATACATGTGTACATGTGTATATATGAATATATATGTGAGTTGTCATTAATTTGATTTGGATTTATGATAAAACAAATTGTCGTAAACAATACGAATTTTCAGAAGAAAGTCCAAAAGATGACAGTGAGATATTGATTTGTCTTCTGCGAATGAAGATATGGAATGAAATGGGAATTGAAGAAAGAGAATTTTATTTGTAGTGTATGGACCTTTTCAATCCATTCATATCTCTAAAAGACAAACACTCTTCTATGTACCCTTCAATTTGACAGCCAAATTTGGGAATCCTAACGTTAAAGACAACATATCGTTACTTTCAACCGTCTAGTTTCAAAATTAATAATCCAATTTCGTACGGATTTTTCGATTTTGATTCGTTATCTCGGGCGCAATGTAATCGCATGCTATGGTTGCTATCTTGATATCTTTTACATGATATCGATTTTGGACTTTTGGAAAGATGGAATGAAGCTTATGACACAACTTGAAGAAATGTAGTTTTTGTTAAATACGATTATAACGATGTAATCTTTCGATATGTGGTTGTTTATAAAGGATTAATCGTAAATGATTGATTATTAAGGGTCATGACATCGATTATGAGAGATTGTATTGATTCTTACTAAAAAAAATTATACTTATTTGATAAATACAAGTACTTAAATCAAATGATAAGATTAGGAAAGACAATTAATGGACTCCACATAATAATTTTATGAGTAAAAATGAAGTAGAAACACGAAACAATACAATTTTTCATATGGCTGTGTATGAAATAGTAGAAAATTTTGTTGATTTTTCTTTGTTAATCTTCTGATTAGTGAAAAAAGAAATAAGAATTACAGTAAATCTTTTATTTAATTATGTTAGTTTATATAATTGGAATAAAGGGTCAAAATAAAATGAAACAAGAAGCATTTTGTACTGAAACAAATTGTTATTTGCAGTGAATATATCTAAATTGCATGGAAAAATGGCATGCATGGCATTCCACTGATTACTACAACTGCATGCCATGTCATGCCAATCTATACTTGCATTTAGATTCACATGCACATACCATCTCTTCCTTCAGACCCATCACTACAAACTTCCTCCCCATTCTCACGCTCTGAATACGTGATTTCACGCGCTGCAAGGAAAGGGGCAAAAGTAAATTATACGCGTATAGTCGTATTCGTCAAAAAGACACAATCCTTTTTCAAATTATACATATTTTTAATTATAAAATTTTAGTGGATGTTTGGTGGTTTGTCACATGTACTATTATTATTATTAGTATTTATCATAGGAATTTTTTTTAAATAAATTAAATAATAAATTATGAAAAAACACAAGTACGTAGATCATCTATTCTGTACAAAAAGTACTCTTATAAAAGTTGTCGTTTTGATCATACGATGTTTTAAATACCAAAGATATTTTATAGCATGGTTACTTGGAAAATGCATCTATAATAAGATTTAGCTTTAAAAATATAAATAACTGAGTAAGTTATATGGAAAATAGTCTCAGATTTTTAAGTTCGTTTAATATATTAGACATTTTCAGTCTATATATATAGTTTGTAACATTGGAGGTTCATATCGTTAAATCAGTTGTTAACTTTTTTTAACGGATAATTATACAACCTTTTTGGCATGGAAGAACAATGATAAATACAAATAAAAAGAAGAAAAAATGAAATCAATTAATAAAACAAATTTACACGGATAGTCACTTTGATTTGCAACATATTACATGTCAGTTTTTTATATTCATTTATTACAAATATGATAGTTTTGATCATTCAAAACTTTAACAGCAGATAGATCGGTGTATCAAATTGCATACATTTGGGGTATCTTTTTTTGTTTGAACGGCAAAGAAAATTTTCAATAGAAAAACTAGCAAGAAGCTAGAGAATACAAGAAAAAAGAAACACGAACCAAAACCCCGAAACTAGCACCCCTAAAAACACTAACAACCAAAAAATACACCAAAAACTCCAACGCCAAACAAAACCTAAAATTACACCAAAACAACACCCAAAAGTATGAAAACTGAGAGACGCCCTACCCTACAAACTTTGCAAAACCTCCATAACACCATATTGATAAATCAATAATTATATAGCATTAATTAAACGCCTTTGATCATGTAATGTTTGAATCGGAATCCGAATCAGAATTGTCTTCGTCCGAACGCTCAATAGCCTCTGTTATCGCAACCCGACGATACCACATTAAATATTCACGATATCGAATATGTTTCAACGCCTTTTTTTGAATGCAATAAAAGGAGTTATGTTTTTTTCCTTTTTTTCACCCTTCTAAATCTATTAAATGATCTCGTTTCATCCCTAAAGTCACTTTTAACTTTAACAAAATTAATGCTAGAATTGGAAATTTCACCAGATAATATAATAAATGAATTTAAAAAACTAAGGTTATAATGAGTGACAAACTATATACCCTTCCATGTAATTTACATTAAATATGGCAAATGTCGAATCCAAAATGAAATTGCAACTTCTCCAAGAATAACTAAGCGACAAAATTATTTGTCAAACGGGCTGGTTTGTAAAATGATTTGGGTAAAAGTTAATACAAGTTATATTATAAGTGGAAAGTTGCGTTTAAGGAGATCATTATTTTTACGAAATTTCGAGAAATAAATCTCAATCATTTATCAATAAGATCTAATGGTCAAAATTAATCATATAGTTTATACATTGAGGGGTATTTTGGTCATTTTAGAAAAAGTATAAATCTTTTATTATTTATTATTTTTTTATTTTAAAATTAAAAAAAATTATTTTTTTGAATTTTTTTTATATTTTTTCATTAATAACACATAATGTGATTGCATACTGAATCACATGTGATTGTGTACTAAATTACATGTGACTGAATTAACATATCAAATATGATTAAATATATAATCACATGTGATGTTACACTAAAATCACATGTGATCAAGTACTACACGTAATTATCAAATAAATATTATTTTTTAATGAAAAAATAAATAAAAAATTAAAATAAATAAAAATTTAATAATAAATAAAAAAATTTAATTTTTTTAAGTACCAAATGACCAAAATACCGATCCATGTATAAAATGTATGATTAATCTTGACCATTAGTACCAAATAACCAAAATACCCATTCATGTATAAATTGTATGATTAGTAACACATAATGTGATTGCATACTGAATCACATGTAATTACATATGGAATCACATGTGATTGTGTACTCAATTACATGTGATTGAACAAAAATATCAAATATGTGATCAAGTACTACACGTAATTATCAAATAAATATTATTTTTTAATGAAAAATAAAAAAAAATCTATAAAAAATTAATAATAAATAAAAAAAATTAATTTTTTAAGTACCAAATGACCAAAATACTCATTCATGTATAAAATGTATGATTAATCTTGACAATTAGATCTTATTGATAATGGTTAAGATTTGATCTTTGGAATTTTGTAAAAATAGTGGACTTCTTTAAACGTAAAATATACAAATTTTAACATACGAAGTTATCCGACAAAATTTCATATCTTGGTAAATTTTCATAACTTTAATATTATTAATATTAACTAAAAGTTTCTTTTTAAATATGATTTTTAACAATTACTTATAAAGCCATCACTTAGTATATTAATTAGCTAGAGAAACGTTCCGAGGTTCTATCATTTTCATGTAGTCTCGAAAGAACAAATCTTAACAATTGATTAATAATATCTATTAGTCAAGATTAATCACATAATTTATACATGAAGAAGTATTGTGGTCATTTGACACTTAAAAAAACTTTGATTATATATTATTATTATTATTATATATTATTTTTATTTTAAGTTTTATTTACTTTTTTATTTTTATTATATATTATTTTTATTTTTATTATTTTTTCTTTAAAAAACAATACTTATTTGATAATTACGTAAAATACTTAATCACATATGATTTTATATTTAATCACATTTGATGTTTCAGTATAATCATATGTGATTCAGTACGCAATCACAGATTCACATGTGATCAGTACGCAATCACATGTGATTCAGTACGCAATCACATTATATGTGTTATTAATTAAAAAATAATAATTTTTTAAAAAATAAAAAAAATAAAAAAATATTCTAAAATAATAAAAAAATATCTTTATAAAAAATATCAAAATATCACTTCATATATAAAATAGGTGATTACCCTTTATCATTACTTATAACTAGTCAATGATTAAGATTTGTCCCTTAAAAATTCATCAAAATCAAATATTTTCTTAAATACAGGATTTACTATAAAAACTTTCTGGGTTTCTGGCCTTATATCATCGCAATAAACCTATAATATAAATATTAATTAATTAATATATAGTATTACAACAAAGGACAAAATTTATTGCTAGAATTCCCTAAAACTTGAATTATATATTCTATTATAAATTTATAACCAAAGTTTACAATAATCAAATACTCCCTCCGTCCCACAAAAAACTTCTCATTTCACTCTAAACTTTTGTCCCACAAAAAACTTCTCATTTCTCATATTTGATGGGTTCCACCCAATAAAAAACTATTATTATTAAAAACCCTATCACTAATATCCACTAACTATCTTTCTCTCTTCAATCTAATCTTATATTTTAATCAAAAGTATTATCAATTACCCCAACACTAACTATTACCTAAAAACATATACAAAAACTAAATGAGAAATTTTTTGTAGTACGGAGTGAGTATATAAGAGATTTTAATATAAAATATGAAGGAGGGAGGGAGGGAGAGGGGTCAGTGGAGGGTGGGTCAGAAGGTCAGTGACTCAGTGAGTCTACTGTAAATGCTGTAAATAGGACTGGAGAGTGGTAGAGTAGGGAGCTGGCGAGAGTGTGACGTAAGCCTTTTTACCGTATCATTTTCATATCCCGTGTTTAAATTCTATAATTTTCTACCCCTTTGTCTTTGGCGGCAGGCAGTCTACTCAAATTATAAATCCAACCGTAATACACGCTAAGCATTACGTGTATACATACATACACATTAGATTAGTCAAATTTCGTAAAATAAAAGAATTTTGTTGGGCAATTTTTAATTATAACAATCAATTATCAAAATATTAAAATAGCAAAAGGTTTTTAAATTGTACAATTTGAGATACATTATACTGAAACAATGAGGGTCAGTAATTCGTTGTTTAACTTTATATTTCAATTAATCTTAAATTATTTTGAGCAATAATTCTTAAACTGTTCTTATGAAATACAAACATTAAAACTGGCCATGTCACAATAAAATACTAAATATCGTCATTTCGGGTAAGGCGTTTACAAAATTGTAAAATTTTTAAAGCACTTTTGTTGTTTTTAAAATTTTTAATAGTTTGTTACAAGAATTAGAAATTAATTAATAGTATTTTGTAATTTTATGTAATTTGCTTTATTGGATATAAGCAGTGATACACTTTATCTCCTCCAAATAAAAGTTTATTCGACAAAAAGACTACAATTTTAAAGGTTCACGTCAATAATCAGTAGGAACGAAGTGAGAGTGTTAAAATGAGCAAATGTGCCTGGTTTTCTCTTCTAAATTGTACATCATCATAAACACACCATCTTTTTAGCTAATCACCTTCCTCTTCTCTTGTCAAAGTCTACTCAACCTCCTTCCCTTTTCTTTTACCATTTCCCCTGCGTTTTTTTACCATATCTTTTAGTTTTTCTTATTATTAGATTTTTTTTTAACTTATTACCTATTGCTTATTTATCGAAATAAATTACTAGCTTTTTATGAATTCATGCAACAACAAATACTATCATTAAGATCTCACGATTAATTGAGATGTTTTATATCATTTTATGTTTATGAAACATGCATACTGTATATATAGATCATTATAGACTTTGAAATGATTTGATTATTTAAAGGAATACGTGTGACAATATACAATAATAATGTAAGGTGGTTTTAGGGAAATAAAAGTAGATATCGCTGAAAGCAATCTCTTTATTTACAGAAGGAGATATAATTGATTACATCTTACCTTCTTTATATCTCTATTTTGAAAGAATTGGATCTTGTTATTTTGAATTGAGTTTTTGAGAATTCACATGTCCAAATTTAGGCTAAATTGTATTAATGAGTAATTTCATACATTATATGCATGCAATAGTAGGAGGTTTTTCCTATACACACTAAGCAACACAATGCCTTTCGATATGGAATTCTAGAAATGAACATAGCATTTACTTTTGGCAGGGAGATTGGAAAAAAGTTGCAAAAGGATATCTGAACATTTAAGGAATCATAAAATAATAATATTTAGGCAATTAAATATTGATGGGACATAGGTCAAACATAAATTAAATTCACTTTTGATTTGGATAAACACTATATCAACTTGAGATTCTGCGGAGGAAGAAGAAAAGGAGATACAGGGGTTTTCACTTATATCCATAAAGGTTTTTGACTCCCACTTCTCTCGTTGTTCATTGAATATAATATAATAAAATCGTAAATACATTAGACTTCGGCGGCGTCTTAAGGTTAAACACATCAGAAATCGGCTTAATTATCAGGTTAAATGTGTTAGATAATTATAAGTTACTAAAGATTAATGTGATTTCATATTAAGTACGAGTAAGTGAAGTGTACACTTATTTGAGTTAATGTGTTTTTAAGGACGACAAATATACATGTATCGAGAGATAGGCAGATAGCGCCCCAAATGGTATATATTTGGTGTTCTAAATGACAAAATATATATATATATATAAGAAAATATTTAAGATTTAAATCGTTACTATGAGAAACTTTTTGATCATTTACAATGTAATAGGACCTATATATAAACGAAAATATGATGATTTTTGTTTATAAAGACCAATTATCGCAATATTTTAAAAGTGAATAAAGCTATTGTTGTAAAGACTAACACCAGGTACAATTAAAAGAGGATTTCAGTTTGGTGTTGCTGACTTGCTGGCTATTACTGATAAGGGTGTGAATTAAATAGGTGAAACTAAATAAAGTTTGATTTTTAAAAGTTGAAACCAAACTATTCAAATTACTTTAAAAATCAAATTGTGTAATTGGATAATCCGATTATATCCAAATACTGAACATCCAAAATTAGTGCTTACTCTTTAGACTATGCGGAGTAGTGACCAAACGCATGTTTGATCATTGTATAATCAACATCAAATCAACCTTTTTTTTTTCTTGACCAAACACATAATTAACAACCAAACTCATGTAATGTTGACGAAACCCATGACCCAACTTTTTATAATAAAAAACTACAGCTTAATTACTAAATATATTAATAATTATAATATAGAATATAATACTATTATATAAAAATTAATATTTTGTTAATAAATATATTAGTAATTATAATATACTCCCTCTGTCCCACAAAAAACTTCTCATTTGACATGGGCACAAGTTTTAAAGGGATAGTTAGTGGTGGTGTCATTGGTAATAATTTTGATTAAAATATAAGATTGAGTTGGAGAGAGAAAGATGGTTAGTGGATAGTTAGTGGTGGGGTCCTTAGTAATAATATTATTTTATTATGTGGAGCCCATCAATTGAATGAAATGGGAAGTTTTTTGTGGGACAAAAAATTAAGGTCAAATGAGAAGTTTTTTGTGGGACGGATGAAATATAAAATATAGAATATCTAGTTATCTTCCTCGTCATTCAATCAAAGTGACGTAATTAATTTGGAAAAGAAAATTAGTGAACTCTACGTCTCAATCATTTTATTGGTACCGAGTCTCTTGGGCTGGTATCGGTTCAGTATCGTACTGTTTTGGAGCCGGTTCCGTTTTGTTTTTCGTTTAGATTTATTCATCATGGTGCCAATTCGGTGCCGAGCTGAGTTTACCAATACTTTTTGGGACCAAAACTGGGTACCTAGAATCTCGATTCAGTACCAGTTATGTTTCAGTATTTAGTCTCAAATTCTCGTCTTTGCTATACACTACAATCATACATAGATAACGTTATGCTGTGGTGTATTATGTACACATCACTTTATATAGTATATAAACCATTTTTCATAGAAAACATCTTAAGTACTTCCTCCGTATCAAAATAAGTGACACACTTTCCACTTTGAGGTATATCAAAATAAGTGACACACTTTAAAAACTTTTCTTATTAGGTAAAAATAATGGGACTTATACGCACTAATTATCCACTTTAATAAAGTGAAATTGCCCATATACACTTACTTTTTACTTTTAAAACTCATTAATATCACTTTATTCAAGAAAAGTGGGACCCATTGTCCACTAATTATGTACTTTAATCTATTTTAATCTCTATTTTAATATTTTACCTCAAAAAACGTGTAAACTAATTTATGTCACTTATTTTGACACGGAGTATAAGTTATTGAAGAAAAAAGAATATAAAAAAGAGAAAGACATTTGGATGGATTAATAGGCTTTCTCTTCATTCAGTCTGTAAGTTGATAGGGAGTACTGAAGGAGTAGTGACGTAAGCAAAGAGAGTACTTGCAGTAAGAGCAGGCTGGGGGTGAAGACTTACTATCATTGGCTTTACTAAACTCGGGTACAGGGATCTTACAGTGGACACGCTTCCACAGAGTTCCTTCTTTGGGCATTCACACGCGTGGTCACCATGTACGGACTACACACTTTTCGTCACTAACAAAAAACCATCAGGTATTAATTAGATCAGAATTACTATAATACTTATCCTAACATAAAGTCATTAATTATAAGATTAACGCTTGTAAAATGAATTTGAATATCTTAATATGTTATGTTATTTAGAGAATTTGTGTCCGATTAAAATTATATACTAATAACTCAAAAATTATAAAAATTAATTTTTTTGAAAGTTTAGACAATTTTTGTAAGAAAAGGAGGAGAAAGTTAAAATTATGTCACTTACAACCATTCTTATACGCCATTTCTTTCCTGCAGTAAATATTTTCACCTACACGTACCCTTCTTTCATTTACACAATCTTGAATTATTTTTATTTTCATTAAATATATACTTTAAAAAGACGGTATATTCAAAGAAATGTAAATTAACCAGTGTTAGATAAATACTAAATTAATGATGAAATACATAATGATAATATTAAAAAATTAAGTTCAGCTCGAGTAAAAGTTGACTTTGAGTAGACTTTTAATTGTGGTTTTTTTAAACAACTATTATATTAAACTAATAAGAAGCTATAACTTATAAGAAGGAAAATAAAAAATATGAAATGACAAAACCACCTAAAAACAGGATTTCAATATCGGATTCGGGGATTTGGAAAAGTATCCTAGATAAATTGGATTGACATCTAGATAAATTGGATTGGCGCTGATGAGCCTGCATTCCTTTTATGCATTCTATGGATGCAAATTTGACCCGTGGGTTTGGGTACCTGCGGGTATCTGAGTTTTACGGGGCGAGTATTATCCGTGTAAATGGGAAACGGGTCAGGGATAGGTTTAAATTTCATACCCGAGAGTGGAGACGGGTCGGGTACGGTTTTTATAATACCCGCACCGTTTATACCCGACCGAATATATATATTAATGTGTAATTATTTTTATTACAAGTTTTGCCTACTAGTCACTACCCAAACTTAGTCCAACCCTTAATTTCTCATTAGCCCAATCTAATCATTGTTAAATTTGGCTCGTCTCTCGTTAGTCCATTACGTATTGAACGAAATAAGTCTGAACGAACTACGAGTATTAAATATTTTAGCTATAATATGTTTATTTTTTTATTGAACGGGTACCCGTTGGGTTCCCCATACCCGGCAGGGATTTTTCTACCCGAACCCGACGGGGATTTGACCGGGTACAGGTATGAGAATAACGGGTCGGGTACGGGTTTTGCAGTACCCGTTACTACTCGTACCCGTTTGCATCTCTAATTTATGTCTATTAAAATTGGGGATGTAACAAAAATTATATTCTAGTTAGACAATATTGCATGTTTAGATGTCACTGTTGACTCAAACCACTAACTAACTTGACGTTAAAAAAAGAAAACTAAAAAAAACTAGACAATTAGATTATGGATGGTATTTTATTAAAAGAATGCTTCCCGCGACTATATATATGCTATCGACCTTAGCAAGGATCGTTGTGATGTCGATCGTTTGGCCTATGGCTTCCACACAAATCCTAACAATAAAATGGAATTAAAATTGGCGATTCCCTCAGTGTAGCAGTCATGAACTATAATATGGATATGAGATATATACGGATTAAGGGTGACAATTTCTGACCTGACATAAAACCTAATATGAAATTGACAAGAAAAATAAACATGTTAGAGTTTAACTAAATAAGTTTTGGGCACTCTTAGGGGTGAGCATTTGGACCGAAAAAACCGAACCGAGCCGAAAACCGACCGAAACTGAACCGAACCGAAACCGATAACATGTTATCGGTTCGGTTTCGGTTTTGAAAATTCATCGTTATCGGTTATCGGTTCTATCGGTTCGGTTTTCGGAAAAGGATGAACATTTGGCCTAAAATAACCGAACCGAAACCGAACCGAACCGAAACCGATAACATGTTATCGGTTCGGTTTCGGTTTTGAAAATTCATTGTTATCGGTTATCGGTTCTATCGGTTCGGTTCGGTTTTGGCCCCATAAGCACCCCTAGTCAGTCTTATATCGACTCAACTGAACTGCTTATTAAATAGATTATCTTCGAGTTGATAATAATTTAAATGGGTCGACACGCACACACATTTAATTATTATATTTATACTTATAGTTTACTAATTTAAAAGCAACTAATAGTTACATAAAACTAAAAGGTCTACTTATTATTTTGGTGTGTTGTTATGAATTGTATGAAATAATAACATGTTTGACCGGCTAACATGTTTTATCCATTTAATTAAATGAGTTATAGTGGTCATGTCTAGATTAAATATAAACATGTTAAGATTAAGATATCTAATCATTTGTATAAACATGTCAATTCAAGTTTAATATTTTTGACTAGTAAACCTAAATTTAACCTGAATTATCATCATTATATGTGATCCATCTTTAGTAATTTGGGTGTTTGGCAGGCACTTTAAATCCTAATTTTGTTCTTTTCATAAAAGTAGCATCCATCATTTGTAAAATCATATTGTAAGAAAATCTTAAAGGCTGTTTTTGGATTTATTTGACTACTTTATTAATCTATGATGAACATATGATCGTTTGTTCTGCCTTATTATTGGAAGTATGTCTTAAAAAGTGTATGATTATTTTGTATATTCACAATACTAAGAAACTGTTTTTTTTTATTTTATCTTTTATTACAATAAATAGAAAGATATCTACTTAATTATTATTTAACTTATAATATTGTGTTAAACTTTAAAGCCAACATAATACGGAGTATTTTTATTTGTAATACTTTCTTAATTCGAAAAATATTAAGAAATTTATTTTATCACCATTTCAAAAATTACATCTATCTTAAAACGTCACTTTAAATAAAAATCTTGAGAAATGTCAAATATTTGGGCATAATTTAATGTACCTCGAATCTCGACAAAATAAATAGGCTTCATAAATATTTTCACATCAAGTAATGACTAGTTCTACACTTTTAGTATTCAAATTTGAAAAAGACTAAACATATGTATACGATAAATCGACCCATATTATTTTGTATAAAATTTATTTATTATATGGTCTTATGGTTATGAAAAAGATAGTCTTAACTCGTCTTAACCAGCCTCCAAACCATGGTTTATAGCTTGGATGCAAGCCTTTACATATGCTAAAGTTCAACACTTTACCCGTCGTAAGACTAAACATATGTACTTCCTCCGATTCAAAATAAGTGATACACTTTGGATTTCACGGATTTTGAGAAAAAAAGTTTATAATAATGTTTAAATTAGATTAATTAGATGGTTAGTGGGAAATGGGTCCCACACTTTTTGAATAAGTGGAGTTAATGATGTTTAAAAGTAAAAGTAAGGGTAAAGAGGTCTTTTCACTTTGTTAAAGTTGATAGTTAGTGGGTGTGGGTCCCACTATTTTTTGACAAATAAGGTAATTTTTCAAAGTGTATCACTTATTTTGATACACCCCAAAAAGGAAAATGTATCACTTATTTTGAATCGGAGGAAGTATATGATAAATCAACCCATTTCTTAAAAGTATAAATCTAAATTACACTATAATTCTAAAATAACAATTATTGATCTGCAAAAACATAATAGAATGTAAAATGCAAGAAAGGACAGAATTAATTGAACTATTCAAGACATGAAAATGTACAATACAATCAACATGATCAAAGAAAAAAGAATTATTCAAAAGAGTGAATTACAAAACTTGTTAATTTACATTTTTAACCCTATCACCCCCAACTCCCAAAGAAATAACCAAAGAACACCATCAACTTTGAACAACCTAAACTCCCCCAAGTAAAAATACCACGTACCATACCCTACACCATATCTAAAGAAAGATATAAACTATTTTATCTCGTTTCTTTTACATTTTCTCATTATTTGAATACGAATACGTTATTTCTGTCTAAACTCGTGTTTAGAGGTGCACATTACGGATTTCCATTGACTAGTAACGTCTTTAGAAATTTTAAGGGCATCACATGATGTTCCAAGAAGACCTCTTCGGGTAAATCCAACTGTATATAACCCGTTATCCCCTTTCCAACCATTTGGAAAAGACGTTTTTGGCATTCCTTCGTTGGTAAAAAAATCACTTCCCTACATTCAAGAAAGGATATAATGGTTAGCTAAATATAATATATAACATATAATATCTAAGTTATGAGTTTTTATTATCTCTTTGGAGATATAACTCGACTCAGGATGAAAAAAATTTAGATATTACTCCCTCCGTCCCACAAAAAACTTCCCATTTGATATGGGCACAAGTTTTAAGGTGATAGTTAGTGGTGGGGTCATTGGTAATAATCTTGATTAAAATATAAGATTGGTTTGGAGAGAGAATGATAGTTAGTGGATAGTTAGTGGTGGGGTCCTTAGTAATAATAGTATTTTATTGAAATGGGAAGTTTTTTGTGGGACAAAAAATTAAGGTCAAATGGGAAGTTTTTTGTGGGACGGAGGGAGTAATATTTAGAAAGGAAAAAGAAAACCATACAATACAAATTTTGAAATATGTGGGGTCATACTCAATGACAAACTCATGATGAAAGGCAAAATAATGAGATCATTATATTATATGTACAACACATTTCAATCTGATTTTCTCTACAAAAATGCAAAAAAAAGAATATTTCTATGACAACCTCTATAGTACAGAAGAAATAACTAAAACCAGAACAATACTTCTTCGAGGGTATATACCATACGCATCAAGAGTTGTACATTAATTTGATTTAGAAATTTAATTTCTGTAATTATGTAGTTTTCTGAAATCAGTTTTAGCAAAAAGACACAAAATAAGAGAAATATAATCATGAACATACATATTGATGGTAACACATCATAAAATGACAACAAAAATGTTAAGAGATTGAGAATCATCCAAACAAGTGCCATCAGTTTTTCACTTTTTTGGTTACTAAAAACCATTTTGTAGGTTTAACGTGGAAGACTTTGAAAGTGATGTGAGAAGGAGAATAAGATAAAATTCAATTTATTACAAGATAGTAAACATATGATCATACAAGGTACAAATCCTAAAGCATGTTAGCAGTTAAAAAACATGTTTTTTTATAAAAAAATGTTAGGAAATACATTAAGTTAAATGTGGCTTATTATTGGTGTCATGAAATTTACCTTAAGCCAAAATGGTACATTGCTTTTGTACCCCGTTGCCAATACAATCGAGTCAAATGCAATTTCTTGACCATCCATGAATTTGGCTCCATTTTTAGTGATTTCTCTCACTCCTTGTTCCACAACCTACAAACATTCCAAAAATCAAAATAAATTAACAAATAAATAAATAAAAAGTATGGTACATCTTATTAATGTATGTGCCAGGGAATCTTTTGATAGTTACCTTGATGTTACCAGTCTTTATTAGCGATAAAGCTCCGGTGTCGAGTACCGGGGTCTTTCCAGTGGCATTTTTGAGCTCAAGGGGCCCGGTTTTCGGGCGTCGTAAGCCTAATTTATCAGTATTTCCAAGTGACAAATTTGCCATTAACAAGATTAATTTGTCAACCATCCTAAGAGGTAGCCATTTGAGAAGTGCCATAGCTATTCCAAATGTTGTGAATCCAAACATCTCTCTAGGAAGAACATGTACCTATAGCAGATTAAAACAACCACACAAATACAACAATAAGTCAAAATACTGTCAAGAAAATATTCATACATTAGAATAGTCAAAAAGATCATACCACTCATTCAATATACAAGTTATAAAGCATGTGATACAACTATTTTTGTGAAGAAACATTTTTTTAGAAAAAAATCAAATACCCCAATGGAAAAAGGAAAATTTTAGTAATTATAACAAGAAAAGATAGAATTCAAGAAATACCCACATGATAAAAATCATTAAAATAGCAAAATTTTGGGGGTTTTGATTTATAAATACTAATTTCAAAAAGTGAACTAAAAAGCAAAAGAGATTGACTTTTTACATATAAAATTGGAGCAATAATACCGTAATCATAACCACATAAACACACACAACACCTTAAAACACACACTGAAAAGAAAAGTGTGATGATGATGAACTTACAGAGTTTCTAACTACCATAAACGGACTTGCATTGTAACGGCAAAGGTCCAAACTAACCTCCATACCAGAATTCCCACATCCAACCACCAAAATCCTTTTCCCTCTAAACTCACAACCACTTTTATACTCGCTTGTGTGCCTAACCACCCCTTCAAATCTTTCAATCCCTAGAATCTCCGGCACCACCGCCTCCGCATTCTCTCCGGTAGCCACCACCAACCACCGTGATTCATAAACAGAATCTTGTGTAATCACTCTCCAAACCTCATTTTTTGAGTCAAATTCAGCACTCACCACTGATTGGTTAAACTTCGGCTTGATTTCAAAGTGCTTTGCATAAGCTTCCATGTAAGAAACAAACTGTTTTTTTGTGGGGTATTTTGGGAAATTTTTTGGGTACCCAAATAATGGAAGCTCGCAAAATTCTTTAGGAAGATGAAGCTTTAAACGATCGTAAGTTTTATGTTGCCATAAAGATGCAATGCAATCACTTCTCTCAAGAACAATTGAAGGGATTCCATTTTCTTTTAAACAAGCAGCTACTGCTATACCAGAAGGACCAGCACCCACAATTATTGGCCCATCAAATTTCTGGCAAACTTGTTCTTTTTCACAAGAACCCATTAAAAATTTATCAAAAGGGAACAAAACCCACAAAAGAAATCAAGAAAAAAGAATGAAATGAAGGATCTTTAAGTGTAAAATCGTGAAAAAAAACTTTGTTTTTTTCAAGAAATTCTACGTCTTCTTCAAGAATGCTCTGTTTTGTGAACTTTTTCTACTTCAGAGACTGGGAGTTAAAAAGGGTGTTTGAGTGAAGGTTTTGTTTTTCTTCTGACGGTATTTTAATGTAGAGAGAGAAAGAGGAGCGAGAGTAAAAATGGAGGCGTGAAGGTTAAGGAAAGGATTTGGTTCACTTTCTCAAGGCTCTTTTCTTCTGAGGTTTTTCTGTGCAGAGAAAGAGGAAGGGAGTGAAGTGAAGGGGCAAAGTGAGGAAGAGAGGGAAAGCTATAAATACATTTATGTGAATGACTGTGTGTTTTACTGTAGTTAAATTTATTAAGCAACAAGTTTTTACCACACTCGCAAAATTAAACTGTTTGTTTTAACGCGCCTAGTTATCTACTATAGTCTGTCCGTAGGTGGGGGAACTCAAAGTTAGTCAATCAACTCTACTTAATTATTTACTCATCAAATATTATTTTATTTTGGTTACTCAAAATATGGATAATATCAATAAAATTGTACGGTTGTTTATATATGAAAACAGTGGTATATACGTATTAGGGTAGTTGATATAAAACCTAACTTGCACGAAAAATAAATAGTTTAATGTAAAGGCATATAAATTTCAGGTTAGTTTTGGATTGATTTAGTTTACCTTTCTATTAAACATGTTGATTATAATTTAAACGAATTAAAGAATAATTATTAAAATATGTTTTAAAATATATATATTTATATTTTAGTAGTTTACATATATATTTGAAAATTAGATATATTTAAAATAAAATTATTTTTTTATTAAATTTTGCATACATACTTAAAAGTTTGACAAGTCATTCAAACTGTTAACATATTTAACCCATTCAATTAAATTGGTTATATGGTACGGGTTGAATGTTTCTGATCCACCAGATTAACCATTTTGTCAAGTTTAGGGTAACATGCTACACTTTTAATAGTTCAAGATAGTAGAAGATCTAGTCAGTCAAGTTCAGAGTAATAAAATGTAATTTGGCCTATGATATCTAACATTTGTTGCTAAGTAAATATAATATTATTTAAAATATTTTTGAAAGAAAACAAAAAAAATTATATAGAAACATAAAATGCGATTTCGTTTAGGTAACCTAAGATTTGGGGTCTTGGAGATCGTTGGTAAAAAGGAAAGTCAAGATTTAGTGTTGGTTGGTTCAGTATGAAGCATGTGTGCTCTTTCTTTAACTATAAGAAGTTAAAGGGAAGTCTATGCAAATTCTAAAAGTGGATGGGGTGTTTTGGAAGTTTTGGTTTGGTAGGTATCATGAGATGACAGTAGGACTAGCTCGTGCTTAGTAAGTGCATCACACTTATATGTTTGAATGACCAAAATGTCACCATTAGATTTGCACGTATAGGACAAAGATAACTTATTAGGATTTAGGCAAAGATTTGCTTCGTGGATTCTGTAGGTATTAAATGGGCAATTGCAATCCTAAATTTGATTCTGTAAATATTTCTCGGATCTAGTTGGTAGATTTGGGTTTTATTCAATTATACAATGAGGTCACTATATATTAAGAGAAATAATATTTATGTCTACTTATTTATTTATTTTTTGAACAGCAAAGGGGAACTAACCTAGAGCTTCGGCAAATAAATGATATTGGGACCTATCATTTATGTCTACTTATGTATTTACCCATTTGATGATAACAAATGTTAAAATCAATAGATGATATGAGAAAAAAAAAGAATTAATGAATTATACTTGTCAAGTTTAAAAGTGGATAGACACATAAGTAGGCACAAATAATAGACCTCAATAACCTTTCCCATTTATTAATGAATGTGTGATTTTGATGGAGAAGATTTCATATATATATATTAGAGTAAATTGCATTGAATAATCCATATGGTTTGGCGTAAATGCATGTTTGGTGACTAAGTCACGAAAGTGTAGGTGCAGTCCCCATGATTCGTACTTTTGAATCATTTTGATCTCTCACACTATACAGCGTTAACTCAAGTATGTTAGTTTGCAACATTTTAGTTATTTCACCCATTTAGATAATGTTTGGTAAGCCTCTTAGTAATTCAGTTAAGAGGTCAGCCTCTTAATTGGACAGATTCAGAGCGTTTGGTAAGTCCTCTTAATCAGCCTCTGAATCAATAATTCAATATGGTATGCCTCTTAAGCGGATAGATGTCAGGGGAAGTCTGAATAATTCAGACTTCTGCATCATTCAGATATTAATCATTCAAATACTATCAAACAACATCTTAGTCTCACCCTAACCTAAAAACTTCTATTTTCCCTCTATGTACAGTGTACACACAATAACACACACCTGATCAACTTTGATGAGTTCATCCATGTATAGTTATGAAATGGGTGCAAGTGAAAATTAAAATCCTTAAATTGCAAACTTGATGAACAATATTAATTTTGGGATTTTAGTGTATAATCACATGTGATTGTATATTTAATCATATTTGATGTTTTAGTTCAATCACATATAATTTAGTACACAATCACATGTGATTTAGTATGTAATCACAAGTGATTCAGTATGAAATCACATTATTTGTTATCAATGAAAATAAATATATTTTTCAAAAAAAAATTAAATTTTTTTTTAAAAATTTAAAAAATAATAATTCTAAAATCGAAAATAAAAATAAAAAAGAATATTTTATTTTTATAAAATTACCAAAATACCCCTCCATGTATAAAATATGTGATTAATCTTGACAATTAGATCTTATTAATCAATGGTTAAGATTTGTTTCTCGGGGCTTCCTAAAAATGATAGAGCTCCTTGAACGCAACTCACATTATATAACATTCATATAACTACTATTCTGATCTATAAAAAAATGAGAATTAATTTTGCTACCACACTTTTTGATGTTTATACCACATTGTATAAGTATTTCTGCATACTGTACAAATTAATAATGCAACTATTATGATAGATGAATTAAAATATGTGGTGTTAAAATCACCACCTTAAAAAAAATAGCTCAACTCAATCACAGTTTATGAAAGAAAAAGAAGAATTGAAAGGTCATTAATTTGGTGAGCTATCCGGTGTGATTTAGCTTGCTTCCGGGCCGCCAAAGGTCTTTTAACGTAGCTAATTTAAAATGTCCATACAGAGAGCACTTATGCACATAATTTTTAAGCCAAATATTTGCGTCTAAATACTGAATTGAATAAATATATATATGATGGAAGTAGGCAAGCTTCGCACATTGAGACCCCTTACTATGATTCCGAAATATAATGATAAAAAAGTGCGATCTACATTATAAGTTATATACCAAATAATCGCCCCTTAATTTACTATTTTCTACAGTTTCGACCACTATATCAAA
The DNA here is from genome assembly GCA_963853835.1 of Calendula officinalis. NCBI lineage: Eukaryota > Viridiplantae > Streptophyta > Magnoliopsida > Asterales > Asteraceae > Calendula > Calendula officinalis. The sequence continues at coordinate 74,915,725 of OY970823.1, read as the reverse complement.
TGTATACATAGGCGGACACCCCAACTAAAACACCACTATCAACAATACACATTCACTTAATATTTCTTAGTCACACACAAAATACTAATACCCAAATAAAATATACACTTTATTTGTCGCTTCACTCATTGGAATACTGAAGCTGGCGACCAAAGTTGGCAAGTGAAGAAGGCGTGCCAATGATGTCAATTGACCGAAGGCCAACCGAAGCCAACCGACATAGCCATTGGCAGAGTCCTTAGTCACTCAACTTGCTTTTATTTCGTACAAATTTAGCTGGAAAAAGATGAATCAAGATTCTTGTGTCGGTCTACATTAATCTTTCAATCTCTGATGTTAACTATATTTGTGACAACCGCATACTTCACTATCTATGCCCCAACTGACCTGCAAAAGTTCCACTAAATCATGCATTTTCGATATTGCAATCATTAATATTCTTGTCTAGTTTCTATAAGCACGAGCTCGCGATAAGGGCTCCCTCTATGGTCCGGGGCTAGCCCAACCAACCGTTGACACATACGCAATACGACTGTTTCATGACTAGTCCCTCATGGGCGGTACGTACGCTAAAGTTCACTCTAGCTATAAAGCACTTGCTATTTTCATGTGGCTCCCATTTCTTTTCCTTTTTTTTTTAACATCAACCATACACACTTTTAAATCTACATCATTTTTGTCCTTAACAGAATTTGAACTCAGAACATTATGAGATAATTAAACACTGGATACCGCTGACTACAAGCCCTTTAATTGGTATGTGGCTCCCATTCTTGCACAGGAATCTTGGACAGAAATTCTTATAGCAATTGTAGTAACATGCACTTCATTTGGAATATTCCTTCTTGTTCCATGCACTTCTTTGTTTTCCTATGGCCGACAGTAAAACGTACTCGTATGTTCGTGAGAAGTAATAAGAGGACCAAAATGAACTTCAAAAGCGTTTTGACCCGAAAAATTTGCTTATATTGAATTTAAGGATTGAGTTTTGGTGATCGTCGATACCTTAAGAGTAAAAAAAAATAATGGATGTAAAGTGAACTTTTTTTTTTGATCGGCTAGTTAGTAAGTTAGTGGTTCGAGCCTATACAGTGACATCCACAGGGGGCAGTATGTCTTCCCTCAAACCTTCTACCTATGAGGAATAAACCCCACGTCCACGACGGGACTTGAACCCATGACCTTTGGCCATGGGCAACACCTTATCTTGGATGGTCAAATATAACGTGGGTCAAAAATAATAATATTAAGTGAAAATTAAAAACACCCAACTTGGATTTTCCATAAAGTTAAAACCTTGAAAACACTATGCCTAAAGGCTAAATTGTTAAGCAAAATAAAAGAGATATAGAACCAGTTTAATTAGGTTTGTCACATATTACTATATTAGTCATCATATTTTTGCGAGAAGTGAAAGAAATTTATTTAAAGAGCGTGTACGATATTACATGTTTTTCTGAAACAACAAGCTTTTATAAAAAACAGGAGCTAGCAAAACACTAATTACAAGAGAACAGAAGGAAAAGAAGAAAAAAAAACAAAACTAAATTAACAAATTAAGAGACCTTAGGTTACAACACCAAACATGCGAACTGTAAGAATGTTCAACATTACTATATGTGCCTACATCATAAGAGTACTTATATGCTTGTAATTTTGATTAGTCGACATAGAAAATCGATTGACTAAAGAATTAATGCATTACATTCAATACCAACAATCATCATCCAACTTCCAATTCCAACAACCTCCTCCAAACACACCTCTCTTTTTATAAAATTTTCAATCACCATCACCATCCGAAAATGTGGAGGACACCCAACCAGAACCGACACCCACAAGAAAAGGGAAAGAAAAAAGGAAGGAAAAAGGGAAAGAAAAAGCGGCGCCAAAAAGGGTACAAATAAAGTGGTCAACCCCTGACGAGGTGATTTTAGCCAAACGTTGGATTCATAACTCTGAAGATGGTGTTAAGAGGAATAGCAAAAAAAATATCGTCCATTGGGGTCAAATTTTCGCGGACTTCAACTCGGTTGCTTCTGTGAAGCGTAACATTAACCAACTAACGGGTAAATGGTCCAAAATAGCGGCTGCCGTGAAAAATTTCAGTGCTATATACAATTCTTTAAACGGCATTCGAGAAGGAAAACACATGTATTTACGTTTAGAAACAAGTGCCACACTACCACATCTCCAACTTTTATTATTTAAACAAATCAAATAATAAAAATTTATAATAAATAAAAAATGACATAAAAACAGTTAAAAATAGTATACAAAAATAAAAATAATAAACAAATTATTACTACTTAAAATAAAAATTAAATAATACGGAGTAATATAATAAATAATGATTAAAATTTATGTGAGTGTGAAATGATAAAAATATTCTTTAATGTATAAAATATGTGATTAATCTTGATAATCAATTATTAATTAGTTATCACTAGTTGAGATGTGTTATCTGAGACTATACAAAAATTAAGGATTACTTTAAATAATTATCTGTAAACAATACATGTAACATGTTAGGTTAACCTAAATAGAAAATGTGTAACATTATAAAATTTCTTAATTTTTTTTATTATTCATATTTATTAAGTTTATATTTTATAAAGTGGTTTATAACAAGTGGATGAAAATTTTAATCAAGTTATAATAACTAACATATTCACATTAAAAAGTTTGTCCTTTAACTTTTAGATTAATAAATCCGCAACGGAGTGCGGACTTATTACACTCGTATTTAACATTTATGAATGTTTTGAGGCCCCATTGTGGCATTGTTCACATGAAATATAATATTTGGTGTATATGGCATGATTATGGGTGACATGTATTTCCATTACAACAGTGAATATATCGGTTGGTACTAAATTAAATTACTTCCACAATTTCAGCCACGGTATCATAACTAGGATCATTATTAAAACTTCAAACGTGGGATACCGATGTTGCATGATTCACTAGAATAAAATAACAAACTTGAAGGTAAAACTTATTGATAAGCCACTTCATTTATGCGTTATGACTTGTGTGTTTAGGGAGACGGTTTATTTTGGAGGTGTTTTGGTGTATACGTAGGTTCGAGTGTGAATTTTAGAGGTGTTTGTTTTATTAGTTTCAGTGTTATATTTTACATTGACGATAGTAACTTAGTTGGTCAGAGCCATTCGCTAATGAATAATGACTTTAAGGTCTTAGGTTTGAATCATGAGACTACGTAACTATTTTTACAAAAATAGAAATTTGTATTGGCTAAAAATTAAGTCTGCAATTTAGAAAGGTTATAAACACATTATAAATAGTAAATATAATTAGTTAAATACAAAGATATTCGCACACTTACATACATGATACATACACTCATTCATTCAAGCATACATAATACATACGTATGTATAATATGCACTCATAGATACATACATACGTACACATGCAAATTAAAAGAGATTTGCTAATTTGCTATATTCAATGAAGAAGATGAAAATTAAAATAGAGACGGCATGGGAGGTTACTTTATAGGTGGCTTTCATTGGAAATATCCTCATATTAATGACCACCCCCACCCCATTCCCAAATAAAAAACCCACTAATGAAACATGATGATAGTAGCCAAGGTTTTAAAAGACGTAAGGCGCGGCGGCACTATCAAACCTTAACATATGGCGAGATATGGTGAGCCATGATGTTTCTCAAGGCGTGATTTAAGGCGACAATGTAACGACTCGAAATTTGTACATAAATAAATGGTATAAAAATATGATAATTATGGATAAATCGTATAAAACACGTGGAAATTGGTTTCGTGTCATTTGGACACCGTATGAGGAAGTTATGGACGAAACCGGGTCGAGACAACAACCGAAAAATGCAGCCCTGCTGCATAGGGGAGTTCGCGCCGCGAACTATGGTTCCCGATCGGGAACTGTCTTCAGAGAATTGGGCTTTTAGGCATGAAGTAGTTCACGACCAGTTACCGATCGCTAAGTATGCGAGAAGGAGGAGAGTTCGCGACGCGAACTTAGTTCACGCCGTGAACTTCTGTCGACATCATTAAAATCGGGTTTTGGCTCATTAAATGCCATATCAAAACCCTAGTTCTCTCCTTGGCGATTTTCGAGCATAAAGGCTGATTGGTGGTGATTTCTTCTCAAAAGCTTGGTAGATTTCACTCCTAAGTGAAGATTAAAGGTATACCTTCACTCCTTGATCATTGTAGCTTAAGATCTATGTATTTGGATGCTTGGGTTTGAAACCCTAGTTCTTGGGGTTATGGGTTATGGTGATATAAATGATATATACACTTAATAGATGGTATATTAACAAAGGAAACAAGTGTATGGTGATGATTTGTAAGAATCTTAAGGGTTGGTTAAATCTAGGGTTTGGTAAGCCACATTAATTGGGGGAAAGTGTTAGTTGATGGTATCTAGTGATAAATGGTTACATTAGTATGTGATGTTGAACATCTTATGATTATTGTATTAGGCATTCGGTGAAGTCTTGGAAAGTTGACCGAATTGTGAAGCAAGGAAACCGGCGGAAAGAATACGGTTGGAGCATTTTATTGCTAAGGTGAGTACGTGTGGACTTTATTGAGTACATAGCCATGAAAGTATATTTCGTTTAATTATGTGGAGTCTATTTAATTATTACCTAGACTTATTTTATGTCGAGTTAGTTATGTATTAATGTCGGTATTTAACTAACTTGTTTGATGATTAATGTGATAGCCGAGAGCTATGATTGATATAACTGTTGAGTTACGGTAAGAACGAGATGATGTGATGCTAGTTAGTTCGGGGGCAACCCGATAACTAGACATGGTGATGTTTCTAGCTAGTTCGGGGGCAACCCGATAGTTAGATAGGATATTGTTTCTAGCTAGTTCGGGGGCAACCCGATAGTTGGATATGATGGTGCTTCTAGCTAGTTCGGGGGCAACCCGATAGTTGGGCATGATAGTGTGACTAGTTAGTTCGGGGGCAACCCGATAACTAGATATGATTGCTAGGGAAGCAAGGATTGTAGAGTCACAGTAGAGTGACTAGATAGATAGACGAATTGCTTGTATAATTGTTTATACATTATATGATACGTATTATTATCGGGGTCTAAACCCATGTAGCTCACGAGACGTTTTTGTCTCACGTACTCCTTGTTTGTTTTGCTATGTACTCAGGTTCAGGATCGAAGGTTTAGGTACGCATGGATAGAGATGCGGGGCCTAGAGTAGAAGAACACTAGAACATATTTAGACTTAGCTTTGGTTTTGATATATTTTGTAACACCAAACTTACACTCTGATTTTCATACCAAAGGTTTTTGTAAATCCGTATTTTGGGATAGTTCTCCTCTTTATTAAATGATTATTTAAGCCAAATGTTTTGTGTTAAAATTTGAGGTGTTACAGGCAATTTTATATATAATTTATAATTTTATATACATAATTATAAATTCATAACATAATTAATCAATTTTCTTCTTCATTTTTTTACATATTCAACGATTCTTATAACTAAATACCTTTATATATATGACCTATATGACTCAATACCTTTAATACGCTTAAAAACACACCTTATAACTGGTAAAAGTGAATCAAGTTGGACCTTAACATACGCCAAGCCTTACGTCCAAGCCTTGGACCAAGGCGTGGCGGCATAGTCAAGCCTTAAGCCTTTTTGAGACATGACGAATCCAAGGCGAGCTTTTTAGAACTATGATCGTAGCTGCCAACTCTCTTTTTTTACCGAATATTTTTTAACAAGTAGTTACAAAGTTAGTACTTTAAGTTATACAATAACATTCAAATGAGCAGCATGTCTATCTCGAAACAATTTTCTTTTGTTTGTAAAATAAACCCCACCTCTCTTTTATTATCTCCCGATGAATGCACTCAACAAATGCTTTGGACAATCAATCTAGATCAATTCAACTCTTAGTCTCCTACAATCGCAACACTCTTCATGTCGTGTTTGAATTGTGATTTAGAGCATATTATTTGCTTACAATGTTTTTAAAATGCAAATAATTTAAAATAAGTATTTGACAAGAAGTCAAAAAGTTAAGTTATTTACGTTTTCGAAAAACATGTGGAGAGGTGGTTTTTGAGTTTTGAAAACTTGTTATTTATATTTTAAATTTCTTTTGGACCGGAAAACAAACGCACTCCCTAATCTACATCATTTTGTCCATGCTGGGACTTGAACCCACAACCTTGTGGGACACGTAATCACCTTGATGCCGCTAGGCTACAAATCATTTAGTTTGAATTTTACCTATTAACTAAATAAATAATTAGATTTGATACCAACAAAACTGATTATCTAATTATTGCAATTTCAAACCATATGTATAATCAAATTCAAACACTATTTTTCAAATAACTTTTTTAACTGCTGAATGACCTATTTCATAATCTACTTTTAATAAACAATCCTTCTCCCTTATCTGCTCGCTAAGATAATAACAAGTAGAGGTGCACAAACAGGTTATTTATGAAAACCGGATTGGTTTTGGTCAACTCTGGTCAAAACCGGTTTTGTCCAAACCGGTTCGGTTTTGGAACCGGTTTCACACACTATATACAAAAACCGGTCCAAACCGGATCGGATTCAAACCGGATCGGATCGGATCGGTTTGGTCGGATCGGTTTTCGGTTTAAAAACCGAATTTACCGGATTTTCAATTTTTTTTTTTTTGTATTTTTTATGAACAAAATATGTAAAAAGACAATAGAAATCGACTTTTAATTAAAGGAAACCATCCAAATACAAGAGTTTTAAAATCCAAATACAAGAGTTGTAAACATAAATTTAAACATAAACGTAATACAAACTAAACGATAATCCAAATACAATCTTCATTCTTCATGTCTTCGTCTTCATTCGCCGCCTCCATTTCTTCATTCCTCATTCTTCATCACGCATGACATTGTTGCGTAGTTCCATGTCGAATTGAAGTTCTTCTAGTGTTAGAGGTACCGACATATGTCCCTCTATTTCCACGTTATGTAATCGTTCTTCCACGTCGGCCATCTCGGTCTCAAGTGATGCAATATGTTGTAAACGTTCTGCTGCATCGAGATGGTCTTTCAAACAAATTATAACTTCAACCGACAAAGGTGTGAGCTTCGATCTCCTGTTTGAAATAACCCTACCGCTAAAACTAAAAGCGGATTCCGAAGCTACCGTAGAAGCTTGAACACTTAGTAGGTCACGAGCCATAGCGGAAAGAATTGGAAATTGGATACCCTTTCCTTTCCACCATTCCAAAATATCAAAGTTTGGAAATTCTTCTACACTTATAGTTGACAAGAAGTCGGTAAGTGTATACCTCCCAAGCTCGCTACTTGTGGTGTTATCACGAGCTCTTTTGCTATTTTCGTTTTTCAAAGTGTTGTAGAATCTAACATTTTCATAAAAATCCTTATGACCCGAACCAGAGGCCCCATTGTGCATCATGGTATGAATGTGTGTTGTTGGGCCAAATTTTTCCAAGTAAACATTAAACATGTTCGTTAAACAATTGTTGAAATGTTTAATGGCATTTTCCGCAAAATGAACGTCTTGGTCACACAAATTCAAATCGCTACAAATACTGGTAATCAACACCTCAACCCCTGAAGTGTTTATCATGGGGTTTAAAGCAGCGGCTATTGTTATAACGGGGGGCATTTTGGTAAAATATTTTCTAAGTTTTTCTTTCATCGGTACCACCATTTCGCTAAATGGGCGACCCCTAAATTCAAAGTCATTTATTTTTGAACACATTAAGTAAAGTTGTTTTAACACCAGTGGACTTGTAGGATAGTAAACCCCTGACAAATAAGTTGTTGCATTTTTGAAAACCCCAAGTAATTCGGTAGCTTGTCTAATCGTTTCCCAACTAGACTCCTCAAATCGTACAACACGGTTCCGATCAGCTAACATATTATGGAAAATTTTTAAAGATGATTTTTGACGCAAAGCACACTCAAACATGTGGCAAGTGGAATTCCAACGCGTAGGTACGTCCCAATTTGGACCTAACCAATCTTGCCCCGCATCGACACAAAATTTCATATACTTATTATGTCTTAAACCGGTCATACCAAAAACATCTTTTAGCCTTACTCTAAAAGCGGTTGTTGTGGGTTCGATACAACGTAACCCATCTTGCACAACTAAATTAATAATATGTGCAACACACCGACTATGGAAAAAAATACCGTTACAAATCGGTTTATATTTAAGAATTAGTTTTTGAACCGCATTTGTATTGTTGGACGCATTATCAAAAGACATAGAAAAGATTTTTGACTCTAATTTATAACTTCTTATAACATAGTCTAAAATTTGGTACAAATTTCCCCCGTATGTGGAGCCCCAAATAATTCAAACGCAATCGTACGCTTCATCATTACCTAAGTATTGGGATCAATCCAATGAGCGGTAACACAAAGGTACGAGTCATGTGTAGCATTTGGGGCGGTCTAAACATCACTAGTTAAATTAACCCCCGTTTGTAGATTTTCAAAACCTTTTTTAAATCATCTTTAGCAAGTTTCCATAATTTTATAGCATCACGTCTTAAGGTAGTACGACTTACATGGGAATAGCGTGCTTCCAACTCTTCTTGGATCATGCTCGTCAACCTTTTGTTGTCGAAAAAGTTAAAGGGCAACGCCTCTTGAACCACCAACTTCGCCTTTCGTTGACGAAGCCTACTAGCGTCGAAAGTATGTACCTTGCCGTCATTTCCCATGGTTGTTTGGCCACTCGTCGAGCCCTTTTTCACGACCTTACAACTTTTATTAGCATGATTCTTCAAGGTTGTATTTCCATCTTCTTTAAAGAAACGCGGACATCTTTTGCACCGAGCTCTTTTCAATCCATCCGACATCAAACATAAGTCGAAATGGCACCAAATCTCCGGATTTCTCTTTGTAGGAAGTATCTTCTCAACGGTAACGTCGGTAGAAGAATCACCCATACCAACCGAAGGTTGAGATTCCGAATCCATAACAACGATAACTTGCGTTTTTTAGTGTGGTGTGAGTTTTTAAGCTAGAAATGAGAGTGTTTTGAGTGGTGATTGATCCTTAACACCTAAGGGGTATTTATAGGTGAATTGTGGACCCTAAAAGACAAAAAAAAGAGCAAAAATCTGTCCTGACGGTAAAAAAAAGGTAATATAACGGCTATTTTTGGGGCTGCTCGAAAACCGGTTTTAAAACCGGTTTTTTTTTCCGGTTTTGTAACCGGTTTGGGCGTAACGGCTATATATCGAACGGTAATATGTAACGGCTATTTTTTCTAACGGTCATATTCTGTAACGGCTATATTTTTGGGCAAAACCGGTTAAAAAACCGGTTAAAGAACCGGTTCAGACATAATCCGGTAAAAAAACCGGTTAAAAAACCGGTTCTACAAAACCGGTTATAAAACCGATCCGCTCGCTAAAAGACCAAACCGGTTGGGAACCGCCTGTTTGAGGTTGATCCGGTATTTTCGACTAATAATCCGGTTTGAAACCGGTTCGGTTAAAAATCCGGTTTGGTTGTGCACCTTTAATAACAAGTACTTATATTAAATTTGGTTTATAAATACGGCCTATTTCATAATGGGCCTATATAATAGGCCATATGGCCTATTTCATAAGCCCAACTACGGCTTACCGCTCTACGTGGCCATCTTTAGGTCCAAGAAATCGATTCCATTCCCAACTTCTACAGCTCTGCAATCTGCATCTGTTCCACCACAAATTGGCAAATCGAACAACGAACAAGAAGCTGAAATCTACACAATATGCTCTAGAAATCGCTCTCAAGGTTCGATTTCTCTTAGTTCATCGCTATCTAATTCACATATAGTATATTACTTCGTTTTTGCCCTTTTGATTTTTATTTCTTGTTGATTTTGCATAATCACCATCCCGATTTCTCAATTTTGCTACGTATTTATTAGATTAATGTAAAATTAGATTTATTTGTGCGTACAATTGAATAGTTGAACTTTGAGTATGAAGATATAATTAATTCTGTAATGAATGTGTGTTGTTACTTGCTAGGGTTTATGAATGAAACACGAAGTAGTGTTAGGTTTCTGAAATTTGATGCATTACAGTCACTGATTGGAGATTGTAATGTAGAATATGGTGATTTTAAGCACGAATTAAGGATATAATCTGTCAAAGCTTGCTACATTTACATAATTTTGAGCTCATAATATCGTATGTAACAGGAGACTGTAAAAGTTGAGGTGAAGATGCAATGGGGGCATCACGGGGGCAAAAGTTATCCGGTATTCAAAAACAAGTTCTTTCATTATACAGAGGATTTCTCAGAACTGCACGATCCAAACAACCCGAAAACCGGGCCCACATTGAATCACTTGTTTCTGCTGAATTTCGTAAAAATTCACAATTGATCGATCGTAAGAATTTTCTACATATCGAGTATTTACTTAGACGTGGTAAGAAGCAACTTGATCAACTTAAAACAGTTGATTCTGTTAGGTTATCTTCATCAAATGTAGAATTATCGGATACTAAAAACAGTTGAATAAGTAACTGTTATTTTTATGTTATGTGCTTTATTATATCGGATTTCTACTAATGTTTGATCCCTATCATCTGTTTGAATAAATTAAAAACAAAACATATGCTTGAGAACTATGTTGTGGATATCGAGCTCTTGATTCGTTTTTAAGATGTAAGAAAGCTGCATTTTTAATTATGTTTCGTTATATGAAATTCGTTGTATGAAATGTATATGAATGCAACAATTGTACCAATAGTAACTTAAGAACTATTGCGACCCACTTGATTGTGTTTAGAGCATTGGGTCACGCCATTGCCATGTGGAAGTAGGCATGTGCACGGTCCAAAAACCGGACTAGGCCGACTAGAACCGGGAAACGGAAAAATGATTTTGGCCGAACTGAGGACCTAACTGAAGATGCCCGGAACCGAACAGGACCGAGAACCAGCGGAATCGAACCGAGAACTGAGGTAATTTCTTCGACTTTTTTCGGTTATTTCTCAGTTTTGGGCCGAACCGGACCGCTCAGAACTGAACCCGTTGGAACCGAGAACCGATTTTTCATAAAAACCAGAACCGAGAACCGAATCAATATAGCTCGGTCCGGTCCTTTAATTTCGGTCGGTTCTCGGTCCAATTTGCACAGGCCTATGTGGAAGTCATATTGGCGGCGAGTCGGCGACGTTTAGGCGTTACCACACCCCACCTGACACCACCCCCGCCACCTCTTCATTTTCCAAGCCATTTCACTGGCGCAATGTTAACGTAAGCTAGGTGTATTTTGGCGCGTGGTGTGAAAATATGGGTTCCAAGGAGATATAACGACTTGAATGATGAGAGAAGGGTATTTTGATGTGTGAATGTGACTGGTTTTGCTTTACGGGCTGGATTGGGATCAAGTGGTATTAACCGGTTAATAGCAAACTAACTGAAAGCAAAATCGCCTTTTCTCCCTTTTCAAAGTTTGGGTTTAATTAACGTTGAGTTTGATATAAAACCGAAGATGGCATCAACATCTTTTAAAAAGTGTAGTCAATTAGACAACCACAACTTCTTTGTACCCCATATGTTTTGTACTTTGTACTCCATATTGGCTTTTGAAGCTTCCTTCTTGTACTCCATATTGGCTTTTGAAGCTTCCTTCTTGTACTCCATAAATGTACTTCAAGTTCTACAAGCTTTGTACTACCATAGATATTTTTCAATTTGAAATTATGATTAATAATAGTTCTTGACTTGTGTAATTCTAAATTTGAACACAAAGATATACATAGTGTGTATGATTATGACGAGTTCACAGTCAATAAATTTTGAACATGACGCGACTGAAAAACATATCGGAATACTTTCATTTTCATGTAGGAGTTGGATTGGGTCCAAAACCGACCCGGATAGACACAGGTTTTAAATACTCGAGATCCCAAGATGATTAGTAACTTGAACGGTATCCATAAAACTTATGCAAATCGTACTATTCCCAAAATAAGGAATCCCAACAAATTTCGACCTTTTGGCATACACGCACTCTATCAAACACGTTAAACATGTAGAGTACTATCATTAATAACACATTAAATATTGTTTCAATCTAAATACTTGATATAAACATGTATAGATGTATGGTATATACAATCAGAAGTCTATAAAATGACCTAACTTAATTTAGAATTTACATAGAGAAACAATCGCTACTAGTGGCGGTTATGGTGGTGATGGAGGTTTTTACAGGGGGAGCAACTCTTGAACGATCACCAACTCCCTCCCATCTCCGCTTGGATGATGGTCGTGGGAGGTCTTCTGGCACGATTGTCTCTAATGAATTCAATTGCCATGGTTGGCATATTCGTTTGTCGCTCCACCTATTCCCCTTTGACTTTGACTTTGACTCTATAGCGGCTTTTGGCCCGGAGGCAATAGCGTAGCCATGGTTATTTACTATTATGCGCTCCATTTGTAGACCAATTATCACACATGCCATCCCTACTACACATTGGTTCCTCCAAGAGACCTCCCTCTTTGGTCTACACAATCACAACCCAAAAATGTTAAATAAAAAAAAAACATTAAGCTATAGTTAAATGTCATTGGCGATATATTTTAGGGCAATTTAAGAAGTGGGACATATGAACTTTTTATTGGTGCTTGTTAGCAATAGGGGTATTGTATTTGCTAACGTGCACGATGGGGTCTTTATTCAAAATGGGCCCAATTCATAAGTTTGGTTAGTATTCATGATCAAAGACGGCTATGCGTCGATAGTGGTTGATCGGATGTACCTGGCGGATGACAGCGGTTGAGTGGTGGCGGGAAGGGATGTGGGTGGCCGGGGGTTGAGACAATTGGTTGTTAACGCCATCTTTCTTTCTTCTTTGCTTTTCCGGTAGACAATGACTCCGAAAGTATAGGAAGTGATTTGCTTATTGAAATCTTTTATATAAAGAGTCATTGGTGTTTTGGTGAAGTACTCAACCATGGTTAGCCCACGTGGGTTGGACCCACTCAAGAAAATATAGCCCAATTTCTGTAAACAAAAAAACAAAACAAAAACATATTTACATAATTTAATTACACGTTTAAATAATAATACATTCTAATGACTTACACGTTATTAATCATAGCAGTGTGTGTATCTGCGCCATGTGATGAATCTTATAACTATATATTAGGTGGCGATAGTGATGGTGGGTGGCAGATTGTAGTGACGGGTGATAGTGGTGGTTGTTGGGTCGTGATGAAAACATAAATTGGGTTGAAGATGAAAACACTCAACTTGAAGTAATGTTAGATACGAAGTATAAGTTTTGTACTTAAATATTATTGAAGTGTAATATACAGAGTATAGATAGATTGGTTTCCATGTAAACATTAAGCTTTATAATCATTTGCTAAAACCTAATGCAAAACCCTAGATTAACTCAAAAAGGGGGGATACCGAATCCGGAACCAAAATCACTACATTCAACTAGATTTTGTATGAAATCAAAAACAGAAGAAAACTGGGCTTGTTGAACCTGTATCTGCGTATCATTGATTTTGAAAGGAGGCCCTTGCAGTTGATAATGCATTCACTAAAAGTACGATTGATATGAAACGCGTAAAAGCATAAGGTGAAAGAAGAAGTTAATGGAATTAGGGTTTAAAATTTGCCACAAGGATGTCAGATTGTCAGTGAAGCTCTGCCTTTCGCACATACGGAATTAACCAGATTATCATGGTCAATGATTTGGGGATTATCAGATATCTCTATTCAATGGGACCACCTCAACCGGCGGCGGCAGAAGTGGAACTGCCATTAAAGATGTAATATCCGGCGGCCATCACCACCGCTCTCCCCTGTACCACAACCACCAAATCGTTACCTGTGAGTTTGATCGGTGAGCCATCGGCGTCCACCGTACCAATGGCTCCAAAAATGAGTCTTTGTATTTACCTGGTAGCACTACATTCCGTCCACGCTTTGATTTTAACACCGGTAATGTGCTTGTAGCTAGGCGACAAAGGTGGCGATTCGGTCATGGCGTATTAAATCGAATTTAACTTTTTTAATTGGGTTTTTGCTAATGACAGCTCTTAGGGTTGTTAATAGACATGCACTATAATTTTGTACTTCAACCCTTAACTAACTCCCGGATTTTAGGAATTACCACACCCTTTGAATTGATGTACAACTCTTTATGCCTTATTGACAGCCCTTAGGGCTGTCATTAGCAAAACCTTTCTAATTTAATTTTTTTTTAGGTTTTGCTAATGACAGCCCTTAGGGCTGTCACTAACATACATAAAAAGTTTGTACATTGATTAAAAAAGTAATATTCCTAAAATTCAGGGGGGTTGTCTTTTGTGTATTTTGTCTTTTTAATGACAGCCCTAACATTAGCATTTTCCTTTTATTTTTAATCTCACTTTCCTGATTAAATTAAATTTTTTTCTATTTATCATTTTTGATATGCTTAAAGTTTTATTATATTTGTTTAAAGTTTTATTATATTTGTTGAAGTATAAAAAAATAAATTTTTAGTTAAATATTAAGTATTTGGTATTATTTTCTTATATATTATGAACTCAAAGTTGTGAATTTTGTTGGTTTATGTGATTTTTTGGATTTATTATATATTTTTAGGTTTTTTGCATTTATAAATATTTCTTACATAACTAATTTAATATAAATATTCAGTAATATTATAATCCGGTTCAATCATTTTTAGAGCATCTTCTGGTTCAATTTAAAATATGAGTTTTAAAACATTATTTTTCTTGCAGCTGTATTTCAAATACTTTTGTACAAATATTAATGTTTTACATTTTAACAATATTTGTATTTATTTAAAAACATACGCTTTATTTCCCGTCGCAACGTGTTGGTGGGAAAAACTTGTTAAGATACATATTAGCGCTAATCATGTCGGTTTGCGTTAGCCGGTTCGGGTTGGCAGGTTGCAATCAGCCAACCAAAACCTGACTTGTTCAGAATTCCTAGTCAGAAAATCAACCATGACCCGAACATAATTAAACCATGTTAACTTAAACCCGACCCATTTGACCTATATAACTTAACATGTTGGTGGGTTAAATGGGTTAGCGGGTCATAACTAAAAAATGGACCTAGGGTTTATGTGATTTTATAGTATTTACATGTTTTTAATTTTTTTTTTCTATGACTAAACGGGTTAGCGGGTCGATCCGTTTGTACATAATCCAATATGAACCTGACCTTATTTATAAACAGGTTGAATGAGTCGACCTATTTTTAACCCGAACCATTAATTAAGCTTAACTAAACCTGATTATTTTTATGTTGGATTTGTGTTACTAGACGTGTTAGGAATTTCCACCCTGAGACATATAAATGAGGCACTAAGTCAACTATGACCTGGTAAAATAATGTTTCTGTCAATTATGATGCGAAGTCATCATACTATGTAATCCCTCCGTCTCATAAAAAACTTCTCATTTAACCTAAAATATGTGTTCTACAAAAAACTTCCCATTTGAGAAAATTGAAGGAACCCACTTAATAAAATAATATTACTTCTATTTTATTTATCATTTTTCTCACTAACTTTATGTCGCTTCTCTTTTATTTATCATTCTCTTTCTAAACTAATCATATATTTTAATCAAATTTATTACCAAATACCTCATCACTACATATCTCCTAAAAACATGTGTCCAAGTGAAATGAGAAGTTTTTTGTGAGATGGTGGGAGTTATATTTCTTAATTCCACGTGCGTTGTTTTCCTCTTATTTTATAAAGCTGTCGTTGGCCATGAATATGATAGCTGGGAAAAAGGGTATCAAGCATCAATTGATCTGTTCCTCTTGTTCATACTACATACATTTTTGCACCTCTTGTTCATTACTACATACATTTTTGCAAACCAAATATATCCTTCTGCTCTTCCTTCTCCAATTCTATTTGATATTTTTCCTTCAATATTTACCAAAATCATAAGATGCCTTTAACTAAAGAGTTTGGTCACCTAAGAATTTCCCTCGAGCTTATACTACGGGCCACCAACAACTTTGGTGATATCGAACCGAACTGAACCGAAACTGATAAATTGTAACCGAAAACGATGAATTTTCAAAACCAAAATCAAACCGGTAACATGTTATCGATTTTGGTTCGGTTCTGTTTCGGTTGGTTTTCGGTTCGGTTAGGTTTTTTCGGTCTAAATGCTCACCCCTACTTATAAATAGGCGAATAAGGTTTAGTTTGAGTTAGCGGGTTTAATTTGACAGGTTGCAATCAGTCAACCCAAACCTAGCTTGTTTAGAATTCCTAGTCAAGAAAATCAACCATAACCTAAACATATTTAAATCATGGTAATCTAGATCTGACTCATTTGAGCCATATATAACCTAATAAGTTAGTGGGTCATAAAAAAAAGGAATTAATTCTTGCACCACATTTTTTTATGTTTGTACCAAACTATACAAGTATTACTGTAGATTGTACAAATATATAAAACACCTATTGTGATATATAGGTTAAATTGTGTGATGTAAAAATCACAACCTATAAAAAAATAGACTCAAATATAATGATAATCTAGGAACTAAAAGGTCAAATAAAGATTCAAAGATATATCAGGAGGGGTTTAGGTGATTTTATAGTATTTACATACATTTATTCAAAACAAAATTTTATAGAACTAAATGAGTTGGCATGCCGACATATTTAAAAAATCTAACCAGAACCAATTTATAAACAGGTTGAATGAATATATTTTTTTGAACTGACCATTTAGACTCAAACCACACCTTATTATTTGATTAATTTCATAGCAGATATGTGTCGATTATTGGGTCGTGTTGGGTGGGTGGAACGGATATAAATAAGGCACTAAGTCAATTATGACCTGGTAAAATAATGTTTATTTAATTATGGTGCGAAATCAACGTACTATGTAATATTTCTTAATTCCATGTGCTTTCTTTTCCTCTTTATTTTAAGGGTTTTGTTAATGATAGCCCTTAGGGCTGTTATCAAGAGGTGGTTACGTGCATAAATCGTTTGTACTTTCAGTGGTGGGGGTTGATTCCTAAAATGCAAGGGGCGGTTATTGATTATTGTACAAGTTTTTTAGCGTGTCTTGACTTCTTAGTGACAGCCCTAACATTATCATTTTCCTTATTTTAATAAGGGTTTTTCTATTGTGTGCCTCTATGGCACATGTTAGCACATATTAAATACACTTGAAACTTCCTAAATGCATAGCAAAATCCATTAAAGAAGGTCTAAGTTTCTATATTTTAGATAAGCATTAAATGATTATTTTAATTAAAATGAAAAGTTAATGATCATTATAAGTGTTATCATGTGCCGCACATAATAGAAAAACCCTTTTTATAAAGTTAGTTGGCCATGATCAAGTGATCTGGTCTCTTGTTCATAATATCTACCAAAAGATATATTTTACAGGTTAGTTGCAAACCACTTCTACTCTTCCTTGTTCAATTGTATTTGATATTTTTCCTTGAATATTTACAAAAATCGTAAGATGTCTTTAATTAAAGAGTTTGGTCACCTTAGAATTCCCCTCGACCATATATTACGGGCGACCAAGAACTTTGGTGATAGCAACTACATCAGTCGAGGTGGATTCGGGAAGGTTTACAGAGGAGAACTCGTTCACAATGGTCTGAAGACTACGGTTGCTGTCAAGCGTTTAGATAAAACACTTGGACAAGGCCCTGCCGAGTTTTGGAAAGAAGTCATGATGCTGTCCCGCTACAAACATGAAAATCTTGTCTCTCTCTTGGGATATTCCAACGAACGTGGTGAGCACATGCTTGTGTACGAGTATCTACCTAACAAAAGTCTTGACATGTATCTTAGTGACTCTAATCTCTCGTGGATCCAACGCCTTAACATATGCATCGGGGCAGCTTGCGGGCTAGAGTATCTTCACAACCCTGGGAGTACCACACAAAGACTGTTACACCGTGATATCAAAAGCTCCAACATATTGTTAGATAAGAATTGGAATGCCAAGATTTCAGATTTTGGCCTTTCCAAATTCGGACCAAGAATTCACGATTCTTATCACACACGCAGCAGGCACGCTTGGGTATGGTGATCCACTTTATATAGAGACTGGGTTGTTGACTAAAGAGTCTGATGTCTACTCTTCCGGGGTAGTATTGTTCGAGGTCTTATGTGGGAGGCTTGGCGTAGTAAATTATAATGACAATCGTCTATTTTTATCCACATTGGCAAAAAAGGCGTATGAAGAGAATAAAATAGGTACAATTGTCCTTGATTGTCTACAGGACCAAATATCACCAGATTGTTTGCTTATTTTCTCAAAAATTGCCTATCAATGTCTACGGAGGGATCGTGATGAACGTCCACAAGTGGGCGAGATCGTTAAACAACTTCAACTCGCCCTTCGATGTCAAGTAAGTTTTATTCCATAATTGAATGTATTTACTTTTTCTCTTGTGAAGAATATATTAATAAGAAGAATTTTGGAATTCTACTTTGCATAGGTGGAATATGATAATGAAAAAGAAAAGAAGTTGAATTCCCACACATCAACGGTTCAGCTTCCGGAGGAAGACTTAGATCTCGAGAGGGCTCGTTTTTCATCAGACGAATATGTTGAAATTACCCTTGACGTAAGGGATGACAGTGTCAGCGTTCATAGCATTCGGCAACTGCAAGCAACGCCTGAGGTTAGACGCATCGATTCACAAGCAAGGCGATTGTTAAATGAGCACTATCGTGAGTTACCTGACCATCTGCAACGTCGGGTGTGATGATTGTTACCGTTCCCGGAGTACAGTTGGCGAGCAGACATTGGTCCTCGACATGTTGCTGTCTCGTTAATTACTTATATATCCCTGTGTGATCTATGTGTTGAAGAAACACACTTAGGATTTAGGAACCATTAATCCTCAAATTTGAATGGTCCATCAGCAGTAAACTATGTAATTGTTTCTTGTTGTTCCCATTCAATATCTGTAAATGTGTTACAGAAAGTTACATGATCTCTGATTAATAATAGTGTAATAGTGGGAGATTTCCCCTGTTGCTGACGTTAATTAGATCATCTAATTAATAAACAAAAATCATCTAGTTAGTTAATCAGATCGTCCACTACAAGTTAAAAATCATAAATGTTTCTCAAATTTTAATAATCAAACAGCAAAATCATACCTATAGATCATAGAAAGGATAACAATCACACGATCACTTACGATATCGACATTTTCAGCTATATAATTTAAGTAAATCTACAACATTTTTTGTTGTTGTTCTTGCAAATTAGCTAAATTGGGTGTGCGTACCGTTATCTCCACCAGGATAGAATCCAAAAAGGATCATCGCCGGAGAAATTTCCAGAAAAATTTGAGGATTCGGCGGTGAATGAAACGGAACGGTGCGGTGGGTGGCAATCGGAAGAAAATCTATGAACAATTGTAGATGGAGATGGAATTAGGGTTTATTGCTTAGTTTCTGCTAGCTTATTTACCCAATTTTGTCTATTACCATGTCAATTGCGTTTAATTAATTGTTATTAGTGGTCAAATAACAAAAACAAGCTTGAAGTATGTGAAAAACCCAACTGCAGATGAATGTGTTGATCACGCCCTAATTAATTGCCCTCACGCATCTGATACTCGAAATTGGATACTCGGGTGATGTAACATACCCGATCTAGGTATAAGTTCGGTGGCCTCACTTCTAGATTTTGTTACTAATTGGGGAAATTATCCGAAGAAGAGAAAAGTTCTTGGTGCAATTGTGCAATGTATGTTGTGGTGCATTTGGAAAGCAAGAAATGAAAAGATTTTTAGCGGATGAGCGAGATATTCCATGTAGGTGGCGAACGATATTATATCTAGGGGTAATTATTCATGTAATTGATCTGATTGATGTTGTGGCTCTATTTTTTCCTTGTAGTCTGTTTATCTTGTACTCTTTTGCTTTCCCCTATTTAGCTTCTTGCTAAGTGGGTATGCTCTTTTAATCTTATTTGCGGTTTTCAAAAAACTAAGCCAGACAGACCAATAATCGATCCGTAAAATTTGGACCGAACTGAGCTGTAACAGTTTGGTTTTAGTCCCTAATGTTCATAACATAATCTGTTCGCAATCCGGTTCATTTTTAGTGGTGTGGTGTGGTTCGGTCAAAAGTATAAAACCACTGGTCAGCTATCACCATCATCAGAGAGGCCCAATTGTCTAATTAACTCTTCCTTCCAATTGCATCACAAGGCCCACTTCAGGCCCATGATAAATCTGCCTGCGCCATGCGCAGTTTGGAGAGCACCCAAAATATTTCCATTGCATCTTTGTCGCACAATGCATTAATGAGAAGATTCCAAGGCAATAAGTCTAGGATAATCTTGTTTTAATGTAATATTTCCCAACCCAAATACCGTTCCAAAATCTCTTATTATCATTGTTCCCATTTTTTTCAGTGGTGGCGGTAGTGGTCTGGTGATGGTTGGCATGTGGGCGGTGTGGTGGTGGTGACGGTCGGTGGTGTTGGCGAGTAGTGAAGTTGGTGGGTGGTAATGGTAATGATAGCCACGGTGGTGAAGCCGAGTTAGAAATGATCAATGTATATAGACTTTTGTTAAATTAAAAGAAACATGTTTTCATTTGAATATTTCATATATTAAAAATCATCCGTTTACTTTTTTAAAACTCAAGTAAATCAAATATAATTTTCTTTCAGAAAACGAACCATCACCCTAGAAAACCACACCATTTATGAATTTTCCTCATAAATTTAATACTTTATCCGTTTCAAAATAAGTAATATATTTTAGATTTTATGTTTTTTGAGTTAAAAAATTGTAATGAAAGTTAAATTAGATTAAATTGGATAGTTAGTAATTAATAAATTTCATATATTATGATTAAAGTGGGTTTAGTGATATTTAAAATTTAAAAGTAAAGGTAAAGGTAAATGAGACATTTCATTTTATTAAAAGATATAGTTACTGTGTATGGATCTCACTATATTTTACCAAATAAAGAAAATTTAAAAACTAATACTTCCTCCAATTCAAAATAAGTGATATATTGTTACCTTCATGGTTTTTGAGGCAAAATTATATAATGAGGATCAAAATTAGATTAATTGGATGATTAGTGGGGAATGAGTCCCATAATTTTTGAAAAAAGTAAGGTTAATGATGTTTAAAAGTAAAAGTAAGGGTAAAGAAGTCATTTCATTTTATTGAAGTAAGTAATTAGTGGATGTGAGGGTCATTACTTTTTATCAAATTAGATATGTTTTTAAAATGTATCACTTATTTTGATACAAGAAAAATGTATCACTGAGAAAGTAACTTATTTTGAAATATTTAAAATGAAAATGGTATCACTTGTTTTAAAACAGAGGAAGTATTGTATTTTGATTTGAACCCATCAACAATTTTATTTACTTTCATCCTCATTCCTAGTTTTAAACCCCACCACCATACATGCAATTATTGCAACCAGCCATTAGCCAAATAATTATTGTAGTGCTTTTGTTTCTCCTTTTTCTTTAACGAGGGGCCCATACATGCAATCAGTCAACAACTAATCAACATGAAAATAATTGTATCAGATCAGACATTGACGGCCGTCGATTGTGAAAGACGTATGATCCGACTCCGACGAGAATCCGAAGTCCGACCGGCGACCTGTTTGCAGCTTGTCTTACCGATCCTTGACTCTGTCCGCCGACCATCACTGCTTGGCTGTAAAGAAAGTAAGACCCAATCATCTTTTTATAAAGATTTTTAGTTGATTTGTTAAATGCATGGAGATGAAATTACAGATTGGAATTCCATGCGGTGAGCTTATATTAGATGGCTTTCGATATACTTTTATGTTGACAGATAAAGATATTCCTAAATTTCATATTTCAAAAAAAATTATATCAACTATTTGTGTGGCATATTAGCTTTAGTATGTAATTTAAGTATCCAATTGGATGAAATGATGAACTCCCTTTTACAAAATTGATTTACGCCAGTGGCTCAATAGCTATGAAATTAGTCTGTGATTGTGAAACAGTGAACTTGTTGCTAATTGTTCAGTTGTTCTATCTTCAAGTTGTTGATGATTGTTATATAATTTTTTGCCAGAATATATATGTTAGTGAACTTGGTTAATCAGGTCTTCTACTAGTAAACTTGACAAAAATGACGATTTAGTACTCTGACTCATTAATTTGATCATGTTTTCTTATTTGGCCTACTTTCGTTGGAGATTTTGACGGACTAAAAAATATACGTACATCTCAATATATTGCAATATATTGGAAGCAATATCGTGAGAAAATAAGACCAACTTAGTGAGTTTGGGTATCAAATCGACCAATTTGCCAAGTTCAGGGTATCATGTTACACTCTTAATAGTTCAAGTAGTAGAAGGCTTAGTTATCCCAGTTTAGAGGTACAAAAAATTTATTTTGACCTTTAGTTTTTCATTTTTTTTATAGTTTTTGCTGATTTGATGTATTTTAAGTGTTGTTTAATGATGTATGTTTTAGATAAGCCTAGCGTGTTACATGAGCAGAGCCAACTCGTGAGCTACTCAAGATTGGTCGAAATACCTGAAATCGACACGATTTAGGTCGAGTCAACCTTGAAAGTGTCGATTATTCAATCAAGTTGAGCACGATCTTAAAAATAAAGGCTCAATCGAGCTCGAGTTGAGTTTCGAGCTTTGATTTTTAATATATGTATTTATGTGTTTATATTCTTTCCATTCAATTCTCAAGTATAAATTCATCGAATAACAGAAACACGATGTCATCTCGGACCTCCCCTGCCCCCGTAAAAATCCCATTTAAAGAGATAGAATCGGTCACCAACTACTTTTCCGATGCAAATTTCATTGGAGAAGGATTTCTAGGGAAGATTTATGGAGGAAAACTCTCGATAACCGGGGAGTTTATAGATGTTGCTGTACGGAGGTTAGATCATAGTTTTTGTCTGCAAGATATTGCTTTTGATAAGGAAATTGCAATTCTTTCAAGTCTTAAGCATAAAAATTTGGTGTCTATTGTCGGGTTTTGTAATGAAAATGATGAGATAATTATTGTAAACAAACGTGACTCCCGTGGAAGTCTTATCATGCATCTAACTAGCCCGAAACTTACATGGATTACAAGACTACAGATAAGTATCGGTGTTGCACGTGCGTTGAGTTTCTTGCACTACGATGTGGAACGCAATTATAGTGTCATACATCATAACGTTAACACCACTTCAATCTTATTAGATGAAAATTGGGAAGCCAAATTATCAGGTTTTGAATACTCAATGACAATTCCAGCAGGGCATTTGGACCTAGTATATGAAAAGCTTGGAATTGGGACCTACAAATCGGACGTTTTCTCAATTGGTATCATATTATTTGAAATCTTGTGTGGTGCGAAAGCATTTATTGCCAATGAGGATAATAAGTTTCAAGCTTCATTGGCCATATTCCAATATGAAAACAGAAAACTGCATAAGTTAGTCGATCCGGAACTATTTAGACAAATGGATCCACAATCATTCAACATCTTTTCAGAAACGGCATATTATTGCCTGGATCAGCAAGCACCACCAAATATGAATCAGGTCCTTAAAAGACTTGAGAAAGCATTGGAACTTCAACAAATACATGAAAATAATGTACGTTATTTTTCTTTCATAGTTACGTACTTATGTCGTAGTTAATAACCTATGCGTTTATTAATTAATTTCTCATTAGTTGTTGCAATCACTGATATAACAGGGTCATTCAACAGTTGGACTTACACGCCCATCATCCAACCACTTGAAGTTGAAGGTAATTACATTATTTTCATTTGAGGAGATTGTATTTTATCCTTGTTTATTATGTGTAAGAAACTAGTCGATTTTACAAAAATAATAATTTATATATGACTTCATTCTCAACCTCACTAGCAAGTGCAATACTATACCTGTTTTTTTTTTCTTTTCTTAACACATATATAATATTGCAGTTGAAGAACTTGGAACACATGAGGATTCGTCTCAAGGATATAGAGGTGGCCACCGATAACTTTGCTTCTGAAAAATGCATTGTGTCAGGCGGATACGGCACGGTGTACAAAGCAGAACTTGATCATGTTGATAAAGAATATTGTTATGCAATAGAAGCAGAGACTGACTTCAAACTACCCAAGATACGTAGCGAAGTAGCTATAAAACGCATTTTTAATAGACAAGATGAGTCAGGAGAAGAAGGGTTCTATGCAGAAATTGAAATGCTTACTAAGTTTAAGCATTCCAATATACTCACACTGCTTGGCTTTTGCGATGAAGGTAATGCTATGATCCTTATCTACGAGTACACTTCCAATGGGAGTGTAGCTGATTATTTACAAAGCAAGAGCAGCATTCAAAATGATAGTTGGGCGCAACGTATTAAAATCTGCATTGACGCTGCAAGGGGATTAAGTTGCCTTCATACTTGTGAAGGGGACCGCCAGGAGATTGTGCACCGTGACATTAAGAGCTCAAATATTCTGTTGGGAAAGAATTTGGATGCAAAGATTGGCGATTTTGGGCTCTCCAAATTCCTATCTGTTAATGAAGAGCATGACAATCTCTATTCGAGAAAAATTGCAGGCACAAAAGTGTACATAGATCCACAATATGCAAAGGAAGCTAAGTTGAAAAAAGAATCAGACGTTTATAGTTTTGGAGTGGTCATGTTTGAGATTCTATGTGGGACACTTGCCTATGATCCAGTATACTCTTCGAAGAATAATAAGAGGTTTACTCTCGTAGTGAAACACCACTTCAATAATGGGACAATTATGCAAATAGTAGATACGAAAATAAAAGAAGAAACAACTGAAACGATCTTTACTTCAATTAGGGGACCCAATCAAGATTCTTTGGACACGTTTTCAAAAATTGCATATCAATGTTTGGCAGAAAGACAAACAAATCGTCCAACAATGGATGTCGTTGTTAAGGAACTTGAGAAAGCACTACTCTATCAAGTAAGTCGCTGTCTAAAATTTTATTCACTTTTTTCTTATTATATTCTTGAGAAGTAGTATGGTCATTAATTCATTATATGTATTTAAATAAATATAGAGGACATATATGATGATGTTAGTTCATAATACATAAAAGTACACACTTGAATTTTATGTGTATTATATTACACTAGTTTTAAAAAATTATTTGCAAAATCTGACATGAATGTGGGCATGGGTTAGGACTTAGGATCTGGTGAGGACTTAAAAATTGGTAAGGACTGCGAGAACGATTCTCAATCAATCATTTTTAAAAAAGTGGATCAATGTCAGAATTTTAAGATCTTTATGAGGATGACAATGATCCTAAATTCTGAAAATGATCCTAATTTTTAAAAATGATTGAATTGTCCTTACAGTCCTCACCCGATCTCACTTCATGTGGGCATAATATTGTCTAAAACTGAAAATTGTAATTCAACGGGTACGGATTACACATATAACTGTTGGGTTTTCTATGCATCTAGCCACACTTTACTTGTAGCGGAAAATACAAGTATCTTGACTGAACATTGACCCGATTTAAAAAAACTATTTGGATCGTTAGGTTTACAAATCTAAAGCAACTAGAACAATTTAATAATCTAATTAAATAGGTAATTCGAAACTTACATTCGTAGCACTTGGAGATTGCAAGTCTTGCGATCTTGTACGAGCCAGATTAAACACTACACTAGGATTCAAGTAAGAATCCCTCTATTGGTTCACACCCAAGGTTTGATGTACCACAATGTAGTACAAAGCACCCTTAAGAAACAAGAACCCCAAAAACCGAAAACGGTTTCGGTGGTGGCGGTCGGTCGACGGTGGAGGTGGCTCGGCCGAATGGTGTAGGGCACAAGAGGCAAGTATCAAAATTCAATTAGATTAAACCATTAACCCTTTATTTATACTTGTGCTAAACCTAATTAGAGTCAAACTCTAATTGGTCCAAGCTCACCTTTTAATTAAGCCGACAAGTATTAATTAATTCATTAACTAATACTTGGCCCAAATCTATTATCTAGTTAATTACCCATTAACTAGATTGGCCCGCCTAGCCCGATAGTCTATTTAATTAAACTATTAATTAAACACTACGTTATTTCTCGTGTTCGTTGACTCCTCGAGGGCAACCCGAATAGGACTCTAAAATACCCAGTGTTGTAAAAATCGGTCTAGGCGGCCGCCTAGGCGGAGCCTAGGCGCTTATCGGACCTCCACCGAGTGAAAAAAGTGTTAATCGGTCAAATTTATCGGGCTCGGTCAATATCGGTCAAAATCGGTCCTAGGCGGTCCTTGGCGGCCCTTGGCGGTCAAAAATTTTTTAGAGATGAAGCTAGAATAGTTAAAGATATCAGATTTTTTACCGTCAGAATGTCTTCGGAGTTGTCATCTCCGTCAGATCTGTTGTCTTCGTCGGAGCTGTGACGTCGGAGGTGTCCTCTTCGTCGGAATATTCTTCATCGGGAGAAAGCTTCATCTTCATTGGAGAGAGGCTGAGGGGGCTGCTAACCCTAATCTGAATAACTAGTAGTGATACGCCTTATTTCTTAACGTGTCCCGTTTTTAACTTTGATATAGATAAGCCCAATTATTATAAGCCCAAATATTATAAACCCATTGTATTATAATACTTTTAAATGTTAAAATCTGTGAACAATTTTAATGTTACGATTTTTGTTATAGTTTTCATTTTAAATGTTTTAAAAAAATTCATAGTTATTTACTAATTTGGTTATTTTATTAGGATATTGCTAATATTTATTTATTTAAAAATAAATTCCTATGTATTTTATGGTATCCGCCTAGAAACCGATTAAACGCCGTCAAGACCGATTAATCGCTTAAAGGTGGTCGACCGCCTAGGTACCGCCGAGCGATTTTTACAACCTTGAAAATACCCGAACCGGAATATCGGTTTATTTGATGTGTTGGACACTATTTCCAACAATAACTAATTTCAAATTGCTATAGAATTATAAAGTTAACTGATTGTCCCATGATTCACAGGAAACCCGCAAAGACATCTTCCAAGCTCCACTTAGAGTCATAAAATCACTGACGGAAAACTTCAGTGATAAGTATTGCATTGACAAGGAAGGATTTTGGAATGTATATACAGGACAAGTGTTACATGCCAATGGACAAACCAGCATTGATGTGAAGCGACTGGATACAAGCCGTGAAGAAACCAAAGATGCATATTCTACGGAGCTTAAAGTTCTTATGGAGTATAAACATAAGAATCTCATCGGTCTTGTAGGCTACTGTGACGAAATGGATGAGAAAATCATTGTTTATGAGCATGCGTCTCTTGGAAGTCTCGATAAGTATTTGGAGTATGATAATCTTACATGGGCAAAACGTCTTAAGATATGTATTGACATTGCAAGTGGTTTGGATTTCCTTCATGGAGGTGCCATGAAAGAAGAGATAGTCATACACAGGGACATAAAAAGCAGCAACATTCTATTAGATGGTGATATGAATGCAAAAATTGCTGGTTTTGGGCTTTCCCTAATATGTTCAATAAATCAGGAAATGGTATTTTTTGTCGACATTATAGCAGGAACGGCTTCCTACATTGAACCACAATATGCAAGTACGGGTTCGTTAAGCAAAGAATGTGATATATACTCATTTGGTGTGGTTTTATTTGAGATCATGTTTCGAAGATTAGCGTACTCAATGGGATCAATGGATGAGAATGATTTTCTAGGCCCTGTGATTAAAGGCCTTTATAAACAAGGAAAACTAGATGAGATGGTGTTTGAGGGTACAAATGAACAAATTGCGCCACAATCATTGACTATATTTCGAAGGATTGCCATACAATGCTTGCATGACAAGAGAGAAGAACGGCCAACAGCAGGAGAAGTGGTAGTACAACTTATGGAGGCCCTTGAAATACAAGTAAGTTCTCATTAATAGAACATGTATATGTGTAAGTGGTTTAACATGCTTATAATTCAATAGAGTAATTTAAGGGGAATTGTAGACTAGAATATTGATTTAGTTTTCAATTATCAAGTTGATTGAGTACCTTGCTATATATTCACAGGAAAAGGGCATGGACATCATCAAAATTCCATTTGAAGACATAAAACGTGGCACGGATAACTTCAGTGAAGACAAGCGCATTGGGAGAGGAGGATATGGGAAAGTATACAAAGGGCAACTCCCACCGAACAAAATCATTGCTGCAAAACGGTTGGATAGAATGTACGGTCAAGGAGAGCGAGAATTTTATCAAGAGCTTGAGATTCTTTTCAAGTTTAAACACAAGAATGTCATCGGTTTAGAAGGCTATTGTGATGAAATGGGAGAAAATATCATTGTTTATGAGTATGCACCCCATGGAAGTCTTGATAAGTGGTTAAACAAAAATAGTCTTACGTGGATGAAACGGCTTGAGATATGTATCGATATTGCAAGTGGCTTGGATTTCCTTCATGGAGGTTTTCTAAGACAACAGGCGGTGATACATAGAGACATTAAAAGTAGTAATATTCTGCTGAGTAGTGGGGACAAAGCAAAAATTTCTGATTTTGGGCTTTCCTTGATAAGTCCAGTAAATCAGGAAATGGACTATGTCATCGAGGCACCTGCAGGCGCACCATACTACATTGACCCTGTATACGTTAAAATGGGCTTCGTAAGCAAAGCAAGTGATATATATTCATTTGGTGTCTGAGATCTTGTCCGGGAGATGCGTAGTTGATATTCATGTTGAAGATAGCATAAGGTTAACTGGCCATCTAGCTAAACACTACTATGAACAAGGAGAAATTGATGAGATAGTATTTAAGGGTATAAAGGAACAAATTGGGCCACAATCATTGACTACATTTGCAGATGTTGCTTATCGATGCTTACATGATGAACAAAGAAACCGACCTACAGCAAGTGAAGTACTAATACAACTTTACAAGGCACTGGAATTGCAAGTAAGTTTTACTAATTACCTACCTTTCTTTTACACAAAACAAATAATATTTAATTAGGTGTAATTGATCCTTATAATTGATACAGGAGGATTATGAAATTTGGAAGCCCAAACTTCCCAGGGACTACGAAAGAATAATTCAAATGTCAAAAAGCCCTCACAACTACTTCAACAAAAAGAACAAGGATCTCTATGATATGTTCTCTGAAGGAATCCTCCTACGAGGAGGAAAAGTGGTAATTTTATCTTGTTTTTAGATCTCAATTTTTTATTTATTTATTTATTGTATGTTTGAGTTTTTGAAAAATGTTAAACCAATAACTCTTTAATTTGGTTTATGTAACAGTCTCTTTCTTTGTACAATAATAAAATACTAAATGAAATGATATCAGCAAGAATGTTTTCTTACAAAGACCAAAGATTGCAAAAGTGGAGAATTAATACAAAATCAAGGTCCTCTCTCTCTCTCTCTCTCTAATTTCTACAAGCATGATAATTTATGTAATTCGTCAACGTTTTACAATGCAACTTTGGACAATTTTATTTAAATAACGTGCTAAGGCTTAGAATCAACAATATTGAGAAATTAAAGAAATTTTATATATAGACATTAATCAATCATTGTTTCATTTAGATTTTAATATCTTATAACATGTGCAGGTTTAAGAAAGTCTCGATGATGTTGGATATTGCAAATCTTAATATCCAAATCCAGATAAAAGCTCAATTCTTAACTCCCGGTGTCATTTATAGCGTTTATCTCGTCTTCAAATTTGGTGATCCCAAAAATATTTCAAGTAAACTCATGTATGTCAACCTACATTACAAAAAGGGTAATGACATGTCGAACGCGTATTTCGCGACACGTAGAGACGATGAATGGATGATGATTGAATTGTTTCGATTCTTCAATCATAAGGAAGACTTTGATTTTGAAGCCTTGATAGAGAGCTTTTCTCCATACTACTGTGGAGATGGTGCCATTTATATTGAAGGGATTGAATTTCGAGCCATTGAAAATGCAAGTTTTAAATTAACTTTTTGGTTCTTATACATATTCTAGATGCAACTTTATATGTTCTAGATTACAAATATCTAACTCGATGATATAATTTCGTACAGGTGACAAATGAAGAAATTGAGAATTTAAAGGAAGTTCAACAAGTCTTGAAATCAAACTCGAAAATTGGTCAACTGCGAGCTAGCTATGAAGAAACAGTTGAGAGACCCAAAGATAATGATGACTGTGAAAAGGTTAACATTTCTTTTATAATTTCTAACCAACTTTATCTATCCCCAAAAATCAAATTGATCTTCTTGTACTAGAAAAAAAAGTCAGATAAAGGTATTAGCGACTCACAAAAATATCATAATTATATGTGAGTTTAAATTACACTTTCTCAAAATAGTGCTAAAATGTTCTACCTCTTTGACGTTGTACACTTTGTTAAAAGCGTGAGTAAAAAGTATAAATTTTAAATTTTAGTCACTCTTACTAGTTGTGTCAAAATTCCATTCAAATACTTAGTAATTTGTGCAATTATAAGGATCTACATTTTCCCATGGTTCTACGGAGTATATTTTACCCATTCTTTAGTGACTGTTTCTATACTTGTAGTGATGGTTTTAAATTGACATTCTTGGTAATAAAATCATTCAACCCTTTGATGAACAGTTGCTTCTAACAAGTGAAGTGGATGGAAAGAAATGGCTAATGCTTCCTGCAAAGGAGGTTCTATACGATTCGTCTCATATGAAGCTTTCAAATCTGAAATCTTCAGAACAGTCCAGGTTTGCTTCTTAATATATTTCCCACAATTTACAATCGACTAAAAAATCTAATATGGGCGCGGGTAAGTTTTACTTAAATAGTTGGAGTTTTTCTATTAATCCTTAAAAAATACAAGAGATATACCACTACATGGATGGCCTAAGGGTCAACCCAACCCGGCCCAAATCCGAACCCGATTATGCTAGTTGGGTCGAGTATATTCCGATCTTATGTTGATATCAGGTCTTTTAACCCGATCCGGCCAACTTGATTCCTTATAGGGTAGAACTGCTTCCCTTTATTGGGTTTAGAATTGACCCGATTATACACTATGTCCCTATTGAAGTTTAAATGTTTTTTTCCTATAAATTTAAGATACTTTTACAATGAATTAGCACAATAATATCTATAAATTATTCAATAAAAATCAATTAACAATTATAAGTGTTAAATAAAAAAGCATAAACTTCAATATATTAAATAATTTTTTTGTTTTTACCTAAACATCCTAACTTAGTGTAAAACGAACACCCGAAACCCAACGGGCCCGACCCGCTAAAAGCCCTAGCTCGACCTGACAACCCGATGGACACCCCTACTTTTAAGTGTGGCTAACAAGGATGCAATGACATGATCTGTTGTAGATTTCGAGAGGTGGTTGAACTATTACGACAACAAGTATTCCGAATCAAATGCAAAATTGGAAGTCAGATTTTGTCACCAGGTACTGATTATATGTGTTACTTGGTATTCAAGCTTTCAGAAAAATGTCGTGGGCTACATTGTCCAGTGAAAGTACGAAATTTACTCCAACGTAATAACAAAGAGGCAAACATTCTTTATTTTAGATCTCCAACCCCATGGAATTTACATGATATCAAACAGGTCTCGAAACAAAGGGGAGATGGATGGATGGAGGTTAATGTGTGGAAATTCAACTCAAATGATGACATTAAAAATGATTTTATTCCTGTGAATTTGAAACTTATAAGTTATGAAGGAACCATGTCTGGTCTTATTGTAGAAGTCCTTGAATTTCGGCCAATGTAATTAAGAGAACGGGTTATATATATATATATATATATATATATATATATATATATATATATATATATGTGGACAAATTGGTTTCATAAGTTATGTTTATAAAGACTTTCAAATAGGAGGTGTTAGGGATTTTGTTTTGAAGCAAATTATTTGCTTATTGCGTTTTAAAAATGCAAATAATTTAAAAAAAGTGGTTGGCAAAATGTCTGAAATAACCAATTATTTACGTTTTGAAGAGGAGTTTTGAAAACTGATTATTTGCATTTTACTTATTAACTTGCAAATAATCAGGATTTTCAAACACTATACAAGTTGATTATTGCGATTTCATAATCTATTTTCAAACCTGCAAATATATACAAAGGAGACTAAATTAGAAAGATGGTGTATAATGTTTACACTAAATTTTACTTGTAAATTACAAGTAAAATTTTGCCATGTATAGTCATTCAGCAAGAACAACACTCTTTTGCAGATCCAATTACATAGTTTTTGCCATGTGTTTTTGTCAATTTTGATTTTGATGGAGCTCAAAACAAGATGAAAGAGTGTGACTTGTGAGGATGTAAGTTGCTTTTTATATATTAAATATGTTATATATACGTACTTAAATACTTGAATGATGTACATACATACAGGTGATACTAAATGATCCATTTTTGGAGAAACAAGTTGAAGAACAACCCATGAAGTAAAAAAATTGATTTTTCAAATAGTAACTAGATTGATTCATTCATCTTCTAGAAGAGAAGATGTTGGTGGTCTTTATTTGTTTAAAAGGGAGTTTGACCATTACATAGTTAGGCGTATAAAATAACCCGATGAATGTGAGGTAAATTTAATTAATATATAGATGAAGTTGCTAATTTAATAGAAAATTTATTCACATATATTAATTTTAGTAGGAATCTGGAGTTTGCTTGGAGACATTTCCACCACCTCCGGATGCAAAGTGAGTTTTGTTCATTTCTACGTTTTCATATACAGACACCTCACCGTATTTTTCTATAATATAAATTACATATTATTGTTTGTCATTTAAAATACATATTATTGTGTCCTGAATGAGATAAACATTAATAAAGATTTATTGGGCAATTACAAATTTAAAAAATATGCATTAACTATTTTTATAACTTTTATGAGCCTCCCATGATTCATCACGGTATAGGCTGGTAGAATATATGTGCACTTAAGTGAATATTAACTAAACGGGTCATATTCTCTGGGCCATATTTAACATGAGTATATCTAATTACACCTGACAAAATTTGGTAATTAAAAAGAACATACCCGATCACGAAATTAGCTTTCCTTTTTATCTTTCTTAAACAATGCCAACTGGAATTCTTTCTGCAAAATGTAATTTCAGGATCTTCAATGCCTCTTGCTCATTTGTATAATTCAAGATCACATCAGCTTAGTAGGGTAGCAAATACAGGGCTTAGACATTCAATTTTTTGGTAAAAATTTTAACATTATAAACTCGCATACAAGAGATCTCAATTTCATCAATACATAATTCAATTTCAATTTTTAAACCATAATTCAAAAGTAACTGAATGTAAAACCTTACGAATCTGTGAACTAACCTTGCAGATGTGCCGACTGATTAAAAGTTGCATTATAAAATCATATATGTGCGTACTGATTGAAAATAACATTATAACTATCAAGAACTTGGAGCTGATTAAATAGAGTGGGAATTGGGATTTTATGTATATTCCATTCAGCAAATTTCCTATTATTAGTATAAGCAAAATTAAAATTGGAACTTGTTGTCTGTGGGATTTTGCTTACCTACAAGGAGCTAATCGTCAGTCCTATTTACCGTTCGTCAATCATTCGTCCCTTCGTCAATTGTCACTCCCATTTCGATCGTGACTTGGAGTCTTCCAATCGTCCGTTCGATCTTTTCCCCCTTTC
Organism: Calendula officinalis; assembly: GCA_963853835.1. Classification (NCBI taxonomy): domain Eukaryota; kingdom Viridiplantae; phylum Streptophyta; class Magnoliopsida; order Asterales; family Asteraceae; genus Calendula; species Calendula officinalis. The sequence continues at coordinate 74,882,006 of OY970823.1, read as the reverse complement.
TTTCGCGGTTCCAATTCCACTGCAAAAATCGGTAGCCAGATTACCTGTTGGACATTTAATTTGGGCCCTTTATTCAGCCACTCCTCCCTTTAGCCTTTTAATATCTTATTGGACCTGCTGATATAGGTTCATTTGAAAATGAGTTATGGGCCCATAGGCCTTGTGCCCAGGCCCTTGTAATCTTTTCTTTTTAATTATTATAAAGTCTTTTTTTTTATTATCTTTTTGTAGTTTAAATCAATATTTATTTTCATAAAAAAAAGTTCGTTAACTCTTAAAATATATAGGAGTTGTATCAAAACCGCATACTCAATAATAAAAATTGTCAATATATATTTCGAATAAAGTATTAACACGCATAATATTGATCTTATTTAAAGGTTTTAACATAAGTTTTGTTTAAATGCATTTTACATAAGCTAATTAATTTTACAACAGAAGTTGATTTGATAAAATTTGAGTGTAAACCTCTGCTACGGTTAGTAACGGAGATAGAGAGAGAGTTTGTATTAAGTAATTTTTTTTATTTTTTTATTTTGAACGACAAATTTAATCTACTCCTAGATAACCAACTATGTCCACTATGGGACTTGAACCCTTAACCACTAGATTAGAGGGCAAACACTTTACCGCTAGATCATTGACCCTTTGTATTAAGTCTGTATTAAGTAATGGGACGCGAATATTCTGACTAAAGGTCTTGTTTGTGTGCGTGCACATGAAGACTTTCAAGAAATTCAAGAGACGTGATCGAGTTGTTTGATAGCCTCCTTTTGGATTTCGACATGGATAACGTTCAACTTTATATCAATCATTTTCTCCAAATACAAACTTTTTATCCATATTTATAATAAAATATGTGAAATGTATAATACTTTAGATTTTTTTTTCAACCTTATTTAAGAGGGTATATGTGTAACAAGTAGAAAAAGGCTAACGAATTGTATTAGATATGATATCCTCTAAATTAGAACATACACAATGATGGACATAGGGAAAAATGACATTGGGTAATTGGGTATGACAAAACGGAAATATTTATTTTGTCTACAAAAACAGGTTCTGAATGTAATGTTTTCATCTGGGTGCGACTCGGTTATTTTAAATTGAAGGATATCTGTGTTGATTATTGTCAAATAAATTTATAATACGTAATAAAAAAGTGATCATTTAAAGATTACAACATGAAATTAAAGTTATGAACTCCAAACCCAGAGTTGTCACTTATACGATGTACTATATCAATTTTTATATGGTATAACAACAATGTTATCCACTCTGAAAAAGGCGGATTATGGGGAGATTATGTATAAATAGTCTTACTGCTTCCCGAAAAACCTCTGGAAACAATTTATGTTTTTGAAACATATATTTTTGTACAATTTTTATAGGGTGGTCTGCAGAAATCTAATTGATGTGTAATTTATGTTTTAAAGAAGGGTTTTTGTTAAGGACAATCCTTAAGGCTGTCATTAAGAGATAGTTACGTGCATAAATCATTTGTACTTTTATTAGAGGGGGTTGATTCCTAAAATGCAGAGGTGATTATTGATTATCATACAAGTTTTTGATGCGTGTCTTGACCTCTTTTTAAAAAAAAAAGCAACTATCATATCAAAATCCCAAGACGGGATCCAAAACATACACTAGTTTCCAAATCATTAACAACCAAGCAATACAAACCAAAACAAACCAAAAGAGGAAACAAAAAATCAAAACATGGTTCGTCTTAGCCTGGGTAAAAAATCATTGGATTAACAACCTAATTCCTCCAGATAATCTTCAAGCTTGTACTCCTACTTCTATTTTCAATCCAAAGAAGAGATTTTTGTTGAATAAAAGGGAAAATGTCTTCTTGTATAATGGTATCCCTCTCATGAGCATTAGCAAATGCTAACTTATTTCTCCACCACCATATTGACCAAATAGCGGAATACATGACAACAACAGATAATCCATACGAGCCTTAATTGACCATAAAGCCCAAATCTTTTTCCAAATCAATTTAACCGTTGAGCAAGATATTAACGAATGCTCACCAGATTCCAAGCACGAATTACAAAAGAAACACATGAACATACCATTATCGACGCCGCGTCTAGTAAGATTGTCCAAAGTAGGCAATCGATCGAGAAAGCCCGCGTGTCTTAACGTCTTATTAACAGCCCTTAATGCTATCATTATCATTTCCCTTTTTAAAGAATTATTTGAATAACTTTTGGTACAAAATAGATCGATAGGCAGGTTTACGATGCTTCCGCGATATTAGGTGAGATATTGTTGGAAAATATTGAAAAAAAAACATGGCGGCATTCATGAACTTGGACATCTAAGCAATTATGGATAACTATGTCTTCATATTCCTTGCTTTTTTTTTCTATATCTGTTTAAAATATATTCCATTTTTAAAATGTTGAGCGACTTCGATAATAACTATCCAGTTCTTCAATTTTTCAGGATTCAATAATCATATTGATAAGTTCTCTTTATTCACGGCGGAAAACATTAAAAACAACACTCTAGCCCTCTATGGGGTATTTGATTACTTCTATAAAAATAAATTATGCGTTTTAAAAGTAAATAATCGCAGTGACTACAAAACGTTTTGAACCGGATTATTAAAAATTTGTTAGGATGTCGGGTCATACCTTTTTGTAAAATTAGATATCAGGTCTCTTGAGTCGGATACAACAGGTATAAAACAAATCGGGTCTAACATTCGGAACCGAATTTAATTAATCATGTATGAATTTGTTTTTATAAAGTACTATTGTTATACAGTTATTATTTGCAAATTATTCTAATATTAAATGTATAAATAAAAAATATGATACGAACACCCAATTAAGATCCAATTACCATAATTTCGGTTCCAATCAGTTCTATACCCGGAACGAACCCCGAAACCATATTTTATAAAACGGTCCAATGGTCCAATTATCAGGTCTACAAATCCTCTGATATCGAGTCTCAGTTATTTCGGATCCGACTCCCTATCACCCTACTACAAACACACCATGTGACCCTAGTATGAAAAATGTCTAGAAGCACGTCCAAGAAATACATATACCTCTTAAGCCTTTAGGATACGAAATAAAAGATTGTGAATTCGAATCAGAACGTGAGTATCTTATAAACCAATCGCGTTCCGGGAAAAAATCCCAATATCGTATTCGCCTAGAAGAAAAACAAAAATTGCGTTTTCATTAGGTCTTACAGAACGACAGTTGCTTAAATACGTTCGTATCGCCGGAAAGGCAAAGGGGTCAACAGGTCAGGTTTTACTACAATTACTTGAAATGCGCCTGGATAACATCCTTTTTCGGTTGGGTATGGCTCCGACTATTCCGGGAGCTCGCCAATTAGTTAACCATAGACATATTTTAGTCAATGGTCGTATAGTAGATATACCAAGTTATCGCTGCAAACCCCGAGATACTATTGCGGCGAGGGATGAACAAAAATCTAGAGCTCTAATTCAAAATTCTCTCGATTCATCCCCTGCTGAGGAATTGCCAAACCATTTGA